>JAPTYO010000059.1:2735565-4018065 GCA_036873135.1 Clarkia xantiana subsp. parviflora | reverse complement strand
AGCACTATTGAAGAAACCTTCCTCCTAAGGAAAAGACAACTGGCAACCTGCTTACCGCCTCAGAGAAAACCCTTCCTCTTTAGGAAGGGACAGGTGGTGACCTACTTGTCACATGTTAGCTAAAGAAACCTTCTCTTAAGGAAATGACAGGTAGCGACCTGCTTCTGCCGCCATGAAGGAAACCTTCCTCTTAAGGAATGGTGAAGTGGCGACCTGCTTCGACCGCCAGAGGAAAACCTTCCTAGCTAAGGAAAGATGAGGTGGCGACCTGCTTCGACCGCCAGAGGAAAACCTTCCTAGCTAAGGAAAGATGAGGTGGCGACATGCTTGTCACCTACTTATACCGACTCCGGACAGAAACCCTCCCAATAGGGTAGCCGCCATTAAAGTCGGTATATTTCCCCTATAAATAGGAGAACACTTTCATCATTTATCTATTCTACATTAATATACTTTTACAGTATTCTCTCATATTCCATTACTGACTTAAGCTTCGGAGTGGAATCAGGGGCAAATTCCCAACCCCTTTTCAGGTTCTCGCCTGCCAGACGCTCAAAAGGAAACTAAGCACCCCTCGAGTTAGAGAAAGATACCTAGAAGAGCAAGTCGAAGGTTAAACCTCGAAGTCCATTACCAGAAGCTTCATGCCACGTCATTTTGATCCCAACAGTACCCCTATCTATGTTTATACTTTTTTGGGTCATGCATAGGAGGACATGATTTTTGCCATACCCGCGTTTTTCGGATATGTGTCTGAATACGTACGTGTTTACACTAACGTTTATATTTCCCTTGTCTTGGAAGACGAGAATAGAGGGCTGTGACATGCCTACTTATACAAGGTGGACTCGTCAAGAGGTAAACCCACAGATTCAAATTGAGCGTCTCATCCCATCGCAAAATAGAGTCAATCAAGGGTTAGGCCATTGTTTGACTCGGGGGAAAATGATGGATATACACCCAATTTGGACCCATTTTAATTTGGATTGTATTATCACGATAACCCCACAAACGATTACAATTCGAAACATTGACCTGAAAACACCCGCCCGAACCATAAATGGTATGATCCCTTCTAAGAGGAGATCGGACCAGCTGGTCCGATATCTCCAAGGGGAGACCGGACCAGTTGTCCGACCTCAGGCCCCTGAGATCGGACTATTTGGTCTTATCTCAGAGGCCTCAGTACCACATCCCGACGATATACTCAGCCCGACCAATGGGCATAGGCGACGTCCAGGACACCGTTGTCCGGGTCACGCCTCGCAGAGACCCGTCGTCATTTTACACATCTGACCCTTACACAATACTACGGACTCTCCCATGCTTACAAGGGTTTAAACCCTTCATTATCCATTAAAAAAACACGTTTAGGGGTTAGCGATGTCATTAACCATCTTAATCCCCCTTGAAGCCTATATATAGGGCTCAAATTCTTCTCATTTGACACTGGATGAATTCTTATACATTTAAGCTCTGTCTTCTCTCTAGTTTCTCTCTCTAGAACACTGTACTAATTTAATCATCGGAGAGGGTTCGCTGGTTCCACCCCCGGCTTACCCCTCGCGCAGGTTAGCGTAGGAACGTATTGCGAGAAGAGCGAAAGGAAACGGATCGGAAGGAGAAGAATTTCATACGTGGGATTGACATTCGGGTCGACATCTACTTGCCCCGACATACACGTCCCATCACTACCCTCATAGCACAGTCCGTTGTTGGGAATACATTTTAGGTATCGAATAATTCGTTTAACAGATCGTAAATTTTGATATCCAGGGTCTGATTGGAAACGTGATACTAGGCCAACAACGTAACAGATATCCGGACTTGTGCATTGCATGGCGTACATCAGACTACCAACCATACTGAGTACTCTGCACTTTTCATCTGTTCACGCTTCGTCTGGTCTTTCGGGCCATCACGCTACGACAGCGCGCACCCATACACGACCGGCGTATCCACAGGTTTGGCATCTTGGAGATTGAACCTTCTCAACAATTTTTTGATATAGGCTTCTTGTAAAAGACATAATTTACGAGCAGCCTGATTCCTAGCAATCTTAATGTCTAGGATGTATGTGGGTCTTCTTTGCTATTGCTCACAAATACTCACTCGTTGCTGCTAACAAATACTTACAATATGCCGCTCACAAATATTTAGTCATACTTCTCCCAAATTTTTGGACACTTTCTGGTCAGACCGGCGAAACCCGTTCAGACCGTTCGAACTGGAAACCGACCTCCTCGGCGGGTCAAAATTCGGTCTGGTTTTCAAAACACTAGTTGCATGTCTCTTTATCTACAATTTTTTTTTGTTAAAATATCACATGTCGAAGACGTTGCAGATTGAAAATAAATTACAATATGTATAAATATAGAAAAAAAATGTATAAATAAATATAACAAAAGGACATAAAACAAACAATGTTAAAATAAATCTAGAAACTTAAGCTAAAAACTACAAAAACAAAAAAAAGATTCAATGACCCTAGATGGGTCCTTTGACTCGGTTGGACCCTGGCCTAATTAACATGCTTAAGGTCGGTTCTATCAGGGTCATTGGCTCTTTGTTATTTTCAATTTTTAGAAATTTAATTTTTTTTTTAAATTTATAAATTGATTATTAATATATTATTTTCTCTATTTTCTTTGAAAAAAAGTTACAAAAATTTAGTAAATTTTAAATGTAACTTACAGAACTTCCAATTTAATTTGAAATTTGTAAAAATTATTCTTTAGCTTAATATTTTTTTTGTGATTTTTTTCCAATTATTAACACTTATTTATTTATTTAAATTCATATTCTATTATATATTAACGTGATGTTTACATGACAACTTTGTTCAAGTATTCGAGATTCGAACTTAACCGTAGATTCTGAATTATGCACGCTTTATCGTGAGGCATAATTTTCTTGCACTCATATTACACCCAATCAAATCTACACATAAATACAATTATTTTTCATGCATATTTGTATCATACTAACTAAATTTTCGGAGCTCCAATATAATCTATAGTCCGTGGCAAAAAAAAAAAAATTAATAATAAAAAATAATTGATAGTCTCAATCTTATCTTATATAATACTAGAAGAAGGAAGATAGCATTACTAACAAGCTTCTAGTAAGAAAATATGACATGTTGCAATTTTAAGAAGTGCCTGTCATCCAAACGCATTTACTTTGCTAAGATTTTGCAACTTTAGTTGCCACCATAAGAGTCTTAACGACATGTCTTTGCACCCGCTTAGGAAAGTCGATACTTAATAGTAATGTGTCTAAAGAAATATAAATATCTTTATTACGTGGGTTAATAAGATATGATAAATGGAGTTTTTGACCATAATAGGTCCATATTAACAACCAAATACAAATATAGACCAAGTGAACAATTAATTACCAATATAAGCCTAGCCGAATTAGGGGAATCCGACGTACTGAATTTTCTTTTTCTTTATTTTTTTTACTTGGCCAGGTCCCCCAACCCGGCCTATTGATAATTTTTCTTTTTTTGTCTTTAGGGTAACGGGTCAGCCCCGTTACCCGTGCAGCAACTTTTTCAAAAAGTGTTGTTGCACAGCTGTCGGTGCTGTCACACCGACAACGACATCACAGTGTTTAATGTAAGGAGAGAAAATGGTTGTTGAATGTAAGAGATGGATATATGTTTGTATGGTAGATGAATGTTAAATATATAGAGAAAGAAGTAAATGAAAAAAAAAAAATTAAACTTACCGTGATGTCGTTGTCGGTGCTGTCAGCTGTCTGTGTGACAGCACCGACAGCTGTGCAGCAACTTTTTGAAAAAGTTGCTGCACGGGTAACGGGGCTGACCCGTGACCCCGTTACCCTATAAAAAATTATCAATAGGCCGAGTAGGGGACCCGGCCAAGTAAAAAAACAAATTCAGTACGTCAGGTTCCTCCAACCCGGCTAGGCTTATATTGGTAATTAATTGTTCACTTGGTCTATATTTGTGTTTGGTTGTTAATATGGACCTACTATGATCAAAAACTCGACAAAATGGGTAAATAATTCTTTAAAAAGAAATGGAATAATTCTTCACTTCAAGTTCATCCTCATCAAATTCATGCAAAATGTTCGATATGATCCTTTAATTAAAGGGCTCAACCGTCAACTTCATCCTCGTCATAATTGATCCTCTAGCTAGCCTAGTTTGTTGACTCAAGTCGATAAGTGAGTGTCCTCCAATTGAGGGTGTCTGAACTCCAAGTAAGGGTGGAGTGGTCCACCTTTGAATTATTAGAATTTAGAACACAGAAATTGTTAGGGACGCATAAATTATATATATAGATAAAAAAATATATAGACTCGCTATAAAGTTAAAAATGTCTATATTCAAGGTCGATGAAGGGTTCCTTCTCTCAAGGCACTATTCAGAAGCTCTCTAGCTTCTGAATAGCTTTGCCTCGGCCGGAGTAGATGACTCCATCTCTCAATCCAAAACCCGAAGGGAAGTCACTGCTCGCATGGAGCAACTCTTCCTCCAGCACAAGCCTAAGCCTAAGCCTAAGCCTAAGCCAAAGCCGGAAGCCCCACCACGGCGGATGGCCTTGTTCAACCTCGCATTCATCCCACGCTTCTCATTTGCCTCGCCAAATCACGGAGTCCGCCTCACCCGCTCGCCCCTCATGTCCTCCCGTACACCATCGCCACCACCACAACCACCCCCGAGACCACACAAGGACCCCCCACCACCACCACAACCATCTCCACGAGGTCCCACGCGCCATCACACGCGTACACGCACCGTCACGCGCCGACACGCGCGATATACGCGCCTCCACACGCGCCCCACGCACGCCCACGCGCCGTCCACCAGTCACTCACGCGCTCACTGCAGCGGTACGTGCCATGCACGCGCCGCCTTGCGCGTCGATGTGCGGCCGTACGTGCTAGAACGCGCCTCCACCTGCCGCCACGGCCCACCTCTGCTGCCCCAATGTCGTGCGCCGGTCACCTACGCCCCTCCACGCGCTGTCGTGGATGTTGTTCACCATTTTAAGCTCAAACTCGACTACATCTTGGCGGTACAGCCCACTACCCTCCCTCCCCCATCTACCCCTTCCAGCTGAACCCATGGTTTGTCAGAACCAACGCTTCGTTCTCGGAATGAACTACTGCATGATCTTTTACCCCTCGGGGTATCCACGATACGACCACAGTCGCGGTCGTATTTCATTTCCTTTCTCCATGCGGAGAAGCAGAGCATTTCTTTGGCACCCCCGAAGTGCGCTAGTCCTTCACAGATGTTCCACGAGCAGGGGTTTTTCGGTAGACTGGTTTCATCCAGCCCCTACCACTCAGAAATCACTGCATCGATCTTGCGGCCATCTTCGTTTGTTTATGGAGTTGTGTGTGTTTCCGATTCTATTGTGGGTCCTGTCTGGTATCGCTTGGTGTGCAGGTCCTCTGTTAGCTATGTCGCTCTTGAGGGAGATTCTTCTACCCTCCGAAGGGCTTCGGGTGCTGCTGTATCAGTGGATTTCCTCCTCCTCAAGCTTCTATCCTTTGCCTGGGTCATCTCTACTGTTGGGACCCAGACTAGACGAAGTGTCGGATCCTGGTATTGATTCGGGAAGATGCCTCAGGTTGCTCACTTGTCGGGTCTTCGCACGTGTCAGGGCTCGTGCGTCTCCGTATACCTGCACGAGGGGCAATATCGCACACCATGCAGGGGGTGGAGTGCGATGCACCCTCTCCGAAGCTTAAGTCAGGTACTTTAGAGAGAGAAAGTAAGAGAGAGGTCAGAGCTTCCGCTGTCAACTTAGTCGTAAAATGGGAGAGTGGAGTCCCTTAAATAGGAGTTTTCCAACTCGAACCCGGTTTTGAATGGTCTAAAGTCGGTTTAGTCTAAAGTATGAACCGGGGGTAGATGGGAATAAAGCTGACATCGGGAGGGTCTGCATGTGTAGTGTTTGCGTAGGGGTTTATGCGTCATCAAGAGGAGTAATCCTGATTGTGATGACAATCCGGACGAGGTGCAAGTCCGGGGCGCTTACGCGCGCGCCTCGGACTTTTTAATACTCGTGGGTGAATAATTCTAGACATTTTGGTGGGTTTGACGTGTAAACGAAGTCCGAATAATACAAAACGAACCTGAATTGGACGTATACCCATCATTTGCCCCCGAGTCAAGTGGTGGCGTGGCCCCGTCTTAACTCTATTTTCGATAGAGTATACGTTCGATTTAAGTTCGGGTGTTACCTCGGGGTGGACTTACTGTTTGTCGGCACGTGGACCTTATTATGATGCATCCCTCCATGGGCTTGGACGGGAGTAATCGTATCTGCCGACATGATTAGTGTAGCAAGCATGTAAATGTGACATATATGTGTATGAAAATTCTAGTTCGTGCGTACGATCATGGATATGAATGCTAACATATGTATAATCACGATGTGTGCGTATACGTGAGTCGGCGTACGATGTGTAATGTTATGAAATTAAATCATATAAGTATGGGCATGTATATATGCGATAATATGAGTATGAGAATATGCATGTCGGGATTGCAATTGTAAACATGTGACATAGGTATGCAAACGTGTATAAGTAGATGCGTGCGTGTATGCACGGACATGTAAACATGCATAAGTGTTAGGAATTTCTTCCAAATGAGATATAAAAAATATGGAAAGGAGGAGATGTTACCCATAGGTATATATAAAGGAGTGTATGAAAAACTCTCCACACTTTGCCTCCATTTCCAAGAGTTGTCTTCTCCTTTTCTTAGAGGGTAAGTGACTTAGCACTCAAGCCACTCACCCACCCACACCCCTTCAGCACCGGCCAACCACCACTCACCGAAGGAACTAGCTCGTGGCGGCGGGACCAGCGGCGGATGGTAGGCGAAGCTTCGGACGGCACTCCGGCGACGATCTCGGGTATGAAACCTCATTTTTTTGAGGTGATTCGGGTTTTTAGGGTTGATTAAAACCATTTCCAGGTATGGTGATGTCTTTACTTGCATAAATTTGGCTAATTTTTGCCTTTATTTTGAACTTGATCATCCATGCCCACCAAGTGTTTGATGAAATGCCTAGCATAGTTTAGTATAACAAGAAGAGCATAAAAATGGCTAAGTGTTTTACCACTAGTATGTATAGAGTAGGGATATCACTTCTCATGTTGATTGTAATTCTTGAATGCTTGAAGTGTTGGCATGACATGTATGTATGTTTTTGGTGGCATAGAGATGCATGTAGCCATGATTAAGCTTTGTATTCCCAAGGAAGTGTATGTGTGTATGTGTGTATGTATGTATGTGTGTATGTATGTGTGTATGTATGTATGTACGTATGTATGTACGTACGTATGTACGTATGTATGTATGTATGTATGTATGTATGTATGTATGTATGTATGTATGTATGTATCCATATCCTTGGGTATTCGTCTTAGGCCGTGTAGGCAAGGGTAGATGCATGTAAGCATACGTAGATACACATGAGCATGTGTAGGTGCATGTATGCACATGTGGCACTCATAGGCACACGTAAGTGCAAGTATGCCCATGTAGTTGCACATAGGCACATGTAATTACGCATGAGCACATACTAGTGTATGCAAATACATATAGTTGGGCGCGGGTGCGTGAAGGTACTCGCGGATACGTAGGCGCTCATAGATGTACGTAGTTGTGCATACGCATATGTAGATCGTATAAGTGTTGGGACGAGGCCCTTACTAACATAGAGTTGCCCCCGTATAGAGGATGTTCGTTATGTAGTAGTTGAACACTTATAGATTTGTAAGCATGATATTGCCCCCGAGCGGGGGTGTTCGTTGCATAGTAGTTGTCAACACGTTAGGTGTACGCGCATGTATTGAATGAGTTGTTGTTGTTGTATCCTCATAGGAGTTGTAGCGTGGGGAACTGGCGCGTTTATCCTTAGGATTGCCTTCCCGACTCGCCGGATTTGTAAACATGAGTAAGTCCCATATTCCTACTCCACTTGTTAGATTTTGTACCGATTCGGATTCTGATTCCGATTCGGAGTTTTCTGATTCGTCCGAGCCGGATACTGTGGATGATACACCTTCTTCACTCAAGTTAGAGCCTCGCGTGGGGTCAGGGGACTTAGTGAAAACCTTTGTGGGTAACATGTTGGATCGTGATGAATATCAACGTCTCGTTTTTCATCCTGGGCTTTGTCCTTCGGGAGAGGCATTATTCCCGTTTGATATCATCACCGATGCTAGTCTGGGAATTCCTACTGTGCCTCCGGTTGATTTGTCGGCTATTTACGCCTCCCAGATTCGAGAGGGGTAGCGCTTTCCTTATTCCTTGGATTTGCGGAAGTTGTGTCGTTACTACAGGGTCTCCCCTCTTGATCTTGTGCCTGCCGCGATACGGTACTGGGTTTTCTTTTGAGTACTATGTCATCAGCAGTCCTGGTGCTATTCGACCTTACTCTTTCGATGCTTCTTCCGGCTCCAGCGTCCGGATTTTTCGGGGTTATGCTCTATTTCTATCCGCTGGCCTTTGATGAAGGAGAAAGAGTTTGCTGATCTTGGGTTGGGCGAAGTGAAGTGGGATAGCACCCTTCGCTTTGTCACTGCTGTCGACCTGTCGAAGAGTCATTGGCAGGGACACTATTTCTTCACTAACAATCCCGGGATGACTTGGCCTATTGTTCGGATTACGAGACCCGATCATGTGCCGGCTTTCCATGAATTTTCCGAGTCTGACAAGGCGGCGATGAAGATGGTGTATCGGGCGCACAAGGCGCGTACATACACAGCCTTGTCTTGTATGAAAGAGCGAGATTTACGCAGCGCTGGGATTTGCACTCCTCCTTCTGGAGGTACCTCGGTATGTTATGAACCTTTATAACTTTATTGTGTTTTGGTGTAGGCTGGTGTCATGGAAAAACTTCCCGCTTGCAGGCCGGCTCAAATTGTGGTGTTATTCCTCCTGCACGGAGCGGTCGCACGGATGTATCTGCTGTTCTCCAGGGTATGAAGCATGGACGTGGCAAAGGAAGTGCGGGTAAGTTGTATATTTGTAAGGTTGCTTTGCTTGTCTGTGTTCAATGCCTTTGTTCTTATCTTGGTTTGTTCTTGTTTGTAGGTCGATCCCCGCTCGTGACGGAACGAGTCGTCGCGACTGCTGACACTCCGCCTCGGGCCAAGGCGAAACATCCCGACTCCGAGGTGCGGCCCTCGAGTGATCCTAAGCGCCCCCGATCTGGCAGCGATGAGACGTCGAGAACTCCTTCTTCTATCAAGGGGAAAGGAGTTGAGTCTCACACGCCTACTGCACATGTAATGTCTGCCCCCCCGGTCGAGGGACCGGACTTCGGAGGAGGAGCCTCCCCGTTCAGGTACATTGGTTGATCTTGTAGTGTTGTTATACTTGATATATTTGGATCTTCTTTTTCATCTTTGTGTGTGTGTATAGCTATTCCGCATGTTGCCGCCCTTACTCGGGCCGAGTTGGTTTGTCCTTCCAAGGACTCTGTTGTTGGCGATGAGTGGGTACCCTTCTCTGCTGGAGGACCTCGTTTTTTGAAAGAGGTTAGCTTGACCACTCCCGAGGTGGGAGTTCGTGTCTTCCAGCAGGCTATCCCTCCCGGGGGTCGGAGGATTCGCCCGAGGGTGCGCAGGCTTGTGCTGAGGGTGCACTGTCGTGCCTTGCTCCTGTGAGTATTTATCCTTACTCCCTTATGCCTTGTATATATGTTTGTCTTCGTTTCTACAAATTATTTGTTGTTGATCCTTGTGTTATTCTTGTAGGTTGCCATTCAAATGGAAAACCTCTCCTCCTTTTTTATTAAACTCGCAGAGGAGAAGAAGGCATTTATGGAGAAGTGTGACATTGCATGTCTCGAAGCTGAGCGTGCGAAGGATAAAGCACGTATCTTGGGTTTGAAGATTGTTGACCTGCAGGCGGCGAGTTCCTCCCGTCAGGCTCGGATTGTGGGACTCGAGTCTCATATTGTTGCCCTTCGGGCGAATGCCATTGCAGATAGCGCGGAGAATGATCTCGCCTTGCGAGCCATGGAGGAGAAGTCCCTTGCGGATGGCAAGGTTAGAGGCATTGCGAAGTACAAGGCCTCCGAGTCTTATCATGCTGAAGTTCTGGCGGGTCCGGACGATATGCTTTATGACTCCATTGAGGGTCTTATCGAGCAGGTATATGCTCTTGTTCCGGACTTGCGCTTTGATTAGCTGGGTCCATACTCCATGTTTTCCACTGGGCATGTGGCCGCCTTGAGACTTAGAGACGGGATTGCTGCCCCGCCTGTTGTGGTGGATGCCCCCCCCCCTGTTGTTGAAGAGGATGCCCCCGCCGTTGTTGATGTGGATGCCCCCGAGGATATCGAGGCTGATACTCGTGAGTACGAGTTGGTGTTCAGTGATGCTGGAGAGCCGATTATTGTGGAGGGTACTACTCTTGGAGAGGTTGTTCCCGGGGCATGCGGAGATGCCGTTGTTGGTGATGCTCCTGACGTGGCGTCAGGTTGAGTGTTGGTTTTTAAAAACTCTTTGTATATATTTTTGGCTCCCCATGTTTGGGTTGAGGTTTCTTGTTGGGGTGTTATCCCTTTGAACCTTTTATGTTTATGTTTCGATGCTTTGACGTTGTCATATGAGACCTGTCATGAATGGTTTAGTAATGCATGGTAGTAACATTTCATACCTTTGTGTTTGTGATTGTCCATGTGGTGTAGACTATAGAATAGAGTTGAGACTCGTCCTCTTTTTGGATGTAGCATCCGTAGTTGTTGTTATTAGACATACGTCTTTATGTCGCGCACCCCTCTTGGGTATACCAAGGCATGGCGAGATGAATCTATATTGGACACATATGTTGTATGCTTGCTATATTCTATGAGTAGCAATGTGTAAGACTTAAGAGTGACGCTTAGCATTTGTGGGTAGTAATGCGTAAGGCCAATGTCCCAGCACTTGGCATTTGTGAGTAGTAATGCGCAATTCCTTGGCATTTATGGGTAGTAATGCACAAGGTCGTTTCCCGATACTTGGCATTTGTGAGTAGTAATGCGCAAGTCCTTAGAGTGATCCTTGGCATTTATGGGTAGTAATGTACAAGGTCGTTTTCCCGGTACTTGGCATTTGTGAGTAGTAATGCACAAGACCCATGTATACACGCCCGTATATTGTCTCGACGAGGCAAAACCTTAGTTTTTACCGTCTCTTAGTCCACTCTAAGGCGACGTTGTTACAAGACGCTACTTGTTAATTTGGTGCGCTTTTCCATCCGTTAGATGGGAACATCCCGCGTAACGTTGTTGCAAGGCATTCTATTGGCTAACCCAATTACTTGCCTTGCGATGCTAGTACGCCTCCACTTTGTTAATCAAAGGGACGTGACAAAGGTCGTGTAATACGCCTTGTAGTTTATTCCGTCTTTCGGACCATTCCGAAGCGACGTTGTAGCAAGACACGACTTGCCAATTTTTGAATGTGTTTTGATCCGCTATTTGGGTACCCCCGTTATAGCGTTAAAGCGAGGTGTTCCTTGGCTAGTTCTTGTACTTACCTTACGATGCTACTACGCCTCTACCAGGTTATTCCAAGGGGTTATACAAGTTTGTTTTGCACAACTTGTAGTTTTTTTCGTCTCTTGGGCCATTCCAAGGCGACGTTGTGGCAAGACACTACTTGCTTGGTTGGAGTGTTTTATTTCCGTTATTTGTTCACAGAAAAGATAACGTTTTACAAGACTCGACTTGTATGTTTGGTGAGTTTTTCACTGCGTTGTGTATTGCGGCGATTGTTGTCTACGCTCCTTCCGACGTATAGAGTTGGTACGTAATAATGAACGCTACTCGTGGGTAGTAGTAGGTTCCCATGGGGTTGCCCTCATATAGAGGATGTCGCGCCATGTATATGTTTAGTAATCTATACTGGTGTCTCGTTCCTCAATAAGATGTCATGGGGTAGCCCTCGTGAAGAGGATTTCGCGCCATGCAAGTGTTTAGTAATCTATACTGGGTGTCTCGTTCCTCAGTAAGATATCATGAGGTTGCCCTCGTATAGAGGATGTCGCGCAATGTATTTGTGTGGGGTTGCCCTCGTATAGAGGATGTCGCGCCACTTAATAGATGATCGCCTCTTGGTTGAAAAATGCAAGGAATGATTGTTGTAATTATGGGGTTGCCCCCGGGTGGGGATTTCGCGCCATGTTACTTGTAGATAATCCTTAGAAAAATTTCAAGGATTTAGTTATATAGAGTGGATATAATAGATATCATGGAAGAGAGCGTATCGCGAGCTCGTTGTTGTTGTCGAGTATTGACATGTTGGTGGCGTATAGTATAAGCCTCTTGTTGTATTAAGCATTTAAGATTGTAGTGTTGTTGCAAAGTTAATGCATAAAGTCCACTACTTGGTGTTACTCCAGAGCTGGGATTGTAAGAGAGTAATGTACCTACGAAAATACATTAACTTCATTAGTTATGCAATGCTTACATAGTTGCGAATACATCTCCTTCAAGTAGTGCGTAAGATAAACAGATCTAAAGAGCTTGATACGGGGGCTCTTTAGTTAAGTAGATGGTGTGTTCCTGCGTGGAACTTTTTCAAGTGTCCACCACTGAATGTGTTTGTGTATATGTTGCCATCTGCATCCTCCGAACGATATGCATTGGTGTATGGTACTGATGCTATCTTGTATGGACCCTCCCATTTTGGTGATAGCTTGTTTATTGTGTCGCGTTGCGTGAATTCATTCTTTCTCCACACCATTTCGCCAACATGGAATTGCCTTCCTTTGACCTTCTGGTTGTAATATCTTGAGGTGGCTAAGCACATTATTGCTTGAATCTCTTCTAATTTCCAACGCTTTTCATCGGCTAAGTCCAGATCTAGAAGTTTTCTTCTTCGTTTGCCTGGGTATCGTAATGAGTTGTCCGGTATGAACAGACGGCTATCTCTACCGGGGCAACTGCTTCTGTTACATTCACCATGCTGAATGGTGTTTCGCCGGTTGATCGTTTAGGCGTTGTGTGTACTGCCGAGTTCTTCGGCCCATCCTCCTTTTAGTGCGTAGATTTTTTTCTTAAGACCGTTCATGACGATTTGCTGACTCCACCTGGCCGTTGGTTTGTGCATGATGCACTGACGCGAAGCGCTGTTCTATGTTTAGAGCTTCGCAGTAGGCTTTTAGCCTACCACTTTGGAATTGTGGACCATTGTCGCTTATAAGCACTCTCGGAACGCCATACCTGCAGTTGGGATCAAAATGACGTGGCCTTGAACTTCTAGTAGTGGACTTCGAGGTCTCGCCGGGAGCTAACTCTCGTAAGTATCTTTCCTGACCTCTTAGGTACTTAGTCTCCTTGGGGAGCTTTGTGTGAGGCGAGAACCTGAAAAGGGGTGGGGATGGCCCCTGATTCCACTCCGAAGCTTAAGTTAGTAATGAATTTTGAAAGAGTATTGTAAAATATGAGAATCAAGATTGTAAAATATATATAATGTTCACCTGTTTATAGGGAGAGATTACCGACTTTAAATGGCGGCTAGCCTCTTGGGAGGGTTTCTGTCCAGAGTCGGTTTAAGCAGGTGACAAGTAGGTCGCCACCTCATCTTTCCTTAGCTGGGAAGGTTTTCCTTTAGGGGCTCAAGCAGGTCGCCACCTGTCCATTTCCTTAAGATGAAGGTTTCTTCATGGCGGCTAAAGCAGGTCGCCACATGTCATTTTCCTTAAGAGGAAGGTTTCTTCATGGCGGCAAGAGTAGGTCACCACCTGTCCCTTTTCTTAAGAGGAAGGTTTCTTCATGGCGGCTAGAGTAGGTCGCCACCTGTCCCTTTCCTTAAGAGAAAGGTTTCTTCAGTGGTGTTTGGCTATCGACTCGACTCATACCCTAATAGGAGAGCCTTGAGTGATTTAGCCGCCTTCTTTTGTTAGTCGTTCTTCACAAGTCGACTTCTTCATATATAATCGTCGACCATTTGTCTTTGCCTTGTTGTTCTGAACAGAAATGGTCGACGACTTATTTTTCTTTAGTCTCGCCTTTAAATGTAGTCGACTTCATATTATTTTATCCTTTTAATCGTAACCCAACACTTGCCCCCGAGACTTAAGTCGTCAACTTCATTCATGAAGAGGAGGTCTTGAGTCGAGTATAACCTCCAGGATCTACTGGCGAGATTCGGTATTCAATTTGGCCATCAGTTTACGAACTTCTGATTTTTGAGGTTGAGACAGGTGTCATTAGTCGAGCCGTGGCCCTTGGCTAATAAATTTTTTTACCGTTGGGTGATTTGGAGAAGCTCAAGAGTCGTCTCAGTAAATTCGCAACGGGCTTCTAGACAACGGTCACGTTGTCAGTGAATGCACCAATGAATGATGACCTAGGGAATGCTTCCTTGGGAAGTTATCCAAGCGGCGGAAATTTAGTATAAATACTATTGTTTCACTTTCATTTTTACTTTTGCTCTCGTTTTTCATTCACTCTGGCGAACCAATATATTTCTTTTTTCATCAACCCAAACTCGCCTCATTCTTGCGCTCCTGAAGAGAGGATTTTAATCGGAGTCGCTACTGCTGGTCCTTCACATCCTAATCGAGAAGCCTCTTTTCTTCAATCTCTCTCCAAGACTCCAATGGCCGCTCAATTTCCCGAAGGTAGGTTCCAAGGTTTTATTCCTTCTTTCCCTACTCCTCTTAAGGAGAATAAGTTATCGAGCGTGGCTTTTATAAAGGCCGTGACTTTAACCAATTTGAGCGACGTTGAAAAACCTCGATACGCTGGTCCTATTGGGGAGTGCTATCAAGCGCGAGCTGGAGAAGTTCAAGTTTATGTGGGTCAAATTGAGGCGGGGCTTCGGTTTCCCTTTTGCTCGGAATTGCACGAGCTTTATGAGCATTATGGCGTGCATACTTGCCAGCTTACGGTTAATGCCATCCGTTTATGGGTTGGCTTTCGTTGTTTGTGCGACGTTTATGGCTAGACGTATACTCTCCAAGTCTTCCGGTGCTTCTACCAGTTGTTAAGGAGTGAAGGATCGATTTTTGGCTTCAAGGGTCGATGGCCCCCAGCAAATGATCAATTTTCTTGGAAGTCGGCCAAGAAATTGGTGACTGGAGTTAAGTCCTATAACACCAATTGGAAGCATTATTACTTCTTCTGTCGAGAAGGCGTTTCTTGGCCTTTGATTCCTTCTATCGGTACCGATGGTGCCCCCTCTCTACAAGGCTTGACTCCTGAGGAGTTCACCACCGTCGGCGAGATCCATGCTGCCGTTACATCAGAGAGTTTTGAGTCGTGGTGCTCTGTTGATGATACGACAGAGGAGGCTCTTATTCGGGCGTCGATTCGACTTCGTCTTGAAGATCCCCCTATTAACTGAGTAACCTTTCTCTTTTTTCATAATTTCATTTTTGAATCTTCTTTTGCTTTCTGTAGGTATTTTTACGAAGCTTTTTGATGCTCGTGGTCAGACGGCAACAGGGGTTCCCATGGCCGAAGATTCTGCGGCGACTAGTACCGAGGTCACCCCTTAACAACCTACTCTCGAGGGAGTTCCCACTGATACTGCTGCCGATACTGCAAAGGTGTCCAAAAAGACTCATCGCGGGAGAACCAAGAGGACAGCCAACAGAGGCAGCGTCAAGCCTACTAAGAAGGCGAAGGTGACAGCTGCCACCCCCATCTCAGAATTTTAGGAGGCTGCTTCCTTAGCCACTCCTGTCACGTCAAGCTTCCCAGTTTCTAAAGGTGGGAACCCTTGTTGCAACTTTACATTCCTTTAATTTTTCTCAAAGTATTCCTAATATTTCTCTTTTGCAGAAGTTGACCCAAAGGGTAAGGGTCTTGCTGAATCCTCGACTTCTCAAGCCAAGACGGGCTTGAAGTTTGAAGGTCCTCCTTTCAATTGGAGGATGCTTCATTCTGCCCCCGAGACCTTGTCCGGGAATGTCGACTGGGATTCTTTTGCCTCTTTGAAGGGGTACCAGTTGAAGGAGGGTCACTCTCTCTCCAATCGAGACTTGGCCCTTCATCTTTTGAATGCCTCCATCCCCCCCTCAAGATCGCTCTCGCTTGCCCACAGAAAGAGCTAGCGAGGCAGCTCGCATGTTCTTACATCGACAGGCCAAGGTAAGAAAGGTCTTGTATTCCTTTTTTTTTTAAGTCGACTTTTCACTAATTCGTTGTATTCCTTAGGCCAATCGATTTTTTCTGCAAGTCAGCCGCCTGATCCTTGACCTAGACGAGGAGGTTTCCTTTTTTAAAGGGAAACTCGCCACTATGGAGGAAGAGGTAGGAGAGATGCAACGTCTTCAAGAGGAGGTTTCTCGACTAAAAGGGGAGGTCCTTCACTTGAACGAAGCTCTTGCCAATTCCGCCGAGGAGCTTTCTATCTGCAAGGACACTCCGAAGACCTCCTTGATTCTCAACGATGAGTACAACAGTGTGCATCGTATCTCTACCGCCGTTCTGGATATTCTTCGTACCAAGGTGGTTTCCTGCAAGAAGGGAGTCGTCACTCTGGAGACCGAGGTCGAGAAGTACAAGGGACCTGCCTCGGAGATCATTGCTGGTTATAAGGCCAGTATTAATTTTCACACTGACGCTGCCATGGCCTGTGTGCAGATGCTTCTTTCGACCTTCGCGTCGGTGGTTAAGGACATCAGGGCTATAGACCCCAATTTTGAGTTCTCAAAGGTGGAGGCACTTCGAGAATATTTAGTCGCCGAGGCTAGGGCTAGGGATAGTAGAAACAATCATGTATAGATGTTCTTTTATCTTTCTCGACTTGATGTAAATGATAGAAGGGAGGCCTTTTTACGACTTTTGTAGTAAATATCAGATTTCTACTCGATCGATAATTAATGTTGAGAAGGATTTATCCTTAAGACCTAATCTTCTTTTTGAGTCGTCGACCATTTTGAGTGATTTGGATGATATCAGATTTCTGGTGGTCGATAATTAACTTCAAGAAGATCTGCCCCTTTGATACTTAACATCTTTCAAGTAGTCGACCAATCTGAGTGATTTAGATGATATCAGATTTTTGATGGTTGACTCTTGATTCGGAAAAAGTTTGTCTTCGATACTTAACCTATTTCAAGTAGTCGACCAATCTGAGTGATTTATATGATATCAGATTTTTGATGGTCGACTCTTGATTCGGAAAAAGTTTGTCTTCGATACTTAACCTCTTTCAAGAGGTCAACCAATGTGAGTGATTTTGATGATATCAGATTTTTGATGGTCAACTCTTGATTCGGAAATTTTTTTGTCTTCAATACTCAACCTCTTTCAAGTAGTCGACCAATCTGAGTGATTTAGATGATATCAGATTTTTGATGGTCAACTCTTGATTCGGAAAAGGTTTGTCTTCGATACTTAACCTCTTTCAAGTAGTCGACCAATCTGAGTGATTTAGATGATATTAGATTTTTTATGGTCAATTCTTGATTAGGAAAAAGTTTGTCTTCGATACTTAACCTCTTTCAAGTAGTCAACCAATCTGAGTGATTTAGATGATATCAGATTTTTGATGGTCGACTCTTGATTCGGAAAAAGTTTGTCTTCGATACTTAACCTCTTTCAAGTAGTCGACCAATCTGAGTGATTTAGATGATATCAGATTTTTTATGGTCGACTCTTGATTCGGAAAAAGTTTGTCTTCGATACTTAACCTCTTTCAAGTAGTCGACCAATCTGAGTGATTTAGATGATATCAGATTTTTGATGGTCGACTCTTGATTCGGAAATAGTTTTTCTTCGATACCTAACCTGTTTCAAGTAGTCGACCAATCTGAGTGATTTAGAAGATATAAGATTTTTTTATGGACTCTTGATTCGGAAAAAGTTTGTCTTCAACGACATGCCTCTGTCGACCAATCTGAGTGATTTAGATGATATCAGATTTTTTATGGTCGACTCTTGATTTGTCTTCGATACTTAACCTCTTTCAAGTAGTCAACCAATCTGAGTGATTTAGATGATATCAGATTTTTGATGGTCAACTCTTGATTCGGAAAATTTTTGTCTTCGATACTTAACCTCTTTCAAGTAGTCGACCAATCTGAGTGATTTAGATGATATCAGATTTTTTATGGTCAATTCTTGATTAGGAAAAAGTCCGTCTTCGATACTTAACCTCTTTCAAATAGTCAACCAATCTGAGTGATATAGATGATATCAGATTTTTGATGGTCGACTCTTGATTCGGAAAATTTTGTCTTCGATACTTAACCTCTTTCAAATAGTCGACCAATCTGAGTGATTTAGATGATATCAGATTTTTTATGGTCGACTCTTGATTCGGAAAAAAGTTTGTCTTCGATACTTAACCTCTTTCAAGTAGTCGACCAATCTGAGTGATTTAGTATCAGATTTTTGATGGTCAACTCTTGATTCGGAAAAAGTTTGTCTTCGATACTTAACCTCTTTCAAGTAGTCGACCAATCTGAGTGATTTAGATGATATCAGATTTTTTATGGTCGACTCTTGATTCGGAAAAAGTTTTTCTTCGATACTTAACCTCTTTCAAGTAGTCGACCAATCTGAGTGATTTAGATGGTATCAGAATTTTTATGGACTCTTGATTCGAAAAAAGTTTGTCTTCAACGCCATGCCTCTGCCGACCAATCTGAGTGATTTAGATGATATCAGATTTTTGATGGTCGACTTCTTTGATATTTGAATGTTTGACGCTTCAAGGGGAGAACTCAGATATCTGGAAAAAGGGCCTTAAAAGGCTATATTTATTTATCCTTCCTGAATCTCTCACAAAAACATCATTAACAAACATTAGCCTTAAATATAAACAAATTATTTCCTTAATTAGGCGTTGTTTTTATGACTTCTCTTTGATTGCGGCGTCGCATTGAGCTGACATAACATCGTCGAGATGCGGTTTGATCTCCTCTTACATCACCTATCCCATGTGGCGTCGAGAACTTCATTACTTGATGAGCAGTTGACGGGATTATCCGATGAGGGTTAAGAGTAGTTCTTCCGATGATAGCATTGTATGCTGAGGCGGGGTCGACGACAACGAAGAGTACGTCGATCATCAAAGTCTTCTTCTCCTTTCCTAAGACCATTCGTAGTTTGATAGCACCCATTGGATAGGTGGTTCTTCCAGCAAATCCGATGAGAGGAAAGTCGAACTTCATTAGATCTCTGCTGGTTAACCCCAAGTTTTGAAAGGCTTCGTAGAAGAGTATATCCATTGAGCTTCCACTATCGATGAGGATCCTTTTGACTTCATATTCTGCCAAGGTGGCAGTGATAACTAAAGTGTCATCGCGAGGTTGAGTCACCATCATGAGATCGTCGGTTGTGAAGCTTATGACCATTGGGTCGATTGCTTGATGTGCCTTTCCCTTATCTTCTGTCTTTGAGACTTGGGTGGCGTATACTTCTCTGGCGACGCTGGTATCTCCTCCTAAGGCGAATCCTCCTGCGATGACGTTCACCGTCCCTCTTTGGATTGGGGTGGGATTTTCATGAGGGGGAGATCGGGAATTCCTTCACGGGCTGCGACTTCGCTTCCTTGGAGCTTTGAAAGGTTTCTCAATAAACTTTAATAGTTTACCTCTCTGAATCAACGTCCGATATCGTGTTTCAGAGCAATGCATTCATTAGTATCGTGCCCCTAAACTCGATGGTAGCGACAGTAGTCGTTCATCTGGGATCCCATCGGACTCTTCCTGACTGGAGGGGGATCGTCCAGCCTGAGTTTTTCCATCTCCTGAAGTACTACCGATATATTATGCGTGAGAGGGGTAATTTTTTCCAAATAAGGGTTAATGTTCCTTTTTGGTCCTTGGAGACTTCCATGTCGGAAAGTCACTTCTCGCCTTTCATCTCTCTTTGGGGGTCGAGAAGCAGAACCTTCCTCGATTTTAGCAGGACTGACCTGCCTCTTGGTTTCCACGAGAGATTTCTCATGTGACCTCTCCAATTCGATGTATTTCTTGACTTTTATGGCGAGGTCATCAATATTTCGCACGGGCTTCATCACCATGCTATCCTTCAAAGCTTGGCTCTGAACTCTGAGGCCTCTCCAGAAGGTCATGATATGCTCGCCATCAGTGGCGTCCTCATTCAGCTGCTGGAATATCTTGTGGTATCTAGTATAATAATTGGCTACGGTCTCATCAGGACCTTGCTCAATTTTATCTAGAAAGTCCATGCTCTTGAGGCGTTGTCTTTGGCCTATGTGGCCTTCTATGAACTTGGTCTTCAACTCTTCCCATGAGTCGATCGAGTTGTCAGGAAGACCATAGAACCAAGTGGAGGCTTCTTCTTTTAGAGTTGTTGGGAAGAGAGCTGCATAATGATCTGGTGTTGCCCCCTCTCTCTAGGAGGGAAGAGTTGTGGGCGTTGATATGGCGAACAGGATCTCCCTCGCCTGTATAGTCGTCGATGTTCCTCGCAAATACTTGCAGGGGAACTCGAGTATTGAACAACCTTTTGGAGAAAGGGTGAGAGGTGCGGTCACGAACAATTAGCAGATCGTTCGCCCCTCTTCTCTTCTTTTCCAACAATTATTCCACATGTCCTATAGTGAATAGGACGGATTTTTTGCTCGCCGCATCAATTTTGGGAGCCTTAGGAATCTCTTTCTCCAAGAGATTTTCCTCCGCTAATTTCACAGCGGAAGCCACCTCTTCCTTCTGGGAGACTTCTCGGGTTGGTTCCTTCTTGTCAGGAACAGTTCCTGCCTGGGCTTGGTTCCAAAAGGCTATGAAAGTCGTCATTACCTCCTGAGGGACAGCCGGGGGGGACTGTCCCGCCTCTTCTGGATTTGGTAATGACTTGAAGTGACTAGAATTTTCTTCACCGCCAGTGCCATTAGCCTTGGGCATAGGCGGATCTTCCTCCTGTGTTGATTTTGAAGTGGTGGGATTCACTTGAGATCTTCCCACCTCCTCTGTTTTGCGTCTTGTTCTTCTCGGAGGCCATGAATTTTTTATCAAGTTCCCAGTGACGCTGCCAAATGTTGGGATCAAAATGACGTGGCCTTGAACTTCTAGTAATGGAATTCGAGGTCTCGCCGGGAGCTAACTCTCGTAAGTATCTTTCCTGGCCTCTTGGGTACTTAGTCTCCTTGGTGAGCTTTGTGTGAGGTGGGGACCTGAAAAGGGGTGGGGATGGTCCCTGATTCCACTCTGAAGCTTAAGTGAGTAATGGATTTAGAAAGAGTATTGTAAAATATGAGAATCAAGATTGCAAAATATATATATTGTTTCCCTATTTATGAAGAGAGATTACCGACTTTAAATGGCGGCTACCCTCTTGGGAGGGTTTCTGTCCAGAGTCGGTTTAAGCAGGTGACAAGTAGGTCGTCACCTCATCTTTCCTTAGCTGGGAAGGTTTTCCTTTGGCGGCTGAAGCAGGTCGCCACCTGTCCATCTCCTTAAGAGGAAGGTTTCTTCATGGCGGCTAGAGTAGGTCGCCACCTGTCCCTTTCCTTAAGAGGAAGGTTTCTTCATGGCGGCTAGAGTAGGTCGCCACATGTCCCTTTCCTTAAGAAGAAGGCTTCTTCATGGCGGCTAGAGTAGGTCGCCACGTGTCCCTTTCCTTAAGAGGAAGGTTTCTTCAGTGGTGTTTTGGCTATCGACTCGACTCATACCTTAATAGGAGATCCTTGAGTGATTTAGTCGCCTTCTTTTGTTAGTCGTTCTTCATAATTTGACTTCTTCATATATAGTCGTCGACCATTTGTCTTTGCCTTGTCGTTCTGGACAGAAATGGTCGACGACTTATTTTTCTTTAGTTTCGCATTTAAACGTACTCGACTTCATACTATTTTATCCTTTTAATCATAACCCAACACCTGGCTACAATGTGGTTTCAGATGAAATCGATGATTTGAGCATCCGTTTTTTTTGCTAAGCCCTTGGCTTCTATCCACTTAGAGAAGTAGTCGATTGCAACCACTATGTACTTGGTTTGCCCTTTAGATTTTGGGAGAGGGCCTACCAGGTCGACGCCCCATTGCGCGAAGGGCCACACACTTGCGATTGGGCTCAGATCTGCCGCTGGAGCTGTGATACTTCTCGAGTATTGTTGGCAAGAGTCGCAATCTGTTACCATGTTCGTTGCTCGGCTTTCATAGAAGGCCAATAATATCCCAGGTGTAAAGCTTTGCGAATTAAGGACTTTGCTCCTTCATGGCAGGCTGCCTGTCCTTCGTGTAACTCCTTTAACACCTTTTGCGTTTCTGGTAGTGCAATGCACTATAAGTATGGTGTTAAGAAACCTTTCTTGTATAGTTGGCCTTCAATGATTGCATAGTTCACGGCGACCCTTTGTATCTTGTTGGCTTGTGTCTTGTCTTCAGGTAGTGTCCCTGTTGTTAGGTATGCGTGGATTGGTGTCATCCATGTTTGCGCGGTGTCGATGGCTAACGCCTCGAATTTGTCAATGAGACAATATTCTGTGTTCTATAAAGTGTGTCTCTTTTCCTTGTTCGTTGCCTTGCACGAATTTGCTTAGAGCGTCCGCCTCTTGGTTTTCGTTCTTTGGGACCGATGTTATGTCGAAGGTGTCGAAGCTGTCAGCGAGTTCCTTTGCTTGTTTTAGGCACTTCTGCATGTTTTCGAACTTTGCTATGGAGTCCCCATTTACCTGGTTGACGACCAATTGGGAGTCGCATTTTACCCTCAGGTGTTTGACACCAACACCTTTGGCTATTCGACCTGTTATCAAGGCCTCGTATTCCGCCTCGTTGTTTGTTGCTCTAAACACTAAGGTTAGAACATATCTCAATGGTTCGGATCCGTCTGGTGGTATTAGGAAGAATCCTGCCCCCGATCCTCCTACATTTGATGACCCGTCTGTGAACATCTCCCATACTTCAACGGGCTCTACAGCCTGTGGGGCGTTTTCTTGGATTGTTTGCTCAGGGGAGATCCCTGTGAATTCCGAAATGAAGTCTGCTAAGGCCTGTCCCTTGATTGCAGTTCGTGGGGCGAAGTGGATACGGAACTCGCTCAGCTCGACTGACCACTTTGTCAGTTTTCCTGACATGTTCGGTTTTGCCAGTATGTGTTTCGGTGGTTGGTCTGTGAGTACTGTGCATTCATGCGCGTGAAAGTATAGTCTTAACTTCCTTGCAGCAATGATGAGTGCGTACAGGTATTTCTCTATTGGTATATAGTTCACTTCATACTTTGTCAAGGTTTTGCTAACGTAATACACTGATAGCTGAGTGTTGCCTTTTTGCTTGACAAGTACTGAGCTGACTGCAGTGTTGCTAACTGATATGTAGAGGTAGAGAGGCTCTCCTTGTATCGGCTTTGCTAATGCTGGCAGTGTTCGCAAGTGGTGCTTTAACTACTGGAATGCTTCTTCGCATATTGGTGTCTACTCAAACTTCTTGTTGGCCCGTAATATTTCAAAGAAGGGGAGTGCTTTATCACCGATTTTTTCCAGGAACCTGTTTAGGGCTGTTAGCCGACCATTTAGCTGTTGCACCTCCTTATGCTTTGTAGGAGATGCCATTTCTTCAGTTGCTTTAACCTTTTCTGGGTTTGCCTCTATGCCCCTTTGGCTAACCATGAAGCCTAGTATTTTCCCTGACCTTACGCCGAAAGCACATTTTGCTGGGTTTAGGCGGACTTGGAATTCGCGCATCCTTTGGAACGTTACACGGAGATCGTCAACATGGTTGTATCTCTTGGTTGACTTTACGACCATGTCGTCAACGTAAGCCTCCATCGTTTTCACGATCACGTCACCGAATATCGTGTTTACCATTCGTTGATATGTTGCGCCCGCATTGATTAGGCCAAACGGCATTACCTTGTAATTGTATATGTCGCTTTCTGCATAGAATGCAGTGTGCGGGGCGTCCTCGGGAAACACTGGTATTTGATTGTACCCTGAATATGCATCCATTATAGATAGCAATTCATGGCCTGCTGTGGCGTCGACCAATTGATCGATTCTTGGCAAAGGATACGAGTCCTTGGGACATGCATTTTTGAGGTCTCTGTAGTCGATGCACATCCTTAAATTGCCATTTGGTTTTGGTACTAATACAGGGTTTGCGACCCATGTTTGGAACCTTGCTTCTTCAATGAATCCAGCTTCTAAAAGCTTTCCTACTTCCTCTCCTACGGCTACTTTCTTGTTGCCCCCGACTGGTCGTAGTTTTTGTGCGATAGCTCGTATTCCTGGCTTAATGTTGAGCTTGTGGGAGATCACGTCTGGACTTATCCCAGGCATATCGCTTGGGGACCATGCGAATAGGTCTTTGTACACCCTTGGGAGTGCTGTGATTTCTCTCACCTCTTCCTCTGAGAGTGATGCGCATATTCGGACCATCCTATCTGGCTCATCTACTTTTACTTCGCGTAACTCATCCAATGGGGTTGGACGATCTCGCTCTTTCCTGGGATCTTCGTTAATAAAAGGGATGTCGCTATCATCTTCCTTGACGTTGTGCTGAAGTGCTATGTTGTAACACTCTTTTGATAGCTGCTGATCTCCCTTTACTTCCCCGATTCCCACAGGGGTTGGGAATTTGAGCTTTTGGTGTGCGGTTGAGGCCACAATTCCCCACGCGTTCATAGTCATGTAACCTAGAATGCCGTTGTATGCATCTAATTTTTCCACTACTAAGAAATGTATCTCCATGTGTAATTGTTTATCGCTAGCTCCCAGGTTGACTGGTAACTTGATTGTTCCCACCGGGTACTTGGTGTCCCCGATGAATCCAACAAGTGGAGAGTGCACCTGCTTGATGTTCCTTTTCCTTCCCAGGGCGAGGACCATTTCTTTGGTTATTATGCTGGGGGGAGGATCCTTCATCTACTAATATGCGTTTGATATCTATATTGTCTACTTCCATGGTTATGACCAAAGCATCGTCATGTGGGTACATTATATGCTCTTTGTCTTTTGCCGAGAAGTATATAACGTCTTCCATGGATTCGTCTTCCTGTTGGTGTTCGAGGGGTTGTTGTATCATTTGGGACGCGTATGCTTCCCTTGCATATGATGTTTCTCTTCCGGCTCCGAAGCCACCGTGTATCAAGTATGTGTTTGCCACGTAGCTATTGCTGGTAAGCGAGTTCTTGTTCGTAAAATCTCGCGGACGGCGCCAAAATGTTGGGACCCAGACTAGACGAAGTGTCGAATCCTCGTATTGATTCGGGAAGATGCCTCGGGTTGCTCACTTGTCGAGTATTCGCACGTGTATAGGCTCGTGCGTCTCCGTATACCTGCACAGGGGGCAATACCGCACACCACACAGGGGGGTGGAGTGCGATGAACCCTCTCCGAAGCTTAAGTCAGGTATTTTAGAGAGAGAAAATAAGAGAGAGGTCAGATCTTCCGCTGTCAACTTAGTCATAAAATGGGAGAGTGGAGTCCCTTAAATAGGAGTTTTCCAACTCGAACCCGGTTTTGAATGGTCTAACGCTGGTTTAATGTAAAGTATGAACCGTGCGTAGACGGGAATAAAGTTGACATCGGGAGGGTCTGCACTTGTAGTGTTTACGTATGGGTTTATGCGTCATCAAGAGGAGTAATCCGGATTGTGATGACAATCCGGACGAGGTGCAATTCCGGGGCGCTTACGCGCGTGCCCGGACTTTTTAATACTCGTGGGTGAATAATTCTAGACCGTTTGGTGGGTTTGATGTGTAAACGAAGTCCGAATAATATAAAACGAACCTGAATCGGACGTATACCCATCATCTACCGTTAAGCCGATCCGGTGTTTTAGTTTTCTTACTATCGTTTGCATTTATGTTTCCTGCTTTGTTGTATTTGCTTACGTTATTTTGTTAGTACCTACTCTACTAGTTCGGGTCTTGGGTGTTTACCAACCCCCTCAGAGCAGGTTTTACTATTTTGTACTGTGTAATCGATCTTAATTCAATAAAGTTCGGCTTTGATAAAAAAAAAAATGTTAAAATGTCATTTATAAATAAAAATATGATAATAATATTGATATATAAATGAATTACTAATCATATATACTATTTGCAGTAATACTAATTCAATTTCAGAAAATTTATAATTAAACATATCTAAAATTATAAAATAAATTAAAATTAGAAAATACTAATATTAAAATGGGTATTATTTATTATGATATTATGTTAATTAGTGATCGATCCTAATCTTGACTTATAAATGTTCTTTAGCATTAATTAGTATCGTATAATTAAAGTTCAGTAATTTAGCTGCTGATAACTTTATTTTGTAGTGCTTACTTTTTTAAAGTAAAAATTATTATATTATATTATAATTGTAAATTTATCTATTACTTTGCGTGAAATTATATTAAGTATATTTGTAGTACATTTTAAGAAACTATACATGTATATCTTTTCTTATAATATATTGGTTTTCAATTGTATAATCAGTAGAATGTATCTTTTAGATACATTTAACATATATTTTTAATAAAAATAATAAAATAAAAAATTATACAAATCTTTCAATAAAAATCCGATATTAAATTTCAAACTTATTCATATGAACTACTTGAATCTCTCATATATATATATATCATAAAAAGAATATGGATTGTATTTATAATTTATCATATGTAATTTATGACATGTATACATGTACCTATTTTGTTCACAAATTTATATTTTATTATTTATATTACTAAAAAAATTGCTACTTTCCGTTTCTATCTATCATAAGCGGAAAGCGACCAAAAAATGCCTAAAAGTGTGGAACAAGGCGAACTTCCGTAATAATATGTTCGATGCAAGTGCTGTGGAATGGAGATAAAAAAAAAGATAGGACAGAGAAGGAGAAAGAGTGAAGTTCTGGTCTTTCTACTAGGTCCTCCTTTCGAGCCTTCAGATCAACTCGTTGGGGAACGAATGATGAACCCTAAGGAGCGGGAGGAGCTAAACAAGCAGGTAGAGGGACTCATTCAAAAGGGTTTTATTCGAGAAAGCCTTAGTCCATGTGCTGTGCCTGCCTTGCTCACACCTAAGAAAGATGGTTAAATACAATGCGTTCTCATATTGTCAATGGGTATAATGTTATTGTCATGTTCTTTTGGTTAACGAATGAAGAATAATTTTATTCCAACCATAATTGTAGTTTGCAGTACACCTAAATTGTGTAGTTTCTTCAGGTATTCTAAGCTCCTTGGTTGAAATTTTTTTCCTCAACTTTGAATATTGTAGAGTTTGGAGTTTTGATTAGCTCATCAATTATTAACTATTATTTTCATAGTGGTATAACTGTAGTTGGGAAAAAGTAATTTATCAGTTATAATTAGTATGTGGTATTTATAATTTATGTAATAATATATCATCATCGCCATAGTGCAAAATCTCTTATAGGATTAGATTGTATCGTTAGAGGAAAAATAATTGGCATTAGTTCGTTAGACATCTGAAAGAGAGTTTGTTCAACCCAGTGTTTCGCGAGAGTGATTTTACTTATGTGATAGTATTTTAGTATTTTAGGTTGAAGAACTATAATTTAATTATTCATGAATGTAAATTCTAGAAATATGAATGAGTTTGTAATAATTCAAAAGACTTTTATTATGGTTAGTTAATTAATTAATTTAAGTGTTAATCATTTAATTGTTAAGTTTTAGAATTAAAATTAATTTTTGATGTTACGCAATCTTATTGGTCGACAAAACTGACGTTTCAATTTATGATTATGATTTAAACTGTTATAGATAAATATAACCAGTTTTTAAAAATGCACCATGAAAGGGGTGAGCGTGGTCTGGTCCTGGTCAGGACCAGACCAAGACCATGCAAGACCATTTGTAAATGGTCCTCCTCCAAATGGTCTAGGACCAAACCAGGACCATTTGGACCATTTACAAATGGTCTTGGTCTTTTTGGTTCTGGTTTTGGTCCAGACCATTAGGACCATTTTTATTTTTTTATTTTTTTAATTTAATTTATTTTAAATTTTTAAAATTTGTCGAATATTATTTTTGTAATAATTTTAAATTGAAAATATGTTTATTATAATTATATATAATAGTTGAGATTTATGTAATCAGTACCTGATAAAGTGTTCAAATAAGTTTTATGGTTATACGATCCATAAATAACAAATAAGACACTTATCAAATAACGTAACTTGGTGTAACAAAGTTACAATTTCCCTGATATTAGACAGAAAATAAATCAAACACGAAAATGTAGTATTTTGGCACTTTAAACATAAGCTTTTCATCTCTCTGTAGCAAGCAACTTCATAAACTAAATATTCAGCTAATCTAATGTTTCTCAAGTTTGCTTTCGACGCTCAGTGGAGGTTTTAACTTTTATTATAAATTATTATTTCCAGTTTTTTTTTTTTTAATAATACAATGGTCTTAATGGTCCTAAATGGTCTCAAATGGTCTTAATGGTCTTGGACCGAAATTAAGACCAGGACCAATTAAGACCAATAAAAGAAGACCATTGGTCTTGGTCCTAAACGGTCTTGGGCTAATGGTCTTGGTCTTGGACGGTCTTGGGCTCGGTTATGGTCTTGCTAGACCATTGCTCACCCCTACATGAAATCATTATAGCAACTTTAATTGAAATGCATTGAGTTAATAATTAATGATTATCATTTGTGTATTCAAGATTTTCAAGCCGCTTCCGGGAATCTGGAGATTTATGAAGTTATGAATTAGGGTTAATTATTAAATTATTACTCCGTGAACAAATTGTTAGTTTACGGTTTTTTCAGGCAAATAGCTAGTTTATGTTCTCTTTTCCGCTATTTTTTCGGACAAAACAATTACGTGCACGGCATGTGATAACTAAAATGTTCACAACCTATCATCTTCTAATATTATTAACCTAACATATGTATGTAATGTTTTAGGCTAAAATAAAGTACTCACATTCAAAATCAAGTGATCACATTTAACAGTGAATAGGTCTTAAGCATGTTGGTCTCTATAATATTAGAAGATTATGAATTTTGGACATTTTGGTCATTTGTCATAATCACATACCGTATACGTGCCGATTCAATTAAAAAAATATCGGAAAAATGAACGTAAACTAACCATTTATTTACTTAAGAAAATCTGAAGTAACTATTTGTCCGAAAATAATCGTGAAGTAGAAATTTATGATAGTCTCGTTTGTTTATATATGAAAAAAAATGAGGAGCTTATGTATGTGGTGACGTCTGCAGATTGCAATTTACAGACGACAAGCCACAGGCGTGCTTTTGATTTATATTTATTTATATAAATAAATCGAATCCAACCAAAATTTATCACGTGAACCGTCCTCACTCACAGACATCACATTTCTTCGTAAACCCAGCAAATTAAACGACACCATCTTTCCTTCTTCTTATTCAGTGGGGGGATGTTCGGAGCCATTTCTTCGTAAACCCAGCGAATTAAACGACACCATCTTTCATTCTTCTTCTTCTTCTTCTACTATTCAGGTAGGGATGTTCGGCGGCGGCGGTGGTGGGTTCGGCCATGGAAGCGAGAGAGTCCCTCTTCTTCGTGGTGGAGTAAGTGATAATAATCTCTCTCAATTTTAACTTGACGTACCTGTTTGTTCTGATTCATGTTTTTTTGGTCAAACGCTTAACTATTGTAAACTATATGACGTGAGTTTAACTATTTATTTTATAAGTTTATAGATAAACATATATATATATATATATTGGGCACACTCTTATACATATTTAAACATTATCCGAATCACCTCCGCCTTTACTTCAATATTATGGGTTTCAGCTAGGCACCTCGGCCCTAAACCCATTTGGGTTCATACTAAGAGTTTTAACTTGGCCATTAATTAATAGGAGTAGTTTTTAAAACGGAGTCAACATGATTAAAACATATATACTTTGGTATATATAAGGTATAAGGTGATAGATGTAGGAGATGGTTTGTTGAAATGAGAGAAGGTCTGTTGAAATCCTATAACTGTAAGGTGATAGATGTCAGAGATGGTCTGTTGAAATGAGAGAAGGTCTGTTGAAATCAGAGAGTATCATAGTGCAAAGGAGTATTGAAGATAAGAGATTGTCTTTTTTCTCCAACGTGAATCCGTGAGTTCCACACAAGTTGGTGTGTACAATAGGACACATATAAGCAAGTAAACTATCTTTCTCCAATCATCAATTAGTCTTCACAGGAACAAGTTTTCATGACAGAATTTTGTTATGTTCCCTTTTGATGATAAAGTGCCAATGGAAATTTCACTGAGAAATTAACTAAGTAGGAATAATTATTCAATCTTTTGCATCTAATTTCAGTTGTTTCTGATTTATAACTCATAACCTCAGGGAGGGAGAAAAAGAGATGATACCTTAGTGAACATTCATGCAACAGATTTGGAACATGGAGATGCTATCCCACCAGTAAGACCCCTACTTTCTAACTTTTCCTTTCTTCATTGCTTACTAATACAGTACAATTACTCATCTTCTTTTTCTTTTTCTTCATGTTTTTATCAGGCTGCAAATGTGGGGTTCAGGCGAGTTTTTGCACTGGTAATGATTGATTTTACTCATTTTTTTATATTTATTATTATTATTATATGGACTTGGGTATCCAAACCTACAGTTTGAGAATGCTCTTAATCTTATTTTATCTACTAAAGAGTAGATGAATCTTACAGTGTACCATTCATTTTAGGCAAAGCCTGATGCAGGAAAACTGTGTATTGCCACAATTGCTCTATTCATTGCATCCATATCAAGTTTTTTGGTTGTAAGTAGTTAGAACAACTCAGACTAAGTTTTCTTCGGAATCTAAACTGAATTTAAAAGTCGATTAAAAAATCAAATTTGAATATCCGTGCAGCCAAAATTTGGCGGGAAGGTAATCGATATCGTGTCACAAGACATCTCCACACCAGCACAGAAAGACGAAGCACTTCATGCTGTCAACAGAACTATATTAAAGATTTTCCTAATTGTGGTGACCGGGTATGTGTACCCAAACAAACACCTTCTTATATTTATCAACATTATTTCTTAGGGAACAAGCAACCAAAGTACTTAATTAAGCTTTCTTGTAACAAAAGAAAGTATTTAGCAATAGATACTAAAGAGTACCTTTGTGTGGTAAACTGCAGCTCCATTTTTACTGCAATTCGAGCATGGTTATTTTCCTCCGCAAGCGAAAGACTTGTTGCTCGGTTGAGGAAGAAGTTATTTAGTCACCTTATCAATCAGGTACATATGCTAAACATTAAATATTGCCTGCTAATCCAAATATATGTATGAATTAACTCTTGAAAATGTTGTGCAGGAAATAGCTTTCTATGATGTCACAAGAACAGGGGAGCTTTTAAGCAGATTATCAGAGGACACTCAAATTATCAAGAGCGCTGCCACCACGAATCTCTCCGAGGCTCTAAGGAGTTTATCAAATGTGTTAATCGGGCTCGGCTTCATGTTTGTAACATCATGGAAGTTGACATGTAAGTTTTATATCTTCTTATAATCTCATTTCCTTATCATTCATATTCTAACTTATATATATGCGTCTCCTGTCCAGTGTTATCTATGGCTGTGGTTCCTGCTATTTATATCGTGGTGCGTAGATTTGGTCGATTTCTTCGTGAAGTTGCTCATAAAACACAAGCAGCTGCTGCAGTTGCTGCCTCAATTGCAGAGGTAAGTACATGCATCTGTTAGATTTTATTATTATTATGTTTCGATTTAAATTATTAGGAATAACATTTTATCAATATGAAAATCAACATTTTTTAGGAGTCATTCAGTTCGGTACGGACAGTGAGATCTTTTGCACAAGAAGATTACGAGATTTCACGATATTCAGAGAAAGTCGACGAGACTCTAAACCTCGGGCTCAAACAAGCTGTGAGATATATATATACATATGTCTAGGGCTCATGATGAAATTCTTTATTTTTTTAAAAAAAAATTCGGGAAATTGTTTTGCGATACAGAAAGTTGTTGGAGTCTTCTCCGGAGGCCTAAATGCAGCATCAACACTGTCGATTATCGCGGTGGTTATATACGGAGCCAATCTCACAATTACGGGTTCTATGACGGTCGGGGCTCTGACAACATTCATCCTTTACAGCCAACAAGGTTAATAATTTGGATCATTTTCTTGTATTTCCTTTTCTTATGATGTCTATATAGCAGTGTGCCTATTTCAAAGTGACCTCAAAATGCCAAAGAAAAGTAAAATGAAGTAACCATTCATTTCCAAATTGCAAAAGAAGTAACTGCAATGTCATGAATTGTAGTGGGATCTTCCGTGTCCGCATTGTCGGGTTTATACACGGTAGCAATGAAAGCGGCAGGTTCCAGCCGAAGGGTGTTTCAACTTCTAGACCGCGTCTCTGCAATGCCCAAATCTGGGGATAAGTGTCCTTTGGGAGGGTTAGTACACCAGTTTCAACTAACCTAGTCTAAAAGTCGGTCGATAACATATAACCCTAAAGTAATATCCAACGGTTTTTGCAGTGACGGCCAAGATGGGGAGGTAGAATTGGATGATATCTGGTTTGCGTATCCTTCCCGTCCTAGCCATATGGTGCTCAAGGTAACTTTTTTTTTATATCATGATCATGCTATCGTAAGAGATTAAATACAGTGCAGTATATATATTTCGAGTAATAACTAGTTTGATCACTATCTATCTATCTTATGGATGGCTGCAGGGTATAACTCTAAAACTCCAGCCCGGGTCGAAAGTTGCTCTTGTTGGTCCAAGTGGTGGAGGAAAAGTGAGTACTACTATTCTGTTTCTAACTTAACTTAATGCCTAAGCTATTGATGCTTGGGGGCTACTCTATCTATCCACATTTTTGATGAGTTTTATATATTATTATGATGATGTAGACAACAATAGCAAACTTGATAGAGCGTTTCTACGATCCCATCAAGGGAAAAATTCTCATAAACGGGGTCCCTCTCGTAGAAATATCCCATGAGCATCTCCACCGGAAGGTATTAATTAATTCGAGTGATTAATTAATAGTTATTTCATCATCATCTATATGTATGTGATATATTATACAGATAAGCATAGTGAGCCAAGAGCCAGTGTTATTCAACTGTTCCATAGAAGAGAACATAGCATATGGAGTTGAAGGCAAATTGAGCATCACAGATATAGAGAATGCAGCGGTAATTAATTAAGAGATGATGTTTAATTTGAGTAATGAGTTAACTGGGTTGTTTAGAGTAGAGGTGATAATTGGTGCAGAAAATGGCGAATGCGGATGAGTTCATATCCAAGTTCCCAGAGAAATACAAGACATTTGTGGGAGAACGAGGGGTGAGGCTTTCGGGTGGACAGAAACAGAGAGTTGCGATAGCAAGAGCGTTGCTAATGAACCCAAAGATACTATTGCTAGATGAAGCAACCAGCGCTCTTGATGCTGAAAGTGAATACTTAGTCCAGGATGCTATGGATTCGCTGATGAAGGGTAGGACGGTGCTTGTGATTGCGCATCGACTTTCGACGGTGAAGACTGCAGACACGGTGGCTGTGGTTTCGGACGGTGAGATCGTGGAGAGTGGAACTCATCAACACCTCCTTTCCAGAGATGGAGTCTACACAAACCTTGTTAGGAGGCAGCTTCAAGCATCACCGCCCACTCCTCAACTTTAACTTGATTAATCAATTCATCACTATCTTAACTATTTATTATTTATGGTCAAAACTATATTTATGCTCATGTATATATATTACTTAACCTAATCGAGCTTCTTCCATCTCAGACTATCAACTCATATGTAATTACAGAGTTTTATTATATTTCAAATAATTAAAGAGATGAAGTCGTAACTAAATTATGTGTTTATTAATTTGATGGATGGGACGATCCTACGAACATAACTTTATATTATTTGATGGATCAGACGATTCATGATCTAGATAGATAGGTGCAACATAATAAAACAATTATTCATTAGCTAATAATGATTGTCATTTACCAACTAATTGAGGTACGTAGGAAGGTAGGTAGTTGCGGGGAACTAATTAATGTATTTAATCACTAATTAATGTTATTCAATCACTGTCGAAGTAGTTTACTGACAACATCATACTATTTATTATAATTACATGTTTATTTTATCCCTTTATCTCTATCTACCCAGTGATGGAGAAAGGGCAACTTCTTTCATCTCTACAGACGGACAGCGTATTTGATTAAGGATAATTTAATGACTGACTGACGGACGGACTGAGACGATGATCAACTAAGGTTGATCTATTATTTCTTGTTCTTGACAACTTTGTGTCAAATTAAAAACATGGGTTAATTTTAAAATGATGATCTTTGAAAGATACGTAGTTTGTCTTATAATATTAATTTATTTATTCTGAGGCTAAGATGATCGTGTAGCCACCAAGTTAATTATTCCGCAATACCGATAGCTATTTAAACTTAGAATTAAAAAGAGTACTAGATATTTGGCCAAGAAGAAAGAGTAGTAGATATATGATTTTTGCCTGCTACAGGATCTAATTAATTTCCAATGCTAATGAATGTTATAATTCTCTCTTAAGCTGGTATAATTCCAATTTCCTTCGTCTTTGAAAATCATAATTAAGTCGGTTACTACTTGGGGGCGACCATTAAAAATGTTCTGAATTTTTACACCAAAGAGTAAATAACTAACTATACTTGATGGATATACACCCGATTGGACCTCATTAAGACTCATCCGGTTTCCAAACACGACTAAAAGCCAATCCGACTAATACCGGACTAGTCATCCGGTTTCTCCCTATCCCCAAAGGGAATATTCCGCGGACCCTACCACCCTCCGGCGGACCCCACGTGGCAAAATTTCAAAACTCTATAAATACCCCATTATATTCTTCATTCAAAGTAAGTGATTCTAAGAGCTCTGACCTCTCTCTACTTTATCTCTCTAAAAACCGAGTTCTTACTTAAGTATCGGAGAAGGTTCGGCGGAAACCACCCCCCTCCGGCGCAATCCTTCTTGCAGGTTCACGGGAGCATAAGGAGAAGGCGAGCACACCCACGGATCAAGACCTCGAATCTGAAAATGCCAAAGAAGCAACTTAGTTCCATCAAATCTGAACAACAAGGGAAACGCAAGCCGCTACGGACCTGGGCGATATACAACGCCGCCATGCCAGGAGGAGGAGGGGTAACATCTCCCATCTCACAATCCACATAATAATTAAAAGGATATACAACCCCTTCCGAAAAACCCAAGCCGGCCAAGGCAGCATGAAATTGATAAGTCTTCATACGAAGGAAGTTACCCAAATACCGATAACCTAGGCGCTCAACATAGCTAGAACACTCTGAATCGGTAGAGGCCAGAATGCCGGACATCATCCTTCCCCCGGATTCCGAATTAGAGGAGGTCTCAGCACCTGACCAGGCTTCAGACGAAAACTGCAAACCAATCTCTAACAGGTTACCTAGCTCAGTCTCGGACAAGGGCACTAGCTCAGAAACTGATTCCGACGTAGCTGAAGACTCCCAACCTTCACAAGAGCCTGACACCCATAAGTGAGCGGGAACTCTAACAAAATGATCCCGAGATAAGGGAGACTTACCAATAATAAACAGCAATAGCTCCAAGATACCAACGAACAGGATCACGAGTAGATATGAGAAACTCAGAGACCAATGCAACTCAATCAACCTACAACACAAAACAAACAAGGATTGTCACTACATAACATTTACGGCCCCCCTCTCCCGACAAGGATCGATAAGCCAGGCCTCATAAGTCGGCCAACAGGGGGCAAGCTACAAAAAAAAAAAAAAACAAAAAAACAACGGGATCCAACATCTACAACTCGAGTAACAAGTACATCGTAAACGAAATAAGGGCGGCGGAAAGAGACGCCTCCCATATACGCTACCTCCTGCACTAAGAGGGGGTCAGTTAGTCACCTACTCCTAAAATCCACAAGGAGACCAAGGTATGACTAGAATTTGACACACAACACAATGTGTATTGCAAGCAAATGTAAAGCCCTTTGCCAGAGCAAGTATATACGGGTCACCCCAACGCCAATTAACAATATGCCTAATAAGGGGGCACAACAACTTCACTAGAAGTGATAAACGTAGAGGGTAACAAGTCACACAAAAAATGCTAACTCTCACTTTATAAGAGGAAAATGCGTTGCTCTGATCTCATATTACAGGAGAGCCACAACATCGAAAGATAGAAAGGATAAAAGGAATGAATATCAGACCTTCAAAGTAAACCCAGAAGCAACAATCCAAGGAGATAGGCCCAAACCTGATCCGGTCTGAAATAAAACGAATCTCCAAAAACCGTTGCCGAGCACCGCGAACCAACAACCGCCTCGCACCGGTCAGGGGATAACCGCCTCGCCAAACCGGCCGGGGGATACCGGTCGCGCAGAACTGGTCCCGTTGAGGAATCAGCCGCCCTCAGCCCAAACCAAATCGAAATTCAAGGCTAGGCCCTGTATGAAACCATATCAGTTTTTCTAAAAAAAATAGGGAGGATAACACAAACTCTTAGCGTAGAACAATAAGCATTTAGGGGAGGAGGAAGAAAATGGAGGCTATGAAAGTGAGAACCATATGCATTGCTTATATAGGAAATGCATTAGGGTTTTGAGGGGAGGTTCAATCTCAACCGTTGATTTTCAAAAACAAGATCAAACGGCTAAAGCTACACCCTCTCCTTCCTTAAAGCACCAAAATAGTCATAATTACATATGCAAGCCACGTATCGACACACATCGATAAAACAGAGGGAATAAAACCACTTTTCAATGATAATTTTTTTTAACAACACCGCATGAACATGGGCACAAAATTCAATTTTGTCTATACTTATGCTTGTCATACAGATTAAAACGTCATGGGTTTCACAATCCAGTACCCCCAGAAGATAGAAAGAAGGGAGCCAAGTCGCACCAACATGCAGCAAACTCACCAAAAACAAGGTACGACGTCGCCAAAGGTCACAACTCGAGTCTAAATCCAATCAAAATAGATTTAAGAAAGGGTTGCACCATTTCTTAACTCGGGGGCAAATGATTGATATACACCTGATTGGACCTCATTAAGACTCATCCGGTTTCCAAACACGACTAAAAGCCAATCCGGCTAATACCAGACTAGTCCGTCGCAAGACGCCGGACTAGCCCGGCAAAATAGGGCCGACATATCCCGATAGTCGGCCCCTTGGACAGGTAACGCCAACAAACACCCGGACATCCACACGACCGAATTACGCATCCCCGACCCACGGGCATACCTTTTCTCCCTATCCCCAAAGGGAATATTCCGCGGACCCTACCACCCTCCGGCGGGCCCCACGTGGCCAAATCCCAAAACTCTATAAATACCATTCATATTATTCATTCAAGGTAAGTGATTCTAAGAGCTCTGACCTCTTTCTATTTTATCTCTCTAAAAACTGAGTTCTTACTTAAGTATCAGAGAGGGTTCGCCGGAAACCACCCCCTCCGGCGCAATCCTTGTTGCAGGTTCACGGGAGCATAAGGAGAAGGCGAGGACACCCACGGATCAAGACCTCGAAGGCGCACTTTATGGACGAACCTCGACGGGCTTAATCCAACAATACTTTTTTTTCTTCTAAATAAATAACTATCTGAACTTTTCACAAACGAGCAATTAAATAGCTCTGTGAAATTTCTGGATAAAAACTATCAGAACTCTCACGTGCTCCTCGCATAGTTACATAGAACTTTAAGATGTTCTTTACTTCATCTTATGTAATAAAGGTGATCCGCTAACGGAAAGCACTATTCGTTCGATAAGTTACTACACCTCTATCTATCTTGGAGATGTTTGGAATTTTCAAAACTCCATAAACATACATAAGAGGTGTAATCCCATTAAGACATAATATATTTTATATTTTATATCAAAATTTATAAAAAGTCAACTAAATTAAAAAAAAATAAAAACTAACAAAACGTACTTATTTCACTTATAAAATTCAGTAGAATTATTAATATACTATTATACACTACTCTTTTTTTTTTTTTGCCAATAAATCATACATTTTATTTCAAAGTGCGATAACGTCTAAGGAGGGATAAATTCTTGATTATTTACCATTAAAAATAAAAGAGGGCGAGGAATAGAGACTCAATTATTAATACACGACATCTTTCTAGTATGGACCGCGATCCAGTTAACACAGCTATTAGCTCGTCTAAAAATATAAGACTAGCTCACGAGATGGAGTTGTTCAGCCTAGACACAATAGTCTAGAAAATATCTATGAAACCCACCGACACGTTATCTCAGCTCTTCAATTAATTTATTTATAATAATAATAATAAATAAAAGTTACCCGTTGTCTATGTCTTTGTATTTGTTTGTTTGTCGGTCGGTTCTAGACTTCGTTCAATCTAACCATTGTGATGATAATATTTAGGGAAGTAGTTACATTTTTCTATAGGCAACAAATCAAAATCTAAAAGTAGCTTTTGAGAAATTATAAGATGGACTTAGTGCGACACCTCAGCGTATGGACGAACCAATAAGAACGTGACATGTAATAAATGTATTAAAAATGATTAACTTTGATTAATACAGAATTACAACTCAATATGTCTCATAATTAATCTAATAATTTCTACATCTATTTTGGCTTAACAAACTAATTTTTCATACAAAATAAATATATTTCTTTTATTTATAATTATAAAACAAGTTTTTTGATATTTTTTTAAAACCTATTAGATATGGTGAACCTAAAGAGTAAGTTGAACCCTAGAAAAAATGGACACTTACCCTCTAGGGTTCATCATGTATAATAGATTTTTTTTAAAAAAAAAACTCGTATTAAAAGTATATGTAAAAGAAAATATATTTATTTATAGAACAACTTAGTTTATTAAGCCAAAAAGTAAAAGATATTAATCATGTATTAATAAAGTTATTATTTTTAATACATTTATGATGTGTTTCTTTCTTATTAGTTAATTCATATATTAAGTTACACGATTTGGGTCCATCTAATAATTTCTGAGTAATATTACAATTTCGGGTAATTAATTACCATACATCATCATGTCTCAAAGGAGACAAAGATAGAGAATACGCTCTCAGTTAACACTTAACACTACTTGTCTTGCAGTGCATGGACCATAATAATAATTAATTAAATAGCTCCAAACATTCAGAAAACTACAGAAGTGGGAATACTTGTTAGAAGGTGGACCAAACTTTCGTATGTCTTAACTTTTAGGGAATATATATATTTTAAAAACTGTCCAAAATTCGATACATGTGTCAGTTTAGTATCTGAGGTTAGATTTTAACGTCCCACTTTTTATATATGTTGTTATTTGGTGTCTCCTTTAAATTTTGAGGTTAAGTTGAACGGAATCTGGTCACGTGAGTGGTCAATTTTCAAAATTTCAAAAATTTCCCGACCAAAATTAGGGTTTCGGCCGATTACGACCAAACCCACCCGATTCCGGCCTATTGTGGCCAAACCCACCTCTATTTCGGCTGATTACGGCCATACCCACTCTGATTCCACTCTATTGCGGCCAAACCCACCTGATTCCGGCCAAACCCACCTCGATTCCAGCCGATTACGGCCAAACTCATTCCGATTACGGCCAATTCGGCCGATTATGGCCTATTCCGACCGATTAAGTGTTAAGAAGCTTTGGTTTAGGATTTAGGGTTCCGGCCGATTCCGACTAATTGGAGGTGGGTGGTTGGAGGTGGGTGGCCTGAGTCGGGGTGGGTGGCCGGAATCGAAGGCTTTAAAAAAAGGGCAAAATAGTCTTTTCAACTCAATCTGTTAAACTTAATCCAAAAATCTAACAGAAAACCAAATAGCAATAATACTAAAAATTGGAATACCAAATATCAACAGTTTAAAATTGAGATACCAAACTGACACTCGGGTCAAAATTGAGACAGTTTTTTGTTTCTATTCCTTAACTTTTAAACAAAATTAGTTGTTAAAATAAAACTGTAAATGAATTGATATGGGCACAGTTAATTATATAGATAGATAGATTAATATATAATTAGTTTTAAAGACTCGAGTAATGAAAGGTAGGAAAACCTGTAGCATATGCCCGGCCACACCAACGGTAGCATAGCATGCAATAACTAGCCTTTTCAATGAACCCACCAACTCCACTAAACAATAATTCTGTCTCTCATTCCAAGGAATCGACGATAACTAAGAAAGTAATAAAGTTTTGTTATGGGGGAATTGAATTGGGATGGATGGGATCTAGCTAACTTATTTTATTTTTACTAATTGGTTTAACTTAAATTATTATTAATAAGTTTTGTTTCCTTATATTTTATTTCCCTGCCTGCATTTTCTTTTTGTCGGACTGGACTGGCTATGCATTTAAGTGGTCCAACAATGGTCAACGAAAAAAGAGAACAAATTTCTTCAATCGATCATCCCTTGTCAATATGCTTATTTATTTGCATGTAATGTAATGTAACAAAGACAAGAACATCATAACCATACGTGTATTAAAAACAGAAAACAACCCGTGTCTGCACTGCACTGCAATGCCAAGTTGACAACTAGAGAGAGAGGGACGTTATTGTTGGTTCCCAATGCCAATCCAAGGGCATCACATCACTGCCTTTACCTCATCACACTCACCTCATCCTCTGCATTTTGCTATCTACCCTCTTCACTCTCCACATATTATAATATTTTCTCTTTCTTGATTTGCTTGCTTTCTGGGTTTTCATCACTGTCATCTAATTTCTTGAATTTTGTATGAATAATTTCCAAAAAAGGAGTTTTTTTGCAAGTGGGTTTTGTGTGATACAGTAGGATGCAGTAGAAGTAATTAGTGAGTGAGCTGAGGATTCAAGGGTTAATACATAGTATAGTATAGAATGGGTTCAAGGCTACTCCGTTGTTTGGGAGATGATGATGATAACAAGGAAATGGGATGCATGAGTGGAATCATGTTTCAGCTCTTGGATCCCCATCATCTCATCGCTGCTACCTACATTACCCACGACCCCATTCCTTCTGCAGGTACGTAATTCATTCAACTATATTTATTCTTTATATTATGAACATGAAGGGTTAATTAACAACCTAAATACACTTAATTTTAGAGTATCAACTGTATTTTGGTTCTTATTAAAAAGTTCGAGTTTATGAGCTGATTGGTTAATATATACGTCTTATTTCCCGCTATATGTGGTATTAGCTAGAGTTGAATGTCGATGGTTTGAATTTCGGCTGTGACATTTTAAGAAAAAATGTTGAAAAAACCTCGAAGGCTAGTGTGGCCGAGCAGAAACTAGTCTATGTGTACGGACCAATACGGTGTAAACCGATGCTTGCAAACATCAGTTTAAAAGAGAGTTAAACTATAAATAAAAGTATACTAAAGGTTTTCACTCACAAGTTCAAAATTATGGATCGATTCCCTACAGTTACAACATTATATCATGTTTCAGATTTAAAATTTTGATATTCGTGTCCCTACTATCCTTCTTTTCACTTTTTTTTAATGATTTTGGCAGTTTAAGCAAAAAAAAAAGTTGTTTTCCACTTTTTCAAAATACCTAATTTGTTGTTTATGGTTTAGATATTTTAAAAACATGTTTTTGTTTCGTCAATTTTAAGAGAAAAACTAGAAACAACTAATTTTATAGTTAGGACATCGAATATTACTTTTTAAATTTAGGGCAGCGATTAGCAACATGAATGTAGATAGCTTAACCTTATCATGAATTGACTAAAGAAAAATGTTTTAAATCATAATTTTTTTTGTTGTAGTTTATATAGCCAAAGATGTTCTTGTTTGTTAAATCAAGATATACCAAAGAAATTTTCTTTACTCTATCCATCGAGAAAATTACAGTCTTCTTTTTTGGTTACTGTTTCCAGGTTATCCGCATTTGAACAACAATACCTTGATTGACTCCTCACAACGTCGAAAAGCTGTCTCAGTAAGCAAATCCATCTTCTAAGGCTTGTTTTTTGTATCAACTTTCTTCACGGACAAAAAAACCTGGACTGACTGAATCTTTAAAAATTGCAGGAAATGCTCAGTAGAAGCAGTATGAAACAAGAAAAGGAGAGAGCTTTCACTGAATCATCAAGAGAGGCGAACCCAACCATCAGTCCAGAAGCTTCACCAAGTACAATGCAGTTTCAGGATTCTCTGAAGATTCTGCAGCAAGAAAAGATGAAGAAGAAGAAGAAGAAGAATGGGCCTGCTGATCTGAGGGAGTCTCTTAAGGCTCTAGCTAAACTCCGAGAAGCACCTTCCTCCTTTAACGAAGCAATTCAATTCCCAAGATCTTCATTCGAGGCAAAACTGCATTACAATTCTCCTCGGGCTTCTTTCGATTCACAAATTTCAGCAGACACCAATGAATTCGCCGAGAATAGTGGGAGTTTGAAAGAAAGAGGCAAGAAACCTGTCGGTGTCGTGGCGAGGTTGATGGGTTTGGAAGCTTTTCCAAGTAAAGATACCGATTTTCCCTCAAAATTGAGTCTTGATACGCAAGTAAGATCTTCGAACTTTTCGGGTCGTGCCATGGAGAAACCCATTTCAAGTTTGAAGTCTCCGGTCGAAGAATCTTCAAAATTGGCTTGTGTTTGTGTTGAAGTTCCTTTTATGCAAAGTGAGATTGAAAGTAGATTGAAAGATCTTCGATCTAAACAATCGGGGAAAGATCTAAGGGCCATTAAGGAGATACTAGAAGGTATTCGGAGCAGCCACACTGATCAATCTTCCCCTTTAGTCATAATGAAACCGACCAAGCTCGTTGATAAATCTGAAGTTCATAGAATTTCGGTTGCAGTTGCTGACAAGAAAAGCAATGGCCAGAGTAATGTATCATTGGCAGCATCTTCTTCTGAGAGGTTAAGTCCCAGAAACTTGCAGTTGAAGAAACAAACCAAGCAGTCGAAACAACAAGTTAATGAATCGAGTACAAATGGTAGAAAACTTGGACAGGCTTCAGTGAACTCGGAGCTTAGAATTGATGCCACAGGATTGGTTCCAAAGGTAAAAAATTTTTTATGTCATCAAATTGGTTCAATTTGAAGGCTTACTTTTTTTTTTAAGAAAGAAAAAAAAAAAAACTGATCTTGATGTATGTTTATATTTGTGTGCAAAAAGTCTCAATGGTTTGATGAAGACAAAGTATACTTGGATGAGACCGGTTCAGCCACGACCGAACATTCTAGTCCAGTGTCTGTCCTTGACATATCAGCATACACAGATGATTCACCATCACCAGTGAAATCCGCACAGAAATCCCTCAAATGTAGTTTTCTTTCCAAAATTTCAGATACGAATTTTATTTGCTTTCCGCTGAAAAAATCTTACCGGGATTGTGATGCAGATGATTATCCTGATTACGAAGACAAAGGTTTGGTATTGGTTCGCAACAAATTTCAGAAAATTGAGAATCTAGTGGAAAAGCTTAAGAGGTTGAACTCCAAACACGATGATGAAAGATTCGACTATGTTGCATTGTTGTGCGAGACTAGCAATGAAGATCACAAATATATCTCAGAAATCCTATTAAGATCAGGCATCTTACTCCAAGACCTCTCCACACTTGTGTTCCATGATTCTTATCCTCTAAACCCTGAGTTATTCAATGTCTTGGAGCACAAGAAAGCTAGACAACTCCCTCATGGGAAACTTGTGAAGCAAGGTAAGATGCACAGGAAGTTGATATTCGATCTCGTGAATGATATTCTTGCAGCAAAGTTTTTGGATGAGCCATTGTCCAATAAGAAGAAGCTAGTAAGAGAGAGTGTCAATGCACAAAAGCTTTTGAAAGAGTTGTGCGGTGAGATTGAAGGGCTTCTGATCACCAGAAAACCCGACTGCGGAATTGAGGATGAAGAAGATGGTGGTGGATTGAGAAGGATTCTATGTGAGGAGAAAGTGATGAAAGAAGAAGGCAAATGGAAGGAGGGTGAGAGTGGGGATGTGGTGTTAGAAATTGAGAATTTGGTTTTGAAAGAATTGGTGGATGAGATTGTTAATGGCGAGATAAGCGCATTGAGATCGACAAGGCAAAGGAGAGTTCGAAGACGGTAGATAGATAGATATTCATTAGCCTCTACATGTTATGTAAATTCAAGGTTTCGTTTATGTTGTCTTAGTTATCTCGTTTGTTCATATGGTGTTTGCTCTTGTGTAACTTACACCTTATAACTTTTGCCTCATTTACAAATGAAAAATTCTTATTTCTTAAGTTATATAATTTCAAGCTTTTGGGCTAATGGGTGTAAACGAGTCGAGCCGAGTATCTGTCAAGCTCCACTCGATTAGTATTTAGCTAAACTCGAACTCGGTCAAGGTCTAATTTTGAAACTCGATTCGAATCCAAGCTCGACATAATCGAGTTCGGCCCAACTCGACTCGTTAGTCAATTATATATCACAATTAATTAACATTTCTCATAACTAAAAAAATCAAGCTCGACTCGACTAAACTCGAACTTGATAGACTTATATAATAATTCGTTATTACTAAACAAGAATAATAATAAGAATCAAGCTCAACTCGAACTCGAAACTCGTTTAGGCTCGCAAGTAACTCGAGCCGAGCATTATCAACCTCGACTCGACATACCAAAAAGCTCGACTCGAGTTTTTCGAGCCGAATTCGAGTTTTGTCCGAATCAATCCCGGGTACCTCACGAATAGCTTCACTCGTTTACACCCGTACTATTAGGGATAATAGAAAATAAGGAATGTTATTTTCTTATAAGATTCGTATATATCTTGTGTAATATTTTATTTCCATGTGTTATCTGTAACACCTCTATATATTGAGGTAATCTCTTTGTACACAATTTAATCCAAGTAATACAAATATTATTATTCTATATGGTATCAGAGCTCTTTTTTGCTCCAACGAGCGTATCTTTTTTTACTCTGAGCCGATCAATTCTATCACCTGGAAAATCCTATCTCCTCGTGGAAACTTGATTGCGATCACTATCTATTTTATTGTGCTATTCCATCCAGCATTGTTCCTTCGTGCTGCCCCTGTGCTCCTCCAAGTTGAGCACCCGTCTTCGTCATACTTGTCTATAAGACTTAGACATCCATACCTTTTCATTATTTGACGTGGACTTCATCACCCACGTTGATCAATATGGCTCACGATTCGCTCGCTTCCGCTGGTTTAATCTCGATTAATGCAGCTGCTCAACTACCGTTGAAGCTCACACAAAAAAATTATCCATCATGGCATGCTCAGTTCCTTCCGCTGCTAATTGGATGTGACCTCATTGGTTATGTTGATGGCCAAACCCCTTGTCCGTCCAAGATGATTCAAGTCGATGACAAGGACGTACCAAATCAAATATCAATTTTGGGTGCGACAAGATCAACTGATTCTTCATGCAATCATCGCTTCGGTCACTGAATCGGTCATATCAGTGATAAGCTTATCCAAGACATCTCAGGAAGCATGGACCGCTCTTAGGAATGTTTATGCAAGTCGATCTCGCTCGCGTCTCATGTCTCTTAAGGAGACACTATCAAAACTCACCAAAGGTACGAAATCAATTGTTGAATATATGAGCCAAATTAAGTCGATTTCGGATGAACTCACCATTATTGGTTCACCTTTGGATGATATTGATCTTGTTATTCATACACTTAATGGACTCGGTCATGAGTTTAACGACATCTCGGCTGCAATTAGAGCACGAGACAACCAAATTTTTTTTAGGAGCTTCATGACAAGTTACAGGAACACGAACAATTTTTACATCGCAATGATGATCAAGACTCACATCCTGTGACAGCACACTATGCCCATAAAAACCATCAACGTCAATATGCTAATCAGAACCGGCAGGGACGGTCCAATCAGAGACATGGCAATCGGTCTAACCAGGGACTCGTATATATCTTGTGTAATATTTTATTTCCATGTGTTATTTGTAACACCTCTATATATTGAGGTAATCTCTTTGTACACAATTTAATCCAATTAATACAAATATTATTACTCTATACGTACAAGGAAGTTGACATGTCACATCTGCCCCAATGGCTGTTTATAAGGTAATGTGACTCTCCTACCTAAGAAATGTATTAATTTATTGTGTTGTCATCACTCATGGTAACAATTTGAAAGATTTTGAAACAAATTAGTGTCCAGCGATTCAATTTTTATTTAAGAAACACACAAACTTTATTATTTTTTTTGGCCAAAACCACATAATTCAATAATTGAGAAATGACATGAACATATGTTCTATAGGTTCGAGGACATTAATCGAGCTGGAATGGTTGCAGTGCTTCTTGGCCAAAAAAAAAGAATGGCTGCAGTGCTGCAGCTTGATAGACTCCATTCTTTCGATTCGGCCAAAAATACTGAGAAACAAGTGACGGATTTGACTCTAATAATAGTTTCTTAAATATGATATACATTTTTTGGTGGTAAAGTATGATCAACATCACCATCAAACATATTGGTGCAATATCGTTTTTCTCTCTCCTCTTTCTAGAGTGAGAATACCCTCTCTGTGAGTGAGTGCCACCTCTAGCCTTCAATGGCTTGCCTTCCGAGCTTCAATCGCGTCGCCATGCTTCGTTCTCCGCCGTGACAGCCACTAATCCTGGTAGGTTAAGCGTAACGCCCAGCGATTAGTCTTTCTATCTGATTCTACGTCAATCTGGAATCACTTTTTCTTTCTCTACTACATGGGTTTTCTGAATATGATCGCTGGGTTTTTCGCTGTCCTTGCTGTTTTTGGTCTTTCTCTGGTTTTCTTTTTTCTTTTCCTGCTTGGGTTAATCATCTCTTGGCTCCTGTTGGTGGTTTAGGGTAGTTTTTTTTTGCGTCTTAGAGGTTTCTGTTGCGCTGCTTCTTTCCTAGTTGCCAGGCTCTCGTTGTTTTGGTCTGTGTGTTCTTGTGTCTTGGTTTTCTTTTTGTTGTCTGTCTTTTTGCTCTGTTTACCTCATGGATGGTGAAGAGGACCTGTTTATTGGTTTGGAAGATGGAGTGGCTGACTATACCGGTGTGGTTTACGTCGGAAGGGTTATATGTGATAAAGTCATTAGGTGTGTGGCGGTACAGAACATCCTGGAAAAAGCTTGGGCTAGATTTGGGAAGGTTCGCATTTCGGAGGTCAGTGATGGAATTCTAAAGTTTGTGTTTCGTAATGAAGAGGAGGCTAGTAACATTGTTGACAGAGGCCCATGGTCGATACAGGGGCATAGTTTGAGTTTGCAGAAATGGCACAGTCGTATGGTACTATCAGAAGTAGATTTCTCTCCAATTCCATTTTGGATTCAGATTCATGGGCTTGTTAAGGATCAGATTACTAATAGAAATGCCCAGCTAATTGCAGGTGGAAGAGGTAGGGGAGGATGGTGCTGAAGGAAGAGGATTTATTAGGATGCAAATTGTTCGAGATACCAAGCTTCCTCTGATCCCGGGTTTCTGGACCTGCAGTGAAACTAGAGGCAGATATTGGGTGGATATCTTCTATGAGAGGGTATCAGATTTCTGCTATAATTGTGGCTGTTTGGGACACTCAAGGGGTGGTTGTGGCAGACCAGTCAGAATGTCAGAATGGCGAGTAGGGAAACCATTATATGGGCCTTGGATGAGAGCTATACGTCCTCGTAACATGGAGAGTAATGAACGAGTGGTGGGAAGTGATAAAGATGAGCTGGTTAAAGCTGATTGGGCTGAGTTGATGCGTAGATTTGAAAAGAAGAATTGGTTCGAGGACGTACCTGATCCACATGAACTGAATAAAGATGAGCCATATGACAAGAGGAAGTGTGAAAATGATAATGTTGTTTTGGGTGATTGCTTTGGGAAGAACAGCTCTAAACTGACCCTGAAGACTAATGAAAATGATGGTATTTTGCAGTCCAATCTATCTAAGGAGATTGCTGAAACAATCCATGTCATGACTGATAATTCCGGATAAGAAGATCAGTAATCAAAAGAAGTTTAAAGGAGGACTGAGAAAAAGGCGTGATAGTAGTGGCAGAAGCTTGAGTAGTTCTCCTCAACAAGTTAATATGGATATCTGGGTCGGTGGTAAAAGACTAGCTGAGATACATGAGGATGAAGATGGTAGGGTTCATAAAAAAATCCAACTATCGGAGGATATATGGAGCTATGCCGCTGCTGGTGCAGTTAAGAAGAGATCTACAACTACCAAGAAGAAAGGAAGAAAATCACCACGAGTCAGTGAAGAAGGGCTACACAATGTGACTGTCCAAGATGTGAAGAATGGTTTGGGTGACTGTCCAGAATCAGTCACCAAGTCTCCATGAATATCATCAGTTGGAACTGTCAAGGTCTCGGGTCTCCCTTGACAGTCCAAAACTTAATTGACCTAAGTAGGAAGCATAGGGTGATGATGTGCTTCCTTATGGAGACTAAAAATAAAAAAAAGTTCTGCGATGATGTTCGTAAAAGAGTGGGGTTTGACAACTGCTTTTATATTAACCCGGAAGGGCTCTCTGGTGGTCTTGCTCTGTGGTGGAATGATCTAGTGTCAGTTGAAATAATTTGTGCTTCAAAGAATATAATTGACACTAGGATTACTCTTGGTAACTTACCTCCTTTTTTCATTACGTGGGTGTATGGTGATCCGGATGATGGAGCTAGGTTGCTGAACTGGAATGTATTAAGGGCAATTGGTGAGGGTAGAAGTGAACCTTGGTTATGCATTGGTGACATGAATGATATTTCTGATTTATCGGAGAAGTGTGGGGGAAAAATGGAGTGGACTAACAAGATGGAGGCTTTTTCTCGAATGATAGGTGATGCTAATCTCATTGATATCGGATGCAAAGGAGTGACTCTGACATGGTGTAATAACAGGGAAGGGGAGGACAGGATTAGAGAACGCTTGGATAGAGGGCTAGTCAATGAAGAATGGCTGTCAAGGTTCCCCAAAACTATTGTAGCAGGTCTTGTTGCAGTTGGAGCTGATCACTCTCCTCTCTTGGTGGATATGAATTTCCAGGATTCTAAAGGTTTGAAACTCTTCAGATTTGAAAAAATTTGGCTGAGTAATCCTAATTGCAAACAGGTAGTGAGGAGGGGGTGGTACCGACCTGGTTTGCATGAAACTCCTTTTACTGTCAGACAAAGGCTTAAGAGCTGCAGTAGAGAATTATCAAAATGGGGAAAGAAGACTTTTGGTAATATCAAACAGAAAATTGAGGGGGCTAAGAGAAGGCTTGAAGTAGCACAAGAGAGAAATAATGACATGTTTTGTAAAGATGAGGTTGAAACTATTAAAGCTGAGCTGAAGCATTTATACAAGTTGGAGGAAACTTTCTGGCATCAAAGATCTAGAATCAAATGGATCAATGAAGGGGATCGTAACACATCATTTTTCCATAAAACCACAGTTCAAAGAAGAGCTCGTAACAAAGTATATCGGCTAAAGGATGATCAGGATAACTGGGTTGAGAAGGAGAATGAAGTTATGAACTTGTGCAGTGGTTATTTCGAAAATCTGTTTACAGCAACAGAAACTGACCCATATGATGATGTTTTGAGGCATGTCAAGGCTGTGGTCTCTGATGAAGTCAACAATGATCTTGGAGCTATGGTCACCTTGGAAGAAATCAGAACTGCAGCCATGCAATTGGGTGGCAATAAGGCCCCGGGCCCTGATGGATTCTCTGGTGTGTTTTTTCATAAGTTGGTGATGAGGTATGCAGGGCTGTCCTTTCTTTTTTTGCGTCAGGTGTTGACATTGAGTCACTTAATGATACTGATATTGTCCTTGTCCCCAAAGTGTCTTGTCCAGAGTCTGTTAGTCAGTTTCGTCCGATAAGTTTATGTAACTTCACCTACAAAATTATCTCCAAAGTCCTGGTTAATAGACTAAAAAATGTCATTCCTTCTTTGATATCTCCCTACCAAATTGCGTTCATGGCGGGTCGAATGATTCATGATAACATTATTGTGGCTCACGAAGCTTTCCATTGTTTACGGCTTAAAAAGAAAGGTAAGAGTGTTGAGTGTGCTTTAAAAGTTGATATGGCTAAAGCATATGATAGAGTTGATTGGGGATTTCTTATTGCTGTTCTCCGTCGTATGGGTTTTTGTGAGCGTGTAATTCGATGGATTGAACTTTGCATTAGGAGTGTTTCCTATACAGTGTTGATTAATGGCAAAAGAGCTCCCTCCTTTAGACCTACTCGGGGAATTAGGCAGGGGGATCCGTTATCGCCGTATCTCTTTATTATTATTGCAGATGTGTTGTCTCACATGGTGATAGACGCAGTTGCTGATGGAGCTCTAAAAGGGATCAGGCTAAGAAGACGGTGTCCAGTGCTCTCACATCTCTTGTTTGCCGATGACTCATTATTCTTCCTGAAATGTGATGAAAGAAATGTGGGGGTTCTTAAGGATATCTTGGATCGATATTGCAGAGCTTCCGGGCAGCTAGTGAACTTGTCTAAATCGAGTTTGTTTTTCAGTGGGAATGCTACTGAAGACTGGAAAGAGCACATCTCTGCTATCCTTGGTATACCAAAGACGAATGATCCAGGACGCTACTTGGGTTTACCTATTATCTGGGGTAGATCTAAAAAGCAAGCTCTAGGTTTTCTTAAATCGAGAATCTTGTCGAAAACTCAGGGTTGGAAGCAGAAGTTGTTGTCACAAGCTGGTAGGGATGTTATGATTAAGGCTGTTTTACAAGCAATCCCAGTTTATGCAATGTATGCTTTTAGGTTGCCAAAAACCTGGTGCAGTGAGGTGAATAGCATTTTAGCTAGATTCTGGTGGGGTGAATTTGATGGCGATAGGAGAATTCATTGGTTAAGCTGGGACACTATGACACTAGCTAAAAAAGAGGGTGGCATGGGATTTAAAGAGCTTGAACTCTTCAATATAGCTCTTCTTGTCAAAACAGCTTGGAGACTTGTTAAGGAACCTGATGCTTTTTGGGCTAAAATGTTGAAAGGGCTTTATTTTCCAGATGTAGCAGCCATTGATGCTAGGAAAGGGAGTCGTGCTTCATGGGCATGGGCTAGTATATGCGATGGTCTACAGGTGGTGAAGGAGAATGGCTTGTGGATTATAAGCACAGGTGAATCCGTGAACATATGGAAAGACCCATGGCTCCCTAATCTGGAACGTTTCAGAATGAAGTGTGATATTTCCGGTGAAGTTAGTGCACAAAGGGTCAGTGACTTGTTGGAGGCCAATGAAGGTGGATGGAATACTACAAGCTTGCAGGATAGAATATCAAGAGAGGAGATTGAAGCCATTCATGGTGTTATCATTGATCCTATTGCTGAATCTGATTATATAATTTGGCCGTATGTTCAATCTGGTGAAGTCTCTGCAAAATCAGCCTACCATTTACTAAAAAGCTGTTGTGCAAGAGTTACTAAACCAGTAGGGTGTGCTCAAGTTGTTGAAAAAGAAGTATGGAGGCTTATCTGGAACCTGAATTGTCAACCCAAGGTCAAGCAGTTTCTCTGGAGGATTGCTCATAACTCAGTAGCTTGTAATCAGGTTAGGTTCAAGAGACATTGTGGTCCAACTCCTTTGTGTTCTTTTTGTAAGCAAGAGGATACTATAGAACATCTCCTCCTTCTTTGTCCTTGGACGAGCAAGGTGTGGTTTGCAGTCCTAGGATTGAAAATTGATATTCACCATCTCAGACGCATTGAACAGTGGTGGCTCTTTATTTCTCAGTCTGTGAATGGGAAAAGTGAACGTAAGAGGGCCATGGAGCTAATTGCTATGGTTAGTTGGGGAATTTGGAAGGAACGCAACACTGCAACCTTTCAGAACACAAGGCCTGACTCTACTAGAGCTGTTGAGAACATCAATATGATGATCAATGAGTTTTATCGTCTCAGAGTCAACCTTTGTCCCGTAGTACATGCTGCTGTCCCGGTGTGTGAATGGGAAAAACCTCCAGATGCTTTCATTAAAATTAATTGTGATGCTGCGTGTGACCAACAGATTGGAGCTATTGCTGTTGTGGCAAGGAATTGTGCAGGTTTGTTGATTGGAGGTTCTAATAGACAGACCAATATTACTGATGTTGAAGTCCTTGAAGCCATGGCAGTGGAGGAGGGAGTCCAACTAGCTATCAATCTGGGCTGGAGTGATGTTATTTTAGAGTCTGATTCATTGATTGTTATCAAGCAGCTCACTGATCCTTGCCAATTCAGATCATGGAAGTCCAAGGCCGTGATCAACCGAATTCGAGGCTTGACTGCTAATTTCAACCAAATCCTTTGGAAACATGTGAAGCGGAATGCTAATTCTTGTGCCAATTGGGTGGCCACTATGACGAGAAAGGGGATGTGTCCGAATGGATGGGTCTCACAACCACCATCTCCTTTATCTAAGATCTTATTTGCTGATTGTAGGTTATTCCCGCCTTGATTTTCTTGTACTGCAGAACCTTTTTCATATTAATGAATTCCTTTGCCAAAAAAAAAAGTATGATCAACATCATTAGTATGAGATCCCACAACTCTTACGAGCATTTTTCTTCCCAATCCGACGGGATGACATGTAAAATTTGGGATCAAACACAGACATGAAAAGATGAATTAATTTCATATATTTTTAAAGAATTTGTAATTATAATTTATTTTTACTCATGATTAACAGCCAAGCCTCCGTAGCATAGTGGTATAGCGTTCGCTTCGTAAGCGAAAGGTCGTGAGTTCGATCCTCACCGTGGGCTACATTATTGTGCAAGTGTTTGCATATTTTTAAGTTATGTATATCTTCTAATTCCTACTGGCTGAGAGAAGAGATAATTAAGAAGATAGCATTAATCACAAGCAGTTATGTAGGGCATTCTAATTTCTAACTATGAAGCACAATCTGGCGAGGATATGATTTTCCATAATCATCCAATTGTAGTTATTCTTGCAATTAATTTCATAGGAACCTGTCGAATATATCATTTTTTATATATAAATTTTGTGATTGAGTAGATAATTGAGTTGAGTAAAGATATATACAGGTATAGCCTGCAGAGATATAAGCAATCTTCCTCAGCAATTATTCTGTCGATGATGCAACGGTTGTGCCTTAAAGTAAATATTTGGAGTTGTGATACAAACTCCGACTTGGAGTTACGAGTAGTTCCGAAACAACTCCAGTGGCATTAGGTGTAAATTTAAGAAACTTTCATGGTATTTATATTCCTCTCAGACTCGAAACATCTCGGAGGTCAGCAGTCGGAACGCTAAACATATTCCATTTATTTATAGTGAAAGTATACTCTATTTATTACATAATATTAGTTATCATTTTAAAAGGTGTTTACTCAAAATGAGTTTTAATTATATTTGTGCCTTTTGATTTTCAATGATCGATTCACCCGCGCGCGTTGCGCGAGATCAGTTCCCTAGTATATAATATTTGAGATTATTTCTAAATGCTTGACAAATCACCCCTTTGTCGCGATTCCTAAAGGACCTATTAATTAACCATTGAAAAGAAACAAAAACAAAATAGCAGTAACGAAATATAATACTTTGTAAGAAAAAAAAGATTTAAGTGAGATCATTAATTACCTAACTTTTATTATGTTGATAAAAAGCCAAGATTCTTCATGTCATGTGTATGGGGAAGCATTTGCATGGGTGGTGAACGTGGAGATGGATGGATTAAGGAGTAACGTAGCTAGGCGTCACAGGCAACGTCACACCACCAGGAGACAAAGGTCGAAACATATATATATAGCTCTACGATGATGTGCGCCACCACATGACCCATGTATGATGAATGCCAAAAGAGAGAGAGAGGTCTGTGAATTCTTCTTCTCCACGTAGTGAACATGCAAACCCTATATCTCCTTATATATATATTCTCTTTTACTTCAACCCAAAAACACTCATCATTCATCAGCTATATGTATATACATATAAAATGGCGAAAGTTGCAACTCTTGTGGCGGCTTTTGCGGTGCTACTGGTGGCAGCCAGTGCAGTGGAGGTGGATGATGAAGGTTTGAAGCAGCTAGCAGTGGGGTGGTGGGGGGCAGATGCCGGCAGCAGCTCCAAATGTGGCAGGTGGACTGCAGGATGTTCTTGAAAGACCAGGCTCACTGCACAGGCCGTACGTGGCCGTGGAAGCCAGCAGTGGGGCAGCCGCTGCCAGTATGGTCAGTGCGATGACGACAACCAGCAGTTCGGAATGAGCTAGGGGCACCGGTGCTGCAGCGAGCTTAGCCAGTTGAATCAGCAATGCAGGTAATTAATATATATATCCTCTCCAATGCGGATTCCCCGTAATAATTATGACTCATTCCCTTAGCCAAATTAGCTCTTAATATAGGATCATTCAAGTCATATTTTCTTTTTGTTATTGGGATAGGTGAATTTCTAAAGATCCATCCCTTGAAGGAATCGGACATAATAATTTTTCATCATCCGGCTCGAGTAAGAATCAAAAAAACCAAATGAATCCATATCAACTAAATCAATATAGTCAAAATATATACTATAACAAAATACAGTATACACACATACATTAATGAATCCATGTGAGGGACTAAGGGAAGTCATGATGAGGCAGCAGCAAAGAGGACAGATAAACGGTGATCAGCAGCAAATGGAAGAGGTGGCCAGCAACCTCCCTCAGATGTGCGGCTTCGAACCCCAGTTTTGTCAAATTTTTCGTCGCTTTCTCGACTAGATTACTATCAACTAAATGCATGCATGCTACGTTAAATCCACATTATCGTGTGGTTAACTAGGCACCATTAAAATGTACCTGCTACTTTCTTCTTTTAATTAATAAATATAAAATAATAATCCACTTTTCTCAAATTTACTTATACCAAATGTTATTATATATCCTTCTAATAAATAGCTCCCCGAACGATTGTCGGTCGGAATTCAAACGGAGATGGCATGTTTCGGTAGTTTTCCGTCACATACGGCCTCTCGTTAAAACGATAGCAGAAACTCAGTCGGAAACTGATGGGTCCGATTATAGCCGTCAGGCCCTTTAACGGCGAGGAAACGGCAAACAGGCCCACCAGGCCCAGAGTAAAGGTCACGATGACCTAGGAGAAGGGTCCCGATGAAGGGAGTCCCGATGAGGCAAGGGCCCGACAAAGTCGGTTCCGATAATGGAGCTAGAAGCTCCCGATGAGAAGCCTTTAAGTAGGCCCCGATGATGAATCCCTGAGAATGATTGGCCCTGTCACGATGACGAAGGGCCCCGAGCGGTGACACAACGAAATAACTCTGGAGTCCCCGACGGGAGTCGGGACTCGTTACCAGAAGATAAAGCCAAGATATGCGGGGCGTGGTCGAGATATACGGAACGTGGTTAAGATACACGGATCGTGGCCGAGATACGCGGGGCATGGCTAAGATACGCGAGATCGTGTACGAGATAAGCGGGATACGGGCTAACCACCCCTAACGGTTCGCCAGGTACCTGAGACACCTCTCTGCCTATAAAAGGGCAGGAGGTCACCTCAGATCAGGTTACGTTGAAATTCAATACTCTTGATATCTGTTGCTTGCCAGTCAGACGAAGTACTCATTTAAGCATCGGAGAGGGATTCTGGGTCACCGCCCGGTCTATCCCCTCTTGCAGGATTGCGTGGAGCGAAGGAGCTAGGATTGCCGTCAAGATCCGTGCCGGAGTTCCACCGTGATCCAACATTGGCGCCGTCTGTGGGAAACTAACAAAAAGCTGACATGCCTTCTACTCGCTCGATGGTGGCTGGCAAGAACAGAAGGGGGCAATCTGGTGGTTCCCGTCACCCTGCTGCAACAAATCTGAATTCAGTACCAGAACAAGGAGAAAATCAAAATCACCCCCCAGCTGAACTCTCCCAGACAGGGGGGGCATAATGGACCGCATCCCGAAGAAGTTGCCCCTCGACACCAGGATAACAGGGGGCAGGAGGCCCCCCCGACTGCAGATTTGATAAGGGCCGTGGCGGGGGCCACGCCCATGTTCCTGGCGGCCGTAGAGGCTCTCTTGGACCGAAGAAAGGCCACAAGGAGGCAGGAGGAGATGCCCCCGCGGGAAGAAGCAACCCTACCAACGGAGGCTCGGAACATACAGGAAACCCCACCCCAGGGCCAGGAAGGAGGTAAGATGACCGGTCAGCCGGAGAGAGAAAGACGAGTCATCAATGTGATTCATGGAGGATTTGCTGCTGGAGGAGATACCTCATCCGCTCGAGAGGTCTATGCCTCTAGAATCCCTACAACGGTGGTGCTGGGTAAGAGGTCCCGATCCTGGACCCTGAAGGAAGAGATGGTGATCTCCTTCTCATCGGAGGACCTCATAGGCGTGGAGACTCCACACGACGATGCTCTGGTGGTAACCCTGGATGTAGATGGGTTCGAGATGAAGAGAATCCTAATCGACGGAGGGAGCTCCTCCGACATTCTATTCATGGACGCACTGGAAGCTATGGGGAAGACGAAGAAGGACCTGAAGGAAGCAAACTTCCCGATGGTCGGATTTTCTGGCTCAACGTCTTACCCGCTGGGAGTAATCACCTTACCAGTGGAGTTTGGTAGTGGGTGGAAGTCGGAAAGGAGGAACGTGGAATTTGTCGTGGTTGATTCTGCGGGGACTTACAACGCGATTATCGGGAGAACCACCATCAATCCCCTGATGGCGGTCGCCTCAACTGTGCATCAGAAGATGAAGTTCCCGACTGACCACGGGGTCGGAGAGGTCAAGGGCGACCAGGTGGCTTCCCGAAAATGCTATGTTAATGCCACCCGAAGAAGGAGGCGAGAGGCCATGACTGTCCTCCAGACAGACACAGATCCCAGAGAAGAGTTTGGGCGGCCCGCCCCAGTAGAGGATCTGAAGGAAGTCGAGATCGACGGACCTCAGAGGAAGGTGAAGATCGAGTCCGCTTTAACTGAGGAAACAGCCCAAAAATTGGTGGAATTGCTGAAAGAGTTCAAGGAGCTGTTTGCCTAGTCCCCCAGCGATATGCCAGGAATCAGCCCCGACGTGATCGTGCACGAGCTGAAGATAGACCCCGCGATCAAACCTATCACACAGAAAAGGCGCCCGATGGGCACGGATAAGAAGATCGCGATCCAGCAGGAGGTTGGCAGGTTGCTCGATGCTGGTTTCATTAAGGAGCTCCGATTCCAGACTTGGGTCGCCAACCCAGTGCTGGTGAAAAAGACTAACGGGAAGTGGCGAATGTGCGTGGACTTCCGCGACTTGAATAAGGCTTGCCCAAAGGATTGCTATCCACTCCCGAGGATCGACCAGCTGGTGGATGCCACATCGGGACATGAGCTGTTGAGTTTCATGGATGCGTATTCAGGCTACAACCAGATCAAGATGGCCAAGGAAGACGCCCCCCACACAGCATTCTATGCAGATAGCGACATCTATCACTATGATGTCATGCCCTTCGGGTTGATCAATGCCGGAGCAACCTACCAGAGGATGGTGAATAAACTGTTTGGGGATATGCTGGGAGAAACCATGGAAGCTTACGTGGATGATATGTTGGTGAAGTCCCGACAAGCCGAGGATCACGTGCATAACCTTACCATGGCGTTTGAGCGGATGAGGCTTCATCAAGTTCGCTTGAACCCGACGAAATGCGCCTTCGGAGTCCACTCAGGGAAGTTTTTGGGCTTCATGGTGAGCCAAAGAGGAATTGAAGTGAACCCTGAGAAGCTGAGGGCAATCGAGGAGATGCAGTCTCCGATAAACCATCGGGAGGTGCAGGTACTGAATGGCCGACTAGCTGCAATGAACCGCTTCTTGTCCAAATCCAGTGACCGATCAATGCCGTTTTTTGAAGTTTTGAGGGCTAACAAAAAATTCGAATGGACCGCCAAATGTGAAGAGGCGTTCCAAGCACTCAAGCAGCATCTTCGCACACTCCCGCCGCTGGCGAAACCGGTTCCAGGCGAGCCGCTCTTCCTTTATTTGGCTGTTTCTGAATTTGCTATTAGCTCTGTGTTAGTGAAGGTTATCGAGGGTAATCAAGTCCCCGTCTATTATGTAAGCAAGGCATTTGCCAAATCTGAATTGAACTATCCCGCCGTTGAGAAGTACCTCTTTGCGTTGATAATTACTGCCCGGAAGCTAAGGCCATATTTCCACGCACACGAGATCACTGTGCTAACGAACCAGCCTTTGAAGCATTTTTTGAACCGACCTGATGCGTCGGGGAGATTGGTGAAATGGGCAGTAGAGCTCAGGGAATTTCGAATACACTTTGCTCCAAGAACGGCAATCAAGGGCCAGGCATTGGCGGACTTTATAGCAGAATCTACAGCCCCCGATCTAGAAGAAACGGGCCCTGTAGAGGGGGCAACCATGGAGGTCCCGACAGAAGAACAACTAGAGAAGGCAGAGCAATCAGAACAGCCAAACAAGGAAAATATCTGGGAGATGTACACCGATGGCTCCGCGAGTTCAGACGGATCAGGAGCGGGTTTCTTGTTGATACCACCGGGTGAAGGTGAACCGCTCCGATATGCCTTGGCTTTAACATTCAAGGCCACAAACAACGAAGCGGAGTATGAAGCTCTTATCACGGGCCTGAAAATCGCTAAAGGCACTGGAATCGATCACTTAAGAGTGAAGTGCGACGCGGCGTTAATCGTGAACCAGGTTCAAGGGCGATACGAAGCAAGGAGCCCGATAATGAAGAAGTATCTGCGAGAGGTACAAACCCTAAGAGAGAGCTTCAAAAGCTTCGATATCGAGGCTATTCCGAGGGAGGAAAACGTAGAGGCAGACGCCTTGAGCAAATTTGCCCTAGGGGCACCCTTAGAAGAAAATCGGAAGGTGCACTTCTTGGAGAAGGTGATCTTGTCAAACTCTTGTCAAACGTCGACCCCACGCAGGTGTGCACCGTTGAAGCGAAATCGGAGGAGGAGCCCACTTGGATGACCCCGATAGTCGCGTATCTGACTACGGGGGCAGTCCCCGAGGATAAGGTAGCAGCAGACAGGATATGTCGGATCGCGTCTAATTACGTGATGCTGGACAATCAGCTGTACAAGAAGGGCTGGTTCTCGACTCCGTACCTGAAGTGTGTAGCAGAACCCGACACCAACCGAATCCTGAAGGAAATGCATGAGGGGATCGCGGCTTGCCACGAAGGGGCCCGATCCATCTTGAGGAAGGTGTTGAACTTAGGCTACTATTGGCCCACGATGAACAAAGAAGCGACGGCGTTGGTCCGATCATGCGACGCGTGCCAGAGGTACGCCCCGAGTATTGTGGCTCCGGCTGCCAACTTGACATCCATCAAGAGCGCTTGGCCCTTCGCGCAGTGGGGCATCGACTTGGTGGGACCTCTTCCACAAGCACAAGGACAATGTAAGTATTTACTTGTAGCCATCGATTATTTTTCGAAATGGATAGAGGCGAAGGCATTAGCCAGAACGACGGGGAACCAGATCGTCAAGTTCCTCCAAACCCACATCGTGTCCAGATACGGGATTCCTAAGGTGGTGATCAGCGACAATGGCCCACCGTTTAACGGCTCTCAGGTGAGGGGGTATCTGGAAGAACTGAACGTTGAGCATCGGACCGCCTCCGTACGCCATGCTCAGACTAATGGCCAGGTGGAGTCAGCCAACAAAATCGTGATGGATGGCCTGAAGAAGAGGGTCTATGCCTTGAAGGGCAAATGGCTGAACGAACTGGAAAATGTACTTTGGGCTGTTAGAACGACACCCAAACGATCAACAGGGGAGACTCCGTTTGGCCTCGTATATGGCACGGAAGCTGTCGCCCCTGTGGAGGTAGCTGTGACGACCCATCGGATGAGATATTATGAGCCCCTAACGAACGATGAAGTGAGACGTCTGGACTTGGACCTGCTCGAAGAGAAAAGGCGGGAAGCCGATGAAGTCCAAGCTCGAATGCGCTTAGCGACAGCTAGATACTACAATCGGCGAGTGAAGTCCCGACAATTCTTTGTCGGGGAGCTGGTTTGGCGTCGCAACGAGTTCACCCTTTTGGATCGAATCAACAAGATGTCACCAAAATGGGAAGGACCTTATAAGGTCGTGGGGATGCCAGCTCCGAACGCATACAAGTTGGAAGACCTCGATGGCAGAACATTAAAGCATTCTTTCAGTGGCGAACACTTGAAGAAACACCATGCTTGAAGAAAGTCGCCTTAAGTGGTGCCCGGAAAAGTCGCCTTAAGTGGTGCCCGATGTAAAATCGCCTTAAGTGGTGTATGCTATTTTCGATTCGATGTAAACCTATTTTATGCCAATAAATAAAGAGGTTGCTTCCAAACAAGAGTTGTCCTTAGATTTATGTTAAGTATGAAAGTCGCCTTCAGTGGTGCACGATGAAAGTCGCCTTCAGTGGTGCACGATGAAAGTCGCCTTCAGTGGTGCACGATGAAAGTCGCCTTCAGTGGTGCACGACGAAAGTCGCCTTTAGTGGTGCACGACGAAAGTCGCCTTCAGTGGTGCACGATGAAAGTCGCCTTCAGTGGTGCACGACGAAAGTCGCCTTTAGTGGTGCACGACGAAAGTCGCCTTCAGTGGTGCACGATGAAAGTCGCCTTCAGTGGTGAACGAAGAAAGTCGCCTTCAGTGGTGCACGACGAAAGTCGCCTTTAGTGGTGCACGACGAAAGTCGCCTTTAGTGGTGCACGATGAAAGTCGCCTTCAGTGGTGCACGATGAAAGTCGCCTTCAGTGGTGCACGACGAAAGCCGCCTTAAGTGGTGCACAATACTTAGATTTATTCTAAGCATCCAAAAGTCGCCTTCAGTGGTGCACGATGAAAGTCGCCTTCAGTGGTGCACGAGATCAAGCCGCCTTAAGTGGTGCACAATACTTAGATTTATTCTAAGCATCCAAAAGTCGCCTTCAGTGGTGCACGATGAAAGTCGCCTTCAGTGGTGCACGACGAAAGTCGCCTTTAGTGGTGCACGACGAAAGTCGCCTTCAGTGGTGCACGATGAAAGTCGCCTTCAGTGGTGAACGACGAAAGTCGCCTTCAGTGGTGCACGATGAAAGTCGCCTTCAGTGGTGCATGACGAAAGTCGCCTTCAGTGGTGCACGACGAAAGTCGCCTTCAGTGGTGCACGACGAAAGTCGCCTTCAGTGGTGCACGATGAAAGTCGCCTTCAGTGGTGCACGATGAAAGTCGCCTTTAGTGGTGCACGATTCTTAGATTTACTCTAAGTAATATAAAATCGCCTTAAGTGGTGCGTGATCTTTAGGTCTATCCTAAGTAACTATTAAAGTCGTCTTAAGTGATGCACTCGATGTTAAGTCACCTTAAGTGGTGCAAGTTATTAATCGTCGGGAAGGACGTACAAGAATGTCTTAAATATCGAGGTTTCGACCTAAGCGCGTATAGTAAAGTCACCCGGAGAAGTACAACGACCGGAGCTAAAGAAGCCTGATATTGATAAGGGCTCGAGGGCCCAACGAGGACAAAAGAGAAGAGGATACAAGGACTCTAAAAAGTAAACATTCAAACTTGGTCCTGGTCGGTAGCGTTGACAGCAGATGGTTCCACGGAGTTAGTGGCAGAAGGCCCCACAGGAGCAGCCGTTGGAGGATCGACTATCGGGGCCATGGGATCGAGGAGTTTCCGATGAAGAAGTAGTTCCTCTTCACTCTGAACTTGTGGTATGCATTTCCGGCCTTGAGCATCGGCTTCTCTGGTGGAAATGATACATCCTTCCCGGAGAGCTACATCATAAGCAGTGCTGGAAATTTCATTCAGAACATGGTCGAAGTTGAAAGGCTTCCTTCCCTCGAAACCAGACCCCCTATCTAAAAGCAGCCGTTAAAAGGCACGTTAGGTTTCTCCGGGAAATAACAATCAAACTAAGCAAAGATGAAGACGAACAATAGAGAAGAAATCTTTACCCGACGTGATAATGGGAGGTTGGAAGAATGAACCTGACATTGCCGGAAAGATGGCCGAAGAAACGCTAAGGACTCAAGAGTTGCAGAAAGCTTTCGAAAATTTATAAATGGTAAAGTGAAACTGTGCCCATGGTTAGGATTTTATAGACAAAGAGGACAGTCGAAGGGACGGTTCAACCTGAACCATCGAAATGAAAGCATTCTGATCCGGACCGTTGAGATGAAACGTGCGGAACTGCAGCAGACGCAATGATGAAATATCCTGAAAAGCACTTTTCAGAGAAAGCAGACACAGAGAGTCAGGCACGGGTACTGATGACGTCACTCCATTATCTGCTGCATTTAATGCACTAGAAAACCGAAGAGACCCTTGGGATATAGCAGTTATCCATAAAACCCTAAGGAAACGTAGAGGAGAAGACCGATAACTTTAAGTAACTGAACCAACGAGTAGATCCCCGACTCTAGTATTGGAAAAATCGGGAGTTGGAAGACACGACGAACTAAAAGTCCCTCATGTCTTGGGGGCAAATGATGGGTCCGATTATAGCCGTCAGGCCCTTTAATGGCGAGGAAACGGCAAACAGGCCCACCAGGCCCAGAGTAAAGGTCACGATGACCTAGGAGAAGGGTCCCGATGAAGGGAGTCCCGATGAGGCAAGGGCCCGACAAAGTCGGTTCCGATAATGGAGCTAGAAGCTCCCGATGAGAAGCCTTTAAGTAGGCCCCGATGATGAATCCCTGAGAATGATTGGCCCTGTCACGATGACGAAGGGCCCCGAGCGGTGACACAACGAAATAACTCTGGAGTCCCCGACGGGAGTCGGGACTCGTTACCAGAAGATAAAGCCAAGATATGCGGGGCGTGGTCGAGATATACGGAACGTGGTTAAGATACACGGATCGTGGCCGAGATACGCGGGGCATGGCTAAGATACGCGAGATCGTGTACGAGATAAGCGGGATACGGGCTAACCACCCCTAACGGTTCGCCAGGTACCTGAGACACCTCTCTGCCTATAAAAGGGCAGGAGGTCACCTCAGATCAGGTTACGTTGAAATTCAATACTCTTGATATCTGTTGCTTGCCAGTCAGACGAAGTACTCATTTAAGCATCGGAGAGGGATTCTGGGTCACCGCCCGGTCTATCCCCTCTTGCAGGATTGCGTGGAGCGAAGGAGCTAGGATTGCCGTCAAGATCCGTGCCAGAGTTCCACCGTGATCCAACAGAAACGTTCATGACGAGTAAAATCAGACGGGAATGTTTGTTGAGGGGAAATATTCATCGGGAAGAGGACGGTACATTGAATCTGTCGTTAAATTTTCCGAGCGATGTCCTGCCACAGTTAGAATGGCAGGCCTGGGAGGCTGCGTTGTCGCCTTCTCGACACCAACTGGCCGGTGCTAAAGCTGTCCTAGGGAACTGCATTCTGGTGCTACTGAATATGCGTCTTTAGTAACTGATTTTTAATTTCCGATGAAAGCCTTTATACTACTATTAGGAAAACGTTAATTACGCACATTTAGTCACATATTTCGTTATTACTGAAACCTTCCATTGCAGTTGTATAAGCTCTTTGCAGTATATCGTCTTCAGTTGTTCGAACTTTGACCCGAAATACTACTACGTGAGACATTTACGAATATTACTTGTCGACATTTAGCAACACTGCACCTGATGCCAAAGGTATTCTGGCGAATCGGTGTTAGGTGAATTCAAATTGTGATGTTCAGAGCCGCCGTATGTGATTCTAATGTTATGCTTTGGTATTGGGTACTCGAAGACAGAGTGATAGTTTCAGCATGTGAAGATATACTGTCATATAGTGTCTTTAACATAATGTTGGTGCATGTTGAATGTTTAGTTTACCACTACACATACTCGTTACTAATACCGACTTGTTGACACTGTATTGACTGTGTCGACATATCACAATCAGAGTCAGCTCTGTTCAAGTCCAACTGATAAAATTAGCGCGTGCAGACCAGCTACTGATTGTTGCTTTGAAGATTAAATTAAACCTTCCTCTACAGTATTTTTAGCATTGAAAAACATTTGGACTAACTGAGATTTTCAGGTTCATTAGTACTGCGTTTTACATATGTTGTTTACATTCGGCACCGTAAAGATTTAGTGGACGAAATTAGAGTTTAAATGGAATTGTGATTATTATGTTGACATACATCTTTAGATTGAACTTAAAAATGTTGATTTCATTTTTATTCCATATTAGCTGGACTATTGTTTACACATTTGGAAACAATACAAAATTAGTAACAACGCAACATTACATGAGATTTTTTTAACAAAATTCTCTTCCACTTTTCGTCAACCGAAGTACAACTTTGCTTACACTGTCACGAACTTCATGAACCAACGAACTGGAAAACCATTTAATAGATAGAATAGTTATATCTTATGATAAGGAAGAAAATATTATAACTATGTACGAATTGAACGAAAGTACTCTAGGCCAGTGTTATCAGAACCGGACCGGACCGGCGGTATGACCGGGTTCGAACCGGAACCGGAGCCCTCACCGGTCCGGTTCGACCAATTCCGAAGGAAGTAAGCGAACCCGGTTTGAAAGGCCGTTTTTTTGCGAACCGTCCGGTTTTGAGCGGACCGGACTGCTCGCCAGTTCGCCGGTTCAGACTTTAAAAAAAAAAATCAATCGCAAAAAAAAAACTGAAACCCTACATTCTGCAAAAAGGAAAACGCAGCCGCATTAGTCCACATCTCCTTGCTCATGAAGCCTCATCCGCAGCAACCTAATTCTCCTTCTGCCAGATGACGATCCGCCCAACCTCCATAAACATACGTTTTAACTCGTCGGAACTCACTTCAGAAATAAAACGTATAACTTCAACTGTGATTGTTGGTCTTTGTAGAAGAGAAGTAGAATTGGGTAGGTTGGGGAAGGAATGGAGGTGGACGAGAGGGTAATTAAGGGTAGAAACGGAGGGGGAGGCGTGGGGAAGTGAGGGAGAGAGAGAACATAGTGGAAGAGGGAGAAAGGGAAAATTAGGAAGGGGAGAGCTATGGAGGGTGTGTGGTCACGGAGAGAGAGATAACATGGTGGGAGAGGGAGAAAGGGGAAAGTAGAGAGAGAGAACACATGGGAGAAGAGATGAAGATGGATGGAGGCATGTGGAAAGGGATGAATATGGATGGCGTGAAGTTGGATTAGAAGTAGGGTTTGTATATGGGCTGGGTTTGAACTCGTTGGACTGATCTAACTAGTGAAAATCAGTATTTAGGTGAAAAACGATTGGACCGGGTTCGAACCGGGTCGAACCAAGAACCGGACCCCTTACCGGTTCGATGCCCGGTCCGGTTCTGATAACATTGCTCTACGCATTCACTTAATAGGTGAAAAAAATAGGAGATAGGGCATTCGATTACTCGATTACCTTGAAGAGAGAAGATTTATGGTCTCAACTTTGTTCTCCAGGCTTTCAACTTGAATCGGCAATTCGAGAGGTAAGTAGTTTAGTTCTCCTAGTGAACTTGATCTGTATCCTCTGTTTAGGGTTCTGATACAGATCCTCTTCCCTTGAAACAAATTCCATTGCAAAAACCCAATTGACGTTTCTCGAGCGCCCTTCTTCTTCTCCAGCCTTCTAGACGTGTTCTGCATATACCGATCTTCCTTCCTTCTGAAACCCTAACTCGGCTTCAATCGATCTTGTAAGAATGGCGGACAACGACCCCTTCATGCGGAACCAAAACGCCGCCGTGCAGGGCCGCGCGAAAGCTCAGAATCGCACCAATGTTTTCCAGCTTAAAATGGTACATATCTTGCCATAATTTTCTATATTCCATTGGTTTCTCCCGGTTTTAGTTTTTTAACTATTGGTTTCTCCCGGTTTTAGTTTTTTAACTACTCTGAAGTCAGTTCACACCATAATATTTTTACTGCTTAGATTTTCTCTATGTGCTGTCAAGGGTGTTGTCCGAAATGTGTGCAGTGGAATTTAACCATCAGTTTTCTAATGAAGTTCTTAACCTTAAATTTTTTTTATTCAGGATTGCTCTTTTTACTATTTAGCAGATTATCCGTTCTTCCTGATTTTATTTTTTACTTTCGATAAGCAAGCTTGGTTCATTCGCATTAGTACTATACTTTACAGAACTACTCTGTAAAGTGATCATTTCAATGAAAAAACATTAAGGTCACCTCAAATCTTACTAGAAGAAAAGAAACCGATCAACGTGATTTAGCGTGTTTGCCTCAAGGTCGATTATTTAAGCCTCACTGTATCCTTTACTTGAGTTATGATAGATTGATGACAATACTGAATTGTTATCGTTGGATTGCCTTCTTTTGGCGAATAAGGGGAGAAAATGAAATTATAATAGCTCGATGACAGTATAAAAAATATATCTAGGATCTAGCACAGTGGCACCTTGAATTAGCTTGTCCAGAGATTAATTGTTAGCTCCGGAAGTCCATTCTAAAAAGATGAACCCGCAGAAGTTGGAGTTCCATTGTTTCTAAAGATAATATATCCATTAGATTATGTTAGGAAGTTCCACTGTTGGTTGAGCTTGTTTAACAATTCATATGAATCATGCAGATTGGTCAAAACCATCAAACTGGTCTAACGAGTAACCTATTGAAGTTGTTTGAGCCTCGACCTCCATTAGAATACAAACCGTCTCCAGAGATAAGAAATGCCCCCCTTACACTGGTAAGTGTTTGTGTTGGACCTTATGTGTTTGTGATATCAATGCCTCCTTGATAAATAAATATTTTCTTTTGGAAGGGATGGCACACCTTGTGAGTCACTTTGCTGAACCTAATGATCCTGAGTATGCTCCACCAGTTCCGAAGGCTGAGACACCTGTAAAAATGCTGTATATTTTTTTATTAATGTGCCTATCATGTTGTTTGTTCTATTTGTCTGAACTGAAATGCTCAAAGTCTTCCTGTTTTCATTGAGGGGGCATTTGGTATGCCGTACTTTCTGCTGTAATGTTATAAAACAAACGATCCAGGGTTCGGAAAATCCAACGATGTAATGAGGCAAAAATGATGTGATGTGGCAAAAAAAAGATGTAATGAGACAAGAATCTTCAAATTTGATTACCACGCCACTGTTGTGCCCTGTAATTTGGGCAACAATTATGGCCAAAGTTATGGTGGAATGGCTCATTCGCCTATATTGCTGCGCATAACAAATACCACAATAGCTTCCTTAATGATACGCTAACCAAAACCTCAATGCAACGTTGTTTTAGAGATTTATTGGACGCTCAAGGCAAACATATTCGCCGTAATCTCACTGATATGTGCCCGAATATTGAGAGCACGAAGAACACAAGAATGTATGAAAATATGAAAGCTAACTTCCTAATCAACCCTAATCTCTTTACGAGACTAAGATTAATTGTTGGAAACTTGATATTTCATTAATAAGAATACCCTATATATAGGGATTACAAGAATCCTAAAAGATATACTAAGATATAAGATATAGATATTTAGGGATTACATGACCCCTAAGGATATACTAAGATACTAAAAGATATAATTATAAATAAAGATATTGTTTATCCTAATAATACTATTCCTAATATAAAATATATAAGTTATAAATATAATTGTATCCTAGCCACTATTAACGGCCATAACATTACTCCCCTCCTCGACTACGAGCTTGCCCTCAAGCTCGTGTTTTGGGTATGTCTCAAAAAGCTTGTCTGCATCACCCCATGTAGGCCCGTTTTCAGCTTCTTCTGCCCACTTGTCATGTTTCATCTTGATATTCAGGTCAATGTGAGTGCTTGGGTGAGAAGTTGCAGCACAGACTTCCTTTTTACCATAAGTCTTTGAAGGAGTGACCAATTTTGCCTTCTTGTTACTTGGAGCCTTCGTTGCAGCCTTATTGGTCCTTTTCTTGCACACTCCAGACTTCTTTGACTTCTCTTTGACATCAATAAATTTCACATCGGCCGGTGTAGCATCCATCACGATAGGTGCCAGAAAGATCGAAAACGAAGTGCACTTTATGTATTCATATTTAATCACACGGACCTTCAGGAACTCGACCGGGTTAAGCCACTCCAACCACGATACGGCACCCCACGGCTCCCAAGACAATACACCCCCAGTTTTGCTCTGCATGGTGACTATTGTCTTAATGGCTTCAATACTTTTCTGCTTTATATCAACTGGGGAATGAAGAGAACTAAACTTGGCTAATGAAGTGACAAAAGCATCTCTGTGAATCTTCCTATACATAACAGCAGTGACATGAATAGCGTAGCGGAAGCCGTCAATACATAAGGATAGTACAACTTCATCATCAATTTGGTCCAGTGGGACACTGAACGCAGCCAGTATCTCTAATCGGAGAATTGCCACATATGTAGCAGCATAATAAACTGACATGAGGACAGACTTTGCTGCTAAACTAGGCACGATTGCACGTTCTACAAGAACTGATCGAACCATTTCTGGACGGGTCCCTCTATCTACCAAATATTGCTCTAATCTTCGAATGATGAATTGATATGCATCACACAGTATAGCTTCGTCGACATCAATAGGTTGGACAACTGCAACTATCTGTAAAGCCTCCTTAAAGATTAGATGCTTATCTTTCTCCACAAACAGTTGAACAAGACCATATGAAATTCTCCGCAGATAAAAATGGTCATTAGTCGAACTAGGTAGGCAACCAGCCGCAAGTAGCCCAATAAGACTATCGAACTTGTCTGCAATTTCCAGAATTATTCCCACATCAGATTTTGAACCAACTTCCCTTGCTGCTTGAGTGGCCATGGATACTGAGCCCATATCACCTTCAACAACCGACCAAATTCCACGACCCTCGTTGTTTGCTGCAGACATGATTGTCGGGCTGTTTGGGAGGGGTTCCTCCACTGGTGCCATAAGTTCAGCGATGTCGGCCTTTAGCGGCGACTCCTCGGTATCCATCTCCACAAGCGGTGTGTCATGTTTGGTCAGCGGGGTTGTCTCCCACACCACGGCCTCGACGGCGGGGGTCGGGATTCCTTCCTCGGCAGGTTTGGCCGGCTTCTCGACCACCTCATCAACGATCTCTTCGATTTCATCCTCATCATCGCTTCCATTGCTGCATTCTAGATTCTTAGAGGAATCGTCTCGACTCCCATTATCCCCACCAGATGATTTTTTGTCAGAAACAATATATTCCGACTCATTGTCGTCACTTTCATCCAGGGAATTTGTTTCCTTTCCACTTTCTCTATCTGGTGGGCCATACAATCCGTTTGGAGGAGGACCATAAGGATTGGGTCTTGATGGATGTGCATAACCAAGATTATCAGCAGCGGTTTGGGTTGGCTTCTTGAGCACCTCAGATACCTTCTCGAACACTTCTTCAACCACCTCTTCGACCGCAACCTCGACGGTTTCCGGTGATGTCCCAAGCGCTCCTAGTATCATCTTCTCTATATTGTCTAGGGACTGGTCTTGTTCTTTGAAGAACATGTCTTGTTTCTTGAAGAATTCTGCTTGTTTCTTGAAGAATTCTTTCATAGCTGTCTCCAACGATGGGTCCATCGGATCGTCGGCTCTGATACCAAATATTATATGTGCCCGAATGTCGATAGAAATAAGAACACAAGAATGTATGGAAATAGGAAAGCTTACTTCCTAATCAACCCTAATCTCTTTAGGAGACTAAGATTAATTGTTGGAAGTTTGTTATTTCATAATAAGAATACCCTATTTTTAGGGATTACAAGAAACTAAAGATAGATATTCTAAATATTATAAAGATATTATTTAACCTAATAATATTATACCTAATATCATAGTTGTACCCTAGCCACTATTATTGGCCATAATAATATTGGCCGTAACATTACTTCCCTCCTCGACTAAGAGCTTGAGGACAAGCTCTTGCTCTTGTTTCGAGTATGCTCCAGGAAACTTGATTGCACCCAAACACATTAATTTGTCTTTATCTTCTCCGGGATCCAGTATATATTCTCCAATTCTCACAACTCTATGTCCAACTTGTGTAGTAGGTATATACCCTCGCAGATCAAGGACATGCAAATCATTGAAGCAAGTAGCATTGGTGCCCTCGCCCAAAATGAGAACATAGTGTTCTGGAAACTGTTTCTTGACCATAGTTTGAACATCTTGACCACCAAAAATCAGTGGACTCGGTGCCTTCACCTCCACATGAATAATGTACAGCTGTAAGAAGCACGTCCCAAGCACCTCCACCGAAACTTTTATTCCATTATTATTATTATATCCAAGTCGTTCCCCAAGCCCACCAGCAACGAGCACAAACGCAACATTCCCAGCTTCCTTAATGCCCTGCTCCCCATAATTGATGAAGTTATCTTCTCCAAATTTTAGAACTTCCCTTGTTGGAACCCACAATGTGAATCCATCGAATTGGTAATTTCCAGCTTTTGAATCCGCCAAAAGTTCTCCGGCATTTTTTTTGTACGACACCAGACCACCCGGGCAATTAGAATCAAGTTTCTTTACATTCTCCGGAGGTCGTCCCTGGTTACCAAATTCGCCTGCAGCCAACGAACTTGTCAGCACCACCATGGGCGTCTTCCCGCTGATATCATTCCAGGCCGGCCACTGGTCGGCAGGATCCCTCTCGGTCTGAGCAGTAAGCTGTCCCTCTCTGTTCCCGTCGAACAACTCATCCTCTTTGATCTCCCCATCTTGATTATCGTTTGTCAGCACAAAAGGAGCAGAAGAATGATCATCCATCGTCTCCTGCGCAGTAGCTTGTAGTGGCTGACTGGAACCTCCTTCATGATATTCAATGAAGGCCGTTGCAGGTGGTGGCAGTGATGGCGGCGTCTTGCTCTGCTTGTTCAGCCTGCAGATCTGCTTCTGCTGGTTCGGTGACCTCTTCTGCTAGTTCGGTGACCTCTCTCTTATTCAGAAGCTGGTTTTGTTGTTGTGGCGCGTTCTGTGGACTGACCGAAGAGATTTCCTTTTCCTTAACCTCCATCTTCTTCAAGCGCTCCTTTAGGAGTTCAATTAATTCTTTCATTGTGAACGTAGACAAGTCCGCCATAGGATCGTCGGCTCTGATATCAAATATGATACGTGCCCGAATATTGAGAGCACGAAGAACACAAGAATGTATGAAAATATGAAAGCTAACTTCCTAATCAACCCTAATCTCTTTAGGAGACTAAGATTAATTGTTGGAAGCTTGATATTTCATTAATAAGAATACCCTATATATAGGGATTACAAGAATCCTAAAAGATATACTAAGATATAAGATATAGATATTTAGGGATTACATGACCCCTAAGGATATACTAAGATACTAAAAGATATAATTATAAATAAAGATATTGTTTATCCTAATAATACTTTTCCTAATATAAAATATTTAAGTTATAAATATAATTGTATCCTAGCCACTATTAACGGCCTTAACACTCACATTCCCCTCTTTGTTTGTGGTGAAATGAAAATCTTGTTGGTGCTCATGTAGCATAACAAAGTCATGTTGTTCTTGCTACTTCTGATCTCCAATTTGTTTCCCATAGTATTCAGCTCTTCTCTCTGTACAAAACATTGTTATCACACATCTTTCTAATTTTTATCATTTTTCGTCAATCTAGGCATAAAAAAGAGCCAGAATTCATCAACTGCAATTGCAAAAGGGTGCAGAAAAAGTTGTCGAGGACCTTAAGAAATGTATGGTTTTCTTCCTCTCTTTTACTTCTGATGAAACTATTTATGTTGTTAAGTTTTTAATATTCGTTCTTTCTTGCAGATGATCCAAACAGTGACCCTAATGTCGCCGGAGATCCTTACAAGACTTTATTTGTTGCCAAGCTAGTAAGTTAATGGCTCATTCAATGTGTATCCCCATGTTGGTTCATCCAATACATCTTATCTGAATATCTGCTACTGTATAGTCTAACTTTGTTTTTTACTGTGTGGTCTTCTGCAGAGTTATGAAACTACAGAGAGTAGGCTGAAAAGGGAGTTCGAGTCATATGGGCCAATAAAATGGGTAGGTGCTTGTAAGAAACCCAGAAGTGGGTTCGGTAAGACCATCATAATAGTTGCTTTATCTATCTGGTTTAAAAATGTTCTCAAACTGTCAATTTTAAGGCCATGTTCAATTGATGATTTGGTGTATATTTTCATCTTCGTGAAATATTTCCCATTGGACTTGGAATATTTGTTGAATGCTGCTTTGGTTTCTTTCTTCTACTCTCCCCTGAGTTTCTTTGTAGAAAGTCTTTGTTTCTACCTCGTATGCATGGTTTGAAAATTCTAGCTTCTTATTTGTTGCAACACTTATATAAACTGGCATTCAACGTCACTTAGATAGATTCTGCTCCTGCTGATGTGCATTCTGTGGAGCGTTTATATGAATCTTGAAAGGAACCGGTGTTAGTAGCATCCCACAATCTGAAGAGTTTGGGTTGCACCTTAAGTCGATAGTTATTATTAGTAAGACTATTATGTCCATTTTCTACCTTGGCTGGTTATCTTTACCACCTTTTGGAACTCAGCTAGGAGGTTCTGATCATATGAAATCTGTCGTTTGTCTTTTAATCATGTATGGGTTTGTCATCCTGTTAGCATTACTGGGTAAGGATCCCTACTCTGTGTTATTGGGTTGAGGGTTGTTGCTTTTAAGAAGAACATTCAGGAGGGCTCGTGGTATATTGCATTGGGAAGTATCCAAAATTTAAAAGGTAGTGCTTTCTTCTGTATGGAAAAGATAAACTATTTTAACTGCTGTGGTACATTCTGCCATTTGGTCATTAATAACCTCAACCGGTCAGAGGTGATGCCACATGAGTGAACTAACTTTAAATCTCAAGAAGTATATTATGTTTTCTAAGCTCTTCATAATGTAGAAGCCAGAATGTAGTGCTTTCTACAACATGGAAAATGTGAATTATTTTTACTCCATTCTGCCTTTTTTGTCTTTAATATCATCAGCCGTTCTGAGGTGATACCACAAGGGTGAGCTGACTTAAAAACTTGAGACATGTATTACATTTGCAAGTCTCTTCATAGTATAGAAGGTAGTAATATCTCCTATGTGGAAAGGTGAAATTTTCTAGTACATCTGGTATTTAATATCTTCAACCAATCAGAGGCTATACCACGACGACTCTAACTCCAAAACCCCGAGACAGATTCTATCCTCTAAGTGGACTAGGTAAAACAAAGAGGGAGTAGCTTCTCTTCTTCTAACTTTGGATATGTAGTACCTCAAGTTTATTTCTAATCAGTAACTTTTACTTTTTGGCGTTTAAGGCAATCAAAAGTGAATCAGCACTGGGGAAGTGAGTCTTGGTTATTATACCTGTCTTGTTTTAGATTTTGATTATTATTTTTGGAAACGTTTATTCCTTGGTAAGGGGTTCAACATTAAATTTGCCATGCTACATACGGTTTTCCTGCAACTCTAGTGGTGATGCATCTAGCGATGGAGGGTCTATCATTGAAAGGTGTCAATTTAGGAATTTTCCTGTTTTTATCTTGTATTGTAGAGAAGATGAGAGTGATCTGTTTAGAGTTGAGGGAGGCCTAAAGTTTTTACAGGTTGTGACTAGTTTGTTTTCAACTGTAGGTTCGTCTGGTCCAAGATGCAGACTCTCAAAAGCCAAGGGGCTATGCTTTCATTGAGTACATGGATACACGGGATATGAAAGGTGCCTTCATCACTCATTATAAAAGAACTTGCAGTTTTCTCCCCGTTCACTTCTGTTTACTGTAACTGACAATATCCTTATGTGTGTGGAATCATACAGCTGCATATAAATAAGGTGATGGGAGAAAGATTGATGGTAGAAGGGTACTTGTGGATATAGAATGCGGTAGGACTGTCCCAAACTGGAGACCTCGTAGGCTAGGCGGTGGTCTTGGTACTGGTGATGATGGTAGTCAGAGAAATTCTGTGAGGTAAAGTATCTTTAGCTTGCTCACAGGTTTTTTCAGCTCAGTGTTTTAATTAATGTGTTCCATTGCTTTGAAAATATGTAGATATATGGAAATTGTCTATCCTCATTTAACATAAAAATAAACGGTGGTGCAATACTGATGACATCATGAAAGTTAAGTTCGCAAAAACAGGTTATTAATCCAGGTATAGTTAGGTTATAGAAAAGAGCTTTAGCACTTTGATTAGATTAACTATTAAGATATGTTGGGAAGTTTGTAGATGAATTTTCTGCATTGCTGAGATTATATTGTTTGAAAATGATGGTGGGTGACCAGGACGATTACCATTATGGTGGGGAATCTAGGAGGGGAAAGGATCAGGAATGAGGTTGGTTGTTCCGCTCCAATGGCCCTAGTATTTGCTTTCTTATCGGTAGGACCAAAGTGCTGTGTGATTGAGTTTTGTAACATTTTTTGTACTACTATACTATTCTTTACTATTGAAGATGCTCTCTCTGTATAGAATAGACTCTTCTCTTTTAGAAGAACCAAACCGATGTGCTTCAGGACTCCCGGTTGATAATTCTATTCTGGGTTGATTGAGTCTAGTGTTGGTATACTTTGGACCCAAGTTTGGGACGTTTATACCATTTGTTAGTTTTTTTTTAAAAAATAAAATAAACGGTTAACTGAATTTATATAAAATTGCAATAGTTAGTTTTGTTTTCCTAGTTTAGTAGGGACGAATGGAAATTATGTATGTGTTTTATTGTCCTCCAATATTATATTATTTTAATTGTTGATAGTTTTTCTAATTGATACGTATGTGTTTTGTTATTTAATCAGATCTTATATAAATTTAGATATTAAATATTAAGTAATTGTAATTTTTGAAGTATTTTTTATTTCTAATTTAATATCTACAAAAATCAAGAAATAAAAAGTAAAATAGTTTCTATTTAAAATATGAATCTATACAATTTGGTTGCGAAAGTTACTACAACGCAAGAAATATATATAATCTACTATCTTCTAATATCTACTATATCTACTATCTACTATATTATATTAATTCGGTACCGGAAGTTCTTTAACAGACACGTGGACAGTCCACGCAGTCATCGTTTCCTAATTTAATAGGGGTTCTCTAAATTTAGATACAAAATATTGACCGATTGAAAATTAAGAAGTATTTTTATCTCCTATTTTAGTATCTACACAATTTAAAAAAACAAATTAATTTAAAGTTTCCATTTAAATAGTAATTTTATACAGTTTAGTTCCGGAAGACCGTAGACCGCCACATAAGCAATATATATAAATATAAAAATAAATAAAAGAAACTTTATTATAGGGCAAGCTTATGTATTGATATATACAGTTACATGCAAAGGCAACAACCATAATTATAATTATAAGTTTCAGTACCAAGAGATTTTCTAATAAATACTTTTTCCACTAGATTTTCTACTATATTTTGTAACGTGTGTACTATGTCTCATAGACAAACACTAATGGTTGGAAACTAAATAAGTAGTCTATTATATATTGCCAAAAAAAAAAACAAGTAGTATATTATATATATAAATATTACATTGTACTATAATAACTACAATACTAGAGTTTCTACGGCTTGCCCTAGCAAGCATTATATACAACTAGTGTGCTTTCCCCGCGCATCGCGCGGGATGATTTATTCAATATGTGATTTATTCAATGTGTATAAGTAACACCATAATATTTGATGAGATTTATACTTATGAAGTTGAAACACTATGTAATTTTGATAAAATGAAAAAAAGTCAATAACTAAAAAAAAGGATAACTGAAAAACTTAACTCCTTGTTGCTGCATGGAGTCAATTTCGCTTGGATTCACTAATGCTGCAAGAAGTCTATTTCCATTCTATTGCTTCCAAACAACTAAAAAACAATACAAATTCTTACTCATCAGTTGATGGCAACCCAAATACATTATATTATTCTAGAACACCAGCAGAAAGTAAATGCAGCAACTCAACAGTGGATCCTCTCCTTTCAATCGAACAATATAGCTCCCGTCTCATCAAAATTGAGGAGCAACTCATGCGTCTCCTCCTGAGAGAATGGAAGCACCAAAATCATTCATGTATCCCAGCCATTCAAAATTGGATGAAAGGAATCTTAGTTGAACTTAAAAGTACTATATTCCAATTCTATATGCAGCTTCATAAATGAATCAAGAAATCCATCATTCATTTCGAATGTAAAAAAATGGATGAAAGAAGTACACCTGAGTTTTGCTTTAGTACCCAGCCGTCTTCCAAATGTAGAGAAGCCTCGCCCCAGGTCCTACCAAATATATGACCTCCCAACCATCTTTCCATCAGTTTTCATGTAATCCTTGACTAATTATTGTGAAAACTGCAACCATGCAAACATTGCAAAGATCACTTTTCAAGCAAATGAACAATGTCTTTTACATATGCTGTCAAGATGCTTTCGATCATAGTTATAATTTCCTCAAGAAGATCACTAAGAGTATGATGCCCCAGGAAGCAGAGCAGTTTTAATGGCATCCTGCACATACAAATTAGCCTAAAGCATAAGATTATTGACATCTTCCTTTGTATAGTAACAATAGATTTAGAAATAGATATAAATTAATTGATGATACATATTGCAGCTACATCTTCATTGTAGGATTTTGCTTTATATATATATACATGCCAAGCTCAGCATTTTGAGAAGATGATGATGCTGCCATCTTCTTCAATCAAACTAATAATTGATAATCCACATAAGTAATTTTGCCAAAATTGTTGGACCAAAACCACCAGTTCCTGCTGTGTAATACTAATAATAGAATCTGAAGCAGCACATATGAGTTCTTCAGCATTTGGAAAGAAAATATCGATAATTTCCATGTACTTTCTCAGATCATGAAACATGAACTAATAATAAACAATATCCACAGAAGTAAGTCGATTTTACTAATTTGGTGTTTTCTTACGATGCAGATTTCACCAAGCTGAGGGATTGCTTAATTTATTCCAATACATATTTCACCGACGTTAGGGACAAATTTAATCCTACCTAAAATGAAGATGGAAAAGAGGAAGGATGGTCTGATTAAGTCATCCACTTGCTGCATCACCATCCCTTTAAAACTACAGTACTGTGCATCTATTCATCCTAACAAAAACAAAAGCTCCACTTACTCATGTTCTTGGTTGATTGAGTCATCCACTTGCTGCAATAAGCAAATAACTGTTTGCCGACTGCTTCGGTTATAATCAGTGTTCTGGAACCAAATCCCTAGAAATATCATGTATACATACAATTAAGTTTAGAGAAAAAATATGAAGCAGCTAAAGAACATATGACAGTCATCAATAAATCTATAAGACACCATTACAACCTGCCAATTGCTCAATCTGACATTGTATCAGACCACTCATGTCCAGTTGTTGTAATCCTAATTGCTAACACCTGATCTATTTCTTTGAAGAAAAAAAAGTGATCTATTTTTGTATCTGATATTGGGAATTCTTTTAGCACCTGTCAGAAGAAACGAAGACCCGTCTAGTTCTGAGATCAGAGAGAGCCAAGAACGAAGATGCAGAAATCACCGGTGAATTGGGTCCTTTTGTTTCTTCATCTTGACTGTGAGAATTCCCTAATTAATTCAATCATCTGAAACTGCAATGAAATGAATTCTGAATTAAATCCTCTGAATGACGATTAATTGAATCTTCTGAAACGGTTGTTATCGATTGTAACAATTATTGAAGATTATTGAATCGTTTGATGCGGCGTCGGCCTGAGGAGAATCAACGGCTTGGTGCGTGAGGAGAAGCAACAGTCTGAGGTGCGGTGTCGTTTTGCACAACTGACGTGGGAAGCTGAGAATGATTCTCGACCGAGGCCATCACGATTAGATGTAGCATTGCCTAAGCGATGCCGTTTAATGGAGTGTGGTGAGTTCGAAAGAGGAGGTTTCATGGTTGCGGCGTCGTTTAGATGAAGATGGAGATTGGATGTCTGTGGCATCTGTTGTCGTTTTGCACAACACAAACCTATTGCTATGTCGTTCGATAAGGAGGTTAGTGTGATATGGGCCTGATGAAGGAGGTTAGTGTGATATGGGCCTGATGATAAAGGAGTAATTTAGATTGGCCATTCAATTTAGATTAGATTTCTGAACACGTGGCAACCAATTAAGTGGACAAAACCAGGATTAGTATAATATTAAGATATATTTTATTTTATATTAATTTATTTAGCATTAAATCATTGATATATATATTCTACAAATACTAATATCTATATAATAATTTTTTTAATTCAAAATATACATAGATAATTCAGTAATATATACTAGATACTAACCCCGCGCACCGCGCTGGTAAAAAATCGAATAAAAAATTGAGTTTAGTGTAAAAAAATGTTTAAACGGTAAATTCCTTGAAATTTGATTTAGAAGATAAAAATAATTTGAAGATTATCATAAATATAATAGTGTAATTTATTAATGTAAAAAATATTGAAAAATATATAAATTTTATATTAATATTAAATGAAAATAATGGAGACAATTGATTTATCCTAAATTATTGAAAGAGTAAGTCCATCAACATATCTTTAATGAAAATAATAATGATATTCAGAATTATCTTTCATCTATATATATATTTTGGGTTTGTCTACGTAGCATTCTTAGTGAAGTCTACACAAATAATTTTCTATGGTAATTATAATACTATAGAAATTGTATATTCGCTTGAGTTAAATACATGAGACTTAAATTTGAAAAGGTTGAGATATAGATTTTTCTTACATAACTACTGCAGTTAAAGTGATAGGGCGTACTCGTATCAAACTCTACAGCTCTCGTCGGGCAGCCATAAGTCCATCGACACCTCATTGGAATTGGACCACCAAGTGAACCACAACCTAACTACATTAAACAGATCAAAGTCATGCATGGCATGCATGTTCCACAAACAGACCAACCTCGAGCGCTTTATTGTGCATGCATTGGCTCTTAAAGACATCATCATGCTCATATTTGTTTTGCCAAAGATCTACTCCTCTCATATAATTTCATATGCTGAGCGCAATTAAACCCATCTATATATCTTGTGAAAGAAAAAGTTTGATTAAAACACTTGGTTTCGAAGAGATCGAGTGTCGTGAAATACATATGTGTTTAAATTTTGAGTACCTATATGCCTACGCGCGTAATTCTCATAATAATTTATAATTGACTGACAGTCAGTATGTTTTAGAGTAATTATTATCTTCGTATTAAAATTGTGGTCATAATCTCCAAGAAGTCGGAGAATTTAAAGCCCTATTTTCATTGGAGTTGATTTCACTAATTATATATTGAATGACGTCTCTTGTAGGAGGCTGATATGATATCCAATGTGGATCACCACCGCAAATTCTTCCATCATAATAAACTCTAAACTAAACTCCATCTCTATCAAATGTTGCTAACATATAAGGCAACAAATAAAGAAAACTAACCCGTATATGCATGCATCTATGTCGATGAGGGAAAGTTCATGGAAATCACCCGACTGACCCACGTTTCTCTTATACTCTTGTGGATAAAGTAATTCTATGGCTCTCATATCCTCGGACCTTAGAATTCTGTCAAAACTGTAATATACAAACCGTAATATATATTGTTGAGACCATAACATATATTGTTCACTATATATATTATTTTAATTTACGTAGAGCTTAACATATAGAATGACACAACGAATGAAAGATACAATTGATGACTAACTAACATACATATTCTACAGTCTCAACTTGGAAAGATACATAATGTAAAATAAGAATTTTAAACTTATATTTTCAAGAAGCCAAACAACGAATACAATCAGGACTAATTTTAACAAATTAATTTACCTAGGTAGTTGTGGTGAATGCATCGTTGTTGTCCAAACCTATCATAAAGAAACACACATAAGAATTAAGAATGAATATGTATTTTAACATATATAAAATTACACACTATATTTTGACATGGTTTTGAGCGACCAAATATATATAGTTGTAGTAATAAACATAGTATTTCGTAACAGTCGAAGCTCAAGAAGTGGTGTCCGATTAAATCAGCAACATAAAAGTAGAAAATCTGATATAGAGGAGGGGGGAACGGAAACTCCTTAAAGTGGTGAAAGCATTCAAGGTAGTCTTCACAGAGGCACTGCCTTTGTTGCTGGCGATTCCACTACCATAGATGATCGTATCAGACTCGACTCGACATGAAATAAAGAGAGTAAGATTGATGGAAAAAGAAGAGACAAACCTCAGTTAATGAAACCAAACTAAACTAAATCAACAATAATAATGATGTAATCATGCTTTTAGTTCACGATGCGGTAGTTCTTCGTGATCTCGCCTTACTTCCTAGTGAGGAAGTCGAGCGAGCCCATACGCACCATCGCCCTAGCAAACATGGCAACCCAGACATTATCGTAGTTAGCGGTGTTATGTATTATTCCCAAAGTTACCGGATTCGAGAAGAATGTGTCGTCATTCACTTGAAATCCCCGCTTCTTCGTCAATTCTTTGTAGCAGATGTTGTGTAGACGGGTTTGTGTCACAAATTCAAGAATTAAGGGTCATGGTTGCTTGGTGGTGGGGGGCACTTCCTTTTCAAGAAAGATGCGTAAACTATTGTGGAATGTGGACTACTATTAGAACACGCCGCCTAGGGTTTCCGCGTGTGTATATATATAGGTTTACTTTGTTTTTTTAAGGGTTAACAGGTCTTTTGGTCCATGATGTTTGACAACTTTTGGGTTTTGGTCAATGATGTTTTTTTTACCTAGTTTTGGTACCATATGTTTGCAGATTTTTTCTAATTTTGGTCTAACCGTTACATTCCGTCCATTTTTTGACATATACAAGTCACGTGATCCACCATAAATTTTCAATTTTGTTCAATTTAGTCCCTCTAATACTTTCCTAACCTTTTTTTGGTTCAGTCCCGAAGTTTTAAAAATTCAATTGGACATATTGTCCAATTGGGGTCAATTTTGAAACTTCTGGACTAAACTGAATAAAAAAAAAGGTTAAGAAAGTATTAAAGGGACTAAATTTAAAGTTTAGAGTCGATCACGTGACTTGAACATGTCAAGAAATGGACGGAATGTAACGGTTAGACCAAAACTAGAAAAAATATGCAAACATATGGTACCAAAACTAGGTAAAAAAAAACATCATTGACCAAAACCCAAAAGTTGTCAAACATCATGTACCAAAAGACCCGTTAACCCTTTTTTTTAATGAAAATGGTTTACTTTATTATATATATATATATACAAATAATATTCATAATATATTATATATATTTATTTTCTTTTATAGTTTATACGCCTATGTTTGATTTTAATTTGGGTGAAGTTTTATATATTGTATAAATTTATTATTATCTATATATACAGTATGATGTGGCGGCCTATGGTCTTCCGGAGCCAAATTGTATAGACAATGAATTTAAAAGGAAACATTCAATTAATTTGGTTCTTTAAATTGCGGAGAGACCACAATAGGATATAAAAATACTTCTTAATTTTGAATCAATCGATATTATGTATCTAAATTTAGAGAACCCCTATTAAATTTCGATTAAATTAGGCAACGCTAACTGGAAAAACTGTCCACGTGTCAGCCAGAGGGCTTCCGATTCCGAATTAATATAATATAGTAGATTATGTATATAGTTATTAACATTAACTCATGATATATATATATTCTACAAATACTAATATTTATACAATAAATATACACATATGTGATATTATATTTATAGATAGCACTAATATATATATAACCACAACACAACTAGGGTTTTTAAAGCTACTATTCCTAGCAAGCGTTATTTACATCGGTGAAGAAGGTCTCTCCGTGACCAAGCACAGCCACTAGGGCGAAATTGTCTCTCCTAACAAGTACGGGGTGAAGCAACTAGATTGGATCTCCTTCATAAAATTGGTAACTTCGACCACTTAATTCTTATCCAACAGTTAATTTTGTTTTAACGAAGCTAATGTAACTTGGATCTATATCTGTCTTAAGAGAAGAGGGAAACTACCGCATAAAATGGCTCAACTACCTAATCTACTATCAAGCGTGCATATAGCACCAAAGAAACATCAAGCTCTATGAGTGGCGCAACTTGCTGACGATATTTGCATGGAACAACACGATGAGATCGTCTACCGTCGATGATGATGGATATATGTCCAATTCGGGTTCGTATTTATATTTTGGGCCGCGTAAATACGTCAAAAATCACATTACGGTTTAGAAAACGTCTCCTAAGGGTCAAAACGGTCCGGAAGCGCGGTACACGCGTCCGGACCGGACCTCCGGATTGCTTGCAACCCGGAGGTCCGGGTTGCGCAGCAATCCGGACCTCGCCGAATTGCCCAAATTCGACGAGTTCCGGATTGCTCTATGGGTATTACACGTACCCCCGATTACCGTTACACGTAGAGAAGTCGAGTTCGCGCATTGCCAATATTGATGACGGTTACCGCTTTCCTTTGAACCGTCATCAAACCGCTTCAAAACCGGGTTCGGTCTCAAGGTAGCCTATAAATAGGAGACCGTGGCCACCCATTTTCACACATTCTCTCATTTGCCCAACTTTGGCATTTTGAGATCTGACTTCTCTCTAGAAATAGTTGCTCTCTAGAATTATTTTTCTCCCTTTAGCCCAATCGTGACTTAAGCATCGGAGAGGGCTCCACTAGCACCACCCCCCTCCCCCCATCTCCGTGCTAGTATTGGCCCCTTGTGCAGGAACGGGCCCCGCAGCTAAAGGTGTGGAAGAGAAATAGGAGTAAGATGTGCCCAGACGCTAAGACTTGTGCCCAGACACACTTTTGCTGAGACACAGATGTAAACACTCGATTTTGACCCGGACGTAACGACGTTACACATGATACGTCAAATTCAAGACGCGTCAAGCCACAAAGTCTCCAAAGATGCTAAAGGGCACATTAGAGAAATTATTATAAAATATATTTTAAATTATTTCGAATTTATTTAATATTTTCAGAATATTTAAAATATATATATATATATATATAATAATTAGTTTTTTTATTTTAGAAAATTATTTGTAAGATATTTATCTCCAGATATTATTTTTTATTCAAAAAAATAATTATCTGTAAAGATAAATATCCTTAGGAATATTCTCTAGAATAATTATCTGTTAGCATTTTTTTTTATTTAAATTTTATATGTAATCTAGACTAGGTTTTTAGTATAAATAGGGGTCTAGGTTTACATTGTAAAGGGACAGAAAAACACCACAACATCAATAATACATTGTTTCCTTGGGATCCGCGCGACTTTTGTCCTCTTGTGCTTTGGTTTTTTTTTTTATTAAAAAAAAACTTGTTTTTTTCTTGCAAGCCAGCCGCCCTCTGCCGTCCAGCCTGCCCGCCCACCCGCCGGTGGCCTTCCACCACGCCAGCTCCAGCCATCCGCCGGCCCGACAGATCCAGCCACGGCGCCCCCCCCCCCCTCTCTCTCTCTCTGTCTCTCTCTCTCTCTCTCTCTCTCTCTCTCTCTCTCTCTCTCTCTCTCTCTCTCTCTCTCTCTCTCTCACTCACGTAAATCCAGCAGCCGTGCCAAGGTCCTCGTCCGTACGCCTGCCCTGCTCGTCCGGCGACCACTGTAAAGTCCTCCTCGTCAGCCCTCCGCACTCCGGTCACTAGCCCAACAGACCTTCGCTCCCTCTAGCAAGTCATGTCGGACCTTGCTGTTATACCCTCCACCTACAGCCATTGCCGGACCTTGCTGCTACTCCGCCCTGCATTTCCGAAGCTCTGCCTGCCCGTGACCCGCTCTGCCCAGCTCGTCCGCCGCACCACCTCGCCGTCCTGGTCGCCCCTGCTGGCCTCCGTCGTCCCGGAGTCGTGGCCAACCGTCCCTGCTGCTGGTTATCAAATTGAAGAAGACGAAGGTAACTGTTTTTTTTTTATTCAATTATTATGTCATTATTATTATATATATTTATTCAATTGAATGTTATTATGTTAATTGCAATTAATCAGGTCTAATTAATAGTTAATGTAATTAATTAATTTAATTAATAGTTTAAATATAGTTTGGTTAAATTTAATTATAAGTTTAATTGTAGTTGACTGGATTTAATTTGATAACGTGTTTAATTGTTCAAGTATGTATATATGTTAAATATAGTAGGTTGTTTAGGACTTAAACATGTTAGAATCTTTTTTAGATTTTATTTTTACTAGAAAGGATAGGTTATATTTAATTTTTTAGATTTAGGACTATAGTTGACAATGTTTTTTGCATATGATAAAATTTCAGTCGGATCTTGAAATCGTTAGATTAATATTACAGAATTGACTAATAAAAAAATTGGCAAATTAAGTGAATTGAGTACCGAAAGGGCGTGATTAAAAATTATATTTTTAATTCGTAATAGAACCCCCGAATCCAAAATCTTTGATCGTAGATCAATTTTAGACCTAGGTTTAACTCACGTTTCACTTAGGCAATGTAGGATTCTAGTTAACCTTAATTAACTAGTGGCGACTCTATTTAAAATCCACGTTTTCAAAACGTAATATCGCTTTAGGTCAGATTTAGGTCTGACAATTTGGCGACTCTGTTGGGGACGTTTTAGAGGGTTCGGGCTCATTATATTCGCTTATTTGCCATGTTTTTTTTATTTAATCTAATTCTTTTCTCTTGATTAATCTAACTTTGTTATTCTTTTTTTTACAGGTACAAAGTGTAGAATTTAAACTAATTCTTTTTTTTTGTGGCATTGTTTGAATTCGCACACACCACTTTAGTGTAATATCCAAAATGCCTAAAACCCAGGGCAACTAGGAACACCGGAGAGTTAGTAAGGGTACGACCGCGCGACCGAGCCGCCGGAACGACTCAGAACAACTCCACTCGCTTGTGAAGGTCCTGTGATCCCTATGATGGGGTGAGGAAACCACCTTGTCGGGAACCTATCAGTGGAACCTACCTTGTAGAGCAAAGCCACACATTTTTTGTTACCCCCCCTAACATGTCGTGTTTATCCGTGTTTTTGTTGTAAATTATCTGATAACTGTAAATTTTTATTTCTAACTGCGTAACTTTTATTTATAAGCATGCATCCCATCGCATTTAAAAAAACCAAGAAAACAAAAAAAAATCATATTTGCAGCATGTCTCGTACGTTCCTTATGCACATTTTTCATAAACCTCTTGCCTGAATTTTGTTCTAAACATGCGTCTCATGCGCATTATTTAAAAAAAAAAAAACCAGGTAAGTTGTAATTCATAATTAACGCATCATTCGCGCATTATTTAAAAAAAAAAAACATTTTCATGAAAAATTTAACTCCCTTTTAAAAATGCATTATGTATACGTTATTTTCAGAAAAAAAAAAAACCAAATTTTTTTTAGCTAAGTAGTTAATCCCTTAGTTGTAGATTTTTTCTAAACATGTGTTTCAAATGCATTGTTAAAAAAAAAAACCCTTACCTAAATTTTTATTCTAAATATGCGTCTCATGCGCATTATTTAAAAAAAAAAAAAAAAACAGGTAAGTTTTAATTTTTGTTAGTGCGTTACGTATGCATTACTTAAAAAAAATTCAGAAAAAATAATTCCTTTAGCTATTAGAGCTTCCTTTCGAACATGCATTTCATATGCATTTTTTTTTCTAAAAAAAAAAAAACCTCTTGCCTGAATTTTTATTTTTAACATGTGTTTTGTACACATTATTTTTGAAAAAAACTTTTCAGGAAAGTTGTAATTTTGGTTAGTATATATTGTATATGCGTTGCTTAAAAAAAAATTAGGAAAATTTGGAATTCCGCTTTAAATGTTAGAGCTTCTAATTTCGAACGTGCATTCCATATGCATCACTTTAAAAAAAAAAAAAAATTAACTGAATTGTTTTATTTTAATAATGCATCCAATATGCATTAATTTTAAAAAAACTTTTTAGATAAACCGTAAGCTCTCTGAGTTTTAGGGCTCTTTGTTAAAAAAACATTTTATCTGAATTTTTAATAAAAAAACGTGCATATCATATGAAGTATTTTCGAGAAAAACTTTCAGGTAAATTGTAATTTTTCTCAGTTGTAGAACTTTTATTTTTAAGTTTGCATCTTGTATTTATTTTTGTGCATCTCATATGCATCATAAAAAATAAAAAATAAAAAAAATTTCGCCTGATTCTTAATTTTGAGCAACCAAGATGCATTGTTTTTTCCTCATTAAAAAAAAACAAAAAATCTTTTCAGATAACTTGTAAATTATCTTGACTGTAGAACTTTCATCTCAAGTATGCATCTCATGTGCATCGCATGTGCATTGTTTTAGGAAAAGTAATATGTTTATAGACTGTACACATTCTTAGTCGTAGAACTTTTAGTCTCAAACATGTACTCCATGTGTTGTTTTCAAAACTACTTACCAAAATGTTTTATTTCAAGCATGTGTTTCATACGCATTATTTTTTGAAAAAAAAATTCCATGTAAGTTGTAAAATTCTGTTAGTGCATTCAATGTGCATCATTTTTTTAAAAAAATTAGGAAAATTTGTAATTCTTTTTTTGGCTCTTAGTGTTTTTTTTTAAATTCAAACATGAATTGCATATGCATCATTTTCAAAAAACCTTTTTACCTGATTTTTTTTAAGCATGCATTCAATATGCATTATTTAAAAAAAAAAACATTTCAGGTAAATTGTGAGTTTTTTTAGCTATAGAGCTTCCAAATTCACGCATGCATCTCAATTGCATTATTTTTAAAAAAATCCACCTGAAATTTTCATTTCAAAATATGCATTTCATATGCATTATTCAGGTAAACTGTTGTAAGTTGTGAATTTCTTAGAATAAAATTTTAACTTTCAAAAATGCATTCCATATGCGTCCTTCAGGTAATATGTTGTAAGTTGTAACTTTCTTAACATTAGAATTTTAACTTTCGAGCATGCATGAGCATTTAAAAAAAAAATAAACTCAAAGTGTCATTCGTTTTATCCAAGGAGTATTGCACTCTTTTGGCAAGATCGTCATTCCAACATTCGCATGAGCGAGCATTTAAAGAATGAGAGTTTTGATTCTTTTTTTGAGAAAATAGTTTAACTGTCCAGTTGAGTGCTACTATTCGAGTTTAAACAAAGGACGAGAAAACTTTTTTTTTTTTTAAAAAAACTTTGTTTTGAGCATTTGTCCCGCTTTCAAGTCAGATAATGCACTCAGCAAACTCAGTAAACTCCATGATGGTGCAAAACACATTTGATCATAAATTTTGATTCCTTTTTAAAAAAGTAGTTAAAATTATGAAATGAAAGACATTAGAGTTTTCAAAAAATCATGTATGATTTTTCATATTCTCTACACTGATTTTTCATTCACTCTTTCCAGGTACCCTTGGTTAAGGTATCATGTACACATAAGTTATGCTGACTAAATGGGGCAACAAAAAAGAACACGCAGTCATCCAGTTGCACAAAGAACAAATTGCACACTCGAGATATTTAACGCTGAGGTACGTTAAATTATACTTAATTTTTTCTTTGAGATTTAAGTGTCCCTACTCTTTTGCAGGTCGGATGACCACTTCAACCAATGCCGCAACCGTGTGAAACGTAAGCGCTTCGAAGAGTTTCCATGAAAATTTCACCTACCATGTGCGAAATTCATACGCTTTCCAAGACGAGGTATACAACCGTTATGTGGCCAGGTTTAAACCATTCAGCGGTAACCATGGGGCATCTCCCTTTGAGATCGGACATGTCAGGAGATGAGAAAATTTCAAAAGATCATTGAGAATCCCGTGAAGATTCAATGTGCCGATCAATGTAGCTTGACTCGATCAACCGAATCCTTTTCCGAAAAAAGTTCTGAAATTTTCAGTCTGCCACTAGGGGCATGTACTTTTCAGCAGGTGTACATACACAAATTGTGGAGCAAGAGAATCAGGACATGCAGTAGGTCCAGTCGCATAGCGAGCACATTGCCCAATGAAAAATCCAACTCCCAGGTAAGAGAAGTTGTGATCATTATCCCCGAAATTAGTTTTTCCTTACTCATTGTACAGCTTGGATAATCATCCAAATCAAAACTCCTGAAGAGCACATCTCATGTACGACCCTTCGCTCGCCGACCATTCTTATACCAGTTATCCCAGATACCTCAGACGATATCTATGCCTAAGTTTACCATTTGCGGACTACTGTGCCAAACTCAACACCATCCATGTGTGTTCATTAATCAGGCCATTCGTCCAGCATGCGACGAATTATGAACCAGTCAGATGTAGCCATGGGTCATTCCTGTTAAGATCAAGCATGGTTGAAGATAGAAGACATCCAGAGATCTTCCTATTAAAAAAGATCGAGATTTCATGAAGATCGACCGTGCTAATGAAAGATCATTTGAGAGGAAGAAGAAGAAGAAGAAATTATTGTCGGTGTCGTCCACCCATTGAAAGGATCCTCCATTCAAGACATCGACATAATTAACTTATTTGACAAGTTTTCCTCCGGAGAAGTTCTAAAAAAATAAAAGGTTTAATATGCTATTAGGGGCATGTAACATAGTTGTTGTTAATTAGTTTCTGTAGATTTTCTTTCCATTTGAAAAAAGATAAAAGAGAGAAAAAAATAAATAAATTCCCGCTAGGTTGAAAACCTAGGCAAAAGTCAGGGAGAGGGGCATGATTGAAAACCCGCAGGGGCAGTCATGGCAAAAGGTGAGATGAAAAAAGAAAAAAAAAAAGAGTAAAAAAAGAGAAAAAAAAAGAAGAGCAAAAAAAAAAGAAGAAAAAAATAAGAGAAAAAAAAAAGATGAAAAAAAAAGAAGAGCAAAAAAAAAAACTCAGTTTTCTTTAGGGTCACAGCCGCCCTTTAATCGGCTACAGGAAAATGAAGAGAGTGTGTGTGCTAATATTGTGAGAGCAGTGAAGAAATAAAAGGGTCACAGTTGTCCATAAATCAACTACGAATAAAAAGGGCCACAACCACCCTCCAAACGGCTACAGATAAAAGAGTGACCCCGCGAATCTTGTAAGGGCGGGAAAATAAAAAGGGCCACAGTCGTCCCTAAAACGACTACAAAATAAAGGGCCACAGCCACCCTTAAAACGGCTACAAAGAGCTCCTCAAACATCGAAAGCGGGATGAAAAGGGCCACAGTCACCCTTCAAATGACTACATATAAAGAGCGATCCCCGCGAACCCTGAGAGGGCGGGAGAATTTTTGAAAGGGTCACAACCGCCCTTCAAATGGTTACAGATAAGGAGCGCTCCCGCAACATCAAAAACGGAGAATAAGTGAAAGGGCCACAGCCACCCTCCAAACAGCTAAAGATAAAAGAGTGACCCCGCGAATCTTGTGAGGGCGGGAAAATAAAAAGGGCCACAGTCGTCCCTAAAACGACTACAAAATAAAGGGGCACAACCACCCTCCAAACGGCTACAGATAAAAGGAATGACCCCGCGAATCTTGTAAGGGCGGGAAAATAAAAAAAGGGCCACAGTCGTCCCTAAAACGACTACAAAATAAAGGGTCACAACCACCCTCCAAATGGCTACAAATACTCTCGCATCGAGACGGAAAATAAAGTACGGGTCACAGCCACCGTTTAATCGGCTACCAAAAAGAGTGCTTCCGTTAGGTTGAAAACACGAAAGGGCAGCCTAGGCAAAATTAGGAAATGAGGGGCATGATAGCAAGTTCAGAAATTGCAATCATGGCAAAAGGAGAAAAATAAAATCCCGGTGGAATGAAAACCCCAAGGGGCAATCCATGCAAAAATTAGGAAAACCGAGGGGCACGGTCTAAAATTCTGACCGTGGCAAAATGAGAGAATATGAGAGATTAAAAAAAAAAAAAGAGAGAGATCCCGCTAAGTTGTCGCGTCATGCGCAGTTTAGGCAAAAATTAGGGACATGCATTCAAGTCGTCAAGCCACTCGAGGCCCTTATCCAACGGACGCCACTAGAGGCATTTCTCCGACATAAGCCACTAGAAGCTCTTCTCCGACGAACGCCACTAGAGGCTCTTCTCCAACGGACGCCACTAGAGGCTCTTCTCCAAACGGACGCCACTAGAGGCATTTCTCCGACACACGCCACTAGAGGCTCTTCTCCATCGAACGCCACTAGAGGCATTTCTCAAACATAGGAGGCTTTACTTTCCGCACCGCCACTAGAGGCTTTTCCTTGTCGCACGCCACTGGAGGCATCGTCGATCGAGGTTTTTACTTTACTGTACGCCACTGGAGGCTTTTTCTTGTCGCATCGTCGATCGAGGTTTTTACTTTACTGTATGCCATTGGAGGTTTTTCTTTTCTGCACGCCACTGGAGGCTTTACTTTTCCGCATGCCACTGGAGGCTTTACTTTTCCGCACGCCACTGGAGGCTTTACTTTTCCGCACGCCACTGGAGGCTTTACTTTCTCGCACACCACTGGAGACTTTACTTTTCTGCACGCCACTGGAGGCTTTACTTTCCCGCACGCCACTGGAGGCTTTACTTTTCTGCACGCCACTGGAGGCTTTACTTTCCCGCACGCCACTGGAGGCTTTACTTTTCTGCACGCCACCGGAGGCTTTACTTTCCCGCACGCCACTGGAGGCTTTACTTTTCTGCACGCCACCGGAGGCTTTACTTTCCCGCACGCCACTGGAGGCTTTACTTTCCCGCACGCCACAGGAGGCTTTACTTTTCTGCACCGCCAACGGAGGCACCGCCAATAGGGGCACCGCCGACCGAGGCTTTACTTTTCCGCACCGCCACTGGAGGCTTTTCTTTAACGCACCGCCACTGGAGGCTTTACTTTCTGCATCGCTAATGGAGGCACCGCAAATAGGCGTCCCGCCGACAGAGGTTTTATCTTTCCGCACCAGAATAAGCATATGAGCCACCTTGAAGACTTTGAAGAATTGGAAGAGAATATACTTTCTGGTCAAAATCATTGTTTCCTCGTCTTTGGACAAACCCCTTCGAACACGTTCTACGGGAGTCCGTCCAAAGAGGGGCAAACTGTAAACACTCGATTTTGACCCGGACGTAACGACGTTACACATGATACGTCAAATTCCGGGCGCGTCAAGCCACAAAGTCTCCAAAGATGCTCAATGGCACATTAGGGTTATTATAAAATATATTTTAAATTATTTCGAATTTATTTAATATTTTCGGAATATTCAAAAAAATATATATATAATAATTAGTTTTTTATTTTAGAAAATCATCTGTAAGATATTTATCTCCAGATATTATTTTTTATTCAAAAAAATAATTATCTGTAAAGATAAATATCCTAAGGAATATTCTCTAGAATAATTATCTGTTAGCATTTTTTTTATTTAAATTTTATCTGTAATCTAGACTAGGTTTTTAGTATAAATAGGGGTCTAGGTTTACATTGTAAAGGGGACAGAAAAACACCACAACATCAATAATACATTGTTTCCTTGGGATCCGCGCGACTTTTGTCCTCTTGTGCTTTGGTTTTTTCTTTATTTAAAAAAAACTTTTTTTTTTCTTGCAGGCCAGCCGCCCTCTGCCGTCCAGCTTGCCCGCCCACCCGCCGGTGGCCTTCCACCACGCCAGCTCCAGCCATCCGCCGGCCCGACAGATCCGGCCACGGCGACCCCCCCCCTCTCTCTCTCTCTCTCTCTCTCTCTCTCTCTCTCTCTCTCTCTCTCTCTCTCTCTCTCTCTCTCTCTCTATCTCTCTCTCTCTCTCTCTCTCTCTCTCACTCACGTAATTCCAGCAGCCGCGCCAAGGTCCTCGTCCGTACGTCTGCCCTGCTCGTCCGGCGACCACTGTAAAGTCCTCCTCGTCAGCCCTCCGCGCTCCGGTCACCAGCCCAACATACCGTCGCTCCCTCCAGCAAGTCATGTCGGACCTTGCTGTTATACCCTCCACCTACAGCCACTGCCGGACCTTGCTGCTACTCCGCCCTGCATTTCCGAAGCTCTGCCTGCCCGTGACCCGCTCTGCCCAGCTCGTCCGCCGCACCACCTCGCCGTCTTGGTCGCCCCTGCTGGCCTCCGTTGTCCTGGAGTCGTGGCCAGCCGTCCCTGCTGCTGGTTATCAAATTGAAGAAGACGAAGGTAACTGTTTATTTATTTATTTATTCAATTATTATGTCATTATTATTATATATATATTCAATTGAATGTTATTATGTTAATTGCAATTAATCAGGTCTAATTAACAGTTAATGTAATTAATTTAATTAATAATTTAAATATAGTTTGGTTAAATTTAATTATAAGTTTAATTGTAGTTGATTGGATTTAATTTGATAACATGTTTAATTGTTCAAGTATGTATATATGTTAAATATAGTAGGTTGTTTGGGACTTAAACATGTTAGAATCTTTTTTAGATTTTATTTTTACTAGAAGGTATAGGTTATAATTAATTTTTTAGATTTAGGACTATAGTTGACAATATTTTTTGCATATGATAAAATTTCAGTCGGATCTTGACATTGTTAGATTAATATTAAAGAATTGACTAATAAAAAAATTGGCAAAATAACTGAATTGAGTACCGAAAGGGCGTGATTAAAAATTATATTTTTAATTCGTAATAGAACCCACGAATCCAAAATCTTTGATCGTAGATCAATTTTAGACCTAGGTTTAACTCACGTTTCAATTAGGCAATGTAGGATTCTAGTTAACCTTAATTAACTAGTGGCGACTCTATTTAAAATCCACGTTTTCAAAACGTAATTTCGCTTTAGGTCAGATTTAGGTTTGACAACAGACTTTTCCTGAGACACAGCGTTAAATCGAACACTCGTCACCGGCATCCGGCAAATACCTCTTCTAGGCGAGGAGTGTCCGCCGCAACCCGAACAACCCGATCAGACAAACGCGTCCATCCAACTCATTTCAACCAGGACGCAACATTTGGCGCCGTCTCCATGATTCGAACAAAAAACTATCATACCGCAAAGACATGACGAGTGATCGCAACCCTCCCGAAGAGGTTAACGCGAGAAATGCAAGGAAAAGGCCTGGACGTCCTAAGAAGTCTCCGGCAAGCAAAAGAGAAGGAGGTCAGAAACCAGCTGGAAGCCAGCCGGGATCTTCCTACATACCGAGAGCTACTTCCGTAGCTTCATCCAGGCCAACCGAGGATGTGCCTGATGCACTGCACAACCACCAAGAACCAAATGACGAGCATCGTTCACCCCCACCTGGTTTTGAGCCAGAGATGCATGATGATGATGAATTTCAGACAGAAACGTCGCAAGGCGAACAACAAGGAATGGGAGCAAACCCGATGCCTTCGGTTACTCCAGCAACGATCGCTGCGCTGGAAGAATTACTCGCATTCCGCGAGTCACTGAAAAATCAAGGATATGTGGCCCAACCACCTCCAACCGCCCAGGAACACGCCGCGCCGACAAGAGAAATGTCGCAAGACACTACCCGCCAAGGCAGTCCATTCCAGGGCAGAGACCAACATGCAGAAAATGCTTTCCAACATACAAGATATGAAGCCGCACGTTCATACACTCCTTCCCAAGGAGCCCGTAATTGGAGGAATGCAGGAGACTTTGACGTTGAAAGCGAGAATTCATACGAGCAAGAAGTGTACGTTGCAAAGACAATGCACAAGACCGATGACACCAACTTGGAGTATGTCGACATAAAGGATGCCGCCTTTGAAGATGTCATTGATTTTTCATCAAAGGACAAGGAGCACGTTGCATACCACGACGCCTTGCCCATAACCACGCAGAAGCCGATAAGAAGACGACTTGGATCCTTCCACATCTCTGTTGCCACATCCAATGTTTTCTTCACGCCAATAAGAAATGCATCCTTCGCACAATACGACCAAGGAGTCCTCCAATACAAAGGTGTCAACCCGCCACCACCTGTCACTCCTACCATGATGACCGCACTCGAAGAATTGCTTACATTCTGAAAGATGTTAACAAACCAAGGATACGCCCTGCCATCACCACCTCTGCCTCCAATCAACGGACAAGTCGAGGCGACAGGGACAAAGTCTCGAGTCACAAGTCATCAAGACACACTACACCAAAGAATAGAGGGGCAATGCACGGAAGGTACCTTCCAGTACCAACAACCAAGGCAAGGAGCTGCACACTCATGCAACCTGCACGTGATAGCAAACCACCTAAAAGAGGCATGGAAACAACCTCCAAAGCAGAATCAAGCAAAACCGCCCTCAAGTGGTCAGCAAGGAAGAAATTGGCAGCCTCAGCCGAAAATGCCTTTTCAAGGAGATTTCCAGAAACCAAGAGAAGTAAACCTCGCTGACTGCATTCCTTTGAATGCGCCGCTATCCGTAGTATTGAAGGAAAAGAAGGATGCGAACATGTGGAAAGTGCCGAACAATTTCAGAAAAGGTCCGCTGGGGAAAGACAAAGACAAGTGGTGTGAAAACCACGAGGTCTTCGGCCACGAAACGGACAGCTGTGTCAGCCTACGTTCCCGCATTAACAACTTCGTCCTCAAGGGCGAATTGAAGCAATTCGTCGATCAAGGCGACAGCCCCCCAAAGAAGACTCAAGCAGAGTCATCAAAAATACACAAGGAAGGTCCTTCCAAAAGGACAAGCCAAGACGATGCTGACATCTGTCACAAGGAGGGACGGGAAAAACCTGTTAATGACGATAATGTCCCGATCACGGGACTTACAACAAGAACCTTGAAGGCAATAATTGAAAAAGAAATACACGTTTCCTGGGAAAAGAGACAACTGCAACAAAAGAGACTGTTCCAGTCAGACACCCAAAGGCTCAAAGAAACCAATCTCGCCAAATGTGTTCCATTGAACACACCGCTTGTCATCTTGAAAGAAATGAAAGAGACCAAGCTGTGGAAAAAGCCCTCTAAATTCCGCAAGGGCCCATTGGGAAAAGATGAAAGCAAATGGTGTGAAAATCACGAAGTGTATGGCCACGAGACGGACAGCTGTGTCAGCTTAAGATTCCATGTAAACAGCTTCATCTTAAAAGTAGAAATGAAGAAGTATATCGACCGAGGCAATAAGCATCAAAAGAAGTCTCATGTGAAGTCTTCAGAAAAAGGCAAGGGAAAAGAAAAGGCGAATGATAATCCACCTATCGCCAAACGCCGGAAAAACAACATCACTTGTGGAACCAATTATGAGGACTTATACAATCCTTGGAGCATGAAGATGGAGGAAACAAATTTCAAACTCCCGGAAAACAAACTTCACCGCCCACTTGAGCCAACTACTGCCTTCCTTGGCAAGAATGTCGAAGAACGACGCAAGCACCGTAAAACTGGGCGGCATGACATCAACATTTGTTCATCCCCAAAGGTGGAGATTGAAGAGCTCAACACGCTAGATGCACTGAGGAACTATGTGGCACGTGGCAGAGTCAACTTGCCAACAAATCACCTATGAAGACTTCAAACACATCAGCAATCCCTTTATCTCCTTTTTCGCATATCTACTTTAAGTCTTTTTAGATTAAGTACAACTTATGCTTATTAGCCTTAGTACTTTTCAAAAGAAGTGATCAGTAGACGCCTTCTTGTAGTCCGTTGTACGAACTCCAAATATCTAATGAAGGTTAAATCTACTTTCGTAGGTACATTATTATATGAGGCATACTACCTTGGAATAACGCCAAGTAACAACTACGCACATATTAATTGCGTCAACAACACAAGCTATTGCACTATGAACAACAAACGGCTTAGGTCATACAACATCCCCCATGCAACGAAGCCTCAAGCATTCTATACGCACAAGACTAAAAATCGTGTTGCAATAATAAATAAGGCGTGGGCATTACCCATGTGACAACGTCAGCAACATTGTGGAAGAAAGGAATTCAAGATACGCTCATATGTTATACGCACACCTGTGCCAAACCCATCACGAGAAAAGAGTTAGAAAATTATTTCCAACATCACACCAAAAGTTCAAGTTTCCTACAAAAGGCAGGAATTGGTGAAATAAAGGGAGGTCAGCAGCTATCAAAAGACTGCTACAAGGTTGCACTCTAACATAATGTCAAGACAAACAATAGCGAAATCCCCGTCATTGATGTAAACCCAAAGGTAGACCATGCACGTCTTGCTCTTGTTGAAGCATTACAAGAGATCAAGATAAATGAGTCAGAAAGGATGGTTCGAGTAGGCGCATCACGGTCAGAAGATAAAGTAATAGAAACCATCAGGAAACAGCGGCACGACTGCCAAGCGACTTGGGGGGCACCAAGCTGACAAGTGCTCGACATTCCACCAAAATGAAGAAACAAATAATTGCAAGAACACGCGGTACCATTCTTCTAAGAAGGAAACACCAAGCAATGATCATATATAGGCATGTTCATCATGCTAAGGAGGCATCTGCACGTATCAACTAGAGAACGCATACAATGATGCATAGTCGCTGTTCATACATACATATTCACAACCACACATAGTGGGTGATACTTGGAAAAGCTACGCTCCCAACATATACGCACCTGTCATGATCCGCACCTATCATGATCCGCACCTTTCGCGTCCGCACTTAGGGAAGTTTCCTACACAAACAAGGAATCCTCGTATAGGATTCCTTTACTTTATTTATTATATGCATTACTAAAAAGAAAATTTCATGACTCCATATTTTTGCAAACTTATAAACATTGCAATTATCTGACAAAGAGCAACTCTGTTCGTAGGTACATGCTACACTATGATTACTACATGGGAATTATGCCAAGTAGTAACCTATGCACAAAATATCCACTTCAACAATACAAGCTAAGCATTGTGCTCAAGGAGGGATTTATGGTATACAACGCCAACATATCTATTATCTACACCAACAGGGAGTTTATTTCTCCATTCATAACATTGGCTATATCAGGAAGATGTCAACAACACAAAGCCATTGCGCAATGTGCTCAGTCAACTTATATATGGCGATGACAACTTACGAATTATCTACAAAAAGGGACTTATGAAATACTCTACTCAAAGTGACGATTATCCCAAAGGCGTCAACAGCAAGCAATATCTTGGATAAACACTAAGATTTACTATCAAAAGTAGCATGTTATGGTATCCTCTTTGTAAAGACAAACCCCATGTTTACTTCTAAAAAATGGCATGCTGTGAAATGCTCTTAGAAGCAAATCCTCATGTTCATAGCCATTCCCTGAATTGAAAACAGGATGCAGCAAATGCAGTGATGGGACTGATCACCCCATCGTGGCGGAAGTCCTCTTGTTAGACGACAACCCCACACATCAAAAGTATGCATACTCTCTTAAGGGTTCATACACCATGAAGACTTAAGCCTGAAAAGGATAGCTTCATGTTATACGCTTTTTAAAGCAAACCTTGTGCAAAACTCATCAAACTTACAAGTCGAGTCTTGTATAACGTTATCTTGCTCTTTAGCATTTAACGCTAAAACAACAAAATCAGCAAGAAGTATCTTGCAAGAACGTCTCCTTAGAGTGGAACTAAGAGACGGTATAAACTTAAGTCTTGCTACGTCAAGACAACACTGCTACATGTCAAAGGCCAAGTGCCAGGTACATTACTACTTACAACGCTACAAGTACCTAGTGTACGCATCTTGCCATGCCTTGGAATCTAACCAAGAGGGGCGCTCATAACACCCTGCAATGCGCAAGTCGCAACATCCTATGCTCTGTCCATCACAACAAGGAGTTCAATCCTATCATGCAAGTCCAAAGCATACGGACAGCATAGATAACTCAAGGTATAAAATATTACTAACAAGTTATCACATGATTATTATTATTGAAAACAGGTCCAAGTGACGAAATATCATGCAAGCAAAGGCATAAACAAAGAATTATCAAAACAACATCAACCCATTCACAAAGGGTTCAACATGCTGGAAGCGGACAACCTGACACCAACCAAGAGATAACATCATCTCTAAGGATCTATGGCAAAGAGTTCATAATGTCAACATCAAATGCAATGTCGTCATCCACACAAAGGACACGACAAGAATGGTCGCTTCAACTTCAACAAGACAGCTCTTCAACATAAGCGCGACAATCAGCAATACGTGCATCAAAATCAGCCGTTAACAAATGCTTACCTCAATGGGAGGAACGCTCCTCCTTGGGCCGGTCCCTCGACCAGGGGGCAGAAGGCACCACCGCACGACCCTCAACTCTATTCCCTTTATCACAAGAAGGAGTTAGCACGGTCGTACTCGGTATAAAGAACTAAGAATCGCTCGAGGAACGCGCCCCTGCGTCGGATCTTTTTATGAATTGTGCTAAAAACAGAAACTGCAACCACGCGTTCAACAACATGAAAGCAAAAACTTGGAAAATTAACAAGTTCAAAGAAGATACAAGGAGACGTCTTACTCACAAGTCCTTTACCGCGACCGTGTCCAGAGACTTCAGAGTAGCGGGGGCACTTGTACGGACATTCCTCCCAACAAACGGATTACTGTACACATCGACTATCTGCAAAGACAAGCTTTTTCCATCAAGTCCAACCTACATTACAACATGATACAAGTCATAAAGGACATCAACATCTACACTTGGTGTATTATTTAGCTGCTCAAACCATGTCGACATCCGAACACAAATTTACTCGCAGAATGGAGATAGTGGACTTACTCATGGTAACAGCCGTGGGAAGATTAAATCCGACAAGAAGACAGCAAGATCTGATATCCTGGAAAATGCAACCAAAAATCCAGTCAGTGCGTAAACACGCATCAACACTTATGCAAACATTTATGCAACAGACGCTCCATGTGAGACAACTATGTACGTACAAGACTCGTTAGTCTTCGCGCAACAAGTAACAAACATCACGCAAGGGGGGCAACTTCTTCAACACATTAACCTTGCATGACAACATCGAGCTCATACTTGCAGCATACATGATTACAAGGGTGGAATATTTTCTAAGTGTTTTGCTCAGGATGACAGTCAGCATATTGCAAGCTGTTAGCATGCTACTATGTGTCAGCATATTATCAGGTGTTGGCATACAACCTGTGTTCACATCAAGCATATGGATACAGCGTACATAGCCAGGGATGGAGAAAAGATTCTAATAGTGGGGGCAAGTGTGCACATACGTGTAAGTACATACATGTCGACAAGGATGCATGTCGACAAGTGAAAAATATTTTCTAAGTGTTTTCATGTACGTACATACATGTCGACAATGATGCATGTCGACAAGGAGAAAATATTTTCTAAGTGTTTCCATGAACGTACATACATGTCGACAAGGAGAAAATATTCTCTAAGTATTTCCATGTAAGCACATACATGTCGACAAGGATGCATGTCGACAAGGAGAAAATATTTTCTAAGTATTTCCATGTACGCACATACATGTCGACAAGGATGCATGTCGACAAGGAGAAAATATTCTCTAAGTATTTCCATGTACGCACATACATGTCGACAAGGATGCATGTCGACAATGAGAAAATATTTTCTAAGTGTTTCCATGTACATACATACATGTCAACAAAGATGCATGTCGTCAAGGAGAAAATATTTTCTAAGTATTTCCATGTACGCACATACATGTTGTTGGGTTTTGATATCCGATGAAGCTCGAACCCGACCGTTTGTGCGTCCGACCCTGCAATAAGGGACAAACCAGGCTTGTGCCCGGTAATCCCCCTCCGAAGCTTAAGTCAGAACTCAGAATATGATGTCTAAGAACTGATATGTATTATAGTTTCAATCAAAACGTAAAAAATGAGAAGAGGTATGAACTTATATTTATAGGGAATGGAATATATGGCAACTGGCCCATACATTTATGGTGCACCGATACCTTAGTATGGAAAGTGGTATATGCACACCTTCCTTTTTCGGAGAGGGGATTACTTATTTACTTTCAGGACAATGTAGCTTCTTCTTGGGGAAGATGCGAACCCGAAGACTTGTGTCCAGTTAGTCCTTCGTTTTATAAACAGAGAGGACGAGACGACTCATCCTTATAGAGAGAGTCGTTTTTTGTTATGCGAAGGAGGGACGATTCCTTCTCTAAGGAGAGGATCGTCTCTCCCTCATAGGAGAGGGGACGATCCCCTCTCCTGGGAGGGGGTCGTCCCCCTCTCCTTGGAGAGGGTTTACTTCATCTTTGTCCGTCTAGGGGTTCGTCTAGCCCGATTAGCGGAAATTATTACCCGGTTCTTAGACCGATATCCATCACTTGCCCCCGAGGCTGATGTAGACTTTGTCTGCATTAGGCTCTATCCTATAACGAAAAATCATAAAATATCTATCTTTCCCGAAATAATAAGTGTAAAAATATACGATAATTTCTTGACATATCGTTCCTTTTTTAGAAACATTTACGTATTTTCAGTATCTGTCCATATTTATGTGTAAATGGGTTTGTCTCCTTTAATCCCATCCTTTAGACGGATGAGATCCAATGGTCTAGATTAAAACCCTAGCCACCTCCATCTTGAAGGATATATATATACCCCTTTTTTACTTTGCCTCCATTCACTTTCACCACTCTTCACAAAATTACTCCCTTTCTCTCTAAATTTTTTCTCTCAAGTAAGGAGGAGGAGGGAAAAGGAGGGGTCCGGCCGGTGTGACCTCGAGGGAGCTGCCACTGGTGAGAGGGGGAAGTCCGACCGGTGGTATCGTCGCCACTGTGTGGGGGTCGTCTTCGGCGAAGGAGTTGCCGCTGGGGGGTCGTCCTACGGAGACGATCCGTTGCCATAGTGTGGAGGCCCGACTGAGAGGCTGGGATCGTCCGATTGAGAGGCTGGGATCGTCCGACTGGGGGAATCACACCGTGCTGGGGTCGTCTGACTGGGATCGTCCGACTGGGAGGGATCGTCCGGCTTGCGACTGAGGAGATTGTCCGTCTGAGAGGCCGCTGGGGCTGTCAAGGTCGTCCGTCTGACGTTCTGTGCCGGTGGGTCGTCCGTTCATCGTTCTGTGGTTCGTCGGTGGATCGTTCGTCCGTCCGGTGGATCGTCCAGCTTAGGTAAGACACCTTTTCGCTCTAAAATTTGCTTTTAATTGCAAAATTGATGACATAACTTGATGCCTTTACTTTTAATGTATTAAACATGTATAGTTGTCGTCTTGAAATCGAACGTATTACCACCCTTATGAGTGTTTTTCAATTGGGTTGTCTAAAAGTTACCACTTCCCATGTGTAGTTAATCTCGAATCATTTGTAAAGTTGTGAGGACTATGCCCCCGAGCAAAATTTTGCGAAGTAACATAGACATCATACATTGTAAATCTAAAAGATAAACGAATTGTCATATGTCTTAGCAAATTTTGTTGTGTGTTGTAGGTTGGAAGTAACGCCTTCGTCAGGTTAAATTAAAAGTTTGATCGTTCCGGAGGTGTAGGAGACCGTTCATCAAGTTTCTGATCGAGGCGACGCCCTAAATCTTCCAAATTTTTCATTGGCTCCTTACTATATAGTAAGACCATGGGTGAGTCTTCTTCCTCTAGGAACTTTTTCATCCCCCCGGATTTGAAACGAAACAGGCTTCTTAGTGCAAATTATGAAGAGGCTGTGGAGCTTTTGAATGTGGACGGTACTCTTAAATGTCGAAACCCTGTTGGAGTCAAACATCCTCGAGGTGAGGAACCTATCACCGAACCTCGCGAAGGAGAATCTGTTGTTTATTTAGCCCAAGTCCATGCGGGACTTCGTTTTCCCTATTGCTCTGAGCTCCTAGAGGCATGTTCTTATTGGGGAGTAGCTCCTACTCAATTGACTCCTCATGCTATTAGGATGTGGGTAGGCTTTCGTATACTTAGTGCGACTCATTCTTGGACGTATTCCTTGAATTTGTTCCGACTCTTTCACACATTCACTACCCATGGTAATAGTAAAGTAGGAACAGTATCTTGCCGTCTTCCTACATTCGCGGATAGGTTAAACACTCGGATGAAGGCTCCACCTCTTTCTTGGACTTCGGGTGAATATCTCGTCCTCAAGCATCCGAATGACAATGCGAAGTGGAAGGAATACTATTTCCTTTGTGAGGATGGGGGTGTGCCTTGGGAAATCCGTCCTCATTTCAGAGAATATTCGATTCTCTATCACGAGTTGTCCTTTGAGGAGAAGAAGACTTTGTCTCTTATCCATGCCTTTCACAGTTCTCCTGATTTTACTCCCTATGATTCCCAATTAACTGACGAAGACTCTTTATTTAGAGCGAGCATTCGAGCTCTATTACCTACTTCTTCAGTATGATTTCTATTACTCTAATCCACTCTTATTTCCTGCGTAGGAGGGATTGCTGATGATTTCATACCGCAGAAGGTTGCTAGGAAAAAAACGAAAGGCGAAATCTATTGCAGATAAAGGAAATCCTACAGCTGTTGCCTCGAAGCCCTCCGGAGCACCTAATGATGGCGCCTCTTCTGGTCCTAAACTGAAGAAGGCTCGTTTCTCTCAGCATGAAGCATCTGGTTCCCGTCCTTCTAGTGGTAACCATATAATTTTTCTCTTTTGCCTAGATATGTCTTTTATTGTGTCATGCTCTATGGATACTCTTCCCCTTTTGTTTTGATTTTCAATTGCAGGTTCCAAGAAGAAGGTGGATGCCAAGTCCGACAAGGGAAAAGGTGTCGCTCTCCCTAAGGCAGTTACCGCCCTGGAAAAGGGAAAAGCCGTTGCTTCCTCCAAAAAATCATCGGCACATATGGCGAAGGATAAGGAGTCTGCGAAACCTGTTAAGGAAGTCTCTGGAAGTGAAGGAAGTCCGGAGTCAGCTCGAAGTGCCACCATGGCCGGACCGGATGATCCTGTCGGTTTCTTTGGTCGACCTTTTGACTTCGAAGATGACATATTTGATCAGGAGAGTTATCGGAGCAAGTCGAAACGCATGCATGGGCGATGGGATCCTGCTTCGTCTCTAAAGGATTTGCCCTTCCTTTGCGGTCATTCGGTGCTCGATCCAGATGTCGGACTTCATCTTTTGAATGCCATGGTGCCTCCTGGTGATCGTGTTCGGCTAGATTTGAGCTCTTCAGCTGTCCAAGGTTTGCTGAGAGATCACATGTCTCGACTTGCTCAGGTATAATACTATATGTTACAACTTATTCTTATCAACTCCTTTGTATGCTTAATTATCTTCCTTTTTCTTTTCCGTAGGTTGTTGCTATGGAGAAGAATTTAGCCTACACGACTACTGTGATGTCTTTGCAGCTTGCTGATCTTCGAAGCAAAGTTTCCCAGAATCCAACTGAGTCTCCCGGCGAGATTTCCAGAGCATTGGGTCAAGAAATTGAAGAGTTGAAGAAAAAGATCAAGAAGATGGAGTCTGATGCCGAGCAACAAGCGGAGGCATCTCGTCTTTCTTTGGAGGCAGCCATTCGTGAGCGGGACGATGCTCTTAAGGAACGTGACGAACTGAGGGAAAGTTCTAAGGCTCGAATTTCTTCGTTGAATGTGAAGATTGCTTCCTTAGAAGATTCGATTGAGGGAGCGAATGCCGAGATTGCCTCTTTTGGGGCCAAGAAGGATTCTATCAAGTCTGAAGGTGTCACCGAGTATATGAACTCAGAGGCATTTCATGTGCATGCTAAGAGTCACGCGAAGAATCTTATTACAGGAGCCATTGGAAGGATTTCTGAATAGTTACATGAGATGGATCCCAACTTTCCTTTCGAGAAAGTTCCTGAGATTCACAAGTATGATATTTGGCACCTTCGTAAAATTGGGGCCATTGCTGATATCTCATCCAGTGAAGAAGACTCTCAAGCTTCTGCAAATGTGCCCGGCTCCAGGTCTGATACCCCGTCTGGAGATGATTCTACCTCTGGTGCTGATCCTCCGGCTGACCCGTCGGATCGAGATGAAGAGACCGACGAAGAAGTCCAAATCGATGATTAGTGTTGATGACTTATTTCGTCTCCTCAAAAATCTATCTATCTAGTATTTTATTTGATATATATTCTAGCTATCTGTTTTCCACCTATCAAGGTGTAGAACTATCCTTGCGTTATGTTTAGGTATGGTACGAGACCTTTATCTTTGACTTTTCATCGAAGTTGTGTTTAAGTAAACTATGTACTTTTCGCATAATTCTTACCTTTGAATGAATACTATGGTTTTCTGATATCGATATGATATGCAAATACTTTATCTTACCACCTTGTTACCTGAAGAGTGTATCGATCATTTTGTCAATCCATGGGATCCGATCCGTCCGGCGGAATCGTCTTGAGTTTATTTATGTATGATATTATTCTTTCTTAGCAAACTTCTTTTAACCTTGGTTGGAGAATGGTCAATCTATCGACCCTTGATTTTACTCATTCAGAGTGTTTATGGACGATCGTCTCTTTGTACGATCGACTTTGAAGAGTGGTTTAACTACCAACTCGATCTCTTACCCGCTCGGAGTGTTTACGGACGATCATCTCTTTGTACGATTGACTTTGCAGAGTGGTTTATCTACCAACTCGTTTTTCACTCATTCAGAGTGTTTATGTACGATCATCTCTTTGTACGATCGATTTCGCAGAGTGGTTTATCTACCAACTCGTTTTTCACTCGTTCGGAGTGTTTATGTACGATCATCTCTTTGTACGATCGATTTCGCATAATGGTTTATCTACCAACTCTTTATTTTACTCATGAACTATCGGAATTCATACATATGCATAAAAAACCTTTATTGATATTAGCATAAAAACTTATTATCATACATTTATGCATAAAACTTTCTAAGATGTTCCCCACTAAAGGTATTAGTGGATATCTTCCCTTCAGAGTCCTCCAATCATTAGGCGTTCACCGCTGGAATTGCTACAATTTTGTAAGGACCCTCCCATTTAGGTGATAGCTTATTCAATTGATTTTGCCTAGAGAATTCATTCCTCCTCCAAACCATCTCTCCCAAGAAAAATTGGCGAGGACCCGACGGTTGTAATATCGTGCAGTTGCCAATCTCATTTTTGCTTGAGCTTCTTCCGCTTGATGGCGTCTTTCTTCCACCATGTCTAAGTCGAGACGTCTAGCTTCTTCATTGGCATCATCTCTGAAGTGGATGACACGATGTGAAGGTACCGCAATTTCTACCGGAGCCACTGCCTTTGTTCTGTACACCAAACTGAAAGGTGTTTCGCCGGTGGATGTTTTCGGAGTAGTTCTGATCGCCCAAAGGAAATTTTCCAACTCATCCACCCAATTGCCTTTTAACGCCACGAGTCTTTTCTTTAATCCGTCCAAGACAACTTTGTTCGCTGATTCCACTTGTCCGTTTGTTTGTGCGTGATGAACGGATGCAAATCGGTGCTCGATGTTCAGTTCTTCGCAATACCATGCTATTGATGATCCCCTAAATTGAGGACCATTATCGCTGATGAGGACCCTCGGTACTCCATATCGTGAGACGTTGCGTGACTTTAGGAACTTCAACACATGAAACTATGTGGTTCTGGCCAGTGCCTTTGCTTCAATCCATTTGGAAAAGTAATCAATAGCAACGATAATGAACGTTAGTTGCGCCTTGGATTTGGGTAGAGGACCTATCAGATCGATCCCCCATTGCGCAAACGGCCAAGCACTATGAATCGTTGTCAAAGGTGCAGCTGGGGCTGTAATTTTCCTTGCATATAGTTGACATGGTTCGCATGCTTGAACCATCTCTGTGGCTTCCTTGTTCATAGTTGGCCAGTAATATCCTTGGTTAAGGGCCTTTCGAATGATGGATTTTGCACCTCCATGGCAGGCCGCGTACCCTTCGTGTAACTCTCGGAGAATTCGCTCGGTCTCTGGGTATGCCACACATCTCAAATAGGGTAGAGTATCCCTTTTTGTATAATAAACCGTCCATGATGGTATAATTGATGGCTAACCTTTGAATTCTGGAAGCCTCCACTTTCTCCTGAGGAAGGATTCCGTCTGAAAAGTATTGAAAAATCGGAGTCATCCATGTAGGCGTAGAGTCGACCATCATTATCTCCACTTGATCAATTGTAGAAATAATGATCCTCTCAAGGAATTGCACCTTCTTTGCTATTGGGACACCTAAGGCGAATTTACTCAATGCGTCCGCCTCTTGATTCTGCTCCCTTGGAATAGCCTCTATGTCAAAGCTCTTGAATTTCTCCATCAATGCCTTAACTTCATGAAGATATTTTTGCATCCTTTTTGACCTTGCCACATAATTTCCCTTCACTTGGTTCACAACCAATTGAGTGTCGCATTTTACACGGATGTGCTCCACCCAATTCCTCTAGCTATGCGTAACCCCGTGATAAGTGCTTCATACTCCGCTTCGTTATTAGTGGCCCTAAAGGTAAGTGCCAAAGCATAACGTAAATGAGTCTCTTCATTTGGAGGAATTAGAAGAAGTCCTGCCCCCGAGCCTTCAGCGTTAGACGATCCGTCGGTGTACATGCTCCATATCGAATTTGGATCGCAGACTGACTTTTCCTCACCCTCTCCCCTTTTCTCAATCGTTGGATCCTCCAAAACAGGACCTGTAGATTCCGCAATGAAATCTGCCAAGGCTTGCCCCTTAGTTGCTGTTCTAGGTGCGAAGTGAATGCGGAATTCAGTTAACTCCACAGCCCATTTGATCATTCTTCCCGATGTATCAGGCTTTTGCAAGAAATTTTTAAGTGGCTAATTAGTGAGTACGGTTATTTCGTGTGCATGAAAATAAGTCTGTAACTTTCTTGCTACTATAATCAACGCATAAAGATACTTCTCAACAGCGGGATAGTTTATTTCACTTTTGGATAAAGTCTTGCTTACAAAATACACCGGAAGTTGGGCACCAGCCTCTTCCTTTATTAATACGGCACTAACTGCAACATCACTTATTGACAAATATAAAAACAGGTCTTCTCCTGGGGTTGGTTTCGCCAAGGGTGGGAGGGTGAGAAGATGTTCCTTGAGTTGTCGAAACGCTTCTTTGCATCGTTCCGTCCACTCGAATTTTTTATTTGCCCGCAACACTTCAAAAAATGGCAAGGATTTTTCTCCTATCTTGGATAGGAATCTGCTGAGTGACGCCAATCTTCCATTGAGACACTGAACCTCTCTATGGAAAGTGGGTGAGTGCATCTCCTCGATTGCTTGCAACTTTTCAGGATTCACCTCGATTCCACGTTGGCTTACCATAAAGCCCAAAAATTTTCCCGACTGTACCCCGAATGCACACTTCGCAGGATTCAATCGGACCTGGTGCAGGCGCATCCTTTCGAATTTTGCCTTCAAATCTCCAACATGATCCGCACTCTTCCTTGATTTTACTAGCATATCGTCCACATAAGCTTCCATCGTCTTGCCAATGAAATCGCCAAAAAGCTTATTCACCATTCTCTGATAGGTGGCACCAGCATTAAGTAATCCGAACGGCATCACCTCATAGTGATAAATGTCATGTGAGGAGCATCCTGAGGCGCCATCTTGATCTGATTGTAGCCCGAGTAAGCATCCATAAAGCTCATCAACTCGTGTCCAGAGGTAGCATCCACCAGTTGGTCGATTCTAGGTAAAGGGTATGCATCTTTCGGACATGCCATGTTTAGATCGCGGAAATCTATGCACATACGCCATTTCCCATTGGAATTCTGAACGAGCACTGGGTTGGCCACCCACGATTGGAATCTAAGTTCTTTGACGAAGCCAGCATCAAGCAATTTGCCAACTTCTTGTCTGATGGCAATTTTTTTGTCTTCCCCCATAGGCCTTCTCTTCTGGACGATTGGCCTTATGGACGGGTTAAGCCTTAACTCATGAGAAATGATCTCCGTGCTAATACCCGGCATATCACTCGGAGACCAAGCGAACAATTCTTTGAATTCCCTCAAAAGTGAGATGAGGGCCTCTTCATTCTCCTTGGTAAGGAGGACACCAATCCGGACGACCCTCTCTGGTCCATCCACCTCTATCTCTTTCAGCTCTTCAATTGGAGACGGTCGACCTTTCTCCTCTCTTGGATCAATCTCCGTGACGATAGCCATGGTTTCACCCACCGACTGATATTTTCTCCTTAACGCGTTGACATAGCAATTTCGAGAAGCCACCTGATCTCCCCTGACTTCTCCCATTCCATGTTTTGTCGGGAATCTCATCACTTGGTGTACTGTGGAAGGAACGATCTTGTAGGGATTAATCGTCGTTCGTCCCAAAATTCCATTGTAGGCGCTAGGGGCGTCTACAACTATAAATGGGACTTGCACCTCCAATTGTCTTCGCCCTGCTCCCATAACCACAGGAAGAAGAATTGACCCTAATGGGTAAGACGTCGATCCGGCAAAACCAATGAGTGGGAAATTGATCGGCTTAAGATCGGACTTGGTTTTGCCCAAGGCCACCAAAGGTTCAACGAACAGAATATCTGAAGAACTTCCTCCATCAACCAGAATTCTCTTCACATCACAATCCAAAATGTTTAGGGTGATCACCAATGCATCATCATGAGGGAAATTTATTTTCTCCATATCATCTTCTGAAAAAGAAAGAATTGACTTCTCCGATGACCTTGGACGTTTCCTTAACAGCGCGATGTCGGTAGCCTGAGAGGCGTACACTTCCCTTGCATTACTCACCGTTCCCCCGGAGGCGTAGCCACCATGTAACATGTTGACGACCCTCTTTGGCGGGGTATTATCTTCCATCACCTTCTTTCCTTTGTCCTTCGCAGGGGGTAAAGGGAGAGGGCTCCGTGACCTCTTTCGAGATCCTTCAATAAAATTCTTCAAGTGACCCTGTTGGATCAATTTCTCGATGTCTTGCCTCAATCGAATGCAATTATCGGTATGGTGTCCTTTGCACTGTTGGTATTCACACCAATGGTCGGCATGATTTCCCAACTGCACTCCGGCTTTCTTCGGGGGTGGTGGGGTGTCAAGACCCTTTTGTCTCATCTCATGAAGAATAACCGAGAGCTCTCTATTTAAAGGGGTAAAACGAACTTCCTGAACCTCATTCGTACGATGCCGATTTTCTTCCAAGCGGGGACCGCCTCGAGGGCGATTTTCAGGTGCCACCCATGTCAATGGTTGGCGTTGACTATGAGGAGTAGAAGTATTTTCCTTCTTTTTCTTGTTCGTCTCTCCAGCTGCCGATTCCGCCATCTGCTTTGTCTTACGGAATGACCTGGTCTGCTCTAAGTCCATATGAGACTTAACTCGAGCCGTCAGTTGCTCAAGGGTATACACTGGATGGAGAGACATATTATCCTCCAATGCGGCACCTAGTCTTCCGAGATTTCTCTTGAAAGCACGGATAATCTCCCCCTCCGTCATATCTTCATCTATATCGGCCAGATTCTGGTTGAAACGAGCATAATAACTTGCCAATGTCTCATCATGTCCTTGTCGGACTTCGTCAAGCGAATTCGTATCCTTGAGAAGTTGACGAGTTCCCAAGTAACGCTGCAGGAACTTGGACTTCAGGTATTTCCACGAACTAACCGAACCCTTGGGCAGGCCGAAAAACCAATGTGAGGCTGCACCCGTCAAAGTAGTCGGGAATAACAAAGCGATGTGATTATCATCTTTAGTTCGTCCCAACAGTGAAGCCTCATGCTGTTGCACATGCTCCACCGGATCACCCTTCCCAGTATAACGCGGTATTTCTGCTGGAGTTACACTATCCGGTATAATGATATCCACTAAGTCCTGTGAGAATGGATGAGAAGCACGATCCCTCAAATTATGCATTATTTTGACCCGAGACTCCTCCATCTTTTTGGTAATCAGTGCCTCTATCTGTTCAGCAGTTATCATTCCTCCTGTAGGAGCAACAGGGACCTGGGGAGGTGGGGGTGGCATAGCCGTACTCACGTTCTGACTTGTTGTAGGAGGAGGTGGGTACGGCTGATACGGAGGAGGCTGGTAATGCTGATAGTGTGGTTGATACGGAGGAGGAGGAGGGACCTGTTGTTGAGTGGGTACTTCCCCTTCCCGTACTGTAGAAGATGAAGACACCAATGGGGTAAACTGACTCTGCGGTGGTGGTGGTGGTGGCACACCACTTCGGGTTCTCATCGCTTTTCTATATGCCAATAGTGCATCCAAAGCAGCCATAAGCTCCGGAGTTACCGGATAATTTCTAGGAAGACCACCTTGAGGAGGCATCGGATAGGGGGGAACTCCATATGATGGATGTCCATAGGAGGGAATTCCTTGCGAGGGCATTCCATACGATGGCATTCCATACAGGAATCCGTAAGACGGAACAGGACCCCGTGGTCGCCTTTCCCGAGCAGATGGTCCTCTTGCCAATGGAGTTGATGCTGAAGAAGATAAATCTCCTTGGGCATGGGATGGTCCATCTTGTCGATCAGCTGGACGGGATGGACGTTGTGAGGATGGAGGATTTGCAGGGGGCACCGGCGGTCGCTTAGACTGAGTCGGATGATCTCTTCTTGGTGGTGGACGAGGTCCATTAGATGGAACACCCGTAGTTTGCCGACTAGCTGTCATTGATCGGGTAACAGCCACGAATTTTAGTAGGAATTTCCCACAGACGGCGCCAAATGTTGGGTTTTGATCTCCGGATGAAGCTCGAACCCGACCGTCTGCGCGTCCGACCCTGCAATAAGGAACAAACCTGGCTTGTGCCCGGTAATCCCCCTCCGAAGCTTAAGTCAGAACTCAGAATATGATGTCTAAGAACTGATATGTATTATAGTTTCAATCAAAACGTAAAAAATGAGAAGAGGTATGAACTTATATTTATAGGGAATGGAATATACGGCAACTGGCCCATACATTTATGGTGCACCGATACCTTAGTATGGAAAGTGGTATATGCACACCTTCCTTTTTCGGAGAGGGGATTACTTATTTACTTTCGGGACAATGTAACTTCTTCTTGGGGAAGATGCGAACCCGAAGCCTTGTGTCCAGTTAGTCCTTCGTTTTATAAACAGAGAGGACGAGACGACTCATCCTTATAGAGAGAGTCGTTTTTTGTTACGCGATGGAGGGACGATTCCTTCTCTAAGGAGAGGATCGTCTCTCCCTCATGGGAGAGGGGACGATCCCCTCTCTTGGAGAGGGTCATCCCTCTCTCTTGGGAGAGAGGACGATCCTCTCTCCAGGAGAGGGTCGTCCCTCTCTCCTGGGAGAGAGGACGATCCTCTCTCCAGGAGAGGGGACGGTCCTCCTCTCCTTAGAGAGGGGACGATCCCCTCTCTAGGAGGGGGTCGTCCTCCTCTCCTTGGAGAGGGGACGATCCCCTCTCTTGGAGAGGGGACGATCCCCTCTCTTGGAGGGGGTCGTCTCCCTCTCCTTGGAGAGGGGACGATCCCCTCTCTTGGAGAGGGTCGTCCCCCTCTCTTGGAGAGGGTCGTCCCCTCTCCTTGGAGAGGGTTTACTTCATCTTTGTCCGTCTAGGGGTTCGTCTAGCCCGATTAGCGGAAATTATTACCCGGTTCTTAGACCAATATCCATCACATGTTGACAATGATGCATGTCGACAAGGGGAAAATATTTTCTAAGTGTTTCCATGAACATACGTACATGTCGACAAAGATGCATGTCGACAAGGAGAAAATATTTTCTAAGTATTTCCATGTACGCACATACATGTCGACAATGATGCATGTCGACAAGGGGAAAATATTTTCTAAGTGTTTCCACGAACATACGTACATGTCGACAAAGATGGATTACATACAACAAGTAGCTATTATCAAATTCTACGATGCCTCCTAAGCATTCCTACGACGCTCATCGATAAAGCTCATACGACGACATCTATGGTAACAAGCATTATATATTGTTAAAATATTTTCTAAGTGTTTTAGCATGTTTGCAGACAATGACCGACAGTCTATACATGATGCTCAACAATACATTGCCTAAGCTATCATTACCAACATACAACCATTGACGGCCATGTACGTACAACTACCGATCAAAAGGCCATTACGCGAAGGCATGGGGGCAATATATCAAATTGGGGAATTTTACCACGACTATGCACAGAGGTAAAAGTTGTCTAAGGCATGAGCTAACGACAATAGCAACAACAACCAACCATCAATTTTCAACATACGAACACCAATGAGCAGCTCTATGCAACAACAATGACAAATAGTTCAAAGGAACAACAACATGGTAACATCCAAAAATCAAGACGAAGCTGTTCTGTAAAATCGAATTTTCAGACTACCTCAAAATGTGACAAAAAGTATCACAATGGACTCCACTCGTCGAGACGATTTCAGAAAGGTAAAAATCGCGGCGAACGGAGCACGGGAAGGCGGCGCGTGGGTTACATGCGCCGGCGAAGCGGCGCACACGCGACAGCGCGTGAGGGCGCGTCCGGCGTCGGCTGGCGATTCTGAAGGCGGTGCTGGAATCCTCGCGGTGTTCTGAGTCGATTGGTGGTATCAATTTCTGAAAACAGGCCAAGAATCAAACACGTAACTTTCGGGGTGCACCTAAAGTTTACGGCAGTGAAGAAACTATGAACAAGCAAATGGTTTCTAAAAATGGTGGAGCAATCACCTGCAAAGAGGGATGAAGAATGAATTCCCAAAAAGCTGGAAGAATGATTGGGGATTAGTGTAATCACATATCCCAAAAGATTCATTAATGATAAGGATCAAAGGAGTAATTCACCTACACCCACACCTAAGTGCTTACGGTATACTACACCCTCTTCTAAGTATTTATCTCTATGCGCATGATTACTTTAGTACTACGCGTATCAAATCCATCATTTTACATGCATGTTTGCATATCGCATGATTCATGATTTGTTAATTGCTAAGTCATTTTAGGGTATACAGATTATATTTCTAGCATCACGTAATTACGTTCTTGCCATGACCGTTACTTGTACATACATGTTGATAAATAGCATATCCGCGTGACATATTACTAATCGCTTATATCCCTAGCGGTAATCATATTTGCACGTTATATATGCGCATTCTCTATTGCACTAACCGCGATGACAATAAATAAAGTCACTCGGTCAAAAAATCAAGGGATGGACGAAATCAAGACTTCTACGTCCAACCGACGATCAAAACCGGAAGGTTAGCGTCAAGCTCAAATTGGACATGTACCCTAACTTAAAATAGAGTCAAGAAAGGTTTTGAACCGTTACTTGACTCGAGGGGCAAGTGATGCATATATGTCAAATTTGGGTTCGTATTTATATTTCGGGCCTCGTAAATACGTCAAAAATCACATTACGGTTTAGAAAACGTCTCCTAAGGGTCAAAACGGTCCGGAAGCGCGGTATACGCGTCCGGACCGGACCTCCGGATTGCAGCAATCCGGATGTCCGGATTGCAGCAATCCGGATGTCCGGATTGCTCTATGGTTATTACGCGTACCCCCCGATTACCGTTACACGTAGAGAAGTCAAGTTCGCGCATTGCCAATATTGATGACGGTTACCTCTTTCCTTTGAACCGTCATCAAACCGCTTCAAAACCGGGTCCGGTCTCAAGGTAGCCTATAAATAGGAGACCTTGGCCACCCATTTTCACACATTCTCTCATTTGCCCAACTTTGGCATTTTGAGCTCTGACTTCTCTCTAGAAATATTTTCTCTCTCTATAATTATTTTTCTCCCTTTAGCCCAATCGTGACTTAAGCATCGGAGAGGGCTCCACTAGCACCACCCCCCCCCCCCCCCCCCCCTCTCCGTGCTAGTATTGGCGCCTTGTGCAGGAACAAGCCCCGCAGCTAAAGGTGTGGAAGAGAAATAGGAGTAAGATGTGCCCATACGCTAAGACTTGTGCCCAGACACACTTTTCCTGAGACACAGACTTTTCCTGAGACACAGCGTTAAATCGAACACTCGTCACCGGCATCTGGCAAATACCTCTTCCAGGCGAGGAGTGTCCGCCGCAACCCGAACAACCCGATCAGACAAACGCGTCCATCAAACTCATTTCAACCAGGACGCAACAGATGATTAGTAGGAATTAGGGAAAACAGTTCTACTTTGCATAGGAGGTACGTGTATGATCTAAGGAAACCCTGATATGCATGCATAATCATGTGAATTTAGATCAACTTATTAGCTACTTCCTCTGATAATTTTTTTTTTTGGAATCTATATTATTAAACATATCAATATGACATGGGATAGCGTATGCGACACTTGATATTGAGATTAAGTGATACGTTGCGGGAAAAGAAGCCAACATGGGTCATCGATCCTTGCAATACGATGGTACGAAGGTATAGCTCTGTTCTTTCGTACATTTTAATAGTGACGAAGGAATATAAATATATAATCATTATAATTGTATTACAAATTCTCACACTATATTCTATATATTTTGTACCAGGAATTACAGCAGGGGACCAAGTGCACACAAGTAGCTTTAGTGATGAGCAGCTATATATAGGTGATGCGTTATAATGTATACTAGGTGCCGTCCCCGCGCTACGCGCGGGTTGACTTATTATATACGTATAATTAACACAATAATGTAATTTTTTTTTCTTCTGCAGATCACTATCCATAAATTAATGTTTTTTTTACTAAAAATATATTTAACCATATTATTATTAACATAATAAAAATCGTAAAAAAGATCAATCGTTACTAACTTTTAATTAATTAGATAATAAATAAATTATTAAAAAGTTAAATTGAATTTGAATACCCATTTTTAGACCTCAAAGTTTTGTTCCCCAATTTTTTTGTTTATTTATTTTTATTGTTAATTGGGGGAATAAAACAATGTAAAAATTTCGAGTCTAAAAACTGGAAGTGAAATTTACTTTTTATTTTTAATAATATTCTAATTTAATTGGAACTCTATAAATTTAGATACAAAATATTGAAACAATTAATTAAAGTTTCTATTTAAATCTATTTCGCTATTTAAGCAATATATATATAAACAAAGAAATAAATAAATTTATTACAAATGTAGTAAGGATAGTTTCATAATTAAAATATGAAAGTTTTAGAAACGTTCTCTTAGGTTAAATTAATTAATTATACTCTTAATTAATTAATATATTTAAAACACTAAATAAATCTAATATATATATAATTAATTAACTAAAAATACTAAACGTTTGTTAACCGTTTTCATATATAAAATATAGGTGTTGAACCCGTGCGGAGCTCGGTCGTGTGAAAAATAAAATAAAATTATACAGCTTAATAATAAAAGAATTTGAAAAATAAAAAATTATACAAATTTTGAAAAAGAAAAAAAATTATACTTCATGTACATTTGATTGAAACTTAACTAAATCACTATATGTATCCACCGAGTATATTTAAATTCCATATATATACTCATTATAATCTCTAGCCTGTATGTCGTATTATTATAATGTAAAACTGAGCTAAACCACTCATAGCATTGGAAAGCATTATTATTATAACATGTAAAACGCTTTGACGATACTTATATATTTAAATAAAACTGGTATTGGAAATTTCGATTGTTCTACGTTATATACAATATCGAGAGATTTTAGATTTGAAATATTATGACCAACACATTATTGTTTAGACTCTCAATTTCTAAACTACGGAGATTACTTATTTGTATATATACACATTATTATACTCTCAATTTCATATATAATTGAATAGGCTTGTGTAGGGCTGACAATTCGTGCTGCCGTGCGGGTTCGTGTCGTGCCAGGTTTGTGTCATGTTTTGGGGGTCGGTCTAAATACGGCCTAACATGAAAAGCCGACACAAATACTTATTGTAAATTGAATAAAAAAAATTAATATTTAACCATTTTAATTAAAATATCGTGTTATATCGTGTTATCGTGTCATGCCGTGACAGTAATACCAAACATAAATCCGTAATTTTCATTGTCGTATTCGTATTGGCCCATCGTGTCGAGCACAAATTGCCAACCTAGGCTTGTGTAGTAATAATATTTAGCCCTATTCACATTTAGCCCAACCCAATTATAGCATGTTTATTTTTTTTGCCAATAACATCTGTTAACTAAACTATAAAGAGACATAGATAGGATGATGATGTGGCAATCTAGAAGAGCTCTTTCAAGCTGATGTGTCAATTCCATATACTCTCTTTATCTCTCTTATTGCCTTATATAATATATAGATATATATATATATATGATTTTATGTTTATTTTTATTTTTTTAACCTATTACAAATTTATTATATTTTTCATTTATTAATTTACATTGTTCCTCAACAATTTGATCGAAATTATTAATTTCTCACTATTTGTAATATAACATCTATCTTTTTTTGACACGATACGAGTAGACACGTGTATCACTAGCGACACGACACGATCCTATTGCCACACTAAGAATAATATAACAACAAAATTTCTTTCAATAAAGAATTTCCGTCCATTTAATTTTGTTTCTATATATTATCCAGTTCCAATGTTTATATTGTTTGTTTCTTAGATTAACTTATCTGTACAATTATATAATTTTATTTATTTTCACAAAAAACTTTATAGGAAATGTTAGAAATAAGAATTTGTGAATTTTGAATACTCCTAAGATGTTGAAAATATACTATACTTAATATCACGATAACATAATGTTTAATTTTAAATTTATACTGTTACATAGGAACAAATAAAATATATATATATACATATTCTGGAGTGTATACATTTTTTATATTACTCTATTTATAGAATATAATTATAAAATATATACATATATCTATTTTCATATGTTTTATCCGCGTGGTGTACGTAATTAGTATATTTTGTAGTATATTAATTCGATTGAAAATAATTTTTTTAGTTAACACGTAGTCGTTTTGCCTAATCAATGTTTCCTAATCTATTTACTCTATAAATTTAAAAATAAAATATTTTTTTGACTGCAAATTAATAATATATAATTACACGGAATTATAATCCAATTCAATAGTAAATTAGATGAAAGTAGATTTTTATTTTCATTTAATCGTATTTAGATGATATCCTTGTACGAACTCAAGGATAAAAGATATTGAACTGAATATAAGACAAAATATATTTTTCTTAATCTTTTAATATATATATATATTTTGTGGTTGTGTTATGTAGTACATTAAGGGCACGTTTGATTGTCGGTATTGCGATATACTAATACCGGTATTAGCTAATACATGCTTAGCTAATACATGTTTAGCTAATACAATGTTTGATTGAGCCATGTATAATACAATGTTTGAATGAACTTTGTATTAGGATATCCTAATACAATGACTAAAAGACCTAAATACCCTTACTTGCATTTTCAATGAAGATATATTTTACATATGATTAATAATAAAGATAAAATTTAACAAAAAAAAGTAACTTCAATTATTTAAAATAATATTTTTCATAAAAAAAAATCAAATTTATGTATAAATAGTAAAAACTATTTTTGCTAATGTATAAATATGTATATATATAAAGAAAATAGTACAAAACAATTGAAAAAAGTGATTAGTCCGACCTGGCCCGTTCTAGCCGGGCCTAGCCCGAACTAAACCAAAGCAACATAAAGCAACCCGACCCGAACAGCCCGAATTGCTCAGCCCGGCCCGAACCGCACAGCCCGACCCGAATTGACCTGCCTGGCCCAAACCACCTAGCCCGGCCCGAACTGACCAGCCCAGCCCTAATCACCCAGCCCGACCCGAATTGACCAGCCTAGCCCAGCCCGAACCGCCCAGCCCGCCCCGAACCGCCCAGCTCGGCCCGAACCGCCCAGCCCGGCCCGTACCGCCCAGCCCGGCCCGAACATGACTCGGCCCGACCCGTGTCCGAAGTTTCGATGTAAACGGGGTCCGGCCCGAAGCTACGATGTAAACAGTGAGAGTTTGCCATATATTACAAGGGTAAATTGGTAATTAGCAGATTGATATTAGCTAATGCTTCACTTTTAGATGGTATTAATTAATACCAAATTGCTTCTATAATTGAGTATTAGCTAATACCAAGTATTATCTAATACCAATTCCAAGTTGACACAAACACGGTATTAGCTAATACCGGTATTAGGATATCGCAATACCGGCAATCAAACGTGCCCTAAGTATTTGGTACTAACTAAAATTAATTTCAAAATTTTTTTGCAAGAACAGAATTATTTTAATTAGAAAGTGGGAAAAATAAATAGAATTATTAATTATTCCAGTAAATTGTAAAAGTTTAGGAAAGATCAGTCTATTCCTTCCTTACCTTCTTAGCATTTCGTAAACCATCACTTTCTTTCTTCTGCTAATTTTTCTGCTAAAAGCCACTGCTCGCAGATCCGTCCATCTCCCGCGCTCCGTCGACCGATCACAGGTGCCATCTCAATCCCCTTCCATCCTCAGCACTACTTCTTTCTCTTCACATCTATTCCGCTCTCTTTGACATCCTTTCTCGGATAAGCATTGCATTCGTCTAAGTGTTGCCTTACATGACCGACACCGCCTGATCTTTCGCCATATTGGGATTAAATTGTTTCTTCTTCTAAACTTTTGGTTGTAGCTTGATTCAAGTTCGCGACTTTATCATTGGTTTGCATGATATAGGGTTCTGTGTTAACGTTTTGTAAATCATCGAGTTATTTCCTGTGTTTCATGATTTGGTGCTCATGACGTTGACTTGTTCGATCTTTGTATGAGCTCTGCGTGGTGAATTGTTCAATGCTGGATATAGGCTTTTAGGGTCATATATTCACATCATTAACTTTCAGAATATAGGGTTTAGTCGAAGAGCACTTGCTTCTAATCTTAGTTTCAGTAGTGACATAGACCTTTTGAGTCATTAACATTACTCGACACTTTGCATTTTCTTTTTTAGCCTCTCACATCTCAGTTAATGTTCTAAGTTGATCGTTTTACAGGAAGAATCTCGTTGTAATTGAAAATTATGTTCTTGTCCAATCTTTACATTGGTAAATATTTCTCGTATTGCTCCTACATGGAGAACTGTTTCGAATTGGACGTATAGTGAATAAGTTTGTTTTTTCCTCCTCAGTTTCATTATTGCAGTGATTGCCATTGTTGTTTCTAGAGATAGTACTCCATAATAATGGAGTGTTGAAAACATCTTTGTCTTTATCAGAGCAATTTTGTTCATATTATATAATTTGCTTTTGTAAATAAAGTTGGTAGTTGCATCAATGGATTTTTTTGCCACGGTAGCAAAGGCTAATTGCTTATATATTAGTGTTTTTTGAATAGTAAGTTGCTAATATTGTTCGTTATAAGGCATCAGAAAAATGCAAAATGTACAGTTGCTTATCTATTATATTTTCATTATATATTTCTGAACATTCAGTTCTTCAGTTTGTCGACCTTATTTATGTTGGTCCATCTGGTCAAGTTTTTAGCACTAACCGAGCTGCTTTCTAGTTCCCCTGGTCTGATGCTTGTGTAATTGCGTGACAGGACTGGATCTTACCTTACAATAGTACCTAGACATGTCAAGTATTCGTTTTTCTGTATATTTTGTTTTCAGAAAGGTTAATGATTTGCCTTTCACGTATCCGAATAACCCTTTGACATTGTATTCTTCTTTAATAGTATTAATTTGTAGTTGGGTCATTATTGTGGAGCTAACATGTCAGTACAAAAATGTAACGAATATACTTTTTTTTTTCCCTATAATTTTGTTCAGAAAAGTTCATTGATTTCGGTTGTCCTTTGGGAAGAACTGTTTGACAATCCTTTATTAGTTGTAATATCTAGCTGTTCATTGTTGCGGAACTCAAATAAATCTTAACTACATGAATGTAACAAGTATAAGTTTTCTACATAATTTATTTGCAGAAAGGTTATTGATTGTCCTCTTTTCTATTCAAACAACAGTTTGACATTCCTTTATTAGCTGTAACATGTACTTGGGTCATTATTTTTCTTCTTGGTTTTACGAACTCAAGACACCTTTCTTGTGATTGTGATTCAAATTCGGACCCCAATCATTAAGAATTCTTGGTTTCTGATTTTAGTTATTATTGATCTTCAGGGCATTTTCTTCCCGACATATTATTGATTGATATTTTCTTTTCTTTTGCTGTCTGCAGATGGCAACACAGGAAACAGTTATGCCATCTGCTCCAAGCGCTCGAGTTGTTGGCAATGCCTTTGTGGAGCAATACTACCATATTCTTCACCAATCCCCTAACTTGGTGCATAGATTTTACCAGGAATCCAGCTTGCTAAGTCGGCCGGATGGCAATGGCATCATGACAACAGTGACAACAACACAAGTGAGCCTCCTAATAACTCTAGTTGCTTTGATTTACAGTGATAATGATAATATTTCAGTGACCTAACCCAATGGATGGCCTCCTTAGGGTTCATCTAGCTGTTGTTTTTATAGTAAACCTTTATGGAATTATATCCAATAAAACTTAAATGGATGCTTGTTGTTGATGAGCAATCCTTTATTGGGAGTATCCGCAATGGATGAGAACTGTGGAAATGTTGAAACAAGAAAAGCTGATAAAACGATGGTAATAACACCATTTGGCACTTTTAGACCCAGGCCTTTTAGTTTGCAAATGAGTTGTTTCTTCTATTGGGCACATGAAAAGAGCACCGTATCTGTTGTGAACTATTAAAACAGACTGCTAGGAAATATTCTTTAGCTTTTATGTCACTGGATATGTTTTGTTTGCAAGATTGTATAATGCAGTGTGTGTATATTGGTTTTGATCACCGGCCTTATAAGGTTTACTTTATAAGAAAGTGGCCCGACTCCTTGATGGTCATCATCAGAATCAGTCCAAGGCCATGCTAGTCATGACTGCTTTTGGAGTCTAACTTATTTGATGACCCTAATATTATTCAGTAATATACTTAGTGTAATATAATTTTTCAATAGTTGTACTTTTAGGTTGACATTTTTGAATGTCTCAACTTTTAACTTGCTTCATGGAAAATTGCCATGTATGTACTACCTAATGAAAACATTTGTAAGATGTATGTTCTTGTTGATTTTAGAAGATCATGCGCATTTCCTTTTTCGACTTGCTACTAGGATATGTGATATGAATTCAGGCCATAAATCCTTCGGTTGAAAAAAATATATTTGGTGGTGTACCTAATTTTTGTTTTAATAGTATACAGTGACAAATCAATGCATTAACTGGTTGTCAACAAAGGCATGACTACATGACTTATCTTATATTGGCTATTTCATTATTTCTTCGTGATTTATGTCAACCCATGCTTGCGTAATGAAATATTTTAATATGCACCACAAATTTGAAGTACTATATGTGGAAAAATCTAGCTTTGTAATGGCTGATTAACCATATCTCCTTGTCTTGCTCAGGCAATTAATGATAAGATACTATCCTTGAATTATGAAGATTTTACTGCCGAGATAAAAACTGCTGATGCTCAGGAATCTTACGGTAGAGGGGTGATTGTCGTGGTCACTGGATGCTTGACCGGAAAGGATGCTGTGAAAAGAAATTTTACTCAGACATTCTTTCTAGCTCCCCAGGAGAAAGGTTATTTCGTTCTGAATGATGTTTTTAGGTATTTTGAGGAGAATCCCGAGGTACCTTGTGGTCAGACTAATAACATTGTCGAGGATGTGTCGGCTAATGATGCGACCGATGCTGCCTTACTTGCTGAACCAGGTTTTTACACCTTTTTAAAGTAACTTTTTTTGCTTGGGTGTACAAATTATGTTGATTATCATTTTTGCTCATGCTCTTATATCTCTGATTTGTAGAGCACAGCAGTGCTCTTACTGATCAACTCGCAGCAGAGCCTGAAACCTCTTTTGAGGAGGAACTTGATGATGAGCCTGAAATTATTGATCCTTCTGACAATGAAGCCCCTATTGCTGAAGAAGAAGCTGCTGAAGTTGAAACACAGGTTCAACCTGTTGATACTGCTCCTGCAACCGAAGAAGATGCTCCAAAGAAATCCTATGCCTATATCGTGAGCATCTACTTTTTTTGTATAATGAAAATATATATATATATATATATATATATATATATATATATATATATATATATAAACCTGTGTCATTCTTGTGATAAAATATGTAATCATGGTGTCTTGCAGTTGAAGGTAGCACAAGGCAATATGGTGGCTCGCAAAGTTCATGTGCCTGCTAGTGCACCGAGAGCTGTACCTGCAAAGGAACCTCAACCTGTATCTGTGAAGCCTCCTGCTCCTGCACCATCAGGCCCTCCCAGCATTGATGGCATTCCTGAAAGCAGCAATGTAACTGAAGGTGATTGTATATTAATTGTATATGATTGGCTTAGAGGCTGAATTTGTTCTTTCTTATATAAAATATTGTCTTTTACTGATCTTCTTAAAGCATTTGCAGCTGATGGGTATTCTATATATATCCGCAACTTGCCATTTGATGCATCAGTTGAACAACTCGAGGAAGTATTCAAGAAATTCGGCGCAGTTAAGCAAAATGGAATCCAAGTGAGGAGCAACAAGGTCAGAGAATTGTTCTGCAAGTATAATCAATAGACAAATAAAAAAGTAGCATTATTAGCAAATAATGGCTCCGGTTGAGTTGTGAAATGCAGGGATCATGCTTTGGCTTTGTTGAGTTCGAAAGTCTGGTTGCCATGCAGAGTGCAGTTGAGGTACACTTACTTCCAAACAGTGATTGTTCTTCAGACTCAGTTTTAACTCCTTCATAGCCGCCGCATATGCCATTTCTTTCACTTTTTCAATCCAAAAATATTTGAATATATAAAATAAAGAAGTTTGTGTTTTCTGATTGAGATGATTAATTTCAGGCTTCACCAGTAACAGTTGGGGATCGGCAAGCTGCAGTTGAAGAGAAAAGAACTACTTCACGAGGTAAGCCAGAGGTTTCTCTTATCTATAATGTCTATCGTAGTTTTGCATAAACAAACATTAACATCTGTCTCTATAGTTTTGAGTGGTGGAAGAGGGAGGTTTCCTTCGGGGCGAGGTGGATTCAGAAACGAAAGTTTTAGGGGTCGAGGGAATTTCAGCAGTGGAGGTGGTCGGGGTTTCGGAAGGTCTGATTTCAGAAGCCAAGGTGAGTTCTCGGGCAGAGGCAGAGGCCCGATGGGCCGTGGAGGTGAAGGGTACCGGGCTTATCAGAACGGAGGTGGAAGAGGCCGTGGTGGCCCGGCCCGTGTTCCAGGCCCGGTTTGAGTTATTAGAAGAGAGAAGAGAGAAGAGGGGGCAACACAGTTTTGACAGTTGAGAGCTGACAGACAGATAAGGTTTGGGTAGGAGAGGTTGGTTTCTTCCTCCATCTTCATGCATGGGATGCAGCCAGCATTGGTAACGTTCGATTCTTTTCTTGGGCGTCAAGTTTTTTGTTTTTCCTAAATCATAAAGAAAACCCGACAAGGCTGTTGCTGGAATGTGGGAATCATCATGAATTTGGTGGTGGTTGATTCTTTGTTGGATTTTGAGTGTAGATGAGAGATAGGGGCCTTGTTATGTTAGTTGGGTACAACTGCAGTAGAAGTTGATTTGTCTTAATTATGATAATTATTACAACTGAAAAAGTTATTTCGGGTTCACTCGGACCTCAACCGGTTTAGCTCGTTAATGAATGAGTGGATACATGAAAAACGAACCTTTTTTTTTTTTTTTTTAAATCTTAAAGCCAAATATTATAATAAACAAGAGAATCAACGCTAACTTAGGACATTCAAATGGAGTGCGGGATGTCCTGAGCCAGCCAAGATCCAATTACAGACAAGGCCGCAGCACTATTGATAAGTCTGTGTGATTTGGAAACCTTACATCTAGGTACATCGAAAATTAAAGCCGAAAGAGAAGATACTAGAAATTGGATATCCTAGACGACACCAAAAATTGTAGGGTTGCAGCTTGTCGAAGAGTGATCTATCTGATTCAGCAGTTGAGTCGAGTCTGTGAACAGGACGTGGTTTTCCTGCGGATACGACTGAGCTAACAGACGACCTGCCCGACATGCTAATCCTTCCGCCAGAAAGTGGGTTGTCTCCAGGTGCCGAAACTACAGAGGCGGCCACGATTCTATTAGAATCGTCTACCAAAATTGCGCCTCCAAAGACTACGAAAGAAGCGGCCCTAACTGCTCCGTCACACACTATATTGGGCCTATTGCGCGGCGAAATGCTTCTTCTGGCTGTCATGGTGCCTGGGGCGGCGACCGGGGCGCCCGGGGCGCCTATGGTTCTTGAGTTACAAGATGCATCAAAATTATCAATAGTTACAGACGCAATACATCCTAGTGTAATACTCGGTTAGGGCACGTATTTCTAAAAATGTCTGTTTCTTTCTAACCAAATACACCATAAGACAATACACTTATTACCAAACAAATCTCCTAGTTTATCCCTATGCGAAGCCAATCGACGATGGAGTTTCCGGGCATGTCATCGGTATGAATCCCGAAAGAAGTGCTGAACCAAATTCATTGGGCGAATGGGCATGACCACATGAGATGGTCCCATGTCTCATTTGGGTGTGAGCAGAGGTGGCACTTTTGGTTGAAAGAGGGAATTTGCTTGTGTAAGGCTTGTCCGAGGGGCAAGCCGTTATTACAACCTTTCCAGATGAACATTCGAATTTTTGGAACTAGCTTGGCATTCCAGAGTTTATTCCAAAATGACGAACTAGCGATCAAAAAGGTTGATGCAGAATTCCCCTGCTTCTCTGTTATGAGGAGCGAATTGATGAAGTGATATCCGGATTTAACGGTGTAGATCCCGGAGTCGTTGTGCAGCCAAAGAAAAAGGTCAGATGTGTTGTGATCAAAATGACGTGGCCTTGAACTTCGAGGGACGGACTTCAGAATATCGCCTTGGACTTAGTTCCTTCGAACACTAAGTTTTCTTCTTTGGTTTTGTAGGGCGAGTACCTAAAAAGGGGTTGGGGATGGCCCCTGATTCCACTCTGAAGCTTAAGTCAGTAATGGATTTAAGAGTAGTAATGTAAAGCTTATTGAGCTAAGATTGTTTAAATGAATAGAAAGAGTCCTTATTTATAGGGATAAGTTACCGACTTATATTGACGGCTACCCTCCTTAAAGGGTTTCTCTTCAAAGTCGGCCAAGCAGGTGACAAGCAGGTTGCCACCTCATCTTTACTTAGCCGGGAAGGCTTTCCTTTGGCGGCGTAAGTAGGTCACCACCTGTCCTTTACTTCAGAAGGAGGTTTCTTCTTGAAGACGGTTTGAAGCAGGTCGCCACCTGTCTTTACTTCATTAGGAAGGTTTCCTCTTGGAGGTGGTCGAAGCAGGTCGCCGCCTGTCTTTACCTTCGGATGAAGGTTTCCTCTTGGAGGTGGTTGAAGCAGGTCGCCACCTGTCTTTACCTTCGGATGAAGGTTTCCTCTTGGAGGTGATAGAAGCAGGTCGCCACCTGTCCCTTCCCTTTTGGAAGAAGGGTTTCCACTGGAGTTTCCGTGTTCGACTTCGATTAGTGTCTTTTGTCAGAGGCTAATTAGTTCAATCATCTTCTGGTCGATCGGTCATACTTTAAAAGTCGACCTCCTCAAATGTCGTTGTCGACCTTTTGTCTTTATCTCGTTAATACGAATAAGAGAGGTCGACGACTCTTCATTGCCTTTCAAACGTACTCGACTTTATGCTCGTAATATCGGGTTTAATCATAACCCAACACTTGCCCTCGAGACTTAAGTCGTCAACTTTATTTATGAAGGTGTGGTCTTGAGTCGAGTAAAACCTCTGACCTTGGGAGAGTATATTCCGACTGTTGGAAGCTTCTTGGGAAGTGGGAAAGTCATCTTGCTAAGCCTTTGACAGGTGTAAGACTGTGGTCCTACTGTCAGCATATGGGTCAATGAACGGTTGACCTGGGGAAAGCTTCATTGGAAAGTTGCTTTTCCGATGGGGACTTCAGTATAAATATCACCATTACCTCTCTTTTCCGTCTCTATTTCTTTTTTTAACAATCCGGTTTGACTTTTTAAGGATCAGATTAATTCCAAGTACTCCTCAATAGGCTGTGGGTAATATGACCGACTATCCCTCCTCAGGTACTTCCGAGAGAATCCTCCTATGTACCATCTCGATTCCTTTCTATCGTTTTTTCAATAATGTGGGCTTTTCTTCCTTATATTTTATCGAAATGATTCTCCGGAATCATCTTCAAGCTAGGGCGGGTACCTCTTCTGCCCCCGATCCAGCGGCTAATGTTGGGGCTTCGATTGATACTCCTATTGATATCGAGGCTAGTCCTTTTGCTGGGAAGCCGTCGACAAAACCGTCTCAGGTCAAAGATAAAGCAAAAGATACCATTCATCGTTCAAATCGGGATAGGGATGGTGGTTCTTGGCGGAGGGGGAGACAAGGTGAGAGTTCTTCTTCCTCTTCAACTCAAATATCTCCACCTCAGGCTAAAGCGTCGCCCCAGACATCTCCTCGCCCTGAAGCTTCCTCCAATGGCCCTCCCAATTACGAGGGTCCCCCTTTTAATTGGGATATGATGTCGAATCCTGCCATGAATCCAAATAAATATTGGAACCCTCTTCAAACTTTGCAGGGATATCCTCTTAGAGAAGGACATTCAATCGCCAATTCTGATTTGGCTCTTCATTTGTTAAATGCTTCGATTCCTCCTCAGGATCGTCTTCATTTAGGAACGAGCCCTGATGAGGTAGAAAAGGCTACCCGCCTTTTTTTCCTGAAGCAGGCTGAGGTAGGGGTAACCCTTCAGTACGCTTATCAGATTTATCATTTATTTGTTTCGATCTGACTTTCCGATTTCATAGGTTTCCCGAGATTCCCTCCAAGTTTCTCGCTTAATAATCGACATTCTCAAAGAGTTACAGGGGGCTAGGGAGAACCAGACTCCAGTGCCCCTGGAAATTACAGCTGAGGTTCGAAACCTTCGAGAGGAGAACGCTAAATTAAAAGAGGATCTCAAACTAGCGAATGAGACTTCTTCTCTTCTACGACGCGATCTTCAAAAGTGTGAGGAATTCTTACAGAGCTCTATTTCTTTAATGAAGGAGCATCATTACTTGCTGGAGAGGAAGAATAAGGAGAAGGATAACCTCAAAGTCGAGAATATGACACTCCGCGAGAGGGTCGACGTGTTGCTAAAGGAGATGTCGATCTTGAGGAAGTCTGAAGCTAAGGCCGTTGAGCATTACAAGGAGAGTTCTGCTTTTGCATCTGATATCACCGTAGCTGCTTCGGACTTGCTCTTCCCATCTTTAAAGGAGATCGTAGCCAATTTAAGAGCATATCAACCCGACTTTCCTTTTTCTCAAATTCCTCTTCTTCAGCAATATTTACAAATTCCTACTGAAGAGCCCGATAATTTTGCCGCCTCTTCTTCCAGGGGAGAAGGGGCTTTGTAAGCATTTACCTTCTAGTGTTTTTCTTTCTTAAGGTCGACCTCAGTTGTAATAAACTTTTATAAAAGATTATTTTATGATTTCTAGCTTCTCGTTCTTCACTAGAATTCGTGTTTATCGATTTATTTTGGGAATCGTAAATATTCATAACTTTTTGATGAACATAGGACATACCTTAACCTCACCATTTTTAGGTGAATAATATCAACCGTTGAAGCTCCCTCCGTTTGAGGAGGTCGACTTTGATTGAACTGTCGCCCTTTTTAAGCTCCCTCGCCCTTTTGGGTCCATGATGGTTTGATAATCGATTTATAGATTTTCAATCGAGTTGTCACCGTACCTAGGCGTTGTTTCCATCTTGGGCACATAATGGTCAACCGTCGAATTAGAGATTCTTCAGTCGAGTTGTCGCCGTGCTAGGCTTTATTGCCGTCTTAGGCACATAATGGTCGACAATTTGATTTGCCGGTCTTCGATCGAGTTGTCGTCGTACCTAGGCGTTATTTCCATCTTGGGCACATAATAGTCGACAATCGATTTGGCGATCTTCGATCGAGTTGTCGCCGTACCTAGGCGTTATTGCCATCTTGGGCACATAATGATCGACAATCGATTTGGCGATCTTCGATCGAGTTGTCGTCGTACCTAGGTGTTATTGCCATCTTGGGCACATAATGGTCGACAATCGATTTGGCGGTCTTCGATCGAGTTGTCGTCGTACCTAGGCGTTATTGCCATCTTGGGCACATAATGGTCGACAATCGATTTGGCGGTCTTCGATCGAGTTGTCGTTGTACCTAGGCGTTATTTCCATCTTGGGTACATAATGGTCGACAATCGATTTGGCGGTCTTCGATCGAGTTGTCGCCGTACCTAGGCGTTATTGCCATCTTGGGCACATAATGGTCGACAATCGATTTGGCGGTCTTCGATCGAGTTGTCGCCGTACCTAGGCGTTATTACCATCTTGGACACATAATGGTTGACAATCGATTTGGCGGTCTTCGATCGAGTTGTCGTCGTACCTAGGCGTTATTGCCATCTTGGGCACATAATAGTCGACAATCGATTTGTAGACCTTTGATTCTTGATGATAATATCAGAATGATTTCTTTATAAAGAAATTAGACCTCGGGGACCATTTTATTCATCATTTTCTGAATATTACATCAAAAAAGAAGATTTAATATTAGTCATAACAAAAAGGTATCTATCTCAAAGGCTACTAGAACTTCTCGTCGTGTCGACGTATGATAGCAGTGTCGTGCCATAGCCTGATCTCCTCGGACTTCACCAATTCCCTAAGGTGTTGAGAATTTCATCACTTGGTGCGCTGTCCATGGGATGATTTGGTATGGGTTGAGAGTAGTTCTCCCAATGATGGCGTTGTAGGATGAGGCAGCGTCGACCACTACAAAGAGTATATCCGCTTGTAGAGTTCTGTCTTCTCCCAGGGTGGTGGTTAATCGAATAGCACCCAAAGGATAAATGGTTTCTCCTGCAAAGCCTATCAAAGGAAAATCGACTTTCTTCAAATCTTTCCTTGAAAAACCCAATTGTGAGAATGCTTGATAGAAAAGGATATCCGTCGAGCTTCCACTGTCGATGAGAACCCTCTTAACCTTGTAAGTGACAATTAAGAGAGTAACCACTAAAGCATCCTCATGCGGTTGGTCTATCTTTGCAAGATCGCTGGCGGTAAAACTAATGATCTCAAGATCAGGTTCTCGAGGTCTTTTTCCCATTATTGCCGTTGTAGATATCTGAGCTGCGTATACCTCTCGAGCTGAATTCGTTCCTCCTCCTAAAGTGAATCCTCCGGCAATAACGTTTATCGTCCCTTTAGGAGCGGGCCGGTCGTGTATGGGAGATCGAGAATCCTCCCTTAGGCTACGATTCCGCTTTTTTGGAGTATAGGTGGATTTCTCGACAAGCTTCAACAGTTTACCCCTTTGGATAAGGGTCTCTATATCCTGCTTCAGGATGGTACACCCGTTTGTATCGTGCCCCCTTGTCTGATGATAACGTCAATAAGCATTTATTTGATGACCCATCATGTTCTTTCTTGCCGGTGGCGGGTTGTTAAGGTGAAGCTTCTCCATTTCCTGGAGTACTACCGCTACATTGTGTGTGATGGGGGTGTATTTCCCTGGGTAAGGATTAGGATCTCTCCTTATTCCTGGGTGATTTCCATGCCGGAAGTTTCCCTCTCGTCTTTCTTCCTTCTTAGGTGGTCGAGAAGCAGAGCATTCTTCAAATTTTGCGGGCACAATCTGCCTCTTGACTTCCTGGGGCAATCTCTCATGTGATCTCTCTAAGTCTATATACTTCTTCACTTTGATGGCGAGAGCATCAATCTTCCGCACCGGCTTCATCACCATGCTATCTTTTAGAGCCTGGCTCTGCGCCCTAAGACCTCTCCAAAAGGTCCTGATCAACTCGTCAGCAGTGGCGTCTTCATTTAATTGCTGGAGTATCTTGTGGTATCTAGCACAATAATTGGCTAAGGTTTCATCAGGACATTGCTCAATTTTATCTAGAAAGTCCATACTCTTAAGGCGTTGTCTCTGGCCTATGTGGCCTTTGTTATGTTCGCTTCACCACTTGGGCAGCTTCGGGCTTTTTCCTTCACGAACAGGCATTTCCTTCACGATCGGGCTCGAGATGTATGTATAAGGACGGGAACGCCGCAATCCTTAATACACAATCACCGAGCTAAACTCCCAATCCTCGACCTTGAACTCTTGATCTTCGGGTCCTGCACGAGGGGCAGTAACCAGCGTGGGAGGGGGGAATGTTGGTTGGGCCCACTCCGACGCTCAAGTTAGCACTTCTAGAGTGAGAAAGCCTTAGAGAGAAGTCAGAACATTTCAAGTCCAAAAGTGAGTGAGTTTTTTAGAATGGGAGACCTAGGCCCCTATTTATAGGGAACCTAAGGATCACGCCCAGCTTTGAATTTCTTGATGTCGGTATGTAAGGAAGACGTATACCGTCATCAAGGCGGACTATGCCTGCACCGACTTCCCGCACTTGGCAAATTAATCGGGGTGAGCGTACGAAGAAAAACGGTAATCCGGAAGTCCTACGGTCCGGGAATTACGCGTATCCCGGACCTTTTTAGACTTGGGTGTCCGCGAAAAGGTTTTTTTACGGGTTTTGGGATATTTTACGAGGTCAGAAATGTAAATACGAACCCGAATTGGACAGGTATCTAACACTTGCCCCCGAGTCAAGTAGTGGTTCAAAACTCGCACTTAACTCTTTTTCAAAGATAAGATATTCGTCCAATTTAGGTTTGGTACTGACCTCAGGGGTGTCCTGTTTGTCAATTCGAATGTTGAGATCATAAATTTGACCAACTTTTAATTTTCCGTTGTACGTACGTAATCTGTTTACAAGGTTAGCGTAACGGACAATATGTGTACAATGACATGCAATGTGATAATATCACGGTATATGAAATAAGTGTATAACACGTTGTCAATATGCAAGTGATGACATAATAGACAGATGACGTAATTATGCAACAAGCAAAACACTTAGAACAATATGGAATTGGAGAACATGTATGTAATCATGAAGCATGATGTAAACATGGAAAATGATGCAAACATGTAGTATGATGCAATCATGGAAAATGATGCAAACATTTAATTCATACTTAGATTATAAAAATAATCACACGACCACCATGAATTTGCATCATGTACGTATAAAAGTAATAACATGTGTAATGATCTACGAAGCGCGTCATGCAACATTAGGGAGCATGTATGTAAAACAAGCATAGGAGAGGTGTAAGTATGCTTATACATGATACTAAGGACTTGTGTGAAAATAGATATTAGTTTAGTCCTTAGCACATGGTGTAGGCACTATTAATGAGAATTAGGAGAGAGAATACCCATTATCTTACATCCTTAATAGATAAATTCTCAAGAAGCTCTTCATTCTTGATGAAGAGGGAATTCATGGAGGTGTGAATTTGGAGTAATCACATCACATTTGACATCGATCAAGATCGAATCCGGGCAAGGAGGGGACCGAGGCGGCGCGTGAGGCAAAGGAGACGCCGCGTGAGACAACGGTAGCGACGCGTGAGGACGGCGGCGACGGCGCGTGTGGACGGCGGCGACGGCGCGTGGGTCTTCGGGTGAGGGCGAGTAGTAATTCGAACTTGCTTCGTGTCGGTGAGTCCAATTTCGTACATGGTTATACCTTTCGTGACTTCGCTTGGCCTTGATTTAGTCTTGAAATCATCATGTACCTAGTTATCTTATCATGCATACAAGGTGTTTGATAAAATGCATTAGAATACTTAGCCCCAAATCGGCCAAAAATTTCCTAAGTGCTGAAAATTTTAGAAAAGTGTAAATGAATCGTTATACTTCCCTTATGCATAGTGTTCATTGCCGACATGTTTTCCCATGCCTTAGTCGTTGCTCTAGCATGCTCGATATTGATGATTGATAGTTGTACGTACACGGTCGTCCATGGTTGTATGTTGGTAATGATAGCTTAGGCAATGTACGTTGAACGTCATGTATAGACTGTCGGTCATTGTCTGCAAACATGCTAAAACACTTAGAAAATATTTTAACAATATCTAATGTTTGTTACCATAGATGTTGTCGTATGAGCTTTGTCGATAAGCGTCGTAGGAATACTCAAGAGGCACTGTGTAGAAGTCGATAGTAGCTACTTGATGTATGCAATCCATCCTTGTCGACATATACGTATATACATAGAAACACTTAGAAAATATTTTCCCCTTGTCGAATATGTATGTACGTACATAAAAATACTTAGAAAATATTTTCCTCTTGTCGTCATGTATGTACGTACATGGAAACACTTAGAAAATATTTTCCTCTTGTCGACATGTATGTACGTACATGGTACATGGAAACACTTAGAAAATATTCTTCACTTGTCGACATGTACCCTTGTCGACATGTATGTAAAATATTCTTCACTTGTCGACATGCACCATTGTCGACATGTATGTACGTACATGGAAATACTTAGAAAATATTCTTCACTTGTCGACATGCACCTTTGTCGACATGTATGTACGTACATGGAAATACTTATAAAATATTCTTCACTTGTCGACATGCACCCTTGTCGACATGTATGTACGTATATGGAAATACTTAGAAAATATTCTTCACTTGTCGACATGTATGTACGTACATGGAAATACTTAGAAAATATTCTTCACTTGTCGACATGCATCCTTGTCGACATGTATGTACATACATGGAAATACTTAGAAAATATTCTTCACTTGTCGAATGCATCCTTGTCGACATGTATGTACGTGCTTGTATGTGCGCTCTTGCCCCCATACTTAGAATTTTTTCTCTTTCCCTGGCTATGTATGTTGTATCCATGTACTTGATGTAAATGCAGGTTGTTGCCAACACCTTGTTGTATGCTAACACTTGGTAATATGCTGACTGTCATCTTTGAGCAAAACACTTAGAAAATATTTCGCCCCTGTAATCATGTATCCATGTTGATATGCATGTACATACATAGAGCTTGCACACCGGTTGACTTGTTACTTGTAATTTTCAGGATTCCGAGTTACGCAGTCTTCTTTTTCAGAGTTAGTCTTCTTGCCGTGGTTATTATGAGTAAGTCTTCTATCCCCGTTCCGCGAGCGACATTATGTTCAGATGTTGGTGACGAGCCGGGTATCAACACAATTGAGTCTCTTAAGGACACCACGAGGAATGTGAGTTACTTCTTCAACTATATTGATGAAGATATGTTTGAGCTATACGCGACTTGTTGTGGACTTGATTCTGCTTTGGAGGCTATTCTTCCTTATGACGTGCTTCCGGACTCCAAAAAAGGGCAAGTTACTATTCCTCCAAGTGATCTATCCGCAGTTTATGCATCGCAAATTAAGGAAGGCCTGCGCTTTCCCTATTGTCCTGACTTGGTGGACCTTTTTCGCTATTACCGGATATCACCCTTAAGTCTATCTCCTGCCGGCCTCCGTGTATGGAGCTGTTTTCGAGTTTTGTTCCACAAGCAATCTTGGCACTATTCTACCACTCTTTTTCGATGCTTCTATCAACTGATGTGTCCAGACGTGACGGGGTTATGTGGAATGAAGATGCGTTGGCCGAACTTGCAAGATAAGGGCTTCGAAAAGCTTGGTCTTGGAGATGCCGAGTGGGAACACAAACAACGTCTAGCCGCGCCGGCTGATCGTTCTGGTTCTCATTGGCGACATCACTACTTCTTCATATGCGATGTCGGGACTATTTGGGATGTTGAGAATGTGGAGAAGGCTGATCCTGCTCCTATTTTTTCTGACTTTTCCTTGGATGATAGGGAGGCGGTGAAGAGTATTCTTCGATGTCAGCAAGAGCGCCGCTATCGTTGTCTATTGCGTGCTTCAGATCAGGATTTGATTGATGCCGGGATTCATATACTTCCTTCTGAAGATTTGGTATGTTGATATCTTTTATAACCTGTACTATGTTGCAATGTAGGTCGTTTTGATGGAAAAAACTCATATTTGCAGACAGCTAATGATCGTTATAACCTGTTAGTTGGGCGTCGTGCTCGTAATATTGCCCCCACTATTCCTGAAGGCTCCGGACATGATCGTGGCAAATGACCTAAAAGTGAGGCGTCTTCTTGTATCTTTCGCTTGACTTGCTGATTTTTTCAAGTTTTGTTATATTCACGTTGTCTTTGTTCCTTTAGGTAACTCCGTGCATGTGACTGAGCGCATTGTTGCGGTACCTGCCACTGGTGTTCCTCCCAAGAGATCTGCCGCAGGGGCGTGTCCCTCGAGTGACCCGAAGCGCTCTAAACCGAGTGCGGCTATTCCAGCTCCTTCTTGCGATAAAGGGAAGAGAGTTGAGAGTCGTACGATAGCGCCTTCTGCCCCCCGATCGAGGGACCGGCCCGAGGAGGAGCGCTCTTCCCGCCGAGGTATGCATTGTTCTACTTGCCATACTTCTTATACTTAGTATATTTTGTTAATGTCTTCTTTGTTTTACGTTGTTCTTATTGTAGCGTTGCCACGTATTAAGCATGATGACTTGATTCTTTCTGACGGGATTGATGTTTCCGGAGAAAACTGGTCACCTTTCTCCGCTGGTAGTCTTCATTTCCCGAAGGACTCCAAACTTAGCACTCCAGGAGTTGGTGTGCGGGTGCTTCAAAGATGTGTTCCTCCTGGTGATCATGATGTCAAACCGTTTACTGATGAGGAGGCACAGGCATATGTTGAGAGCGGCCTAGCTGAATTTGCACCGGTAGATCTTGCTCTAACTTTTTGCCTTCCTGTTGTACACATATGCTTTGTTGTTTTTGTTGATCATGATTACCTTGTTTGCTACACTTAGGCTATTTCAAGGATGATGAACATGTCTTCCTTTGTGTTGGAGCTTGTAAGTGAGAGGAAGGCTGCTATCAAGAAGTGCAGTACAGTTTCCCGCGAGCTTGCACACTCTGAAGAGGAAGTGCAGAATTTGAACTCCAAGGTTGCCGATATTGATGTGCGTATTGCTGCTCGTCGCGTCCATGCTGAACAACTTGAGGCCGAGATTGCTGCTATCAAGCAGCAAATTGCGGAGAACAACAGTGTTCATGATGCCTCGCTTGCTCTTGTTCGTGACGAGGCACACAGAGCGGGAGTTGAGAAGGGATTGGCTGAGTATCCTAGTACCCCTGCCTATTCTGCCGCCGTCCTTGCTGCTGCTAAAGCGGATCTTGCACCTTTGGTTGATGAGTTTGCCAAAGATTACATTGGCAGAGTTCATGCACTTGCCCCCGGGTTTCCGTTCGACAAGCAGGGTCCTTATTCTTGTTTTGCTGTTGACCATGTTGCGGATTTGCAACGTAAGGCAGCTGAAGCGGCTTCTATTGCTTTGACCTTTGGATATGATAATGCTGATGTTGAACTTGGTGTTGATTTCCTGGACATGCAGTCTTAGTCCTTTGGAGATGATGATATGTTTGAGGCTTTTGTCCAAACCTTTATTTGTGTGTTTGCTTTGTATGGAACTTCGTCCTTTGGACCTGTTTTTCAATAATAAAAATCATGTGATATCTTGTTAGTAATATTTTATACCTTGAGTATCCATGTTGTCCGTATGCTTTGGACTTGGGAGATATGATAGATATCCTTAGATGATGAACATGATGTCCGTAACTGCGACTATATGTCGCGCATTGTTGAGTGTTATGAGCGCCCCTCTTGGTTGGATTCCAAGGCATGGTAAGATGCGTACGCTAGGTACTTGTAGTGTTGTAAGTGGTAATGTACTTGGCGCGGGCACTTGGCACTCGGCACTGGCACTTGACATGTAGCAGTGTCGTCTTGACGAAGCAAGACTTAAGTTTATACCGTCTCTTAGTTCCACTCTAAGGCAACGTTTTTGTAAGGTACTTCTTGCTTATTTTGCTATTTTTACATTAAATGCTAAAGAGCAAGATAACGTTATACAAGACTCGACTTGTAAGTTTGATGAGTTATGTACAAGGTTTGCTTAAAAAAGCGTATAACATGAAGCTATCCCTTTTCGGGCCTAAGTCTTCATGGTGTATGAACCCTTAAGAGAGTGTGCATACTTTTAGTGTGTGGGGTTGTCGTCTAACAAGAGGACTTCCGCCACGGTGGGGTGATCAGTCTCATCATTGCATTTGCCGCATCCTGTTTCTATTAAGGGAATGACTATGAACACGAGGATTTGCCCGAAGGATTTCACAACATGTCATTTTTTAGAAGTAAACATGAGGTTTGCCCTCTTGGAAAGGATGTCGCAACATGTTACTTTTGATAGATGTGAACATGGGTATTGTCCTTTTGAGAAGGATATTGCACCATGTCACTTTTGGAATATTGCATGATATTGCTTTTGAATTTGTTGAAGATGCACTTGTTGATGTCACCTATTATAAGTTGCATGGCGTGATGATTATGAATAGTATGCACGTTGTTTTCTACTTGATGTTAATCCAGAGTATAATGCATAATGTAGAGATGTACCTATGAAAGTAAATTGACCATCATTAGATACTTGTCGTGTTTACAATAGCTTTGCGGTAAGGCGTCTATTGACTGATTCTTCCGAAATACTTCTAACTACAAAGGCATGAACTGCACTTATATTCCTAAAGGTGTACTGAAAAAGATAGATTAGAAGTGGAAAGTCTATCTCCCTCAAATATATTTTGGCGGCTGACAAGCACTGTTGTTCGCGACATAGCTTCCCAGAGCTCCATGCGCGATGAATTCTTCAATCTCCATCCTCAAGGTCAAACAACCATTGGTATTATGCCCCCAAGTTTGGTGATATCGGCACCAATCTTCAATATCCCTGCCTAAGAAGGCGGTTTCGGGCTCAAGTGGTCTTAGAAGCTTGTTTTCCAGAAGCTTAATGTATATCTCTTCCACCTCCGTGTTCAAAGGTGTGAAGATGTTAGCATAATCCATGCTTGAGCCTTCTGATTTCCTTGAAGTTTGAGCTTCCCCACTTGCGTTGAGAGGTGTGCCCCATCTCAATTCACGCTCACAAGAGATCGCAGTCTCCATCTTGTCTTTTAAGCACGCCATTGTCTTAGTTGTACGCCATCCAAATTCCCTTCCGAATAGCAAAAATGTTGATGCGTTCATGTTTAGGAAAAATGCGTTGATGACGTCCTTCTTGATTGCTCTCAGTGCAGTTGCATTTTGAGCGAACCTTTGGAAGTAGGACATGATGGATTCTTCTTCTCCCTGTCTGACATTAAGCACACTCTGCTTAGGTGAACAAAAAATTCTGTCAAGTTCAGACCTTAGCGATAACTTTTCCTTCTTTCCCTTATCATCGTCGTTCGAGGCGAACAGCTTTCGCTTTGCACCAACTACTATCATGGCAACTGACACTTGTTTCATTTTCCTCAGGGCATTGACATAGCACTTTCGTGCGGCTATCTGATCACCTAGCACTTCCCCAATCCCGTGAGGAGTTAGGAACTTCATTTTCTGATGAGCTGTAGATGGCACAATGTCATGTGGGTTGATCGTTGTTCTCCCTAGGATGCCGTTATATGCCCCCACGTTGTCTACCACCACAAATGTGACGTCTATATGCAATGCCTTCCACCCGTCTCCAAGGATAACTAGAAGTGTAATCATTCCCAATGGGTAGGTTGCCGCTCCTGCGAAACTAACCAACGGAAACGTGCTCGGCGAGAGATCGGCCTCCTTTTTTCCCATCTTCTTGAGCACTTCTATATGTACTAAATCCGCAGCACTCCCACCATCTACCAGAATCCGCTGCATGTCAAATCCATTAATGTCCATTGTTATGACCTAAGCATCATCATGGGGATATACTATGTGTTTCTTGTCGGCATTTGAGAACGGGATGATTATATCTTCTTTCTCTAGTTATCGCCTCTTCCCATACTTGGGCAGAACTTGCAGCTTTGAGGCATAGAAATCTCGGGCGTTAGAAACGCTACTGCCGCTGGCCCACCATGGATTACGTTGATGACACCACGCTTTGGCAGTGGAGGGTTCTCATTCATCTTCTCCTTTCCCTTGTTTCCCTTTCCGGGTTGCTCTGCATGGTTCTTCTTTTGTCGTTTGTCGCCCTGGTCGACATATTGCTTGAGTTCTCCTTTAAGGATGTAGTTGTTTATGCGAAATCGCAAGCTGACACAGCTGTTTGTTTCATGCCCGTAGACTTCATGGTTTTCACACCATTTATCTCCCTGCTTTCCCAATGGCCCCTTTCGGAAGTTTGCTGGCTCCCTCCACATATTATCCTCCTTCATCTTCTTCAAGATTACAGAAAGTGGTGCATTCAAAGGAACGCATTCTGCCAGGTTTACTTCTTTTGGTCTTTGAAATTCGGGCTGATACGGCCTCTTATGGGGCTGGAATTGTCTCGCTTGCTGCGGGCCTTGCTGGGGTTTTGCTTGCTTCTCCTTAGCGCGAGCTGCACTAACTTTCGCCTTATGTTGCTCTCTGAATCTGTCCAGATCCACGAATTCTTTTACCCTTGCCGCCAATTCTTCAAGTGTCTCAGCTGGGCGCCTTGACATCTTTTCAGCCAGGGCATGTCCTCTTCGGCCTAAATTTGCAATGAAGGCGCGCACGATTTCTCCTTCGGTGATGTTTCCTTGAATGTCTGAGATGTTTTGATTGAAGCGGATGTAATAATCTGCTAACGACTCGTCGTTTTGCTGTGTCACCTCATTCAACGCGTTCGGCCCTTTAAGGAGTGTGCGTTCCCCCATGTATCTTTGAATGAATTTTGCCTTTAGATATGCCTATGACGTAACGCTTCCGCATGGCAGCGAGAAGAACCAATGTGCGGCAGTTCCAACGAGAGTATTAGCAAATGTCATGGCAACGTGATGCGGGTTGTCCGTTCGTCCTAGCAGAGACGCTTCATGTTGTTGCACATGCTCGATTGGATCTCCTTTTCCTCTGTATTTTTCTCCACCGATTCTGTACAGGGCATCTGGAACGTGACTATGTACTAATTCATCAGAGAATGGATGTGATGTATTTTCTTCCAGGGCATGCATTCCCTTCATCTTCGATTGCTTCATTTTTCTCTCAATCATTTCTTCTAAGGCCTTAGCCGTGAGTCCCGTGATTGGGATGTCATTTTCGTGCGCGGGCTTCCTCCACCCATCGTTGCATGTGTCAGCATGGCTTGTTGTCTTAAAGCTATCCTCCTTGTGTGGGCGCTGTGAATTGCTCACAGGAGGCTGCTTCCATCTCACTCCTTGTTGTTGCTTCATGCCAACGCTTGGAGTGCATGAACGTGCTGGCTCCCGCCTGGCCTGTTGATAGGCATTTTTAGAGTCTTCTACTCCCTCTGAGTGTTGCGGGTTTTGCTGGTTGGGATCATGTGACGCCTCCCTGGCTGGTGCAGTTTGTTCATTAGCATGCGGGGGTGGTGGCGGAGGCGCAGCATATCCTTGACTCCTTAAGATCTCCCTGAGAGCAAGAAGTTCTTCAAGTGCCGCCATCATTGCCGGTGTGACTGTAGGCATGTTGGCTGCATTCCTTGGTTGTCGTTGTGCTGCCTCTGCTGGCATTCCCGATGGGAATTCCTGATCCACCCTTGTCCCTTGCTCTTGCGGCGGCGCGTTGTTTCGTTCATCGGCCTTAATGAAGAATAAAGAGTCATCCGCAAAGAACAAATGATGAACACGTGGACAAGCACGCCGGATGCTCACACCTGTCAAAATTCTGCGTTCCGCTGCATTCATGATCTGTCTCGATAACACATCAGCAACCAAGATAAATAAATAAGGAGAGAGAGGGTCTCCTTGTCGAATACCTCATGTAGGTTGAAAGCGGCTCGTTCTTTTGCCGTTCACAACCACACAATATTGGACATTGGTAACGCAGTAAGACACCAAGTGGATCCATCGATCATCAAAACCATATGTATGAAGGACCTTAAATAGAAATTCCCATTCCACACGATCATAAGCTTTATTCATATCGATCTTGATAGCCGCTTCCTTTCTCACTCTCCCGTCTTTCATCCTCAAATGATGGAAAGCCTCGTGAGCAATAATGATGTTGTCATGAATTAACCTGTCTGACACGAAAGCACTTTGGAACGGTGATATAATGGTAGGTAGTAGCAATTTCAGCCGGTTCACAATAATTTTTGAGATAATTTTACAGGTGAAATTACACATGTTAATCAGACGAAATTGGGTAGTAGTTGCGGGATTTGGTACCTTGGGAATCAAAATAATATCAGTAAAGCAAAGGGAAGGACTGATGTTACCCGTTTCAAAGAAAGCTCGGACCTACTGGATGACATCACGTCCAATCACGTCCCAAAACTTTTGATAGAACAACCCAGGAAAGCCATTCGGACCTGGTGCCTTCAAACCTCCCAATTGGAACACTGCCTTCTTCACCTCTTCGTCACTGACCCGAGCCAGCAATTTGTGGTTTATCTCCTCAGAATTCAGCTTAGGGATACACCCTAGCACTTGATCCCAACCATTTGTACCTTCCGTTTGGAATAACTGTCGGTAGTAATCCATACACTTGGACATGATGCCCTCCTTATGCTCGATCCAACTCCCATCAAGTTTTTGTAATCTCAAGATCTTATTCCTCTCGCGCCTTGAAATTGTGGTTTGGTGGAAGAGTTTAGAGTTCTTATTCCCCTCATTCAACCACTGTATCCTCGATCTCTGTTTCCTATAAACCTCTTCTCTATGCCAAAACACGGCTAATTCGGCCTTAACTCGAGTTTCCTCTTCCTTCTCATAGTCATCATTGGATAATTATTGTAATGCCACGATACGATCTTGCAGCTCAGCTATATTGAGTTTGTTATTGGAAAAATTCAGCTTGCTCCACCGTTGTAAAGCTGCCCTACATCGATAGAGTTTGCTTACTAGACACTGGCGACCTGATGAGGTAGATTCACCTCCCCAATAACTTTTTACTGCATTGCCACATCCGTCATCCATAAGCCACATCGCCTCAAAATTAAAGGTACGTCTCCCTCTTCTATCTCGGTGATCAAGATGAAGAATCAATGGACAATGGTCGGATCCCGTCCATTTATGAACTCTAGAAACTAAATATTTAAACTTAATATGCATAACTATTAAAATTTTATTAATTAAAACATTTAATATAGTTTTATAAGATAAATTTTACAAAAAAATGTAACGAAAAAGACCTACTCTTTTACAAACATTGTACGCATTATTCTTTATTATAATAGTGAGTTATGAATTAGATTTAAAAAAAATCTATCATTAGTATTATTATCATAATATAAAAATATAATATAAACTATTTATTTATTAAATAAATAAAAATAAAATAATAACACTCCGTAACGTTGGACGTAATCTCACATTACATCTGTTTTTGGATGTAATCTCACATTACGTTGAATGGAGTTTGGGCGTAATCTCATATTACAATGGACATTACATTTCAATGCACATTACGTCGTTTAGCAAACCAAACAACGTAATGTGGGATGTAATGTGAGATTACATCACACATTACATCTATCCAAACACCCCCATGTGAGATTACATCCAAAAACATATGAAATGTGAGATTACGTCAAACATTACAGAGTGCTATTATTTTATTATTATTTATTAAATAGATATCATATTTTGTATTATCTTTATAGTTTATTATTATAATAATATTGTTATTATTATTATCTTTTATTTTTATTTGTTTTTTTTTGCCATTATTTTTAATATACTTCATAACTCATTATTATAATAAATAATAATGTACATGATGTACGTATAAAATGAGTAAGACTTTTTCATTGCATTTTTTAAGAAAATTATTATCTTATAAAACTACATATAATGTTTTTAATTAATATAATTTTAGTAGTTATGTATATTGATTTTAAATATTTAATCTTTAAAATCATAAATGACGATAGTATTAACCACACACATAATATTTAAAAAGTTAATTATTGTTAATACATGTATATATTTTTTTAATTCATATCATATTCATATTATACTTTCATATATATTAATATAATAATAACAAAGTTACATTATAATGCACATTACAGCACATATTATATATTGTAATCTGACATTACATTTCACATTACAGTACAACTAAATATTATAATCTAACATTGCATTACATAGCTCATATTTTAAGTAATTCCTTAATTCAAGTAATCTCACGTTACGTCCGTCCAAACGCGAGAGTACATTTGAAAGGACTTTAATCGCTACATTAGTAAGTATACCAACAAAAATCTTACGGACAAAGTGCGTGGTTCTTGATCAAACGGCTACGATAGTTCTTGTCTACATCTGACGGTCTGATGTGATTCCTACTCTAATAGAAGCCCTCGGCACACCGTGTATATAACTTGCGTGGTCATGCGACTCCTTAAACCCCTCTCTGAATCTCTCCAGTAGCTTCGTTTAGGGTTTAAGCGCAGAAGGTACGTCTTTCGCCGATTTTTGCTGTTCTACACTCTTCTCGCTCTCTATCTGCCGTTTTGCATTTCCAAGTCTATTGGTTGAATCTCCACTCTGTTGCTTCAACATCGTTGACGGTGAGAATGGAGTGCATCGTCTTTTCACGGACTCTGCTAGTTTTAATTGTATTTTAATATATGTCGGTCCTGGTGGTTCGATCTTTAATTGGTGGATTTGGTCCGATTGAGATGCTGATCCTGACTAAGCTTGGCTTTCTCTGGATGTAGTTTTCCGTGGAGTTCTGGTAATTTGAACTGGTAGTTCTAGTTGTAGACCAAGATTATTGGTTTGATTCACAAGTTCATTTTTCTTCTTTTATCAATGAAGGACCGTATATATCTTCTAAAGATTCGTTTTTTGGGTTACCACTGGTGCTTTGCTTGATTAGCGGTGTGAACAATAGAGCCAGTCTGTTAATGCAGCAGAATTATTTTTACTGCTCCAATTAACACATGATTCCTCCTAATGAATATAAGAAATTTCACTCTAGTAAATGTGATGATAAATATGATAGTATATGTGTTTGCTGTGAAGAATTTGTATGATAATATATAATAAGTGAATGCTAATCTGTTACATTTAAATCATGAAACTTTATTTGAAAGCGGTCCTTGGTATGCTGAACAGTGGTTGTGGACACGATAGATTTTTTAATGGTCTCCATGAAATTTCTCTGTCCATCTGTTTGTCAACCTCTTCTTGTAAATCTTTCACCCCCTTTCATATATTGATCTTACCATTAGAAAAATTCTCAAAGAAAGTTGATACCTATTATTATTTAAAGTTGTAAGAGTTCAGTGGAGGAAATATGGAGACCCTATGCACACATACACATAGCTTGCTGCAATTGAATTCTATTTGTTTCTACTAAATGGCAAAAAAATTTCTTCAAAATATGAGATCGTGACAAATTTTGATATTTTGTAGGTTCAAAGATGGCTTTCTTAAGCAGAGCTAGTAGTATTTTGAAGCAGACAGCAAGCAGGCAGGTGAAGGTGGAGTTTTCTGCAACCCAACCATTTATCTACCAAGCATTAAGATGCATGTCATCTTCGAAGCTGTTTGTTGGAGGTGATGCAATTGTCCATTGTTGTCCCCTATTTTAACCATGATTCTGTTTTTTAGTAGTTTGTTTGTTGTATTCAGTTTTAACTTTGCTGGATGGTTATGCAGGCCTTGCTTGGGCCACGAATGAGGGTAGTCTGAAGGATGCTTTTTCCAAGCATGGTGAAGTCATCGAAGGTATGATGAATATTCACTAGAAAAATTTCCTTTGCTTTGCAGCTTGTTTACTTCTATTTAGATGAAATGCCAAGATGGTCTCTTCTGTTCAATCTGAGATCAGTTCAATCAAACTTAAACTTTGATTGAGTAATAATTTTGAAGATTAAGAGTCAGTAGTGACCAAATGAACAGATCATTAGTCGTATTGTTGGAACATATATTCTATATAAAGAGAGATGGAAACACCATTGGCTGTACTGAAACTAAGATTATAGAAAATTAATGAGATTTTACTTGATAATTATTTGTTGTTGAAGAACCTTCTCTTGTAAGAGATGAAGGAGGATCAGGTCTTGTTCTCTTAAAATATATACATACTGTATAGAAGCATATTTTCTGAGTAACTGATAACTGTGTGTAGCAAGAGTTATAATGGATCGTGAGTCGGGTAGATCAAGAGGGTTTGGGTTTGTGACTTACAGCTCTACGGATGAGGCTTCCAGTGCGAAGCAAGCTTGGGATGGACAGGTAATGTGGCTTTGTGTGATTTTGTTGCATGCTGAAGTGCTAGTTGAGTAGTTTAGTTAAGGGGGGGTTGTTTTTTGCTTTGTGCTTTTCAGGAACTGGATGGTCGAAGTATTAGGGTGGATTTTGCTACTGATAGGCAGCAGCCAGGTAGGTTCGGTGGCGGTGGAGGCTATGGTGGGGGAGGCTATGGTGGGGGAGGCTATGGTGGCGGCTATGGTGGCTCAGGTGGAGGAGGGGGAAGCTACGGTGGAGGAGGGTATGGTGGGAATGACAGCTATGGTAGCAGCGGTGGTGGTGTTGCTAGCAGTGATTTTGGTGGAAGCTCATCTGGTTTTGGTGAAGCAGGTGGGTTTGGAACTGATGAACCAATTCCCAAGGATGACCAAGATAATGATGGAGATTATGCTAAGAGAGCCTAGCCTAGCCTAGCCTAGCCTGAAGAAGAAGAAGCTTGCCTGTATTACTTGAAATTATTATGGTTTGGAGATTTAATATAATATTTGGTTGGTTACCTAAGGCAATTTGTTGCCATACGAAGAAAGTAGTAGACTAATGATTTTATTTTAATTGTCTGGATCTCTCTCTCTCTCTCTCTGTCTAGACGATTGTCCTGCCCCTTAAGTTTATTGCGGCACTGTATAAAGTCAAGAAGCACATGACATTTAGTTTGTGCTGCCTGCGACAATTTTAGAAATCAAGTCGTTTCTTCATCTTTTTATTACTTATATTATTAGGGTTAAATATATTTCTCACACGGCCGAACGTGGCTTTTAGTTTTGAATGTTTGGTTTTGTATTTTTTTTTGTGCCAAACGTTTGAAAAAAATGTAATTTTTTGTACATTTGTTAGTTGATCGTTAGTTTTAACCGTTAAATGGACATGTGCAAGCCACGTGTCCTCAAATATATTCATAATTTTTATTTTGTTTAATTTCGCCCTGAAATTTCAAAATCGAACCCAATTGACCCAGCCTAGGCCTAGGTCCGACCCCGCCAGACCCCAATTGGGACTAGATCTAACTTGATCTAGCCGGACCTAGCTTTAGGTTCGATCCTGACCCTAACCCAATTGACCTAGTCGGACCTAGGTTCGGCGACGCCGATCCAGGGTTGGACCTATGCCTAGGCTAGGTTAATTGGGTTCGATTTTAAAGTTTTAGGACTAAATTAAACAAAATAAAAGTTATGAATATATTTGATGACTAAATTGAACAAAATCAAAAGTTTATAATCGGTCACGGGACTCGTACATATCATTTAACAGCCAAAATTAACGATAAACTAACGGATGTACCAAAAGTCACTTTTTTTTCTTCAAACTTTTGGTACTAAAAGTATACAACATCAAACATACGGTACTAAAACCCACATTTAGTCAAACATGTGGCGTGGTTTGAAAAGTATATTTTAACTCTTATTATTATTATTAGTTGTTATTTTGAATGGTTAAGAACCTATAAACTATCTGAAGTTTGCTCTATGTGAGATTTTTGTGTATGAAGTTTAAATTGTTCATATTGATTATCTGAAGTTTCAACTTTGTTGAAATTTGGTGTCTCCGTCCAAATTTACTGTTAAAATTGACAGAACTTGGTCATTTGCTTGTCACATGACCTAATAAAAAAAATCTTAAAATTGCCCCTAGTTGGGTGGTGGCCAGCCAGAGTGGGGTGGTGGCCGGCCGGAGTTGGTGGTGGCTGGCCGAAATAGGTGTGGCCGGAGTAAACATAAAAGTATCAGGGGCAATTTCGATTTTTCACACTATTCTGTCAAATTTGACAAAAAATAAATGGACGAAAAACCAAATTTCAACAAAGTTGAAACTTACATTCACAATTTAAATTTCAGACATCAAAATCTGACGTAGGTAAACCTCAGACAATTTATAGGTTAATTCTTCTAGAAGTTGGGTAAGTTGGGTCTCTGAAACTGTGTCACAATTGAAAAGTAATATTGCTTTCTAATGATTTAGTTGATGTGAGCAGAATATAATAATTAAGTTAGTGCACGATGTCCTCACAGTTCTCACCATGAAAATGGGTTCGTAGTTGACTACGCTGATTGAATACGGCTCCTTTTAAGATGCGATCCTTTTTGAATTAAATTTATGCATTTTTATTTTCTTAGAATAAAATAAATTATGATTTGTTTGTCAAGAAAATGAATGGGCCAGTATAGGGGTGTCAATGGGGCATGGATTATCCGAACCCCGCGGTGCACCAACCGAAAAATGCCCCGCGGTAGTTGCTACCGTGGATTATGGGGCAAATTTGGTAGAAAGAATCGTGGGGCAAGGCAATAGGTGGTAAATGTGATGTTTTGCCCCGAACTTCCGCCCCGGGGTGTATATATAATTTTATAAAACTTCAGGAGTTATTGTGTAATACTAGAAATATTATGTGGTCATTATATAATAATAGAAGTTTTTTCCATTAACAGCCAAGTAAAAATATAGAGCGTCTTAGAAGATGTCGTAACAAAAAATTAATTATAATATCGTTGTGGAGTTTTGTTATAATATAGTAAACTATTTTGTTATCTAAAATAATAAGTTACATGAAATAATAATTTTGATCGGAAAAAAAATAATAATAATAATTTTGCTCAATTTTTACATGTTTTAGTTTTTATGTTGGATTAGAGACGTATATACCTATTTGCAACTTTTACAATTTTACTTTGCTTCTTTTATAAATTTAAGTAAATATTATTAATACAAATTTAGAAATTATTTTTAATTAACAAAGTAGGTGGGGCGGGGCAATGCACCGTGGATATCCCCGCGGGGCATAACTATTAAGTACTTCCGCCCCACGACGGTTTTGGGGCAATTATGGTAGATGAAATAAGATCGTGGGGTGGGGATGGTATTATCAGAATCTGCCCCGACCTGCCCCATTGACACCCCTAGGCCAGTAGTCCATCCAAGTATGTTTAAGATCTATTTTTTACGGTGGTTTTTTTTTCATGGCCAGACTGAACAATCAACACTCCACTAACAATTTAGTATAGTTAATAACACTCCACTAACAATTAAGTATAGTTAAGAGAGGCTGGTTTGTTAAGTGTAATTATACATGTCTTCTTTTATACCCGACACAGTATGTGAACTAACAAAACCTAGTATTTGAATCAAATCACCGAAGATAACTACCCGATAGGATTTAAACATGACTTAAGAGTCGTGAAATAATTATGGTTTTTTTGCTGAGAAATAATTTATGATCTTTTTAATATGTATGTAACCTTTAATTTAAATATAATTTCCCAATCAAAACTATGCAGTGGGCATCAACAGGAACCAAGTAAAAAAACCACAACCCTCATCAGTCATGATACTCCTCTCCCAAACTCTGTTTATACAGCAGAGGATGATAATAAAAAATAAAATAAAAATCCACGAGCCCTGCACGTGAATGTGGTGATGATCACTGGTGGGATGTATCAATCAATATTCACCTGGACCATCTAATAGTAAAGTTATGCTTAGAATTGAAGTTAATTCAAAGAGTTGATCAACTCTTTGAAGTTGAACACCAACCAATCTGCTTTATGAGCAACTCCCTCCCGGAGTTGAACGCCCGCGTAACATATGAATATGTCAGCACCTCCAGGTTGTCGGGCCTGCCCAATATTATTATTAGTCAAACTATAAAAAAAAAAACTGTAAAAGTCCCAGCCTTTTTGTATCTAAAAATTTACTAAATAGATGAATTCTTACTTCAAGATCAGTGGCACCATCGCCAATCATCACTAGTGTCTTGTATCCTTGCACCTGCAAATATCGGTTTCAGAATCTTAGTCAGAGGGATGCAATGCTTTTCACTAAATCATGGTGTACTTTTATGGAGTTATAAAATGAAAGGTTAAAACGCTTAACAACCTTTCTTATTTGCTGAACTGCAGTGGCCTTTCCTCCGCTCCTAGAAGTAGGCTCCTTGGTGTCAAATCCAACAAACTTCCCACAACTTTCAAATAGTAGTTGATTAGCAAAGATATTCTCCTGTGGAATCCCGAGAATAGATGCAACAGGCTGCAAATGATGGAAGCATTTCAATCATTATAAGCTTTTTTGCCTCTCTAACTCTGAGTAGCCACAGTTTGTGTTTTCATTTCCGAGTTATCGAACAACAGTTATGAAGAGAATGGAATAGATAGAGGGAAGGAAATATTGAAATTGGACGATGCAATTACATTTATCATTTGACGGAAACCTCCAGAGATGAGAAAAACATTGGTGTTATGAGCCTTCAACTCCATAACCAGCTCAGCTATCCCCGGAGAGATCCTGCAATTAAGACGACAAAAAACAGTGAGATATCAGATGTTAAGTCCAACACAACGAAACATGTATTGATCATCATCACAATTCTCGGAGCAAAAACAGAAATAACCAACTTATTTAGACCCCCACATATCTTACTAAGATTTCATGAATAAATCTATCCACTTGACTGAATCATCACAACCTGAAGGGCCTTGCAAATTTTAGCAATTGTATCATCGAAGAAATCCTTTCTATTTGGGCTAAACAAACTATTTGCTTTAGGCATATCAAGCAATCATGTATCAGATAATGCTCAAGTTTGGTCCATAGATGCATTATCCAGCTTCTCTTCAAAAAATTAACTTCCGAAGACACTAGACGGGATGGATCCTGAACTAAATACCGGTACATTTTTTTTCTTTTGCCACTAAATAGCAGTACTTAATAAAATAGAATCTTAAAGCTTACCACATTTCATTAAATCTCAAAACATTGACTGAAACAGCTTTATAAAACAAAATATGAGTAACAACTAACAACCAAATGTGTATTCCTATAGAAAGAACGTTGTATATGTTAAAAACCTGGGACACCTTAAAAATCCTCTAATAGAACATTGTAAATGTAAAGTTAGTTCCTGCACCTTGGGGGTCTCTTCTCAAGAAAATCCTGAACTTGGGATAAGGATGGAGTAAACAAATTCAGTCTTGCAGCGAGGGCCTCCTCGAAGGGGACAGACCCACCCATTGCTCTGAATAATCAAGCAAACAACATTAGAGAATCCTAGCAACTTCAAATGTCACAAGAAATGAGCAATAATGTACATACCTTGCTGTCCATTCTGCTACAGCCTTTCCTGCTCCACAAAATTCCGCCAATTCATCAATGCCCTCATCAATGCATACAGTGCTATCCACATCAAAGCATACAGCATCAGCGTTTCTCCATTTGTCGAGAACCTCTACAAAATTAACAGGCACCAATTAACTACATCCATAAGATTCAATTTTCAGAAAGATCATTTAAGTAAGGAACGATATTGGAAACTTTGACTATTAAACTCTTAATCTAAAGCTATAGTTCTATAAGCTTGCAGGTTTCCATAACAAGTGTTTGAGTATATGTTGAAAATTACAAGGCTTTATATAGCTTGTATTCCTTCAACAGACGGGAAAAAAAAAGGTTTCATCATATATACTATATATTATAACAAACTCAGTTGAAGGAACAAGTAATTACATGTTTTTTTCTCTTAAAATGAGGATATTGAAGAGACAGAAGATGTGACCGTCTTATGGTTTTATTTCCGGACCTCTTTCAACCATAGACAACTATAGGTTTCAGTACAAAGAAGCATTTAATCCAAACCTTTTGAAGGAAGAGTATTGTCAAAATGATTCATTGTTAAGTTCCCAGCTGACTTTGCTGAGGCAGAAACTGAATAAGATGTCTTTGAATTTATATTCAGCGCAAGGCGATTTCTACAATGATACTTTGTCAATTCAAGTCTGAACCTAGGAACGATATAACAGGAAAGTTGTCTGCATTGACTTCGAATTGGTGTGATCTGCGAACCGAGCAATGCCTCCATCAGATTACCTGATTTCAACAAATTAAAGGACAGAGAAACGAATTTTATTTTCTAAGTTGCAGCTTCTGCTACATAACGATATGCACCAACAGAACAGAGTGAATCACAAATCAATAGGGCAATATACACCTCCACTATACTTCACATATCATATAAGAATTTTGAAAGATTCAGAAGCAGATCAACGCGGTTAATGGACGGACCTAATACCACAAAAACAATCCGGAGAAAAAAAAAGCTTAGCAAAGCACAGAAATGAAGGTGCGTGACAATGTCAGAAATCTAGCATCACAGAACAGACGACACGGCGATTCTATAACTTCCAGGTTCATTTTCGCGCATTTTCTCAGCAAACAAGCATGGAAGAGAAAAACATGGCTGCAATCTGAGACGAGAACAGAAAATGGAGAAGTTGACGAGAATCAAATGGAAACAGAGCAAGGCATGCATATCGAACTTACTGGGGGAGAATGGTCAGGTGGAAGGAATTTGGCAGCTCTCGCCTCAGATCTCCGAGTCCAGCTCTCGCGTTCGTCGGGTTGGTGGAGAGAGAGAGTAAGAAGGAAATATGTGGCGCCCTCACAATTAATGAAAGGGGTGTTCTAGTACGATATTCTATTGGTTTAACGCCTCAATTTTTAACTAGACTAGATGGTAGGTTTTGATGGGTTCCGATGTAAATCGTTAGCCCCGTTAACAGCCAGTGAACGACGAATAGGTCCAGTGGGCCTCGTGAAAGGCCTGAAGGGCCCAGAGGCCCAATATGAAGGGTCCCGATGATAGCGGCCCCGACACATGAGCTAGATGCTCCCGACAAGAAGCCTCTGAGCAGGCCCCGATATGCATTAGTAAAAGCCCCGATAATAAAGCCCCGCAGAGGCTGGACCTGTCCCGTAGAGACTGAAGGTCCTGGGTGGTGATCTAGAATGAGACAACTCTGGAGTCCCCGACAGGAGTCGTGACTTGTGATCAGAGGACAAAGACCGAGAAACCGGCCTACTAGATAGAGTAGTGGGAGACGGTTAAAGATATAGATAAGTCCCCCGAGATACGCAGGGCGTGCCCGAGATACGCGGAGTATGGGTAAGATACGCGGAGCGTGGGGCGAAATCTACGGAATCCCTGACGAGATATACAGAATCGTGGCGAGATACACGGAATCATGGGTAAAACTGCCAGGCGCAGTAACAGGTAACTGAGTAACTTCCCCTCCTATATAAAGGAGGAAGTTACCTCAGAAAACGATGATCTAATACGAACTTAGACTTTTTGCTTACCACCCAATTGATCACATACTCATTTAAGCATCGGAGAGGGATTCTGGGTCACCACCCAGGTCATCCCCTTTTGCAGGATTACGCGGAGCCCCGGAGTTCAGAGCATTCCGTCAAGGACGTAACGGAGCTTCGCCCGTGATCCAACATTGGCGCCGTCTGTGGGAAGCTTACGAAAAGTCAAGATAGCTTCTACCAGATCAATGGCCGGTGGTGGCAAGAAGAAGCAAGTTCAGGCTGGCAGTTCCCGTCCCGCAGGAACTATGAATTCCCAGTTGCCAGAACGTGTTGCTGAACAAGGTGAGAACCCTGCTCTTTCCCAGACAGGGGGGCAGGGTGACGGTTATGAGGTCTCAGTCCGAGACACGGAGATGAACGGGCAGGATATCCCGCGTAGGGATGAAGATGAGGCTCCCCCAAACCCGGTGGGTCGTGGAGGAGAAAGAGTCCCACGAAGGGAAGAAGGGTCGTCTTCGAACTCGGAATTGGCCAAGGCAGTAGCAGATGCTATGCCCATGTTCTTGGCTGCCATGGAGGCCTTGCTGGACAAGAGAGAAGCCGCCAGGAGGGCGGAGGAGTTGCCTCCGCGAGAAGAATTACCTCCACCCCCCGAGGGTGGTCCCAGAAGAACAAGAGGTTCAGGAGGTTCCGCCCAGGAGTAAGGGTAAAGAACCGGCGCACCTGGAGAAATTCGTGGTCGACGGCCCAGGACTGGTGCAAAACAGGACCATTCCCCTGAATGGCCCCATCACCCCCGATCAGGTGGTGAAGATCGTCAACATCTGCATGGTGGACCAGAAGCAGATGACATCGGAGTTGAGGGATCGATCCAGCCATCCTTTCATTCCGCGGCTGTTGGATACGGTCGCCCCGCCAGGGCTAGGCATCCCGACCATCAAGGAGTACGATGGTGAAGGAGACCCGGTTCGCCATGTTCAGAGACATGTCCAGGCTTGCATGGGAAGGACCTCGAACGACGACCTCGTGTGTTCGCTGTTCCCGATCACTTTGGGAGAAAGGGCCATGACTTGGTTTTTTAGCCTCCCACCAGGATGCATTACGTGCTGGGCGGACATGCACGATCGGTTTATCAAACAGTATCAAGGTCGGAGGCGCCTTCTGAAGAGTGTAAGGTCCCTGACCCAGGTGGTGCAGAGGCCCGACGAATCGTTGGCATATTACTACCAACGATTCACTGCCAGTGCCGCAGAGATCGATGAAGAAATATCGGAGGGAGAGACCATCCGTACTTTCCTGCGGAACTTGAGCGCTCCATATGGGTCCGATCTGATGCACAATGTAGCCGCGAAGGCTGTGTGGAGTATGGAGGCCCTGCAAGCGAGGGTGAAACAGCAAATCGACGTCCAGGAATCGAAGATTGCTGCCGGAGAGCTCGATCCCCCGAGGTCGGGAAGAGGAAAGCCATCGTCCAAGCCGTCGGATGATCGCAAAAGGAGCGACAAGTCGGAAGGGAGTAGAAACCGTGGTCGTCCCGAAAAAGGAGAAGACAAGCGTCCCCCGAGGAAGGACAATCGAGAAGGTCGGGCCGTTCCCATCAATAGCTCGATGACTTCTGTGTTAGCTGTGATGGATCGGCAGGGTCTCGCCCGATACCCTCCGAGGAAAGAAGGCGAATTCCTAGGAGGCCGCCCTGACCGTTACTGTCGCTACCATCGAGCTGATGGTCACGACACCGAAAACTGTCGGGAGCTGAAGAAGGAAATTGAGAAGCTGATCCAAAAGGGGAAGTTAAAAGAGTTCGTCGGAAGGGGAAGGTGCCGATCTCGCTCCAAGAGCCGATCGCGGTCCCGCTCCAAGTCCCGTGATCGATCCCTGAAGAAGAAGAAGGTTGAGCAAGAAGCCTCAGGATCAGGTGCCCGTAAGGAAAGGCGCGGAACTATCAACGTCATCCACGGAGGAATGGCGGCGGGAGGTGATACCTCTGCTTCACGGGAGAACTACGCTTCCCGCATATCTGCCGCGGTGGTGTTAGGCAAAAGGTCCCGGTCGTGGACTCTGAAGGAAGAAATGGTGATTTCTTTCTCGGCGGAAGATCTAGTAGGTGTGGAGAGCCCTCACGACGACGCCTTGGTCGTGACCCTAGACGTAGATGGATTCGAGATGAAGCGGATCCTGATAGACGGAGGGAGCTCTTCCGACATCCTTTTCATGGACGCTCTGGAAGCCATGGGAAAGACGAAAAAGGACCTGACACAGGTGGACTTACCGATGGTGGGATTCTCTGGTTCCACTTCTTACCCGTTGGGAATGATTACCTTACCGGTGGAGTTTGGTAGTGGCTGGAAGATGGAGAGGCGAAACATAGATTTCGTCGTAGTGGAGTCTGCGGGGGCATACAACGCTATTATTAGGAGGACCACTATCAACCCTCTCATGGCAGTCGCCTCGACGGTCCACCAGAAGATGAAGTTCCCGACTGACAACGGGGTTGGAGAGGTCAAGGGTGACCAAGTGGCGTCGCGAAAATGCTATGTTAATGCTACCCGAAGGAGAAGGAGGGAGGCCATGACTGTCCTTCAGACTGATGCCGATCCTCGAGAGGAGTATGGGCGTCCCGCCCCCATGGAGGATCTGAAGGAGGTTGAGATTGATGGGCCTCAGAGGAAGGTGAAGATCGGGTCTGCTTTGTCGGAGGAAAGAGCCCGAGAGTTGATCGAGCTCCTGAAGGAGTTTAAGGAGCTGTTTGCCTGGTCCCCGAGTGATATGCCAGGAATCAACCCCGATGTGATAGTGCACGAGCTGAAGATAGACCCCGTTATCAAGCCTATCGCGCAGAGAAGGCGTCCGATGGGCGCGGACAAGAGGATCGCGATCCAGCAAGAAGTAGGCAGACTGCTTGACGCTGGATTCATCAAGGAGCTCCGATTCCAGACTTGGGTGGCTAACCCAGTCCTGGTGCGAAAGAGTAACGGAAAGTGGCGGATGTGTGTCGATTTCCGCGACTTGAACAAGGCCTGCCCAAAGGACTGCTACCCGCTCCCGAGGATTGACCAATTGGTGGATGCCACATCGGGACATGAGCTGCTGAGCTTCATGGATGCCTATTCCGGGTACAACCAGATCAAGATGGCAAAGGAGGATGCCCCCCCATACGGCTTTCTATGCCGACAGTGATGTCTACCATTACGACGTGATGCCCTTCGGATTGATCAATGCCGGAGCAACTTACCAGCGGATGGTGAACAAATTGTTTGGAGACATGTTGGGGAAAACCATGGAGGCGTATGTGGATGACATGCTGGTGAAGTCCCGACAGGCAGGAGACCATGCCCAGAACTTGGCGGCGACGTTTGAGCAGATGAAGTTCCATCAGGTTCGGCTGAACCCCGACAAATGTGCCTTCGGAGTAAACTCGGGCATGTTCCTAGGGTTCATGGTGAGCCAGAGAGGAATCGAGGTGAACCCTGAGAAGCTGCGAGCAATCGAGGAGATGCAGTCCCCGAAGACTCATCGGGAGGTTCAGGTGCTGAATGGCCGGTTGGCCGCGATGAATCGCTTCCTATCCAAAGCGAGTGACCGAGCCATGCCATTTTTTGATGTGCTGAGGGCCCACAAGAAGTTCGAATGGACCGACAAGTGCGAGGAGGCTTTCCAGGCACTCAAGCAGCACCTCCGTACCCTTCCGCCGTTGGCGAAACCAGTTCCAGGCGAGCCGCTTTATCTCTATTTGGCTGTTTCCGATGTGGCTGTTAGTTCTGTTTTGATTAAAATTGTCAAGGGCAACCAAGTGCCTATCTATTATGTAAGCAAGGCGTTTTCCAAGTCTGAAATAAACTATCCCGCTATTGAGAAGTATCTCTTCGCGTTGATTATTGCCGCTCGAAAGCTACGACCTTACTTCCATGCCCATGAAGTCACGGTATTGACTAATCACCCCCTGAAGCACTTTTTGAACCGACCGAAGGCGTCGGGGAGACTGGTGAAATGGGCCATTGAGCTGACGGAGTTTCGTATTCATTTCGCTCCGAGAACCGCTATTAAGGGCCAGGCATTGGCAGATTTTATAGCCGAGTCTACGACACCCGATCTGGAAGTAACGGGTCCCGTAGAGGGGGCAACCATGGAGGAAGTCCCGACAACAGAACAACAGCCAGAACAGCCAAATGAGGAGAACACGTGGGAGATGTACACTGATGGTTCATCGAGTGTAGAAGGCTCGGGGGCAGGATTCATATTGATACCGCCCGGCGGAGGCGAGCCCCTGCGATATGCCTTGGCGTTGACGTTCAAAGCCACCAATAATGAAGCAGAATACGAGGCTCTCATCACGGGCCTCAAGATTGCCAAGGGTACAGGGGTCGATCATTTAAAAGTGAAGTGCGATGCCAGCTTGGTTGTAAATCAAGTCCAGGGGAATTATGAAGCCAGGAGCCCGACAATGAAGAAGTATTTGCACGAGGTGCAGACTTTGAAGGGAAACTTCAAAAGCTTCGATATCGAGGCGATCCCGAGAGAAGAAAACGCGGAAGCAGATGCCTTAAGCAAATGTGCTCTGGGAGTGGCCCCCGAGGAGAATCGGAAGGTGCATTTCCTAGAAAAGGTGATTATCTCAAACATTGATCCGGCAGAGATCTGCGCTATTGAGACAGGATCGGAGGAATAAGAGAAGCCCACTTGGATGACCCCGATGGTCACGTACCTGACTACGGGGGCACTTCCCGATGACAAGGTGGCAGCTGTCAGGTTGCGTCGGATTGCAGACAACTACGCGATGGTGGACAACCAGTTATACAAAAAAGGGTATGTAAAGCCTTTCCTAAAATGCGTGGCGGAACCCGACACAAATCGGATCCTGAGGGAACTACATGAGGGAGTCGCGGCCTGTCATGAAGGGGCCCGATCTCTTGTGAGGAAGGCGCTGAACTTGGGCTACTATTGGCCTTCGATGAACAAGGAAGCGACAGCAATGGTCCGATCCTGTGATGCATGCCAGAGGTACGCTCCAAATATCATAGCTCCCGCCGCGGACTTAATGCCCATCAGGAGTGCATGGCCCTTCGCGCAATGGGGGATTGACTTGGTGGGACCTCTTCCCCAAGCGAAAGGTCAGTGCAAGTATTTGCTCGTGGCCATCGATTACTCCTCAAAATGGATAGAGGCTAAGGCATTAGCCAGGACAACGGGGCAGCAGATCCTCAAGTTCCTTCAAACTCAGATCATATCCCGGTATGGGGTCCCCCGAGTGTTGATCAGCGACAACGGCCCTCCGTTCAATGGGACTCAGTTGAAGGAGTACCTATAGGAGTTGAACATCGAACATCGGACCGCTTCAGTCCGCCACGCTCAAACCAATGGCCAGGTGGAATCAGCCAACAAGATCGTGATGGATGGCTTGAAGAAGAGAGTCTATGCCTTGCAGGGCCATTGGTTAGATGAGCTCGAAAACGTGCTGTGGGCGGTGAGAACAACACCCAAGCAATCGACAGTCCTGAAGGACGCGACAAAAGCCTTCCGAGGTACGATAAAAGCCTTCCGAGGTATGCGTAAGTCGTCTATATGATGCGGCCAAAAGCCTTAACGGGTATGGACAAAAGCCCTACAGGGTACACGTAAGTCGTCTATATGATGCAACCAAAAGCCTAGGTATGAAAAGGCCCTAATGGGTCCGCGTAAGTCGTATATATGATGCGGCCAAAAGCCTTAACGGGTATGAAAAAGCCTTAACAGGTCCGCAAAAGTCGTCAGAGTTGGCGCGACAAAAGCCCTAAAGGGTGTGAAAAATGGCCTTGAAAGGCGGGGACAAGAAGCCTTAAGTGGTGAAGTCCCGATTTTGGACGAGAAGCCTTAAGTGGCGAAGTCCCGATTTTGGACGAGAAGCCTTAAGTGGTGAAGTCCCGATTTTGGACGAGAAGCCTTAAGTGGCGAAGTCCCGATTTTGGACGAGAAGCCTTAAGTGGCGAAGTCCCGATTTTGGACGAGAAACCTTAAGTGGTAAAGTCCCGATTGGATGAGAAACCTTAAGTGGTAAAGTCCCGATTGGACGAGAAACCTGAAATGGTGAAGTCCCGAGTCAAGCGTCGGAAGAACGTATGGAGCCATCTTAAATGGTGCATCGGAACGTTCTGAGCAACGAATTTAAAGCCGCTTTGAATAAGTGCAAATGATCATCGAAACCAAAACAGATTGAAAGAAATTCCTTAGATAAAGGCTCGAAGGCCTAGGAGTTCTTATACAAAAGACAAAGGAGAAAGATTACAAGGACTAAAAAGTTGTAACATTAGACTTGGTCCTTGTTGGAAGATGGATCCTCAGCAGCATCGGAAGGAACAAAGTTCGGAGGGGCCTGGGCGGAAGGCTCCGCAGCTGGCGGAGTCGGGTCCACGGCAGCGGCCTCTTCACTCTCCGCGGGGAGGTTGAAGTATCTCTCCGCGAAAGGGGCGAGGTTCTCGGACTTCTTGAAGTCGATGGAATCCTCGTATGCTGTGTAGAGCTCTTCGACGGCATTGAACAGAACGTTCTCCACCTCGGACTTACAGAACTCTACAGCAGCCACCTTGAATTCTTCAGAGTCCTGATACTCCCCGCGGCCCTGCAGGCGGCCCTCCTCGAGGCCTTGAGCCTTGGCTTCAGCCACCTTGGCAGAAAATTCAGCCCTCTCAGCTTCGAACTTCGCCTTGGCCTCCGCGAGAAGATCCGCGAAGACGTTCTTCTCGTGAATGAGCTGCTTCCTCTCCGACTCATGCCGCTGATTATCCGCCTGGACCATCTTCCGCTCCCGACGCATGACAACTTCGTGATCGTGGACCTTCTTGAGCAGGCCCGAAGTCATCTCGTCTAGGAGAGCTTTCTCCTTGGCCATCTTATTCCTGGCCGCCACCGCCTCGTCGAGGTCCACCTGGAGCTTGGCCAACGCGTCGGGGTCCGACCAAGCCTGAGCCTCCTCCAAAGCACCCTTCAGAGCCAGGATAAGGCCGAAGCAGCGCTGTTGGTTCGCGGTGTCCTGAGAGAAGGGAGGAAAAGATCAAGATATAGTAATCGGAGACAAGAATGATGAAGAAAATAAAACAAAGATGAAGTTTTACCTCCATCCGACGAATAGCCATATCGCGGATCTCCTCCTCAAGGTCCTCCCGCGCCAAGGATAGGGGTCGCCTCAAGGCTGGAGGAATTGACCCCGCCAGCAGATGCAGGGCCAATCCAGGATCAAGGTTTCCCCGCTGGAGTGGAACCCCTCGAAGAGACTCGATCGGGCTCCAAGGCATCATCCCCTGGTCGGGGGTGAAAACCTTGTAAATATTTTCATCCACGGGGAGAGGAGGGATGACCCCAGAACTTTCAGCCGGAGGAGCCACCTCAGCTGGTGGCTCGGGAGTCGGAGTGCGGAACTCGGGAGGAGGACTCCGGGACACATCCTCCACGACGGGCCTCAAGGTGCTCCGACCGCGCCTGCGACGGAGCAGGCCACCTTCAGCGGGCTCCTCGGAAGAAGGAGAAGCCTCCAAGTCAGTCACCTGACGGAACTGGGCTTCCGTCGGGGTTTCCTCTGTCACCGGCGCCGGTGGAGTCGCGGCCCGGGCTGGAGTAGCAGCACGCCCCGGAGTGACAGCCTCCGATGGACCTACGGTGGCGGGACGAATAAAGTCAGGAAGAGTACCCTTAGGGCACCAGATGATTTGACGATCGAAGTGTTGGTTCTTCCCAAAGACGTTGTAATATCCCGCCTTGAGAACGCGGGGAATTTCTCCTCGAAGGATGTACTTGATCTCTCGAACCCGCGTTTCCCGATCAGCGGGGATAAATTCCCTGCGAACTAATTTCTTATATCGTTTAATTGCACGACGAACGCGCTTACCTTCCTCGACGGTAGTGGCCCCGAAGGCTTGGTCAATCTCCTCCCTCCTGGCCTTCTTGGCCCCGACTTGCTCTTCAGTCGGAGGAGCAGCAGATAGAGGAGTGGAAGAGGAAGCGCCTTTCTTCACCAACTTTCGTTTCCGCTTGGAGCCACTCTGGACGGCATCAGTCTCACCCTGCTTCAGAATGAGATGAGTCAACAGAGAAGCCTTCTTGGCTGCAAAAGTAAAAGACAAGATGGTTAGAAGTATTACCCAGATGACCAAATCTTTGGAAACAGAATCAAGGAGTCGGACTCCGATAGTAATCAGGTTCCTCTCCTGGAGCTTGTTGGCGTCGAGGGGTATGAAGTTGTCTCCCCAGCGGTAGAGCTGAACCATTTGGAGGGTGTTGAGGTCATCCTCAGTATAGTCTAAGAGCTTGGGGGCAGGGTCCGCCACGACCTCCCATCGAGGCCATGGGACAGAGCTGTGCTGGACAAAGAAGTAGTACTTCTTCCATCCGCTATTGTCAGACCCCGAGTCGCGTATCAGTATCCGATCCTTGTGGAACTTCCAAGTCTCGCTGTCCCAGCCAAAACGTGAAAGTTGTTCCTTTGTCCACTTGGGGAGTCGGGGGGAAAAGGAGCAGACACCAGCTTTGTTGCACTTCATGCCGTAGAAAGTGCGGAATAGCAGTAGACTGTACGTCCACTGCTGGCGGTGGCATAAGAATTGGAAGGCATTCCACACGCGGATGGCGTGTGGAGAGAAGGTACAAGGATGCGTTTTGTAGAAGTTGCACATCTCCACCATATTTCCGCAGAAGGGGAACCGAATCCCCGCGCTTATTTGTCCGGCGGAGACGAACACTTCCCCCGCCCGAGGAGGCGTAATGATGTGCTTCCTTCTGACAGCAGGTTGAGACTCATAAGGGAAACGAGGTTCCCAATCGGAGGTAATACACCCCTCTCTAAGGGCAACCTCATATGAAGCCTCAGAAATCTCATTGACAGCAAATTCGAAAATGAAAGGAGCCCTAGCCTCAGAACTAGCTTCGTCTAAAACGGTTGCAAACAAAGGAATTTGAGAAAAGGAGAACAAACAGCAAGTAAATCACAAAAACATAGAGGAAAGCCCTTACCAGACATGATCGGTGGTCGAAGAGGTAAAATGAAGGAAGATCGGAAGGGTTGAAGGCCTTGGATCACTTGAACAGCAGGAGGAGCTTGGAGAAGGAGCTTCGAATGCAAGAACGGCTGAAATCGAGAGAGCGCAGAAGAAGTGAATAAAGCCAGGGTTTTATCTTTTATAAGCAAAAGGACAACTGAGAGGATTTAATCTTGACCGTTGAAAACGAAACGACTTGATCTCAATCGTTGAAATTATGAAGACGGTACGGAAGAGACAGCTGGATGGGCCTGATCTGCACCGTTGAAGAGGAAACGACACGATCTTAATCGCCGAGATCATAGGTACGGAAGGGACGTGCGTGACATCACAGCTGCTTTTCCAGAAAACAACAGTCACGCCGGTTTAAACGTCGTTTCCTTATCCCTAGGCATTTAATGCTACAGTGACCGAGGAGTCTCCTCAGATTTGGCAACTGCCCATGGGGTCTGGTGGGCCCAAGGCAATCATGAGTAAGAAACTCTGTTATACAACCATCACACGCAAGGCAAAGCCTCCGACGGTGGTATCGGAAGGCATGAAAACAAAAGCCTCCGACGGTGGTATCGGAAGGTATAAAAACAAAAACCTCCGACAACGAGGTCAGAAGAGCTGAATTAGAAAGACATGACGAACTAAAAGTCCCCCATGTCTTGGGGGCAAATGATGGGTTCCGATGTAAATCGTTAGCCCCGTTAACAGCCAGTGAACGGCGAATAGGTCCAGTGGGCCTCGTGAAAGGCCTGAAGGGCCCAGAGGCCCAATATGAAGGGTCCCGATGATAGCGGCCCCGACACATGAGCTAGATGCTCCCGACAAGAAGCCTCTGAGCAGGCCCCGATATGCCTTAGTAAAGGCCCCGATAATAAAGCCCCGCAGAGGCTGGACCTGTCCCGTAGAGACTGAAGGTCCTGGGTGGTGATCTAGAATGAGACAACTCTGGAGTCCCCGACAGGAGTCGTGACTTGTGATCAGAGGACAAAGACCGAGAAACCGGCCTACTAGATAGAGTAGTGGGAGACGGTTAAAGATATAGATAAGTCCCCCGAGATACGCAGGGCGTGCCCGAGATACGCGGAGTATGGGTAAGATACGCGGAGCGTGGGGCGAAATCTACGGAATCCCTGACGAGATATACGGAATCGTGGCGAGATACACGGAATCATGGGTAAAACTGCCAGGCGCAGTAACAGGTAACTGAGTAACTTCCCCTCCTATATAAAGGAGGAAGTTACCTCAGAAAACGATGATCTAATACGAACTTAGACTTTTTGCTTACCACCCCATTGATCACATACTCATTTAAGCATCGGAGAGGGATTCTGGGTCACCACCCAGGTCATCCCCTTTTGCAGGATTACGCGGAGCCCCGGAGTTCAGAGCATTCCGTCAAGGACGTAACGGAGCTTCGCCCGTGATCCAATAGGTTTCAATCCCGTTATGGGAATGAATAAATATTTATGGATATCACTTGAGTCTCGGTGCCAATGTTAATTAGTCTACACTTGGAATATGCATGCTGTTGGGATCAAAATGACGTGGCCACAAACTTCACGGAATGGACTTCTAGGCTTCGCCTTGGACGTAGCTCTTTCGGGGACTTGATTTCCTCCGGGAGACTTTTAAAGTCGAGCACCTAAAAAGGGGTGGGGATGGCCCCTAATTCCACTCTGAAGCTTAAGTTAGTAATGTATTTGAGAGTGTAATATATAAGTATTCAGAGCAGATTAAATGTACCTGCGTAAATAGAAAATAGTCCCTATTTATAGGGATAAGTTACCAACTTTATATGGCGGCTACTATGCCTTGATTGGCTGTTCAGGGGCGGCGGGTACTCTCCTGTGATTGGTTGAAAGAGACGGTGAGCAGTCAGCTGGTGAAAAGCTGGTCTCCAGCTAAGTGTTTCTTACTGATGAATGTTTCTTCAACCAGGTGACAAGCCGGTCACCACCTGTCCTTTACTTCAGAGGGAGGTTTTCTCTTGAAGACGGTTTGAAGCAGGTCGCCACCTGTCTTTACCTTCGGATGAAGGTTTCCTATTGGAGGTGTTTGAAGCAGGTCGCCACCTGTCCCTTCCTTCGAGGGAAGGTTTTCCTTTGGAGACGGTGGGAAGCAGGTCGCCACCTGTCCCTTCCTTCGAGGGAAGGTTTTCCTTTGGAGATGGTGGGAAGCAGGTCGCCACCTGTCCCTTCCTTCGAGGGAAGTTTTTCCTTTGGAGACGGTGGGAAGCAGGTCGCCACCTGTCCTCTGGAAGATTCTCAAAGTCTCCATAGTCGACCAGTCACTCTTTTGAAGTCGACTTCTTCATGATTGGTAGTCGACCTTTTATCTCCAAATGGTTGGAATAAACAAGAAAGGTCGTCGACTTCTTCTCCTCGCACTGAAAGCGTACTCGACCTGTCACCTGTAGGAAATCATCATAGACCAAGAACGTACATACATAGTCGGGTTTATTTATAACCCAACACTTGCCCCCGAGACATGAGTCATTTCTCTTTATTGAAAATAAAAGGGAAATGACTTAGGTTGAGTACCTTTTCTCCTTGATTCAGTCATTCTTTGCCATCTATCTTTTCGCGAATTAATCTTTACCCGATGGATGGCCTTTTGGAAATTGATGAAGGCAATGCATGACAGATCTCTTTGATCGTCGCCGACTGTAATAAGTCGAGGAGTCAATGTTATGATTGATCTCCTTTGTAGATGGCCACTTTCGGAAGTTGGGGGAGTCAGTGTATGACTGATCTCCTTGATCGTCGCCGACTGTAAGAAGTCGAGGAGTCAATGTTATGATTGACCTCCTTTGTAGATGGCGACTTTCGGAAGTCGGGGGAGTCAGTGTATGACTGATCTCCTTGATCGTCGCCGACTGTAAGAAGTCGAGTCAATGTTATGATTGATCTCCTTTGTAGATGGCGACTTTCGGAAGTCGGGGAAGTCAGTGTATGACTGATCTCCTTGATCGTCGCCGACTGTAAGAAGTCGAGGAGTCAATGTTATGATTGATCTCCTTTGTAGATGGCGACTTTCGGAAGTCGGGGGAGTTAGTGTATGACTGATCTCCTTGATCGTCGCCGACTGTAAGAAGTCGAGGAGTCAATGTTATGATTGATCTCCTTTGTAGATGGCGACTTTCGGAAGTCGGGGGAGTCAGTGTATGAGTGATCTCCTTGATCGTCGCCGACTGTAAGAAGTCGAGGAGTCAATGTTATGATTGATCTCCTTTGTAGATGGCGACTTTCGGAAGCCGGGGGAGTCAGTGTATGACTGATCTCCTTGATCGTCGCCGACTGTACGAAGTCGAGGAGTCAATGTTATGATTGATCTCCTTTGTAGATGGCGACTTTCGGAAGTCGGGGGAGTCCTGTTCTCAATCATTTTTAAGAGGAAATAGATCTTTATTCATATCTTGCAAATATTGAAGTACAATATAAAGGACCTGTTTTTCTAGGCGTAAAACTTCTTCAAATGTTCTGCATTAAAAGTTCTATTAAGGTGTTGGCCCTGAGGATCCTCTAGCCTGTAGGCGTTGGCGTAAGGTATCCCAATGACTATGTAAGGTCCTTCCCATTTCGGCACCATCTTTCCCCTTTGGTCGGCTACCAGAAATTCATTCTTTCTCAGAACTTTTTCCCCTAGGAAGAATTGTCGTCGTCCTACTTTCCGATTAAAATATCGTGCAGTGGCGAGCTTCATCCTTCCTTGGACTTCTTCCGACGCCCATCTTCTTTCGTCAGCTAGATATAAATCAATCTTCCGTTGCTCATCATTTTGATCGATCTGATAGGCTGCGACCCTCTGGGAGATGTTAGCCACTTCGATAGGTGATACAGCCTCCGATCCATATACCATGCTAAACGGGGTTTCACCTGTTGCCCTTTTAGGAGAGGTTCTAAGTGCCCACAACACTTGATCTAACTCCTCGACCCACTTTCCTTTTAAGGCGAAGATCCTTTTCTTCAATCCATTGAGGATAGTTTTATTGGCGACCTCCACCTGTCCATTAGTCTGGGCGTGATTGACCGAGCCAAATCGATGATTAATTCCCATCTCCTCACAAAAGTCGACGAGCTCGTCACTAGAAAACTGCGGACCGTTATCACTAATAAGGATCTTCGGGACTCCATATCGGCATATGATCTGTTCTTGTATGAACTTGATCATCCGGAAGGTGGTTGTGGAGGCTAGAGACCTGGCTTCGATCTATTTGGAGAAGTAATCAATGACGTCTACGATATGCGTACGTTGCCCCGTAGATTGAGGCAGAGCCCTGATTAGATCGATACCCCACTGGGCGAAGGGTCAGGCGCTCATCATAGGGGTGAGCTCTGCTGGTGGTTTAGTAATCCTGGGAGCATAGATTTGACAAGCAAAACAAGAGCGTACCAGTGACATCGCCTCTTTATGCATAGTCGGCCAGTAGAAACCTTGCTGCAGTGCTTTGAGGACTAAGGTTTTAGCCCCTTCGTGACATCCAGCATCTCCCCCGTGTAGGTCTTCCATTATTCTTTCTGTTTGAGGAGCTGCTACACACCTGAGATAAGGAGTAGAATACCCCCTTTTGTAGAGATATCCGTCTAAGATCACAAATCGTCCAGTCACCCTTTGAATTTGAGTGGCCTCTGTTGTATCTTCTGGGAGAACCCCTTTTTCCATGTAGTTTTGGATGGGGGTGATCCAAGAGTCGGGATTTTGGACATTAAGAACTTCTGCTCCTGCCTCCACAGCGGAATAGAGAGAGCTTTCGATAAAGTGTACAGTCACTGAGGGAGATTTTCCCAGCGCGAGTTTACTGAGGGCGTCGGCCTCTTGATTTTCTTCTCGTGGGATGGCTTCTATTTGGAAATGGGGCATGTCCCGAACGAGTTTTCGTACCTCCTCAGCATACTTCTTCATGTTTTCTCCTTTGGCGACGTAAGTCCCATTTGTTTGATTGACGATTAATTCAGAATCACATCGTACCTTTAGATTTGGGATGCCCATACCTTTGGCTATCCGAAGACCCGTGAGCAAAGCCTCGTACTCAGCTTCATTGTTGGTCGCTCGAAAGGTTAAAGCCAGGGCATAGCGAAGTGGCTCTCCTTCTGGTGGCGTCAAGACCAGTCCAGCCCCACATCCTAGAGCAGACGACGATCCATCAGTGTGTAATACCCACGGTAAGGTGTCGTTGGCCGTATTTTCTGGAGTAATCTTCACATGCTCTTCTTGAGGAAGGACGATAGGCGGGGCGTCGGGTGTTACCGTATTTTCAGCTATGAAGTCGGCCAAAGCCTGGCCTTTGATCGCCTTCCGTGGTTCGAAGTGGATGCGAAACTTGCTTAATTCTACTGCCCACTTAACCATCCTTCCTGAAATATTAGGCTTTTGCAATAATTGTTTCAAGGGTTGATTAGTGAGTACCGTAATTTCATGAGCGTGGAAGTACGGTCGGAGCTTCCTTGCTGCTATCAATTGAGCATATAGATACTTCTCGATTTCCATGTAATTCGCCTCGGCTACTCCAAAAAGCTTACTAACATAGTACACAGGGATCTGAGCGCCATCGGTTTCTTTGATGAGAACTGAGCTTACTGCGGCTAAGCTGATACTCAAATATAGGAACAAGGGATCTTCAGGTAAGGGTTTTGCCAGGGCGGGGAGTGAGTGAAGCCTTTTTAACTGCTGAAAGGCTTCTTCGCACTCCTTTGTCCATTCGAACGTCTTATTAGCCCCTAGGATCTTGAAGAAGGGGAGGGATTTATCGCCTGACCTGGCTAGAAATCTTCCCAAAGAGGCCAGCCTTCCATTTAGACTATGCACCTCCCTATGACAGGTGGGCGAGGACATCTCCTCTATGGCGGTTATCTTTTCAGGGTTAGCTTCTATTCCTCTCTGGCTGACCATAAATCCTAGGAATTTCCCTGATTGAACTCCGAAGGCGCACTTGGTAGGATTTAGCCTCACTTGGTGTAACCTCGTACACGCAAATGCTTCTTCAAGGTATTGAACGTGGTCGTGCCCCTTCTTGGTTTTTACCAACATGTCGTCGACGTAGGCCTCCATGTTTCTTCCTATCATGGATTTGAAAAGTTTATTTACCTTTCGTTGATAGGTGGCCCCCGCATTTATCAAACCAAAGGTCATGACAGTGTAATGATAGATATGCTGTCCGCGTAGAAGGCGGTGTGAGCCTCATCTTTGGGATGCATTCGAATCTGGTTGTATCCGGAATAGGCGTCCATAAAGCTTAAGAGCTCATGTCCTGAAGTGACGTCGACTAACTGGTCGATCCTTGGGAGGGGATAGGAATCCTTTGGGCAAGCTTTATTAAGATCTCGAAAAACCCATACACACATCCTCCATTTCTTACTAGGTTTTCTTACCAATACTGGGTTAGCGACCCATGTTTGGAATCGTATCTCTTTTACGAAACCTGCTTCCACCAATTTTCCCACCTCTTGACGGATCACGGCCTTCTTTTCTGCCCCCATAGATCTTCTTTTCTGGGCGATGGGTTTTATGGCTGGGTCTATCCTTAACTCATGGGAGATAATATCGGGACTAATTCCTGGCATGTCGCTGGGTTCCCAGGCGAATAACTCTTTGTACTTTCTGAGGAGAGTCGTTATCCTCCTCGCCTGTTCCGGGTTTAAAGCGGCCCCGATTTTTACATTCCTTTCCGTTCCCTCCAAGACGACCTCTACCAACTCTATAGAGTATATAAGTTGATATGCTCACATTGCATCTTGTCATTTATACTTGCATTTACTTCTATCATATCATTAGATGATTGTATAAGGTTATTATATGGTGCATATATCATGTAGTACATGTTACATGGTGTATGCACCTTGGTGCACCATGTTGGGCACATAGGATAGCTAGTCCTAGTTGGTGATCCTTATCACCTAGTATATATAGTTTACCTATTGCATTGTAATCCCTAATCATCAATCAACAAATGATTCAACCTTCTAAAGCTATTATGGTATCAGAGCCACCTCAAATGGCGGCACAACCACAAAGCTAAAGAAGACCAAGTTTCTTCAAAGTTTTGCTTTAACATTCACCTTGTTCAAGTGTGGATTTGCAACTTCAGCTTCGTGGATCATCTTTTCTACTTCAACAATCCATTTCTTACTTAAGAATGGACATATAGTAAGTGGAATTTCAAGAACTCAACACGCATAAAGTAGATCTGCACCTAGACTAAGCATAGCCAAGATGACTTAGTACTAGTTTGCTTGTTCTTGAAGAATTCAGCCTTGTTGAGCTGATTGCGTGTTTGATATTGCTATTTCCTGGAGTTTGCTTTGTTTCTCTACATTTGGATATGGATTTTGAACATGTTTCAGCTGCGCCCCTTGCTTGATACCTGGAATTTCATTGCTTGATTTCCCTTATCTACACATTGCTCGGCTAAGGAGCATTTGTGCCTACCTTGTGCTTTGTGTTCATATCTTCAAGAATTCTGAGCTTTCATCAATGGAGAATGGTTTCTAATCCATTTCTGTTGAATTTCAAGCTTTGAAAGTCACAAATCTTGTTGCGGAATTGTACAAGCAATCTCATAGGGTGAGCTGGATTTTGTCCTACTATCAACAACCTTGGTGTACTACTTTTGTTTGTAGTGCAACTTGTGTATGCGATTTTGATTGGATTGTGGCAGCTGATTTCTTGGATTTGGATTCCTATTATTCACATTCCATACCTACTTGTGTTATCTGAGTTACAAAATGGCTCAAGAAACCAATGTTGATGACCCCCTTTACATACACCCCTCAGACACCACTGGCCATATGCTCATCCCTTTCCAACTACAAGGAACCTCCAACTATCATGTTTGGAGCACATCAATCAGGGAAGGCTTGTTGGTGAAGAACAAGCTTGGCTTTATAGATGGCACATTCACAAGATTGGATGTTGATGTCAATGATAGAGTGAAATGGGATAGGGCAAATGCAATTGTCAAGGCATGGTTGAGGAACACTGTGGCCAAAGATTTGGTGAATGGTTTGGTCTACAACACCTTCTTCTATTTGGAATGACTTGAAGGAGATGTTTGATAAAGTGGATGGCACACAAATCTTTCAATTAACAAGGGAGATTTATCAAACATCTCAAGGTGTGCTCTCTATCACTGAGTACTTTGCCAAGATGAAGCAACTCTGGGATGCCCTTGCTTCCATTGATGATTTGGATCTTCAATGTGCTGGAGACATTGCCATTGTCAATGAACACAAGGAGAAGCAAAAGTTGATGGCATTTCTTCTGGGACTGAATGACTCCTATGGACACATTAGGAGCACCTTACTTATGAGACAACCACTTCCTTCCCTTAGCATTGCATTCTCTGTATTGGTACAAGAAGAAAGCCAAAGGACCATCTCTGGTTCCATTGGTGATGTGGGTGAGGCAACTGCCTTGTTCACTGGAAAGCATCCATCCTATGGTGGTGGTAGAGGCAATGGAAGAGGATATGCAAGGGGTAGAGGCTTTGCTAGAGGCAATGGCAATGGAATTGGAAGAGGAAATGGCTTTGGAAGAGGCAACTTCAATCCTTCAAGTCAGAGACCACTCAATACTTGCAACTATTGTGGCAAGAGAGGTCACATTGAAGACAATTGCTACATCAAACATGGCTACCCATATGATCACCCAATTCATCAAACCAATCCAAATGCTCCTAAGAGGAATTGGAATTCAGCCAACATTGTTGAAGAAGGTGGCAACTCAAGCACAATTGAGCATGTGGTAGCCAAGGACAAAAGGATATTTCATGGCACAGCTGACAAAAGAATCCAACATGTTGCTGCCCATAATGATCACTTTGATCATACACCCCTAAGCTTTGAGGATATGGATCAAGCTCATGTCAACATGGCAGGTATATCTAGTGATTCTATGGTTTGGATAGTTGACTCAGGTGCTACTAACCACATCACTCATCAAGTTGAGTGGCTACATGATTTGAAGAAAAGTGATTCAGATCACCAATATGTGCACTTGCCAAATGGTCACAAATGCAAAGTGACTCATGTTGGTTCTTGTTCTTTCTCAAGTGGATTTACCTTGACCAACATACTCTTGGTCCCTGACTTCAAGTTCAATCTGATCTCTGTATCTAGGTTACCTAGCCAGTTAAATTGCAAAGTGATCTTTACTTGTGATCATGTGTTACTTCAGGGCCAGAGTGGCAAGTCCATGGTGATTGGGGAATGGAATAGAGGACTATACACTTTGAAGGATGTGGTGCCTTCAAGCCCAAGGAAGTTAGCAGCTGCTTGCTTGGAGAATAAGGATGAAGTATTGAGATGGCATAGGCGTTTGGGCCATGTCTCTGAACAATATTTGAATCATTTGGATGTTTTAGGCTTGAATAAGACATATGGTTGTATCAAACAATGCACTATTTGTCCTCTTGCAAAACAATCTAGATTTTCTTTTCCAACCAGTGATTCTATTGCTTCAAAGCCCTTTGATTTGGTTCACATGGATCTATGGGGTCCTTACAAAGTGCCAACCTTCAAGAACAATCAATACTTCTTGACCATTGTTGATGATCACTCAAGGGCAACTTGGGTTTACTTGATGAAGCACAAAAGTGATACTTTCTTGCACATCAAGAATTTCCTAATCATGGTGAAGAATCAATTTGGAACAATGGTCAAAACTTTGAGGAGTGATAATGGGACTGAGTTCATCAATTCTATTTGCAAAGGTTTGCTTCTTCAATTTGGCATTCTTCATCAAACAAGTTGTGTGCATACACCACAACAAAATGGAAGGGTGGAACGCAAACATAGGGACATCCTCAACATTGCTAGAGCTATAAGATTTCAAGCATCCATGCCTTTGAGGCATTGGGGGTATTGCATACTCAATGCTTGTTACTTACTCAATAGGCTTCCCACCTCTATCTTGAAGTTCAAGTCACCTATTGAAGTGTTATATGGCAAAACTCCTTACCTTCATCACTTGAGAACTATAGGTTGTCTATGTTTTTCAACCAAATTGAACAACCATGACAAGTTTAGTCCAAGGGCTGAACCATGCATCCTAATGGGATATTCAACATCTCAAAAAGGATACCTTGTGATGAACATTTCAAACTCAGTGTTTCATGTATCAAGGGATGTTCATTTCCATGAGGATATTTTCCCCTTTAGCATGTCTAAGGATGCTCTAAAGGCCCTTATTCCATCTTGCTTGGGAGTCAAGCAACCACTTGAGGATTTCCCACCTGAGAATCCTTTCCATTTTGACATGGATATATCAGCCAATTCTCCTCCCATTGAGGTTGTCACACCTCAAATGGATGATCAAGCACCTCCAATTGAGGATCAACCACCTCAACAACCAATTGAAGAAGAAGCACCCCAACCTTCCAATCTAAGAAGGAGTCTTAGAATTGCACAACTACACCCACCACCTCCTAGGAGAAGTGCAAGACTTGCTGAACTCAAACAAAGATCAAGTTCAAATGCTATCTTTGGAATGGAAAAGTATGTCTCCTATGACAACTTGGGTCCACAATACAAATGCTTCTTGGCTGCTCTTGACAAGATCAAAGAGCCAACCACCTATAAACAAGCAATCAAAGACCCAAAATGGATCTTGGCCATGAAGGAGGAAATGCAAGCACTTCAAAACAACAACACTTGGGAGCTAATAGAACTCCCACAAGGCAAATCTTCAATTGGTTGCAAATGGGTATTTAAGGTCAAATACAATTCTGATGGTTCCATTGAAAGATACAAAGCAAGATTGGTTGCCAAGGGATTCACTCAAATTGAAGGGACTGATTTCAATGAGACATTCTCCCCTGTAGTCAAAATGGACACAGTGAGGATCATATTAGCTTTGGCAGCTTCCAAATCATGGGGATTGTACCACATGGATGTAAACAATGCATTTCTTCAAGGTGATCTAAATGAAGAAGTGTATATGGACATTCCCCAAGGTTTTAATCATTCCAAGTCTCTTGAGGGATATCCCAAACTTGTATGCAAGCTCAACAAGTCCTTATATGGTCTCAAACAAGCTTCAAGACAATGGAACATCAAGCTCACTCAAACCTTATTGAAGAATGGTTACAAACAATGTGCCTCAGATCATTCCTTGTTCACCAAGATACAAGGTGATGACAAAGTTTTTCTTCTCACCTATGTTGATGATCTTCTAATCACTGGCTCCAACACCAAGATGATCAATCAATTGAAGAACACACTCCAAACACACTTCAAATTGAAGGACTTAGGAGACTTGAGGTACTTTTTGGGACTTGAAGTTGCAAGGTCAGATAGAGGTCTTGTAATCAACCAAAGGAAGTATGCAATTGAGCTCATTGAAGATGCTGGCCTAGGGGCTGCAAGGCCTGCTGAAACCCCTATGGAGTTCAATGTCAAACTCACCACACATGAGTATGACAAAGCAACTAATTCAAACATTGATGATGCACTCTTGGAGGATGCCACTTCTTATAGGAGGATCATTGGCAAGTTGCTATACCTTACCATGACAAGGCCAGACATAAGCTTTTCAGTGCAAAGACTCAGTCAATTTGTTGACAAGCCAAAGAAGTCCCATCATGATGCAATCATAAGAGTCATCAGATACATTAAAGGCACTCCAGGGCAAGGATTGATCTATCCTTCCAACAACAAGCTCAATTTGAGTTTGTTTTGTGATTCTGATTGGGCTGCTTGCCCTTTTAGTAGGAAATCAGTGAGTGCTTATTGTGTCAAGCTAGGAGAAGCTATGATAGCCTGGAAGGTAAAGAAGCAAGACACAATTTCCCTATCAAGTGCTGAGGCAGAGTATAGATGCCTAAGAGTTGCAATTCAAGAGGCACTTTGGGTGGGAAGAATCCTCAAGGAACTTGGCATACAAGTAAATCTTCCTATCCCAATCCACACAGATAGCCAAGCAGCTGTGAAGATTGCAAAGAATCCCATGTTCCATGAGCGCACCAAGCACATTGAGCTAGACTGCCACTTCACAAGACATCATATTCAACAAGGATTCATAGGTGTCCATTACATTCCTTCAAAGGAACAACTTGCTGACTTGCTTACCAAGGCATTGGTCAAGAGTCAACACTTAGCTTTGCTAAAGCTATATGGAATCAAGGATGTGTTCCAAGAAAGAAGAGAAGAAGAAGAAAAGGATGGGAGAATATAGAGTATATAAGTTGATATGCTCACATTGCATCTTGTCATTTATACTTGCATTTACTTCTATCATATCATTAGATGATTGTATAAGGTTATTATATGGTGCATATATCATGTAGTACATGTTACATGGTGTATGCACCTTGGTGCACCATGTTGGGCACATAGGATAGCTAGTCCTAGTTGGTGATCCTTATCACCTAGTATATATAGTTTACCTATTGCATTGTAATCCCTAATCATCAATCAACAAATGATTCAACCTTCTAAAGCTATTAAACTCCTCCATAGGGGCCGGTCGTCCACTCTCTTCTCGCGGATCTTCTTCCGTGACTATAGAGAGGGTTTCTCTTTGATTTGATCTTTTGAGGAGGTCGACATAACATTGTCGAGATATCTCCTGATCGCCCCAGACTTCTCCTAACCCGTGGTGAGTCGGGAAACTCATGACTTGGTGGAAAGTCGATGGTACGATGTGGTTGGGGTTGAGAGTGGTTCTCCCCAGTATCACGTTGTAAGCACCAATTTGGTCGACTACTACAAAACGAACCTGCAAATGGAGCGTTTTCCACCCTTGACCTAAAATCATGGGAAACTGGATTGCTCCTAGAGGGTAAGTCGTCCTTCCCGCCAGTCCCACTAAAGGAGAAGTCATCTCTTTCAAGTCTTCCTTCTTGTATCCCATACCAGTGTGAACTTTGAGAGTGATCACGTCGGCGGAACTTCCTCCATCTACATGTATTCTTTTAATATCTGAATTATTTATTCGAGCAGTTATTACCAGGGCATCCTCGTGGAATGGCAAGACCTCTGAAAGATCTTCTGTCGAAAAGGTGATCGCCATTGGCTCTATGTTGATGGATATACGCCCAATTTGAACCCGTTGACTTCCGAACCGTTGTATTTTTATCGTCCCATTTATGATTGCAAATCGAAACTTCAACCCGGACACTTCGCGAGAACACCGACGGCTCGGACGGGGCCGAAGCGCCCGTCCGACAATGAAGGACTCACCTAGGTGAGGTCGGGTGGCCACACCCGACCTCCCCTAGGGGAGATCGGGTCAGCCGACCCGATCTCCCCTAGGGGAGATCGGGTGGACCAACCCGATCTCTCCTAGGAGAGATCGGGTCAGCCGACCCGATCTCTCCTAGGAGAGATCGGGTCGGCCAACCCGATCTCTCCTAGGAAAGATCGGGTTGGCCAACCCGATCTCTCCTAGGAGAGATCGGGTCGGCTGACCCGATCCCTCCTAGGAGGGATGGGGTTGGCCAACCCCACCCTCCCTAGGAGGGGTTGGGTGCCCTCACCCAACCCCTACCCTTGGGGGTCGGATTCCTCCCCCCCAAGGGTCCCGACACCACTCTCAGACGCCCCTGCTCGGTCCACTCCGCCTACCTCCTCCGAATCCTAAGGTCTTAATTATATGCTTAAAGGTTAATTAATTGTGTTTAAAGGCTAACGATGTCATTAAGCCACCTTAATGACACCGTTGCCTATAAATACCCCACCTTCACAACTCATTTGATCATCTTGGCAATTTGCACAATTTTGCTCTGACATCTCTCTAGCTTTATCTCTCTAAAACCGTACTGACTTAGGCATCGGAGAGGGTTCACCAGGCACCACCCCCCCCCCTCTGTGCCTGGTATTGCCCCTCTTGCAGGGTGGCAAGGAGAAGAGAACCAAGGAAGCCTAAGAGCATAGAGCAGTAGTACAAGTCTCAGGAGGTCAGAAAGGAGAGAAGGAAAGGAGGTCAGAAGGAGAGAAGGAAAGGAGGTCAGAAGGAGAGAAGGAAAGGAGGTCAGAAGGAGAGAAGGAAAGGAGGTCAGAAGGAGAGAAGAGAAGGACACATATCAGAACGACTACCCCAAGGGAGCAGAAGGGCATGTATCAGAATGACTAGTCCTAGGAACAGTGAACCCGACATTTCATTAGTGGGAGATAAATTCTAGATTGACGACCCGTTGACCTAGACTTTATAACCTAACACTTGGCGCCGTCTGTGGGCTTCGAACAGAAAGCCTGGCAATAACAAGAGCGATGACGAGCAGCTCAGTATATAGGCATCACCGCCCACCTGGGGGCAATAGGCGAGGGAGACAGCCTATACCTCCAGCAAGGCAGCCTAACCCAGAGAAACAGCCTGCACACCAGAGCCTCAGGTAGCCCCACAGGCACCCCAGCCTAACAAGCAGGGAGGAGGCTTCCACAGCTCCAACTCCATTGACTAGGAAGCCACAGGGACAGGGGGGCAACAAGAAGTGCCATCCCAATACACGGCACCTCCACAGGGATACCACTATGAGGCACAACCTCAAGGGAATCCCACAGGGACACCACTAGCTTACAGAGAGACCCTAAGGAATAGGCAGGAAAGGCAACACCGACAGGAAGGAGAAGAAGCTCATGAAGAGGAGCAAATCCCAACGGAAGAACACCACTCGCACCCTCGAACAGGGCAGCGAGGAGAACAAAGGAGAGACAACCAAAGGCCACCCCCAGGGGGAAGGCAGCAATCTGTGCCTCCAAGGCAGCAACAGGCACAGCAGGATGCCAGGGCATACACCCCTCTGGGGGCAGATAGACAGGCAAGACCTCCAAGGAGGCATGGATTCAACCAAGTACCCCAATAGGGACATACACCGCATTAAGGGAGGACATACATGCCAGACCAACAAGGATATAGGAGTTCCAACATCCACCCTGGCAATGTACACATACAGTCCGTATCACCACAGACATGCCTAAAGGACATACCAAGGAAAGCTCAAAGGGAGGGACATAGTCCCAACAACACAATAAAGCAACCACCTACCCATGATACAGCACGACAGGTCCAAACCCCTTGTGCATGACAACCCTTGGCACACGTCCTCCTAGGACAGAGGAGGAGTTGAAAAGACAAGGATTTGAACAGGGAACTAATAGAGTACCACACCACGTCAGCACATAGCTACTACAATGGGAAGTCTCATGGAGAGACATAGTAGAGTGAGACCGCACATAGCATACATGAAGGATACACCTCCACCTAGTCCGCCTTGCAAGGATGCGACCTCATATTCCTCAAGTGGAAGGAATACACACAGACTAATGGAGGAAGACAGTTACATTACCAAGGAAACAGGGGATATCAACACCCCCACTCCCATATCCTTCCCATATCCTCTTATTTAATTTAACTGCATAACAAGTCAACTCCCTAAAAGGGGTAGATTTTGATACTTGATATCAACATGTTTTCCAAGAATGACCATACCGGACGCCTCCGGGCTCCGTGATATATATGTACACAGGTGAACCACTAGAAGAATCAGTAAAAGGCCGTCGCCAATCAAGAGATGCACAAGCAACAGATTCCTCAATCCCAAAGACCACCTATAAGGTCAAGTTTCTGGGAAAGATCACAAGATGGAAGGCTCACTTACAAAAATAAGTTGAACACTCCCAACATCCTATAGAGGAACTACCATGAAGGTCACAAAGGATTACCCCTACTACAACCTTCCACCAAGCATCCTAGGGCCAAGCCCGTCAAAGAATCCCATCTGGCATTGGTATGCAAGGGGGGCACCAGTCACAACATGCCCTCCCCACAAACGCCCATTAGCACAAGAGGGGGTAGCCGCGAACACATCCCTCCAGAAATGGAAGAAACCATATCACATGGGTAACGCCCACCATCAAAGGCAAACACCTCCAGCGGATCTTTATGATTTCACAAAATAGCCAGGAGACACAACTACACTTAGAAAGCTCATCCAAGGTAATGGAATACACTTCCATCAAAAACCCTCAAGGACACCAAGCCTAGCAAAGGAAGAACGGTGACACCATCATCAAGATTTTAAAAAGGGATATGGAAAACATAGTATTTCCACACAATGATATGTTAGTCATAAGAGAGGGAATCACCAACTTTGACATGAAGAGAATCATAGTACATGAGGGGAGTCCGTCAGACATCTCCCGTGACCAACCATTGATGATACTAGAGAAGAGTCAGGCATACCTAATACCAAAGGACCCCCTACTAGTAAAGGTGGTCAGAACATCAACACACCCATTAGGGACACGGCACTACAAATGAACCAGGAAAAGGATGGAACACATATCCTTACAAGTATCCTTACAAGTTTCCTTGCATTTATCCTTGCAAAAATTAACTCCATAGAAAAGAGGTCATCTGATAGATGACTATGTCTCTGTTCTCAAAATATGATCCTAACCCGGAGATCCTTGGACTCCGTACCATATATGTAATGAATAACATGTCCATCAGATACAGGTACACGAAGATTCAAGACAGCGCCATAAGGATTAGACGCATACCTCTACCAAGTACGACACATTGGAGTGTTCATAAACACTCCTTCGCCATCTCACAAGAAAGGAGGGCAACCAAGGATACAAGTCCTAATAGAATAAACATCGGTAGAAAATCCTGTCATTGAAGTCATGCACCAAGAGAGAAACTCTAGAGATGCAAGATTAGCAAAAGAGATAGTGCAACAACTAGAGTGTGAAAATGAGATACATCTCCTATCAAGAGCCTTAGGGCAGGATAATAGTTCTACAAGATCAACCAAAGAAGAGCTCAAAAGCTTAGGGAGTAAGGTTTCAAGATTGACCCTCACACTAGACGCACATCCCGATCAACCACCTTGTCTGCAAATGATAAGACATTTGACTCTGGCATCCCATCAAGAGGAGAACCCCGATAAAAGGGGCACTAGAAAAATATCCCGCCTCTAAGGCCATACGCCGAATACATGATGAATGACGGTTATAACAAAACAAAAAAGGAGGGACTTGTCAGCTCAACACACCTCAAACACGTATACGTACGCAATACAAAGGCAGTCTCTAATGAAGCTATCCAACAAGGAATAGCCAATACGAGGCCAAACCCATGGAAAATCAGGGAACATCACCGGCGAACCTAAAGGAAAACGTCCTTTGTAGGTTCAAGTCCTAATTCAAAAGAAGTCTATAACCAAGATTCAAGGTGGGAGGAGCATGACCAGTGGAACACCCCCTAAGGGCATCGAAGAATACTCCAGTGTGAAGGGAAAGGCAAGGCACTCTAAGTGCCACAACACTCCAAGAAGATACAACCCGATCAGACCCCCACACCCCCATGCACGAGGAAAGAGCATGGATCAGATTGACTAGTCTGAAACACACCTACGAGATTAACAACTCAAGACACCATTCTATGAGAGAGCTCTTCAACCTACACAAGGAAAAGGGGGGAAAAATTTACAAGCACCCCTAGGATACAAACAATGCCACATCCTAGTTATCAAGAGAATGAAATCCACCACCACCCACCCAAAGCAAAAGCTCTTCCACCCAACTTCAAAAGACACATCCGACAAAGGCATCATTCAAACCATGCCTATGACTGAAACAAGCAAGCATGAGAAAGAGTAAATCCTACAAGGGACACTCATCGCATTCAAAGAAGCAGACAAGGGAGCCCCGAGCATAAGGGGTACCCAACCAAGAAAATGAACGAGGGGCCTTCAACGGCCAAATATGAAAGGCGGTGTGACCACCAAGCAACTTGGGGGGCACCAAACGAATAAGTGCTTGGTAGTCCACCTAAGTATAAAAGAAGAGATTAGAGGCAGAAGATCACAATAACATGCGATACCACTTCTCCTAGAAGAGGTCACATAGAGGAAAGCATCCTCAACTCCCTATATGAACTCGTCCTAAGTTGGCAACACACAAACATCGCCCTCGAGAGGTGATCTCCCATACTGAAGGAAAAGCGTGATAGCATGCAATATCATAAAAGGAAAAGTCAAGTAAAGACTCGAAAAGCATACCAAAGATGCACCCTACATGAGAAAGGACACAAGGTAAGGTAATATTATGAGCCCTCCGGGAGCCTATCCCGCGAACAGATTTCGACGCCCCCAAGAGCGTATCTTGAGAGTAGTGTTCATACTACGACCTTCGACGCCCCCAAGAGCGTATCTTGAGAGTAGTTTATATACTACGACATTCGACGCCCCCAAGAGCGTATCTTGAGAGTAGTTTATATACTACGACATTCGACGCCCCCAAGAGCGTATCTTGAGAGTAGTGTTCATACTACGACCTTCGACGCCCCCAAGAGCGTATCTTGAGAGTAGTTTATACACTACGACCTTCGACGCACCAAGAGCGTATCTTGAGAGTGGTTTCCAAAAACTACGAATTTCGACGCCCCCAAGAGCGTATCTTGAGAGTAGTGTTCATACTACGACCTTCGACGCCCCCAAGAGCGTATCTTGAGAGTAGTTTATACACTACGACCTTCGACGCACCAAGAGCGTATCTTGAGAGTGGTTTCCAAAAACTACGAATTTCGACGCCCCCAGGAGCGTATCTTGAGGTAGATTTGCAACCTACCAGATTCGACGCCCCCAAGAGCGTATCTTGAGGTAGAAAAAACACTACCAGTTCGACGCCCCCAAGAGCGTATCTTGAGGTAGATTTCAAACTACCAGTTCGACGCCCACCAGGAGCGTATCTTTGGTCTAACCTGTGCCCTCCGGGAGCCTATCCTGCGAAACGTTAAGTGCCGTCCGAGAGCCTGTCTCGTGAACAGTTTGACACCCGTCAAGAAGGTATCGGTGGACTAACCTGTGCCCTCCGGGAGCCTATCCTGCGAAACGTTAAGTGCCGTCCGAGAGCCTGTCTCGTGAACAGTTTGACACCCGTCAAGAAGGTATCGGTGGACTAACCTGTGCCCTCCGGGAGCCTATCCTGCGAAACGTTAAGTGCCGTCCGAGAGCCTGTCTCGTGAACAGATTTCGACGCCCACCAAGAGCGTATCTTTGGTCTAACAGTACAACGTATACCGTGTAAGGGGTATCAGAAGAGATCATCACACCATGCTTAGAAGGATACCATCCTTAGAAGGACACTATGCTCAGAAGGATACCATAAGAAAGAAATTTCTAAGTAAAGTAATGTGAAGAACAAGTAATGTTTTTTCCTGATGAGATAGCAGGTATGATGTGAAGGAAAGCACAAAAGAAAGAAAAAGAAAGGAAAGCATATTCAAAGGAGAAGTCCATGACCAAAGGATCATATACAGAAGCACAAGAGGTTATCATGAAAAGTAACGAGTTATACTACCACCCATATCACAAGTCAAGAGAAGTATCTCAAAGGAACCCAACACCACCAAGAAGGATAGCAAAGACATGAAATCCGAAGGTCAAAGCTCTCAAAATAAGCTCGACCCATCAAGAAGAGAATTGCCTTACAAGTCACACAAATCAACCTCCGACAAATATTATTGTCATACATGTCGCCCTCGCGTGACCTATGCTCGTATCAGACTTGAACATCGTCAAGCACAACTCATGAAGGAGACATCTAAAGAGCGTAAAAGATACAACATCCGACAAGACGAGACATCGGGACCTAACCCAACAAACATAGCCTACACAAAAGGCAACTATAGCAATGAAGGCTCTCCAATGAGAAAGGAATACTAAAGCACAACTCCATACATCGTGATGTGGCTATCATGTCCACATACACTGAAGTGGCTATCATGTCCACATACCTTGAGGTGGCTATCATGTCCACATACACTGAAGTGGCTATCGTGTCCACATACACTGAAGTGGCTATCATGTCCACATACCTTGAAGTGGCTATCATGTCCACATACCTTGAAGTGGCTATCATGTCCACATACCTTGAAGTGGCTATCACGTCCACATACCCTGAAGTGGCTATCATGTCCGCACACTACAAAAGGGCTATCACTCCCACACATCAGGAAGTGGCTATCATGTCCACATACCTCGAAGTGATTATCATGGCAGCACATCATAAAACATCTGTCAAAGACATGCATTGTAAAGACACCATCCCGACCACGAACATCAAAAGGCTACGCCTAGCCTTAGGAGGAGGTTCAAGAAAAAGGAAAAACAACACCCTTCGTACGCTCATCAAAGGTAGACACTTATATTTCAACCCAATGGGTGATACCAGGAAGGAGACGTCCTCATTATGAAGACAACCTCCATATCTCACGAAATCAACCATGAAGCAAAGAATCACGACAAGCACTATTGAGGGCATATAACAAAACGATCCCCACAACGATCACAACTACGATACTAGTAGAGGCTAACTCAAGAGCAGTCTCCACCAAACTCCAAAGCAAGAATTTGCTATCTTAATCAGAGCCATGGCAAGAGAGGGGAACCTCAGTGTAAGATGATGATCACACCCGTCACCAAAAGAAAAATCTTCAACGCAGGGGTTAATAACATAACCCATAGGAAAGACAAAGACACCTTCAAAAGTCGTCAAATCTATATGAAGATGAAATAAACTTGAGACTCGGCCCCTCGGCTGGGGGGCAGGGGATAGAGAAGAGACATCAAGACCTATGATCACCCCATCGCCAGCCGCAGGTTGTTCCCCTTTGTCAAGCAAAGAGGGCGCCTCTTCAACCACTACCTCCTTACCATGGGAGGGAGTCAGCAAGGGGGCACTTGAAGGAGAGCCTCTCGCGGTTTCTTTCTCCTCGACAGCCGAGGGCCCGACCTCAGAGTCAGGTTTCCGCGCCTTGGATTTAGATTGACTTGAACTCTCACCCACCACGAGAACCATTCGGTAACCAAGGAAGAACGCTCTAACAACAAAAAGGAAGCAGCATGAGAACAATCATAAGTATATCACAAAGAAAAAAGAAGGGAAAAAGAACGTACTGGAAGCATTAGCAGTCCCCCCTGACTTAGAAAATTTCTTGGTCTGATAAGCAGAACTAGAGGGTCCTTCCCTCTCATCTGATTCAACGGTCTCCCTGTCTGAAGAAGAAAGCTTCCCAAAAGTGAGTCATCTATACAAGCAACCAACACAAAGATCAACCCTTACTCATGGAGGGGCGAGATACGCCTACTACGGGGGCAACCTTAACACCAAGGGAAGAGGGCGAACTTTTAGTTTCCCCAAATGGAGCAACGCTCCAGCACATCCGAAGGAAGGGTCAACCCTTAACACATGTCAATAGACCCCTTCGCTCGCGGAGGTAAGAAGAAAGCTTGTAAGCTTTTTCACCCTCACTTTTATGGGGAACAAATTGCAGGGTAAAGGTCAAGAGCTATACACACGCTCCAACGAATGAAGGAAAAATGACACACATGCCGAAGGTCGAGGTTAATGGACAATGCTCATGCTAGTACAAGGGAGGTGGAACGTTATGTCCCATTGAGTGGCAGAGTCCCCACCCTCAGGTACATCAATGTCATCACTCATGCTTATACTCACAACCCATCCATACATACATGCTCATGCTTGCACTCATATGCATGCCCACATACACACTCCCATGTGTTCAAACATTTAGACGTCCATGCACATGGCCGCCATATATTCATGCATACATTCATGACTACAATCGCAGCATGTCTCCACTCACTCTCATCCTTATGTTCCTACTTGCATATATGCTAGTACACATCCTCATGTTCATGATATGTCCATGTTCACTCCTAGTTAACATCCTATAGGCATATTTTCTAGTATCCCATACTTAGAAAAAATTTTGGGCCAAAATTAAATTTTTCTCCACTTAGGCAAATCACGACATGAAATTGAAGCATGAATCACTTAGATGTATCAGTATTGCATTCCTATGCAAGCATGTATTTTTTGAGTATACGCCTGTAGCAAAGATAGATTTATTACTCCCACCTCAGACGGACGCGTGCTTAGGCACACGTTCGTGCTACTCTGACGTTTACAATTCCTCTATCTCATAAGGCAGGGGGCAGAGTCAGAGGCACGCATCCATGGGTAAGCAGACATTCAGACAAAGAAGGTAAAATCCCGGTTTCAAATTGCGCGTGTCATACCATCCTAAAATAGAGTCAATCAAGGGTTAGGCCATTGGTTGACTCGGGGGCATGTGATGGATATACGCCCAATTTGAACCCGTTGACTTCCGAACCGTTGTATTTTTATCGTCCCATTTATGATTGCAAATCGAAACTTCAACCCGGACACTTCGCGAGAACACCGACGGCTCGGACGGGGCCGAAGCGCCCGTCCGACAATGAAGGACTCACCTAGGTGAGGTCGGGTGGCCACACCCGACCTCCCCTAGGGGAGATCGGGTCAGCCGACCCGATCTCCCCTAGGGGAGATCGGGTGGACCAACCCGATCTCTCCTAGGAGAGATCGGGTCAGCCGACCCGATCTCTCCTAGGAGAGATCGGGTCGGCCAACCCGATCTCTCCTAGGAAAGATCGGGTTGGCCAACCCGATCTCTCCTAGGAGAGATCGGGTCGGCTGACCCGATCCCTCCTAGGAGGGATGGGGTTGGCCAACCCCACCCTCCCTAGGAGGGGTTGGGTGCCCTCACCCAACCCCTACCCTTGGGGGTCGGATTCCTCCCCCCCCAAGGGTCCCGACACCACTCTCAGACGCCCCTGCTCGGTCCACTCCGCCTACCTCCTCCGAATCCTAAGGTCTTAATTATATGCTTAAAGGTTAATTAATTGTGTTTAAAGGCTAACGATGTCATTAAGCCACCTTAATGACACCGTTGCCTATAAATACCCCACCTTCACAACTCATTTGATCATCTTGGCAATTTGCACAATTTTGCTCTGACATCTCTCTAGCTTTATCTCTCTAAAACCGTACTGACTTAGGCATCGGAGAGGGTTCACCAGGCACCACCCCCCCCCTCTGTGCCTGGTATTGCCCCTCTTGCAGGGTGGCAAGGAGAAGAGAACCAAGGAAGCCTAAGAGCATAGAGCAGTAGTACAAGTCTCAGGAGGTCAGAAAGGAGAGAAGGAAAGGAGGTCAGAAGGAGAGAAGGAAAGGAGGTCAGAAGGAGAGAAGGAAAGGAGGTCAGAAGGAGAGAAGGAAAGGAGGTCAGAAGGAGAGAAGAGAAGGACACATATCAGAACGACTACCCCAAGGGAGCAGAAGGGCATGTATCAGAATGACTAGTCCTAGGAACAGTGAACCCGACATTTCATTAGTGGGAGATAAATTCTAGATTGACGACCCGTTGACCTAGACTTTATAACCTAACATATGTCTCTTGCCCTTTTCGAGGAGAGCTTTGGCGAGATGCACTAGGCGGCGAATTGATCCCTGGCCGAGCTTATTTCTCCCCCAGCCGCGAATCCTCCTGATAAAATGTTGATGTCGTTTCTCGGGGGCGTTCTCCATCTTCTCGACTCGTGTGCTCGATGTCGATGATGGCGTTGGATTTCCTCTTGCATAAATTCCAACTCTCTTCTTGCGAGGAGGCAATCCTCAGTGCTATGCCCCTCCTCTTGGTGATGTTCACAATAAGGCAAAGAACGGTAATCTCCTGCCTCTTGAAGCCTTTCCAATCTTTGTTGCGTCCGACGATACTCTCTCGTCGATACCCCCAGCATTGACGAGCCTTCTCCTCGTCGCCTCCGGGCTTCTGGTGTTATACTGCGAGCTGCTCAACTTTGTTCCACCTCTACGTGGAGATTTATTCGTTCCATCAGTTCTTCTAAACTTCCCAGAGGTTCGGTATACTGGTGGTGGCTAAAGTGTGGGACTGGGGTCCCAGACCTCTAAAGAATATTCGAATGGCCTCTCTTTCAGTACACTCACCTCCGGTGTATCCTGCTTCGAATCGTCTGGAATAACTTTCTAGAGTCTCATTTGACCCTTGAAATATCCCTTCCGCGAGGCGTCGCGGGTCTTGCCTGATTCGACTTCTAGGTGGGGCCATGACTTTTTGATCTTTTTCCCACAGACGGCGCCAAATGTTGGGATCAAAATGACGTGGCCACAAACTTCACGGAATGGACTTCTAGGCTTCGCCTTGGACGTAGCTCTCTCGAGGACTTGATTTCCTCCGGGAGTCTTTTAAGGTCGAGCACCTAAAAAGGGGTGGGGATGGCCCCTGATTCCACTCTGAAGCTTAAGTTAGTAATGTATTTGAGAGTGTAATATATAAGTATTCAGAGCAGATTAAATGTACCTGCGTAAATAGAAAATAGTCCCTATTTATAGGGATAAGTTACCAACTTTATATGGCGGCTACTATGCCTTGATTGGCTGTTCAGGGGCGGCGGGTACTCTCCTGTGATTGGTTGAAAGAGACGGTGAGCAGTCAGCTGGTGACAAGCTGGTCTCCAGCTAAGTGTTTCTTACTGAGGAAGGTTTCTTCAACCAGGTGACAAGCAGGTCACCACCTGTCCTTTACTTCAGAGGGAGGTTTCCTCTTGAAGACGGTTTGAAGCAGATCGCCACCTGTCTTTACCTTCGGATGAAGGTTTCCTATTGGAGGTGTTTGAAGCAGGTCGCCACCTGTCCCTTCCTTCGAGGGAAGGTTTTCCTTTGGAGACGGTGGGAAGCAGGTCGCCACCTGTCCCTTCCTTCGAGGGAAGGTTTTCCTTTGGAGACGGTGGGAAGCAGGTCGCCACCTGTCCTCTGGAAGATTCTCCAAGTCTCCATAGTCGACCAGTCACTCTTTTGAAGTCGACTTCTTCATGATTAGTAGTCGACCTTTTATCTCCAAATGGTTGGAATAAACAAGAAAGGTCGTCGACTTCTTCTCCTCGCCCTGAAAGCGTACTCGACCTGTCACCTGTAGGAAATCACCATAGACCAAGAACGTACATACACATGCCACTGCTGGAAACAAAAAAAAATATCAATAAAATGAGGATTTTCCCCATGCTACTACTACAAGTATGCTTCCCTATCGCGGGTCGATACATCATGGCGCGACATCCTGTCTTTAGAGGGACACAATATGCAACTACCACAAGTATGCTTCCCCATTGCGGGTTGATACATCATGGCGAACGTCCTCTTGTTAGACGACAATTCCATATTATTTTCAAGGTATGCTTCCCCATTGCGGGTTGATACAACGCTATCAGGAGCGCACCCTGCTTGAAAAACTCACCAACCCTACAAGTCGAGTCTTGTAAAACGTTATCTTGCCCGTGAGCATATAACGAAATAAAACACCCCAAATTCAGCAAGTAGTGTCTTGCCACAACGTCCCCTTGGAGTGGACCAAGAGATGGTAAAAAATGCAAGTCACTCTAAAGTGGTCTTGTACAACCCTTCTGGACTAACCATGGAGAGGTGTAGTAGCATCACAAAGTAAGTACGGGTCTAACCATGGAAAGCTTTGCAACAACGTCACGCGGGGTGTGCCCAACTGACGGATAGAAAAACGCATAGCATAGTGCAAGTAGCGTCTTGCCACAACGTCGCCTTGAAATGGTTCAAGATACGGAAAAAACTACAAGGCGTATCAATACGACCTTTGTCCCGTCCCTTGGATTAACCAAGTTGAGACGTAGTAGCATCACAAAGTAAGTACAGGTCTAACCATGGAAAGCTTTGCAACAACGTCACACGAGGTGTGCCCAACCAACGGATGGAAAAACACATAGTATAGAACAAGTAGAGTCTTGTCACAACATCGCCTTAGAGTGGAACTAAGAGACGGTATAAAATAAGGTCTTGCCTCGTCAAGACGACTCTATTACGTACCAAGTGCCCTCGTGCCAAGTGCCAACACCGAACGCATTGCCATCTTATGGTCTTGTATGTTACTATCTATAAACATAAAAAGTACCAGTATACTCTCTACGGTATTCCTTGTAATCAAAACAAGATGGACACTCATGACACATAGCGACGCTCGTCCTATGGTTACAGCTACGGATGTTATATCCACTACAACAAGGAGATCAATCCTATCATGCAAGTCCAATATATAAGGACAAATATGGTAACACGAGGTACGAAATACTACTAACGAGTTATCATGCACTTATATCGTCATCATGTTAGGTAAAGACGATAAAACCACAAGAAAGCAGAAAATAAACAAAGGTTCAAAGGTAAAGACCCGAAGTAACCTCAACCCTAAAACATGGGAAGCTCAACCTACAAACAAAGAGTTGGATATGTTGGATCACGGGCGAAGCTCCGTTACGTTCTTGACGGAAAGCTTGAACTCCTGGGCTCCGCGTAATCCTGCAAAAGGGGATGACCTGGGTGGTGACCCAGAATCCCTCTCCGATGCCTAAATGAGTATATGATCAATGGGATGGTAAGCAGTAATCTAAGTTCGTATTGGAATGTCCCTTTTCTGAGGTAACATCCTCCTTTATATAGGAGGGGAAGTTACTCAGTTACCTGAGGCTGCCTGGCAGTTTTACCCATGATCCCGCATATCTCGTTCGGGATTCCATATATCTCGCTCCACGCTCCGCGTATCTCGCCCACTCTCCGAGTATCTCGGGCACGCCCTGCGTATCTCGGGGGCGGCTATCTATATCTCAATCGTTTCCCCACTACTCTATCTAGTAGGCGGGTTTCTCGGCCTTATCCTCTGATCACAAGTCCCAATTTATATCGGGGACTCCAGAGTTATCTCCTTCTAGGTCACCACCCAGGACCCTTTGTCTCACGAGACAGGTCCAGCCTCTTCGGGGCTTTATTATCGGGGCCTTCTCAAAGGCATATCGGGGCCTAGTCAGAGGCTTCTTTATCGGGAGCATTCAGCTCATATATCGGGACTGCTAAAGTCGGGACCCTTCATACTGGGCTTCTGGGCCTTCCAGGCCTTTCACGAGGCCCACTGGACTTACTCGCCGTCTATTGACTGTTAACGGGGCTAACGATTACATCGGAACCCATCATTTGCCCCCAAGACATGGGGGACTTGCAGTCCGTCGTGTCTTCCAATCTCGGACCTCCCGACTTCATTGTCAGAGGCTTTTATCTTCATACCTCTCGATATTGCCACCGGAGGCTTTTGCCTTGAGCACAATTCTTGAATAACAGAGCTTTCTCACTCATGATTGCCTTAGGCCTACCGGACTCTAGGGTCAGTTGCCAAATCCGAGGAGACTTCGGTTACTGCAGCATTAAATGCTGGGGATAATGAAACGACGCCCAAACAGGCGTGACTGCTGCTTTCTGGAAAAGCACTCATTACGTCACTAACGTCTCTTCCGTACCGTGCCTATAATCTCGGCGATCAAGAGTGAGTCGTTTCATCTTCAACAGTCCAGATTGAATCCGTCAAGCTGTCCTTTTGCTTATAAAAGCCAAAACCCTGGCACTATTCACTCTTCCTCACCGTTTCAATTTCTGGAATTCTGCCATTTTCGAACTCGAAGCTTCCTCTCCAAGTTTCTTTTGCTCTTCAAGTGATCCAAGGCCTTCAGCCCTCCAGATCCTTCGTCATCTTCTCCAAGCAACCATCAACAATGTCTGGTAAGATTTTCCTTCTCTGTTTTCATGATTTGCTGATGTTACCTTCTCCTCCTTTCTCAAGTTTTCCTGTTTGTAACCGATTTTAGACGAGGCTAGTTCTGGGGCAAGGACCCCTTTTACCTTTGAGCTTGCTGTTAACGAGATTTCTGAAACCTCGTACGAGGTTGCTCTCCGAGAAGGCTGCATTACCTCGGACTGGGAACCCCGTTTCCCCTACGAGTCTCACCCAACCACCAGGAGGAAGCATATCGTCACGCGTCCTCGAGAGGGAGAGGTGTTCGTCTCCACCGGGCAGATAAACGCTGGGATTCGATTCCCTTTTTGCGGGAACCTGGTGGAGATGTGCAACTTCTACCAGACACATCCCTGTACCTTCTCTCCACATGCCATCCGCATGTGGAACGCTTTCCAGGTTCTGTGCCTCCGCCAGCAGTGGACGTACAGTTTGCTGCTCTTCCACACCTTCTACGGAATGAAGTGTAATAAGGCTGGTGTTTGCTCCTTCTCCCCCCGACTCCCCAAGTGGACAAAGGAGCAACTTTCACGTTTCGGCTGGGACAGCGAGACCTGGAAGTTCAACAAGGATCGGGTACTGATTCGCGACTCGGGGTCTGATAATAGCGGATGGAAGAAGTATTACTTCTTCGTCCAAAACAGCTCTGTCCCATGGCCCTGATGGGAGGTTGTGGCGGACCCTGCCCCCAAGCTTGAAGTCTACACCGAGGATGACTTCAACACTCTCCAGCTGGTCCAGCTTTACCGTTGGGGGGAATCCTTCATTCCCCTTGACGCCAACAAGCTCGTGGAGAAGGACTTGATTCATATCGGAGTTCGGCTCCTCGATTCCGTTTCGAAGGATTTGGTTATCTAACATTTCTAACCACTTTGTCTTTTCATTTTTGCAGCCAAGAAGGCATTTCTGTTGACCCATCTCATGTTGAAGCAGGGGGAGACCGATTCCGTCCAGGGTGGCTCCAAGCGGAAGAGGAAGTCGCTGAAGAAGGGAGCTTCCTCTTCTGCTGCCCCTCCGACTGAAGAGCAGGTCGTGGCCAAGCGGGCCAGAAGGGAGGAGATAGACCAAGCCTTCGGGGTCACTACCGCCGAGGAAGGTAAGCGTGTTCGTCGTTCTATTAAGAAATATAGGAAGCTGGTTCCCGAGGAGTTTATCCCCGCTGATCGAGAATCGCGGGTTCGAGAAATCAAATACATCCTTCAAGGAGAAACCCCCCGCGTTCTCAAGGCGGGATACTACAACTTCTTTGGAAAGGACCAACATCTCGAGCGCCAAATCATCTGGTGCCCCCATGATACTCTTCCTGATTTTATTCGTCCCGCAACCGTAGGTCCATCGAAGGCTCTTACTCCAAAGAAGCCTGCTACTCCAGCAAGGGCCGCGACTCCTCAGGAGCCGATGCTGGAGGATGCCCCGATGGAAGCTCAGTTCCGTCAGGTGACCAACTTGGAGGCTTCCCCCTCCTCCGAGGAGCCAAATGAAGGCGGCCTGCGTCCCCGCCAAAGGCCTGGTCGAAGCATCCTGAAGCCGACTGTGGAGGACGTGTCTCGGAGTCCTCCCCCAGAGTTCCGTTCTCCAACTCCCGAGCCTCCGACGGAGGTAGCTCCTCCGACTGAAGCATCCAGGGTCATCCCTCCTCTCCCCGTGGATGAGAATCTTTACAAGATTTTCACCCCCCGATCAGGAGATGGCTCCCTGGAACCCGATCAAGTCTCTCCAAGGGGTCTCACTCCACCGGGGAGACCTTCAGCCTGAATTGGCCCTGCATATGTTGGCAGGGTCAATTCCACCGGCCCTGAGGCGCCCAATCTCCTTGGCGCGGGAGGATATCGAGGAGGAGCTTCGCAATATGGCTATCCGTCGGATGGAGGTAAAACTTTACCCTCGCTTTATTCTTCCCTTCCTTGTTCTTGCCTTCGATTATCGAATTTTAATTCTTTTTTCCCTTTCATCTTAGGAAACCGCGGACCAGCAGCGCTGCTTTGGCTTCATCCTGGCTCTGAAGGGTGCTTTGGAGGAGGCACAAGCCAAGTCGGACCCCGACGCTTTGGCCAAACTCCAAGCGGACCTCGACGAGGCTGTAGCAACGAAGAATAAGATAGCCAAGGAGCAGGCTCTCCTTGGTGAGAAGGCTCTGGGCCTGCACAAGCAGGTCCAGGATCATGAGGTCGTGCTGCGTCGGGAGCGGAAGATGCTCCAGGAGGAACAGCGGCGGCACGAGGTGGAGAAGGGGCAGCTCCTCCGCGAGAAGGACATTCTCGCGGAAGCTCTTGCGGAAGCTAAGGCGGGACTTGAAGCCAAATTGGCTAAGGCAAAGGCTCAAGGCCACGAGGAGGGTCGCCAACAGGGTCGCGAGGAAGGCCGCCTACAGGGTCGTGAGGAGGGCCGCGAGGAGTATCGGAACTCTGAGATTTCAAGGCGGATGCCGTGGGGTTCTGCAAAGCCGAGGTGGAGAACGTTCTGTTCAATGCCGTCGAGGAGCTCTACACGGCATATGAGGATTCCATCGACTTCAAGAAGTCCGAGACTCTCGCCCCTTTCGCGGAGAAATACTTCAACCTCCCCGCGGAAAGTGATGAGGCCGATCCCCCTGCAGGTGCCACGGACCCGACTCCACAGGCTGTGGAGCCTTCTACCCAAGACCCCTTGATTCCTGCTCCCTCCGAAGCTGCTGAGGACCCAACTCCCAACAAGGACCAAGCTTAATGCTCTATTTTTTAAGTCCTTGTAATTTTCCTCCGTGTATCCTCCTTATCTTTTGTATCGGAACCTTTAGGCCTTTGAGCCCTTATATAAGAAATTCCTTCCATCTGTTTTGGTCCCGATAATCGTTTGCGCTATTTAAAGCGACTTTAGATCCGTTACTTAAAACGTTCCGACGTATCACTTAAGATGACTTCATACATCCTTCCGATGCTTTACTCGGGACTTCACCACTTAAGGTTTCTCGTCCATATTACTTAATGTAATTTCGTATGTCTTTCGCGACATTTTCCTCGGGACTTTACCACTTAAGGTTTCTCATCCATGCCTTTCAAGGCAATTTTATACATCATTTAAGATGATTTTTCGCACCCCTTAAGGCTTTTATCGCGCCATTCTAGACGACTTAATCATACCCGTTGGGGCTTTTTGCCGCATCATATAGACGACTTACGCGGACCCGTTAGGGCTTTTTCGTACCCTTTAAGGCTTTTTGCCGCATCATATAGACCGCGGACCCGTTTAGGGCTTTTTCGTACCCTTTAAGGCTTTTTGCCGCATCATATAGACGACTTACGCGGACCCGTTTAGGGCTTTTTCGTACCCTTTAAGGATTTTTGCCGCATCATATAGACGACTTACGCGGACCCGTTTAGGGCTTTTTCGTACCTAGGCTTTTGGTTGCATCATAAAGACGACTTACTCATACCCCGTAGGGCTTTTGTCCGTACCCCGAAAGGCTTTTTATCGCGCCATAAAGGCGACTTACTCATACCCCGTAGGGCTTTTGTCCGTACCTCGAAAGGCTTTTTATTGCGCCATAAAGGCGACTCACTCGTACCTCGTAAGACTTTTATCGTACCTCGGAAGGCTTTTTATCATACCTCGGAAGGCTTTTGTCACGTCCTTCAGGACATCTTACTAACAGTTAGAGTAAATCTAAAAGCAATTTGATCGGAAGCAACTTCTTTTATTCATAACTCAAAGTTTTGCTTACATCGGATTGATAGATAACTTGCGCCATTCGCGGTGGCTTAACATCACGCACCTCTAAAGGCGACTTAATATCAAACATGATACTTCTTCAAGTGTGCGCCACTGAAGGAATGTTACAACGTCTTGCCATCAAGGTCTTCTAGCTTGTATGCATTCGGGGCTGGCATCCCTACGATCTTATAAGGTCCCTCCCATCTCGGTGATAGCTTGTTGATCCGATCTTGATGAACGAACTCGTTCCTCCGCCAAACAAGTTCTCCAACGAAGAATTGTCGGGACTTGACACGCCGATTATAATATCGGGCTGTTGCCAGACGCATCTGAGCCTGAACTTTGTCAGCCTTCCACCTTTTCTCTTCAAGCAAGTCCAAGTCCAGACGCCTTATCTCCTCGTTCGTCAGAGGCTCGTAATACCTCCTGCGATGGGACGCCACCGCTATTTCCACGGGAGCAACTGCCTCCGTGCCATAAACAAGGCCAAACGGAGTCTCTCCCGTCGATTGCTTGGGTGTTGTTCTAACAGCCCACAACACGTTTTCAAGCTCATCTAGCCAATGACCCTGCAAGGCATAGACTCTCTTCTTCAAGCCATCCATCACGATCTTGTTGGCTGACTCGACTTGGCCATTAGTCTGAGCATGGTGGACGGAAGCTGTTCGATGCTCGATGTTCAATTCCTCCAAGTACTCCTTCAACTGGGCCCCATTATCGCTGATCAACACTCGCGGAACCCCATACCGGGATATGATCTGAGTTTGGAGAAACATGAGGATCTGCTGCCCCGTCGTCTTGGCCAACGCCTTAGCCTCTATCCACTTCGAGAAGTAATCGATGGCCACGAGTAAATACTTGCACTAACCTTTCGCTTGTGGAAGAGGTCCCACCAAGTCAATGCCCCACTGCGCGAAGGGCTAAGCACTTCTAATGGGCATCAAGTCCGCGGCAGGAGCCACGATATTCGGAGCGTACCTCTGGCATGCATCACAGGATTGGACCATCGTTGTCGCTTCCTTGTTCATCAAAGGCCAATAGTAGCCTAGATTCAACGCCTTCCTCACAATGGATCGGGCCCCTTTATGAAAGGCCGCGACTCCCTCGTGCAGTTCTCTCAGGATCCGATTCGTATCAGGCTCCGCCACACATTTTAGAAAAGGATTTACATGCCCTCTCTTGTATAACTGGTTGTCCACCATCACGTAGTTGCTCGCGATTCGACGCAACCTAACAGCTGCCACTTCATCATCGGGGAGTGCCCCCGTAGTCAGGTATGTGACCATCGGGGTCATCCAGGTGGGTTTCTCTTCATCCTCCGATCCTGCTTCAATAGCGCATACTTCCGACGGATCGATGGTTGAGATAATCACTTTCTCCAGAAAGTGCACCTTCCGATTCTCTTCGGGGGCCACTCCCAGAGCAAACTTGCTTAAGGCGTTTGCCTCCGCATTTTCTTCCCTTGGGATTGCCTCAATGTCGAAGCTTTTGAAGCTTCCCTTCAAAGTCTGCACCTCGTGCAAATACTTCCTCATTGTCGGGCTCTTGGCTTCATAGTTCCCCTGGACTTGATTCACGATCAAGCTGGCATCGCACTTCACTTTTAAATGGTCGACTCCTGTACCCTTGGCGATTTTAAGGCCCGTGATGAGAGCCTCATATTCCGCTTCATTGTTGGTGGCCCTAAACGTTAAGGCCAAGGCATATCGCAGGGGCTCGCCTCCACCGGGCGGTATCAATACGAATCCTGCCCCCGATCCTTCTACACTTGATGAACCATCAGTGTACATCTCCCAAGTGTTCTCCTCATTTGGCTGTTCTGGCTGTTCTGCTATCGGGACCTCCATGGTTGCCCCCTCTACAGGACCCGCTTCTTCCAGATCGGGTGCTGTAGACTCAGCTATAAAATCCGCCAATGCCTGGCCCTTAATAGCAGTTCTCGGAGCAAAATGAATACGGAACTCCGTAAGCTCGATGGCCCATTTCACCAATCTCCCCGACGCCTCCGGTCGGTTCAAAAAGTGCTTCAAGGGCTGATTAGTTAACACTGTAACTTCGTGGGCATGGAAGTAAGGTCGTAGCTTTCGAGCAGCAACAATTAACGCAAAGAGATACTTCTCAATAGCGGGATAATTCATTTCAGATTTGGCAAACGCCTTGCTTACATAATAGACAGGCACTTGGTTGCCCTTGAAAATCTTTATTAAAACAGAGCTAACAGCAACATCGGAAACAGCCAAATAGAGATAAAGCGGCTCGCCTGGAACCGGTTTCGCCAACGGCGGGAGGGTACGGAGGTGTTGCTTGAGTGCTTGGAATGCCTCCTCGCACTTGTCGGACCATTCAAACTTCTTGTGGGCCCTTAGCACATCGAAAAATGGCATGGCTCTTTCACTCGCCTTGGATAGGAATCGATTCATCGCGGCCAACTGGCCATTCAACACTTGAACCTCCCGATGAGTCTTCGGAGACTGCATCTCCTCGATTTCTCACAGCTTCTCGGGATTCACCTCGATTCCTCTCTGGCTCACCATGAACCCTAGGAATTTCCCCGAGTTCACCCCAAAAGCGCACTTGTCCGGATTCAAACGAACCTGATGAAACTTCATCCGCTCAAACGCCGCCGCCAAGTTTTGGACATGGTCTCCTGCCTGTCGGGACTTCACCAGCATGTCATCCACATAAGCCTCCATGGTCTTTCCCAGCATGTCTCCGAACAACTTATTCACCATCCTCTGGTAAGTCGCTCCAGCATTGATCAGCCCGAAGGGCATAACGTCGTAGTGATAGACGTTACTATCAGCATAGAAGGCTGTATGGGGGGCATCCTCCTTCGCCATCTTGATCTGGTTGTTACCCGAATAGGCATCCATGAAGCTCAGCAGCTCATGTCCCGACGTGGCATCCACCAACTGGTCAATCCTCGGGAGTGGATAGCAATCCTTCGGGCAGGCCTTGTTCAAGTCGCGGAAATCGACACACATCCGCCACTTCCCATTACTCTTTCACACCAGGACTGGGTTAGCGACCCAAGTCTGGAATCGGAGCTCCTTGATGAATCCAACGTCGAGCAACCTGCCCACCTCCTGCTGGATCGCGATCCTCTTATCCTCGACCATCGGACGCCTCTTCTGCGCGATAGGCTTGATCGCGGGATCAATCTTCAGCTCGTGGACTATCACGTCGGGGCTGATTCCTGGCATATCGCTCGGGGACCAGGCAAACAGCTCCTTAAACTCCTTCAAGAGCTCAATCAACTCTCGGGCTCTTTCCTCCGACAGGGCAGACCCGATCTTCACCTTCCTTTTAGGGCCATCAATCTCAACCTCTTTCAGGTCCTCCATGGGGGCGGGACGCCCAGACTCCTCTCGAGGATCGGCATCAGTCTGCAGGACAACCATGGCTTCTCTCCTTCTCCTTCGGGTGGCATTAACATAACACCTTCGTGACGCCACCTGGTCACCTTTGACTTCTCCGACCCCATTGTCAGTCGGGAACTTCATCTTCTAGTGGACGGTCGAGGCTACCGCCATGAGAGGGTTGATGGTGGTTCTCCCGATAATAGCGTTATACGTCCCTGCAGACTCTACCACGACGAAATCCACGTTCCGTCTCTCCATCTTCCAGCCACTACCGAACTCCACCGGTAAGGTAATCATCCTCAACGGATAGGAGGTAGATCCAGAGAATCCCACCATCGGGAAGTTCACCTGTGTCAGGTCCTTCTTCGTCTTTCCCATGGCTTCCAGGGCGTCCATGAAAAGAATGTCGGAGGAGCTCCCTCTGTCTATCAGGATCCGCTTCATCTCGAATCCATCCACGTCCAGGGTTACGACCAAGGCGTCGTCGTGAGGGCTCTCCACGCCTATCAAATCCTCCGCCGAGAAAGAAATCACAATTTCTTCCTTTAGAGTCCACGACCGGGACCTCTTGCCTAGCACCACAGCAGCAGAGATGCGGGAAGCATAATTCTCCCGAGATGCGGAGGTGTCACCTCCCGCCGCCATTCCTCCGTGAATGACGTTAATGGTTCCCCGCCTCTCCTTACGGGCACCCGAACCAGAGGATTCTGGCTCAACCTTCTTCTTCTTTGGAGATCGATCACGGGACTTGGAACGGGACCTGGTTTTGGAACGGGATCGGCACCGTCCCCTTCCGACGAACTCCTTCAGCTTCCCCTTCTGGATCAGCTTCTCTATCTCCTTCTTCAGCTCCCGACAATTATCCGTGTCGTGACCATTGGCTCGATGGTACCGACAGTAACGATCACAGCGGCCTCCCAAGAACTCACCTTCTTTCCTCGGGGGGTATCGGGCAAGACCCTGCCGATCCATCACGGCTAACACAGAGGTCATCGAGCTGTTGATGGGAACAGTACGAACCTTGCGGTTATCCTTCCTCGGAGGACGCTTGTCCTCCCTTCTCTCGGGACGACCACGGCTCCTACTTCCCTCCGATTTGTCGCTCCCTTTGCGATCATCCGACAGCTTGGACGATGGCTTTCCTCTTCCTGACTTCGGAGGATCGAGCTCTCCGGCGGCAATCTTTGACTCCTGCACGTCGATCTGCTGCTTTACCCCCGCTTGCAGGGCCTCCATACTCCACACAGCCTTCGCGGCCACACTGTGCATCAGGTCGGAACCATACGGAGTAGTCAAGTTCCGAAGGAAAGTGCGGATGGTCTCTCCCTCCGATATCTCCTCATCGATCTCCGCAGCACTAGCAGTGAACCGTTGGTAGTAGTATGCCAACGATTCATCGGATCTCTGCACCACCTGGGTCAAAGACCTCACGCTCTTCAGGAGACGCCTACGACCTTGATATTGCTTGATGAAGCGATCGTGCATATCAGCCCAGCACGTAATACTTCTCGGCGGTAGGCTGAAAAACCATGTCATGGCCCTTTCTCCCAAGGTGATCGGGAACAATGAACATACGAGGTTCTACCCATGCAGGCCTGGACATGCCTCTGAACATGGCGGACCGGGTCTCCTTCACCATCATACTCCTTGATGGTCGGGATGCCTAGCCCTGGCGGGGCGACAGTATCTAGGAGCCGTGGAACGAAAGGTTGAGTGGATCGGTCCCTTAGCTCCGATGTCATTTGCTTCTGGTCACCCATGCAGATGTTGACAATTTTTACCACCTGATCGGGGGTAATGGGGCCATTCAGGGGAATGGTCCTATGTTGCACTGGTCCGGGACCATCCACCACGAATTTCTCCGAGTGCGCGGGCTCCTTACCCTTATTTCTGGGCTGAACCTCCTGAACCTCCTGTTCTTCTAGAACCACCCACGGAGGAGGTGGAGGCAACTCCTCTCGCGGAGGCAACTCCTCTGCCCTCCTGGCAGCCTCTCTCTTGTCCAACAGAGCCTCCATGGCCGCCAAGAACATAGGCATAACATCTGCTACTGCCTTAGCCAACTCTGAGTTTGAGGAAGAACCCGCCTCCCTCCGCGGGATTTCCTCTCTGTGCACCACCGGATTTGGAGGAGCATCCACCTCCCTTCGCGGGATATCTTGCCTGTTCACCGCCGTGTCTCGGACTGAGACCTCATCATCACCATGCCCCCCTGTCTGGGAAACAGCAGGGTGCTCACCTTGTTCAGCAGCATGCTCCATCAACGGGGAATTCACAGTTCCAGCAGGGCGAGAACTGCCGGCCTGAACTTGCTTCTTCTTGCCACCACCGGCCATCGATCTGGTAGAAACTATTTTGGCTTTTCGTTACGTTCTCACAGACGGCGCCAATGTTGGATCACGGGCGAAGCTCCGTTACGTTCTTGACGGAAAGCTTGAACTCCTGGGCTCCGCGTAATCCTGCAAAAGGGGATGACCTGGGTGGTGACCCAGAATCCCTCTCCGATGCCTAAATGAGTATATGATCAATGGGATGGTAAGCAGTAATCTAAGTTCGTATTGGAATGTCCCTTTTCTGAGGTAACTTCCTCCTTTATATAGGAGGGGAAGTTACTCAGTTACCTGAGGCTGCCTGGCAGTTTTACCCACGATCCCGCATATCTCGTTCGGGATTCCATATATCTCGCTCCACGCTCCGCGTATCTCGCCCACTCTCCGAGTATCTCGGGCACGCCCTGCGTATCTCGGGGGCGGCTATCTATATCTCAATCGTTTCCCCACTACTCTATCTAGTAGGCGGGTTTCTCGGCCTTATCCTCTGATCACAAGTCCCAATTTATATCGGGGACTTCAGAGTTATCTCCTTCTAGGTCACCACCCAGGACCCTTTGTCTCACGAGACAGGTCCAGCCTCTTCGGGGCTTTATTATCGGGGTCTTCTCAAAGGCATATCGGGGCCTACTCAGAGGCTTCTTTATCGGGAGCATTCAGCTCATACATCGGGACTGCTAAAGTCGGGACCCTTCATACTGGGCTTCTGGGCCTTCCAGGCCTTTCACGAGGCCCACTGGACTTACTCGCCGTCTATTGGCTGTTAACGGGGCTAACGATTACATCGGAACCCATCAGGATACACTCTCGAAAATCAACCTGATGTCACTGGTGAGATGTCGTCATCTCCAGCTCGCCCGGGGGAAATCTCCATAGTCTCAACAGAAGTAATAATGAGGTCTACATCACCCTCATCATCAAACAACATGTCAAAATTGGCCTCTGCAAGTGCCAAACGACGCAAGGCTTCAACGTGTCCGACATTGGCATAAGGACCCAACTTGTCAAAAGGGAAGTCGGGGGTAAGAAGACTCCCCCTGCGAATATAATCTTCAGCAAACTCTCCCATCATCTTATCCGGCTTCACCTTGACGACGGCATCAACAACACCAGCAAACTCAGGAGTAGTCGAATGTTCTGCAGCTCCTGTCACCTTGCCCGCCTCAAAACCATCCTTGCGTACAGCCTCCAATGCCACTTTATGTGCATCACCGTCCTCTGTAATCATCTTCTCAAGAGCAGCAATCTCGGCCTCAAGCTCAGTAGAACGAGCCCAATGAGAAGTATAACGAGCCTCGAAGTCCGCTGCCTTCAAACCAAGTATGCGTACCTCATCCTTGGATTGAGTAAGCTCACGACTGACAACCTTGCACTTCTCAACCGCAGTCCGCTTCTCACTCACAAGCTCTATCACAAAAAACTACATGTTCACCATGTCGGCAACAACCTGAAGATAACACAACAACAAACAAGGCATAAAGGTGTCACAACGATACATGCATTCATACAAATAAAGAAAGGAGAAGATTAACACTCACAGGGGCAAAACGAGTCAAGGCGCCCTCAACATAAGATTTCGCCTCTTCATCAGTCGACGGCCGTGTATGTCGGTCGCCGGGAGGAACACACCTGTGCAATACGCGCATGCCCACCTCCGGAGTGCTAAGTTTGGAATCCTTAGTAAACCGAGGTCCACTAACAGCAAAGGGTGTCCAGTCATCCCCAGAAATTTCGCCCTCTAGAGGACGAATCAAGTCAGCACGGCCGAGTGCAGGGAGCGCTGAAAAGCAGGCAACCACAAATGAAGTAAACAATCAAGATAACGCAAAAATAATAAAGGAAAGAAGCGCGTAATACATACCTCGGCGAGGGGTGCGCTCCTCCGCGGGTCGATCCCTCGACCGGGGGGCAGAAGGCGCCTCTGTACGACCTGCCACTCCTTTCCCTTTGTCGCAGGAAAGAGTCTGACCGGTCGCACCGACTTTAGTGTGCTTAGGATTACTCGAGGCACCCACCGCCGCGTCGGATCTCTTAACAGATTTGTTGGAGCCGGGAGCAGGAACAACGTGCTCAGTCACAAGGGCGGAGCGATCTGCAATCAAAGACAAGTTAAGAGCGAAAAACATGGAAGAATAGCAAAGACAAAAGAAAATATCTTACTCATTGGCCCCTTGCCACGGCCTTGTCCGGAAACCTTGGGTACAGGAGGAACTGAAGACAACGCATCCTTCCTAGCAAGAGCAAGGAAGCGAGCAGGATCCGTCTGCAAATACGAGCGCTTTCCATCAAACCAACCTACATCACAACATAATAAGAAGTTATAAAGGCTTGTAGCATACTCCAAATCTAAGTACGCTACCAAATCAGCTTCGGATTCGTCGCCAGTGTCCGAACATAAAGTAACTTATTGAGTAGAAATGGAAAACTTACTCATAACGACCGTCCCAGATGAACCAATAGCTTGAACACGAGAACTATCCTGTCAACCCAGCATGTAAAAGAAGATAACGACCCGATCAGCATATGAATACATGACAGTTACTCATACGAACACTCTCCTGATGGAGATAACTACATATCTACAGACTTGTTAGTCTCTATACATCACATAGCGAACATCCCCCTCGGGGGGGGGGGGGGGGGGGGGGGGCAACTCTATGACGACATGGGCTTTGTCCCAACACCTACATGTTCTATGCAAATGACGCGCGTCTACATGATACTACACCTTTACCTAAGGTAACAAGTGCAAATATAATTATGGCACTAACACGTATACTTGCATGTGTTTTCTAAATTAATGCAGGTTTATACCATGAACGTTGACAGCAGCCGACATATGACAATGTGTCGACTATTAATGAATATTTTCTAAGTGTTCCACTATGTCAGCAGTCGACATATGACAAGGTGTCGACTATCAAGGAATATTTTCTAAGTGTTCCACTATGTCAGCAATCGACATATGACAATGTGTCGACTATCAATGAATATTTTCTAAGTGTTCCACTATGTCAGCAGTCGACATATGACAAGGTGTCGACTAATCAAGGAATATTTTCTAAGTATTCCACCATGTCAGCAGTCGACATATGACAAAGTGTCGACTATAAGGGAATATTTTCTAAGTATTCCACCATGTCAGCAGTCGACACATGACAAGGTGTCGACTACTAAGGAATATTTTCTAAGTGTTCCACCATGTCAGCAACCGACACATGACAAGGTTTCGACTACTCGAGAATATTTTCTAAGTGTTCCGTCGTGTCAGCAGCCGACACATGACAAGGTGTCAACTATCAATAAATATCTATGAGTATTTTGATATGCCAGCAGATGACACATGACGAGGTGTCGACTATCAAGAAATATTTCTAAGTATTTTGTTATGTCAGCAGACGACACATGACGAGGTGTCAACTATCAAGAAATATTTCTAAGTATTTTACTATGTCAGCAATCTACATATGACAAGGTGTTAACTATCAAGAAATATTTCTAAGTATTTTACTTTGTCAGCAGTCGACATATGACGAGGTATCGACTATCAAAAAATATTTCTAAGTGTTCAACAACGACAGCTGATGACAGACAACACATGACAGACGACATATGACAAAGTAGTAAACATCAATCATCAAGAAATATTCTCTAAGTGTTTCGTCATGAAAGAGATAACAATGAGCGATTATCAACTATCAACAATCAACATTGAGCATGTCTTGATGCTATCTACACCATGGTGCATCTGTTAGCATATGGTGACGTGGCGCCGTAATTGGTAGCCCGTTAATATATGTGGTTATCTAAGATAATTAGGTAAATGTCACATTAGGGCTAATTGGGCCAGACCCAATTCCCATGTGACATGGGAGGCCCAAAAATTGGGCCTCCCTCACCACATGATAAGTCGGCCGAAACCCTAATAGTAGGAGGAGGATTTTCTCCTCCTCCCACTATATAAGGAGGTCTTGGGGTCACCTCCAAAACACACCTTGATCATAACTTATAAGTTGTGATTTGAGAGAAATCCTTTTCTCTATATAGTGAGTTCGGCCGACCCCATAAACACCAGTATTGGTGTGCCAAATTGCTTCCGAGCATTCAGTCCGAGGTTCGGTCCCCGTTGAAGAATCGATCAGAGGATTTGCTGTGGAGCTTATACCACGTAGGACTTCTTCTCACGAAGAACTTGTACGGGTTCCGACCGGAGGATCAGAACTCTCTCCACAACGTTCTTGGGCATGAAAGCTATTGAGGTATGTGTACATTATACCGTTGCGTAATTAGATTACTTACAAGTACACGTTTAACATTTCGTAGTATTACGTCCCCACAATCCAACAGTGGTATCAGAGCAAGTGTTAGGAGTTGTTAAAATTTTGATAAACTGTTGTTCTTGAAAATTTTATAAAAACCGAAATTTTTACGATGAACACCATGAGTAATCCGAAATTTTTAAACAAATTTCATATGTTTGATCTTTAAAAACTTAAAATTTTCTGAATTTACATGTTTTTATAGATCAAAACCGAAAATTCATGTTTAAATTTGAGTTTGATGTTCATTATCTTCAAGAACACGATAAGTTTATCAAGAACAATATTTGGATTCATGATCATAGTAGTGTTTGATCTTAAAATTTGACAATTTTTCCAATTTTTGGTGTTATGGCCGGAACCCTAGGTGAATTATTAGGTAAATTTTTAATTTCTTGGGGTGCAAGTAAGTAAAATTTGGCCAGCCTAGCATGGTGGATATATTTGTTACCATATTATTATTTTATTAAAAGGAAACAATATATCTATAAATTGGAAAGATTCACATTATATATTAAAATATTCACATTATATATTAAAATATATAAACTATCAATATATTTAGCTAAAATATAGGGATAAAGATATATTGATAGGATTTAGTTACTTAAAAGGATTAAGAAAAATATTGTCAACATATATTTTAATCGCTAAAGATATATTTGAAAATAATATATATATATATATATATATATATATATATATATATATATACTAGTTGTAATTCCGCGCGTGCGTTGCACGCGGATGTGTCTAATTATTTTTATTTATACACGTTTTATATCTAGTTTGGTGGATATATATGTTACGAAAACAGTAATATTTAAAAGTAATAATACTATCCATTGGTAACTTATGACTATCCATCAATAGTTCGGAATTTTTAGGCCAGATACTCATTTGCATACGGTAATATATGAATTGGTTGTAGATATATTGCACATCTCTTCTCTGTTGCTGTTTACATGACTACTAACACAAAACTCATAGCTTCTACTTCCTCCTTCTAAAGAACAACTACAGCTTTTTGCATTGCTTGTTGAACTGCATGTATCCATTATGAACTAACGTGATGAAAGTCTCAGCTCCTTCATTCATCTTCGCATTCGTATGCTGGAAAATTTCTCATCAAAGAGGCTTATAGGGTACCAACTTCTTATTTTATGTTGCGTGAAATACCTTCAAGAAGAGCCATATTAGCAAAAAAAAATTTAAAAAAATTCCAAACATATCACGTAAAGACCCAAATCAATATCTGCCAATTAAACTCCTCTATATGGAGCTTGCAGCAAACAATAGGTAAGAAACGCTGCAATCACTGCCCACATACCTCCATAAAAGGTTGAGAAACAGACTAATTCTCGGTGAAATCAAAAATGAGAAGACATGGTTAAATTGAGTATTGCAGTCTAGCAACTAACCTTTTCATAGACATAACCAAATACGCACATGTCCACTAATTTCAGGATTAAAAACTTCGCTCGCCTATTTAGACAACCTATATAACTAACGCACATACTTAACCTAGTATAATATAATATGACCATCACATTAATTGATTGCTCAACTTAAATTTTTCAATAAAATACAGAAGCAACTATCTTAACTTCATGTTAGTTACAAGAATGATGTACGCTCGAATAAGCAAGATGGAAATAGTCCGGGCTTGTCTGCCCAAGAACTTCATGGATAGAACTCATCAATCGTAACAAATAAAGTGCCAATACAATTTTTCATGGACTTGATTGTGTCTTCTCCTCAGTCTTTCAATCAAGATAAAATATTAGAAATCAATAACTATAAAATCTGCGAAGAAGAATTTACACGAAGCGACCTTCGCATGCTTCTATCTAGCAGCTGCACATTCAGATTCCAAAATGGTCTGCTTGGGCATAACACACATTGTCATTACAATGTAAAAATACACAACCAAGCAAGAGAAATCTAATTCTAACTAATTCTCGGTATATCAATTGAACCAAAGTCAAACAATTCATCGAACACCTAACATATTTATCAAGTTAGGATATGGAAATGCACACAATTCTCTAAAATGTCTAGAAGTAATCAGAAATTATGAAAATTGCTGCTTCAATATAAGGGAAATAGGCTCCATCGTTGATTTCCCAATAGTTTTTGCAAATATCCCAACAAGTTCATTCACCCTTGTTCAAGATTTAGATCTTCATAATTGGTTAGCACCATAATTTCAACATAACTAATTGCAGACTGCAAAAGATATAGTAATTTTTGAAAGCTAGACATGAAAGGAAATTTCATCAATGAATTTAGTAGGCAAGACAATCTTTTGTACGAGGAAAATAAATGGAAGCCTTACCATGCAAGTTACGAAGTTACTTTGCTGGGTCTACAAGATTTTATTCATCGAGGATCAACAAATTGAAGAATCTCCTCACCGACGTTGACACAAACTACTACGAAAGTATAGTCAGAATTCCTGCAAAAGAAAAAGGAAAAACATAAAGATTCGTGTAGTTGCTAGTGTACATTAATCAAATCAAACTCTATATTGATTACTCTTCTATTGCACTCTCTCTAGTGAGAGTGAAAACAATTATCAGATTGACAATTTACTGGCTTCTCATAAAAGTTTAACGAACTTCAAACTTTCGATGATAATCCCCCCTAGTGAAAACCATAACAACCACCAGTACATACTTCACTTCATATGCATCATCAATGTCGTTTGAATGCAAGGCACGACACTTTCATATTGGAATATAATATCAGACTGCAAATACTATTTGAACTGATCACCCAATGAGAAATAAGCAGCCCCTATAAATCAACTGTTGTGGAACTCGCGAAGCCACCAAAACAACATGAAGAACGAAATCAATTTTTCTATCATCAATAGAGAACCCCTTTGATGCCCCCAAAATGAGAGGGTGACACATAAAATTAGGTTTGAACTTTGAAGATTAATTGGCCATCCATTGTCAAATTGCAGACGTAATTGTTTGCGAAGAAGATTACATGACTAAGCAGTGGTTCAGAGGGGAGACAATCGTGGGGAAGATATTGGAGAAGAAAATTAATTGAAGTCGATGATGAATTTTGGTATTTTGGTGAAGCGGTGGTCGGGTGGGTTTAAGTGGAAGCCAATAGTGGATGAGGGATGGTAAAAAGGCGCCGCTAGAAATTTGCAGGTTTGCTGGTGTAGCAGCCTCTAGTGAAATCTGGTTTGTGTAGATAATAATGTCTGACCGGCCTGTCTGGTCTGTTATATTAAAAGTGATACCCTTTGAAGTTTGAAGGGTAAGTGGTGCCTTTTAGGGGTGAGGACACATCCCAATTTATATATTGGTAAAGAGATATATCTTTTTACCAACATAAAAAGAGAGGTGTGTCCTCACCCCCAATAGGTTTCTTTAAGTAAAGGGTGCCACTTCCAACCAGATTAAACCGGACGTCTAAACAGCACTTTCAATTTCACTGGATTAGACCGGCCGGCTACACATTAATATAATGAAAAACCGGATAGGCCAGTCATCTTCAACAATGCACCGCACTAACCACTTCATAATAATTTGTTTGGCCCGTTGCTGCCATTAATGGCGGAAGATTTTACAGCACTCATGAACAGAAGAAGACGGTTGTTGCTGCTCCCTAGCCAGATTGTTCATTTCCTTCGCACACCCCTCGTCGGTCGTTTTCCTTCCTCTGCCCGCTATTGCAGAGTCTGTTCCGCTGCTATTTTAACAAGAGGAGCAAACTTTTTCCAGAAGAAAATATTCTAACTAACAAGACTTATGTGAGATTTTTGAATGAAAACCTGTTGTATTGAAAATTATTCTCTCGATTAAATGAGAAGTACGCGCCTAAAGAAGAACGTGCAACATGTTATCAGTTCACAAGGGTTTCTTTAATTACATGAGGATTATACTATTCTAGCACAAATGAACTTTTATTTTTTTTTTCAATGAATGAACATTGTTATTAGCATTTGTTGATTTCTCGATTCCTCTTCTCATAATCTTATGTGCTGCTTATTTAATTTCTTACAGTCCTCATTTTTCATCTATACGAGAGAATCGAATTACATGAAAGAAAGGTAGAGAAGTTTATGGATTTGAGTAAAGGTATTATCTCTAGTCTCTTCTTGTTTACTTTTTCATAAACATTTCAACAATTGGAAGTTGATTTAGTAGACATTAATAATACGTTAATATACTCTGAAAAAAATAATTGTATATGTAAATTGATATTGGTTTCCCTAATCAGTAATAGGTTTACTCGATTTCCTAATCTTCCTTACCCTAATATAGAGTATTATCTCTATATAGATCATCTTTATTAGGCGTATATAACAGTGCCAATTGTTAGTATCCAGAACTTCGATTTTTTTTTATTAGTAAGATCCAATTTCAGCTAGCAATTTGGCCTAGCTATCACTGATATTAGAACTAACTAAATTAAGGTAATCACAAAAAAATACGATTACTAATAACTATAAAAGGAATCATAACCTATTGTATTTCTCATGTTTACCCTGTTGTCATAATGACAGATTGACTATTAGTTAAAATATGAGAACAACATAGGTTCTTCAATGTATTCTCATAGTCAGTCCATATAACGAATGATGACATTTCAGTGTAAAATATTTAATAATCCAATTCAAAAGCCAAATGTTAGGACTTATTCGACCCACTAGGTTGAGTTTTTTTTTTTTCAACCTCTTCATAACTCAAAGAACTAAGCGAAATAGATACTAAATAATTTGTATTTTGAATGTTTTATAGTTTATACTTTGGATCTTCAATCTAATTTCAGGTTTCAACCACTTATGCTGAGGAGGTTTTTGGCCACCCATCGATCGGTATTCACCTGTATAAATTCCATGGCATATTGAATGGAATTGACCCAGATATTTGGGATCCATACTATTGAATGACTAGGTACCTTATACCCGAAAATGTCATTGAGGGCAAGAAAGCTGCCAAGGAAGTATTACAACGTAGGCTTGGTCTTAAGGAGGTTGATCTCCCTATTATCAAGATCATAACTTACTCATAAAAATGAATAAACCTTATAAATCATGCGATTTGACGCACCTTGGATCGCGGTGGACATGTTATTCTCTACATATCTAGATGTTACACTTGCCATTTGAAATTGCAAGTCAGTTTTTTTATCCATCAGTTCAGCTCACATTCACTACAGCGCTAACATCAAGATTATGTACAGTCTTTATTTCAATGGATTTTTCTTTTCATATATGTGATGGATGTTTCAAGTATAATAGGTTGTGTTGCTGGGTTCAGCTCCAGATCCTCTTTTAAGAATGATTTTGTGCATTTGGAAAATCAATTACACTCCACGCATGGAGATCATGCATGTCTGCCTGTGTTTGACCTATGAGGAGCCTCTTTCCCACTTGGTTTGTGACTCCATCAAACTCTTTATCTCTCTCAAATGACAATTTTTCTTGTCACATTCAGCATTACATTCAAAATATATATAATATTTCTTATAATAACTGTAAAGGTTTAATTACATTCATACTTGCGTACTCCTTTTTTGGTAGACAGTTGGAAACACTCGTACTGTCTTCATATAAAGTGCAGCTCGAAAATAATGAGTTAGAGGACAAGATCTTTAAGAATAGAAGAGCTCTCGAACATATGAGGTCTATGGTTTTGTATGGATCTAGCAAGAATATCGATGTTGCATGACCATGATTTTGGAAGGGTAGTTTAAACCCCATTACTTTTTTCTTAACACTGCTTTCAGATACCATTCACTGAAACCTATGAGTTGTTCATTGTTTTTGCAGATATGCACTTCTTGATAATGATGGTAAGCAAGTTCCAGAAGTTAATCACAGCAGTCGGGGAATCCTCTGAGGTCATCTTAAAAAAAGGGTAAATGAAGTAAGGAAGGTATTAAACAAAGACTTGTCCATCATACAGGCTATCTCAATCATCTTGAAAGAAAATCATAGGTGATGTAGCTCACCATAATACATTCATCTTATAATGCTTTTTTATCTACTTCATTGTCGGTTATTCACATTCATATCATATGCAGATTAGAAGGAATCAGATATAAGGTGCTTTAATAGTACCCTTGCAAAATTGAAAGTTGGTTTGGTGCAGTTGCTGATACAATATCTCTACTAAGTCTCGGTATGCGTTAGTCAACATTTTATTGGATTGGACTAATGATCATAAATTCAATTTATATATTATTACACACAATTTATTTTATACTAAATATGTAGGAGGTTCTCCTGCTAGGTGGTCATGGAGTTATGATCAGGAGATACTATCCAGTTAACCGACCGCTTCATAAAATCCTGGACATTCGTTAGGAGCACCGGTATATATGTCAAATTCTTCCTTTTATAATTCTAGCAATTGGGTCTTAAAATATCTAATAATAAAATTTGTGGCGAAATTGCCTCATTGGAAAGAAACTTTCATTTCCAACACCTGAGTTGGTATGAAGATAAAAATATTGCTGCCTTTCTATAAGATATTATGGCAAAACGTGGAGTTTCTCAGATTGGTAGCCGGCTCGAGTTACAGTTACATCTACTTCTTCAACCTCCTATAAGCCTGCAGGGCATCTTGCCAAGGACAGTGAGAAGATGAGTGATGAACAGCTTCACAGGTTGCCTTTATGCAATTCAAGAAGATTCTTTCTGATGCACTCCGTCGATATGCACATGCCAACCGTTTTTATTATTATTTTGTAATCCTTACAATATTTTGATTCATTCGTAGTGGCCAGATTCAATATCTGCCAACCATTTACTTTTAAAATAGAAGCCATTTTAAACGTTAATAGTTAACATCTTTTATGGTTAATAAACAATTATTCTCTAAAATGATTGCAGATAGTTGAGATTATGAAAGTTGTATTTGAAGACAGAGGAATTCTTAAGAGGGCGAAAACGATTAAGAGCAAACGGTGATTGTTTTTACGCAGTAAGTAATGCATCATTATTTCAGCTATTATTGTGTTCTTTGTCTTGATTTATTAGTTTAATTTTAATTTTTGGATGCATTAACGAAGCCACCAACCATCACTAATTTAATTCAAACCTTCCAGTAATCAAATAAAGAGCCAACACCCAGTTTTCTACATTCATCTATATAGTATTTGAAGCATTGATTCTCACCCTGCAAGTTTTAGATGATTTGCACCAGATGATGCATGGTTTTGTCAATAATACACTCTAATAAGTATATATTATACATACTATTGTGCAACTGGTTACTTTTGCTGTAGAATTTGTTATTTCTTCTGTAGACATAACCAGTATTTGATGTTACGGTTGATGAAGTGAATGTTTGTTGTTTTGGTGTTTAATTAATTGTGGAGTACTGCTTCTACATTTTACTAACATTAAACAAGTTTAATTTATTTAAATCACTTAATAACATTTGAACACAATAATTGACAAAAAAAAATTGATATAATGTTTTCAACTTTAATGAATAAAAACTAGAATCATTAAAATATAATCAAATAATGCTTAAGTAAATACAATTTAGCTATTTTCTATTAACAGAGCTTTGATATCTAAAATTTACAGTGCAAGATGGCCCGAGTTTAAGTTGGTGTGTAAACGAGCCGAGTATCTGGCAATTTCGACTCGACGCATTTTACACGAGATCGATCGAGCCTTAATTTTCAAGCTCGCACCCGACTAGGTGTCATACTCTACGAGTTGGAGCTCGGCTCGACAATTTTTTTTTTCAATAAAATCAGAAATGGTGCACCTTAGCTTGAGTTAAACTCAACTCGATTAGGCTTTTAATTAGCTCAAGTTCGGAAGTTAAAACGACTTTGCCCGAAATTAAATATAATATAGTTATAAAACAACATGACTTTTGGATTTCCTCTATGCAACCCACAATCTCCTATTCTAAAAGCTTTACAACCTCAGAGAACCGTAAAAATTCTAAAAGATCACTTCAACTTCGAACTGCCTTCAGTTCCTCTTACAAATTTCAAAGCATTTCACCATGCCTAGGAAAAAAAATAAACACTGACATATACTAGAATACTCAGATGATACCGTAAAGGTAAGTACATTGATGAAATGGAAGAAATTGAAGAAACTTGTAGAACGAATTTTATCTGAAACAACTTCAATTCCTCCCACATCAGATAATCCAGAAGCCACAGATGTAAGATTTACAAACCCTAATTGCCAGGATCTTGATTATGCTTTATGAGGGAAAATATATAGAGATGAATGACTTACCCGATAATTGATTTCGACTCCATTGATCTTCCCTAGACTGCAGATTTGCTTCTTTGTAAAACGGTTCTACTTCTCTCCCTTGTCCATCCTTCTGTCAGAGACCAGTTGATGGAGAACTGCTCTTTCTCTCTGTCAATTACTGGCAGGGAGAGATGACCATTTATAATATTAACCCTTTAATCTGGTACGTCCATCAAGTAACCAATTGAACGATCTAGATTAAATACATTCCATAAAGACATATATTGATATAATATAATATAATACATTATTCAATATATCTATATTCATTAATATTATCTGGCCACATAATTAGAATATATATTCGAGCATTAAATATATATTCTTACATTCTCCCACTTGGCCAGATAATCACATAAGTCTTACATCTTTATGGAATAACATAAGGCGCGCGTAAAATCTAATCTTTCCGTTCATCATAATCACTTACATTCAATAATCTGCAAATGCGGGTTATGGCGGTCATACACTTATTTAAGCAGCATACTCCATTCCATATATATACCACGACAGTTACATCTTATCAAATGTAAGCCTGTAAGTAATATATATAAACACATCAAGGTCCAAGTAAGGCTATGCATAAGGTTTTCCGTTATCATAAACATTATGTGTACACAATCATAATTAACAGGAAAACATTGGAGTCAGAAACATATCATTGAGCTCAGAGTGTCAAACATCATCATCATTAGTTTAAGACCCATTATTTTCATGCTTCTTTAATGTCATTAGTTGTAAACATTCATTTAAGTACATCATTGTCAGCTTGGCCATTATACTGACAGACACTCTTGTTTCTGAACTTTCTTCTTAACGATAATAAACTTTCATTCCATAAGTTTGCACCTTTAATGCTTGTCGTTTTGACGAAGAAATAACTGTGGCATTATTACGATAAATTTTCCAGCGACTTGGTAACGGTGTCGACAACCTCAAGCCCTGAAATAAGTCTCACAGTTCTTAATGCATGATAAACATGCTAAAGCCTTACTTTACATTATTGATAACGACAGATAATTACCACTTTTCTGTAATATTGCTCCAACATATAAAAGGAACAATTAATTAAGAGTGGACTTTCAACTGTCAAGATATCCCTTAAATCTGAATCTACATGAACATAAATGCATTCACATGTTCTTGTAGGTGCATTAGGACTTTATTTGCAGCATTCGAGAACTATACTACCTCTTTAAGATCATTTCAATGTGAGCTTTATGAGACAATCCAACTGTAACTGTGACTAGATTAAAATTTTAATTTAATCTTAGTCACATAAATTGTCTCTCACATTAACTTACATCTTAACTTCAGAGAGTACATAATCATTTAAATGTGAGCAAGATATAATCAATTATACAGGTAAAATATCTGCGTACTCCCACTAATCTTATGGTTCACACAACGGTAAAGTAACTTAATAAACCATTCGTGGGAACATCAGTTTTATCATATAAATTGATTTCTAAAATGACCATTCGTTAATTGAGAAATATAAACTTCGTAACATAATATATTGTGGGAATGAAACCAAAAAATATTTACTAATATCTGAATCCTACAAGTAAACCAACTTCCAGAATGACAAGTTTTCCTAATGTTATTCTAAATGATTTAACTTTATCAGATGATTATACTTTTCTTTCTTTATGAAGTATCATGTCTTTCGAACATTATCCCTTATGTTGAAATTTTCATTCAACTGATGGAACTATATTCCAATCCATGTGAATAATGTATTCATACAGATAGACAATGTCTATCATTTACCATAATATCCACATCTTATTATTCAGACACTCCCACTAATTTCATTATTCTTAAGATTAACATAACTGGTTTCTACAATTTTCGGACTTCAGTTAAGAAAGTAAGTCATTATACCCTTTGGATCTTTTAATGTTACTCCAGACTAAACATTTCATTCAAGAATCCATTCTTTAATGTGGATCATAAATATTTACTTTAACTTTATTAGACAACCTCAAACATAACGGTGTCTTAACCAAGCTCCCTTCCAACGCACAGATCATTAAGAGGTTGGATCTGCCTTTATGGGATCTCAGACTTAACTCATACGTCCACAACTTAATGTCATTAATGGGTAAAGAAGATTTACTTGTCTAACTCTTAACTGTAACTTTCAAAGTCCGATTATATTTTCCACAATACTATTTTCATAAATGTATGACATGTTCTCTTAAGAAGGCTTATAAATGAACTAGAAGTCATATCATACTTCTATACATTTCTCATAAAAGTCACCACACATATTAGACATTATGAGTTTTCACGTTTCTATCTAATTTCTTAAGCAAATAGATATAGTCATAACATTAATAAACGTGATTAACTTCATTAAAACATAATACAGAAAAATAAACATAAATTCAAGAAGATATACAAATTATCCCCCTATTCTTGACACTTATTAATTTTCCGCATAAATAATCATGCAATAAGCGAGATATACGAAATATTACATTTTATTCATGTATGAAAAACAATTGCACTAACCTTTTAGCAGCACTCATTTATGCATGGTTGAAATGTGACTTTCTTATTCTTCATAAACATACGAGCTAACTCAATATCACTTAACGAACACTTTAAAGTGCTCTCATAAATATTGAGTTATCTCTAGTCATCCTTAAGGTCTTTAATCTTGCTCCATAAATTAGCCAACTCAAACTTCTGCAAACTCTACAACTCAAATCTTAATGGTTGTAAGTTTGTACATACGAGTGACTTATTACATAACTTGTGCTTTCATCCACAAAACTTCATAATTTTCTTACTTTATTGTCTGTGGAATAAACCAAAATTATTCGCATAAACTTAATATTTACTCTGTTATATCGTGTTTATACTTTATGATTTGACTTTCTACTTAAGTTGTGTACCCATAAGGGTACTCTATGATTGTCTTAAGTCAGGACCTAGTAACTTCAGAGGAACCTGACTTACACGATTTAGAAAGTCAAACCTATTAAACACAATAACAGAACATACATGCGAATTAACTATAATAGCTGCAAATTACATACTTGCTCATTCATAAAATAAGCTAATATAGAAACAGCTAATCATTCAGAGTATATCATAATCGACCTTTGGGCAACAACTATAATAAACTATCATTAAGTAAATGCCAGTTAGGAAATAAGCTATTATAGATTCAGATAATCAATAAGAGTATATTATAATCGACCTTTGAGCAACGACTATAATACACTAATCTTAATTAAATGCCATAACATTATTTGGAAATTATCAATGTATATTATAACCGACCTTTGGGCAACGACTATAACACACGAATCTTAATTCAATTCCATAACATTATTGGACGATTAAAGAAAATCTCAAGTTAAATATATAAGTTATCTTTGGATATACAAATATATAGAACCAAAAGATTTTAATTATCCCATCATGTTTACCGGTTATAGAAAGCGATTCACCTTTGGGCAAATCCTAAAATTCTAGTAACCTGTAAATGTCAATTTATCCAATCATGTATACAGTAATAAGCATTTCATTATTATCATGGATAAATGACAATTATATTATATGCATGAAACAAATAAACATTCTAGATTAGTCACTTTGGCGACAATAATCTACTTAAAATACAAGTTCATGCATATAATTATTGATCTTTACGTAGACATTACTATTATATTATACGCATGAGTCGAATAAACATTCTAGGTTAGCCACTTTGGTGACAATAACCTACTTAAATTATATGTTCATGCATATAATAATTGATTTTCTTTAGGCATGACAACACATTCTAGTTCTGTCACTTTGGTGACTAGAAACAAACCATAAAGTCATGTTGATAGTAGTGTCTCATTAAACCATAACATTATCATTATAGTTCAATCACTTTGGTGATTAGAAACTAACTATAAAGTATGATGACCGTAAATGCCCATCCATGCATAACGTTATCATTCTAGTTCAATCACTTTGGTGATTAGAAACTAACTGTAAAGTCATGCATATGGGCTAAAGTAATATTTATGACTAAATATAACCTGATATCATAACGATTATCATCATAGGATTGAAACATCACTAGAAAACATTAGGTTTGGCTAAAATAAAATTTTAACCCATAAAGTTAATGGTTTTACACCATAAAACTACGATTTTCTTAGCATTTAGCGGAAGCAATTATATATCAAGGCAAACCTAAAGCAAATAATCCTTCATGCAATAGGCATTTTCATGCTTAAGTTAAACCGACTAAATCTTTCATTATTGAAACATAATCAATCATTAACTTCAAATTAGAATCACATAATCTAATATGCCATTCATTCATCACTCATGCATAAATAATAACTTCATCATGCTTTAAAATTCATACACACATGCATGAGAGTGACTTTTGGTTATCATTAACATACTCCAAATTCATCATTCATGTGTTTATTTAGACTATTATAAACACAACATTATAAGTCATCATTAAAGCACTTGATGAACGAAATAAGTAAACTCTAATTTGACACTTTAGCAACCGTAATTCACTTACTATGCATGCTATCAGTTAAGTAGAGAACATATAAATCTCCTGATTATTAGATTATCACTGAAGAACATGTATAAGAGAAAGAGAGTATACGTACGTGTCCTTGTTTGTTTTCAGTCTGTGAGACTTTAGCAAGTGGAGCTTGGCAAACATTGATGCCATTTCACCGCTTTCTAATTTGACCTTGTTAACCTTTATGGTTATTTTTATTGCATCATCATAGGACAATTCATCGTAGTCATGCCTATCACAATCAACTCCAGCAAACAAGGTGTCAACATATTTCTTTGATTGGAACCATCAGCCTGCTTCTAGCTGTGTTCTTCTTCCTCTCAACCTCCGGGAGCCGTGGGTGGTCATCTTACTCCTTAATGCTCCCAAATTTGTGGTAGAGGCTCACCGATTTGATAATCAGATGGAGACACAGACAATAATTTCATTAGGAACTTGATTAAAATTCCAATTCCATAAGACTACTTAATTTGATTACAAAGCAAGTCTACATATATTAATTACTAGAATGCTCATCCTTCAAAAACTATAATATAACAGTTTCAGAAAAAACAATAGCCACTCACTGGCACTAAACAATTGAGCATTCCATCAATCATAACCGTACGAAACCCTCAAGTTTAACAATTCCACCGTTTACTGATTACGAAGCACCAATTTTCTCAAATTCCACCAATTGAACAAGAAGCAGTTATACAAGTCTCCACCGATAACATAAACCGGTAGAATTTAAAGCAGTTATGGGGGGAGAATAGATTAAAACCGTACAGATTTTGCACAGTATTGTGAGTTTGTATCGTAATTGGAGTAACCATTTATTTTGAGAACGGTTACTATTAATGGTAGATGAGAATAAAGTAAACCCTAAGCAATTCGTACGAATCAACCGATTACGAAGCCAAACCACAAACCACGATGATCAATAATCCCATAATAAGGCATAATCAGAACTCAGGCTCTGATACCACATGTTAGATTTACAAACCCTAATTGCCAGGATCTTGATTATGCTTTATGAGGGAAAAGATATAGAGATGAATGACTTACCCGATAATTGATTTCGACTCCATTGATCTTCCCTAGACTGCAGATTTGCTTCTTTGTAAAACGGTTCTACTTCTCTCCCTTGTCCATCCTTCTGTCAGAGACCAGTTGATGGAGAACTGCTCTTTCTCTCTGTCAATTACTGGCAGGGAGAGAGGACCATTTATAATATTAACCCTTTAATCTGGTACGTCCATCAAGTAACCAATTGAACGGTCTAGATTAAATACATTCCATAAAGACATATATTGATATAATATAATATAATACATTATTCAATATATCTATATTCATTAATATTATCTGGCCACATAATTAGAATATATATTCGAGCATTAAATATATATTCTTACATAGAGATTGACTTCATAATAAACATAGATCAGTGAGGCAACACAGTTCATAGAGACACAGATCACTGAGGCATCAGGTGATAATTAAATAATGTTGTTCTGTTTATTTGCTTTCATACAAATTAATTTTATAGGACCATTCTTATTCTTACAATCCATAATACAAAATTACTTACAGCTACCAGGCAAATAAAAAGTCGCACAACCTTTTTTTAGTCAACAACAACAAACACCACCCCATGCCCTCTAATTGAATTATCTACTAAAATGGTAATACTTTTTCTAACATGATTTTACCTTAATTATTCACACCACTAGATTATTACATTTAACTAATAAATAAATTTGGTATGCTAAATTAATGATATGAATTCTTTTAAACTAATTTGCTAACAACTTTCCTCAATTGAATCATATGACCTTAAGCAGGATCTAGATTCTGAAAGCAATGAACGATGCATCAACAACTTAAAGGGCTCCACATTCCTTTTCACAATTCGGGTAGAAAATTCATTTGACCCCGTTCGCAAAGCTGGCCACTTCATTGCGCATGATATTCAAGTTTTTTATGGATGACCATATAACCACATCTTATTTCCTTATTTTAAATACATATTGTACATTTTTTAAAATGTTTTTTTTTTTTTCTGTTTCTTTGCACCTTTATTATAGTCAAAATATTTTATAGTACTCATACGGTTTATAAAACTATTTTTTAATTTGTCTTTTAACTTAACTATCACGTATATATATATTTCATAAGAATCTTTAAAATTATAATAACTAGATGCGCGTGCAACGCACGCGCGCCACAACTAGTATATATATGTGTGTGTGTGTGTGTGTGTGTGTGTGTGTGTGGCCGAAATTATATATATATATATATATATATATATATATATGTTTATATTGTTAATTGATTTACATCTTCTAGATAAAATCTTGACAATATTTATATATATGTTACTTAACTATTGTGCAGAAATATATATATATATATATATGCAATATTGGAAATTATTTTAAATAATTAATATTTATTGGTGGCTAAGTTAAGTTTTTAGTGGATTTTAAAACCCTACTTAGCCCACAAGATATATTTCGGCCGAACCCTATGGGTTTATTGGGCCGGTCCAATTTACAAAACCGGAACGGGTTAAACCAATCCGGGTTTTTCTTAATCGGGTCGACCTAGTCGGGTCGGGTCGGACCAAAGTAACTAAGTGAATCTAAACTGAACCACAATCTTATTTTATTGAACCGTTTCGGACCAAACCAGAATTTTAAAATCGGACTGACTCAGACTGAATTTTAAATTGGACCGAACAAAATTTTAAATTTTTTCGGAAATTTTAAATGTTCAATAAAATAGGATATCAAATTTTAAATCCAAAATATTTTCGAACTTTAAAAGGTTAATCTAAACAGTGCTCTTAGGGTTTACATTTTAACACGTTTTCGGATAAAACCCTAATACCTGGTTACGATTATGGGGATGGATCTCGGATATGCATGTTTTTTGGACTGGATTAAATTAGTGGGCTTAATTGCAATTGTTTACTTTCTGCAACATATATTAGAACTGTCGTCTTGACTTAGTCAAGCTAGCTGGATAATACATTGCGAGCATTGAGCTTTGAGATTTAAATATATGGTATGCGCAATAGGATGGACATGCTACGCTGATTGAAAGTGCCTAGAATCCATGACTAGAAATTTTGCATGATTGATTGTAAGCATGAATTGCTAGTCAGCCCCTAATATTTTCAAAACGTTTTTAAAACTGAAAATACCAGTCGCCAATTATGCATGAAGTATGCGGAAGTTGCATGTTTTGACACGTATGCTAGAATGTTCATGAATGAAAGCATGTAGTAATTTACTTTAAGTAGAATTATGTATGCTAAGGAACATTAGACGCATGACGCGTAAGCATGTTGTTTAGGTTTGTTCGATGTTTATGGCGTGATATAGTATTATGCACGCGTAAATTATCGGATAATTTTACAAAATCAAAAAGGGTCATGGGAAAGCCAAGATCGGGTATGCTTGTTTGAAAATTCCCGTTCCGGTAATTTGCAAAATAATAACCGTTTTCAAAAGACTGATCTATTAAATTGAAGACGACAAGGGTGTGAACTCTTTCACAACACCCCCTTCCCTCGGTTTACTGGCGGTCGGTTTGGTTTAGTGACTGAAGGATCCCTATTTGTCGTATTCCATCTTAATAGATAATCCGATGTTTGGAATTCTGTCAAAATATTATTGTTTCCTAACTTTGCATGATTATAATTGTAATAGTTCTAATGGCTGGGTCGATACGCTTTTATAAACCATGCAATCTGGATGGTATGGATTATGAAGCGTGGAGTGAGATGGTAAGAGAACGTCCTATAGCATGTGATACACACGGCTGTATCATGACTATAAGAGAGAAAATGTTGGTACCGCTGGACCACAACCTAGTTCCCAGAATAGGGAACATAGGATTGGGAGATAAGAAAGCTTGCAATGTGATATTGGCTTCCTTGGATAAAGAGGTTGCAGAGGACTTCACGCTCAATTATTCTGCTGTTCAGCTTTGGGCTGCCCTTAAACTTCGTTTTGGTAGTGGAAAGGCAGCCGAAGCAAGAAAAGTAATAATGGAGTATGATGACCTACTTTCAAACAACACCAGAGTAAAACCTGTGTGTAACCGAAGGATCGAAAGATCCAATTGGAGAAAGATAATCAATATCGCACAGGGATATCCGATATCATGGTTTGCTGACGATTATGGACTAGGATACTTAATTGATTCAGTTAAGTACTCCATGTTCCTATTCAAGGAAAGCAACCAAAGGAGACTAAAAAGTTCCCCCGTGCGCCACCGCAAGAGGACAAAGGAAATAGCAGAGGAAACAGGATCGAATTGGTCCTCAAACGAGATCCGTAGTATGACAAATACTACTGATGAAGTACTGTAAAAGGTACGCCTCGATTGCCACATACATGAAACCGTTAAACGTTTTATATCACTAAGTCTACTGATACGATTCACTTGTGAATTTCTTTCAGGGACGTTGGTGAAGATGGCTGGAGTTTTCCTTTTCGACTTTACTTTTCCCTTACCTCTAAAAGCTTTGTGATGTATCTCAGTGCAGTATCAATGTCTACAAGTTCTATTATTATCAATAAATGTTCATGTTTAGTTAATAATGATTCCGAATTGTTGAATAAAGTAGTAACTGATGGATATACGCCCAATTTGAACCCGTTGACTTCCGAATCGTTTCATTTTTACCACCCCGTTAATGATTGTAAATCGAAACTTCAACCCGAACACTTCGCGAAAACACCAAGTTAGACTCACCTAGGTGAGGTCGGGTAGCCACACCCGACCTCCCCTAGGGGAGATCGGGTCCACCAACTCGATCTCCCCTAGGGGAGATAGGGTCCACCAACCCGATCTCCCCTAGGGGAGATAGGGTTGGCCAACCCTATCTCCCCTAGGAGGGGTTGGGTGGCCTCACCCAACCCCTACCCTTGGGGGTCGGATTTTCCTTCCCCCCAAAGGCCCCGGCACCATTCTTGGACTCCCATACTCGGTTTATTTCCGCCAACCCTTTCCGTATCCTAAGGTCTTAATTACGTGTTTAAAGGTTAATTAACTGTGTTTAAAGGTTAACAATGTCATTAAGCTACCTTAATGACACCGTTGCCTATAAATACAACACCTCCACTCTTCATTCGATCATCTTGGCAAGTTGGATAATTTTACTCTGACATCTCTCTAGCTTTATCTCTCTAAAACCGTACTGACTTAGGCATCGGAGAGGGTTCATCAGGCACCACCCCCCCTCTGTGCCTGGTATTGACCCTTCTGCAGGGCGAGAGGAGAAGAGAAGCTAAGGACGGAAGGACACGAGCTAGGACAGCGTAACCCGAGAGCATCGAATCCACAACATCTCCAGTGAGGAACGAGACTTGAGTCGACTGCCCGTTGACCCTAAACTCGGAACCTAACACTTGGCGCCGTCAGTGGGCTTCGGACAGAAAGCCTGGCAATAACAAGAGCAATGACGAACAGCATGGTGTCTAGGCACCACCGCCCACCCGGAGGCAATAGGCGAAGGAGAGAGCCTATACCCCCAGGAAGGCAGCCTAACCCAGGGAAACTGCCAGTGCAACCAGAACCTCAAGGAACCCCACAGGCTCCCCAACACAACAACCAGGAGGGAGGACCCTCACGCCCAGCTGGGGCTGAGTCCTCCACAGCCTCAACCCCTTTGGCAAGGAGGCCACAGAGAGAGAGGGAGCAACGGAGGGAGCAACAGGGAGTGCCATCCCAACACACAGCACCTCCTGAGGGATATTACTACGAGGCGCAACCCCAAGGATACCCATATGGGATGCCGGCCCAAAGGAATGAAAACCGCGCCCACACAACATACACAAGGCCGGCATACACCCAGGGGACACATACAGAAGCTCATGAAGAGGAACAGATCCCAACGGAAGAGCACCACTCGCACCCTCGAGCAGAGCAGCGAGAGGAGCAAAGAAGAAATTACCAGGAGCCACCCCCAGAGGGAAGGCAACAATTCGTGCCTCCTAGGCAACAGCAGAACGCCAGGGCTTACACCCCACTGGGGACGGACAGACAAGCAAGACCTCCAAGGAGGCAAGAATTCTATGAAGCACCCCAGCAGGGACACCAAGGATACACCCACAGTCCGTACCAATACGGACAAGGGATCCCGGCAAGCCCAATCTATAACTACGGAGGCTATCAGAGAGATTACACTCCGACACCGATATTGATCACTCCAGAAGAAATAGAGGCAATGATAACAAGGAAAATGAATGAGTCAAAGAAACACGGCTTGCATTGTCTAAGTGACAAAACGAACCACCCTTTCACGAGGGAATTGGAGATGAGCAAGGTGCCGGACTCCCTGCATACAATCCAGGTTGCAAAGTACAATGGCAAGGGAGACCCTTTGGAGCATATTCAACAGCATGATGCCTCCCTATTTGGGAGAACCACTGATGAAAGATACAAGGCACTTCTATTCCCAAACACCCTATCAGGGGTGGCCTCACACTGGTTCTTTAGCCTACCCTCTGAGAGCATCCACTCATGGGAGCAGCTAAAGGTGAAATTCCTTCAGAGATATCTAGGAGAAAGGAAGCTCCTTAAAGGGACAGGCTCCATCGATGACGTGAAGCAAGAAAATGATGAATCTTTGGCCAATTACTACACTAGGTTTAACCAAAACATAGCAGACATCCAGGGCGACATCACTGAGGGTGAGATAATACGAGCCTTCATTAGAAACCTAGGCCGCTTCGGGTCCACGCTGGCAGAAAAGATGGCCAAGAAACCAGCAAGCACCTTAGAGGAGCTAGCAGGGAGAGTAAAAACTCATATAGACCTGGAGAGGCACAGAGCAAGTAAGAAAGCCAAGATTCAAGCAGGTAAGGAAGACAATGCAAAGCCGAACAGAGGAAAGCCACCTCAGGCACCTCAACACACAAGGCAGCAGGAATGGCGTCCGCCCCAGCAAAGAAATCAAATGGGCGAACCACTGAAAGCTAGGGAAATCAACGTCATCAAGTTCATCCCATTGAACGCCACTCCAGCTACTGTCCTCAGAGAGATGCGGAATCAGAAACTCTGGTCACCCCCCGCAAGGTGGAGAGCCCCAATGGTGGGGACACACAAGGACAGATGGTGTGATAACCATGAAGCATACGGGCATGACGCGAACGAATGTTTCAGCCTAAAGCTAAGCATCAACAATGTCATCCAAAGGGGAGAACTAAAGCAGTTCGTGGATCATGGAGGCAACAGCATACAGTTAGGGCCATCATACAGGGACAAAGGTAAGAGCAAGGCAGACTACATTCCTCCACCCAACAAGAGAGGAACCATAAACATGATACACGGAGGAGTGGCATCAGGTGGCCCAACTGCTAATGCAAGGGAGGTTTACGCATCAAAACTGAGTTCAGTGCCAAGGTGGAGGAAAAGGCCACGAGAAGGAGAGGAGATGAAGATTGAATTCTCGGAGAAGGACAAGAGCCACATTGTCTTCCCACATGACGATGCGTTAGTCATCACGATAGACATTGATAATTTTGATGTAAAGAGAATACTGGTAGATGGGGGCAGCTCGGCAGACCTCCTAAGCCTAAGGGTCCTAGAGGAAATAGGGAAAACAAAGGCAGACATCAAACCAGTTAACTTCCCTCTGGTTGGCTTCTCAGGGGCAACAAGTTACCCCCTGGGAATGATAACTCTGCCAGTGACCATGGGCCAAGGATGGACACAGCTGAAGGTGAACATTAACTTCTTGGTGGTTGAAAGCTTGGGAGCCTACAACGGGATCCTAGGAAGAACAACCATAAATCCATATGAAATCGTGCCATCCACCGTACACCAGAAGTTGAAGTACATCACTGAGAATGGAGTTGGAGAAGTCCTGGGTGACCAACGCACTGCAAGGCAGTGCTACGTCAACTCCATGAGACGGGGATCACACAGGACAGACACAGTGGCAATGGTCATGGTAGGAACCGACCAAGACAACAAGAAGGTGATGAGAAAACAAAGGCAAAGAAAGATGAAGAACGGAGTTGCACTCTGCCTGAGCAAACAATTTTTTCAAAGAATGGCTAAGAAGAGACACATGAGCAAGGCTGTAAAGGTAACAAGCATACCTTGGCAACCAGAAACCGCACAAGGAAAAAGAACAAGGGACTCCATCATAAGAGGCTTCCGACACATTGATGACATCAAGCAAATGCCATGGGAGCCAGTGTCAAGCTACTTCGAAAGATTCTCCAGTTATGGTGCCAATATGGACATCACAAGAGGAGAAGCCGTCAGAGCCTTCATTAGAAACATGCATCCAAACTCATTTGAGGCCTATGGAGGGCTTTATGAGATGGTCATGACAAACACGATGAGACAGCTCAAGGAAAAGCTAGACACGGAATTTGCAAAGGAGATGGAGCAATGGGATGAAGTCCCGGAGAAAGAAAGAGAGATTGACACACTGGAAGGAGGTGTAAATTTCAAGTTCACACCCCTTACAGTGAGCGTAGAAGAACTTTTTCAGAAGTACCTCAAGGAAGAACTACCCATATGCAAGGAGGAGGGCAAGGCCTTCCTAGGAAGAGATGCACAGGAATGGTGTGAGTACCATGGAACCTGGGGGCATCAAACCAACAACTGCATGGTGCTGAAGATAGAAGTGGAGGAAATGATTTACAATGGAGGCCTAAAGGAGTACGTGGCAACAGACAAATTGACCACCCCATATCCTTAGTTTCATATTTAGCACTTTGCATGTTCAAGCTTTCTAAGTTTTCCAAAAACAACTTTTGAGAAGGAGAACTCACGAAGTTACTCCAACTCTACAACTATCTTTTATTTCCTCCAAAGGGCGTCTTGACCCACCCAAGGCACCCCATATGTACAAAAAACATGAATGCTCTTAAGGGAGTAGGATTTCCTTCAAAGGTATTTTCCAATGAATGTGGTGATATAATCATGAAGTTATCCTTACACAGATATGACTTCAAGTCAACAACGAATTTCGACGCCCCCAAGAGCGTATCTTGAGAGTAGTTCTAAAAACTACGAACCCTGTGCCCTCCGGGAGCCTATCCCGCGAACAGATTCGACGCCCCCAAGAGCGTATCTTGAGAGTAGTTTTTATACTACGACCCTCAACGCCCCCAAGAGCGTATCTTGAGAGTAGTGTTCATACTACGACCTTCGACGCCCCCAAGAGCGTATCTTGAGAGTAGTTTCAATACTGCGACCTTCGACGCACCAAGAGCGTATCTTGAGAGTGGTTTCCAAAAACTACGAATTTCGACGCCCCCAGGAGCGTATCTTGAGAGTAGTGTTCATACTACGACCTTCGACGCCCCCAAGAGCGTATCTTGAGAGTAGTTTCTATACTACGACCTTCGACGCACCAAGAGCGTATCTTGAGAGTGGTTTCCAAAAACTACGAATTTCGACGCCCCCAGGAGCGTATCTTGAGGTAGATTTGCAACCTACCAGATTCGACGCCCCCAAGAGCGTATCTTGAGGTAGAAAAAACACTATCAGATTCGACGCCCCCAAGAGCGTATCTTGAGGTAGATTTCAAACTACCAGTTTCGACGCCCACCAGGAGCGTATCTTTGGTCTAACTTGTGCCCTCCGGGAGCCTATCCTGCGAAACGTTAAGTGCCCTCCGAGAGCCAGTCTCGTGAACAGATTTCGACGCCCACCAGGAGCGTATCTTTGGTCTAACCTGTGCCCTCCGGGAGCCTATCCTGCGAAACGTTAAGTGCCCTCCGAGAGCCAGTCTCGTGAACAGATTTCGACGCCCACCAGGAGCGTATCTTTGGTCTAACCTGTGTCCTCCGGGAGCCTATCCTGCGAAACGTTAAGTGCCCTCCGAGAGCCAGTCTCGTGAACAGATTTCGACGCCCACCAGGAGCGTATCTTTGGTCTAACCTGTGCCCTCCGGGAGCCTATCCTGTGAAACGTTAAGTGCCATCCGGGAGCCTGTCTCGTGAACAGACTCGACGCCCACCAAGAGCGTATCTTTGGTCTAACAATACCATACATACCGTCCAAAGGGTATCAGAAGAGAGCATTACACCATACTACGAAGGATCCCACGAGAAAGTAAATTCAAAGTAAATTGATATGAAGAACACATAATGTTTTTTCTTGATGAAATAGCAGGTATGGCATGAAGGAAAACACAAAAGAAGGATAAGTAAAGGAAACACACCAAGAGAAGAGTCCATAATCAAAGGAGTACATACAAAAGCATACGAAGTACCCATATAAAGGCAAGTGAACCACACAACCAACGACAAAATACGACAAGAGAAAGCAACACAAAATCTCACAGCAGCCCAAAAGATACTCAACCCATCAAAGGGGAGAAAGAGTATATACAAAGATAGCAAGATGTCAATACATCAATCAGAGCCTTCGGGGGAGTCACCCTGACCCCCTGAGGCCGAACCACCGGCAGAGATAGAGGAAGAGGAGGAAGAGTCCGAAGTATCGATATCCACAGGCGTAGCATCCACCTGTGTAGGGGCAGGCTCGTCTGCAACAGCAGCCTGACCCCTAAGGACAGCCATGTAACCAGTAGCGTACGGACCAAAATCACCAAGACTGCCAACTGGAAACTGAGGATCAATGCGAAAAATGTGATCAACGAGATACTCACCAAACTGGTTCATCTCCTGAGTGAGCCGCACACTGTAGTCAGCAGTGAAGGCATAGGAAGCCTTGTACTCAGACACTGCGACAGTCCTCTCCTCTGCCCGGCACCTTGCCTCCAACTTCCGCAACTCCTCAGAATGGAGTGAAGATGCGACCTCAGCCTCCCGGCGCAAACTACCTACGGTAGTCTCAAGTAAGGACAATTGGTCCCTGAGCTCCTGCATCTTCAGATCGGATAGGTGCGCCTTCTCAGCAGCAGTGGCAAGCTCCGCCTTTAGGGAGACCTGGCTGTCCTCTAGAGTCTTCTTCTCGTCAGATAGCTCAAGCACAAGGGATGACACGTTCACCATGTCAGACATACCCTGAAAATTTAAACAAGAGATGAGTAACTGAAAAACCAATCACATAAAAGTAAAAAGGAGAAAGCAAGGAACAACTCACAGGCGCATAACGAGAGAGTACACCCTGAACGAAGCGCCGAGTCTCCCCAGGAGACTTAGGCTGAGCAGCACGATCGCCAGGAGGGATGGCACCGCGAAGTACACGGATGCCAACCTCAGGAGTCCGCAAAGAGGAGCCGCTATCAAGATGGAACTCCTTCAAACCAGCGAAAGGAGTCCACTCAGACCCAACGACATCCTCGTCAGTAAGACGTGCGAAATCCTTCCGACTCAAAGCTGGAGGACCACCTATACAAACAAAGCAAGTCAAAGGAAAATATAAACAAAGAAGCATCAGTGACAAGGTGGAGATCGAACCTGATGACCGTGCCCTCGGCTGGGGGGCAGGGGAACCATCACCAACAGGTCGCTTCCCTTTATCAGCTCGGGAAGGCGCCTCTTCGACCACCATCTCTTTATCGCGAGACAGGGTCGGGGGACGAACAACAGGCGAAGGAGGATCCGCAGCTTTCTTCCTCTTGACAGCCGAGGCCCCGGCCTCAGATTCAGACCTCCGCGACTTGGACTTAGAAGGTCCAGAGCCCTTGCCTACGGAGACAACCCTCTCGGTCACCAGGGGAGAGTGCCCTATCAATGCAAGAAAAACAAGATAAGGAAAACACAAGTATACCATAAAGAAGCAAACAGGAGGAAGTATACCAGAGGCCCCAGCCTTCTTCCCAAGCATGGGGGACTTCTTCAGAGTAGAGCTAGATGGAGCCTTCCTCTTGCTCAGATCGACCGGTGCTTCCTGCACGTTATAGGTTTTTCCGTGAAACCAACCTACAAAGGAAAAGCAGAAAGTAAATAAAGATGAGAAGACTAAGTAACATACCGAACCCCCGGAGTCAGGAGTCAAACTGATCCCTGCCTCATAAAGATCCGTCTCGGTCACTAAGGACACAGGGCAGTATGATCGGGTACTGTTGCTCTCATAGATCGTCTTCATAGTCTCCAAATCCACAGGAGAGAACTCCCCGAAGGCAGGCCAGCCATCTGACCGATCCTCATTCAAGACCGACCAAGTGACATATCGATCTGTGATGAAGAAATAATGTTTGGCCCAGTGGCTCGCCGAGTTGTCACTCCGGGCCACGAAGCGAAGAGAGGTATCCCACTCGACCCCACTCAACCCGAAATCAGCAAATCGGGAATCCTTGAGGGACGGATGGCGAGTTACAAAACTCGCAAAGCCTACCTTCCTCTGATATTGGAACCGGTAGAAGCATCGGAATAGAACCAGTGAATACTTCCAGGAGTACCAGTGGCATAACACCCGGAAGCCCACCCAGACGCGGAGGGCACTAGGAGCGAGGTTCACAGGAGAAATCCTGAAGAACCTACTCAACTCTACGAGGTCATCGCAGTAAGGCAGCCTCAATCCAAAGCGAATCTGGGAGGGGTAAACGCGACCTTCCCCCTAGGGGGCTCTGTCACCGTCTCGCGGGTATTCTCCAAAGAAGGGAGGAAAGGATATAGAGGCTCATCTAAGGGACAGATATCACCTAAGATAACATGCTCATTATAATCAGACCTAGTCAGGTGGTTCTCCGACAGAGCAGCGAGACCTAAGTCAAAGATAGCAGGAAATCCCAAAGTTCGAATCAAGTTTCGACTAACGCCCCAGCTCAGATCGCAACACTAAGCTAATGATAGGAAAGGAAGTAATGCGACGAAAAGAAGAGAAAAGGAACTCACTCATCCTTCGAAGGATGTAGCGCCTCTGCAGAGTCTGTGTGCGGGGACACCACCAGGAATACAGTACCTGCCACGGCATGACAAATGTCAAAACAAGAAAATTTCCGAAAAACCGGGAGTACCCCGGCACTCGACTAATGACAACAACCAAAGATTCGAAGACACCCAACAAAGATAACAAACATGAGCCAAGGATACCACGACAACCAAATCGAACAATTTTGTCCGAACCTAAAGTCGGTTCTCGGGCAAAATTACAATTACGCCCTCCAACAGAAATCAACACACGAGTGACGCCTCGACATCAAATTCAAAACGGGGATAGTTTAATTAGACAAAAAACTATCTCCGGACGACCGACCAAAATTTTTTTCCCAAGTCCACGACTATCTACGGCTATCTACGGCTATCTACGGCAATCCCACATTCAATCAAGTATCGGCAATTCAAAAATCAACATTTTACGCGATAACGGAAAGGAAAAGAATGGACCTTGGGAAAACCCGACCCGATTCGATAAACGGGTCCGGATTTCAAGTCGGAAGACTGCCGGAGTTCAGCCCCTCGCCGGAAATTGCCTTCCACCGCCATCGCCGGAGTTGAATCCAGCAGCCACGCCTCGCCTCGCCGTCGCCAACTCCAGCCAGTCCCGACGTCGCCACTCGTCCAGCCACCGCCTGCCGCTGGCCCTGCTCGCGCCGCCTCCGTCTGTCAGCCGCTAGGAGTCGCGCCGCCGTCCCGATCCGCTGGCCCACCTGTCGCCTCCGTTTCGTGCCGGTGGTCGCCTCCCGTCGGAGCTGCTGGTCAGAATTTCTGGCCCTTCGCCGGAATTCTTGGCCGGCCCTAACCTTGGTGTGCTCCAAATTTTTCCTTGCTCTCCAAGTGTGAGAAAAGAGGGAAAAGGATGACTATGGTGGCTAAGTAAGGTATTTTCTTAACTCTCCTATATATTTGAAAAGGTATAGGGTTTTTTAAAGTGGCCTAATCACAACCCTCCATTTAAAATTAGATGGGATCTAAGGGTTAAAGAAAAACTATCACCTTTACCTCCTTTAGACTATGGTTAAGCATATCTCCACTCAAGTTAACATCCCATAGGTTTATTTTTGAGCATCCCATACTTAGAAAAAATTTTAGACCAAAATTAAATTTTTCTCCATTTAGGTAAATCCCGGCATGAAATTGAAGCATGAATCGCTTAGTTGTATTCGTATTGCATTCCTATGCGAACGTGCATTTTTCGAATATACGCCCGTAGCAAAGATAGACTTATTACTCCCACCTCAGACGGACGCGTGCTTAGACACGTGTCCGTGCTACTCTGACGTTTACAATTCCTCTATCTTATAAGGTAGGGGGCAGAGTCAGAGGCACACATCCATGGGTAAGTAAGCATTCAGACGAAAGGTAAAACCCCGGTTTCAAATTGCGCGTGTCATACCATCCTAAAATAGAGTCAATCAAGGGTTAGGCCATTGGTTGACTCGGGGGCATGTGATGGATATACGCCCAATTTGAACCCGTTGACTTCCGAATCGTTTCATTTTTACCACCCCGTTAATGATTGTAAATCGAAACTTCAACCCGAACACTTCGCGAAAACACCAACGGACCGGACGAGGCCGAAGCGCTCGTCCGGCTGAGTTAGACTCACCTAGGTGAGGTCGGGTGGCCACACCCGACCTCCCCTAGGGGAGATCGGGTCAGCCAACCCGATCTCCCCTAGGGGAGATCGGGTCGGCCAACCCGATCTCCCCTAGGAGAGGTTGGGTGGCCTCACCCAACGCCTACCCTTGGGGGTCGGATTTTCCTTCCCCCCAAGGGCCCCGGCACCATTCTTGGACTCCCATACTCGGTTTATTTCCGCCAACCCTTTCCGTATCCTAAGGTCTTAATTACGTGTTTAAAGGTTAATTAACTGTGTTTAAAGGTTAACAATGTCATTAAGCTACCTTAATGACATCGTTGCCTATAAATACAACACCTCCACTCTTCATTCGATCATCTTGGCAAGTTGGATAATTTTGCTCTGACATCTCTCTAGCTTTATCTCTCTAAAACCGTACTGACTTAGGCATCGGTAAGGGTTCATCAGGCACCCCCCCCCCCTCTGTGCCTGGTATTGCCCCTTCTGCAGGGCGAGAGGAGAAGAGAAGCTAAGGACGGAAGGACACGAGCTAGGACAGCGTAACCCGAGAGCATCGAATCCACAACATCTCCAGTGAGGAACGAGACTTGAGTCGACTGCCCGTTGACCCTAAACTCGGAACCTAACAGTAACCATTTAGTTCATGATTTAGCCTACTTATCAAAATTAATCGACCTGATTAAACGGGACCGATCCGAAACAAATAACTAATCTGTTAATCCTCCAGTAAAACGGTTGGATTAAATAAAACATTCACTCACTTAATCAAACATCCATCGATTGCGTAATTTCAAAAGCAAACCGACCGTAAATTCCATCCTTATTTATTAGTACTCCATTAAATGATAAATACCCCGGATAATGTGCATGAAAAACCGATTTGATATTAAATTTGAAAATTAAACTTGAAAATTAAACGATTTAAACCACGGGATAAAACAATGCGCCGTACGCGCGTGTACCTCGAAAGACGGAACACATCGTTTTAAAGTACAAATTTAATAATGAAGTGTTTTAATGTATGAATGCTAATTTTCATTTGTAATCCTTTGAAAATAACCCATTGATGACTACCATGGTTAGAGGTATGCTTTAATGCTACTACGATCAAGTTGTACAACAACTATAGCATTAAACATGAGCTCAAATGCATAGTCCATGAGGTGGATAAGCCTCTTGATGAGTTAATAAACGAAAGGAAGTAGTCAGTAAAATGACACTCCCACTATAAGCCTTGAACGAAAAGTTTGGCTAAGTAATCATATTATTAAATACTTTGAGAAACATAGTTTAAAATTACATTATGTTATAACTCAATATTAATTGTTCCTATGGAATGAAATTAAGTTGATTCATATTAATGTAACACTATGTACTAATAAGATCGTTTGACACGTTACCATAATAGCCAACAAATGATACGGGTAAAACCTTATCATAAAGTAGCATTAATTTGCGCATTAAACAAGTATTTATTAAGAGTACGGTCTACTCTTAAAGAATACAAGTTTAAGATTAGCTTGGATTAATGGTAACGTGGTCGAACATGACACATAATAGAAACTTGAGGATGGACTTCCAATTCTTTGCGGAACGAAACGAACTAAAGTACTGATCGGATTAAAATGGATAACTGAGATTCTCAGGTCCCACTTACTTCGAGTGGGAGAATGATATAGCATTAGTAAATGCATCAGTGAATGACATGGTAAATGATGATGGAAACGTCCTCCTAATAAATCCAGTGGGAGGGCTCACTCCCCCTCAAATAATCATCACTAAATGTTAATGCGAATCAAGTCGGACCTGATAATCATAATGCTGAACCACTGTATGAAAATCCAATAGTCGTCACAACTGCCCATTATTCCTAGTGGGAGGAAACAACTAACTTGATTCCAGATCCTAGTGATCAAGGAATAAATCTCGGAGGTAAAATCCTGAGACCAAGAGGTCATTCTAAGAAAGTTGTAGACCAAAGTTCTAGCACCGCCATTGTTCCCAGTGGGAGTAATGCTCCGAGAAGAAGCATTATTCCGAGTGGGATTAACGATCAGACTCAAAATGAGATTATCGAGCCTAGACTTAGTCTAAGGCAACATACTTCTTTTAAGAAGTATCCCATCAAGTGAGACATTTGTTCACGAACCAGTGACAGTTCGGAAAGCATTGGAAGAACCTCAAACATTGGAATGGAGGAAAACAATGGATGATGAAAAATGCCTAAATTAGAACGTATTCGGTTTTGGTCTTCAATTGATTTACCTGATAACCGCAGAGCTTGGAAGTGAAATTTTAGAATTCACTACTGATGGAAAAGTTGAGTGTTGCAAAACTCAAACGATTGCGAAAGGATATACCCAAAATTCACGGAGTGGACTTTGATGAAACATACTCACCAACTGTGCGTTATCCCACGGTTAGGGCCATCCTTTCCCTTGTTGCATGTCTCGATCTAGAGCTGCACCAAATGGATGTTAAGACCGCATTCCTCCGTGAAAACCTGGAGGAAGAGATCTATATGGAGCAGCAAGAGGGTTTTATTACTCCTGGCAAAGAACGTAAAGTTTGCAAACTCCAAAGATCTATTTACGGTCTTAAACAATCGTCTCGGCAATGGTATCGCAGATTCCACGAGGAAATCGTCGGAAACAGATTTGTGAATCTTCACGAGGATCCCTGCGTTTACACCAAGACCTCCGAGTCTAAATATGTCATCATAACCTTATACGTGGATGACATACTCATTGCTGCGAACGATGTGAGTTTCATGAACAAATCAAAGTCCTGGTTATCATCAGCATTTGACATGAAAGACATGGGAGAGGCCACGTACATCTTAGGCATTAAAATTGCCCGAGATCTTGCCGCCCGAAGATTGTGTCTGTCTCAAGAATCATATAACAACAAACTGTTGAAAAGATTCAGAATGCTCGATGCCAAACCCGTGGATACGCCGGTTGTGTTCGGGTGCGCGCTATCGAAGCGTGATGGCCCGAAAAACCAGCATGAGCGTGATCAGATGAAGAATGCAGAGTATCTAAGCATGGTAGGAAGTCTAATGTATGCCATGCTATGTACTCGGCCGGACATCTGTTACGCTGTGGGCCTAGTAGCAAGATTCCAATCAGATCATGGCTATCAACGTTTAAAGGCCGTAAAACGAATTATAAGATATCTGAAAGGTACTGCCGACTATGTTCTGTGCTATAAAGGCGGGCAAATCGAATTGACTGGTTATAGTGACGCCGACCACGGTGGCGATCCGGACGATCGTAAGTCCACCACAGGGGGAGTTTTCCTCCTTGTTGATGCTGCCATATCATGGGTAAGCAAGAAGCAATCTTGTGTCACGCTTTCCACTATGGAATCAGAATTTGTTGCCCTTTCTAAAAACGCACAAGAAGCAGTCTGGCTGAAAAGGCTTCTTACTGCATTAATTGGCACTGACAATAAGAGCAAACCTGTGAAGGTATACTCCGATAGTCAGGCAGCCAGTGCAGCAGTTAAGAATCCAAAGTACCATAGTAGGACCAAACACATTGATGTGAAATACAATTATGCCAAATCAGTTGTGGAAGACAATATAATCGCTTTATAATACTTGTCCATAGACAATATGGTCGCAGACCCATTAACTAAGCCATTACGTAGAGAAATTTTCGAAAAGCACGTAAAACTGCTTGGATTACGTAGGGCTTAATAAGTGGCTTGTATGAGTGATGGCATTTCGACATTTGAAATAATATTTCTATTGAATAAAAGAATTGCAAATTGAGTATATGATCTATCGACGTCATAATGATAAATAACATCAAATTTTTCGGTCTATAAAATAAGTCGTAGGAAGAGGTAAAACTCTTCCACCAAAATTATGTCGGATGTGAACCTTGCCTCGTCACACAGGCACGGTCATCTTGTAGGAGAGAGGGACCTCTACCACAACAAGATTGGCTAAGAACCAGGGGGATAAACCTGGTTAAACGAAACGATAACTTGGTCACGCTTAAAGCATGACTTAATCTTCATTTTGTAAATCGCCGTGTTGGACTCTGTCCATCATTAAAATCACATTCAGGGCCAGATGAAAGACTCTGCGATAGCATGATTGACATATCCCACCCCTGGCTTGTCCAGGTGTGCTATCGACGCGTGCTTCATACTACGCGTGCCATGTTCGACCACAGGGTCATGCTCAGTTGTGCTAGCTAGAATCCCTGTGATTCAAAAAGCGCATACTTCTTCACCTTGAGCGTGTGATTGATCCCGGGTGTCTTATGAAGAGGCACCCAAAGTATCCTCTCGGACTCAGAACTTATACCTAAAGTCTAGCTTAATGTTCGCTTCCCGGCGTACGAGCGTAGAGCCAAAGAAAACGGCCAAGTGACCACGTCTTTGGAAACTGGTTGAGTTAGACCAAGGGTATAAGCGATGGAGATGGTCATGTTCACCTATAATTCGCCGACTCTTGTGTTCACAAGGTGGCCACCAACCGGATATTAGTTGAAGGTTGTGAACACTTGCACGGATGCCCTAGAGAAGTATTCCTATGTGGAAAACTAGGCAATTGAAGAATTATCAGTTGACCAAGGATACAGTGCGGTACATATTTTATTTTTGACATGATTGATTTACTAAAGGGAATCAACGTTCTGCGGGCGCTCAACACTTCTAACAGATGAGTAGCACGATGCCTGTCGTATCCGCCGGTCGCACGTCAAACCTCATATGAACTATTCGGAGACGGAGACAATAACTGAAGACTGAAATGTTGATGTTATTGGATGACAATACATTAACAGGCACCCTCACATTCCGGCGTGTGGGAGCTGTTAGCATATGGTGACGTGGCGCAGTAATTGGTAGCCCGTTAATATATGTGGTTACCTAAGATAATTAGGTAAATGTCACATTAGGGCTAATTGGGCCAGACCCAATTCCCATGTGACATGGGAGGCCCAAAAATTGGGCCTCCCCCACCACATGATAAGTCGGCCGAAACCCTAATATTAGGGAGGAGGATTTTCTCCTCCTCCCACTATATAAGGAGGTCTTGGGGTCACCTCCAAAACACACCTTGATCACAACTCCTCCTAAGTTGTGATTTGAGAGAAATCCCTTTCTCTCTATAGTGAGTTCGACCGGCCCCATAAACACCACTATTGGTGTGCCAAATTGCTTCCGAGCATTCAGTCCGAGGTTCTGTCCCCGTTGAAGAATCGATCAGAGGATTTGCTGTGGAGCTTATACCGCATAGGACTTCTTCTCACGAAGAACTTGTACGGGTTCCGACCGGAGGATCAGAACTCCCTCCACAACGTTCTTGGGCATGAAAGTTATTGAGGTATGTGTACATTATTCCGCTGTGTAATTAGATTACTTACAAGTACACGTTTAACATTCCGTAGTATTACGTCCACGTAATCCAAAAACATCATATCAACAATGATCACTATACATGAGGGGAGTACTATTACTTACTAGCATGATTATGAATTTTCAGCACTTAGCCAAAATATTGGCCAATATGGAAAACTAATCTCTTTTGAGAATTTTAACAAACACCTTGTGTGCATCCTAGATTAACCAAATTCAAGAGGCAATCAAGATCGAATTAAACTTAAACGAGTTGCGAAGGGTCCAGCCATACCAAAAATTAGATTCGACATCACGAGACGACCCCAGAAAGCCGACCACCGCCGCCGGAACCCCACGCGTCGCCGCAGCTCCGCCACGCGCCGCCGTGGACTGCACCGTGGTCACCTCCTCTTGCCAGAATTTCGCCGGTGATGTCCTTTGTATGGCTGCCCCCAAAATTGCTTGGTCTTCAAATGTGCTTAGCCCCAAAATTGGCTTCGCCAAAAGTTTCTTCTTCTTCAAGAAAAGAGAGGATCTTGAAAACTATTAAGGATGAAGGTTTAACGAATGAGTATTCTCTCTCCTAGTTTTCCTAATAGTTTTCACACTTTTAGATAAGTCATAAATTCATTTCTATTTCCCCATAAGTCCTTAGTATCATGACTAAGCAGGTTTATATCATTATTACAACATACGACACTTCATGACGCGTTATGTGCAATCATGCTCACATGTTACGTACCCATGATTTAATTATGATCATCTAGTTTATCTTAAGGCATGATCCATGTTTTTATCATCATATGATTGATCACATGATTCCGTTATTAATAAAACATCATCATATGATCAACATCGTTATCATCGCACTCGTCATGTACGTATTGAACACATCCATGATTAGTGCATCTTTATGCATGTTGAAATTTAGAAATATGATCACATGCATCCATTATATATATATATATATATATATATCTGCTACACCAACCCTGTCAGCAGATAACGAATCACTCGTCAAGAAAAATCAAGGATTGACGAAATTAAAGCTCAAGTATCCAATCGACGATCAAACAACTTCTGAGGTCAACACCGAACCTAAATTGGACGATTATCCTATTTTAAAATAGAGTCAAGCGAGGTTTGAACCGTCACTTGACTCGGGGGCAAATGATGGATATTCACCCAATTCGGGTTTGTATTTATATTCCGGACTTCGTAAACATGTCAAAATCACATAAACAGTTCGAAAACACGTCCCCGAGGTTCAAAACGGTCTGGACGCGCGACACACGCGCCCGGACCGGACTTCCGGAAGGTTCGGATTGCCCAGGACGATCCGGAGTACGTCGGGATCGACCGAGCTCGACGTAAGCCGAGTCGTCATTTGCGACGCACGTGTTCCCTTTGTGTCATCACACTAGGTTAGAGTTTTCCAATAGCCAACCTTGATCAAACCAGACGACGGTTTACATTTTCTCTAAAATCGTCGTCAAACCGCTCAAAAACCGGGATCGGTTCTAAGGTTGCCTATAAATAGGGGACCTAGACCATTCATTTGAGACAATTCCACTTGAGATTGTCTTAGGAGCTCTGACTTCTCTCTCTCTAGAATCTCATTTTAGTATCGGAGAGGGCTCAACCGGCACCACCCCTCTTCGTGCTGATTATCACCCTGTGTGTAGGTCCGGACGACTAGGCGTGAAGTAAAGAATGCAAGAAGGAAGGACCCGACACGACGATAACTTGGAGATTCGTCAAGGCCGTTACCTCTAGCGGTTCAGGACGAAACGATATGTTCTGCTGATGAACATGAATAAGAGTGAATTAAACATAATTGACAACATCATGTTATATTAGACGTAATTTTGTTAGTTCAGTTCATACTTAGTGTCAAAAACCTTCAACTCAACATGCTTGGTTTGTTTGTTTTATAGTTTCTGTTCGAATTTGTAGTTTAAACTCTTGTAGTTACTGTTATCTCAATGGAATTTTACAAAAAAAGAGTGAATTAAATATGTAAAAAAAATCGTAACATATACTGTTAAACTTAAATGAATTTTATCCAAATTTTTTTCTTCCTGATTTGGCAGCGATGCTCAAATCACAGACGACATGCCAATAGTAGAGACTAGTAGTAGTAGTAAAATCAAATATTAAAAAAAAAAAAAACAGGAAAGAACAAATTCGATAACTCAGTGTTAATCGTGTGCAGAAAAAATTACTACACTATACCATTCATTCCATCATCAAACATGACAATTATGAGATGGTAATACGAATAGTTGAAAACACGACCAGAAAATGAATATGAATAGTTAGTGTTGGATCACGGTAGGAATTCCGGTTACGGTGACGGATTCCTTAGCTCCTCGCAATCCTGCAGAAGGGGAATAGAGGGCGGTGGCCCAGAATCCCTCTCCGATGCTTAACGTAAGTACGGTGATCAAGCAAGCAATATGTGTGTGTGTAAAAACGTAACCCTAACCTGTGATAACTTCCCTCCTTTTATAGGGGGAAGGCTATCTCAGTTACCTGATTAGGCGGTTGGATTGTGATCCACTATCCCAAATATCTCGCCGTATATCTTGCCACGTATCTGTACAGTTATGTGTATCCCACATATCTCGCCCATTATACCACTACTGTAATCATGGCGAGATTTCCGGGATTGTGCTCTTACTGGTGAGTCTCGATCATTATCGGAGACTCCCAAGTTGCATCGTTGAGGATTCGGTGTCGGGGAGTGGTGTCAACTCCCATATCGGGACCGACTACGTCCAGGTCCGATATCTTCGGGGCTCTCCCCTATCGGGGCCATTCAATGTCGGGGCCTCCTTCCGTCGGAGCCCTTAGCCTTCCAGCAGCCCAGCTCCTAGCCCAACGGGCCTAGTCGCCGTTTGCCAATCGTTAAGGGGCCTAACGGCCTCAGCCGGGGCCCATCGTTTGCCCCCAAGACCTGAGGGACTTATAGTGCATCGCGTCTTTCAATATCGGACCCTTCAACATCCCAGTCGGGGGTCTTTATTTAAAACGTTGGAGGCCATTGCCCTACTTTTGTCGGAGGCCTTTGCCTCGGATCTCTTCAAGATCCTTTGGGATCCTGCCTGGATTCGAGGGGATTTCTTGATCAGACCAGCATTAAATGTTGATAGAAGGTGAAGGAACGTCTCGGGTTCTGCACGCCTGTTTTTTGAAAAAGCACTTTTCAACCGCCCCGGTACGTCATCATTCCTGTCCTATCTGTCCCATGCGCCCTGACGGTTCAGATTGAAACCGTTTCGCCTTCTTCGAATTAGCACGTTTCCCTTTGGACGATTCTGATTGAATCGTTTTGAATTCTATGGCTCAGATTGCCCACCCCTTCAGTTCTCTTTTCCTTCTCTTATAAAACCCTAAACCCAGACATTGTTTCACTTTCCCTTTACTTCTTCTTCTCTGCGATCCCAAGAGCCCTAATTCTTCTCACTTCAAGGTTTTGCCGGCGCTTCCAGCACCCAGATTTTTCCGATCAACGCTTCAGTCACTATGTCTGGTAAGATTCTTCACCTTATTACTCTTTTTTCTTTCATCTTTGATCTTCTTAGGTTTCAATTTCCCCTCCTTCCTTCCCTCGACGATTTTCAGCCGAGGGATTTGCCACCAACAGCGGGTCTTCTCCTGTTGGACCACCTTTCGTCTTCAAGTATCTCAAGAACTCGCTTGCGCCTATTAACTTCGATAGGGCTTGCGTAGAATGTGGTATCTTCGAATCCTCCTTCGGGGCTCGCTATCCCTACGAGCAGTTCCAATTCAACCCTCGCGACACCCGGGTTACACTCCCCAAAGGAGACGAGGTATTCATCTCCCCAGGGCAAATTCGTGCGGGAATCCGACTCCCTTTTTGTCCAAGTTGGGTGGAGTTATGCAACCATTACAAAACTTATCCCACGACCTTTTCTCCACACGCAATCCGTACATGGATTGCCTTCCAGGTGTGGTGTGATATCAACAAAGAGGACTGGAGCTATACTCTGGAGCTTTGGCGGGTCCTCTACAAGATGACCTGTAACAAGGATGGGATCTGCTCTTTTACCCCCCGCCAACCCGAGGGGACCGACGAGCAGTATAAGGAGATGGGCTGGGATAAGAAGATGTCTTGGAAGATTTGCAAGGAACGAGCCATCATCCACGATAAGGGGCATGACAACGCTAATTGGAAAGAACAATACTTTTTCATCAAACCTGGTCCCATCGAATGGCCGAAGACTGTCGTGGAAGCTGATCCTCCTGTGCCCTTCCGTACATGGTCGGAGCAGACCAAGAGGGCCTTGATGCTCATCCAGGCCCGTCGCTGGGAGGAGGGTTATCAGCCCTTCGAGGCCACTTCTGTCACTGACCGTCAGCGGATAAAAATTTCCATTATGCTGATTGATCCCGAAGCTGGGGGAAAGATTCGTGATGGCCCTTCCAATGTAATTTTCTGGGTAATCTTCTAATTATTTTTTGTCTCCACTGCTTACAGCCCATCGATCATCGCTGACCGCCCATCTGTTTCAGGAGGATACCGATGCCTCCCATTCGCTGAAGCGTAAGAAGAAGTCCTCCTCCAGGAGAAAGTCTTCCGCTGCGTCGGAGCCGTCTCGGAAGAAGACGAAGACCTCCGAGGCACCAAGGTCTGCCCCCACACCCGAGGGGCAGACTAATGCGGACGTGGTTAGGGCCACCTTCGGCGTCCGTTCCGAAAAGGAAGGTAAGGAAGTTTTTCGTGCTATAAAAAGATATAGAGAGTTAGTTCCTCAAGACCTTCAGGCCTCCGACATGGAAGGGCGGATCAGGGATGTCAAGAATGTCCTCCGAGGGGAAATTCCACACGTTCTCGAAGTGGGTTGCTATGACTTTTTTGGCTGCGAGAGATATGTGGAGCGTTGTCTGATTTGGTATACCGATGTCAATTTACTTCCTCACCTTGTTCGCCCCGCTGCAGGTCACACGGACGTCGCCCCTGCTGCACCTGCCTCAGACTCCGTGCCTGCAGCGGAGCCGGGGGTGGAAGATGCCCCGACGGAAGTCCGTGGCGAATTCGGTCGGGTGATTAGCTTGGAGGACTCCCCCTCCGAGGACCAAGCTGAGGAGGAAGGCCTCATCCTCCGAGGAAAATCGAGGTCGACTCCTGCTAAGTCACCTGGTAAGGAGACGTCCCCGCTCCCATTCGCGCCACCATCGTCACCAGTTAGGGGCGCGACTCCCGAAGCCCGGATAAGTGAAGATGGGGGGGGCTCGTCTGGTAGTACCTCCATTCCCCTTGGATGGAGATCACTACCAGGCCTTCTCTTCGGACCAGAGTGCCGAGCCTTGGAGACCGGTGGAGTCTCTATAGGGGATTCCTCTACGTCGGGGGTGCCAGGAGGAGAACCTGGCCCTGCACCTGGTGTCGGGCTCGATCCCGCCCTCACTGAGGCGCCCCCTTTCTCTGGAAGGGGAGGACATCAAGGCGGACATCCGTCAAATGGCCGTCCGTCGGATAGAGGTAGGTTACACTTTGCTTTTATTCATTTGGAAGTATTCCGACTTTTAAATACTAAGCTGTACTTGTCCTCAGGAAATGGCGGACCAGGATCGTTGCTTCGGCTACATCCTGTCCCTGCAGGAGGCTTTGGAGCAAGAACGGGCCAACTCCAACCTCGAGAGCTTGACCAAGCTCCAGGAGGACCTAGCTGCCTCCGAGGCGTCAAGGCTCCGAGCGGAGGAGGGCAGAAAGCAGGCCGAAGAAGGTTGGCAGCGGGCCGAGGAGGTTAGGCGGCAGGCCGAGGAGGGTAGGCAGCAGGCCGAGGAGGGTAGGGCCAAGCTTGCTCAAGAGGCCCAATCCCAGCAAAGGCAGATTCTAAGCCTTGAGAGCTCGCTTAGGCGGGAGCAGCAAACGGCCTTGGCTGATCGGAGCCAGGCTGCCTTCGATAAAGCAGAATTGAAAGAAACTGCTGAGCGGCTGAAGCTTGAGAAGCAGAGGGTCATCGCGGAGCTGGAGGAGGCAAAGGCGGAGCATTCCGCCCAAATAGCAAACGCGAAGGTCCAGGGCCGCGAAGAATATCGGAGCTCGGAGGACTTCAAAGCAGATGCGGCGAAGCATTGTCAGGAAGATTTGCAGAATGCCTTCCTTGACATTGTCGAAGAGCTTAACGAAACCTACGGGGACTCCATCGACTTGAGGAAGTCCGAGATTCTCGGCCGAGCCGCAGAAAGGTACTTTAGCCTCCCGTCGGAGAGCTCCTCTGAAGACGCCGACGTCCCCCCTACAGATCCCTCTGAGCCTGCCCCTCCGAAGCCCTCTGAAGATCCAGCATCCGAGGACCGAGCTTAATCTGTTACAACTTAAGTCCTTGTAGTCTTTTATCGTTATCTTTCTCGTATGGAACTCCTTAGGCCTCCGAGCCTTTTATTAATATCATTTCCGGCTACATTATATTCTTCATAACGCTTTTATCGGACCCTAAGAACCTTAAGGCTTTCCGTCGTCCTAAGACGCTTTTAATCGAACCTTAAAAACTTAAGGAATTTTCGGACGTCCTATGACGCTTTTTGTCGAACCTTAAAAACTTAAGGATTTTTCGGACGTCCTCTGACGCTTTTTAATCGAACCTTAAAAACTTAAGGATTTTTCGGACGTCCTCTGACGCTTTTTAATCGAACCTTAAAAACTTAAGGATTTTTCGGACGTCCAATGACGCTTTTAATCGGACCTTAAAAACTTAAGGATTTTTCGGACGTCCAATGACGCTTTTTAATCGAACCTTAAAAACTTAAGGATTTTTCGGACGTCCAATGACGCTTTTTAATCGAACCTTAAAAACTTAAGGATTTTTTGGACGTCCAATGACGCTTTTTAATCGAACCTTAAAAACTTAAGGATTTTTTGGACGTCCAATGACGCTTTTAATCGGACCTTAAAAACTTAAGGATTTTTCGGACGTCCAATGACGCTTTTTAATCGAACCTTAAAAACTTAAGGATTTTTCGGACGTCCAATGACGCTTTTTAATCGAACCTTAAAAACTTAAGGATTTTTTGGACGTCCAATGACGCTTTTTAATCGAACCTTAAAAACTTAAGGATTTTTTGGACGTCCAATGACGCTTTTTAATGTATCGGGAATAACTTAGGAATACTTTGATCAGAAGTAACCTCTTTATTGATTGATGTCTTTAACATAGAATGCACCACTCAGGGCGACTTAATTACATCTTCGCGCCTCTACGGACGACTTATTTGTCAAACATGACATTTCTTCAGATGTTCACCACTAAAGGTGTTTCTTAATACCTTGCCATCGAGGTCTTCTAACTTGTAAGCATTCGGGGACGGCATGCCTACGATCTTGTAAGGCCCTTCCCACTTCGGGGACATCTTGTTGATCCGATCTTGTAGGGCGAACTCATTCCGACGTAGGACCAGTTCTCCCGCGTAGAACTGTCGCGACTTGACCTTCCGATTGTAGTACCTGGCCGTCGCCAAACGCATCCGAGCTTGCGCTATGTCGGCCTCCAGCCGTTTTTCCTCTAGCAAGGATAACTCCAGGCGCCTTGTTTCGTCATTCGTCAAAGGTCCTATCCTGGCTCTTTCTGGATTTGTCGAGGGCTCATAGCTTCTGGTTCGATGGGACGCCACAGCGATTTCCACGGGAGCGACCGCCTCCGTCCCGTAAACAAGTGCAAACGGGGTTTCACCTGTTGACCGCTTGGGTGTCGTTCGGACCGCCCACAATACGTTCTCCAGTTCGTCCAGCCATTTTCCGTCCAAAGCATAAACCCTCTTCTTCAAGCCCTCCATCACGATTTTGTTGGCAGCCTCCACCTGCCCGTTGGTCTGAGCGTGATGGACGGATGCTGTCCGATGCTCGATACCAAACTCGTCTAGGAACCTCTTCAACTGGGCCCCATTAAATGGAGGACCATTGTCGCTGATGATCACCTTCGGCACCCCATATCTCGACAAAATTCGGGTCTGAAGGAACTTGATAATATGTCCCGCTGTTGTCTTGGCTAACGGCTTAGCCTTGATCCACTTCGAGAAGTAGTCAATCGCGACAAGCAAATGTGTGCACTGGCTCTTCGCTTTCGGAAGGGGTCCCACCAGGTCAATGCCCCACTGTGCGAAGGGCCAAGCACTCCCAATGGGCATCAAATCGGCAGCGGGGGCTGTGATATTCGAAGCATATCTCTGACACGCGTCACAGGATCGAACAAGCGCCGTTGCTTCCTTATTCATCGTAGGCCAATAATATCCCAAGTTCAACGCCTTCCTCAGGATGGATCGAGCGCCTTCGTGACAGGCTGCGACTCCTTCATGCAATTCTCTCAGAATCCGAGTCGTATCGGGTTCGGCCACGCATTTCAAGAAAGGCGTCGAAAGCAGACCCTTCTTGTACAACTGGTTATCCACCATCGCGTAATTAATTGACATTCGTCGTAGTCGCTCCGCTGCCACTTTATCTTCAGGAAGTGCCCCCGTAGTTAAGTATACAATTATCGGGGTCATCCAAGTGGGTTCCTCCTCTGACCCTGTTCCGATAGCGCACACCTCCGACGGATCGGTGGTCGATAGAATCACCTTCTCCAAGAAGTGTACCTTCCGACTCTCTTCCAAAGGTGCCCCCAAGGCAAATTTGCTCAAGGCATCAGCCTCCACATTCTCTCCCCTTGGAATTGCCTCGATATCAAAGCTTTTGAAGCTCTCCTTCAAGGTCCTAGCCTCCTGAAGGTATTTCTTCATGATCGGGTTCTTTGCCCCATATTGCCCCCGGACCTGATTTACAATCAGACTTGCATCACACTTCACCTTCAAATGTTCAATTCCAGTGCCTTTTGCGATTTTCAGCCCCGTTATGAGAGCTTCATATTCCGCCTCGTTATTGGTGGCTCTAAATGTTAGGGCCAATGCATATCGAAGTGGCTCCGCCCCACCTGGCGGAATCAATACGAACCCCGCACCCGATCCATCCGAGCTTGAGGAGCCATCCGTGTACAACTCCCAGGTGTTCTCCTTATTTGGCTGTTTCGACTGCTCCGCCGTCGGGACCTCTTCAGTATTCCCGGTTGCCCCCTCTACTGTTTCCGTTGCTTCAGGATCGGGAATAGTAGATTCGACTATAAAGTCGGCCAATGCCTGCCCTTTGATAGCTGTTCTCGGAGCGAAATGAATTCGAAACTCGCTAAGTTCCACGGCCCACTTTACTAGTCTCCCCGACGCATCAGGCCGGTTCAAGAAGTGTTTGAATGGCTGATCAGTCAACACCGTAATTTCATGCGCATGGAAGTAGGGCCGTAACTTTCTAGCAGTAATAATCAACGCAAAGAGGTACTTCTCAATCGGAGGGTAGTTCATTTCACTCTTGGCAAACGCCTTGCTTACATAATAGACGGGAATCTGATTGCCCTCGACAGCTTTAACTAAAACAGAGCTTATTGCAAACGAAGAAATAGCCAAATAAAGATAGAGCGGCTCGCCTGGAGCTGGCTTCGCAAGTGGCGGGAGGGTGCGGAGATGTTGTTTGAGCGCTTGGAACGCCTTCTCACATTCAGCAGTCCATTCGAACTGTCGGTTGGCTCTTAGTACACTGAAAAATGGCATCGACCGGTCGCTTGCCTTGGATAAGAAGCGATTCATCGAAGCCAGCCGACCGTTCAGCACTTGCACCTCCCTATGGTTTGTCGGGGACTGCATCTCCTCTATCGCCCTTAGTTTCTCGGGATTCACCTCGATCCCCTTCTGGCTCACCATGAAACCTAAGAACTTCCCCGAATGTACTCCGAAAGCACATTTGGCTGGATTCAGGCGGACCTGGTGGAGCTTCATCCTCTCGAAGGCCATTGCCAAGTTGCCAACGTGGTCTGATGCTCGTCGGGACTTCACCAGCATGTCATCTACATAGGCTTCCATGGTACTCCCAATCATATCCCCGAACAATTTGTTCACCATCCTCTGATACGTCGCCCCTGCATTCACCAGGCCGAAAGGCATGACGTCGTACTGGAAGACTTCACTGTCAGCGTAAAAGGCGGTGTGTGGGGCATCCTTTTTCGCCATCTTTATCTGGTTATAACCAGAATAAGCATCCATAAAGCTTAGCAGCTCATGCCCCGATGTAGCATCCACCAATTGGTCGATCCGAGGGAGCGGAGAACAGTCCTTCGGGCAAGCCTTGTTCAAGTCGCGGAAGTCGACACACATCCGCCATTTCCCGTTACTCTTCCTCACCAGCACTGGGTTGGCTACCCAAGTCTGGAATCGGATCTCCCTAATGAACCCAGCGTCGAGTAATCTGCCAACCTCCTGCTGGATTGCAATCCTCTTGTCTGTTCCCATCGGACGTCTCTTCTGTGCGATCGGCTTGATCGTGGGGTCGATATTCAATTCATGCTCGATCACGTCACGACTGATTCCTGGCATATCACTCGGGGACCAGGCAAATAACTCCTTGAATTCTTTCAATAGGGCGATCAACTCCTGAGCTTTTTCCTCGGATAGGGCAGATCCGATCTTTACCCTCCTCTCGGGTCCATCTATCTCGACTTCTTTTAGGTCCTCCATGGGGGCGGGACGCCCAAACTCCTCTCGAGGATCAGTGTCTGTCTGGAGAACCGACATAGCCTCCTTCCTCGATCTCCTTGTGGCGTTGACATAGCATCGTCTCGACGCCACCTGGTCGCCTTTCACTTCGCCGACCCCATTCTCAGTCGGGAACTTCAGTTTCTGATGGACAGTCGAGGCTACCGCCATCAGCGGGTTGATAGTGGTTCTTCCGATGATCGCAATGTACGTCCCTGTGGATTCGACCACCACGAACTCTACATCTCTCTTCTCCATCTTCCAGCCACTGCCGAACCACACAGGCAACGTAATAACCCCCAATGGATAGGAGGTTGTGCCGCAAAATCCTACCATCGGGAAGTTAACCTCCCGTAAATCTTTCTTTTTCTTCCCCATCTGTTCCAGGGCGTCGGAGAAGAGGATGTCGGAGGAGCTTCCTCCATCAATGAGGATCCTCTTCATCTCGAATCCACCTACATCCAGTGTCACGACTAGGGCATCCTCGTGGGGGGTCTCTACTCCCTCCAGATCCTTCGCTGAGAAGGTGATCTCCATCTCCTCCTTCGGGGTCCATGACCGAGACCTCTTTCCCAAAACCACTGCTACGGGCACTTGGTTGGCATAACGCTCCCGAGAAGACGATGTGTCTCCTCCCGCAGCGAACCCTTCATGGATCACATTAATGATCCTCTTCTGTCGGGACCCTGATGGGCCCTCCGAAGGCTCTGCGTCGGACCTTCTCTTCCTTGGGGACCTCGATCGGGATTTGGATCTTGATCGAGATCGGGAACGGGGCTTGCAGCGCGAATCTCCCACGAACTCCTTCAGCTTACCCCTCTGGATAAGCTTCTCTATTTCCCTCTTCAGCTCCCGACACTGGTCAGTGTCGTGACCAGAGGCCCGATGGAATCGGCAGTAACGGTCGGTGCGGGAGCCCAACTTTTCTCCTTCCTTCTTCTTGGGGAAACGAGCAAGACCTTGCTTCTCCATTACCGCCAAGACCTCTTTCAAAGGCCTGTTGAGGGGGGTAAACTCCTCCCTCTGACTGTCCCTCTTGGTCGGACGCCTATCCTCCCTCCGATCGGAGCGTCCACGACTCCGACTACCCTCGGAGCTATCCTTCTTGTGTCGGTTGTCCAATGGTTTGAACAACTGCTTTCCTTCACGCCCCTTGGGAGGAGCCAATTCTCCGGCAGCGATCTTCGACTCTTGGACGTCGATTTGCTGTTTTACCCTCGCCTGAAGTGCCTCCATGTTCCAGACTTTTTTGGCCGTGACGCTGTGAAGTAAGTCGGAGCCATAGGGGGGATTGAGGTTTTTCAGGAAGGTACGGATGGCCTCGCCCTCCGATATCTCCTCATCCAGCTCGGTCATACCAGCCGTGTAACGCTGGTAGTATTGGGCCAGCGATTCGTCGGGCCTCTGGACCACCTCATGCAGGGTCCGAACACTCTTCAGCAGCCGTCGACGCCCTTGGTACTGGGCAATGAATCGTTGGTGCATGTCCTTCCAGCAGGTTATACATCCAGTGGGCAGACTGTAGAACCATGTCATCGCCTTTTCTCCCAAGGTACTCGGGAACAACGCGCAGATAACGTCCTCATCTGGGGTCCTGCCCATGCACGCTGTCAAGTGCTTCTGTACGTGGCGGACCGGGTCCGCAACTCCGTCGTACTCCTCTATCTTCGGGATACCCAAGCCCGGTGGGGCCAGGGTATGGATCAATCTAGGAACGAAAGGATGGGTCTCCTGACTCCCCAATTCCGACATCATGGGCTTCTGATCTCCCATGCAAATACCCACAATCTTCACTACCTGGTCGGCAGTGAGGGGACCATTCAGGGGAATGGTCCTTTGTTGCACTGGCCCTGGTCCATCGACCACGAAATTCTCCGCCGGTGCTGGATTGGGGGGAATGGGCTGTTCCCTCAACGGAGGGGGTGGCGGCAGGTTGTCGTCCGCCTGCCTTCTGGGAGCATCTCGCCGCGGAGGGAGCGGCGGTAGATCTGCGGCCTGCCTTCTAGCAGCTTCTCTTCGGTCTAGGAGGGCCTCCATGGCCTCCATGAATAGGGGCATGGCCTCTGCCACTACCCTGGCCAGTTCTGGATTCTGGGAAGGTGCCTCGTTCCTGGATCCACCAGGGGGGTTGTTCCTTCGCACGGTGTCGTCTCGGCGAGTGCTGTCACCATCGTCTCTCAAATCCTGATGCTGTGTAGCATCCTCAGGGCGATTGCTGGTGGCCGGCACCTGCTTGCCTGATCGTTGCGGCCTGTTGCCAGCCATGGTATGGAATCAAAGGGAAGCAAACTTACTTTGGCTTTTTGTTGCGATTCCCACAGACGGCGCCAATGTTGGATCACGGTAGGAACTCCGGTTACGGTGACGGATTCCTTAGCTCCTCGCAATCCTGCAGAAGGGGAATAGAGGGCGGTGGCCCAGAATCCCTCTCCGATGCTTAACGTAAGTACGGTGATCAAGCAAGCAATATGTGTGTGTGTAAAAACGTAACCCTAACCTGTGATAACTTCCCTCCTTTTATAGGGGGGAAGGCTATCTCAGTTACCTGATTAGGCGGTTGGATTGTGATCCACTATCCCAAATATCTCGCCGTATATCTTGCCACGTATCTGTACAGTTATGTGTATCCCACATATCTCGCCCATTATACCACTACTGTAATCATGGCGAGATTTCCGGGATTGTGCTCTTACTGGTGAGTCTCGATCATTATCGGAGACTCCCAAGTTGCATCGTTGAGGATTCGGTGTCGGGGAGTGGTGTCAACTCCCATATCGGGACCGACTACGTCCAGGTCCGATATCTTCGGGGCTCTCCCCTATCGGGGCCATGCTTACTCGGGGCCATTCAATGTCGGGGCCTCCTTCCGTCGGAGCCCTTAGCCTTCCAGCAGCCCAGCTCCTAGCCCAACGGGCCTAGTCGCCGTTTGCCAATCGTTAAGGGGCCTAACGGCCTCAGTTAGTTCAACAAACCCCAATTCTTCTTCCATTACAAGCAACCCCTCCACCACCCAAAATACACACACATCATTCTATTTCTTCAACCCACCAAATCACATAAAAATATAACCGATTCCCCATCGGCACCCCCCACAAAATACTAGCAAGAAGCTTTACAAACCACCTTTCTGCAACAAAAAAAAAATGATGAAGAAGAAATCACAAGGGTTTTGATGCAGCTTCCTCGATGTAAGCCAGTGCTCCATCTTTTTCCGCAAACTGCCCTCCTTCCACCAAGCCTCGTACCAGTGTCATAGCGTAGTCATTGCTCGGGGCTCGTACAGGAAACTTGCCACATTTGAATCCTTCAGCATCAGAAAGCGAGCAACTGCACAGAATCAGCCAAGATAAATAAATAAATAAAGTAATATGAGATTGGGATTTCTTCTTCATCTCCAAGTTTCATTCTTCACGAGGGCTGAATCCGAGGAAATGGAGGATTACTTACGTCATGGTGAGTATAGGAATGTCCTGCTCCTTTCCCAAGTACACAACATTGCGGTACCACCCGTTCTGCATAGGAGACCAAAACGGATTAACGTCTGAGTTTTTTGGTTTCAAATGGATAAGATTTAATTTTGAGCATTTTCAATATATGAGATTTCTGTTACATCATCATTCTCTTGATATTTTGCAAGTGTTGGTTTTTAAAACATGTGTAGCAGGAGGGCCTGGATGGCTGCAACTCACTCCTTAATTTTATTTAGAAAAAGAAATCTAAGCATTTTCAAGATTAAATTTTGTCTCATCATCAGTTTTTCAGATACTTGTACTTGTAAAGGTTTTGAATTTGAATGACGTGGCAAAATCTCACCAATGATCGAAGCCAGAATTAAATCTTGTTTGTGTAACGCATCAATTGACATACCTTGACATCTTCCAAAGTTAGAGATCCTTTCTCTAGAACAGAGCTCAAAGCATCGAGGTTGAACAGTGGGAAATCCATGGAGCTTGATATATTCTCCTGAAGTAAGACATCGTTGAACTGCTCAGCCCTGATAAAGGAATGTAACAAGCAGCAGTTATTGCTCGACTTCTATTCGATTAATGGAACTATGGAAAAAACAGGAAGCTAAAGAGATGGAGATCGGGGAATTGGTTTTACGTGATTTTATAGAGACACAAGTAGGTTGTATCCTCAGAGGATTGAGGATGGAGGAAAGCAACACCTCCAGGCCCCCAAGTCTGAGAAAATTCACGACCGAAAAACAGTCTGTGAGGGAAGGTTTTCCATAGAATCTCTTTGGGCGGCCTTTTGTCTGCTGAACCTATACATACCCTTTGCATACCATCCACCTATACAGAGACGAAGTACAATTAAAATGAAACCCAACAGCAAAGAGTTGTCTGATAAAACAATAAGTGCCAAAGCAAAAAGTTATATCTCAACTTGTACAATATAAGATGTTGACTTTCAGCACAAAAAAAAGATATTGACCACAATACAATCAGTTTAAACGGGAACACAGAAGAGGTTAAGTGGTTCTTTTGATTTTGGGTTAAGAACACAATAGGGGCCTGAATGTTTGCCCATGTTGCCAAAAGGGGTCTGAATTGAAAAAACGTATTATTAAGGGCCTGAATTTTGAGTTTTGTGTTTTTTCAAGTCTCCGTCCAAATTTTCTGTTAAATCTAACAGATTCACGTGAAAAGACAAAAATACCCTTTTGTAATTATTATACAATTTATCAATTTAATTAATAAAATGTGAAATGTCTAAAATACCCCTACACACTAATTATGCAATTAAGGCCACCACGCTCCGGCCACCGCCCGGCGACCACCACCCGGCTCCGGCGACCGCCATCGGCCTCCGGCGACCACCACCGGCCTCCGATCGGAGCCAAAAAAGCTCCGATTGGAGCTCCGAAGCTCCGATCGGAGCCAAAAAAGCTCCGATCGGAGCTTTGGAGCTCCGGTCGGAGCCACAAAGCTCCGATCGGAGCTCTGTGGCTCCCGATCGGAGCCACAGGGCTCCAGATCGGAGCTCTGTGGCTCCGATCGGGAGCCACAGGGCTCCAGATCGGAGCTCTGTGGCTCCGATCGGGAGCCACAGGGCTCCAGATCGGAGCTCTGTGGCTCCGATCGGGAGCCACAGGGCTCCAGATCGGAGCTCTGTGGCTCCGATCGGGAGCCACAGGGCTCCAGATCGGAGCTCTGTGGCTCCGATCGGGAGCCACAGGGCTCCAGATCGGAGCTCTGTGGCTCCCGATCGGAGCCACAGAGCTCCGATCTGGAGCCCTGTGGCTCCGATCGGGAGCCACAGAGCTCCGATCTGGAGCCCTGTGGCTCCCGATCGGAGCCACAGAGCTCCGATCTGGAGCCCTGTGGCTCCCGATCGGAGCCACAGAGCTCCGATCTGGAGCCCTGTGGCTCCGATCGGGAGCCACAGAGCTCCGATCGGAGCTTTTCGGTGGTCGCCGGAGGTCGGAGGTGGTCGCCGGAGGCCGGTGGTGGTCGCCGGAGGTCGGTGGTGGTCGCCGGAGTCGGGTGGTGGTGGTCGCCGGAGCTGTGGTGGCTTAAAGGGTATTTTCGTCATTTTAGGTCAAACCTATAAGAGACCCACTTTGGTCAAAGGGCATTTTCGGGTTTTCAAATTATTTTTGGTCACATGCTTGGCATGTGACCACTTTCCGTTACTTTTAACAGAAAATTTGGACGGAGACCTCACTTATACACAAAACTCAAAATTCAGGCCCTTAATAATACGTTTTTTCAATTCAGACCCCTTTTGGCAACATGGGCAAACATTCAGGCCCCTATTGTGTTCTTAACCCTTTGATTTTTCCTTTCGCATTATCTATTGTGCCCCGTCCCGAGCCAGACCAGGTGTCCTTGGTAGGGGCTCGACTGGGCCAAAACCAAACTCTAACTTGTTTTTTTGTTAATTACGAAAAAAAGATAGAAGTCTATTTTCATATTTTTAGAAGTTGTAACAGACAATTGGAGAGAAAAAAGTTCAAGAGGATGACTTTATAAATTTAAAGAAACGTGTAGGGGCGTTTCTAGACAAAACATAAACGAGGCAAACCTCAATTGACGCAAACATATGAAGGTAAAACACCAATTGAATGATTCTGACTTACCTGGCCACCTTCAATATAGCACATAAACCTCGGCTTCCACATGTTTGATCCATAAGTGGCATACCAGACATTAACTTTTGAAAGATCTGATCTCCACCCGGAAGAACCAATTGCCATTTGACCTGCATTTGATTTGCAATGCTATCTCAAATGGAAGAACTGATGGGTTTCGATATAGCCGTTAGGCCCATTAACGACGAGTAAACGGTGAAGTAGGTCCACTGGGCTCCAAAAGAGGCCTAGAGGGCCAATATGAGGGGTCCCGACAAGGTTGGTCCCGACATATGAGCTGGACGCTCGCGATGAAATGCCTTTGAGTAGGCCCCGATGAAATGCCTTTAAGTAGGCCCCGATGAAATGCCATTAAGTAGGCCCCGATGTTGAATCCCTGAGGATGTTGGCCCTGTCCCGATGACGAGGGGCTCCGAGCAGTGACCAAAGAAGATAACTCTGGAGTCCCCGACATCCGTCGGGACTTGCCACCAGAGGATGAGGCCGAGAAACATGTCCACTATCAGCGTAGTGGGGAAGTGGCCTGAAAAGACGGAACGTGGGCAAGTGGCCGAGATAAATGGAGCGTGGGCTAACTGCCCCTAGCAGTTATCTCAACAGGTAACTGAGGTAACTCCTCCCCTATATAAAGGAAGGAATTACGTCAGGATTCACACACATATACTCATATACACTCGTACTTGCCTACATCGAGATACTCATTTAAGCATCGGAGAGGGATTCTGGGTCACCGCCCGGTCTATCCCTTTTTGCCGGAGTTCCAACCGTGATCCAACATTGGCGCCGTCTGTGGGAATTGTAACAAAAAACAAAGATAGCTTCTACCCGATCGATGGCTGGCAAGCAGAAGAAGAAACAAGGACAATCCGGCGATTCCCGCCATCCTGCTGGAACTCTGAATTCGGGGCTACCGGAACGCAGTGTTGATCGGAATGATCCTCCCCCTGCTGGTTCCCAAACAGGGGGCATCATGACGATCACGAGGATTCCATTCGAAACTCGTTGGAGGACAGAGAAGAGATCCCGAGGAGGGACCAGGATGCTCCAACAAAGGTGGACTTGGCAAAGGCTGTGATGGATGCCATGCCGATATTCCTGGAGACTATGGAGGCTCTCCTGGACCGAAGGGAGGCTGCCAAGAAGAAGGAGGAAGAGTTGCCTCCGCCTCCGCCGAGGGAGAATCGGGACGGGCAGGAGGCCCAACCCGAGCACCAGGACAAGGGCAATGAGCCCGCTCAGTCGGAGCAGTTCGTGATTGATGGGCCTGGACCCGTGCAGCATAATGGTCCTATCACCCCCGACCAGGTGGTGAAGATCGTGAACATCTGTATGGGGGACCAGAAGAAGATGATGTCGGAGCTGAGGGATCGATCCGCTCATCCCTTTATCCCCCGATTGGTGAACACCCTTGTCCCGCCAGGACTTGGTATCCAGACAAATCAAGGAGTATGATGGCGAGGGAGATCCAGTTCGCCATGTCCAGAAGCATGTTATGGCTTGTCTAGGCAGAGCCCCGGATGACGATATAGTGTGCGTTCTGTTCCCGACCACACTTGGTGAGAGGGCCCTGACGTGGTTCTTCAGCTTTCCTCCAGGGTGCATCTCTACCTGGAGCCAGATGCATGATCGTTTCATCCAGCAGTACCAGGGCCGTCGACGTCTCCTGAAAAGCGCGAGGTCCCTGGCTGAGGTGGTACAGATGCCCGATGAGTCGCTGGCGCATTATTATCAGAGGTACACTGCCAGCGTGGCCGAGATTGATGAGGAGATGTCGGAGGGAGAGACCATCCGTACCTTCATTCGGAACCTGACAGCACCATATGGTTCCGACCTGATGCACATCGTGGCTGAGAAGACTGTGTGGAACATGGAGGCGCTGCAGAAGAGGGTGAAGCAGCAAATCGACGTACAGGAGTCGAAGATAGCTGCCGGAAAGCTCGACCCTCCGAAATCGAACAAGGGGAAGCAGTCGTTCAAGCCCTCGGACGATCGCAGGAGGAAAGATAAACCCGAGAGAAGTCGGGGTCGAGGCCGTTCCGATTGGAGGGAAGACAAGCGTCCCGCGAATTCGGACAAACGGGAGGACCGTTACACTCCTCTCATTTGCTCCATGGGTGCTGTGTTGGCGGTGATGGATCGACAGGGTATCACCAGGTACCCCCCGAAGAAGGATGGAGAGTTCATGGGAGCCCGCACCAATCGTTATTGTCGTTTCCATTGCGCCAGCGGTCACGACACTAACCACTGTCGGGAGTTGAAGAAGGAGATTGAGAAGCTGATCCAGAAGGGGAAGCTCCAGGAATTTGTGGCTGGGAGACGGAGCCGATCCCGTTCCCGGTCCCGTTCACGGTCTCGTTCCCGATCCCGCGATCGGTCCCCGAAGAAGGAGAAGCCCGAGTCTTCCAATACCCGCAAGGAGAAGCGGGGGACCATTAATGTGATCCATGGGGGATTTGCTGCAGGAGGTGATACCACGGCATCTCGAGAGGTCTATGCTTCTCGGATTCCTGTTACTGTGGTGCTGGGCAAGAGGGCCCGATCTTGGACCCCGAAGGAAGAGATGATGATTTCCTTCTCAGCGGAGGACCTGATAGGTGTGGAGACCCCGCACGATGATGCTTTGGTCGTGACCCTGAACGTGGATGGGTACGAGATGAAGCAGATCTTGATTGATATAGGGAGCTCCTCCGATATTTTGTTCATGGATGCGCTGGAGGCCATGGGAAAAACCAAGAAGGATCTGAAGCATGCGGACTTCCCGATGGTCGGATTTTCTGGCTCTACCTCTTACCCGGTGGGGATGATTACCTTACCGGTTGAGTTCGGTAGTGCTTGGAAGTCGGAAAAGAGGGACGTGGAGTTCGTGGTGGTCGAGTCTGCGGGGACTTACAATGCAATTATCGGGAGGACCACCATCAACCCGATGGGGGCAATTGCCTCAACTGTCCATCAGAAGATGAAGTTTCCGACCGACCACGGAGTCGGGGAAGTCAGGGGCGATCAGGTGGCCTCCAGGAAGTGCTATGTCAATGCCACTCGAAGGAGGAATCGGGAGGCTATGACTATTTTCCAGACTGATGCTGATCCCCGAGAGGAGTTTGGGCGTCCCGCCCCGATGGAGGATTTGAAGGAGGTCGAGATCGATGGACCTCAGAGGAAGGTAAAGATCGGGTCCGCTCTGTCTAAGGAGAGGGCCCAAGAGCTGATTGATTTGTTGAAGGAGTTCAAGGAGCTGTTCGCCTGGTCCCCGAGTGACATGCCAGGAATCAGCCCCGATGTGATTACTCATGAGATGAAGATTGACCTCGCGATCAAGCCGATTGCACAGAGGAGGCGCCCGATGGGTGCCGACAAGAAGATCGCGATCCAGCAAGAGGTTGGCAGGTTGCTCGATGCTGGATTTATTAAGGAGCTCTGATTCCAGACCTGGGTCGCCAACCCAGTCTTGGTAAAGAAGAGAAATGGCAAGTGGCGGATGTGTGTTGATTTCCGCGACCTGAACAAAGTATGCCCGAAGGATTGCTATCCGCTCCCGAGGATCGACCAGCTGGTGGATGCCACATCGGGACATGAGTTGCTGAGCTTTATGGATGCCTACTCCGGCTACAATCAGATCAAGATGTCCAAGGAGGATTCCCCCCACACCGCTTTTTATGCTGATAGTGACATCTACCACTATGATGTCATGCCCTTTGGACTGATCAATGTCGGTGCAACTTATCAGAGGATGCTGGGGAAAACGATGGAGGCCTATGTGGACGATATGCTGGTGAAGTCCCGACAGGCCGAGGATCATGTTCACAACTTGGCCACGGCGTTTTGAGCGGATGAGGCTTCATCAAGTTCGCTTGAACCCGACAAAGTGTGCCTTCGGAGTACACTCAGCGAAGTTTCTGGGCTTCATGGTGAGCCAGAGGGGAATCGAGGTGAACCCTGCGAAGCTGAAGGCGATCGAGGAGATGAAGTCCCCGACGAACCATCGGGAGGTGCAGGTGCTGAATGGCCGATTGGCCGCGATGAATCGCTTCCTGTCCAAGGCAAGCGACCGATCCATGCCGTTCTTTGAAGTGCTGAGGGCCAACAAGAAGTTCGAGTGGACTGCCAAGTGCGAAGAGGCGTTCCAGGCATTCAAACAGCACCTCCGCACCCTCCCGCCGTTGGCGAAGCCCATCCCAGGCGAGCCACTCTATATGTATTTGGCTGTTTCTGAATTTGCTGTTAGCTCTGTCTTAGTGAAAGTCGTAGAGGGTAACCAAGTCCCCGTCTATTTTGTAAGCAAGGCACTCGCCAAGTCTGAAATGAATTATCCCGCCGTTGAGAAGTATCTTTATGCGTTGATTGTTACTGCTCGGAAGCTGAGACCTTACTTCCATGCGCATGAGATTACTGTTCTGACGAATCAGCCCTTGAAACATGTTTTGAACCGACCTGATGCGTCGGGGAGATTAGTGAAATGGGCAGTCGAGCTTAGTGAGTTCCGCATTCACTTTGCTCCGAGAACGGCTATTAAGGGCCAGGCGTTGGCGGACTTCATAGCAGAGTCTACAGCCCCCGATCTGGAAGAAGCGGGCCCTGTAGAGGGGGCAACCATGGAAGTCCCGATGGCAGAGCAGTCAGAACATCCCAATGACGAAGACACTTGGGAGATGTATACTGATGGCTCCTCAAATTCAGAAGGATCGGGAGCAGGGTTCGTACTGATACCGCCAGGTGGAGGCGAGCCCCTTCGATATGCCTTGGCCTTGACGTTTAGGGCCACCAACAATGAAGCTGAATATGAGGCTCTCATCACCGGCCTTAAGATTGCCAAAGGAACGGGAGTTGGTCACTTAAAGGTGAAGTGTGATGCTAGCCTGATTGTGAACCAAGTCCAGGGGCGATACGAAGCAAAGAGCCCGATGATGAAAAAGTACCTTCGTGAGGTGCAAACCTTGAAGGAGAGTTTCAAGAGCTTCGATATTGAGGCGATCCCGATGGAGGATAATGTGGAAGCAGATGCCTTGAGCAAGTTGGGAGCACCCCTCGATGAAAGTCGGAAGGTGCACTTCTTAGAGAAGGTGATCCTGTCAGCCGCCGATCAATCGGAGGTATGAGCTATCGAGACCGGATCGGTGGAGCCCACTTGGATGACCCCGATAGTCGCGTACCTGACTACGAGGGCAGTCCCCGATGATGAAGTAGCAGCCGGAAAATTACGCCGAATCACGGTCAATTATGTGATGGTGGACAATCAGCTGTATAAAAAGGGGTATTCAACTCCTTCAACTCCTTACTTGAAATGTGTGGCTGAGCCCGATACAGATCGGATCCTTAGGGAGGTGCACGAAGGATACTCGGCTTGTCATGAAGGTGCCCGATCCGTCGTGAGGAAAGTGCTGAACCTGGGCTATTACTGGCCCTCGATGAACAAGGAGGCAACGATGCTAGTCCGATCCTGTGACGCTTGCCAGAGGTACGCCCCGAATATCGTGGCTCCAGCTGCCGATCTAACGTCCATCAAGAGTGCTTGGCCCTTCGCGCAATGGGGAATCGATTTGGTGGGACCCCTTCCAATTGCAAAAGGTCAGTGCCGATATTTGCTTGTGGCTATTGATTATTTCTCGAAGTGGATAGAGGCTAACGCATTGGCCAAGACAACGGGGAGTCATATCCTCAAATTCCTCCAGACCCATATTATATCCAGATACGGGATCCCTAAGGTGTTGATCAGTGATAACGGCCCTCCGTTTAACGGGGTCCAGTGGAAGGAGTACCTGGAGGAACTGAAAATTGAGCATCGGATAGTCTCTGTCCATCATGCTCAAACCAATGGACAGGTGGAGTCAGCCAACAAGATCGTGATGGATGGCCTGAAGAAGAGGGTCCATGCCTTGAAGGGCAAATGGCTGGACGAGCTGGAAAATGTGCTTTGGGCTGTCAGAACAACACCTAAACGATCGACTAGGGAGACTCCGTTTGACCTTGTTTATGGCACGGAAGCAGTCGCTTCCATTGAAATAGCCGTGGCATCCCATCAGACGAGGTATTGTGAACCTCTGTCGAATGATGAAATGAGGCGTCTGGACTTGGACTTGGTCGAAGAGAAGAGGCGGAATGCCGAGGAGGCCCAGGCTCGGATACGCTTGGCAACGACCCGATATTACAATCGGCGAGTCAAGTCTCGACAGTTCTTTGTCGGGGAACTGTTCTGGCGTCGAAACGAATTTACCCTTTTCGATAAGATCAACAAGGTGTCACCAAAATGGGAAGGTCCTTATAAGGTCGTGGGGATGCCAGCTCGAAATGCGTACAAGTTGGAAGACCTCGATGGCAATGTGTTGAAGCATTCTTTTAGTGGTGAACACTTGAAGAAATGTCATGCCTAATATTAGTCGCCTTTAGTGGTGCAAGTTGTTTATCGTTTTGATTTGATATAAACAGGTTTTGAGCCATCAAAAGTGGTGTGGATTAATCGCCTTAAGTGGTGTGGTTAAATCGCCTTAAGTGGTGTGGTTAAATCGCCTTAAGTGGTGTGGTTAAATTGCCTTAAGTGGCATGGTTAAATCGCCTTAAGTGGTGTGGTTAAAACGTCTTAAATGACGTGTTGAATCACTCTAAGTGGTATGATCAAATCGCCTTAAGTGGCGTGGTTAATTCACCTTAAGTGGTGCAACGATAATCGGGACCAAAATAGATGGATATTATAAATGCCTGAAGGTTCACAACAAGAGAAGGAAATTATAAGGATTCTAAATAAAGAGTTAAGCTTGGTCCTTGGCAGCATCGAGGGGAGCAGAGTCCACGAGGTCCGTGGCAGAAGGCTCCGTGATCGGAGGATCGGATCCTGGAAGATTGGCCGCGGGAGGATCAGACCCTTGGAGGTCAGCCAGTGAAGGGTCGATTGTCGGGGGATCAGCTGTCAGGAGGTCTGTACTTGGAGGCTCCACCGTGCCTTCAGCACCCGTAGTTCCCTCGGGAGTGTTGGCCCCATCGCTCTCCTCTGAAAGGCTGAAATACCTCTCCGCGAAGGGGGCGAGAGTCTGAGACTTGGTGAAGTCAATGGCATTGCCATACTCCAGATGAAGCTCCTCAACAACATTGAGCAAGGTGGTCTCCATTTCCGCGTTGCAGAACCTCACTGCGTCCACCTTGAAATCCTCGGAGCCCCGATAATCTTCCCGACCCTTGGCCTCAGCCTCAGCCAGCTTGATGGGGAACTCAGCGATTTCCCGCTCTATCTCTTGGGACCGATTGGTGAGAAGGACCTTCTCAGCCTCCAGTCCCGCCTTGACGTCCTCAAGGGCCTTCTTCTCGAGGACGAGCCTGTCCCGATCCTCCACGCGCCCCTGCTGCTCTTCCTTGAGCTTTTGCTGCTCCTGCTTCAGCAACCGCTCGAAGTCGTGGACCTACTTCAGGAGGTCCCGAGTCTTCTGGCTAAGGAAGGCCTGCTCCTTAAACAGCTTGCCCCTCGACGATTCGGAGGCAGCCAAATCCTCCTCGAGCTTGGCCAAGACCTCGGGGGCCGCCTTGGCTCGCTCCTTCTCAAGGGCCTCCTCCAGGGCCAGGATGTACCCGAAACAGCAGTGTTGGTCCGCCATTTCCCGTGAAGAAGAAAGGAAGAGGTCAGTACATGAGAATATTTTACCTTACATACTAAGTGTAAAAACAGGAAGCCTTACCTCCACGAAGCGAACGGCCATTTCGCGAATGACCGTGTGGATGTCTTCCCTAGCCAAGGAGAACTGAAGCTTTAGAGATGGCGGAACTGAACCTGCCAGTAGGTGCAGACCCAGTTCCGGTGGTGCATCGCCCCGACGGAGCGGGACCCCTCGCAATGACTCGATCGGGGTCCAAGGAGCCGCCGCCTGGTCGGGGGTGTAGAGCTGATAGAAACTCCCGTCTAAAGGGAGAGGGGGAAGGACAACCTGAGTGTCGGATGTGCGTGCCTCCGAGCCGCCGTGAGACCCAGTCGTCCCTTCAAGAGTCAGGCTCAGAACCGCCGAATGCTGTTGTGTCGGAGAAGATGGAAGCAGCCCTTCGGGAGTCGGCTCCAACGGGGTCTGCCTCACCCCCCGACGACGAATCAGGGCTGGACCTTCGCTCACCTCCTCGGAAGAATGAGAAACGTCCAGGTCAACCACCCGACGGAACTGACCGTCCGTCGGGGCATCTTCAGTCCCCGATCCTCTCGGGGCAGGAAGTGGAAGGAGGGGCTCTCCGACCCGAGCATCGGAGGGTGGCACCCCCGCTGGAACTCTAGCTCCCGATTGACTTGCAGCTGGAGGACGAGAAGCTTTAGAAAAATAATCAGGGAATTGATCGGGATACTTACACCAAACGACGCGACGGGAGAGATACTGGTCTTTCCCGTAATAATTGTAATAACCCGCTTTAAGGACGCGGGGAGTTTCTCCTTGCAGGATGCGGTTGATCCCTTCGATTCTGGCTTTCTTATCGGAGGGGATTAACTCCTCGGGAATACGCTTTTTGTATAATCGGATGGCTAATCGGAGCTGCTTACCTTCTTCGGGAGTCTGGGTGTTAAAGATCCTCTCCATCTTCTCCACCCGGGCCCGCTTTGCCTCCTCCGCAGATGGAGGTGCCGATGAGGAGGCGGCCCTCTTCGAGGACTTTCTCTTCCTTGCGGGGCGTTGGAAGGCATCGGTCTCCGCCTGCTTAAGCATGATATTGGTCAGCATTGATACCTTCTTAGCTGCAAAGACGAAAACAAAGGTGCAATTAGGATATTACCCAAGGAACGACATTGGAGGGGCCGTCGTAGAGTTGACCCCCCAGAGGCAACATCGAGGAGACGGATCCTGGCCAGAACCAAATCCCGCTCCACGATGGAGTTGGCATCGAGGGGAGCGAAGGAATCCCCCCAACGATAGAGTTGGATGCAGTGGAGAATCTGAAAATCCTCCGCGGAGTAAGTGTGATAAGCGGGAGGAGGGTCTGCTTCAACCTCCCATCGGGGCCATGGGATGGAGCTGTTCCGGATGAAGAAGTAATTCTTCTTCCAGCCGCTGTTGTCAGGCCCCGAGTCAGTGATGAGCCCCCGACCTTTGGCGACCTTCCAGGTGTCGCCGTTCCAGCTATATTGAGAGAGCTGCGTCTTGCTCCATTTGGGCATCCGGGGATAGAAGTCACAGACCCCGACATCATTGCACTTCATTCCATAGAAGGTCCGGAAAAGTCGGAGGCTATAGGTCCACTGTTGGCGGAGGCAAAGGACATGGAAGGCATTCCACACACGGATGGCGTGGGGGGAAAAAGTAGTCGGATGTGTTTTGTAATACTCACACATCTCAACTAGATCCCCGCAAAAAGGGAATCGGATCCCCGCTGATAATTGCCCGATGGAGACAAATACCTCCCTTTCCCGGGGACGAGTGACCACAGGGTCGCCCGGGATGCGAGGGAGAGGATAAGGGTAGCGAGGCTCCCAGGTGGAAGTGATACATCCTTCCCGGAGAGCTTTGTCATAGGCGTGTTCCGAAATTTCATTACAACCATAATCAAACTTGAAGGGCTTTCTCCCCCCAGAACTGGATTCACCGTCTGGAAAATGATCATGGCAAGAAAAGGCATAGTTGATTTTTGGAAAAGTCCGGGTAAGTTGATTGAGATAAAAGAAAAACTATGCTAACAGTTTTTTCGGAATCGGAGGAGGAAATCTTATCAGACATGCTGAATTGGGGAAGAAAAGATGATCCTGACGATCGGAGATCCCGGTTGCCGGAGCGTTGATCAGAAATCAGAAAGGAGAGCTTGAGCTTTTGAAATTGCAGAGGCTGAAGCGGTGAAGGAGAAATGAATAGTGCCAGGATTTGGGGGTTTTATAGGAGAGAAGATAGCCGAAGAGACGTTGCAATCCGGACCGTTGAAGATGAAACGCTTCAACCTAAGTCGTTGAGACACTAGCGACAAAACGGCTAAAAAGTGCTTTTTCAGAAAAAGCAAACACGGGTACCTGATGGATTTCGCTATAGCCGTTAGGCCCTTTAACGACGAGTAAACGGTGAATAGGCCCACTGGGCCCTAAAAGGGGTCAAGAAGACCAATGCGAAGGGTCCCGACAAGATGGGTCCCGATGGTGAAGGGTCCCGACAAGGTCGGTCCCGATATGCGAGCTGGACGCTCCCGATTATATGCCTTTAAGTACGCCCCGATATTGAATCCCTAAGAACGATTGGCTCTGTCACGATGACGAGGGGCCCCGAGCGGTGACCTAATGAGATAACTCTGGAGTCCCCGATATTGGTCGGGACTTGCTATCAGAGGTTGAGGCCGAGAAACACGCCCACTATCAGATTAGTGGGGAAGTGGCCCGAGATAAGCGGAACGTGGGCAAGTGGCCGAGATAAGCGGAACGTGGGCTAGCTGCCTTGGCAGTTCATCAGGTAACTGGGGTAACTCCTCTCTTATATAAAGGAGGAAGTTACATCAGATCACATATACGCACTTACATACTGATACTTTTGCTTGCCTTGCCTGCCACGAGATTCTCATTTAAGCATCGGAGAGGGATTCTGGGTCACCGCCCGGTCTATTCCCTTCTTGCAGGATTACGTGGAGCGAAGGATTTCGGATTTCCGTCAAGACCGTACCGGAGTTCCAACCGTGATCCAACATTGGCGCCGTCTGTGGGAAGCTAACAAAAAGTCAAAGATAGCTTCTACTCGTTCAATGGCGGCTGGCAAGCAGAAAAAGCAAGGGCAGACTGGTGGTTCTAACCGCCCTGCTGGAACTCAGAATTCAGAGATGCCGGAGCGCAGTGTGGATCAAAATCCCCATGCTGAGGTTTCCCGAACAGGGGGGCACAATGAAGTTCCTGAGGATACTGCTCGACACCAAGAGAATAGGGAGGAGGATGCTCCTCCAAACGCGGACCTGACGAAGGCTGTGGCGGATGCCATGCCGATGTTCTTGAGGCCATGGAGGCTCTCCTAGAGCGGAGAGAGGCTGCCAAGAAGAAGGAGGAGGTGCCTCTGCCTCCGCCGAAGGAGGTTCGGAATGTGCAGGAGGCCCAACCCAGAAACCGGGACAAGGGCAAGGAGCCCGCTCAGTCGGAGCGATTTGTGATCGATGGGCCTTGACCGGTGCAACATAGGACCATTCCCCTTAATGGTTCCATCACCCCCGACCAGGTGGTGAAGATCGTGAACATCTGCATGGGGGACCAGAAGCAGATGATGTCGGAACTGAGGGATCGATCCACCCATCCCTTTGTTCCCCGATTGATAGACACCCTCGCCCCGCCAGGGCTGGGTATCCCCACAATTAAGGAGTATGATGACGAGGGAGATCCAGTTCGCCATGTCCAGAAGCATGTCATGGCCTGTCTGGGCGAAGCCCCGGATGATGATACTGTGTGTGTGTTGTTCTCGGCCACATTGGGAGAAAGGGCCCTGATGTGGTTCTTCAGCCTGCCCCCAGGGTGCATCTCCAGCTGGGCTGATATGCACGACCGTTTTATTCAGCAGTACCAGGGTCGTCGGCGCCTCTTGAAAAGCGTGAGGTCCCTGGCCCAGGTGGTGCAGAGGCCCGACGAATCGCTGGCGCATTATTACCAGCGGTACACTGCTAGCCGCACCTTCCTTCGGAACCTGACAGCCCCCTATGGTTCCGACCTGATGAACAGCATGGCCGCGAAGGCCGTGTGGAGCATGGAGGCGTTGCAGACGAGGGTAAAGCAGCAAATCGATGTGCAGGAGTCGAAGATAGCTGCCGGAGAGCTTGATCCTCCGAAGTCAAATAAGGGGAAGTAGTCGTTCAAACCATTAAACGACCGTAAGTGGAAGGATAAATCCGAGGGCAGTCGGAGTCAAGGCCGCTCAAATCGAAGGGAGGACAGGCGTCCCCCGAGGAAGGACAGGCGGGAGGATCATCACATTCCTCTTAATAGTTCTATGGCTGCCGTGTTAAAGGTGATGGATCGACAGGGTATCTCCAGGTACCCCCCCGAAGAAGGAAGGAGAATTTTTGGGAGCTCGCACCAATCGTTACTGTCGGTTCCACCGCGCCAGCGGTCACGATACTAACCATTGTCGGGAGTTGAAGAAGGAGATCGAAAAGCTGATCCAGAAGGGGAAGCTTAAGGAGTTTGTGGCTGGGAGGCGGAGTCGATCCCGCTCCCGATCTCGATCGCGGTCCCGTTCCCGATCCCGCGATCGGTCCCCAAAGAAGAAGAAGTCTGAGTCGGAGTCTTCTGGTGTCCGTAAGGAGAAGCGGGGCACCATTAATGTGATTCATGGAGGATTGGCTGCAGGAGGTGATACCACAGCCTCTCGGGAGGTCTATGCCTCTAGAATTTCCGCTGCTGTGGTGCTGGGCAAGAGGTCCCGATCCTGGACCGCGAAGGAAGAGATGGTGATTTCCTTTTCAGCGGAGGACCTGGTAGGTGTGGAGACTCCACACGATGATGCTTTGGTCGTGACCCTGGATGTGGATGGGTACGAGATGAAGCGAATTTTGATCGACGGAGGGAGCTCCTCCGATATTCTGTTTATGGATGCGCTGGAGGCCATGAGGAAAACGAAGAAGGACCTGAAGCAGGTGAACTTCCCGATGGTTGGATTCTTTGGTTCTACCTCCTATCCGCTGGGAATGATCACCTTACCAGTGGAGTTCGGTAGTGGGTGGAAAGCGGAGAGGAGGAATGTGGAGTTCGTGGTGGTTGAGTCCGCGGGGACCTATAATGCGATTATCGGGAGAACTACCATCAACCCGCTGATGGCAGTTGCCTCGACTGTTCACCAGAAGATGAAGTTCCCGACTGACCACGGAGTCGGGGAGGTCAAGGGCGACCAGGTGGCTTCCAGGAAGTGCTATGTTAATGCCACCCGAAGGAGAAGACGGGAGGCTATGACTATCCTCCAGACCTATGCTGATCCCAGAGAGGAGTTTGGGCGTCCCGCCCCTATGGAGGATTTGAATGAGGTCGAGATTGACGGACCTCAGTGGAAGGTGAAAATCGGGACTGCCCTGTCTGACGAGAGGGCCCGAGAATTGATTGAGCTGCTGAAGGAGTTCAAGGAGCTGTTTGCATGGTCCTCGAGTGACATGCCAGGAATCAGCCCCGATGCGATTGTGCATGAGTTGAAGATTGATCCCGCGATCAAGCCTATCGCGCAGTAAAGGCGTCCGATGGGCGCAGACAAGAGGATCGCGATCCAGCAGAAGGTGGGCAGGTTGCTCGATGCTGGATTTATCAAGGAGCTCCGATTCCAGACTTGGGTCGCCAACCCGGTTCTGGTGAAGAAGAGCAATGGGAAATGGCGGATGTGTGTTGATTTCCGCGACTTGAATAAGGCTTGCCCGAAGGATTGTTACCCGCTTCCGAGGATCGACCAGTTGGTGGATGCCACGTCGGGGCATGAATTGCTGAGCTTCATGGATGCTTACTCTGGCTATAATCAGATCAAGATGGCTAAGGAGGATGCCTCCCACACTGCCTTTTATGCTGATAGTGACATCTATCACTACGATGTCATGCCCTTTGGATTGATTAATGCCGGGGCAACTTATCAAAGGATGGTGAACAAGCTGTTCGGGGACATGCTGGGGAAAACCATGGAGGCTTACGTGGACGATATGCTGGTAAAGTCCCGACAGTCCGAAGATCATGTAAGCAACTTGGCGATGGCGTTTGAGCGGATGAGGCTTCATCAAGTTCGTTTGAACCCAGCCAAGTGCGCCTTTGGAGTGCACTCGGGGAAGTTTTTGGGCTTTATGGTAAGCCAAAGGGGAATTGAGGTGAACCCCGAGAAGCTAAGGGCAATCGAGGAGATGCAGTCTCCGACAAATCATCGGGAGGTGCAAGTGCTGGATGGCCGACTAGCTGCAATGAATCGCTTCCTGTCTAAGGCAAGCGACCGATCCATGCCATTTTTTGAAGTGCTGAGGGCCAACAAGAAATTTGAGTGGACTGCCAAGTGTGAAGAGGCATTCCAGGCACTCAAGCAGCACCTCCGCACCCTCCCACCATTGGCGAAACCAATTCCAGGCGAGCCAAGTCCCCGTTTATTATGTAAGATTGTCGAGGGTAACCAAGTCCCCGTTTATTATGTAAGCAAGGCGTTTGCCAAATCTGAAATGAATTATCCCGTCGTTGAGAAGTATATTTTTGCGTTGATCATTACTGCTCGGAAGCTGAGGCCTTACTTCCATGCGCATGAGATTACTGTGTTGACGAATCAGCCTTTGAAGCATTTTTTGAACGGACCTGATGCGTCGGGGAGATTAGTGAAATGGGCAGTCGAGCTTAGTGAGTTCCGCATTCACTTTGCTCCGAGAACGGCTATTAAAGGTCAGGCGTTGGCGGATTTCATAGCAGAGTCTACAGCCCCCGATCTGGAAGAAGCGGGTCCTGTAGAGGGGGCAACCATGGAGCTCCCGATAGCAGAGCAACCAGAAATGGCAGAGCAATCAGAACAGCCAAATGAGGAAAAGACTTGGGAAATGTACACTGATGGCTCTTCGATTTCAGACGGATCAGGAGCAGGGTTCGTATTGATACCACCTGTCGGAGGCGAGCCCCTTCGATATGATTTGGCCTTAATGTTTAGGGCCACCAACAATGAAGCTGAGTATGAGGCTCTTATCACAGGCCTCAAAATTGCCAAAGGTACGGGAGTTGGTCACTTAAGGGTGAAATGTGACGCTAGCCTGATTGTGAATCAAGTCCAAGGACGATATGAGGTAAAGAGCCCGGTGATGAGAAAGTACCTTCGTGAGGTGCAAGTCTTGAAGGAGAGTTTCAAAAGTTTCGATATTGAGGCAATCCCGAGGGAGGAAAACGCGGAAGCGGATGCCTTGAGCAAATTTGCCTTGGGGGCACCCCTCGAGGAAAATCGGAAGGTGCACTTCTTGGAGAAGGTGATCTTGTCGACCACCAATCCATCGGAGGTGTGTGCCATTGAAGCAGGGTCGGAGGAGGAGCCCACTTGGATGACCTCGATAGCCGCGTACCTGACCACAGGGGCAGTCCCCGATGATGAAGTAGTAGCTGACAGGATACGCCGGATCGCGGTTAATTACGTGGTGGTGGACAGTCAGCTATACAAAAAAGGGTGGTTCTCAACTCCTTACTTGAAATGTGTGGCTGAGCCCGACGCAAATCGGATCCTTAGGGAGGTGCACGAAGGGGTCGCGGCTTGTCACGAAGGGGCCTGATCCATTGCGAGGAAAGTGCTGAATTTGGGCTATTACTGGCCTTCGATGAGCAAGGAGGCGACGATGTTAGTCCGATCTTGTGACGCGTGACAGAGGTATGCCCCGAATATCGTGGCTCCGGCTGCTAATCTGACGTCCATCAAGAGTGCTTGGCCCTTCGCGCAGTGGGGTATCGACTTGGTGGGACCCCTCCCACAAGAAAAAGGCCAGTGCAAATATTTGCTGGTAGCCATTGATTATTTCTAAAATGGATAGAAGCTAAGGCATTGGCCAAGACAACGGGGAACCAAATCGTCAACTTTCTCCAGACCCATATTATATCCAGATATAGGATTCCTAAGGTGTTGATCAGCGATAATGGTCCTCCGTTTAACGGGGCTCAAGTGAAGGAGTATCTGGAGGAGCTGAATATCGAGCATCGGACAGCCTCTGTCCATCATGCTCAAACTAATGGACAGGTGGAGTCAGCCAACAAAATCGTGATGGATGGCCTGAAGAAAAGGGTCTATGCCTTGAAGGGCAAATGGCTGAACGAGCTGGAAAATGTGCTTTGGGCTGTTAGAACGACACCCAAACGATCAACTGGGGAGACTCCGTTTGGCCTTGTTTATGGCACGGAGGCAGTTGCTCCCGTGGAAATAGCAGTGGCGTCCTATCAGATGAGGTACTACGAGCCTTTGACGAATGATGAAATGAGACGTCTGGAATTGGACTTGCTCGAGGAAAAGAGGCGGGATGCCGATGAAGTCCAGGCTCGAATGCGTTTGGCGACGGCCAGATATTATAATCGGCGAGTTAAGTCCCGACAGTTCTTTGTCGGAGAACTGGTTTCGCGTCGGAACGAGTTCACCCTTTGGATCGGATCAACAAGATGTCGCCAAAATGGGAAGGACCTTATAAGGTCGTGGGGATGCCAGCTCCAAATGCGTATAAGTTGGAAGACCTCGATGGAAAAGTATTGAGGCATTCTTTCAGTGGTGAACACTTGAAGAAATGTCATGTTTGATATTAAGTCGCCTTTAGTGGTGCAAGTTGTTATTAAGTCGCCTTCAGTGGTGCACGATGTTATTAAGTCGCCTTCAGTGGTGCACGATGTTATTAAGTCGCCTTTAGTGGTGCAAGTTATCTATCGTTTGATTCGATGTAAGCAGATTTTGAGCCATCAATGAATAAAGTGATTGCTTCCGATCAGATTGTTCTTAGATTTATTCTAAGTGTTATTAAGTCGCCTTAAGTGGTGCAAGTAAATGGCCTTAAGTGGCAAGGTCGCATTAAGTGGTGCGTGGTTCTTAGATTTATTCTAAGTTTGGCTAAGTCGCCTTAGGTGGTGCGAATTGAATTGCCTTAGTTGGCACGATTAAATCGCCTTAAGTGGTGTGGGCTAAATCGTCTTAAGTGATGTGTTGAAATGTCTTAGGTGACGTGCTAAATCGCCTTAAGTGGCATAGTTAAGTCGCTTTAAGAAGTGCAACGATGAATCAGAACTAAGATAGTTTGATATTTGTGAGGGCTCAAAGGCCCGAGGATTCATTACAAAGAGAGAAAAATTACAAGGACTATAAAGATAGAGCATTAAGCTTGGTCCTCGTCAGCATCGGCGGAAGCAGGATCCACGAGATCTGTGGCAGAAGGCTCCACAGGATTGGACCCTTGGAGGTCAGTCGGTGAAGGTTCAGTTACTGGAGGGTCGATTATCGGGGGATCAACTGTCGGGAGATCGGCACTTGGAAGCTCCGCCACGTCTTCAATACCCGCGGGGGTGTTGCCCTCATCACTCTCCTCCGAGAGGTCGAAATACCTCTTCGTAAAGGGGGCGAGAGTCGTAGACTTATCGAAATTAATGGCGTCGCCATACTCCAGATGGAGCTCCTTGACCGCGTTGAAGAGGGTGTTCTCCACCTCCGTGGATCAGAATTTCACCGCGTCAGCTTGGAAGTCCTCAGAGCCCCGATAATCTTCCCGACCCTTGGTCTCAGCCTCGGCCAGCTTGGCAGGGACCTCAGCAATTTCCCGCTCCAGCCCCGCTTTGGCGTCTTCCAGAGCCTTCTTCTCGAGGACAAATCTGTCCCGAGCCTCCGCATCCTTTTTCCGCTCCTGCTGCTCCCGCTTCAGCAGCCCCTCGAAGTCCTGAACCTGCTTTTGGAGGTCCCGAGTCTTTCGATTAAGGAGGGCCTGCTCCTTGCCAATTTTCCCCTCGAAGACTCGGAGGCGGCGAGATCCTCCTCGAGCTTGGCTACAACCGCGGGAGCCCCCTTGGCCCGCTCCTGCTCCAGAGCCTCCTCGAGGGCCAGGATGTACCCGAAGCAGCGGTTTATATCCGCTATCTCCTGCGAAGAAAAGAGGAAAATGTTAGCACATGAATATCCTGCCTTATCGATTAAAGGGTGAAAATAGGAACCTTACCTCCACCCGACGAATGGCCATTCCACGGATATCCGCGTGGATGTCCTCCCGAGCCAGGGAGAGCGGAAGCTTCAGAGACGGCAGAACCGAGCCTGCCACCAAATGCAGACCCAGCTCCGGGTATGTATCACCCTGTCCGAGCTGGACTCCTTGCAGCGTCTGGATTGGGGTCCAGGGAGCCGCCTCCTGGTCGGGGTCGTAGACCTTGTAGAAGCTCCCGTCCAGGGGAGAGGAGGAGGACCGACGGGAGTCGTGGAGGTGCGTATCTCCGAGTCGCCCTGGGACCCAGAGGGAGTCAAGCTGTGAATGGGCAAGTGCTGCTGCGAAGGAGGTGAGGGGGGCAGCCCCCTGGAGGTTGGCTTCAGTGGGGACTGCCTCGTCCCCCGACGACGAACCAAGGCGAGGCCCTCACCTGTCTCCTCGGAGGAGTCCAGATCTTCCACCCGACGAAACTGATTTCCTGTCGGGGTTTCTTCAGCCCCCGATCCCATCGGGGTAGGAAGTTGAGGGAGACCCTCTCAAACTGGAGCACCGGAAGGTGGTGCCCCTGCTGAAGCTCCAGCCCCCGACTGAGTTCCCGATTGACCTGCACCTGGAGGATGAGATGCTTCAGAAAGATAGTCAGGAAGTTGGTCAGGATCCTTACACCAAATGACGCGCCGAGAGAGGTATTGGTCTTTCCCGTGGTAGTTGTAGTAACCCTCTTTGAGGATGCGGGGAGTTTCCCCTCGGAGGATGCGTTTGATCTCTCTGATTCTTGCTTCCTTGCTGGAGGGGATTAACTCCTTAGGAATTTTCTTCTTGTACGACTTAATAGCTAGGCGGAGCTGTTTACCTTCTTCGGCATTTTGGACATTGAAGAGTCTGTCCATCTCCTCTTCTCGGGTCCGCTTAGTCCTCTCCGCGGAGGGAGATGCCGACGAAGCAGTGGCCTTCTTTGCCGACTTCCTCTTCCGCGCGGGGCGCTGGACAACGTCGGTGTCTCCCTGCTTAAGGAGGAGATTGGTCAGCAGTGATACCTTCTTAGCTGCAAACAATGGAAAACAGAGACATGATCAGAAATATTACCCAAGGAACCATATCGGAGGGGCCGTCGTGGAGTTGACCCCCAAAGATCATATCGAGGAGGCGGATCCCGGCATCTACCAGGTCGCGCTCCTTGAGGGAGTTAGCGTCGAGGGGAGTGTAAGATTCCCCCCAACGGTAAAGCTGGATGCACTGAAGGATTTGGAAATATTCATCGGAATAGGTGTGATAAGCGGGAGGAGAGTCCGCTTCAACCACCCATCGGGGCCATGGGATAGAACTGTTCTTAATGAAGAAGTAGTTCCTCTTCCACCCGCTGTTGTCGGACCCTGTGTCAATGAGGAGCCCCCGACCCTTGACAACCTTCCAGGAATTGCTGGTCCAACTACACCGCGCAAGCTGCTGCTTATTCCATTTAGGCATCCGAGGATAGAAGGCGCAAACCCCAGCCTCGTTGCACTTCATTCCGTAGAAGGTCCGGAAGAGTTGGAGGCTGTAGACCCACTTTTGTCGGAAGCATAAGACTTGAAAAGCATTCCACACGCGGATGGTGTGGGGGAAGAAGGTAGTCGGATGCGTCTTGTAATGGGCGCACATCTCGACCAAATTCCCACAAAAGGGGAATCGGATCCCTGCCGATATTTGTCCGGTGGAGACAAATACCTCCCCTTCCTCGGGACGAGTGACCATAGGGTCGCTCGAGGCACGGTAGCGAGAGTAAGGAAGGCGAGGCTCCCAGGTTAAGGTGATGCATCCTTCTCGGAGAGCTGCATCATAGGCAGTCACCGGGATTTCATTGGGTGCGTAATCGAAGTTAAAGGGTTTTCTCCCCTCAGAACTGGATCCGCTGTCTGAAAATTAGCCATGGCAAGAAAAGGCGTGGTGGGTTTTCGGAAAAATGTAAGCAAACTGATCAAAGACAAGGGAAAAGCTACGCTAACATCAGAGAAGGAAGTCTTACCAGACATGATGAATTGGAGCGAAAAGGATGATCTTAACGGTCGCCGGAAGACTGATCAGAAAACAGGAAGCCGAAGAAGAACTTGAGCTTTCGAAGTTGCAGAGCTTTTGAAATCGCAGAGAGTGAAACGGTAAAAGAGAAAGAAGAACAGTGCCCATAATTGAGGGTTTTATAGGAGAAGGGATAGTCGAAAGGACATTCTAATCTGGACCGTTGAAGGTGAAACGTTTCAATCCGAGCCGTTGAGATAAAAGGGGGCAGAACGGAAAGAGACGTTAATGATGAAACGGCCTGAAAAGTGCTTTTTCGGAAAAAGCAAACACGAGAACCCAATTCGTCGCTTCGTTACCTGCTGCATTTAATGGCGAGTAAACGAAGAGTCTTCTCGGATTTGGTGACTATTCCCGAAGCATCGAGGAATCGTGGACGAGAAGATCCGTGTTAATAAATTTTGTCAAGGGAAAAGCCTCTGATACCGATATCGGGAGGTCGGGAGTTGAAAGACACGATGAACTGTAAGTCCCTCATGTCTTGGGGGGCAAATGATGGATTTCGCTATAGCCGTTAGGCCCTTTAACGACGAGTAAACGGTGAATAGGCCCACTGGGCCCTAAAAGGGGTCAAGAAGACCAATGTGAAGGGTCCCGACAAGATGGGTCCCGATGGTGAAGGGTCCTGACAATGTCGGTCCCGATATGCGAGCTGGACGCTCCCGATGATATGCCTTTAAGTAGGCCCCGATATTTTATCCCTAAGAACGATTGGCCCTGTCACGATGACGAGGGGCCCCGAGCGGTGACCTAATGAGATAACTATGGAGTCCCGGATATTGGTCGGGACTTGTTATCAGAGGTTGAGGCCGAGAAACACGCCCACTATCAGAGTAGTGGGGAAGTGGCCCGAGATAAGCGGAACGTGGGCAAGTGGCCGAGATAAGCGGAACGTGGGCTAACTGCCCTAGCAGTTCATCAGGTAACTGGGGTAACTCCTCTCCTATATAAAGGAGGAAGTTACCTCAGATCACATATACGCACTTACATACTGATACTTTTGCTTGCCTTGCCTGCCACGAGATTATCATTTAAGCATCAGAGAGGGATTCTGGGTCACCGCCCGGTCTATTCCCTTCTTGCAGGATTACGTGGAGCGAAGGAATTCGGATTTCCATCAAGACCGTACCGGAGTTCCAACCGTGATCCAACAGTACCCAAGTTGTCGCTTCATCACCCACTGCATTTAATAGTTGAGTAACCGAGAAATCTTTTCGGATTTGATGGTTATCCTCGGAATTTCGGGGAATCTTGGATGAGGAGATCCGCTTCTGAAGATTTTTTGTAAAGTTAAAAGCCTCTGATGCCAATATCGGGAGGTCCGGAGTTGGAAGACACGACGAACTATAAGTCCCTCATGTCTTGGGGGCAAATGATGGGTTTCTATATAGCCGTTAGGCCCATTAACGACGAGTAAACGGTGAAGTAGGCCCATGATGGGTTTCGCAATAGCCGTGAGGTCCTTTAACGACGAGTAAACAGTGAATAGGCCCATTGGGCCCTAAAAGGGGTCAAGACCACCAATGCGAAGGGCCCGACAAGATGAGTCCCGATGGTGAAGGGTCCCGACAAGGTTGGTCCCGATAGGCGAGCTGGATGCTCCCGATGAGATGCCTTTAAGTAGGCCCCGATGTTGAATCCCAGAAGATGTTGGCCCTGTCACGATGACGAGGGGCCCCGAGCGGTGACACAATGAGATAACTCTGGAGTCCCCGATATTGGTTGGGACTTGCTATCAGAGGTTGAGGCCGAGAAACACGCCCACTATCATAGTAGTAGGGGAGTGGCCCGAGATAAGCGGAAGGTGGCCGAGATACGCGGAGCGTGGCCGAGATACGTGGAGCGTGGCCGAGATACGCGGAGCGTGGGCTAACTGCCCTGGCAGTTCACCAGGTAACTGGGGTAACTCCTCTCCTATATAAAGGAAGAAGTTACCTCAGATCACACACAATTACATACGAATACTTTTGTTTGCTTTGATTGCAACGAGATTCTCATTTAAGCATCGGAGAGGGATTCTGGGTCACCGCCCGGTCTATTCCCCTCTTGCAGGATTACGTGGAGCAAAGGACCTTGGATTTCCGTCAAGACCGTACCGGAGTTCCAACCGTTATCCAACATTGGCGCCGTCTGTGGGAAATGCAACGAAAAGCAACAATGACTTCTACTCGTTCAATGGCGGCTGGCAAGCAGAAGAAACAAGGAATCTGGTGGTTCCCGTCACCCTGCTGGAACTCTGAATTCGGGGCCACCGGAGCGTGCTGTGGATCAAAATCTCCCTACTGAGGTTTTCCGAACAGGGGGGCACAACGAAGTTCCTGCGGATACTGCTCGACACCAAGAGAATAGGGAGGAGGATGCTCCTCCAAACGCGGACCTGGCGAAGGCTGTGGCGGATGCCATGCCGATGTTCTTGGAGGCCATGGAGGCTCTCCTAGAGCGGAGAGAGGCTTCCAAGAGGCAGGAGGAGGTGCCTCCGCCGAGGGAGGTTCAGAGTGTACAGGAGGCCCAACCCAGAAACCAGGACAAGGGCAAGGAGCCCGCTCAGTCGGAGCGATTTGTGATCGATGGGCCTGGACCGGTGCAGCATAGGACCATTCCCCTTAATGGTCCCATCACCCCCGACCAGGTGGTGAAGATCGTGAACATCTGCATGGCGGACCAGAAGCAAATGATGTCGTAACTGAGGGATCGATCCACCCATCCCTTTGTTCCCCGATTGATAGACACCCTCGCCCCGCCAGGGCTGGGTATCCCCACGATTAAGGAGTATGATGGCGAGGGAGATCCAGTTCGTCATGTCCAGAAGCACCTCATCCTGTCTAGGCAGGGCCCGAATGATGATATGTGTGTGTGTTATTCCCAGGTACACTGGGTGAGAGGGCCCTGACGTGGTTTTTCAGCCTGCCCCCAGGATGCATCTCCAGCCGGGCTGATATGCACGACCGTTTTATTCAGCAGTACCAGGGTCGTCGGCGCCTCTTGAAGAATGTGAGGTCCTTGGCCCAGGTGGTGCAGAGGCCCGACGAATCGTTGGCGCATTATTACCAGCGGTACACTGCCAGTGTGGCCGAGATCGATGAGGAGATATCGGAGGGAGAGACTATCCGTACCTTCCTTCGGAACCTTACAGCACCATATGGTTCCGACCTGATGCACAGCGTGGCTGAGAAGGCTGTGTGGAATATGGAGGCGCTGCAGAAGAGAGTGAAGCAGCAAATCGACGTGCAGGAGTCGAAAATAGCTGCCGGAGAGCTTGATCCTCCGAAGTCAAATAGGGGGAAGTAGTCGTTCAAGCCATTGGACGACCATAAGGGGAAGGATAGATCTGAGGGCAGTCGGAGTCGAGGCCGCTCTGATCGAAGAGAGGACAGGCGTCCCCCGAGAATGGACAAGCGGGAGGATCATCACATTCCTCTCAATAGTTCTATGGCCTCTGTGTTGGCGGTGATGGATCGACAGGGTATCTCCAGGTACCCCCCGAAGAAGGAAGGAGAATTTTTGGGATCCCGCACCGATCGTTACTGTCGGTTCCACCACGCCAGCGGTCATGACACTAATCATTGTCGGGAGTTGAAGAAGGAGATTGAGAAGCTGATCCAGAAGGGGAAGCTTAAGGAGTTTGTGGCTGAAAGGCAGTGTCGTTCCCACTCCCGATCTTGATCGCGGTCCCGTTCCCGATCCCGCGATCGGTCCCCAAAGAAGAAGAAGTCGGAGCCAGAGTCTTCTGGTGCCCGTAAGGAGAAGCGGGGCACCATTAATGTGATTCATGGAGGATTGGCAGCAGGAGGTGATACTTAAGCCTCTCGGGAGGTCTATGCTTCTAGAATTTCCACTGCTGTGGTGCTGGGTAAGAGGTCCCGATCCTGGACAGCGAAGGAAGAGATGGTGATTTCCTTTTCAGCGGAGGACCTTGTAGGTGTGGAGACTCCGCACGATGATGCTTTGGTCGTGACCTGGATGTGGATGGGTACGAGATGAAGTGAATTTTGATTGACGGAGGGAGCTCCTCCGATATCCTGTTTATGGATGCGCTGGAGGCCATGGGGAAAACGAAGAAGGATCTGAAGCAGGGGAACTTCCCTATGGTTGGGTTCTCTGGTTTTACCTCCTATCCGCTGGGAATGATCACCTTACCAGTGGAGTTTGGTAGTGGGTGGAAAGCGGAGAGGAGGAATATGGAGTTCGTGGTAGTTGAGTCCGCGGGGGCTTATAATGCAATTATCGGGAGAACTACCATCAACCCCCTGATGGTAGTTGCCTCGACTGTTCACCAGAAGATGAAGTTCCCGACTGACCACGGAGTCGGGGAGGTCAAGGGTGACTAGGTGGCTTCCAGGAAGTGCTATGTTAATGCCACCCGAAGGAGAAGACGGGAGGCTATGACTATCCTCCAGACCGATGCTGATCCTAGAGAGGAGTTTGGGCGTCCCGCCCCTATGGAGTATTTGAAGGAGGTCGAGATTGACGGACCTCAGAGGAAGGTGAAAATCGGGTCCGCCCTGTCTGACGAGAGGGCCCGAGAATTGATCGAGCTGCTGAAGGAGTTCAAGGAGCTATTTGCCTGGTCCCCGAGTGACATGCCAGGAATTAGCCCGATGTGATTGATCATGAGTTAAAGATTGATCCCGCGATCAAGCCTATCGCGCAGAAAAGGCGTCCCATGGGCGCAGACAAGAGGATCGCGATCCAGCAGGAGGTGGGCAGATTGCTCGATGCTGGATTTATCAAGGAGCTCCGATTCCAGACTTGGGTTTCCAACCCGGTTCTGGTGAAGAAGAGCAATGGGAAATGGCGGATGTGTGTTGATTGCCCGAAGGATTGTTACCCGCTTCCGAGGATCGACCAGTTGGTGGATGCTACGTCGGGACATGAATTGCTGAGCTTCATGGATGCTTATTAGGGCTATAATCAGATCAAGATGGCTAAGGAGGATGCCCCCACACTTCTTTTATGCCTATAGTGACATCTATCACTACGATGTCATGCCCTTCGGATTGATTAATGTCGGGGCAACTTATCAAAGGATGGTGAACAAGTTGTTCGGGGATGATGGGCTTCGCTGTGGCCGTTAGGCCCTTTAACAGCGAGCAAACGGTGAATAGGGCCGCTGGGCCCTCAATGGAGGTCAAGATGACCCAGGCGAAGGGTCCCGACAGAGGGAGTCCCGATAATGAAAGGTCCCGACAGAGTCGGTCCCGATAGGTGAGCTGGATGCTCCCGATGAGATGCCTTTAAGTAGGCCCCGATGACGAATCCCTGAGAACGATTGGCCCTGTCACGATGACGAGGGGCCCCGAGCGGTGACACAACGAGATAACTCTGGAGTCCCCGATATTAGTCGGGACTTGCTATCAGAGGATGAGGCCGAGATACGCGGGGCGTGGCCGAGATAAGCGAGATCATGGCCTAGATAGCGGGATCGTGCCCGAGATACGCGGAATACGGGCTAACCACCCTAACGGTTCACCAGGTAACTGAGGTACCTCTCCGCCTATAAAAGGGCAGAGGTTACCTCAGAGCACTCTACGTTTTGAGATACGCTACTTGAGATTACTGCTTGCCAGTCCGTACGAGATACTCATTTAAGCATCGGAGAGGGATTCTGGGTCACCGCCCGGTCTATCCCCTCTTTGCAGGATTGTGTGTAGTGAAGGAGCTAGGACCGCCGTCAAAGATCGTACCGGAGTTCCACCGTGATCCAACAGGGGACATGCTGGGGAAAACCATGGAGGCTTACGTAGACGATATGCTGGTGAAGTCCCGACAGGCCGAGGATCATGTTCACAACTTAGCCACGGCGTTTGAGCAGATGAGGCTTCATCAGGCTCGCTTGAACCCGACCAAGTGTGCCTTCGGAGTGCACTCGAGGAAGTTTTTGGGCTTTATGGTAAGCCAAAGGGGAATTGAGGTAAATCCCGAGAAGCTGAGGGCAATCGAGGAGATTCAGTCTCCGACAAACCATCGGGAGGTGCAAGTGCTGAATGGCCGACTAGCTGCAATGAATCTCTTCCTGTCTAAGGCGAGTGACCGATCCATGCCATTTTTTGAAGTGTTGAGGGCCAATAAGAAGTTTGAGTGGACTGCCAAGTGTGAAGAGGCATTCCAGGCACTCAAGCAGCACCTTCGCACCCTCCCGCCGTTGGCGAAACCGATCCCAGGCGAGCCGCTCTATCTATATTTGGCTGTTTCTGAGTTTGCTATTAGCTCTATGTTAGTGAAGATAGTCGAGGGTAATCAAGTCCCCGTTTATTATGTAAGCAAGGAGTTTGCCAAATCTGAAATGAATTATCCTGCCGTTGAGTAGTATCTTTTTGCGTTGATCATTACTGCTCGGAAGCTGAGGCCTTACTTCCATGCGCATGAGATTACTGTGTTGACGAATCAGCCTTTGAAGCATTTTTTGAACCGACATGATGCGTCGGGGAGATTAGTGAAATGGGCAGTCGACCTTAGTGAGTTCCGCATTCACTTTGCTCCGAGAACGGCTATTAGGGCCAGGCGTTGGCAGATTTCATAGCAGAGTCTACAGCACCCGATCTGGAAGAAGCGGGCCCTGTAGAGGGGCAACTATGAAGCAACCGATAGCAGAGCAACCAGAAATGGCAGAGCAATCAAAATAGCCAAATGAGGAAAATACTTGGGAAATGTACACTGATGGCTCTTCGAGTTCAGACGGATCAGGAGCAGGGTTTGTATTGATACCACCAGGCGGAGGCGAGCCCCTTCGATATACTTTGGCCTTAACGTTTAGGGCCACCAACAATAAAGCTGAGTATGAGGCTCTTATCACAGGCCTCAAAATTGCCAAAGGTACTGGAGTTGGTCACTTAAGAGTGAAATGTGACGCGGGCCTGATTGTGAATCAAGTCCAAGGACGATATGAGGCGAAGAGCCCGATGATGAGAAAGTACCTTCGTGAGGTGCAAGTATTGAAGGAGAGCTTCAAAAGTTTCGACATCGAGGCGATCCCGAGGGAGGAAAACGCGGAAGCGGATGCCTTGAGCAAATTTGCCTTGGGGGCACCCCTCGAGGAAAATCGGAAGGTGTATTTCTTGGAGAAGGTAATCTTATCGACCACCGATCCATCGGAGGTCTGTGCTATTGAAGCAGGATCGGAGGAGGAGCCCACTTGGATGACCCCGATAGTCGCGTATCTGACCACGGGGGCAGTCCCTGATGATGGAGTAGTAGCTGACAAGATACGCCGGATCGCAGTTAATTACGTGGTGGTGGACAATCAGCTATACAAAAAGGGGTGGTTCTCGACTCCTTACTTGAAATGTGTGGCTGAGCCCTACGCAAATCGGATACTTAGGGAGGTGCATGAAGGGGTCGCGGCTTGTCACGAAGGGGCCCGATCCATTGCAAGGAAAGTGCTGAATTTGGGCTATTACTGGCCTTCGATGAGCAAGGAGGCGACGATGTTAGTCCGATCTTGTGACGCGTGCCAGAGGTATGCCCCGAATATCGTGGCTCCGGCTGCTAATCTGATGTCCATCAAGAGTGCTTGGCCCTTCGCGCAGTGGGGAATCGACTTGGTGGGACCCCTCCCACAGGCACAAGGTCAGTGTAAATATTTGCATGTGGCCATTGATTATTTTTCGAAATGGATAGAGGCTAAGGCATTGGCCAAGACAACGGGGAACCAAATTGTCAAGTTTCTCCAGACCCATATTATATCCAGATACGGGATTCCTAAGGTGCTGATCAGCGATAATGGTCCTCCGTTTAACGGGGCTCAAGTGAAGGAGTATCTGGAGGAACTGAATATCGAGCATCAGACAGCCTCTTTCCATCATGCTCAAACTAATGGACAGGTGGAGTCAGCCAACAAAATCGTGATGGATGGCCTGAAGAAAAGGGTCTATGCCTTGAAGGGCAAATGGCTGAACGAGCTGGAAAATGTGCTTTGGGCTGTCAACGATCAATTGGGGAGACTCCGTTTGGTCTTGTTTATGGCACGGAGGTCGTTGCTCCCGTGGAAATAGCTGTGGCGTCCCATCGGATGAGGTATTACGAGCCTTTGACGAATGATGAAATGAGACGTCTGGAACTGGACTTGCTCGAGGAAAAGAGGCGGGATGCTGATGAAGTTTAGACTCGAATGCGTTTGGCGACGGCCAGATATTACAATCAGCGAGTTAAGTCCCGACAGTTCTTCGTCGTAGAGCTGGTTTGGCGTCGGAACGAGTTCACCCTTTTGGATCGGATCAACAAGATGTCGCCAAAATGGGAAGGACCTTATAAGGTCGTGGGGATGCCAGCTCTAAATGCGTATAAGTTGGAAGACCTCGATGGCAGAGTATTGAAGCATTCTTTCAGTGGTGAACACTTGAAGAAATGTCACGTTTGAGATTAAGTCGCCTTTAGTGGTGCACGATGTTATTAAGTCGCCTTTAGTGGTGCACGATGTTATTAAGTCGCCTTAAGTGGTGCAAGTTATCTATCGTTCGATTCGATGTAAGCATATTTTGAGCCATCAATGAATAAAGAGATTGCTTCCGATCATATTGTTCTTAGATTTATGCTAAGTGTTGTTAAGTCGCCTTAAGTGGTGCAGGTTGTTAAGTCGCCTTGGGTGGTGCATGGTTCTTAGATTTATTATAAGTGTGGCTAAGTCGCCTTAGGTGGTGCGAATTGAATTGCCTTAGTTGGCACGATTAAACCGCCTTAAGTGGTGTGGGCTAAATCGTCTTAAATGAAGTGTTGAAATGTCTTAAGTGACGCAATCACCTTAAAGTGGTGTAGTGATAATCAGAACTGAAAAAGTTTGATATTTGAAGGGCTCAAAGGCCCGAGGATATATTACAAAATGAGGAAAATTACAAGGACTATAAAGATAGATCATTAAGCTTGGTCCTTGTCGGCATCAGCGGGAGCAGGATCCACGAGATCTGTGGCAGAAGGCTCCACAGGTTCAGCTGCTGGAGGGTCGATTATCGGGGAATCAACTGTCGGGGGATCGGCACTTGGAAGCTCCGCCATGTCTTCAACACCCGCGGGAGTGTTGCCCTTATCACTCTCCTCCGAGAGGTCGAAATACCTCTTCGCAAAGGGGGCGAGAGTCACAGACTTATCGAAGTTGATGGCGTCGCCATACTCCAGATGGAGCTCCTCGACCGCGTTGGCCCGCTCCTGCTCTAGAGCCTCCTCGAGGGCAAAGATGTACCCGAAGCAGCAGTTTATGTCCGCCATCTCCTGTGAAGGAAAGAGGAAAAGGTTAGCGTATGAATATTTTGCTTTACTGATTAAAGGGCGAAAATAGGAATTTTACCTCCACCCGACGAATAGCCATCCCACGGACATCCGCGCGGATGTCCTCCCGATCCAGGGAGATCGGAAGCTTCAGATACGGCAGAACCGAGCCTGCCACCAAATGCAGACCCAGCTCCGGGTATGTATCACCATGTCGGAGCTGGACCCCTTGCAGCGTTTGGATCGGGGTCCAAGGAGCCGTCTTTTGGTTGGGGTCGTAGACCTTGTAAAAGCTCCCGTCCAAGGGGAGAGGAGGAGGACCGACTGGAGTCGTGGAGGTGCGCATCTCCGAGTCGCCCTGGGACCCAGATGGAGTCAAGCTGCGGATGGGCGAAGGCTGCTGCAAAGGAGGTGAGGGGGGCAGTCCCCCGGAGGTTGGCTTCAGCGGGGACTGCCTCGTCCTCCGACGATGAATTAAGGCGAGGCCCTCGTCCGTCTCCTCGGAAGAGTCCAGATCTTCCACCTGACGAAACTGATTGCCCGTCGGGGTTTCTCCAGCCCCCGATCCCATCGGGGCAGGAAGTTGAGGGAGACCCTCTCCAACTCGAGCACCGGAAAGTGGTGCCCCTGCTGAAACTTCAGTCCCCGACTGAGCTCCCTGATGGGTTCCGATGTAATCGTTAGCCCCGTTAACAGTCAATAAACGGCGGGTAAGCCTAGAGGGCCTCGCGAAAGACCTGGAAGGTCCAGAAGCCCAGCATGAAGGGTCCCGACGAGATCGGTCCCGATATATGAACTGAATGCTCCCGACAAGAAGCCTCTGAGTAGGCCCCGATATGCCTTTGAGAAGGTCCCGATAATAAAGCCGTGAGAATGCTGGCCATGTCCCGTGGGACGAGGGGTCCTGGGTGGTGACCTAGAATGAGACAACTCTGGAGTCCCCGATATGGATCGGGACTAGTGATCAGAGGATAAGACCAAGAAACCCGCCTACTAGATAGAGTAGTGGGGAAACGGTTAAGATACGGATAAACTCCCCCGAGATACGCAGGGCGTGCCCGAGATACGCGGAGCGTGGGCGAGATACGCGGAGCGTGGGGCGAGATACGCGGAATCCTGAACGAGATATACGGAACGTGGGTAAACTGCCAGGCGCGGTTACAGGTAACTGAGGTAACTTCCCCTCCTATATAAAGGAGGAAGTTACCTCAGAAAGGTTACACTCTCTAATACGAACTTAGACTATTGCTATCCACCCCATCGTTCAAACTCTCATTTAAGCATCGGAGAGGGATTCTGGGTCACCACCCAGATCATCCCCTTTTTGCAGGATTACGCGGAGCCAAGGAGTTCAGGTTTTCCGTCAAGAACGTACCGGAGCTTCGACCGTGATCCAACATTGGCGCCGTCTGTGGGAAACTTACAAATAGTCACAATAGTTTCTACTAGATCGATGGTTGGTGGTGGCAAGCAGAAGAAGCAAGTCCCGGCGAGCAGTTCTCGCCCTGCTGGAACCGTGAATTCCGCGTTGCCGGAGCGTGCTGCTGAACAAGGTGATCACCCTGCTGTTTCTCACACAGGGGGGCATGGTGAAGATCACGAGGTCTCAGTTCGAGACACGGCGGTGAACAGGGAGGATATCCCAAGAAGGGAGGTGGATGCTCCTCCAAATCCGGGGGTGCACAGGGAGGAAATCTCGCGGAGGGAGGTAGGTGCTTCCTCAAACCCGGAGTTGGCTAAGGCAGTAGCAGATGCTATGCCCATGTTCCTGGAGACCATGGAGGCTCTTCTGGACAGAAGAGAGGCTGCCAAGAGAAGGGAAGAGTTGCCTCCACCTCCTCCAAGGGAGGTTCAAGAGGAACAGGAGGTTCAGTCCAGGAATAGGGGTAAGGAACCCGCGCACTCGGAAAGGTTCGTGGTCGACGGTCCCGGACCAGTGCAACACAGGACCATTCCCCTTAATGGCCCCATCACCCCCGATCAGGTAGTGAAGATCGTCAACATCTGCATGGGCGACCAGAAGCATATGACATCGGAGCTGAGGGACCGATCTACTCATCCTTTTGTTCCACGGCTGATAGATACTGTCGCCCCGCCAGGGCTAGGTATTCCGACCATCAAGAAGTATGATGGTGAAGGAGACCCGGTCCGCCATGTTCAGAGGCATGTCCAGGCCTGTATGGGTAGGACCGCAAATGATGACCTCGTGTGTTCGCTGTTCCCGATCACGTTGGGAGAAAGGGCCATGACGTGGTTTTTCAGTCTACCGCCAGGAAGTATTACTTGCTGGGCTGATATGCACGACCGCTTCATCAAGCAATATCAGGGTCGTAGGCGCCTCTTGAAGAGCGTGAGGTCCTTGACCCAGGTGGTGTAGAGGTCTGACGAATCGTTGGCGTATTACTACCAACGGTTCACTGCTAGTGTCGCGGAGTCGACGAGGAGATATCGGAGGGAGAGACCATCCGCACCTTCCTTCGGAACCTAACTGCCCCATATGGTTCCGATCTGATGCATAGTGTGGCCGCGAAGGCTGTGTGGAGTATGGAAGCTTTGCAAGCGAGGGTGAAGTAGCAAATCGACGTGGAGGATTCGAAGATTGCTGCCGGAGAGCTTGATCCTCCGAAGTCAGGAAGAGGAAAGCAATCGTTCAAGCTGTCGGACGATCGCAAAGGGAACGACAAATCGGAGGGAAGTAGGAGTCGTGGTCGCCCCGATAGAAGGGAGGACAAGCGTCCTCCGAGGAAGGATAACCGAGAGGATCGTCACGTTCCTCTCAACAGTTCGATGGCCGCCGTGCTAGCGGTGATGGATCGGCAGGGTCTCGTCCGATACCCCCCGAGGAAAGAAGGTGAATTCTTGGGAGGTCGCTCTGATCGTTACTGTCGGTATCACCGAGCCAATGGTCACGACACAGATAACTGTCGGGAGCTGAAGAAGGAGATAGAGAAGCTGATCCAGAAGGGAAAGCTTAAGGAGTTTGTTGGTGGGGGACGGTGCCGATCCCGTTCCAAAACTCGATCGCGGTCCCGTTCCAGATCCCGCGATCGATCTCCAAAGAAGAAGAAGGTTGAGCCGGAATCTTCCGGTGCCCGTAAGGAGAGGCGGGGAACCATCAATGTCATTCATGGAGGAATGGCGGCGGGAGGTGATACCTCCGCTTCTCAGGAGAATTACGCTTCCCGTATTTCTGCTGCCGTGGTGTTAGGAAAGAGGTCCCGACCGTGGACTATGAAGGAAGAAATGGTGATTTCTTTCTCAGCAGAGGATCTGATAGGCGTGGAGAGCCCCCCACGATGACGCCTTGGTCGTGACCTTGGATGTGGATGGATTCGAGATGAAGCGGATCCTGATAGACGGAGGGAGCTCCTCCGACATTCTATTCATGGACGCCTTGGAAGCCATGGGAAAGACGAAGAAGGACCTGACGCAGGTGAACTTCCCAATGGTGGGATTCTCTGGTTCTACTTCCTATCCGCTGGGAATGATCACCTTACCGGTAGAATTCGGTAGTGGGTGGAAAGCGGAAAGGCGGAACGTTGATTTCGTCGTGGTGGAGTCTGCGGGGACGTACAATGCTATCATCAGGAGGACCACCATCAATCCTATCATGGCAGTCGCCTCTGATGGGTTCCGATGTAATCGTTAGCCCCGTTAACAGCCAATAAACGGCGAGTAAGCCCAGTGGGCCTTGTGAAAGACCTGGAAGGTCCAGAAGCCCAGTATGAAGGGTCCCGACGAGATCAATCCCGGTATATGAGCTGAATGCTCCCGACGAGAAGCCTCTGCGTAGGCCCCGATATGCCTTCGAGAAGGCCCCGATAATAAAGCCCCGAGAAAGCTGGCCCTGTCCCGTGGGACGAGGGGTCCTGGGTGGTGACCTAGAGTTAGATAACTCTGGAGTCCCCGATATGGATTGGGACTCGTGATCAGAGGATAAGACCAAGAAACCCGCCTACTAAATAGAGTAGTGGGGAAACGGTTGAGATACGGATAAGCTCCCCCGAGATACGCGGAGCGTGGGCGAGATACGCGGAGCGTGGGGCGAGATACACGGAATCCCGAAAGAGATATACGGAACATGGGTAAAACTGCCAGGCGCGGTTACAGGTAACTGAGGCAACTTCCCCTCCTATATAAAGGAGGAAGTTACCTCAGAAAACACACATTTTAATACAAACTTAGATTACTGCTATCCACCCCATCGTTCATACTCTCATTTAAGCATCGGAGAGGGATTCTGGGTCACCACCCAGGTCATCCCCTTTTGCAGAACTACGCGGAGCCCAGGAGTTCAAGCTTTCCGTCAAGAACGTAACGGAGCTTCGACCGTGATCCAACATTGGCGCCGTCTGTGGGAACTTACAAAAAGTCACAATAGTTTCTACTAGATCGATGGCTGGTGGTGGCAAGTAGAAGAGACAAGTCCCGGCGAGCAGTTCTCGCCCTGCTGGAACTGTGAATTCCGCGTTGCCGGAGCATGCTGCTGAACAAGGTGAGCACCCTGCTGTTTCTCAGACAGGGGGGCATGGTGAAGATTATGAGGTCTCAGTCCGAGACACGGCGGTGAATAGGGAGGATATCCCGAGAAGGGAGGTGAACGCTCCTCCAAATCCGGTGGTGCACGGGGAGGAAATCCCGCGGAGGGAGGTAGGTGCTTCCTCAAACCCGGAGTTGGCTAAAGCAGTAGCAGATGCTATGCCCATGTTCTTGGAGGCCATGGAGGCTTTGCTGGACAAGGGAGAGGCTACCAAAAGGGGAGAAGAGTAACCCCCACGGGAAGAGTTGCCTCCGCCTCCTCCAAGGGAGGTTCAAGAGGAACAGGAGGTTCTGTCCAGGAATAGGGGTAAGGAACCCGTGCACTCGGAAAAGTTCGTGGTCGATGGTCCCGGACCAGTGCAACACAGGACCATTCCCCTGAATGGCCCCATGACCCCCGACCAGGTGGTGAAAATCGTCAATATCTGCATGGGCGACCAGAAGCATATGACATCGGAGCTGAGGGACCGATCTACTCATCCTTTTGTTCCACGGCTGATAGATACTGTCGCCCCGCCAGGGCTAGGTATTCCGACCATCAAGAAGTACGATGGTGAAGGAGACCCGGTCCGCCATGTTCAGAGGCATGTCCAGGCCTGTATGGGTAGGACCGCGAATGATGACCTCGTGTGTTCGCTGTTCCCGATCACGTTGGGAGAAAGGGCCATGACGTGGTTTTTCAGTCTACCGCCAGGAAGTATTACTTGCTGGGCTGATATGCACGACCGCTTCATCAAGCAATATCAGGGTCGTAGGCGCCTCTTGAAGAGCGTGAGGTCCTTGACCCAGGTGGTGCAGAGGTCTGACGAATCATTGGCGTATTACTACCAACGGTTCACTGCTAGTGTCGCGGAGATCGACGAGGAGATATCGGAGGGAGAGACCATCCGCACCTTCCTTCGGAACCTAACTGCCCCATATGGTTCCGATCTGATGCATAGTGTGGCCGCGAAGGCTGTGTGGAGTATGGAAGCTTTGCAAGCGAGGGTGAAGCAGCAAATCGACGTGGAGGATTCGAAGATTTCTGCCGGAGAGCTTGATCCTCCGAAGTCAGGAAGAGGAAAGCAATCGTTCAAGCTGTCGGACGATCGCAAAGGGAACGACAAATCGGAGGGAAGTAGGAGCCGTGGTCGCCCCGATAGAAGGGAGGACAAGCGTCCTCCGAGGAAGGATAACCGAGAGGATCGTCACGTTCCTCTCAACAGTTCGATGGCCGCCGTGCTAGCGGTGATGGATCGGCAGGGTCTCGTCCGATACCCCCCGAGGAAAGAAGGTGAATTCTTGGGAGGTCGCTCTGATCGTTACTGTCGGTATCACCGAGCCAATGGTCACGACACAGATAACTGTTGGGAGCTGAAGAAGGAGATACAGAAGCTGATCCAGAAGGGGAAGCTTAAGGAGTTTGTTGGTGGGGGACGGTGCCGATCCCGTTCCAAAACTCGATCGCGGTCCCGTTCCAGATCCCGCGATCGATCTCCAAAGAAGAAGAAGGTTGAGCCGGAATCTTCCGGTGCCCGTAAGGAGAGGCGGGGAACCATCAATGTCATTCATGGAGGAATGGCGGCGGGAGGTGATACATCCGCTTCTCAGGAGAATTACGCTTCCCGTATTTCTGCTGCCGTGGTGTTAGGAAAGAGGTCCCGATCGTGGACTATGAAGGAAGAAATGGTGATTTCTTTCTCAGCAGAGGATCTGATAGGCGTGGAGAGCCCCCACGATGACGCCTTGGTCGTGACCTTGGATGTGGATGGATTCGAGATGAAGCGGATCCTGATAGACGGAGGGAGCTCCTCCGACATTCTGTTCATGGACGCCTTGGAAGCCATGGGAAAGACGAAGAAGGACCTGACGCAGGTGAACTTCCCAATGGTGGGATTCTCTGGTTCTACTTCCTATCCGCTGGGAATGATCACCTTACCGGTAGAATTCGGTAGTGGGTGGAAAGCGGAAAGGCGGAACGTTGATTTCGTCGTGGTGGAGTCTGCGGGGACGTACAATGCTATCATCAGGAGGACCACCATCAATCCTATCATGGCAGTCGCCTCTGATGGGTTCCGATGTAATCGTTAGCCCCGTTAACAGCCAATAAACGGCGAGTAAGCCCAGTGGGCCTTGTGAAAGACCTGGAAGGTCCAGAAGCCCAGTATGAAGGGTCCCGACGAGATCAATCCCGGTATATGAGCTGAATGCTCCCGACGAGAAGCCTCTGCGTAGGCCCCGATATGCCTTCGAGAAGGCCCCGATAATAAAGCCCCGAGAAAGCTGGCCCTGTCCCGTGGGACGAGGGGTCCTGGGTGGTGACCTAGAGTTAGATAACTCTGGAGTCCCCGATATGGATTGGGACTCGTGATCAGAGGATAAGACCAAGAAACCCGCCTACTAAATAGAGTAGTGGGGAAACGGTTGAGATACGGATAAGCTCCCCCGAGATACGCGGAGCGTGGGGCGAGATACACGGAATCCCGAAAGAGATATACGGAACATGGGTAAAACTGCCAGGCGCGGTTACAGGTAACTGAGGCAACTTCCCCTCCTATATAAAGGAGGAAGTTACCTCAGAAAACACACATTCTAATACGAACTTAGATTACTGCTATCCACCCCATCGTTCATACTCTCATTTAAGCATCGGAGAGGGATTCTGGGTCACCACCCAGGTCATCCCCTTTTGCAGAACTACGCGGAGCCCAGGAGATCAAGCTTTCCGTCAAGAACGTAACGGAGCTTCGACCGTGATCCAACATTGGCGCCGTCTGTGGGAACTTACAAAAAGTCACAATAGTTTCTACTAGATCGATGGCTGGTGGTGGCAAGTAGAAGAGACAAGTCCCGGCGAGCAGTTCTCGCCCTGCTGGAACTGTGAATTCCGCGTTGCCGGAGCATGCTGCTGAACAAGGTGAGCACCCTGCTGTTTCTCAGACAGGGGGGCATGGTGAAGATTATGAGGTCTCAGTCCGAGACACGGCGGTGAATAGGGAGGATATCCCGAGAAGGGAGGTGAACGCTCCTCCAAATCCGGTGGTGCACGGGGAGGAAATCCCGCGGAGGGAGGTAGGTGCTTCCTCAAACCCGGAGTTGGCTAAAGCAGTAGCAGATGCTATGCCCATGTTCTTGGCGGCCATGGAGGCTTTGCTGGACAAGAGAGAGGCTACCAAAAGGGGAGAAGAGTAACCCCCACGGGAAGAGTTGCCTCCGCCTCCTCCAAGGGAGGTTCAAGAGGAACAGGAGGTTCTGTCCAGGAATAGGGGTAAGGAACCCGTGCACTCGGAAAAGTTCGTGGTCGATGGTCCCGGACCAGTGCAACACAGGACCATTCCCCTGAATGGCCCCATGACCCCCGACCAGGTGGTGAAAATCGTCAATATCTGCATGGGCGACCAGAAGCATATGACATCGGAGCTGAGGGACCGATCTACTCATCCTTTTGTTCCACGGCTGATAGATACTGTCGCCCCGCCAGGGCTAGGTATTCCGACCATCAAGGAGTACGATGGTGAAGGAGACCCGGTCCGCCATGTTCAGAGGCATGTCCAGGCCTGTATGGGTAGGACCGCGAATGATGACCTCGTGTGTTCGCTGTTCCCGATCACGTTGGGAGAAAGGGCCATGACGTGGTTTTTCAGTCTACCGCCAGGAAGTATTACTTGCTGGGCTGATATGCACGACCGCTTCATCAAGCAATATCAGGGTCGTAGGCGCCTCTTGAAGTGCGTGAGGTCCTTGACCCAGGTGGTGCAGAGGTCTGACGAATCGTTGGCGTATTACTACCAACGGTTCACTGCTAGTGTCGCGGAGATCGACGAGGAGATATCGGAGGGAGCGACCATCCGCACCTTCCTTCGGAACCTAACTGCCCCATATGGTTCCGATCTGATGCATAGTGTGGCCGCGAAGGCTGTGTGGAGTATGGAAGCTTTGCAAGCGAGGGTGAAGCAGCAAATCGACGTGGAGGAGTCCAAGATTGCTGCCGGAGAGCTTGATCCTCCGAAGTCAGGAAGAGGAAAGCAATCGTTCAAGCTGTCGGACGATCGCAAAGGGAACGACAAATCGGAGGGAAGTAGGAGCCGTGGTCGCCCCGATAGAAGGGAGGACAAGCGTCCTCCGAGGAAGGATAACCGAGAGGATCGTCACGTTCCTCTCAACAGTTCGATGGCCGCCGTGCTAGCGGTGATGGATCGGCAAGGTCTCGTCCGATACCCCCCGAGGAAAGAAGGTGAATTCTTGGGAGGTCGCTCTGATCGTTACTGTCGGTATCACCGAGCCAATGGTCACGACACAGATAACTGTCGGGAGCTGAAGAAGGAGATAGAGAAGCTGATCCAGAAGGGGAAACTTAAGGAGTTTGTTGGTGGGGGACGGTGCCGATCCCGTTCCAAAACTCGATCGCGGTCCCGTTCCAGGTCCCGCGATCGATCTCCAAAGAAGATGAAGGTTGAGCCGGAATCTTCAGGTGCCCGTAAGGAGAGGCGGGGAACCATCAATGTCATTCATGGAGGAATGGCGGCGGGAGGTGATACATCCGCTTCTCAGGAGAATTACGCTTCCCGTATTTCTGCTGCCGTGGTGTTAGGAAAGAGGTCCCGATCGTGGACTATGAAGGAAGAAATGGTGATTTCTTTCTCAGCAGAGGATCTGATAGGCGTGGAGAGCCCCCACGATGACGCCTTGGTCGTGACCTTGGATGTGGATGGATTCGAGATGAAGCGGATCCTGATAGACGGAGGGAGCTCCTCCGACATTCTGTTCATGGACGCCTTGGAAGCCATGGGAAAGACGAAGAAGGACCTGACGCAGGTGAACTTCCCGATGGTGGGATTCTCTGGTTCTACTTCCTATCCGCTGGGAATGATCACCTTACCGGTAGAATTCGGTAGTGGGTGGAAAGCGGAAAGGCGGAACGTGGATTTTGTCGTGGTGGAGTATGCGGGGACGTACAATGCTATCATCGGGAGGACCACCATCAATCCTCTCATGGCAGTCGCCTCTGATGGGTTCCGATGTAATCGTTAGTCCCGTTAACAGCCAATAAACGGCGAGTAAGCCCAGTGGGCCTTGTGAAAGACCTGGAAGGTCCAGAAGCCCAGTATGAAGGGTCCCGACGAGATCGGTCCCGATATATGAGCTGAATGCTCCCGACGAGAAGCCTCTGAGTAGGCCCCGATATGCCTTCGAGAAGGCCCCGATAATAAAGCCCCGAGAAAGCTGGCCATGTCCCGTGGGACGAGGGGTCCTGGGTGGTGACCTAGAGTTAGATAACTCTGGAGTCCCCGATATGGATTGGGACTCGTGATCAGAGGATAAGACCAAGAAACCCGCCTACTAAATAGAGTAGTGGGGAAACGGTTGAGATACGGATAAGCTCCCCCGAGATACGCAGGGCGTGCCCGAGATACGCGGAGCGTGGGCGAGATACGCGGAGCGTGGGGCAGATACACTGAATCCCGAACGAGATATACGGAACGTGGGTAAAACTGCCAGGCGCGGTTACAGGTAACTGAGGCAACTTCCCCTCCTATATAAAGGAGGAAGTTACCTCAGAAAACACACATTCTAATACGAACTTAGATTACTGCTATCCACCCCATCGTTCATACTCTCATTTAAGCATCGGAGAGGGATTCTGGGTCACCACCCAGGTCATCCCCTTTTGCAGGACTACGCGGAGCCCAGGAGTTCAAGCTTTCCGTCAAGAACGTAACGGAGCTTCGAGCGTGATCCAACTGAAGAGACAAGTCCCGGCGAGCAGTTCTCGCCCTGCTGGAACTGTGAATTCCGCGTTGCCGGAGCATGCTGCTGAACAAGGTGAGCACCCTGCTGTTTCTCAGACAGGGGGGCATGGTGAAGATTATGAGGTCTTAGTCAGAGACACGGCGGTGAATAGGGAGGATATCCCAAGAAGGGAGGTGAACGCTCCTCCAAATCCGGTGGTGCACGGGGAGGAAATCCCGCGGAGGGAGGTAGGTGCTTCCTCAAACCCGGAGTTGGCTAAAGCAGTAGCAGATGCTATGCCCATGTTCTTGGCGGCCATGGAGGCTTTGCTAGACAAGAGAGAGGCTAACAAAAGGGGAGAAGAGTAACCCCCGCGGGAAGATTTGCCTCCGCCTCCTCCAAGGGAGGTTCAAGAGGAACGGGAGGTTCTGTCCAGGAATAGGGGTAAGGTACCCGTGCACTCGGAAAAGTTCGTGGTCGATGGTCCCGGACCAGTGCAACACAGGACCATTCCCCTGAATGGCCCCATCACCCCCGACCAGGTGGTGAAAATCGTCAATATCTGCATGGGCGACCAGAAGCATCGGAGCTGAGGGACCGATCTACTCATCCTTTTGTTCCACGGCTAATAGATACTGTCTCCCCGCCATGGCTAGATATTCCGACCATCAAGGAGTACGATGGTGAAGGAGACCCGGTCCGCCATGTTCAGAGGCATATCCAGGCCTGTATGTGTAGGACCGCGAATGATGACCTCGTGTGTTCGCTGTTCCCGATCACGTTGGGAGAAAGGGCCATGACGTGGTTTTTCAGTCTACCGCCAGGAAGTATTACTTGCTGGGTTGATATGCACGACCGCTTCATCAAGCAATATCAGGGTCGTAGGCGCCTCTTGAAGAGCGTGAGGTCCTTGACCCAGGTGGTGCAGAGATCTGACGAATCGTTGGCATATTACTACCAACGGTTCACCGCTAGTGCCGCGGAGATTGACGAGGAGATATCGGAGGGAGAGACCATCCGCACCTTCCTTCGGAACCTAACTGCTCCGTATGGTTCTGATCTGATGCACAGTGTAGCCGCGAAGGCTGTGTGGAGTATTGAAGCCTTGCAAGCGAGGGTGAAGCAGCAAATCGTTGTGCAAGAGTCGAAGATTGCTGCCGGAGAGCTTGATCCTCCGAAGTCAGGAAGAAGTAAGCCATCGTCCAAGCTGTCAGATGATCGCAAAAAGAGCGACAAATCGGAGGGAAGTAGGAGCCGTGGTCGCCCCGATAGAAGGGAGGACAAGCGTCCTCCGAGGAAGGATAACCGAGAGGGTCGTAATGTTCCCCTCAACAGTTCGATGACCTCTGTGCTAGCAGTGATGGATCGGCAGGGTCTCGCCCGATACCCCACGAGGAAAGAGGGTGAATTCTTGGGAGGTCGCTCTGATCGTTACTGTAGGTACCACCGAGCTAATGGTCACGACACAGATAACTGTCGAGAGCTGAAGAAGGAGATAGAGAAGCTTATCCAGAAGGTGAAGCTTAAGGAGTTTGTTGGTAGGGGACGGTGCCGATCCCGTTCCAAAACTCGATCGCGGTCCCGTTCCAAGTCCCGCGATCGATCTCCGAAGAAGAAGAAGGTTGAGTCGGAATCCTCCGGTGCCCGTAAGGAGAGGCGGGGAACCATTAACGTTATTCATGGAGGAATGGCGGCGGGAGGTGATACCTCCGCTTCTCGGGAGAATTATGCTTCTCGTATTTCTGCTGCTGTGGTGCTAGGAAAGAGGTCCCAATCGTGGATTGTAAAGGAGGAAATGGTGATTTCTTTCTCAGCGGAGGACCTGATAGGCGTGGAGAGCCCCCACGATGACGCCTTGGTCGTGACCTTGGATGTGGATGGATTCGAGATGAAGCGGATCCTGATAGACGGAGGGAGCTCCTCCGACATTCTGTTCATGGACGCCTTGGAAGCCATGGGAAAGACCATGGAGGCTTATGTGGATGACATGCTGGTGAAGTCCCGACAGGCAGGAGACCATGTCCGCGACTTGGCGGTGGCGTTTGAGCGGACGAAGTTTCATCAGGTTCGTTTGAATCCGGACAAGTGTGCTTTCGGAGTCAACTCGGGGAAATTCCTAGGATTTATGCTGAACCAAAGAGGAATCGAGGTGAATCCTGAGAAGCTGAGAGCAATCGAGGAGATGCAGTCACCGAAAACCCATCGGGAGGTCCAGGTGTTGAATGGAAGATTAGCCGCGATGAAGCGTTTCCTATCCAAGGCGAGTGACCAAGCCATGCCATTTTTTGATGTGCTAAGGGCCCACAAGAAGTTTGAATGGTCCGACAAGTGCGAGGAGGCCTTTCAAGAGCTCAAGCAACACCTCCGTACCCTCCCGCCGTTGGCGAAACCGGTTCCAGGCGAGCCGCTTTATCTCTATTTGGCTGTTTCTGAAGTTGCTGTTAGTTCTGTGTTAATAAAGATTGTCAAGGTTAACCAAGTTCCTGTTTATTATGTAAGCAAGGCGTTTGCCAAATATGAAATGAATTATCCCGCTATTGAGAAGTATCTCTTTGCGTTGATTGTTACTGCTCGAAAGCTGCGGCCTTACTTCCATGCCCACGAGATTACGGTGTTGACTAATCAGCCCTTGAAGCACTTTTTGAACCGACCGGAGGCGTCGGGGAGATTGGTGAAATGAACAGTTGAGCTTACGGAGTTCCGTATCCACTTTGCTCCGAGAACGGCTATTAAGGGTCAGGCATTGGCAGACTTCATAGCAGAGTCTACAGCACCCGATCTGGAAGAAGTAGGTCCTGTAGAGGGGGCAACCATGGAGGTCCCGATAGCAGAGCAATCAGAACAGCCAAATGAGGAGAACAACTGGGAAATGTACACTGATGGTTCATCAAGTGTAGAAGGATCGGGGGCAGGATTTGTATTGATACCGCCCGGTGGAGGCGAGCCCCTGCGATATGCCTTGGCCTTGACGTTTAGGGCCACCAACAATGAAGCTGAGTATGAGGCTCTCATCACGGGCCTTAAAATCGCCAAGGGTACGGGAGTCGATCATTTAAAGGTGAAGTGTGATGCTAGCTTGATCGTGAATCAAGTCCAGGGGAATTACGAGGCGAAGAACCCGACAATGAGGAAGTATTTGCACGAGGTGCAGACTTTGAAGGGAAGCTTCAAAAGCTTCGACATTGAGGCAATCCCGAGGGAAGAAAACGTGGAGGCAGACGCCTTAAGCAAGTTTGCCCTAGGTGTAGCCCCCGAGGAGAATCGGAAGGTGCACTTTCTCGAGAGGGTGATCACCTCAACCATCGATCCGTCGGAGGTATGCGCTACTGAAGCAGGATCAGAGGAAGAAGAGAAACCCACTTGGATGACCCCGATAGTCACATACCTGACTACGGGAGCACTCCCTGACGATGAAGTGGCAGTTGTTAGGTTGCGACGAATCGTGAGCAACTACGCGATGGTGGACAACCAGTTATACAAGAAAGGGCATGTAAAGCCTTATCTGAAATGTGTGGCGGAGCCTGATACGAATCGGATCCTGAGAGAGTTGCACGAAGGAGTCGCGGCCTGTCATGAAGGGGCCCGATCCATTGTGAGGAAAGCGTTGAATTTAGGCTACTATTGGCCTTCGATGAACAAGGAAGCGACAGCGATGGTCCAATCTTGTGATGCATGCCAGAGGTACGCTCCGAATATCGTGGCTCCTGCCGCGGACTTGATGTCCATCAGAAGTGCTTGGCCCTTCGCGCAGTGGGGCATCGACTTGGTGGGACCGCTTCCACAAGCCAAAGGTTAGTGCAAGTATTTACTTGTAGCCATTGATTACTTTTCGAAGTGGATAGAGGCTAAGGCCTTGGCCAAGACGACGGGGCAGCAGATCCTCAAGTTTCTCCAGACTCAGATCGTATCCCGGTACGGGGTTCCTCAAGTGTTGATCAGCGATAATGGCCCTCCGTTCAATGGGGCTCAGTTGAAGGAGTACCTGGAGGAATTGAACATCGAGCATCGGACAGCCTCCGTCCACCATGCTCAGACTAATGGCCAAGTCGAGTCAGCCAACAAGATCGTAATGGATGGCTTGAAGAAGAGGGTCTATGCCTTGCAAGGTCATTGGCTAGACGAGCTTGAAAACGTGATGTGGGCTGTTAGAACAACACCCAAGCAATCGACAGGGGAGACTCCGTTTGGCCTCGTTTATGGCACGGAGTATAGGAATGTATAGCTTTCCACATACAATATATCCTTGTGCATACTAGATCACTAGATTAGCTTAGCTTGTGAACTAAGTTAGTTTAGTTAGTTAGATCTTCTTACTAGTATATATACTAGTCCTATACATTGTAACACATGTTTTTGGTTGATCAATACATTTCATATTCAATCTAAATCCTCCAAGCTTTATATGGTATCAGAGCATGTACGTTTCTTGGCGATCAAGCAACCTGGATTCAGCTGGTTTCCGGTGGATCTTTGGCTTCGATTCTTCGATTTCAGCTTGGATTTGTGCTTCTATTCTTGATTCCGCTTGATTTCGACTCTTAGTAAGTCTCTTGGATCATGAACTGAGTTGATTCTCAGCTCAATTGAAGTTGTTTTTGGATCAATTCTGCGTAGCATTGCTAGTTGCTTTCCGGCCAAGTTTCTTCATCGCATTTGCTTCATCTACAAGTTTTGGTTCAAATTGTGCTTACTTAGCCAGTTTTCTTGATTACGATTATGGATTTCGTGATCTTGATTCAATTCTGAGCACTTCTGGATTGGATTGCTGCATTCTTTTGATCTGGATAGTTGCGTATTGCTGGATTTGGCTGGCATCTTTTGTCCTATTGTCCAGCTTGCATAGTTGTACTCTTTTGGCCATTTCCGTTGGAATTGTGTGGCTGTGGTTGATAGTTTGCTGGATTTTCTTGCAATTCAAATCTATTTGAATCTTAATATCAGTGGAATTGGTGCTGGATTATGGCTGATAACACCATTGAGGATCCTCTCTATTTACATCCATCGGACACCACTGGCTTGTTGTTGATTCCATTTCAGCTCCAAGGTTCCAGCAACTACCATGCCTGGAGTACAGCTATCAAGGAAGGACTTCTTGTCAAGAACAAGATTGGTTTTATTGATGGCAGCTTCTCAAGATTGAGTGTCCCTGTGGCACAACATGTGAGATGGGATAGGGCCAATGCCATTGTTAAGGCGTGGCTTAGGAACACAGTTGCTAAGGAGCTGGTCAATGGTTTGGTTTACAACAACACAGCTTTGTCTATTTGGAATGATCTTAAAGAAATGTTTGATAAAGTTGATGGTACACAAATCTTCCAGCTCACAAGAGAAATATACCAATGTTCACAAGGTGCTCTTTCAATCACTGAGTATTTTGGGAAAATGAAGCAGTTGTGGGATGCGTTGGGTTCTATTGATGATTTGAGGCTTGAGTGCTCAGCTGATAGCAAGATTATCAATGAACATAAGGAGAAACAAAGACTGATTGCTTTCCTCTTGGGACTGAATGAATCATTTGCTCATGTAAGAAGTAGCTTATTGATGAGGCAACCACTCCCTTCATTAAGTGTGGCTTTCTCTGTGTTATTGCAAGAAGAGAGTCAACGTGCAATTGCTGGTTCAATAGGGGATATGGGAGAAGCTACTGCTTTATACTCTCAAAGGAACTTCCTCAATTCAAGGGGTCCTAACTATGGCAATGGCAATGGCTCAGGCAATGGAGGTAATGGTTCAAGGCCTAATGCTTCTTTTCCAAGAAACTACAATTCCAATGGAGGGATTTCATCTTATGGAGGTTTCAATGGGGCTTCTAATGCTTCAACTGGGAAAACAGGCAAGATTGATAAGTCTAATTGGTTATGCTCCTATTGTGGCAAGATGGGGCACAAAGTGGAGACATGTTGGAAGAAGCATCCACAACTTGCACCTTCTTCTGCTTTGAAACGTCCATGGAATTCAGCTAATGTTAGCATTGATGAGAGTCCTCAATCTAACTTGGTTGAGCATGTAGCTGCTGGGGATAAGAGGATTTTTCATGGGACATGTGAGAAAAGGATTTTGCACACTGGTTTGGATAGAAGGGTTCAACATGTGGCAATTCAAGATGATTTTGAGCCTCTTTCTAATGAAGATGATGAGCTTGTACGTGTGAACATGGCAGGTATATCCAATCCATCTTCTTCTATGATATGGATTGTAGACTCAGGTGCTACAAATCACATCACTCATCATTTGAGCTGGCTACACAACTTGAGAAAGACTGATTCCAATCATCAATTTGTTCATTTGCCTAATGGTAACAAATGTAGGATTACTCATATTGGGAGCTGCTCCTTCTCTTCTGGTTTCACCTTGGATGACATCCTTTATGTGCCTGATTTCAAGTTCAACTTGATCTCAGTGTCTAAACTCCCAACTCAATTGAATTGCAAAGTTATATTCACTTTTGCCAATGTGTTGATTCAGGGCCATGTTGGGAAGCCAATGGTGATTGGTGAGAGATCTAAGGGGCTTTATACACTCAGGGATTCAGTACCTTCAAGCTCAAGCAAGGTGGTGGCAGCTCATACCATTTCTAAAACAAATAAGGAGAATGCTTGGACCTGGCATAGGCGTTTGGGACACATTTCAGCTACACATTTGAGTCATTTGAATAATGTGTTGTGTTTAAGTGATTCTTCTAGAAGTTGTGTCAAACAATGTACCATCTGTCCTTTGGCCAAGCAAACCAGATTATCATTTCCTATTAGTCAATCACATGCCTCTACTCCTTTTGCCTTAATACATTTGGATCTTTGGGGTCCATACAAAGTTCCAACCATCAAAGGCTACCAATATTTTCTTACAATTGTGGATGACTTCTCAAGGGCTACTTGGGTTTTCTTGATGAAGCATAAGAGTGATACTTTCATCCACATCCAAAGTTTTTTATTGATGGTTCAGAACCAGTTTGGGACTATGGTCAAGATTGCTAGGAGTGACAATGGATCTGAGTTCATCAATTCCATTTGCAAGGATCATTTCCTTCTTTTGGGAATTCAACACCAAACTAGTTGTCCTTACACTCCTCAGCAGAATGGAAGAGTGGAGCGCAAGCATAGACAAATTTTGAATATAGCAAGGGCATTGCGTTTTCAGGCTTCTATGCCAATCAAATATTGGGGTTATTGTGTGCTCACTGCTTGTTACTTGATCAATCGCATACCTTCATCCTCTTTGCACTTCAAATCTCCAATGGAGGTGTTATATGGCAAGCAACCTTCCATCAACCATCTAAGAATCATTGGATGTCTGTGTTTTGCCACCAACTTGAACAACTTGGATAAATTTGGTTCAAGAGCTGAGCCTTGCATTCTAATGGGATATTCCACTTCACAAAAAGGTTATCTTGTGATGAAGATATCTGATTCAACTTTCCATGTATCAAGAGATGTTGCTTTCCATGAGCACATCTTCCCATTTGGCATGTCTAAAGCAGAGCTGAGATCTCTGTTGCCTACTTGCTTGGAGTCCAAGTTATTGATTGAAGAGTCTTCTTCTAATGATCAAAGTTCTCTTGATAGAGCTCCTTTGGTTTCTCCACCTATTCTTGATGAATTCATTGCTCCTCAGCAACCTCCTCAGCCACTTTCTCAGCCACCAATGGTTGAAGTCATGCCTCCACAAATCCCAACATTAAGAAGGAGTGCAAGGATTGCTCAACTTAGAGGAGCTTCTACTTCCAATGCTGTATTTGGTTTAGAGAAGTATATCTCATATGATCATCTGAATCCTAACTTTACTTGCTTCTTGGCCTCCATTGACAAAGTTAGGGAGCCTTCTACTTACAAGCAAGCAGTCAAGGATTCAAATTGGGTGGTGGCAATGAAGGATGAGATCAAAGCTTTGCAAGATAACAACACATGGAGGATTGTGGATCTGCCTCATGGTAAGTCATCTATTGGTTGTAAATGGGTGTTTAGGGTGAAGTACAATTCTGATGGTTCTATTGAGAGATACAAAGCAAGGCTGGTTGCTAAAGGCTTCACTCAAGTAGAAGGGACTGACTTCAATGAAACCTTTTCCCCTGTGGTGAAAATGACAACTGTAAGGATTGTTTTGGCAATGGCAGCCTCTTATTCTTGGGGCTTGTTTCACATGGATGTGAATAATGCTTTCCTTCAGGGTGACTTGCATGAGGAGGTCTATATGGATATTCCACAAGGCTTTGATTCTACAAAGTCTGATCTAGGCTCTCCAAGGCGTGTATGCAAGCTTTTAAAGTCTCTTTATGGGTTGAAACAAGCTTCTAGGCAATGGAACATCAAACTCACCAATACCTTGTTGAATAATGGATATACTCAAAGTGCTTCTGATCATTCCTTGTTCACCAAGGCAAATGGCAAGGATAGAGTATTTCTCCTCATTTATGTGGATGACTTACTCATCACAGGTTCAAATACCTGTATGATTGACCAATTGAAGACCACTCTCAAATCCCATTTCAAGCTCAAAGATTTGGGCAACTTGAGATATTTCTTGGGTTTGGAAATTGCTAGGTCTAAGGAGGGTTTGGTCATCAATCAAAGGAAGTATGCGCTTGAGCTCATTGAAGAGGCTGGATTGGGAGCTGCTAGGCCAACTGAGACTCCTATGGAGTTCAACCTCAAACTCACTACTTGTGAGTATGATGAGGCTACAAAGACTTCTTCTGATGATTTGCTCTTGGAGGATGCCACTGCTTTTAGAAGATTGGTGGGCAAACTTCTTTACTTGACCATGACTAGGCCAGACATTAGCTTCTCAGTTCAAAGGATAAGTCAATTTGTTGATAAACCTAAGAAGTCTCATCATGATGCAGCCATGAGGATCATTAAATACATCAAAGGAAGTCCTGGCCAGGGTTTGCTTTATCCTTCAAATAATGCCCTTGACTTGAGTCTATACTGTGATTCAGATTGGGCAGCTTGTCCTTTTAGTAGGAAGTCAGTAAGTGCTTATTGTGTAAGGCTTGGAGGAGCTATGGTGGGTTGGAAAGTAAAGAAGCAAGACACAATTTCTCTTTCCAGTGCAGAGGCTGAATATAGATGCTTAAGGGTGGCCATACAAGAAGCTCTTTGGGTTGCTAGACTATTGAAGGAACTTGGGATGCATTTGCAATTACCCATACCCATCTTCACAGATAGTGAATCAGCTGTGAAGATTGCTAAGAACCCTATGTTTCATGAACGCACAAAACACATTGAGTTAGATTGTCATTTCACTAGGCATCACATTCAATCAGGGCAAATTTCAGCTAAACATGTTGCTTCTCGGGACCAATTGGCAGACTTGCTCACCAAGGCACTTGTCAAGAAGCAACATATTGCCCTTCTCAAGCTCTATGGAATCAAGGATGTGTTTCATGAAAAGAAAGGAGAAGAAAAAGATGGGAGCATATAGGAATGTATAGCTTTCCACATACAATATATCCTTGTGCATACTAGATCACTAGATTAGCTTAGCTTGTGAACTAAGTTAGTTTAGTTAGTTAGATCTTCTTACTAGTATATATACTAGTCCTATACATTGTAACACATGTTTTTGGTTGATCAATACATTTCATATTCAATCTAAATCCTCCAAGCTTTATACGGAGGCAGTTGCTCCCGTGGAGATAGCGGTGGCGTCCCATCGCAGGAGGTATTATGAGCCTCTGACGAATGAAGAAATGAGACGTCTGGACTTGGACTTGCTCGAAGAGAAAAGATGGAAGGCTGATGAAGTTCAGGCTCGGATGCGTCTGGCAACAGCCAGGTACTATAATCGGCGGGTCAAGTCCCGACAATTCTTCGTTGGAGAACTTGTTTGGCGGAGGAATGAGTTCGTCCATCAAGATCGGATCAACAAGCTGTCACCGAAATGGGAGGGACCTTACAAGATCGTAGGGATGCCAGCCCCAAATGCGTACAAGTTAGAGGACCTTGATGGCAAGACATTGAAACATTCTTTTAGTGGCGCACACTTGAAGAAATGTCATGTTTGACCCGAAGTCGCCTTAAGTGGTGCGTGATGTTAAGACGCCGCGAATGGCGCAAGTTATCTATCGATCCGATGTAAGCAAAGCTTTGAGTTATTAATGAATAAAAGAAGTTGCTTCCGATCAAATTGCTTTTAGATTTATTCTAACTGTTAGCAAGACGTCCTAAAGGACGCGATAAAAGCCTTCAGAGGTACGATTAAAAGCCTTCTGAGGTACGATTAAAAGCCTTTCGAGGTACGAGTAAGACGTCCTGAAGGACGCGATAAAAGTCTTACGAGGTACGATTAAGTCGCCTTTCTGGCGCGATAAAAAGCCTTTCGAGGTACGGACAAAAGCCTTACGAGGTATGAGTAAGTCGTCTTTATGATGCAACCAAAAAGCCTAGGTATGAATAAAAGCCCTAAGGGGTCCGCGTAAGTCGTCTTTATGATGCAGCAAATAGCCTTAAGGGGTACGATTAAGTCGTCTGGAATGACGCGATAAAAGCCTTAAGGGGTATGATTAAGTCGTCTAGAATGACGCGATAAAAATCCTTAAAGGGTGCGAAAAAATCATCTTAAGTGATGTACAAAATTGCCTTGAACGGCATGGACGAAAAACCTTAAAGTGGTGAAGTCACGAGGAAAACGTTGCGAGAGACGTGTGAAATCACATTAAATGATGTGGACGAGAAACCTTAAGTGGTAAGTCCTTGTGAAGCATCGGAAGGGTGTATGAAGTCTCTTAAGTGATGCATCGGAACATTTTAAGTAACGAGTCAAGTCGCTTTAAGTAGTGCAATAATGATCAAGACTAAAGTAGATGAAAGGAATTTTTATAAGGGCTCGAAGGCCTAAAGGTTCCGATACAAGGAGTATACAAAGAGGAAAGTACAAGGACTTAAAGAATAAAGCATTAAGCCTGGTCCTTGTTGGAAGTTGGGTCCTCAGCAGCTTTGGAGGGAGCAGGATTCGCGGGGTCCTGGGCAGAAGGCTCCGCAGTTTGTGGAGTCGGGTCCGCGGCACCTTCAGGGGCATCGGCCTCATCACTTTCCGCGGGGAGGCTGAAGTATTTCTCCGCGAAGGGGGCGAGGGTCTCGGACTTCTTGAAGTCAATGGCATCCTCGTATACCGTGTAAAGCTCCTCGACGGCATTGAACAGAACGTTCTCCACCTCGGTTTTGCAGAACCCCACGGCATCCGCCTTGAAATCATCGGAGTTCCGATACTCCTCGCGACCCTCCTGGCGACCCTCCTCGCGACCTTGAGCCTTCGCCTCAGCCAGCCTGGCAGGAAATTCAGCCTTCTCGGCCTCGAGTCCCGTCTTAGCTTCCTCGAGAATGCTCTTCTCGATGGCGAATTGCCTCTTCTCCGCCTCGTGCCGCTGCTGTTCCTCTTTGAGCATCCTCCGCTCCCGACGCAGCACGGCTTCATAATCATGGACCTGCTTTTGCAAGTCCATAGCCTTATGGCTGAGGAGGGACTGCTCCTTGGCTATCTTCTCCCTTGCCGCCACAGCGTTGGCAAGGTCCTCCTGGAGCTTGGCCAAGGCTTTGGGGTCCGACCTGGCCCGCTCCTCCTCCAAAGCACCCTTCAGAGCAAGGATGTAACCAAAGCAGCGCTGTTGGTTCGCAGTTTCCTAAGGCAGAAGGAAAAGTGATTAAGGTCCGATAATTGAAGGCAAGAACAACGAAGGCAAGAACAAAAGCGAGAGTAAAGTTTTACCTCCATCCGACAGATAGCCATGTCGCGAATATCCTCCTCGATATCTTCGCCAGCCAAGGAGATCGGGCGTCTCAAGGCTGGTGGAATTGACCCTTCCAGCAAATGCATGGCCAATTCTGGCTGAAGGTCTCCCTGATGGAGTGGGACCCCTTGAAGAGACTCGATCGGGTTCCAGGGAACCGTCTCTTGATCGGGGGTGTAAACCTTGTAAAGGTTCCCATACACGGGGAGAGGAGGGATGACCTTGGAAGCCTCAGTCGGAGGAGCCTCGGTCGGGGGCTCCGGAGTTGGAGAGCGCAGATCCAGGGGAGGACTCCGAGACACGTCCTCCACAGTTGGCCTCAGGATGCTCCGCCCTGGCCTTTGGCGGGGGATCAGGCCTTCAGTTGGCTCCTCGGAGGAGGGGGAAGCCTCCAAGTTAGTCACCTGACGGAACTGAGCTTCCGTCGGGGCATCCTCAGTCATCGGCTCCTGTGGAGTCACAGCCCTCGCTGGAGTGGCAACCTTTGTCGGAGTGAGAGCCTCCGATGGACCTGCGGTTGCGGGACGAATAAAGTCAGGAAGTGTATTATTCGGGCACCAGATGATTTGGCGCGAGACGTGCTGGTCCTTTCCAAAGAAGTTGTAGTATCCCGCCTTGAGGACGCGGGGGGTTTCCCCTCGAAGTATATATTTGATTTCTCGGACCCGCGACTCCCGGTCAGCAGGGATAAACTCCTCGGGAACCAACCTCCTATATTTTTTAATAGCTCGGCGAACGCGCTTATTTTCCTCGGCAGTGGTGACACCGAAGGCTTTGTTCACCTCCTCTCTTCTGGCCCGCTTGGCCATCCCAACCTGCTCCCATTCGGAGGAGCCGCAGACGAGGAGGCTCCCCTCTTCAAGGAATTCCGCTTTCGCTTGGAGCCCTGGACAGCATCGGTCTCCCCCTGCTTCAACACGAGATGGGTCAGCAGAGATGCCTTCTTGGCTACAAAAATGAAAATAAAAGGCAGTTAGAAGTGTTACCCAAAGAACCAGGTTGTCAAAAATTGAATTGAGGAGTTGGACCCCGATCTGGATCAGGTCCCTCTCCACGAGCTTCTTGGCGTCGAGGGGAGTGAAGGATTCCCCCCTACGGTAAAGCTGGACCAGTTGAAGAGTGTTGAAGTAATCATCGGTGTAGACTTCAAACTTGGGGGCAGGGTCCGCCACAACCTCCCATCGGGGCCATGGGATGGAGCTGTTCTGGACGAAGAAGTAGTACTTCTTCCATCCACTGTTGTCGGACCCTGAATCACGAATGAGCCCCCGATCTTTGTTAAACTTCCAGGTCTCGCCATCCCAGCCGAATCGAGAAAGCTGCTCCCTAGTCCATTTGGGGAGTCGGGGGGTGAAGGAACAGACGCCAGCCTTGTTACACTTCATCCCGTAGAAGGTGCGGAATAGCAGCAAGCTGTACGTCCATTGTTGGCGGAGGCACAGAACCTGGAAGGCGTTCCACACGCGGATAGCGTGTGGGGAGAAGGTGGTTGGATGCATCTGATAGAAGTTGCACATCTCAACAAGATTCCCGCAAAAAGGGAATCGGATCCCGGCATTTATCTGCCCCGTGGAGATGAACACCTCTCCTTCTCGGGGGCGGGTAACTATGTGTCTCCTCCTGGTGGTTGGCTGGGAATCGTAGGGAAGGCGGGGTTCCCAGGCTGAAGTGATGCAGCCTTCCCGGAGAGCAGCTTCGTACAGAGTCTCTGAGATTTCGTTAGTAGCAAGCTCAAAGGTAAAGAGGTTCCTTCCTCCGGAACTGGCCTCGTCTAAGAACGGCCATAACGGGAAAATTCAGGAAAGGAAAAGAAGACAAATTCAGTAAATCGCGGGGACCAAGAAGGAAAATCTTACAAGACATAGCGAGTGGTTGATCGGAGAAGATGAATGATGGGTTCCGATGTAATCGTTAGCCCCGTTAACAGTCAATAGACGGCGAGTAAGTCCAGTGGGCCTCGTGAAAGGCCTGGAAGGCCCAGAAGCCCAGTACGAAGGGTCCCGACTTTAGCAGTCCCGATATATGAGCTGAATGCTCCTGACGAGAAGCCTCTGAGTAGGCCCCGATATGCCTTTGATAAGGCCCCGAGGAAGTTGGACCTGTCTCGTGAGACAAGGGGTCCTGGGTGGTGACCTAGAATGAGATAACTCTGGAGTCCCCGATATGAATTGGGACTTGTGATCAGAGGATAAGACCAAGAAACCCGCCTACTAAATAGGGTAGTGGGGAGACGGTTGAGATACATATAAACTCCCCCGAGATACGCAGGGCGTGCCCGAGATACGCGGAGTGTGGGCGAGATACGCGGAGCGTGGGGCGAGATACAGGGAATCTCGAACGAGATATACGGAATATGGGTAAAACTGCCAGGCGCGGTTACAGGTAACTGAGTAACTTCCCCTCCTATATAAAGGAGGAAGTTACCTCAGAAAACACACATTCTAATACGAGCTTAGATTACTACTTACCACCCCATCGTTCATACACTCATTTAAGCATCGGAGAGGGATTCTGGGTCACCAACCAGGTCATCCCCATTTGCAGGATTACGCGGAGCCCATGAGTTCAAGCTTTCTGTCAAGAACGTAACGGAGCTTCGACCGTGATCCAACATTGGCGCCGTCTGTGGGAATCTTACGAAAAGCCAAAATAGTTTCTACTAGATCGATGGCTGGTGGTGGCAAGAAGAAGCAAGTCCAGGCCGGCAGTTCTCGCCCTGTTGGAACTGTGAATTCCCCGTTGCCGGAGTATGCTGCTGAACAAGGTGAGCACCCTGCTGTTTCCCAAACAGGGGGGCATGGTGGAGATTATGAGGTCCTAGTCCGAGACACAGCGGTGAACAGGGAGGATATCCCGCGAAGGGAGGTGGATGCTCTTCCAAATCCAGTGGTGCACAGAGAGGAAATCCCGCGGAGGGAGGTAGGTGCTTCCTGAAACTCGGAGTTGGCCAAGGCAGTAGCAGATGCTATGCCTATGTTCTTGGCGGCCATGGAGGCTCTGCTGGACAAAAGAGAGGCTGCCAGGAGGGCAGAGGAGTTGCCTCCACGGGAAGAGTTGCCTCCACCACCTCCGAGGGAGGTTCAAGAAGAACAGGAAGTTCAGGAGGTTCAGCCCAGGAATAAGGGTAAGGAACCCGCGCACCCGGAGAAGTTCGTGGTTGATGGTCCCGGACCAGTGCAACACAGGACCATTCCCCTGAATGGCCCCATTACCCCCGATCAGGTGTTGAAAATCGTCAACATATGCATGGGCGATCAGAAGCATATGACATCGGAGCTGAGGGACCGATCCACTCACCCTTTTGTTCCACGGCTGCTGGATACTGTCGCCCCGCCAGGGCTAGGCATCCCGACCATCAAGGAGTACGATGGTGAAGGAGACCCGGTCCGCCATGTTCAGAAGCATGTCCAGGCCTGTATGGGTAGGACCTCGAATGATGACCTCGTGTGTTCGCTGTTCCCGATCACCTTGGGAGAAAGGGCCATGACATGGTTTTTCAGCCTACCGCCGGGAAGTATTACCTGCTGGGCTGATATGCACGACCGCTTCATCAAGCAATACCAAGGTCGTAGGCGTCTCTTGAAGAGCGTGAGCTCTTTGACCCAGGTGGTGCAGAGATCTGACGAGTCGTTGGCGTATTATTACCAACGGTTCACTGCTAGTGCCGCGGAGATTGATGAGGAGATATTGGAGGGAGAGACCATCCGCACTTTCCTTCGGAACCTGACTGCTCCGTATGGCTCCGATCTGATGCACAGTGTAGCCGCGAAGGCTGTGAGGAGTATGGAGGCCTTGCAAGCGAGGGTGAAGCAGCAAATCGACGTGCAGGAGTCGAAGATTGCTGCCGGAGAGCTTGATCCTCCTAAGTCAGGAAGAGGAAAGCCATCGTCCAAGCTGTCGGATGATCGCAAGGGGAGCGATAAATCGGAGGGAAGTAGGAGCCGTGGTCGCCCCGAAAGAAGGGAGGACAAGCGTCCTCCGAGGAAGGATAACCGCGAGGGTCGTAATGTTCCCATCAACAGTTCGATGACCTCCGTGCTAGCCGTGATGGATAGGCAGGGTCTCGCTCGATATCCCCCGAGGAAGGAAGGTGAGTTCTTGGGAGGCTGCTCTGATCATTACTGTCGGTACCATCGAGCCAATGGTCACGACACAGATAACTGTCGGGAGCTGAAGAAGGAGATAGAGAAGCTGATCCAGAAGGGGAAGCTGAAGGAGTTCGTCGGAAGGGGACGGTGCCGATCCCGTTCCAAAACTCGGTCGCGGTCCCGCTCCAAGTCCCGTGATCGATCTCCAAAGAAGAAGAAGGTTGAGCCGGAATCCTCCAGCTCCGGTGCCCGTAAGGAGAGGCGGGGAACCATTAACGTCATTCACGGAGGAATGGCAGCAGGAGGTGACACCTCCGCTTCTCGAGAGAATTATGCTTCCCGCATCTCTGTTGCTGTGGTGCTAGGAAAGAGGTCCCGGTCGTGGACTGTAAAGAAAGAAATGGCGATTTCTTTCTCAGCAGAGGATTTGATAGGCGTGGAGAGCCCTCACGACGACGCCTTGGTCGTGACCTTGGACGTGGATGGATTCGAGATGAAGCGGATCCTGATAGACGGAGGGAGCTCCTCCGACATTCTTTTCATGGACGCCTTGGAAGCCATGGGAAAGACAAAGAAGGACCTGACACAGGTGAACTTCCCGATGGTAGGAGTCTCTGGTTCAACTTCCTATCCGTTGGGAATGATTACCTTACCGGTGGAGTTCGGTAGTGGCTGGAAGATGGAACGGCGGAACGTGGATTTCTTCGTGGTAGAGTCTGCGGGGACGTATAACGCTATTATCGGGAGGACCACCATCAACCCTCTCATGGCAGTTGCCTCGACCGTCGACCAGAAGTTGAAGTTCCCGACTGACAATGGGGTCGGAGAGGTCAAGGGTGACCAGGTGGCGTCACGAAGGTGTTATGTTAATGCCACCCAAAGGAGAAGGAGAGAAGCCATGGCTGTCCTGCAGATTGATGCCGATCCTCGAGAGGAGTTTGGGCGTCCCGCCCCCATGGAGGATCTGAAAGAGGTTGAGATTGATGGACCTCAAAGGAAGGTGAAGATCGGGTCTGCTTTGTCGGAGGAAAGAGCCCGCGAATTGATCGAGCTCTTGAAGGAGTTTAAGGAGCTGTTTGCCTGGTCCCCGAGCGATATGCCAGGAATCAGTCCCAACGTGATAGTACACGAGCTGAAGATTGATCCTGCGATCAAGCCTATCGCGCAGAAGAGGCGTCCGATGGGCGCGGATAAGAGGATCGCGATCCAGCAGGAGGTGGGCAGGTTGCTCGACGCTGGATTCATTAAGGAGCTCCGATTCCAGACTTGGGTCGCTAACCCGGTCCTGGTAAGGAAGAGTAATGGGAAGTGGCGGATGTGTGTCGATTTCCGCGACATGAACAAAGCTTGCCCAAAGGATTGTTATCCGCTCCCGAGGATTGACCAGTTGGTGGATGCTACATCGGGACATGAGCTGCTGAGCTTCATGGATGCTTATTCTGGTTACAACCAGATCAAGATGGTGAAGGAGGATGCCCCCCACACAGCTTTCTATGTTGATAGTGATGTTTATCACTACGACGTTATGCCCTTCGGACTGATCAATGCTATAGCAACTTACCAGAGGATGGTGAACAAGTTGTTCGGAGACATGCTGGGAAAGACCATGGAAGCTTATGTGGATGACATGCTGGTTAAGTCCCGACAGGCAGGAGACCATGTCCAAAACTTGGCGGCGGCGTTTGAGCAGATGAAGTTTCATCAAGTTCGTTTGAACCCGGACAAGTGCGCTTTCGGAGTGAACTCAGGGAAATTCCTGGGATTTATGGTGAGCCAAAGAGGAATCGAGGTGAATCCCGAGAAGTTGAGAGCAATTGAGGAGATGCAGTCTCCGAAAACCCATCGGGAGGTCCAGGTGCTGAATGGACGATTGGCCGCGATGAATCGTTTCCTTTCCAAGGCGAGTGACAGAGCCATGCCATTTTTTGATGTGCTAAGGGTCCACAAGAAGTTTGAATGGTCCGATAAGTGCGAGGAGGCATTCCAAGCACTCAAGCAGCACCTCCGTACCCTCCCGCCGTTGGCGAAACCGGTTTCAGGCGAGCCGCTTTATCTCTATTTGGCTGTTTCTAAAGTTGCTGTTAGTTCTGTTTTAATAAAGATTGTCAAGGGCAACCAAGTTCCTGTTTATTATGTAAGCAAGGCGTTTGCCAAATCTGAAATGAATTATCCCGCCATTGAGAAGTATCTCTTTTTGATTGTTGCTGCTCGAAAGCTACGACCTTACTTCCATGCCCACGAAGTTACGGTGTTAACTAATCAGCCCTTGAAGCACTTTTTGAACCGACCGGAGGCGTTGGGGAGATTGGTGAAATGGACCATCGAGCTTACGGAGTTCCGTATTCACTTTGCTCCGAGAACCGCTATTAAGGGCCAGGCATTGGCAGATTTTATAGCAGAGTCTACAGCACCCGATCTGGAGGTCCCGATAGCAGAACAGCCAGAACAGCCAAATGAGGAGAACACCTGGGAGATGTACACTGATGGTTCATCAGGTGTAGAAGGGTCGGGGGCAGGATTTGTATTGATACCGCCCGGTGGAGGCGAGCCCCTACGATATGCCTTGGCCTTGACGTTTAGGGCCACCAACAATGAAGCTGAGTATGAGGATCTCATCACGGGCCTTAAAATCGCTAAAGGTACGGGAGTCGATCATTTAAAAGTGAAGTGTGATGCCAGTTTGATCGTGAATCAAGTCCAGGGGAATTATGAAGCCAAGAGACCGACAATGAAGAAGTATTTGCACGAGGTGCAGACTTTGAAGGGAAGCTTCAAAAGCTTCGACATTGAGGTAATCCCGAGGGAAGAAAATGCGGAGCCAGACGTCTTAAGCAAGTTTGCTCTAGGAGTGGCCCCTGAGGAGAATCGGAAGGTGCACTTTCTGGAGAGAGTAATTATCTCAACCATCGATCCGTCGGAGGTTTGCGCTATTGAAGCAGGATCGGAGGAAAAAGAGAAACCCACTTGGATGACCCCGATAGTCACATACCTGACTACGGGGGCACTCCCCGATGAAGAAGTGGCAGCTGTTAGGTTGCGTCGAATCGTGAGCAACTACGTGATGGTGGACAACCAGTTATACAAGAGGGGGCATGTCAAGCCTTTTCTGAAATGTGTGGCGGAGCCTGATACGAATCGGATCCTGAGAGAGTTGCACGAGGGAGTCGCGGCCTGTCATGAAGGGGCTCGATCCATTGTGAGGAAAGCATTGAATCTAGGCTACTATTGGCCTTCGATGAACAAGGAAGCGACAACAATGGTCCAATCCTGTGATGCATGCCAGAGGTACGCTCCGAATATCGTGGCTCCTGCCGCGGACTTGATGTCCATCAGAAGTGCCTGGCCCTTCGCGCAGTGGGGCATTGACTTGGTAGGACCTCTTCCACAAGCGAAAGGTCAGTGCAAGTATTTACTCGTAGCCATCGATTACTTCTCGAAGTGGATAGAGGCTAAGGCGTTGGCCAAGACGACGGGGCAGCAGATCCTCAAGTTCCTTCAAACTCAGATCGTATCCCGGTACGGGGTTCCTCGAGTGTTGATCAGCGATAATGGCCCGCCGTTCAATGGGGCTCAGTTGAAGGAGTACCTGGAGGAATTGAACATTGAGCATCGGACAGCTTCCGTCCACCATGCTCAGACTAATGGCCAAGTCGAATCAGCCAACAAGATCGTGATGGATGGCTTGAAGAAGAGAGTCTACGCCTTGCAAGGTCATTGGTTAGATGAGCTTGAAAACGTGTTGTGGGCTGTTAGAACAACACCCAAGCAGTCGACAGGGGAGACTCCGTTTGGCCTTGTTTATGGCACGGAGGCAGTTGCTCCCGTGGAGATAGCGGTGGCGTTCCATCGTAGGAGGTATTATGAGCCTCTAACAAACGAGGAAATGAGACGTCTGGACTTAGACTTGCTCGAAGAGAAAAGGTGGAAGGCTGATGAAGTTCAGGCTCGGATGCGTCTGGCAACAGCCCGGTATTATAATCGGCGTGTCAAGTCCCGACAATTCTTCGTTGGAGTACTTGTCTGGCGGAGGAACGAGTTCGTTCATCAAGATCGGATCAACAAGCTATCACCGAAATGGGAGGGACCTTACAAGATTGTAGGGATGCCAGCCCCGAATGCGTACAAGCTAGAAGACCTTGATGGCAAGACGTCGAAACATTCCTTCAGTGGCGCACACTTGAAGAAGTATCATGTTTGATATTAAGCCGCCGCGAATGGCGCAAGTTACCTATCGATCCGATGTAAGCAAAGCTTTGAGTTATTAATGAATAAAAGAAGTTGCTTCCGATCAAATTGCGTTTAGATTTATTCTAACTATTAGTAAGACGTCCTGAAGGACGCGATAAAAGCCTTTCGAGGTACGAGAAAGACGTCCTGAAGGACGCGATAAAAGCCTTCCGAGGTACGATTAAAAGCCTTACGAGGTACGAGTAAGTCGCCTTTATGGCGCGATAAAAAGCCTTTCGAGGTACGGACAAAAGCCCTACGGGGTATGAGTAAGTCGTCTTTATGATGCAACCAAAAGCCTAGGTATGAAAAAGCCCTAACGGGTCCGCATAAGTCGTCTATATGATGCAGCAAAAAGCCTTAAAGGGTATGATTAAGTCGTCCAGAATGGCGTGATAAAAGCCTTAAAGGGTGCGAAAAAATCATCTTAAGTGACGTGTGAAATTGCCTTGAATGGCAGGGATGAGAAACCTTAAGTGGTAAAGTCCCAAGGAAAATATCGTGAAGGACATACGAAGTTACATTAAATGATATGGACGAGAAACTTTAAGTGGTGAAGTCCCGAGTAAAGCATCGGAAGGATGTATGAAGTCATCTTAAGTGATGCATCGGAACGTTTTAAGTAACGGATCTAAAGTCGCTTTAAATAGTGCAACGATTATCGAGACCAAAACAGATGAAAGGAATTTCTTATAAGGGCTCAAAGTCCTAAAGGTTCCGATACAAAAGATAAGGAGGAAAATTACAAGGACTTAAAGAATAGAGCATTAAGCTAGGTCCTTGTTAGAAGTTGGGTCCTCAGCAGCTTCGGAGGGAGCAGGAATCGTGGGGGCCTGAGCAGAAGGCTCCGCAGTCCGCGGAGTCGGGTCCGCGGCACCTGAAGGAGGATCGGCCTCATCACTCTCCGTGGGGAGGCTGAAGTACTTCTCCGCGATAGGGGCGAGGGTCTCAGACTTCTTGAAGTCGATGGAATCCTCGTATGCCGTGTAGAGCTCCTCGACGGCATTGAACAGAACGTTCTCCACCTCGGTTTTGCAGAACCCCACGGCATCCGCCTGGAAATCATCGGAGTTCCGATACTCTTCGCGACCCTCGTGGCGACCCTCCTCGCGGCTTTGAGCCTTCGCCTCAGCCAGCTTGGCAAGAAACTCAGCCTTCTCGGCCTCGAGCTTCACCTTAGCTTCCTCAAGTCCCGCCTTGGCTTCCGCGAGAGCTTCCGCGAGAACGTCCTTTTCGTGGACGAGCTGCCTCTTCTCTGCCTCGTGCCGCCGCTGTTCCTCCTGGAGCATCCTCCGCTCCCGACGCAACACGACCTCATGATCCTGGACCTGCTTGTGCAGGCCCAGAGCCTTCTCGACAAGGAGGGTCTGCTCCTTGGCTATCTTATTCTTTGCCGCTACAGCCTCGTCGAGGTCCGCTTGGAGCTTGGCCAAGGCGTCGGGGTCCGACTTTGCTTGTGCCTCCTCCAAAGCACCCTTCAGAGCCAGGATGAAGCCAAAGCAGCGCTGCTGGTCCGCGGTTTCCTAAGACGAAAGAGAAAAAGGATTAAAATCCGATAATCGAAGGCAAGAACAATGAAGGGAAGAATAAAGCGAGAGTAAAGTTTTACCTCCATCCGACGGATAGCCATATTGCGCAGCTCTTCCTCGATATCCTCCCGCGCCAAGGAGATTGGGCGTCTCAAGGCTGGTGGAATTGACCCTGCCAGCAGATGCAGGGCCAATTCTGGATGAAGGTCTCCCCGATGGAGTGGGACCCCTTGGAGAGACTCGATCGGGTTCCAGGGAACCGTCTCTTGGTCGGGGGTGAAAACCTTGTAAAGGTTCCCATCCATGGGGAGAGGAGGGATGACCGTGGGAGCCTCAGTCGGAGGAGCCACCTCGGTCGGAGGCTCGGGAGTCGGAGAGCGGAACTCCGGAGGAGGACTTCGGGACACGTCCTCCACAGTTGGCCTCAGGATGCTTCGACTTGGCCTTTGGCGGGGAAGCAGGCCGCCTTCATTTGGCTCCTCGGAGGAGGGGGAAGCCTCCAAGTTGGTCACCTGACGGAACTGAGCTTCCGTCGGGGCATCCTCTATCATCGGCTCCTGTGGAGTCGCGGCCCTTGCTGGAGTAGCAGCCTTCCTCGGAGTGAGAGCCTCCGATGGACCTGTGGTTGCGGGACGAATGAAGTCAGGTAGAGTACTATGGGGGCACCAGACGATTTGGCGCGCGAGATGTTGGTCCTTTCCAAAGAAGTTGTAGTATCCCGCCTTGAGGACGCGGGGGGTTTCTCCTCGAAGTATATACTTAATTTCTCGGACCCGCGACTCCCGATCAGTGGGGATAAACTCCTTGGGAACCAACCTCCTGTATTTCTTAATAGCGAGGCGAACGCTCTTACCTTCCTCAGCAGTGGTGACACCGAAGGCTTGGTCTATTTCCTCCCTTCTGGCCCGCTTGGCCGTCCCGATCTGCTCTTCAGTCGGAGGAGCAGCAGAAGAGGAAGCTCCCTTCTTCAAAGACTTTCGCTTCCGCTTGGAGCCACCCTGGACGGCATCGGTCTCCCCCTGCTTCAACACGAGATGGGTCAGCAGAGATGCCTTCTTGGCTGCAAAAATGAAAATACAAAGTGGTTAGAAATGTTACCCAGACAACCAAATTCTTGGAAACGGAATCGAGGAGCTGGACTCTGATCTGGATCAAATCCCCCTCCACGAGCTTGTTGGCGTCGAGGGGAACGAAGGATTCCCCCCAACGGTAAAGCTGGACCAGCTGGAGAGTGTTGAAGTCATCCTCGGTGTAGACTTCGAGCTTGGGGGCAGGGTCCGCCACAACCTCCCATCGGGGCCATGGGATAGAGCTGTTCTGGACGAAGAAGTAATACTTCTTCCATCCGCTATTGTCGGACCCTGAGTCGCGAATGAGCACCTGATCCTTATTGAACTTCCAGGTCTCAGCATCCCAGCCGAACCGTGAAAGTTGCTCCTTTGTCCATTTGGGGAGTCGGGGAGAGAAGGAGCAAACACCAGCCTTATTACACTTCATCCCGTAGAAGGTGCGGAAGAGTAGCAAACTGTACGTCCACCGCTGGCGGAGGCACAGAACCTGCAAAGCGTTCCACACGCGGATAGCATGTGGAGAGAAGGTGCAGGGATGCGTCTGGTAGAAGTTGCACATCTCCACCAGGTTCCCGCAAAAAGGGAATCGAATCCCAGCGTTTATCTGCCCGGTGGAGACGAACACCTCTCCCTCTCGAGGACGCGTGACGATATGCTTTCTCCTGGTGGTTGGGTGAGACTCATAAGGGAAGCGGGGTGAAGTAACACAGCCTTCTCGGAGAGCAGCCTCATACGAGGTCTCAGAAATTTCGTTAATGGCAAGCTCAAAGATAAAAGGGGTCCTTTCCCCGGAACTGGCCTCGTCTAAAAACGGCCACAAACAGGAAAACTTAAGAAAGGAGGAGAAGGTAATGTCAGTAAACCATAGAAGCGAAGAAGGAAAACCTTACCAGACATTGTTAATGGTTGCTCGGCAAGATGAAGAAAGATATGGGGGGCTGAAGGCCTTGGATCACTGGAAGAGCAAAAGAAACTTGGAGAAGAAGCTTCGAGGTTTGAAAATGGCAGAATTCCAAAAATCAAAATGGTAAGGAAGAGTGAATAGTGCCAGGGTTTTGGCTTTTATAGGCAAAAGGATAGCTGGACGGATTCAATCTGGACCGTTGAAGATGAAACGACTCAATCTTTATCGCTGAGATTATAGGGACGGTACGGAAGAGACGTTAGTGACGTAATGAGTGCTTTTTCAGAAAGTAGCAGTCACGCCGGTTTAGGCGTCGTTTCATTATCCCTAGCATTTAATGATGCAGTAACCGAGGAGTCTCCTCGAATTTGGCAATCGTCCTTACAGTCCGAGGAATTGTGAGTGAGAAGCTCTGTAATTCAAGAATTGTGCCCAAGGTAAAAGCCTTCGATGGTGATATCGGGAGGGCTGAAGATAAAAGCCTCTGACAGTAATATCGGGAGGTCCGAAGATAAAAGCCTTCGACGATGAGATCGGGAGGTCTGGAGTTGGAAGACACGACGGACTGCAAGTCCCCCATGTCTTGGGGGCAAATGATGGGTTCCGATGTAATCGTTAGCCCCGTTAACAGTCAATAGACGGCGAGTAAGTCCAGTGGGCTTCGTGAAAGGCCTGGAAGGCCCAGAAGCCCAGTACGAAGGGTCCCAACTTTAGCAGTCCTGATATATGAGCTGAATGCTCCTGACGAGAAGCCTCTGAGTAGGCCCCGATATGCCTTTGATAAGGCCCCGATAATAAAGCCCCGAGGAAGTTGGACCTGTCTCGTGAGACAAGGGGTCCTGGGTGGTGGCCTAGAATGAGATAACTCTGGAGCCCCCGATATGAATTGGGACTTGTGATCAGAGGATAAGACCAAGAAACCCGCCTACTAAATAGGGTAGTGGGGAGACGGTTGAGATACAGATAAACTCCCCCATACGCAGGGCGTGCCCGAGATACGCGGAGTGTGGGCGAGATACGCGGAGCGTGGGGCGATATACACGGAATCCCGAACGAGATATACGGAATATGGGTAAAACTGCCAGGCGCGGTTACAGGTAACTGAGTAACTTCCCCTCATATATAAAGGAGGAAGTTACCTCAGAAAACACACATTCTAATACGAGCTTAGATTACTGCTTACCACCCCATCGTTCATACACTCATTTAAACATCGGAGAGGGATTCTGGGTCACCACCCAGGTCATCCCCTTTTGCAGGATTACGCGGAGCCCAGGAGTTCAAACTTTCTGTCAAGAACGTAACGGAGCTTCGACCATGATCCAACAATGAAGAAAGATCTTGACGGCTGAAGGCCTTGGATCACCAGAGAATCAAGTGAGACTGGGAGAGAAAAGCTTTGAGGCTTAACAATGGCAGAGTTCGCAGAAATCAAAACGGCAAGGGAGAAGTGAATAGTGCCAGGGTTTTGGCTTTTATAGGTGAAAGACAGCTGGACAGATTCAAATCTGGACCGTTGAAGATGAAACGACTCAATCTGGATCGCCGAGATTATAGGGGACAGTACGGAAGAGACGTTAGTGACGTAATATTGCTTTTTCAGAAAGTAACAGTCACGCCTCCTTAGGCGTCGTTTCATTATCCCTAGTTATCCCTAGCATTTAATGGTGCAGTAACCGAGGAGTCTCCTCGGATTTAGCAACTGTCCTTGGAGTCTCGAGGAAGTATGAGTGAGAAGCTCTGTAATTCAAGAGTTGTACCCTAGATTAAAGCCTCCGGTGGTAATATCGGGAGGTCTGAAGATGAAAGCCTTCGACGATAAGGTCGGGAGGTTCGGAGTTGGAAGACACGACGGACTGCAAGTCCCCCATGTCTTGGGGGAAAATGATGGGTTCCGATGTAATCGTTAGCCCCGTTAACAGCCAATAAACGGCGAGTAAGCCCAGTGGGCCTTGTGAAAGACCTGGAAGGTCCAGAAGCCCAGTATGAAGGGTCCCGACGAGATCGGTCCCGATATATGAGCTGAATGCTCCCGACGAGAAGCCTCTGAGTAGGCCCCGATATGCCTTCGAGAAGGCCCCGATAATAAAGCCCCGAGAAAGCTGGCCCTGTCCCGTGGGACGAGGGGTCCTGGGTGGTGACCTAGAATGAGATAACTCTGGAGTCCCCGATATGGATTGGGACTCGTGATCAAAGGATAAGACCAAGAAACCCGCCTACTAAATAGAGTAGTGGGGAAACGGTTGAGATACGGATAAGCTCCCCCGAGATACGCAGGGCGTGCCCGAGATACGCGGAGCGTGGGGCGAGATACACGGAATCCCGAGCGAGATATACGGAACGTGGGTAAAACTGCCAGGCGCGGTTACAGGTAACTGAGGCAACTTCCCCTCCTATATAAAGGAGGAAGTTACCTCAGAAAACACACATTCTAATACGAACTTAGATTACTGCTATCCACCCCATCGTTCATACTCTCATTTAAGCATCGGAGAGGGATTCTGGGTCACCACCCAGGTCATCCCCTTTTGCAGGACTACGCGGAGCCCAGGAGTTCAAGCTTTCCGTCAAGAACGTAACGGAGCTTCGACCGTGATCCAACATTGGCGCCGTCTGTGGGAACTTACAAAAAGTCACAATAGTTTCTACTAGATCGATAGCTGGTGGTGGCAAGCAGAAGAGACAAGTCCCGGCGAGCAGTTCTCGCCCTGCTGGAACTGTGAATTCCGCGTTGCCGGAGCATGCTGCTGAACAAGGTGAGCACCCTGCTGTTTCTCAGACAGGGGGGCATAGTGAAGATTATGAGGTCTCAGTCCGAGACACGGCGGTGAATAGGGAGGATATCCCGAGAAGGGAGGTGAACGCTCCTCCAAATCCGGTGGTGCACGGGGAGGAAATCCCGCGGAGGGAGGTAGGTGCAGAATTTGAAGGGAAGCTTCAAAAGCTTCGACATTGAGGCAATCCCGAGGGAAGAAAACGCGGAGGCAGATGCCTTGAGCAAATTTGCCCTGGGGGTAGCCCCCGAGGAGAATCGGAAGGTGCACTTTCTGGAAAGGGTAATTATCTCAACCATCGATCCATCGGAGGTATGTGCTATTGAAGCAGGATCGGAGGAAGAAAAGGGAACCCACCTGGATGACCCCGATAGTCACATACCTGACTACGGGGGCACTCCCCGACGATGAAGTGGCAGCTGTCAGGTTGCGTCGAATCGTAAGCAACTACGTGATGGTGGACAACCAGTTATATAAGAAGGGGCATGTAAAGCCTTTTCTGAGATGTGTGGCGGAGCCTGACACGAATCGGATTCTGAGAGAGTTGCACGAAGGAGTCGCGGCCTGTCATGAAGGGGCCTGATCCATTGTGAGGAAAGCTCTGAATTTAGGCTACTACTGGCCTTCGATGAACAAGGAAGCGATAGCGTTGGTCCAATCTTGTGATGCGTGCCAGAGGTACGCTCCGAATATCGTGGCTCCCGCCGCGGACTTGATGTCCATCAAGAGTGCTTGGCCCTTCGCGCAGTGGGGCATTGACTTGGTGGGACCCCTTCCGCAAGCGAAAGGTCAGTGCAAGTACTTACTTGTAGCCATTGATTAATTTTCGAAGTGGATAGAGGCTAAGGCGTTGGCCAAGACGACGGGGAAACAGATCGTCAAGTTTCTCCAGACTCAAATTGTATCCCGGTACGGGGTTCCTCAAGTGTTGATCAGCGATAATGGTCATCCGTTCAATGGGGCTCAGTTGAAGGAGTATCTGGAACCGCTGAACATTGAGCATCGGACAGCTTCGGTCCACCACGCTCAAACAAATGGGCAAGTAGAATCAGCCAACAAGATCGTAATGGATGGCTTGAAGAAGAGGGTCTATGCCTTGCAGGGTCATTGGCTAGATGAGCTTGAAAACGTGCTGTGGGCTGTTAGAACAACACCCAAGCAATCGACGGGGGAGACTCCGTTTGGCCTTGTTTATGGCACGGAGGCAATTGCTCCCGTGGAGATAGCGGTGGCGTCCCATCGCATGAGGTATTATGAGCCTCTGACGAACGAAGAAATGAGACGTCTAGACTTGGACTTGCTTGAAGAGAAAAGGTGGAAGGCTGATGAAGTTCAGGCTCGGATGCGTCTGGCAACAGCCAGGTACTATAATCGGCGGGTCAAGTCCCGACAATTCTTCGTTGGAGAACTTGTTTGGCGGAGGAATGAGTTCGTCTATCAAGATCGGATCAACAAGCTGTCACCGAAATGGGAGGGACCTTACAAGATCGTAGGGATGCCAGCCCCGAGTGCGTACAAGTTAGAAGACCTTGATGGCAAGACGTTGAAACATTCTTTCAGTGGCGCACACTTGAAGAAATGTCATGTTTGATCCTAAGTCGCCTTAAGTGGTGCGTGATGTTAAGTCGCCGCGAATGGCGCAAGTTATCTATCGATTGATCCGATGTAAGCAAGCTTTGAGTTATTAATGAATAAAAGAAGTTGCTTCCGATCAAATTGCTTTTAGATTTATTCTAACTATTGGTAAGTCGTCTTAAAGGACGCGATTAAAGCCTTCCGAGGTACGATTAAAAAGCCTTCCGAGGTACGAGTAAGTCGTCTTAAAGGACGCGATAAAAGCCTTCCGAGGTACGATTAAAAAGCCTTACGAGGTACGATTAAGTCGTCTTTATGGCGCGATAAAAAGCCTTCCGAGGTAAGAACAAAAGCCTTACGAGGTATGATTAAGTCGTCTTTATGATGCAACAAAAAGCCTAGGTATGAATAAAAGCCCTAAGGGGTCCGAGTAAGTCGTCTTTATGATGCAGCAAAAAGCCTTAAGGGGTATGATTAAGTCGTCTAGAATGACGCGATAAAAAGCCTTAAATGGTACGATAAAATCATCTTAAGTGATGTGCGAAATTGCCTTGAACGGCATGGACGAGAAACCTTAAGTGGTGAGGTCCCGAGAAAAACGTCGCGAAGGACGTATTAAATCACCTTAAATGGCACGGGTAAGAAACCTTAAGTGGTAAGTTCTTGTGAAGCATCGGAAGGATGTATGAAGTCATCTTAAGTGATGTATCAGAACGTTTTAAGTAACGAGTCAAGTCGCTTTAAGTAGTGCAATAATAATCGAGACCAAAATAGATAAAATGAATTTTTCATAAAGGCTCGAAGGCCTGAAGGTTCCGATACAAGGAGGAAATTGTGAAGAGGAAATTACAAGGACTTAAAGAATGAAGCATTAAGCCTGGTCCTTGTTGGAAGTTGGGTCCTCAGCAGCTTCGGAGGGAGCAGAGTTCGCGGGGTCCAGGGCAGAAGGCTCCGCAGTTCGTGGAGTCGGGTCCGCGGCACCCTCGGGGGCATCGGCCTCATCACTCTCCACGGGGAGGTTGAAGTATTTCTCCGCGAAGGGGGCGAGGGTCTCAGACTTCTTGAAGTCAATGGCATCCTCGTATACCGTGTAAAGCTCCTCGACGGCATTGAACGGAACGTTCTCCACCTCGGCATTGCAGAACCCCACGGCATCCGCCTTGAAATCGTCGGAGTTCCGATACTCCTCGCGACCCTGAGCCTTTGCCTCAGCCAGCTTGGCAGGAAATTCAGCCTTCTTGGCCTCTAGCCCTGCCTTGGCTTCCTCGAGCCCTGCCTTGGCTTCCTCGAGAATGCTCTTCTCGAGGATGAGCTGCCTCTGCTCCGCTTCGTGCCGCTGCTGTTCCTTTTTGAGCGTCCTCCGCTCCCGACGCAGCAAGGATTCATAGTCATGGACCTGCTTTTGCAAGTCCATAGCCTTCTGGCCAAGGAGGGTCTGCTCCTTGGTTATCTTTTCCCTTGCTGCCACAGCATCGGCAAGGTCCTCCTGGAGCTTGGCCAAGGCGTCGGGGTCCGACCTGGCCCGCTCCTCCTTCAGAGCATCCTTTAGAGCGAGGATGTAACCAAAGCAGCGCTGTTGGTTCGCAGTTTCCTGAGGCAAAAGGGAAAGAGGTTAAGGTCCTATAATCGAAGGCAAGAGCAAAAGCAAGAGTAAAGTTTTACCTCCATCCGACGGATGGCCATGTCGCGAAGATCCTCGTCGATATCTTCGTCAGCCAGGGAGATCGGACGTCTCAAGGATGGTGGAATTGACCCTGCCAGCAGGTGCAGGGCCAATTCTGGCTGAAGGTCTCCCCGATGGAGTGGGACCCCTTGAAGAGACTCGATCGGGTTCCAGGGAACCGTCTCTTGATCGGGGGTGTAAACCTCATAGAGGCTCCCATCCAGGGGAAGAGGAGGGACGACCCTGGAAGCCTCGGTCGGAGGCTCCGGAGTGGGAGAGCGCAAATCCAAGGGAGGACTCCGGGACACATCCTCCACAGCTGGCCTCAGGATGCTCTGCCCTGGCCTCCGACGGGGAATCAGGCCTTCATTTGGCTCCTCGGAGGAGGGGGAAACATCCAAGTCAGTCACCTGACGGAACTGAGTTTCCGACGGGGTATTCTCTGTTATCGGCTCCCGTGGAGTCGCATCCCTCGCTGGAGTTGCAGCCTTCGTCGGAGTGAGAGCCTCCGATTGACCTGCGGTTGCGGGACGAATAAAATTCAGGAACCTCATTATTGGGGCACCAGATGACCCCGCGCGGGACGTACTGGTCCTTTCCACAGAATTTGTAATAGCCCGCCTTGAGGACGCGGGGGGTTTCCCTTTGAAGTATGTATTTGATTTCTCTGACCCGCGCCTGCCGGTCGGAGGGGATAAACTCCTCGGGAACCAACCTCCTGTATGTTTTAATAGCTTGGCGACCACGCTTACCTTCCTCGGCGGTGATGACACCGAAGGCCTTGTTCACCTCCTCTCTTTTGGCCCGCTTGGCCATCTCGACTTGCTCCTCAGTCGGAGGAGTCGCAGAAGAGGAGACTCCCCTCTTCAAGGACTTCCGCTTCCGCTTGGAACCTGGAGCAGCGTCGGTCTCCCCCTGCTTCAACATGAGATGGGTCAGCAGAGATGCCTTCTTGGCTGCAAAAATGAAATAAAAAATGCAATTAGAAGTGTTACCCAAAGAACCAAATTGTCGGAAATTGAATCGAGGAGTTGGACCCCGATCTTGATCAGGTCCCCCTCCACGAGTTTATTGGCGTCAAGGGGAGCGAAGGACTCCCCCCAACGATAAAGCTGGATAAGTTGAAGGGTGTTGAAGTTGTCCTCGGTGTAGGACTCAAACTTGGGGCAGGGTCCGCGACAACCTCCCATCGGGGCCACGGGACGGAGCTGTTCTGGACGAAGAAGTAGTACTTCTTTCACCCGTTGTTGTCGGACCCTGAGTCGCGAAGGAACCCCCGATCCTTGTTGAATTTCCAAGTCTCGCCATCCCAGCCGAAGCGGGCGAGTTGCTCCTTGGTCCATTTGGGAAGTCGAGGGGTAAAGGCGCAGACCCCAGCCTTGTTACATTTCATTCCGTAGAAGGTACGGAAGAGCAGCAGGTTGTACGTCCATTGTTGGCGGAGGCACAGGACTTGGAAGGCATTCCACACGCGGATAGCGTGTGGGGAGAAGGTGGTTGGATGCGTCTTGTAGAAGTTACACATTTCAACCAGATTCCCGCAGAAAGGGAATCGGATCCCGGCGTTTATCCGTCCCGTGGAGACAAACACTTCTCCTTCCCGAGGACGGGTAACTATGTGTTTTCTCTTGGTGGGTTGGCGAGAATCGTAGGGAAAGCGAGGTTCCCAGGCCGAAGTGATGCAACCTTCCCGGAGAGCAGCTTCATAAAGGGTCTCCGAGATTTCATTAATATCAAGCTCGAACGTAAAGAGGTTCCTTCCTCTAGAACTAGCCTCGTCTAAAAACGGCCATAACGGGAAAACTTAGGCAAGAAAAAGAAGATAATATCAGTAAATCACGGAGGCAAAGAAGGAAAGTCTTACCAGACATAGTGGGTGATTGATCGGAGAAGACGAAGAGAAGATCTTGACGGCTGGAAGCCTTGAATCGCCGGAGAATCAAACGAGACTTGAAGAGAAAAGCTTCGAGGGTTGACAATGGCAGACCTTTCAGAAATCAGAACGGTAAGGAAGGAGTGAATAGTGCCAGGTGATGGGTTCCGATGTAATCGTTAGCCCCGGTAACAGTCAATGGACGGCGAGTAAGTCCAGTAAGCCTTGTGAAAGGCCTGGAAGGCCCAGAAGCCCAGTATGAAGGGTCCCGACCTTAGCGGTCCCGATATATGAGCTGAATGCTCCCGATGAGAAGCCTCTGAGTAGGCCCCGATATGCCTTTGAGAAGGCCCCGATAATAAAGCCCCGAGGAGGTTGGACCAGTCTCGTGAGACAAGAGGTCCTGGGTGGTGACCTAGAATGAGATAACTCTGGAGTCCCCGATATGAATTGGGACTTGTGATCAGAGGATAAGACCGAGAAACCCGCCTACTAGATAGAGTAGTGGGGAGACGGTTGAGATATAGATAACCTCCCCCGAGATACGCAGGGTGTGCCCGAGATACGGGGAGTATGGGCGAGATACGCGGAGCGTGGGGCGAGATATACGGAATCCCGAACGAGATATACGGAATCATGGGTAAAACGGCCAGCCACGGTCACAGGTAACTGAGTAACTTCCCCTCCTATATAAAGGAGGAAGTTACCTCAGAAAACACATTCTCTAATACGAGTTTAGACTGCTACTACCCCATTGATCATAAACTCATTTAGGCATTGGAGAGGGATTCTGGGTCACCACCCAGGTCATCCCCTTTTGCAGGATTACGCGGAGACCAGGAGTTCGAGCTTTCGTCAAGAACGTAACGGAGCTTCGCCCGTGATCCAACATTGGCACCGTCTGTGGGAAGCTGAACGAAAAGCCAAAATAGTTTCTACCAGATCAATGGCCGGTGGTGGCAAGAAGAAGCAAGTTCAGGCCGGCAGTTCTCGCCCTGCTGGAACTGTGAATTCCCCGTTGATGGAGCATGCTGCTGAACAAGGTGAGCACCCTGCTGTTTCCCAGACAAGGGGGCATGGTGATGATGAGGTCTCAGTCCGAGACACGGCGGTGAACAGGCAAGATATCCCGCGAAGGGAGGTGGATGCTCCTCCAAATCCGGTGGTGCACAGAGAAGAAATCCCACGAAGGGAGGCAGGTTCTTCCTCAAACTCATATATGGCTAAGGCAGTAGCAGATGCTATGCCTATGTTCTTGGCGGCCATGGAGGCACTGCTGGACAAGAGAGAGGCTGCCTGGAGGGCAGAGGAGTTGCCTCCGCGAGAAGAGCTACCTCCACCTCCTCCAAGGGTGGTTCCAGAAGAACAGGAGGTTCAGGAGGTTCAGCCCAGGAATAAGGGTAAGGCGCCCGCACATTCGGAGAAATTCGTGGTGGATGGTCCCGGACCAGTGCAACATAGGACCATTCCCCTGAATGGCCCCATTACCCCCGATCAGGTGGTAAAAACTGTTAACATCTGCATGGGTGACCAGAAGCAGATGACATCGGAGCTAAGGGACCGATGCACTCATCCTTTTCGTTCCACGGCTGCTAGATACTGTCGCCCCGCCAGGGCTAGGCATCCCGACCATCAAGGAGTACGATGGTGAAGGAGACCCAGTTCGCCACGTTCAGAGGCATGCCCAGGCCTGCATGGGTAGAACTTCAAATGATGATCTCATATGTTCGTTGTTCCCGATCACCTTGGCGGAAAGAGCCACGACGTGGTTTTTCAGCCTACCGCCGGGAAGTATTACGTGCTGGGCTGATATGCACGATCGCTTCATTAAGCAATATCAAGGTCGGAGACGTCTCCTGAAGAGTGTGAGGTCCCTGACCCAGGTGGTGCAGAGATCCGACGAATCGTTGGCATATTACTACCAACGATTCACTGCCAGTGCCGCGGAGATCGATGAGGAGATATCGGAGGGAGAGATCATCCAAACTTTCCTTCGGAATCTAACTGCTCCGTATGGTTCCGATCTGATGCACAGTGTAGCCGCGAAGGCTGTGTGGAGTATGGAGGCCCTGCAAGCGAGGGTGAAACAGCAAATCGACGTCCAGGAGTCGAAGATTGCTGTCGGGGAGCTTGATCCTCCGAAGTCGGGAAGAGGAAAGACATCGTCCAAGCTGTCGGATGATCGCAAAGGGAGCGACAAATCGGAGGGAATTAGGAGCCGTGGTCGCCCCGAGAGAAGGGAGGACAAGCGTCCTCCGAAGAAGGATAACCGCGAGGGTCGTAGCACTCCCATCAATAGTTCGATGACCTCTGTCCTAGCTGTGATGGATCGACAGGGACTCGCCCGATACCCCCCAAGGAAAGAAGGTGAGTTTTTGGGAGGCCGCTCCGATCGTTACTGTCGGTACCATCGAGCCAATGGTCACGATACGGATAACTGTCGGGAGTTGAAGAAGGAGATAGAGAAGTTGATCCAGAAGGGCAAGCTGAAGGAGTTTGTCGGGAGAGGATGGTGCCGATCCCGTTCCAAAACTCGGTCGCGGTCCCGTTCCAAGTCCCGTGATCGATCCCCGAAGAAGAAGAAGGTTGAGCCGGAAGCCTCTGGTTCTGGTGCCCGTAAGGAGAGGCGGGGGACCATTAACGTCATTCACGGAGGAATGGCGGGGGGAGGTGATACCTCCGCTTCTCGGGAGAATTATGCTTCCCGCATCTCTGCCGCTGTGGTGCTAGGCAAGAGGTCCAGGTCGTGGACTGTGAAGGAAGAAATGGTTATCTCTTTCTCAGCGTAGGATTTGATAGGCGTGGAGAGCCCTCACGACGACGCCTTGGTCGTGACCCTGGACGTGGACGGATTCGAAATGAAGCGGGATCCTGATAGACGGAGGGAGCTCCTCCGACATTCTTTTCATGGACGCCCTGGAAGCCATGGGAAAGACGAAGAAGGACCTGACGCAGGTGAACTTCCCGATGGTGGGATTCTCTGGATCGACTTCCTATCCGTTGGGAATGATTACCTTGCCGGTGGAGTTTGGAAGTGGCTGGAAGATGGAACGGCGGAACGTGGATTTCGTCGTGGTAGAATCGGCGGGGACGTATAACGCTATTATCGGGAGGACCACCATTAACCCTCTCATGGCAGTCGCTTCGACCGTCCATCAAAAGATGAAGTTCCCGACTGACAATGGGGTCGGAGAGGTCAAAGGTGACCAGGTGGCGTCACGAAAGTGTTATGTCAATGCCACCCGAAGGAGAAGGAGAAGGAGGGAAGCCATGGCTGTCCTACAGACTGATGCCGATCCTCGAGAGGAGTTTGGGCGTCCCACCCCCATGGAGGATCTGAAGGAGGTCGAGATTGATGGTCCTCGAAGGAAGGTAAAGATCGGGTCCGCTCTGTCGGAGGGAAGAGCCCGCGAATTGATCGAGCTCCTGAAGGAGTTCAAGGAGCTGTTTGCCTGGTCCCCGAGTGATATGCCAGGAATCAGCCCCGACGTGATCGTGCACGAGCTGAAGATAGATCCCGCGATCAAGCCTATCGCGCAGAGGAGGCGCCCAATGGGCGTGGATAAAAGGATCGCGATCCAGCAGGAGGTGGCCAGGTTGCTCGACGCTGGATTCATCAAGGAGCTCCGATTCCAGACTTGGGTCGCTAACCCAGTCCTGGTGAGGAAGAGTAATGGGAAGTGGCGGATGTGTGTCGATTTCCGTGACTTGAACAAAGCCTGCCCGAAGGATTGTTATCCGCTCCGAGCTGTTGAGCTTCATGGATGCCTATTCTGGTTACAACCAGATCAAGATGGCGAAGGAGGATGCCCCCATACGGCCTTCTATGCCGATAGTGACGTCTATCACTACGACGTTATGCCCTTCGGACTGATCAATGCTGGAGCAACTTACCAGAGGATGGTGAACAAGTTGTTTGGGGACATGCTGGGAAAGACCATGGAGGCGTATGTGGATGACATGCTGGTGAAGTCCCGACAGGCAGGAGATCATGTCCAAAACTTGGCGGCGGCGTTTGAGCGGATGAAGTTTCATCAGGTTCGGTTGAACCCGGACAAGTGTGCTTTCGGGGTGAACTCGGGGAAATTCCTAGGGTTCATGGTGAGCCAGAGAGGGATTGAGGTGAATCCCGACAAGCTGCGAGCAATCGAAGAGATGCAGTCTCCGAAGACCAATCGGGAGGTTCAAGTGTTGAATGGCCTGTTGGCCGCGATGAATCGATTCCTATCCAGGGCGAGTGACAGAGCCATGCCATTTTTTGATGTGCTAAAGGCCCACAAGAAGTTTGAATGGTCCAACAAGTGCGATGAGGCATTCCAAGCACTCAAGCAGCACCTCCGTACCCTCCCGCCGTTGGCGAAACCGGTTCCAGGCGAGCCGCTTTATCTCTATTTGGCTGTTTCTGAAGTTGCTGTTAGTTCTGTTTTGATTAAGATTGTCAAGGGCAACCAAGTGCCTGTCTATTATGTAAGCAAGGCGTTTGCCAAATCAGAAATTGAGAAGTATCTCTTTGCGCTGATTGTTGCTGCTCGAAAGCTACGACCTTACTTTCATGCCCACGAGGTTACGGTGTTAACTAATCAGCCCTTGAAGCACTTTTTGAACCGACCGGAGGCGTCGGGGAGATTGGTGAAATGGGCCATCGAGCTTACGGAGTTCCGTATTCATTTTGCTCCGAGAACTGCAATAAAGGGCCAGGCATTGGCAGATTTTATAGCTGAGTCTACAGCACCCGATCTAGAAGAAGCGGGTCCTCTAAAGGGGGCAACCATGGAGGTCCCTATAGCAGAACAGCCAGAACAGCCAAAAGAGGAGAACACTTGGGAGATGTACACTGATGGTTCATCAAGTGTAGAAGGATCGGGGGCAGGATTCGTATTGATACCGCCCGGTGGAGGCGAGCCCTTGCGATATGCCTTAGCCTTGACGTTTAGGGCCACCAACAATGAAGCTGAGTATGAGGCTCTCATCACGGGCCTTAAAATTGCCAAGGGTACGGGAGTCGATCATTTAAAAGTGAAGTGTGATGTCAGCTTGATCGTGAATCAAATCCAGGGGAACTATGAAGCCAAGAGACCGACAATGAGGAAGTATTTGCACGAGGTGCAGACTTTGAAGAGGAGCTTCAAAAGCTTTGATATTGAGGCAATCCCGAGGGAAGAAAATGCGGAGGCAGACGCCTTAAGCAAGTTTGCTCTGGGAGTGGCCCCCGAGGAGAGTCGGAAGGTGCACTTTTTGGAGAGAGTAATTATCTCAGCCATCGATCCGTTGGAGGTTTGCGCTATTGAAGCAGGATCGGAGGAAGAAGAGAAACCCACCTGGATGACCCCGATGGTCACATACCTGACTACGGGGGCACTCCCCGATGATGAAGTGGCAGCTGTTAGGTTGCGCCGAATCGCGAGGAACTACGTGATGGTGGACAACCAGTTATACAAGAGGGGGCATGTAAAGCCTTTTCTGAAATGTGTGGCGGAGCCTGATACGAATCGGATCCTGAGAGAGCTGCACGAGGGAGTCGCGGCCTGTCATGAAGGGGCTCGATCCATTGTGACGAAGGCGTTGAATCTAGGCTACTATTGGCCTTCGATGAACAAGGAAGCGACAGCGATGGTCCAATCCTGTGATGCATGCCAGAGGTACGCTCCGAATATCGTGGTTCCCGCCGCGGACTTGATGTCCATCAGGAGTGCTTCGCCCTTCGCGCAGTGGGGCATTGATCTGGTGGGACCTCTTCCACAAGCGAAAGGTCAGTGCAAGTATTTACTCGTGGCCATCGATTACTTCTCGAAGTGGATAGAGGCAAAGGCGTTGGCCAAGATAACGGGACAGCAGATCCTCAAGTTCCTTCAAACTCAGATCATATCCCGGTACGGGGTTCCTCGAGTGTTGATTAGCGATAATGGCCCTCCGTTCAATGGGGCTCAGTTGAAGGAGTACCTGGAGTAATTGAACATCGAGCATCGGAAAGCTTCCGTCCACCATGCTCAGACCAATGGCCAGGTGGAATCAGCCAACAAGATTGTGATGGATGGCTTGAAGAAGAGAGTCTACGCCTTGCAAGGTCATTGGCTGGATGAACTTGAAAACGTACTGTGGGCTGTTAGAACAACACCCAAGCAATCGACGGGAGAGACTCCGTTTGGCCTTGTTTATGGCACGGAGGCAGTTGCTCCCGTGGAAATAGCGGTGGCGTCCCATCGTAGGAGGTATTACGAGCCTCTGACGAACGAGGAGATAAGACGTCTGGACTTGGACTTGCTTGAAGAGAAAAGGTGGAAAGCTGACGAAGTTCAGGCTCAGATGCGTTTGGCAACAGCCCGATATTATAATCGGCGTGTCAAGTCCCGACAATTCTTCGTGGGAGAACATGTCTGGCGGAGGAACGAGTTTGTCCATCAAGATCGGATCAACAAGCTATCGCCGAAATGGGAGGGACCTTACAAGATCGTAGGGATGCCAGCCCCGAATGCATACAAGCTAGAAGACCTTGATGGCAAGACATTGAAACATTCCTTCAGTGGCGAACACTTGAAGAAGTATCATGTTTGATATTAAGTCGCCGCGAATGGCGCAAATTGTCTATCGATAAAGATCCGATGTAAGCCAGCTTTGAGTTGTTAATGAATAAAAGTTGCTTTCGATCAAATTGCTTTTAGATTTATTCTAACTGTTAGTAAGACGTCCTGAAGGACGCGACAAAAGCCTTTTGAGGTACGATAAAAGCCTTTCGAGGTACGGACAAAAGCCCTACGGGGTATGAGTAAGTCGCCTTTATGGCGCGACAAAAAGCCTTTCGAGGTACGGACAAAAGCCCTACGGGGTATGAGTAAGTCGTCTTTATGATGCAACCAAAAGCCTAGGTACGAAAAAGCCCTAACGGGTCCGCGTAAGACATCTATATGATGCGGCAAAAAGCCTTAAAGGGTACGAAAAAGCCCTAACGGGTCCGCGTAAGACGTCTATATGACGCGGCAAAAAGCCTTAAAGGGTACGAAAAATCCCTAACGGGTCCGCGTAAGACATCTATATGACGCGGCAAAAAGCCTTAAATGGTACGAAAAAGCCCTAACGGGTCCGCGTAAGTCGTCTATATGATGCAGCAAAAAGCCTTAAAGGGTACGATTAAGTCGTCTAGAATGACGCGATAAAAGCCTTAATAGGTGCGAAAAATCATCTTAAGCGATGTACAAAATTGTCTTGAAAGGCATGGATGAGAAACCTTAAGTGGTAAAGTCCCGAGGAAAATTTCACGAAAGACATACGAAATTACATTAAGTGATTTGGACGAGAAACCTTAAGTGGTGAAGTCCCGAGTAAAGCATCGGAAGGATGTATGAAGTCATCTTAAGTGGTGCATCGGAACGTTTTAAGTAACGGATCTAAAGTCGCTTTAAATAGTGCAAACGATTATCGGGACCAAAATAGATGAAAGAAATTTCTTATATAAAGGCTCAAAGGCCTAAAGGTTCCGATACAAAAGATGAGGAGGAAAAATTACAAGGACTAAAAGAATAGAGCATTAAGCTTGGTCCTTGTTGGAAGTTGGGTCCTCAGCAACGTCGGAGGGAGTAAGATTCGGAGGGGCCTGGGCAGAAGGCTCCGCAGTCCGCGGAGTCGGGTCCGCGGCATCAGCCTCATCACTCTCCGCAGGGAGGTTGAAATACTTCTCCGCGATGGGGGCAAGGGTCTCGGACTTCTTGAAGTTGATGGAATCCTCGTATGCCGTGTAGAGCTCCTCGACGGCATTGAACAGAATGTTCTCCACCTTGGTTTTGCAGAACTTCACAGCATCCGCCTGGAAATCATCGGAGTTCCGATACTCCTCGCGACCCTGAGCCTTTGCCTCAGCCAGCTTGGCGGAGAATTCAGCCTTCTCGGCCTCAAGTTTCGCCTTGGCCTCCGCGAGAGCTTCCACGAACACGCCCTTTTCGTGGACGAGCTGCCTCTTCTCTGCCTCGTTCCGCCGCTGATCCTCCTGGGCCATCCTCTGCTCCCGACGCAGGACGGCCTCATGATCATGAACCTGCTTCTGCAAGCCCGTGGCCATCTCATCGAGGAGGGTCCGTTCCTTGGCTATCTTGTCCTTGGCCGCTACAGCCTCGTCGAGGTCCGCTTGGAGCTTGGCCAAAGCGTCGGGGTCCGACTTGGCTTGTGCCTCCTCCAAAGCACCCTTGAGAGCCAGGATGAAGCCAAAGCAGTGCTGCTGGTCCGCGGTTTCCTAAGACGAGAGGGAAAAAGATTAGAATCTGATAATCGAAAGTAAGAACAATGAAGAGAACACTGTAAAGGTAAAGTCTTACCTCCATCCGACGGATGGCCATATTGCGGAGCTCCTCCTCGATGTCCTCCCGCGCCAAGGAGATTGGCCGCCTCAAGGCTGGAGGAATTGACCCTGCCAGCAGATGCAGGGCCAATTCAGGCTGAAGGTCCCCCCGTTGGAGTGAAACCCCTTGAAGAGACTCGATCGGGTTCCAGGGAACCGTCTCCTGGTCGGGGGTGAAAACCTTGTAAAGATTTTCATCCACGGGGAGAGGAGGGATGACCCTGGAAGCCTCAGCCGGAGGAGCCACCTCGGTTGGAGGCTCGGGAGTCGGAGTGCGGAGCTCTGGAGGAGGACTCCGAGACACATCCTCCACAGTCGGCTTCAGGATGCTTTGACCAGGCCTTTGGCGGGGACGCAGACCGCCTTCATTTGGCTCCTCGGAGGAAGGGGAGGCCTCCAAGTTGGTCACCTGACGGAACTGAGCTTCCGTCGGGGCATCCTCTAGCATCGGCGCCTGTAGATTCGCGGCCCGTGCGGGAGTAGCAGCCTTCCTCGGAGTGAGAGCCTCCGATGGACCTGCGGTTGCGGGACGAATAAAGTCAGGTAGAGTATCATGGGGGCACCAGATGATTTGGCTCTCGAGATGTTGGTCCTTTCCAAAGAAGTTGTAGTATCCCGCATTGAGAACGCGGGGGGTTTCCTCTCGAAGGATGTATTTGATTTCTCGAACCCGCGATTCCCGATCAGCGGGGATAAACTCCTCGGGGACCAGCTTCCTATATTTCTTAATAGCACGACGAACACGCTTACCTTCCTCGGCGGTAGTGACCCCGAAGGCTTGGTCTATCTCCTCCCTTCGGGCCCGCTTGGCCTCGGTCCGCTCTGTAGTCGGGGGAGCAGCAGAAGAAGAAGCTCCCTTTTTCAGCGACTTCCGCTTCTGCTTGGAGCTACCTTGGACGGCATCAGTCTCCCCCTGCTTCAACATGAGATGAGTCAGCAGAGATGCCTTCTTGGCTGCAAAAATGAAAAGACAAAGTGGTTAGAAGTGTTACCCAGATGACCAAATCCTTGGAAACGGAATCGAGGAACCGGACTCCGATATGAATCAAGTCCTTCTCCACGAGCTTGTTGGCGTCGAGAGGAATGAAGGATTCCCCCCAACGGTAAAGCTGGACCTGTTGGAGAGTGTTGAGGTCATCCTCGGTGTAGACCTCGAGCTTGGGGGCAGGGTCCGCCACAACCTCCCATCGGGGCCATGGGACATAGCTGTTTTGGACGAAGAAGTAATACTTCTTCCATCCGCTATTGTCGGACCCTGAATCACGAATAAGCACCCGATCCTTATGGAACTTCCAGGTCTCGCTATCCCAGCCGAAACGTGAAAGTTTCTCATTGGTCCACTTGGGGAGTCGGGGGGAGAAGGAGCAAACACCAGCCTTATTACACTTCATTCCGTAGAAGGTGCGGAAGAGCAGCAAACTCTATGTCCACTGCTGGCGGAGGCACAGAAGCTGGAAAGCGTTCCACACGCGGATGGCATGAGGAGAGAAGGTGCAGGGGTGTGTCTGGTAGAAGTTGCACATCTCTTCCAGGTTCCCGCAAAAAGGGAATCGAATCCCAGCACTTATCTGCCCGGCAGAGACGAACACTTCTCCCTCTCGAGGACGCGTGACGATATGCTTCCTCCTGGTGGTGGGCTGAGACTCGTAGGGGAAGCGGGGTTCCCAGTCCGAGGTAATGCACCCTTCTCGGAGAGCAACCTCGTACGAGGTCTCGGAAATCTCATTAACAGCAAGCTCAAAGGTAAAAGGGGTCCTTGCCCCAGAACTAGTCTCGTCTAAAAATGGTTACAAACAGGAAAACTTGAGAAAGGAGGAGAAGGTAACATCAGCAAACCATGAAAACAGAGAAAGAAAACCTTACCAGACATTGTTGATGGTTGCTTGGAGAGGATGAAGAAGGGTCGGAAGGGCTGAAGGCCTTGGATCACTTGAAGAGCAAAAGAAACTTGGAGAAAAAGCTTCGAGTTCGAAAATGGCAGAACTTCCAGAAATTGAGACGGTGAAGAAGAAGTGAATAATGCCAGGGTTTTGGCGTTTATAAGCAAAAGGAAAACTAGACGGATTCAATCTGGACCGTTGAAGATGAATCGACTCTATCTTGATCGCCGAGATTATAGGCACGGTACGGAAGAGACGTTAGTGACGTAATGAGTACCTTTCCAGAAAGCAACAGCCACGCCGGTTTGGGCGTCGTTTCATAATCTCCAGCATTTAATGCTGCAGTAACCGAGGAGTCCCCTCGGATTTGGCAACTGCCCATAGAGCCCAGTGGGCCAAAGGCAGTCATGAGTGAGAAGCTCTGTCATTCGAGAATTGTGCACAAGGCAAAGGCCTCCGATGGTGATATCGGGAGGTCTGAAGACAAAAGCCTCCGATGGCAATATCGGGAGGTATGGAGATAAAAGCCTCCGACGATGAGGTCCGGAGGTCTGGAACTGGAAGACACGACGGACTGCAAGTCCTCCATGTCTTGGGGGCAAATGATGGGTTCCGATGTAATCGTTAGCCCCGGTAACAGTCAATGGATGGCGAGTAAGTCCAGTAAGCCTTGTGAAAGGCCTGGAAGGCCCAGAAGCCCAGTATGAAGGGTCCCGACCTTAGCGGTCCCGATATATGAGCTGAATGCTCCCGATGAGAAGCCTCTGAGTAGGCCCCGATATGCCTTTGAGAAGGCCCCGATAATAAAGCCCCGAGGAGGCTGGACCTGTCTCGTGAGACAAGAGGTCCTGGGTGGTGACCTAGAATGAGATAACTCTGGAGTCCCCGATATGAATTGGGACTTGTGATCAGAGGATAAGACCGAGAAACCCGCCTACTAGATAGAGTAGTGGGGAGATGGTTGAGATATAGATAACCTCCCCCGAGATACGCAGGGCGTGCCCGAGATACGCGGAGTATGGGCGAGATACGCGGAGCGTGGGGCGAGATATACGGAATACCGAACGAGATATACGGAATCATGGGTAAAACGGTCAGCCACGGTCACAGGTAATTGAGTAACTTCCCCTCCTATATAAAGGAGGAAGTTACCTCAGAAAACACATTCTCTAATACGAGTTTAGACTGCTACTACCCCATTGATCATATACTCATTTAGGCATCGGAGAGGGATTCTGGGTCACCACCCAGGTCATCCCCTTTTGCAGGATTACGCGGAGCCCAGGAGTTCGAGCTTTCGTCAAGAACGTAACGGAGCTTCGCCCGTGATCCAACACCAGGGTTTTGGCTTTTATAGATAAAAAGACAGCTGGACAGATTCAAATCCGGACCGTTGAAGACGAAACGACTCAATCTGGATTGTCGAGATTATAGGGGAAAGTACGGAAGAGACGTTAGTGACGTAATACTGCTTTTTCAGAAAGCAGCAATCACGCCTGCTTAGGCGTCGTTTCATCATCTCTTGCATTTAATGGTGGAGTAACCGAGGAGTCTCCTCGGATTTGGCAACTGTCCTTAGAGTCTCGAGGAATCGTGAGCGAGAAGCTCTGTGATTAAAGAGTTGCACCCAAGGTAAAAGCCTCCGATGGTAATATCGGGAGGTCTGAAGATGAAAGCCTTCGACGATGATGTCGGAAGGTCCGGAATTGGAAGACACGACGGACTATAAGTTCCTCATGTCTTGGGGGCAAATGATTGGTTCCGATGTAATCGTTAGCCCCGTTAACAGTCAATAAACGGCGGGTAAGCCTAGAGGGCCTCACGAAAGACCTGGAAGGTCCAGAAGCCCAGTATGAAGGGTCCCGACGAGATCGGTCCCGATATATGAACTGAATGCTCCCGACGAGAAGCCTCTGAGTAGGCCCCGATATGCCTTTGAGAAGGTCCCGATAATAAAGCCCCGAGAATGCTGGCCCTGTCCCGTGGGACGAGGGGTCCTGGGTGGTGACCTAGAATGAGACAACTCTGGAGTCCCCGATATGGATCGGGACTTGTGATCAGAGGATAAGACCAAGAAACCCGCCTACTAGATAGAGTAGTCGGGAAACGGTTAAGATACGGATAAACTCCCCCGAGATACGCAGGGCGTGCACGAGATACGCAAGGCGTGCCCGAGATACGCGGAGCGTGGGTGAGATACGCGGAGCGTGGGGCGAGATACGCGGAATCCTGAATGAGATATACGGAACGTGGGTAAACTGCCAGGCGCGGTTACAGGTAACTGAGGTAACTTCCCCTCCTATATAAAGGAGGAAGTTACCTCAGAAAGGTTACACTCTCTAATACGAACTTAGACTATTGCTATCCACCCCATTGTTCAAACTCTCATTTAAGAATCGGAGAGGGATTCTGGGTCACCACCCAGATCATCCCCTTTTTGCAGGATTACGCGGAGCCAAGGAGTTCAGGTTTTCCGTCAAGAACGTACCGGAGCTTCGACCGTGATCCAACACTCCTGAGTGACCTGCACCTAGAGGACGAGATGCTTCAGAAAGATAGTCAGGAAATTGGTCAGGATCCTTACACCAAATAACGCGCCGAGAAACGTATTGGTCTTTCCCGTGGTAGTTGTAGTAACCCGCTTTGAGGATGCGGGGAGTTTCCCCTCGGAGGAAGCGTTTAATCTCTTCGATTCGGACCTCCTTGGTGGAGGGGATCAACTCCTTAGGAACTTGCTTCCAGTATGATTTAATATTTAGGCGGAGCTATTTACCTTCTTCAGCATTTTGGACATTGAAGAGTCTGTCCACCTCCTCTACTCGGGCCCGCTTAGTCCTCTCCGCGGAGGGAGATGCCGACGGAGCGGTGGCCTTCTTGGCCGACTTCCTCTTCCGCGCGGGGCGTTGGACAATGTCGGTCTCCCCCTGCTTAAGGATGAGATTGGTCAGCAGTGATACCTTCTTAGCTGCAAACAACGGGAAACAGAGACATGGTCAGAAATATTACCCAAGGAACCATATTGGAGGGGCCGTCGTGGAGTTGACCCCCAGAGATCATATCGAGGAGACGGATCCCGGCATTCACCAGGTCCCGCTCCGTGAGAGAGTTAGCATCGAGGGGACTGTAAGACTCCCCCCAACGGTAAAGCTGGATGCAGTGAAGGATTTGGAAATCTTCAGAGTAAGTGTGATAAGCAGGAGGAGAGTCCGCTTCCACCTCCCATCGGGGCCATGGGATAGAACTGTTCTTAATAAAGAAGTAGCTCCTCTTCCACCCGCTATTTTCGGACCCTGTGTCGATGAGGAGCCCCCGACCCTTGACAACCTTCCAGGTGTCACTGGTCCAACTGCACCGTGCAAGCTGCTGCTTATTCCACTTGGGCATCCGAGGATAGAAGGCGCAAACCCCAGCCTCGTTGCACTTCATCCCGTAGAAAGTTCGGAAGAGTTGGAGGCTGTAGACTCATTTCTGTCGCGTTCCACACGCGGATGGCATGTGGGGAGAAGGTAGTTGGATGCGTCTTGTACTGGGCGCACGTCTCAACCAAATTCCCGCAGAAGGGGAATCGGATCCCAGCCGATATTTGTCCAGTGGAGACAAATATCTCCCCTTCCTCGGGACGAGTGACCACAGGGTCACCCGAGGCACGGTGGCGAGAGTAAGGAAGACGAGGCTCCTGATGGGTTCGACTACAGCCGTTAGGCCCTTTAACGGTGAGGAAACGGCAAATAGACCCGGTGGGCCCTAAACGAAGGCCAAGATGGCCCAGACAAAGGATCCCGACGAAGAGAGCCCGAGGATGAAAGGTCCCGACAGAGTCGGACCTGACAGGCGAGCGGAACGTTCCCGATGAGATGCCTCTGAGTAGGCCACGATGAAGAATCCCTGAGAACAATAGGCCCTGTCACAATGACGAGGGGCCCCGAGCGGTGACACAACGAGATAACTCTGGAGTCCCCGATGTTAGTCGGGACTCGTTATCAGAGGATAAGGCCGAGATACGCGGGGCGTGGCCGAGATACGCGGAACGTGGTTAAGATACACGGAGCGTGGCCGAGATACACGGGGCGTGGCCGAGATAAGCGAGATCATGGCCTAGATAGGCGGGATCACATCCGAGATACGCGGGATACGGGCTAACCACCCCCAACGGTTCACCAGGTAACTGAGGTATCTCTTCGCCTATAAAAGGGCAAGGGGTCACCTCAGATCACTTACGTTGAAATAGATTACTTGAGATTATTGCTTGCCAGTCCGGACGAAGTACTCATTTAAGCATCGGAGAGGGATTCTGGGTCACCGCCCGGTCTATCCCCTCTTGCAGGATTGCGTGGAGCGAAGGAGCTAGGGTCGCCGTCAAAGACCGTACCGGAGTTCCACCGTGATCCAACATTGACGCCGTCTGTGGGAATCAAACAAAAAGCTAATATGCCTTCTACTCGTTCAATGGTGGCTGGCAAGCAAAGAAGGCAAGGACAATCTGGTGGCTCTCGTCACCCCGCTGCAACAACTCTGAATTCACTACCTGAACAGGAGGAAAACCAGAACCATCCCGCTGATGAGCTCTCCCAGACAGGGGGGCATAATGAAGGTCCCGAGGAGATTGCCGCTCAGCACCAGGGCAATAGAGAGCAGGAGGCTCCCCCAGCTACGGACCTGACAAGAGCCGTGGCAGAAGCCATGCCCATGTTTTTGGCAGCCGTGGAGGCTCTCTTAGATCGAAGAGAGGCCGCGAGGAGGCAGGAGGAGATGCCCCCGTTAGAAGAAGCACCCCCGCCAGCAGAGGTTCGGAACGTACAGGAGGTTCCGCCCCGAGGCCAGGACAGGAGTAGGGCGTCCATTCAGCCAGAGAGATTCGTGGTTGATGGGCCAGGACCAGTACAGCACAGGACCATTCCCCTGAATAGTCCCATCACCCCTGATCAGGTGGTAAAGATCGTGAACATCTGCATGGGAGAGCAGAAGCCGCTGGTGTCGGAGCTGAGGGATCGATCTACTCATCCCTTCGTTCCTCGACTCATAGACACCCTAGCCCCGCCAGGGCTGGGTATCCCCACGATAAAGGAATACGATGGCGAAGGAGATCCGGTTCGTCATGTCCAGAAGCACCTCATGGTGTGTCTGGGAAGAGCCCCGACTGAAGATATAGTGTGTACGCTGTTCCCGAACACACTTGGGGAAAGAGCCCTGACCTGGTTCTTTAGTCTACCCCCAGGCTGCATCACTTGCTGGGCAGATATGCACGACCGGTTCATTCAGCAGTACCAGGGTCGTAGACGTTTGCTGAAGAGTGTGAGGTCCTTGACCCAGGTGGTACAGAGGCCCGACGAATCGTTGGCACACTATTACCAACGGTACACCGCCAGTATGGCGGAGATTGATGAGGAGATCTCGGAGGGTGAAACCATCCGTACATTCATTCGGAACCTAACGGCCCCCTATGGTTCCGACCTAATGCACAGCGTGGTTGAGAAAGCCGTGTGGAATATGGAGGCACTACAGAAGAGGGTGAAACGGCAAATCGATGTCCAGGAGTCGAAGATAGCTGCTGGAGAGCTGGAGCCCCCGAAGTCGAATAAAGGGAAGCAGTCGGTTAAACCTTTCGACGATCGTAAGTCAAAGGGTAAACCCGAGGGCAGTCGGGATCGAGGACGCTCTGGTCGGAGGGATGATAGACGTTCTTTAAGGAAGGACAAGCGGGAGGATCTCGACATTCCTCTCAACTGCTCCATGGCGGAGGTACTAACGGTCATGGAACGACAAGGTATCTCCAGGTACCCCCCAAAGAAGGATGGAGAATTCTTAGGATCCCGCACGGATCGCTATTGTCGATTTCACCGCGCAAATGGTCACGACACCAACCATTGTCGGGAGCTGAAGAAGGAGATCGAGAAACTGATCTAGAGGGGTAAACTCAAGGAGTTCGTTGGGGATAAGCGGTGCCGATCCCGCTCTCGGTCCTGATGGGTTCCGATGTAATCGTTAGCCCCGTTAACAGCCAATGGACGGCGAGTAGGTCTAGTGGGCCTCGCGAAAGCCTGGAAGGCCCAGAGGCCCAGCGTGAAGGGCCCCGACTTAAACGGTCCCGACATAAGAGCTGAACGCTCCCGACAAGAAGCCTCTGAGTAGGCCCCGATATGCCTTAGTAAAGGCCCCGATATGCCTTAGTAAAGGCCCCGATAACATAGCCCCGCAGAGGCTGGACCTGTCCCGTAGAGACTGAAGGTCCTGGGTGGTGATCTAGAATGAGACAACTCTGGAGTCCCCGACAGGAGTAGGGACTTGTGATCAGAGGATAAAGACCGAGAAACCCGCCTATTAGATATAGTAGTGGGAGACGGTTAGTGATAAAGATAAATCCCCCGAGATACGCAGGGCGTGCCCGAGATACGTGGAGTATGGGTAAGATACGCGGAGCGTGGGGCGAGATATATGGAATCCCAACCGAGATATACGGAATCGTGGCGAGATACACGGAATCATGGGCACAACGGCCAAGCATGGTCACAGGTAACTGGGCAACTCTTCCTCCTATATAAAGGAGGAGGTTACCCCAGAAAACGCATGCTCTCTAATACACATTGAGATTACTGCTATCACCCCCATTGATCACATACTCATTTAAGCATCGGAGAGGGATTCTGGGTCACCACCCAGGTCATCCCCTTTTGCAGGATTACGCGGAGTCCAGGAGTCCAAGCTTTCCGTCGAGGACGTAACGGAGCTTCGCCCGTGATCCAACATTGGCGTCGTCTGTGGGAACCTAACGAAAAGCCAAAATAGTTTCTACCAGATCAATGGCCGGTGGTGGCAAAAAGAAGCAGGTTCAGGCGGGTTGTTCTCGTCCCGCAGGAACTGTGAATTCCCCGTTACCAGAACGTGTTGCTGAACAAGGTGAGAACCCCGCTCTTTCCCAGACAGGGGGGCATGGTGATGGTTATGAAGTCTCAGTCCGAGACACGGAGATAAACAGGCAAGATATCCCGCGAAGGGAGGAGGACGAGGCTCCCCCGAACCCGGTGGGGCGTAGAGGAGAAGGAGTCCCGCGAAGGGAAGAGGGGTCGTCTTCGAACTCGGAGTTAGCCAAGGCAGTAGCAGATGATATGCCCATGTTCTTGGCTGCCATGGAGGCCTTGCTGGACAAGAGAGAGGCTGCCAGGAGGACAGAGGAGTTGCCTCCGCGAGAAGAGCTACCTCCACCCCCTCCGAGGGTGGTCCCAGAAGAACAAGATGTTCAGGAGGTTCCGCCCAGGAGCAAGGGTAAAGAACCAGTGCACCTGGAGAAGTTCGTGGTCGACGGCCCAGGACCAGTGCAAAACAGAACCATTCCCCTGAATGGCCCCATCACTCCCGATCAGGTGGTGAAGATCGTTAGCATCTGCATGGGCGATCAGAAGCAGATGACATCGGAGCTAAGGGATCGGTCCAGTCATCCTTTTGTTCCGCGGCTGATAGATACCGTTGCCCCGCCCGGGCTAGGTATTCCGACCATCAAGGAGTACGATGGTGAGGGGCACCCAGTTCGCCATGTTCAGAGGCATGTCCAGGCCTGTATGGGCAGGACTTCGAACGATGACCTCATATGCTCACTGTTCCCGATAACCTTGGGAGAAAGGGCCATGACTTGGTTCTTCAGCCTACCGCCGGGAAGCATCACCTGCTGGGCCGACATGCATGACCGCTTCATCAAGCAATATCAGGGCCGCATGCGTCTCCTGAAGAGTGTAAGGTCCCTGACCCAGGTGGTGCAGAGACCCGATAAATCGTTGGCATACTACTACCAACGGTTCACTGCTACTGCCGCGGAGATTGATGAAGAAATCTCGGAGGGAGAGACCATCCGTACTTTCCTGCGGAACTTGAGCGCTCCGTACGGTTCCGACCTGATGCACCACATTGGAGGGGCCGTCGAAGAGCTGCCCCCCGGAGATTATGTCGAGGAGTCGGATCCCGGCGTTCACCAGGTCCCGCTCCACGAGAGAATTGGCGTCGAGGGGAGTGTAGGACTCCCCCCATCGGTAAAGCTGGATAAGTTGAAGAGTCTGGAAGTCCTCATCAGTGTAGGTGTGGAAAGTGGGAGAAGAGTCCGCTTCCACCTCCCATCGGGGCCATGGGATTGAAGAATGTTTGATGAAGAAGTAGCTCCTTTTCCATCCACTGTTGTCGGACCCCGTATCAACCAGGAGTCCCCGACCCTTGACCACCTTCCAGGTGTCGTTGGTCCAGTTACACCATCCAAGTTGTGCCTTGCTCCACTTCGGCATTCGGGGGTAGAAGGCGCAAACCCCCGCCTCGTTGCACTTCATCCCGTAGAAGGTCCTGAAGAGCTTGAGGTTGTATACCCACCGCTGTCGGAAGCAGAGGACCTGGAAAGCGTTCCACAGGCGAATGGCGTGCGGAGAGAAGGTGGTCGGATGAGTTTTGTAATGCTGGCACATCTCGACCAGATTACCACAGAAGGGGAATCTGATCCCCGCTGATACTTGCCCCGTAGAGACAAATACCTCCCCTTTTCGGGGACGAGTAACATCAAGGTTACCCGAGGGACGAGGCCAGGGATACGGGAAACGAGGTTCCCAAGTAGAAGTGATGCACCCCTCTCGGAGAGCTGCATCATAAGCGGTGTTGGAGATTTCATTCAGAGCATAATCAAAGTTGAAAGGCTTTCTCCCCTCAAAGCTGGATCCACTGTCTGAAAAGTAGCAATGGCAAGGAAGGCACAGTGGGATTTCTGGAAAGCTGCAAACAAGGAAAAGATGAACGAGCAACGAAGAAGAAATCCTTACCAGACATGACGAATTGGAGGTTGAAGGAATGAACTGGGCGTTGCCGAAAAGATGGTCGGAAAAGCACTAATGGTCTTCGGAATCGCAAAAGCTTGAAATCACGAAGGAGAGCTCCTGAAAATTCGAAGACGGTAAAAGTGATCCAACACCCACGGTTAGGGTTTTATAGGCGAAGAGGACAGTTGAAGGGACACTTCGATCCGAGTCGTCGAAGTTGAAGAGTTTTAATCTGGACCGTTGAGATGGAACGTGCAGAAGGGCAATGGGCGTAATGATGAAACGGCCTGAAAAGCACTTTTCAGAAGAAACAGGCGCGAAAAATCAGGCACGAGTGCCGAAGACGTCGCTTCACTAGCTGCTGCATTTAATGAACTGGGGAATCAGAAAGTCCCCTCGGATTTGGCAGTTATCCACAAAGCATCGAGGAAACGTGAAGGAGAAGACTATTATTGAGTGACTATGCCAAGGGAAAGATCCCCGATTCCAATGTCGGGAGGTTGGGAGTTTGAAGACACGACGAACTAAAAGTCTCTCATGTCTTGGGGGCAAATGATGGGGTCGACTACAGCCGTTAGGCCCTTTAACGGTGAGGAAACGACAAATAGGCCCGGTGGGCCCTAAACGAAGGCCAAGATGGCCCAGACAAAGGATCCCGACGAAGAGAGCCCGAGGATGAAATGTCCCGACAGAGTCGGACCTGACAGGCGAGCGGAACGCTCCCGATGAGATGCCTCTGAGTAGGCCACGATGAAGAATCCCTAAGAACAATAGGCCCTGTCACGATGACGAGGGGCCCCGAGGGGTGACACAACGAGATAACTCTGGAGTCCCCGATGTTAGTCGGGACTCGTTATCAGAGGATAAGGCCGAGATACGCGGGGCGTGGCCGAGATACGCGGAACGTGGTTAAGATACACGGAGCGTGGCCGAGATACGCGGGGCGTGGCCGAGATAAGCGAGATCATGGCCTAGATAGGCGGGATCACATCCGAGATACGCGGGATACGGGCTAACCACCCCCAACGGTTCACCAGGTAACTGAGGTATCTCTTCGCCTATAAAAGGGCAAGGGGTCACCTCAGATCACTTACGTTGAAATAGATTACTTGAGATTATTGCTTGCCAGTCCGGACAAAGTACTCATTTAAGCATCAGAGAGGGATTCTGGGTCACCGCCCGGTCTATCCCCTCTTGCAGGATTGCGTGGAGCGAAGGAGCTAAGGTCGCTGTCAAAGACCGTACCAGAGTTCCACCGTGATCCAACAGCTCCCAGGTTTGGGTAATGCATCCTTCTCGGAGAGCTGCATCATAGGCAGTCACCGAGATTTCGTTGGGAGCGTAATCGAAGTTGAAGGGTTTTCTCCCCTCAGAACTGGATCCGCTGTCTGAAAATTAGCCATGGCAAGAAAAGGCGTAGTGGATTTTCGGAAAAAATGCAAACTGATCAAAGGTAAGGGAAAGGCTATGCTAACATTAGAGAAGGAATTTTTACCAGACATGGTGAATTGAAGCGAGAGGATGATTTTGACGGTCGCCAGAAGGCTGGTCGGAAAACAGGGAGCCGGAGAAGAACTTATACTTTCGAAGTTGTGGAGCTTTTGAAATTGCAGAAACGGTAAAAGAAGAACAGTGCCCAGGATTAGGGTTTTATAGAGGAAGGGACAGTCGAAAAGACATTCTAATATGGACCGTTGAAGCCGAAGCGTTTCAATCTGAGCCGTTGAGATAAAAGGGGGCAGAATGGAAAGAGACGTTAATGATGAAACGGCCTGAAAAGTGCTTTTTCAGAAAAAGTAGGCACAGGTGCCCAAAACCGTCGCTTCGTCACCTGCTGCATTTAATGGCCGAGTAACCGAGGAGTCTTCTCGGATTTGGTGACTATTCTCGAGGCATCGAGGAATCGTGGACGAGAAGATCAGTGTCAATAAATTTTGTCAAGGATAAAACCTCTGATACCGATATCGGGAGGTCGGGAGTTGAAAGACACGACGAACTGTAAGTCCCTCATGTCTTGGGGGCAAATGATGGGTTTCACTATAGCCGTGAGGCCCTTTAACGACGAGTAAACGGTGAATAGGCCCATTGGGCCCTAAAAGGGGTCAAGACGACCAATGCGAAGGGCCCCGACAAGAGGAGTCCCGATGGTGAAGGGTCCCGACAAGGTCGGTCCCGATAGGCGAGCTGGATGCTCCCGATGAGATGCCTTTAAGTAGGCCCCGATGTTGAATCCCTGAAGATGTTGGCCCTGTCACGATGACGAGGGGCCCCGAGCGGTGACACAATGAGATAACTCTGGAGTCCCCGATATTGGTTGGTACTTGCTATCAGAGGTTGAGGCCGAGAAACACGCCCACTATCAGAGTAGTGGGGGAGTGGCCCGAGATAAGCGGAAGGTGGCCGAGATACGCGGAGCGTGGCCGAGATACGTGGAGCGTGGCCGAGATACGCGGAGCGTGGGCTAACTGCCCTGGCAGTTCACCAGGTAACTAGGGTAACTCTTCTCCTATATAAAGGAAGAAGTTACCTCAGATCACACACAATTACATACGAATACTTTTATTTGCTTTGATTGCCACGAGATTCTCATTTAAGCATCGGAGAAGGATTCTGGGTCACCGCCCGGTCTATTCCCTTCTTGCAGGATTACGTGGAGCAAAGAACCTTGGATTTCCGTCAAGACCGTACCGGAGTTCCAACCGTGATCCAACAGCCCACTGGCTCCAAAAGAGGCCTAGAGGGCCAATATGAGGGGTCCTGACAAGGTTGGTCCCGACATATGAGCTGGACGCTCGTGATGAAATGCCTTTGAGTAGGCCCCGATGAAATGCCTTTAAGTATGCCCCGACGAAATGCCTTTAAGTAGGCCCCGATGTTGAATCCCTGAGGATGTTGGCCATGTCTCGATGATAAGGGGCCCCGAGCGGTGACCAAAGGAGATAACTCTGGAGTCCCCAACAAATGGGTTCGACTACAGCCGTCAGGCCCTTTAACGATGAGGAAACGGCAGACAGGCCCACCAGGCCCAAAATGAAGGTCAAGACGACCTAGGAAAAGGGTCCCGACGAAGGGAGTCCCGATGATGAAAGGTCCCGACAGAGTCAGTTCCGACAGATGAGCTGGAAGCTCCCGATGAGAAGCCTTTAAGTAGGCTCCGATGATGAATCCCTGAGAATGATTGGCCCTGTCACGATGACGAGGGGCCCCGAGCGGTGACACAACGAGATAACTCTGGAGTCTCCGACGGGAGTCGGGACTCGTTACCAGAGGATAAGGCCAGGATACGCGGGGCGTGGCCGAGATACGCGGAACGTGGTTAAGATACACGGATCGTGGCCGAGATACGCGGGAAGTGGCCGAGATAAGCGAGATCACATCCGAGATACGCGGGATACGGGCTAACCACCCCCAACGGTTCACCAGGTACCTGAGGCATCTCTTCGCCTATAAAAAGGCAACAGGTGACCTCAGAACGTTTACGTTAAACTACATACTCTGAGATTATTGCTTGCCAGTTCGTATTGGGCACTCATTTAAGCATCGGAGAGGGATTCTGGGTCACCGCCCGGTCTATCCCCTCTTGCAGGATTGCGTGGAGCGAAGAAGCTAGGATCGCCGTCAAAGTCCGTACCGGAGTTCCACCGTGATCCAACATTGGCGCCGTCTGTGGGAACGAACAAAAAGCTGATATGCCTTCTACTCGATCGATGGCGGCTGGCAAGCACAGAAGACAGGGGCAATCTGGTGGTTCCCGTCACCCCGCTGCAACAAATCTGGATTCAGTACCAGAACAAGAGGAAAACCAGAACCATCCCCCGGCTGAGCTCTCCCAGACAGGGGGGCACAATGGAGATCCCGAAGATATTGCTCCTCAGCACCAGGGCAATAGGGGGCAGGAGCCTCCCCCAGCTACAGACTTGACAAGGGCCGTGGCGGAAGCCATGCCCATGTTTCTGGCAGCCGTGGAGGCTCTCTTAGATCGGAGAGAGGCTGCGAGGAGGCAGGAGGAGATGCCCCCGTTGGAGGAAGTGGCCCCGCCAATAGAGGGTCGGAACGCACAGGAAGCCCTGCCCCGAGGCCAGGACAGAGGTAGAGCATCCGGTCAGCCGGAGAGGTTCGTGGTTGATGGACCAGGACCAGTACAGCACAGGACCATTCCCCTGAATGGTCCCATCACTCCCGACCAGGTGGTAAAGATCGTGAACATCTGCATGGGAGAACAGAAGCCGTTGGTGTCAGAGCTAAAGGATCGATCCACTCATCCCTTCGTTCCCCGACTCATCGACACCCTAGCCCCGCCTGGGCTAGGCATCCCCACGATAAAGGAATACGATGGCGAAGGAGATCCGGTTCGCCATGTCCAGAAACACCTCATGGCGTGTCTGGGAAGAGCCCTGAGTGAAGACATAATGTGTACGCTGTTCCCGAACACACTTGGAGAAAGAGCCCTGACCTGGTTCTTCAGTCTGCCCCCAGGCTGCATCACTTGCTGGGCAGATATGCACGACCGATTCATTCAACAGTACCAGGGTCGGAGACGTTTATTGAAGAGCGTGAGGTCCCTGACCCAGGTGGTGCAGAGGCCCGACAAATCGCTGGCACACTATTACCAGCGGTACATCGCCAGTGTGGCAGAAATCGACGAAGAGATCTCGGAAGGTGAGACCATACGTACCTTCATTCGGAACTTAACGGCCCCCTATGGTTCCGATCTGATGCACAGCGTGGCTGAGAAAGCTGTGTGGAATATGGAGGCACTGCAAAAGAGGGTAAAACGGCAAATCGATGTCCAGGAGTCGAAGATAGCCGCGGGAGAGCTGGAGCCCCCTAAGTCGAATAAAGGGAAGCAGTCGGTTAAACCTTCTGACGATCGCAAATCAAAGGGTAAACCCGACAGTAGTAGGAATCGAGGCCGCCCGGATCGGAGGGACGATAGACGCTCTTCAAGGAAAGATAAGCGGGAGGATCTCGACATTCCTCTCAACTGCTCCATGGCGGAGGTACTGACGGTCATGGAACGACAGGGTATCTCCCGGTACCCCCCAAAGAAGGATGGAGAATTCTTGGGATCTCGCACAGATCGCTACTGCCGAATCCATCGCGCAAATGGTCACGACACCAATCACTGTCGGGAACTGAAGAAGGAGATCGAAAAGCTGATCCAGAAGGGGAAGCTCAAAGAATTTGTCGGGGATAAGCGGTGTCGATCCCACTCTCGGTCCCGATCGCGGTCCCGTTCCCGATCCCGCGATCGGTCCCCAAAGAAGAAGAGAACCGATCCAGAGTCATCCGGTGCTCGCAAGGAGAGACGGGGCACTATCAATGTGATCCACGGAGGATTTGCTGCTGGAGGTGATACTTCATCTGCCCGAGAGGTCTATGCCTCTAGAATCCCTACGGCGGTGGTGTTGGGTAAGAGGTCCCGATCCTGGACCTTGAAAGAGGAAATGGTAATCTCCTTTTCGTCGGAAGACCTCATAGGCGTGGAGACTCCGCACGACGATGCCTTGGTAGTAACCTTGGATGTAGACGGGTTCGAAATGAAGAGAATTCTAATCGACGGGGGGAGCTTGTCTGACATCCTATTCATGGACGCGCTGGAGGCTATGGGGAAAACGAAGAAAGATCTAAAGGAGGCAAACTTCCCGATGGTCGGGTTCTCTGGCTCAACCTCCTATCCGCTAGGAGTAATCACCTTACCAGTGGAGTTTGGTAGCGGGTGGAAATCAGAAAGAAGGAACGTGGAGTTCGTGGTAGTCGATTCCGCGGGGACCTACAACGCGATCATCGGAAGAACCACCATTAACCCCCTGATGGCGGTTGCCTCGACGGTACACCAGAAGATGAAGTTCCCGACCGACCATGGAGTCGGAGAGATTAAAGGCGACCAGGTGGCTTCTCGAAAATGTTATGTTAACGCCACCCGAAGGAGGAGACGAGAGGCCATGACTGTCCTTCAGACAGACACGGATCCTAGAGAAGAGTTTGGGCGTCCCGCCCCCGTAGAAGATCTGAAAGAAGTCGAGATCGACGGACCACAGAGGAAGGTGAAAATCGGGTCTGCCCTGACTGAAGAGACAGCCCAGAAATTAATTGAATTATTAAAGGAGTTCAAGGAGCTGTTTGCCTGGTCCCCCAGCGATATGCCAGGAATCAGCCCCGATGTGATCGTACACGAGCTGAAGATAGATCCCGCGATCAAGCCTATCACGCAGAAAAGACGTCCGATGGGCACGGACAAGAAGATCGCGATCCAGCAAGAAGTGGGCAGGTTGCTCGATGCTGGGTTTATTAAAGAGCTCCGATTCCAAACTTGGGTTGCTAATCCCGTGCTGGTAAAAAAGACTAACGGGAAATGGCGAATGTGTGTGGATCTCCGCGACCTGAACAAGGCTTGCCCAAAGGACTATTACCCACTCCCGAGAATCGACCAGCTGGTGGATGCCACGTCGGGACATGAGCTGTTGAGTTTCATGGATGCGTATTCAGGCTACAACCAGATCAAGATGGCCAAGGAAGACGCTCCCCATACAGCGTTCTATGCAGACAGTGACATCTATCACTACGATGTCATGTCTTTCGGGTTGATCAATGCTGGGGCAACCTATCAGCGGATGGTGAACAAGCTGTTCGGAGATATGCTGGGGGAAACCATGGAGGCTTACGTGGATGATATGCTGGTGAAGTCCCGACAAGCCGAGGATCACGTGCACAACCTAACCATGGCATTTGAGCGGATGAGGCTCCACCAAGTTCGCTTGAACCCGACGAAATGCGCCTTCGGAGTCCATTCAGGGAAGTTTTTAGGCTTCATGGTGAGCCAGAGAGGAATAGAGGTGAATCCTGAGAAGCTGAGGGCAATCGAGGAGATGCAGTCTCCGATAAACCATCGGGAGGTACAAGTGCTGAATGGCTGACTAGCTGCAATGAACCGCTTCTTGTCCAAAGTCAGCGACCGATCAATGCCGTTTTTCGAAGTCCTGAGGGCCAACAAGAAATTCGAATGGACCGCCAAATGTGAAGAAGCGTTCCAAGCACTCAAGCAGCACCTTCGCACCCTCCCGCCGTTGGCGAAACCGGTTCCAGGCGAGCCGCTCTACCTTTATTTGGCTGTTTCTGAATTTGCCATTAGCTCTGTGTTAGTAAAGATTGTCGAGGGTAATCAAGTCCCCGTCTATTATGTAAGCAAGGCGTTTGCCAAGTCTGAATTAAACTATCCTGCCGTTGAGAAGTACCTCTTTGCGTTGATTATTACTGCTCGGAAGCTAAGGCCTTATTTCCACGCACACGAGATTACTGTGCTGACGAACCAGCCTTTGAAACATTTTTTGAACCTACCGGATGCGTCGGGAAGATTAGTGAAGTGGGCAGTGATGGGCCCCGGCTAAGGCCGTTAGGCCCCTTAACGATTGACAAACGGCGACTAGGCCCGTTGGGCTAGGAGCTGGGTTGCTGGAAGGCTAAGGGCTCCGACGGACGGAGGCCCCGACATGGAATAGCCCCGAGTGAGTATAGCCTCGATAGGGGAAAGCCCCGAAGATATCGGACCTGGACGTGGTCGGTCCCGATATGGGAGTTGACACCACTCCCCGACACCGAATCCTCAATGATGCAACTTGGGAGTCTCCGATAATGATCGAGACTCGCCAGTAAGAGCACAATCCCGGAAATCTCGCTATGATTACAGTAGTGATATAATGGGCGAGATATGTGGGATACGTATAACTGTACAGATACGTGGCGAGATATACGGCGAGATATGTGGGATAGTGGATCACAATCCAACCGCCTAATCAGGTAACTGGGATAGCCTTCCCCCTATAAAAGGAGGGAAGTTATCCCAGGTTAAGGTTACGTTTTTACACACATACACATACTGCTTGCTTGCCCTGTTGATCACCGTACTTACGTTAAGCATCGGAGAGGGATTCTGGGCCACCGCCCTCTATTCCCCTTCTGCAGGATTGCGAGGAGCTAAGGAATCCGTCACCGTAACCAGAGTTCCTGCCGTGATCCAACATTGGCGCCGTCTGTGGGAACGCAACAAAAAGCCAAAGTAAGTTTGCTTCCCTTTGACTCCATACCATGGCTGGCAACAAGCCGCAGCGATCAGGCAAGTAGGTTCAGACCACCAGCAATCCCCCTGAGGATGATACACAGCATCAGGATCTGAGAGACGATGGTGACAGCACTCACCGAGATGACACCACCAGGGAGGTTGTTCCTCCGCGAAGAGAAACCAGGTCGATGACCAGGAACGAGCTCCCTGGTGGATCCAGGAACGAGGCGCCTTCCCAGAGCCCAGAGCTGGCCAGGGTAGTGGCAGAGGCCATGCCCCTATTCATGGAGGCCATGGAGGCCCTCTTAGACCGAAGAGAGGCTGCCAGAAGGCAGGCCGTAGATCTACCGCCGCTCCCTCCGCGGCGAGATGCTTCCAGAAGGCAGGTGGACGACAATCTGCCGCCACCTCCCCCGTTGAGGGAACAGCCCGTTCCCCCCAGGCATCCGAATCCAGCACCGGCGGAGAATTTTGTGGTCGATGGACCAGGGCCAGTACAGCAAAGGACTATTCCCCTGAATGGTCCCCTCACTGCTGATCAGGTGGTGAAGATTGTGGGTATTTGCATGGGAGATCAGAAGCCCATGATGTCGGAGTTGAGGAGTCGGGAGACCCATCCCTTCATTCCCAGGCTGATCAATACCCTGGCCCCTCCAGGCTTGGGTATCCCGAAGATAGAGGAGTACGACGGGGACGCGGACCCGGTCCGCCACGTACAGAAGCACCTGACAGCGTGCATGGGCAGGACCCCAGATGAGGATGTTATCTGCGCGTTGTTCCCGAGTACCTTGGGAGAGAAGACTTTGACATGGTTCTACAGTCTGCCCACCGGATGCATAACCTGTTGGGAGGATATGCATCAGCGATTCATCGCCCAGTACCAAGGGCGTCGACGGCTGCTGAAGAGTGTTCGGACCCTGCATGAGGTGGTCCAGAGGCCCGACGAATCGCTGGTCCAATACTACCAGCGTTACACGGCTGGCATGACCGAGCTGGATGAGGAGATATCGGAGGGCGAGGCCATCCGTACCTTCTTGAAAAACCTCAATCCCCCCTACGGCTCCGACTTACTGCACAGCGTCGCGGCCAAAAACGTCTGGAGCATGGAGGCGCTTCAGGCGAGGGTGAAACAGCAAATCGACGTCCAAGAGTCGAAGATCGCTGCCGGAGAGTTGGCTCCTCCCAAGGGGCGCGGAGGAAAGCAGTTGTTCAAACCATTGGACAACCAAAACAAGAAGGATAGCTCCGAGAGTAGTCGGAGTCGTGGACGCCCTGATCGAAGGGAGGATAGGCGTCCGACAAAGAAAGACAGTCAGAGGGAGGAGTTTACCCCCCTCAACAGGCCTTTGAGAGAGGTCTTGGCCGTAATGGAGAGGCAAGGCCTCGCTCGTTTCCCCAAAAAGAAGGAAGGCGAAAAGTTGGGCTCCCGCACCGACCGTTACTGCCGATTCAATCGGGCCACTGGTCACGACACTGACCAGTGTCGGGAGCTGAAGAAGGAAGTAGAGAAGCTTATCCAGAGGGGTAAGCTGAAGGAGTTCGTGGGGGATTCGCGCTGCAAGCCCCATTCCCGATCTCGGTCGAGATCCAAATCTCGATCGAGGTCCCCAAGGAAGAGAAGGTCCGAAGCGGAGCCTTCGGAGGGCCCATCAGGGTCCCGACAGAAGAGGGTCATTAATGTGATCCATGGAGGGTTCGCTGCAGGAGGAGACACATCGTCTTCTCGGGAGCGTTACGCCAACCAGGTGCCCGTAGCAGTGGCCTTGGGAAAAAGGTCCCGGTCATGGACCTCGAAGGAGGAAATGGAGATTACCTTCTCGGCGAAGGATCTGGAGGGAGTAGAGACCCCCCACGAGGATGCCCTAGTCGTGACACTGGATGTAGGTGGATTCGAAATGAAGAGGATCCTCATTGATGGAGGAAGCTCCTCCGACATCCTCTTCTCCGACGCCCTGGAGCAGATGGGGAAGAAGAAGAAAGACCTACGGGAGGTTAACTTCCCGATGGTAGGATTTTGCGGCACAACCTCTTATCCGTTGGGGGTTATTACGCTGCCTGTGTGGTTCGGCAGTGGCTGGAAAATGGAGAAGAGAGATGTGGAATTCGTGGTGGTCGAATCCACAGGGACGTACAGTGCGATTATTGGGAGAACCACCATCAACCCGCTGATGGCAGTGGCCTCGACTGTCCATCAGAAAATGAAGTTCCCGACTGAGAATGGGGTCGGTGAAGTAAAAGGCGACCAGGTGGCGTCGAGACGGTGTTATGTCAACGCCACAAGGAGATCGAGGAGGGAGGCTATGTCGGTTCTCCAGACAGACACTGATCCTCGAGAGGAGTTTGGGCGCCCCGCCCCCATGGAGGACCTAAAAGAAGTCGAGATAGATGGGCCCGAGAGGAGGGTAAAGATCGGATCCGCCCTAACCGAGGAAAGGGCTCAGGAGTTGATCGCGCTCTTGAAAGAATTCAAGGAGTTGTTTGCCTGGTCCCCGAGCGATATGCCAGGAATCAGCCGTGACGTGATCGAGCATGAACTGAATATCGACCCTACGATCAAGCCGATCGCGCAGAAGAGACGTCCGATGGGGACAGACAAGAGGATCGCAATCCAGCAGGAGGTTGGCAGGTTGCTCGACGCTGGGTTCATTAGGGAGATCCGATTCCAGACTTGGGTAGCCAACCCAGTGCTGGTGAGGAAAAGCAACGGGAAGTGGCGGATGTGTGTCGACTTCCGCGACCTGAACAAGGCTTGCCCGAAGGACTGTTATCCGCTCCCGCGGATCGACCAATTGGTGGATGCTACATCGGGGCATGAGCTGCTAAGCTTTATGGATGCTTATTCTGGTTATAACCAGATAAAGATGGCGAAAAAGGATGCCCCACACACCGCCTTCTACGCTGACAGTGAAGTCTTCCAGTACGATGTCATGCCTTTCGGCCTGGTGAATGCGGGGGCGACCTATCAGAGAATGGTGAACAAGCTGTTCGGGGATATGCTTGGAAGTACCATGGAAGCCTATGTAGATGACATGCTGGTGAAGTCCCGACGAGCATCGGACCACGTTGGTAACTTGGCAATGGCCTTCGAGAGGATGAGGCTCCACCAAGTCCGCCTGAATCCAGCCAAATGTGCCTTCGGAGTACATTCAGGGAAGTTCTTAGGCTTCATGGTGAGCCAGAGGGGGATCGAGGTGAATCCCGAAAAACTAAGGGCGATAGAGGAGATGCAGTCCCCGACAAACCATAGGGAGGTGCAAGTGCTGAACGGTCGACTGGCTTCGATGAATCGCTTCCTATCCAAGGCAAGCGACCGGGCGATGCCATTTTTCAATGTGCTGAGGGCCAACCGACAGTTCGAATGGACCGCCGAATGTGAGGAGGCGTTCCAAGCGCTCAAACAACATCTCCGCACCCTCCCACCACTAGCAAAGACAGCTCCAGGCGAGCCACTCTATCTTTACTTGGCTGTTTCTTCGTTTGCAATAAGCTCTGTTTTAGTTAAAGCTGTCGAGGGCAATCAACTCCCCGTCTATTATGTAAGCAAGGCGTTTGCCAAGAGTGAAATGAATTACCCTCCGATTGAGAAGTACCTCTTTGCGTTGATTATTACCGCTAGAAAGTTACGGCCTTACTTCCATGCGCATGAAATTACGGTGTTGACCGATCAGCCATTGAAACACTTCTTGAACCGGCCTGATGCGTCGGGGAGACTAGTAAAGTGGGCTGTGGAACTTAGCGAGTTTCGGATTCATTTCGCTCCGAGAACAGCTATCAAAGGGCAGGCATTGGCCGACTTTATAGTTGACTCTACTGTTCCCGATCCTGAAGCAACGGAAACAGTAGAGGGGGCAACCGAGAATACTGAAGAGGTCCCGACGGCGGAGCAGTCGGAACAGCCAAATAAGGAGAACACCTGGGAGTTGTACACGGATGGCTCCTCAAGCTCGGATGGATCCGGTGCGGGGTTCGTATTGATTCCGCCAGGCGGGGCGGAGCCACTTCGATATGCATTGGCCCTAACATTTAGAGCCACCAATAACGAGGCGGAGTATGAGGCTCTTATAACGGGGCTGAAAATCGCAAAGGGCACTGGAATTGAACATTTGAAGGTGAAGTGTGATGCTAGCCTGATTGTAAATCAGGTCCGGGGGCAGTATGGAGCAAAGAACCCGATCATGAAGAAGTACCTTCAGGAGGCTCGGACCTTGAAGGAGAGCTTCAAAAGCTTTGATATCGAGGCAATTCCGAGGGGAGAGAATGTAGAGGCTGATGCCTTGAGCAAATTTGCCTTGGGGCACATTTGGAAGAGAGTCGGAAGGTACACTTCTTGGAGAAGGTGATTCTATCGACCACCGATCCGTCGGAGGTGTGCGCCATCGGAACGGGATCGAAGGAAGAACCCACTTGGATGACCCCGATAATCGCGTACTTAACTACGGGGGCACTCCCTGAAGATAAAGTGGCAGCGGAGCGACTGCGACGAATGTCAATTAATTACGCGATGGTGGATAACCAGTTGTACAAGAAGGGTCTGCTTTCGACTCCTTTCTTGAAATGCGTGGCCGAACCCGATACGACTCGGATTCTGAGGGAGTTGCATGAAGGAGTCGCGGCATGTCACGAAGGCGCTCGGTCTATCCTGAGGAAGGCGCTGAACTTGGGATATTATTGGCCCACGATGAATAAGGAAGCAACGGCGCTTGTCCGATCCTGTGACGCGTGTCAGAGATATGCTCCGAATATCACAGCCCCCGCTGCCGATTTGATGCCCATTGGGAGTGCTTGGCCCTTCGCGCAGTGGGGCATTGACCTGGTGGGACCCCTTCCGAAAGCAAAAGGCCAGTGCACACATTTGCTTGTCGCGATTGACTACTTCTCGAAGTGGATCGAGGCTAAGTCGTTAGCCAAGACAACAGCGGGACATATTATCAAGTTCCTTCAGACCCGAATTTTGTCGAGATATGGGGTGCCGAAGGTGATAATCAGCGACAATGGTCCTCCGTTTAATGGGGCCCAGGTGGAGAAGTTCCTGGACGAGTTTGGTATCGAGCATCGGACAGCATCCGTCCATCACGCTCAGACCAATGGGCAGGTGGAGGCTGCCAACAAAATCGTGATGGAGGGTTTGAAGAAGAGGGTCTATGCTTTGGACGGAAAATGGCTGGACGAACTGGAGAACGTGTTGTGGGCGGTCCGAACGACACCCAAGCGGTCAACAGGTGAAACCCCGTTTGCACTTGTTTATGGGACGGAGGCGGTCGCTCCCGTGGAAATCGCTGTGGCGTCCCATCGAACCAGAAGCTATGAGCCCTCGACAAGTCCAGAAAGAGCCAGGATAGGACCTTTGACGAATGACGAAACAAGGCGCCTGGAGTTATCCTTGCTAGAGGAAAAACGGCTGGAGGCCGACATAGTGCAAGCTCGGATGCGCTTGGCGACGGCCAGGTACTATAATCGGAAGGTCAAGTCGCGACAGTTCTACGCGGGAGAACTGGTCCTGCGTCGGAATGAGTTCGCCCTACAAGATCGGATCAACAAGATGTCCCCGAAATGGGAAGGGCCTTACAAGATCGTAGGCATGCCGGCCTCGAATGCTTATAAGTTAGAAGACCTCGATGGCAATGTATTAAGAAACACATTTAGTGGTGAACATCTGAAGAAATGTCATGTTTAACAAATAAGTCGTCCGTAGAGGCGCAAAGATGTAATTAAGTCGCCCTGAGTGGTGCATGCTATGTAAAAGACATCGATCAATAAAGAGGTTACTTCTGATCAAAGTATTCCTAAGTTGTTCTCGATACATAAAAAGCGTCATTGGACGTCCGAAAAATCCTTAAGTTTTTAAGGTCCGATTAAAAGCGTCATTGGACGTCCGAAAAATCCTTAAGTTTTTAAGGTTCGATTAAAAAGCGTCATAGGACGTCCAAAAAATCCTTAAGTTTTTAAGGTTCGATTAAAAGCGTCTTAGGACGACGGAAAGCCTTAAGGTTCTTAGGGTCCGATAAAAGCGTTATGAAGAACATAATGTAATCGGAAATGATATTAATAAAAGGCTCGAAGGCCTAAGAGGTTCAATACAAGAGAGATAATGATGAAGGACTACAAGGACTTAAGTTATAAAATATTAAGCTCGGTCCTCGGATGCCTTAGGGTCGGATGCTGGATTTTCAGAGGGCTTCGGAGAGGTAGGATCGGAGAATCTGCAGGGGGGTCGTCGGCATCTTCGGAGGAACTCTCCGACGGGAGGCTAAAGTACCTTTCTGCGGCTCGGCCGAGAATCTTGGACTTCCTCAGGTCGATGGAGTCCCCGTAAGTTTCGTTAAGCTCTTCGACAATGTCAAGGAAGGCATTCTGCAAGTCTTCCTGACAATGCTTCGCCGCATCCGCTTTGATGTCCTCCGAGCTCCGATATTCTTCGCGGCCCTGGACCTTCGCGTTTGCTATTTGGGCGGAACGGTCCGCCTTTTCCTCCTCCAGCTCCGCGATAGCCCTTTGCTTCTCAAGCTTCAGCCGATCAGCAGTTTCCTTCAATTCCGCTTTATCAAAGGCGGCCTGATTCCGATCGGCTAGGGCCGTTTGCTGCTCCCGCCTAAGCGAGCTCTCAAGGCTTTGAATCCGCCTTTGCTGGGATTGAGCCTCTTGAACAAGCTTGGCCTTACCCTCCTCAGCCTGCTGCCTACCTTCTTCGGCTTGCCTTCTGCCCTCTTCCGCTCGGAGTCTTGACGCCTCGGAGGTGGCCAGGTCCTCCTGGAGCTTAGTCAAGCTCTCGATGTTGGAGTTGGCCCGTTCTTGCTCCAAAGCCTCCTGCAGGGACAGGATGTAGCCGAAACAACGATCCTGGTCCGCCATTTCCTGAGGACAAATATAGCTTAGTATTTGATAGTCGGAATACTTTCAGATGAGTAAAAGCAAAGTATAACCTACCTCTACCCGACGGACGGCCATTTGACGGATGTCCGCCTTGATGTCCTCCCCTTCCAGTGAAAGGGGACGCCTCAGTGATGGCGGGATCGAGCCTGACATCAAGTGCAAGGCCAAGTTCTCCTCCTGGCACCCCCGATGTAGAGAACTCTCCTGCAGAGACTCCACCGGTTTCCAAGGCTCCGCACTCTGGTCCGAGGAGAAGGCCTGGTAATAGTCTCCATCCAAGGGGAATGGAGGTACTACCAGACGGGCTCCCCCATCTTCACTTGTCCGAGCTTCGGGGGTCGCGCTCCTAACAGGTGCCGATGTTAGCGCGAGGGGGAGTGGGGACGTCTCCTTAACAGATGACTCAGCAGGAGTCGGCCTCGATTTTCGTCGGAGGACTAGGCCTTCCTCCTCAGCTTGGTCCTCGGAGAGGGAGTCCTCCAAGTTGACCACCCGACTGAATTGGCCACGGACTTCTGTCGGGGCATCATCTACCCCCGGCTCCGCTGCAGGCACGGGGTATGAGGCAGATGCAGTAGGTGCGACGTCCGTGTGACCTGCAGCGGGACGAACAAGGTGAGGAAGATTATTGATATCGGTATACCAAAATAGACAACGCTCCACATATTCCTCGCAGCCGAAAAAGTTGTAATAACCCGCTTCGAGGACGTGTGGAGTTTCCCCTCGAAGGACGAGCTTGACGTCCCTGATCCGCCCTTCCATGTCGGGGGCCTGAAGGTCCTGAGGAACCAACTGTCTATATCTTTTTATAGCACGAAAAACTTCCTTACCTTCCTTTTCGGAGCGGACGCCGAAGGCGGCCCTAACCACGTCCGCATTAGTCTGCTCCTCGGGTGTGGGGGCAGACCTCGATGCCTCGGAGGTCTTCTTCTTCTTCTGAGACGGCTCCGACGCGTCGGAGGACTTTCTCCTGGACGATGACTTCTTCTTACGTTTCAGCGAGTGGGAGGCATCGGTATCCTCCTGAAACAGATGGGCGGTCAGCGATGATCGATGGGCTGTAAGCAATGAAAACAAGAAATAATTAGAAGATTACCCAGAGAATTACATTGGAACGGCCATCACGAATTTTTCCCCCGGCTCGGGGATCAATCAGCATGATGGAAATTTTTATCCGTTGTCGGTCAGTAACAGAAGTGGCCTCGAAGGGCTGATAACCCTCCTCCCAGCGACGGGCTTGGATGAGCATCAAAGCCCTCTTAGTCTGTTCCGACCATTTATGGAAGGGCACAGGAGGGTCAGCTTCTACGGCGGTCTTTGGCCATTCGATGGGACCAGGCTTGATGAAAAAGTACTGTTCTTTCCAGTTGGCATTGTCATGCCCCTTGTCGTGGATGATGGCCCGTTCCTTGCAAATCCTCCAGGACACCTTCCTATCCCAACCCATCTCCTTATATTGCTCGTCGGTCCCCTCGGGTTGGCGGGGGGTAAAGGAGCAGATCCCATCATTGTTGCAGGTCATCTTATAGAGGACCCGCCAGAGCTCCAGAGTATAGCTCCAGTCCTCTTTGTTAAGATCACACCACACTTGAAAGGCAATCCATGTGCGGATTGCGTGTGGAGAGAAGGTCGTGGGGTAAGTCTTGTAGTGGTTACATAGCTCCACCCAACTCGGACAAAACGGGAGTCGGATTCCCGCACGGATCTGCCCTGGGGAGATGAACACCTCGCCTTCATTAGGGAGTGTAACCCGGGTTTCGCGAGGATTGAATTTGAATTTCTCATAGGGATAGCGAGCCCCGAAGGAGGATTCGAAGATACCACCTTCTCGGCAAGCCCTATCGTAGTTAATAGGTGCAAGCGAGTTCTTGAGATACTTGAAGACAAAAGGTGGTCCATCATGGGAAGACCCGCTGTTGGTGGCAGATCCCTCGGCTGAAAAACGTCGATGGAAGGAAGGAGGGGAAATTGAAACCTAAGAAGATCAAAAATGGAGGAAAAAATGGTAATAAGGTGAAAAATCTTACCAGACATGGTGACTGAAGTCTTGATCGGAAAAGCTTGAGTGCTTGAAGCGCCGGTGAAAACTTGAAGTATGGAGGATCAAGGCTCTTGGGATCGCAGAGAAGAAGGAGTAGAGGAAAAGTGAAACAATGTCTGGGTTTAGGGTTTTATAAGAGAAGGAAGAGAGAACTGAAGGGGCGGGCAATCTGAGCCATAGAATTCAAAACGATTCAATCGGAATCGTCCAAAGTGAAACGTGCTAATCTGAAGAAGGCGAAACGATTTTGATTTGAACCGTCGGGACGCATGGAAGATAGATAAGACAGGAATGATGACGTACCGTGGTGGTTGAAAAGTGCTTTTTCAGAAAGCAGGCGTGCAGAACCCGAGGCGTTCCTTCACCTTCTATCAGCATTTAATGCTGGTCTGATCGAGAAATCCTCTCGAATCCAAGCAGGATCCCAAAAGATCTTGAAGAGATCCGAGGCAAAGGCCTCCGACGAAAGTAGGGCAAAGGCCTCCGATGTTTTAAATAAAGACCCCCGACAGGGATGTTGAAGGGTCCGATATTGGAAGACGCGACGCACTATAAGTCCCTCACGTCTTGGGGGCAAATGATGGGCCCCGGCTAAGGCCGTTAGGCCCCTTAACGATTGACAAACGGCGACTAGGCCCGTTGGGCTAGGAGCTGGGTTGCTGGAAGGCTAAGGGCTCCGACGGACGGAGGCCCCGACATGGAATAGCCCCGAGTGAGTATAGCCTCGATAGGGGAAAGCCCCGAAGATATCGGACCTGGACGTGGTTGGTCCCGATATGGGAGTTGACACCACTCCCCGACACCGAATCCTCAATGATGCAACTTGGGAGTCTCCGATAATGATCGAGACTCGCCAGTAAGAGCACAATCCCGGAAATCTCGCTATGATTACAGTAGTGATATAATGGGCGAGATATGTGGGATACGTATAACTGTACAGATACGTGGCGAGATATACGGCGAGATATGTGGGATAGTGGATCACAATCCAACCGCCTAATCAGGTAACTGGGATAGCCTTCCCCCTATAAAAGGAGGGAAGTTATCCCAGGTTAAGGTTACGTTTTTACACACATACACATACTGCTTGCTTGCCCTGTTGATCACCGTACTTACGTTAAGCATCGGAGAGGGATTCTGGGCCACCGCCCTCTATTCCCCTTCTGCAGGATTGCGAGGAGCTAAGGAATTCGTCACCGTAACCAGAGTTCCTGCCGTGATCCAACAGGCAGTAGAGCTTAGTGAGTTTCGAATACACTTTGCTCCAAGAACGGCCATTAAAGGCCAGGCATTGGCAGATTTTATAGCAGAATCTACAGCCCCCGATCTGGAAGAAGCGGGCCCTGTAGAGGGGGCAACCATGGAGGTCCCGATAGAAGAACAACCAGAGAGGGCAGAGCAATCAGAACAGCCAAACAAGGAAAATACCTGGGAGATGTACACGGATGGCTCCGCGAGTTCGCACGGATCAGGAACGGGCTTTTTGTTGATACCACCGGGTGAAGGTGAACCGCTCCGATATGCCTTGGCTTTAACATTCAAAGCCACAAACAACGAAGCGGAGTATGAGGCTCTCATCACGGGCCTGAAAATTGCTCGAGGCACGGGAGTCGATCACTTAAGAGTGAAGTGTGACGCAGCTTTAATCGTAAACCAGATTCTAGGGCGATACGAAGCTAGGAGTCCGATAATGAAGAAGTATCTACGAGAGGTACAAACCTTGAAGGAGAGCTTTAAAAGCTTCGACATCGAGGCAATCCCGAGGGAGGAAAACGTAGAGGCAGACGCCTTGAGCAAATTTGCCTTGGGGGCACCCTTGGAAGAAAGTCGGAAGGTACACTTCTTAGAAAAGGTGATCTTATCAAACATCGACCCAACACAGGTGTGTGCCATTGAAGCGAGATCGGAGCAGGAGCCAACTTGGATGACCCCGATAGTCGCGTACCTGACTACGGGGGCAGCCCCCGATGATAAAGTAGCACCGGACAGGATACGTCGGATCGCGGCCAATTATGTGATGCTGGACGATCAGCTGTACAAGAAGGGCTGGTTATCGACTCCGTACTTGAAGTGTGTGGCAGAACCCGACACCAATCGGATTCTGAAAGAGGTGCACGAAGGGGTCGCGGCTTGTCATGAAGGGGCCCGATCCATCATGAGGAAAGTGCTGAACTTGGGCTATTATTGGCCCACGATGAGCAAGGAAGCAACGACGTTGGTCCGATCCTGTGACGCGTGCCAGAGGTACGCCCCGAGTATCGTGGCTCCGGCCGCTAATCTGACATCCATCAAGATCGCGTGGCCCTTCGCGCAGTGGGGCATCGACTTGGTGGGACCTCTTCCACAAGCACAAAGACAATGTAAGTATTTACTTGTAGCAATCGATTATTTTCGAAATGGATAGAGGCGAAGGCATTGGCCAGAACAACGGGGAACCAGATCGTCAAGTTCCTCCAGACCCACATCGTATCCAGATACGGGATTCCTAAGGTGGTGATCAGCGACAATGGTCCACCGTTTAACGGCTCTCAGGTGAGGGAGTATCTGGAAGAGTTGAACATCGAGCATCGGACTGCTTCTGTACGCCATGCTCAGACTAACGGCCAGGTGGAATCAGCCAACAAAATCCTGATGGATGGCCTAAAGAAGAGGGTTTATGCCTTGAAGGGCAAGTGGCTGAACGAACTGAAAAACGTGCTTTGGGCTGTTAGAACGACACCCAAACGATCAACGGGAGAGACTCCGTTTGGCCTCGTTTATGGCACGGAAGTTGTCGCCCCCGTAGAGGTAGCTGTGGCGTCCCATCGGATGAGATATTACGAGCCCCTGACGAACGATGAAGTGAGACGTCTGGACTTGGACTTACTCGAAGAGAAGAGGCGGGAAGCCGATGAAGTCCAAGCTCGAATGCGATTGGCGACGGCCAGGTACTACAATCGGCGAGTGAAGTCCCGACAGTTCTTCGTCGGGGAGCTGGTTTGGCGTCGCAACGAGTTCACCCTTTTGGATCGAATCAACAAGATGTCACCAAAATGGGAAGGACCTTATAAGGTCGTGGGGATGCCAGCTCCAAATGCGTACAAGTTGGAAGACCTCGATGGCAGAACGTTAAAGCATTCTTTTAGTGGCGAACACTTGAAGAAACACCATGCTTGAAGAAAGTCGCCTTAAGTGGTGCCCGATAAAGTCGCCTTAAGTGGTGCCCGATGTAAAATCGCCTTAAGTGGTGTATGCTGTTTATCGTTTAATTCGATGTAAGCCAATTTTGTGCCGTCAATAAATAAAGAGGTTGCTTCCAATCAAGAGTTATTCCTGGATTTATGCTAAGTATCAAAGTCGCCTTAAGTGGTGCACGAGTAAAGTCGCCTTAAGTGGTGCACGAGAAAAGTCGCCTTGAGTGGTGCACGAGTAAAGTCGCCTTAAGTGGTGCACGAGAAAAGTCGCCTTGAGTGGTGCACGAGAAAAGTCGCCTTAAGTGGTGCACAATCCTTAGATTTATTCTAAGTACCAAAAAGTCGCCTTGAGTGGTGCACGATATTAAGTCGCCTTAAGTGGTGCACAATCCTTAGATTTATTCTAAGTACCAAAAAGTCGCCTTGAGTGGTGCAAGATATTAAGTCGCCTTAAGTGGTGCACAATCCTTAGATTTATTCTAAGTACCAAAAAGTCGCCTTGAGTGGTGCACGATATTAAGTCGCCTTAAGTGGTGCACAATCCTTAGATTTATTCTAAGTATCAAAAAGTCGCCTTGAGTGGTGCACGATGTTAAGTCGCCTTAAGTGGTGCACAATTCTTAGATTTACTCTAAGTAATAATCAAGTCGTCTTAAGTGATGCGTGATTCTTAGATTTACTGTAAGTAATAATTAAGTCGTCTTAAGTGATGCGTGATTCTTAGACTTACTCTAAGTAATAATTAAGTCGTCTTAAGTGATGCGCGGGACTAAGTCGCCTTAAGTGGTGCAAGTTATTAAATCGTCGGGAAGGACGTACGAAAATGTATTAAGTGTCGAAGTATCGACCCAGGCAAGTATAAAACCACTTGAAGAAATGTATCGAGAAAATCGGAACTGAGAAAGTCTGATAGTTGATAAAGGCTCAAAGGCCCGACAATGATGAAAAAGGAGAAGATACAAGGACTCTAAAGATAAACATTCAAGCTTGGTCCTTGTCGGCAGCATTGGCAGCAGCTGGGTCCACGGAGTCGGTAGCAGAAGGATCCACAGGATTGGCCTCGGGAGGATCGACTATCGGGGCATCCGCACTTGGAAGTTCAGAGGCATCTTCAACAATTACGGGGGTACTCCCCCCATCACTCTCCTCGGAAAGAGCAAAATACTTCTTCGCAAAGGGAGCGAGGGAAGGAGACTTGTCAAAGTTGATGGCGTCCCCGTACTCCAGGTGAAGCTCTTCAACAGCATTGAAGAGAGTGTACTCCACCTCCGCGCCAAAGAACTTCATGGCATCGGCTTGGAAGTCCTCGGATCTCCGATAATCCTCCCGGCCCTTGGCCTCCGCTTCAACCAGCTGCGCAGGAAACCCCGCGATCTGCCCCTCCAGAGCCTTCTTCTCGAGGACCAGTTTGTCCTCAGCAGCCTTCTTCTCCTGGACCAGCCTGTCCACAGCCGCCTCCTGCTCTTGCCGCTCTTGCCTCAAGAGCCCCTCGAAGTCCCCGACCTGCTTCTGAAGGTCCCGAACCTTCGGATCAAGGACGGCCTGCTCCTTGACAAGCTTTCCCCGCGAAGACTGGGAGGCCTTAAGATCCTCCTTAAGCTGGTCGAGGGCTGCCCGATCCCGCTGCCGGGACTCATCATAGGCGATGACGTACCCGATAAGACGGTTGAAGTCCCCGAGCTCCTACAAACAAGAAGAAAAAGTGTTAATAGACAAACAACCCGATTTATCATCAAAAGAAAGAAGCGAAGTCTTACCTCTGATGGGCCCCGGCGAAGGCCGTTAGGCCCCTTAACGATTGGCAAACGGCGACTAGGCCTGGTGAGCTAGGAGCTGGGCTGCTGGAAGGCTAAGGGCTCCGACGGAAGGAGGCCCCGACATTGAATGGCCCCGAGCAAGTATGGCTCCGATAGGGAAGAGCCCCGAAGATATCGGACCTGGACGTAGTCGGTCTCGATATGGGAGTTGACACCACTCCCCGACACCGAATCCTCAACGATGTAACTTGGGAGTCTCCGATAATGATCGAGACTCGCCAGTAAGAGCACAATCCCGGAAATCTCGCCATGATTACAGTAGTGGTATAATGGGCGAGATATGTGGGATACGAATAACTGTACAAGATACGTAGCAAGATATACGGCGAGATATGTGGGATAGTGGATCACAATCCAACCGCCTAATCAGGTAACTGGGATAGCCTTTCCTCTATAAAAGGAGGGAAGTTATTCCAGATTAGGGTTACGTTTTACATACACAAAATACTGCTTGCTTGCCTTGTTGACTGCCATACTTACGTTAAGCATCGGAGAGGGATTCTGGGCCACTGCCCTCTACTCCCCTCTTGCAGGATTGCGTGGAGCAAAGGAGCTAGGATTGCCGTCAAAGTCCGTACCGGAGTTCCACCGTGATCCAACATTGGCGCCGTCTGTGGGAACGCAACAAAAAGCCAAAAGTAAGTTTGCTTCCCTCTGATTCCATACCATGGCTGGCAACAGACCGCAGCGTTCAGGCAAGCAGGTGCCGGCCACCAGCAATCCCCCTGAGGATGCTACCCAGCATCAGGATTTGAGAGATGATGGTGACAGCACTCGCCGAGACGACATCGCGCGAAGGAACAACCCCCCTGGTGGATCCAGAAACGAGACACCTTCCCAGAATCCAGAGCTGGCCAGGGTAGTGGCAGAGGCCATGCCCCTATTCATGGAGGCCATGGAGGCCCTCCTAGACCGAAGAGAAGCTGCTAGAAGGCAGACCGATCTACCGCCGCTCCCTCCGCGGCGAGATGCGCCCAGAAGGCAGGTAGACGACAACCTACCACCACCCCCTCCGTTGAGGGAACAGCCCATTCCCCCTAATCCAGCACCGGCGGAGAATTTCGTGGTCGATGGACCAGGGCCAGTGCAACAAAGGACTATTCCCCTGAATGGTCCCCTCACTGCTGATCAGGTGGTGAAGATTGTGGGTATTTGCATGGGAGATCAGAAGCCCATGATGTCGGAATTGGGGAGTCAGGAGACCCATCCTTTCGTTCCCAGATTGATCCATACCCTGGCCCCTCCAGGCTTGGGTATCCCGAAGATAGACGAGTACGACGGGGTCGCGGACCCGGTTCGCCACGTGCAGAAGCACCTGACAGCGTGCATGGGCAGGACCCCAGATGAGGATGTTATCTGTGCGTTGTTCCCGAGTACCTTGGGAGAGAAGGCGATGACATGGTTCTACAGTCTGCCCACTGGATGTATAACCTGTTGGAAGGATATGCATCAGCGATTCATCGCCCAGTACCAAGGGCGTCGACGGCTGCTGAAGAGTGTTCGGACCCTGCATGAGGTGGTCCAGAGGCCCGATGAATCGCTGGCCCAATACTACCAGCGTTACACGGCTGGTATGACCGAGCTGGATGAGGAGATATCGGAGGGCGAGGCCATCCGTACCTTCCTGAAAAACCTCAATCCCCCCTACGGCTCCGACTTACTTCACAGCGTCGCGGCCAAAAAAGTCTGGAACATGGAGGCACTCCAGGCGAGGGTAAAACAGCAAATCGACGTCCAAGAGTCGAAGATCGCTGCCGGAGAATTGGCTCCTCCCAAGGGGCGCGAAGGAAAGCAGTTGTTCAAACCATTGGACAACCGACACAGGAAGGATAGCTCCGAGGGTAGTCGGAGTCGTGGACGCTCCGATCGGAGGGAGGATAGGCGTCCGACCAAGAGGGACAGTCAGAGGGAGGAGTTTACCCCCCTCAACAGGCCTTTGAAAGAGGTCTTGGCGGTAATGGAGAAGCAAGGCCTCGCTCGTTTCCCCAAGAAGAAGGAAGGAGAAAAGTTGGGCTCCCGCACCGACCGTTACTGCCGATTCCATCGGGCCTCTGGTCACGACACTGACCAGTGTCGGGAGCTGAAGAAGGAAATAGAGAAGCTTATCCAGAGGGGTAAGCTGAAGGAGTTCGTGGGAGACTCCCGCTGCAAGCCCCGTTCCCGATCTCGGTCAAGGTCCAAATCTCGATCGAGGTCCCCAAGGAAGAGGAGGTCCGACGCAGAGCCTTCGGAGGGCCCATCAGGGTCCCGACAGAAGAGGATTATTAATGTGATCCATGGAGGGTTCGCTGCAGGGGGAGACACATCGTCTTCTCGGGAGCGTTATGCCAACCAAGTGCCAGTCGCAGTGGTTTTGGGAAAAAGATCTCGGTCGTGGACCCCGAAGGAGGAGATGGAGATCACCTTCTCGGCGAAGGATCTGGAGGGAGTAGAGACCCCCCACGAGGATGCTCTAGTAGTGACATTGGACGTAGGGGGATTCGAAATGAAGAGGATCCTCATCGATGGAGGAAGCTCCTCCGACATCCTCTTCTCCGACGCCCTGGAGCAGATGGGGAAAAAGAAGAAAGACTTACGAGAGGTTAGCTTCCCGATGGTAGGATTTTGCGGCACAACCTCTTATCCATTGGGGGTCATTACGTTGCCCGTGTGGTTCGGCAGTGGCTGGAAGATGGAGAAGAGAGATGTGGAGTTCGTGGTGGTCGAATCCACAGGGACGTACAATGCGATCATTGGAAGAACCACTATCAACCCGCTGATGGCAGTAGCCTCAACTGTCCATCAGAAACTGAAGTTCCCGACTGAGAATGGGGTCGGCGAAGTGAAAGGCGACCAGGTGGCGTCGAGACGATGCTATGTCAACGCCACGAGAAGATCAAGGAAGGAGGCTATGTCGGTTCTCCAAACAGACACTGATCCTCGAGAGGAGTTTGGGCGTCCCGCCCCCATGGAGGACCTAAAAGAAGTCGAGATAGATGGACCCGAGAGGAGGGTAAAGATCGGATCCGCCCTGTCCGAGGAAAAAGCTCAGGAGTTAATCGCCCTATTGAAGGAATTCAAGGAGTTATTTGCCTGGTCTCCGAGCGATATGCCAGGAATCAGTCGGGACGTGATCGAGCATGAATTGAATATCGACCCCACGATCAAGCCGATCGCACAGAAGAGACGTCCAATGGGAACAGATAAGAGGATTGCGATCCAGCAGGAGGGTGGCAGATTGCTTGACGCCGGTTTCATTAGGGAGATCCGATTCCAGACTTGGGTAGCCAACCCATTGCTGGTGAGGAAGAGTACGGGAAGTGGCGGATGTGTGTCGACTTCCGCGACTTAAACAAGGCTTGCCCGAAGGACTGTTATCCACTCCCTCGGATCGACCAACTGGTGGATGCTACATCGGGGCATGAGCTGCTAAGCTTTATGGATGCTTATTCTGGTTATAACCAGATAAAGATGGCGAAAAAGGATGCCCCACATACCGCCTTTTACGCTGACAGCGAAGTCTTCCAGTACGACGTCATGCCTTTCGGCCTGGTGAATGCGGGGGCGACATACCAGAGGATGGTGAACAAGCTGTTCGGGGACATGATTGGGAGTACCATGGAAGCCTATGTAGATGACATGCTGGTGAAGTCCCGACGAGCATCAGACCACGTTGGCAACTTGGCAATGGCCTTCGAGAGGATGAAGCTCCACCAGGTCCGCCTGAATCCAGCCAAATGTGCTTTCGGAGTCCATTCCGGGAAGTTCTTAGGCTTCATGGTGAGCCAGAGGGGGATCGAGGTGAATCCCGAAAAACTAAGGGCGATAGAGGAGATGCAGTCCCCGACCAATCATAGGGAGGTGCAGGTGCTGAACGGTCGGCTGGCTTCGATGAATCGCTTCTTATCCAAGGCCAGCGACCGGTCGATGCCATTTTTCAGTGTGTTAAGAGCCAACCGACAGTTCGAGTGGACTGCTGAATGTGAGGAGGCGTTCCAAGCGCTCAAACAACATCTCCGCGACCTCCCGCCACTTGCGAAGCCAGCTCCAGGCGAGCCGCTCTATCTTTGTTTGGCTATTTCTTCGTTTGCAATAAGCTCTGTTCTAGTTAAAGCTGTCGAAGGCAATCAGATTCCTGTCTATTATGTAAGCAAGGCGTTTGCCAAGAGTGAAATGAATTACCCTCCGATTGAGAAGTACCTCTTTGCGTTGATTATTACTGCTCGAAAGTTACGGCCCTACTTCCATGCGCATGAAATTACGGTGTTGACTGATCAGCCATTAAAACACTTCTTGAACCGGCCCGATGCGTCGGGGAGACTAGTAAAGTGGGCCGTGGAACTTAGCGAGTTTCGAATTCATTTCGCTCCGAGAACAGCTATCAAAGGGCAGGCATTGGCCGACTTTATAGTTGAATCTACTATTCCCGATCCTGAAGCAACGGAAACAGTAGAGGGGGCAACCGGGAATACCGAAGAGGTCCCGACGGCGGGGCAGTCGGAACAGCCAAATAAGGAAAACACCTGGGAGCTGTACACGGATGGCTCCTCAAGCTCGGATGGATCGGGTGCGGGGTTCGTATTGATTCCACCAGGTAAGGCGGAGCCACTTCGATATGCATTGGCCCTGACATTTAGAGCCACCAATAACGAGGCGGAGTATGAAGCTCTCATAACGGGGCTGAAAATCGCAAAAGGCACTGGAATTGAACATTTGCGGGTGAAGTGTGATGCAAGTCTGATTGTAAATCAGGTCCGGGGGCAATATGGAGCAAAGAACCCGATCATGAAGAAATACCTTCAAGAGGCTCGGACCTTAAAGGAGAGCTTCAAAAGCTTTGATATCGAGGCAATTCCAAGGGAAGAGAATGTGGAGGCTGATGCCTTGAGCAAATTTGCCCTGGGGGCACCTTTGGAAGACAGTCGGAGGATACACTTCTTGGAGAAGGTGATTCTATCGACAACCGATCCATCGGAGGTGTGCGCTATCGGAACGGGGTCAGAGGAGGAACCCACTTGGATGACCCCGATGATTGTGTACTTAACTACGGGGGCACTTCCTGAAGATAATGTGGCAGCGGAGCGACTGCGACGAATGTCAATTAATTACGCGATGGTGGACAACCAGTTGTACAAAAAGGGTCTGCTTTCGACGCCCTTCTTGAAATGCGTGGCCGAACCCGATACGACTCGGATTCTGAGAGAATTGCATGAAGGAGTCGCAGCCTGTCACAAGGGCGCTCGATCTATCCTGAGGAAGGCGTTGAACTTGGGATATTATTGGCCTACGATGAATAAGGAGGCAACGGCGCTTGTTCGATCCTGTGACGCGTGTCAGAGATATGCTTCGAATATCACAGCCCCCGTCGCTGATTTGATGCCCATTGGGAGTGCTTGGCCCTTCGCACAGTGGGGCATTGACCTGGTGGGACCCCTTCCGAAAGCAAAGAGCCAGTGCACACATCTGCTGGTCGCGATTGACTACTTCTCGAAGTGGATCGAGGCCAAGCCATTAGCCAAAACAACAGCGGGACATATCATTAAATTCCTTCAGACCCGAATTTTGTCGAGATATGGGGTGCCGAAGGTGATCATCAGTGACAATGGTCCTCCGTTTAATGGGGCCCAGTTGGAGAAGTTCCTGGACGAGTTTGGTATCGAGCATCGGACAGCATCCGTCCATCACGCTCAGACCAATGGGCAGGTGGAGGCTGCCAACAAAATCGTGATGGAGGGTTTGAAGAAGAGAGTCTACGCTTTGGACGGAAAATGGTTGGACGAACTGGAGAACGTGTTGTGGGCGGTCCGAACGACACCCAAGCGGTCAACAGGTGAAACCCCGTTTGCACTTGTTTATGGAACGGAGGCGGTCGCCCCCGTGGAAATCGCTGTGGCGTCCCATCGAACCAGAAGCTATGAACCCTCGACGAGTCCAGAAAGAGCCAAGATAGGACCTTTGACGAACGACGAAACAAGGCGCCTGGAGTTATCCTTGCTAGAGGAGAAACGGCTAGAGGCCGACATAGCGCAAGCTCGGATGCGTTTGGCGACGGCCAGGTACTACAATCGGAAGGTCAAGTCACGACAGTTCTACGCGGGAGAACTGGTCCTACGTCGGAATGAGTTCGCCCTACAAGATCAGATCAATAAGATGTCCCCGAAATGGGAAGGGCCTTACAAGATCGTAGGCATGCCGGCCCCGAACGCTTACAAGTTAGAAGATCCCGACGGCAAAGTTTTAAGAAACACCTTTAGTGGTGAACATCTGAAGAAATGCCATGTTTGACAAATAAGTCGCCCGTAGAGGCGCGAAGATGTAATTAAGTCGCCCTGAGCGGTGCATGCTATGTTAAAGACATCAATCAATAAAGAGGTTACTTCTGATCAAAGTATTCCTGAGTTGTTCTCGATACATTAAAAAGCGTCATTGGACGTCCGAAAATCCTTAAGTTTTTAAGGTTCGATTAAAAAGCGTCGTTGGACGTCTGAAAATCCTTAAGTTTTAAGGTCCGATTAAAAAGCGTCGTTGGACGTCCGAAAAATCCTTAAGTTTTAAGGTTCGATTAAAAAGCGTCATTGGACGTCCGAAAATCCTTAAGTTTTTAAGGTTCGATTAAAAAGCGTCATTGGACGTCCGAAAATCCTTAAGTTTTTAAGGTTCGATTAAAAGCGTCGTTGGACGTCTGAAAATCCTTAAGTTTTAAGGTTCGATTAAAAAGCGTCATTGGACGTCCGAAAATCCTTAAGTTTTTAAGGTTCGATTAAAAAGCGTCGTTGGACGTCTGAAAATCCTTAAGTTTTAAGGTCCGATTAAAAAGCGTCGTTGGACGTCCGAAAATCCTTAAGTTTTAAGGTCCGATTAAAAAGCGTCGTTGGACGTCCGAAAATCCTTAAGTTTTAAGGTCCGATTAAAAAGCGTCATTGGACGTCCGAAAAATCCTTAAGTCTTTAAGATCCGATTAAAAAGCGTCATTGGACGTCCGAAAATCCTTAAGTTTTTAAGGTTCGATTAAAAAGCGTCGTTGGACGTCCGAAAGCCTTAAGGTTCTTAGGGCCCGATAAAAGCGCTATGAAGAACATAATCGAAAAAGACATTAATAAAAGGCTCGAAGGCCTAAGAGGTTCGATACAAGGGAGTTAATGAGGAAGGAGTACAAAGACTTAAGATTTAACAAATTAAACTCGGTCCTCGGGCGCTGAATCTTCAGAGGGCTTGGAGGGGCAGGCTCAGAGGGATCGGTAGGAGGCTCGTCGGCGTCTTCAGAGGAGCTCTCCGACGGGAGGCTAAGGTACGTTTCTGCGGCTCGGCCGAGAGTCTTGGACTTCCTCAAGTCGATGGAGTCCCCGTAGGTTTCATTAAGCTCTTCGACAATATCAAGGAAGGCATTCTGCAAATCTTCCTGACAATGTCTCGCCGCATCTGCTTTGAAGTCCTCCGAGCTCCGATATTCTTCGCGGCCCTGGACCTTCGCGTTTGTTATTTGGGCGGAATGATCCGCCTTTGCCTCCTCTAGCTCCGCGATGGCCCTCTGCTTCTCAAGCTTCAGCCGCTCAGCAGTTTCTTTCAACGCTGCCTTATCGAAGGCAGCCTGGCTCCGATCCGCCAAGGCCGCTTGCTGCTCCCGCCTAAGCGAGCTCTCAAGGCTTAGAATCTGCCTTTGCTGGGATTGGGCCTCTTGAGCAAGCTTGGCCCTACCCTCCTCGGCCTGCTGCCTACCCTCCTCAGCCTGCTGCCGAACTTCCTCGGCCCGCTGCCAACCTTCTTCGGCCAGCTTTTTACCCTCCTCCGCTCGGAGCCTTGACGCCTCGGAGGCAGCTAGGTCCTCCTGGAGCTTGGTCAAGCTCTCGAGGTTGGAATTGGCCCGTTCATGCTCCAAAGCCTCCCGCAGAGACAAGATGTAGCCGAAGCAACGATCCTGGTCCGCCATTTCCTGAGGGCAAAATATAGCTTAGTATTTAAAAGTCGGAATACTTCCAGATGAATAAAAACAAAGTGTACCTACCTCTATCCGACGGACGGCCATTTGCCGGATGTCCGCCTCGATGTCCTCCTCTTCCAGAGAGAGGGGGCGCCTCAGTGAGGGCGGGATCGAGCCCGACACCAAGTGCAAGGCCAGGTTCTTCTCCTGACACCCCCGATGTAGAGGAATCCCCCGAAGGGACTCCACCGGTCTCCAAGGCTCGGCGCTCTGGTCCGAAGAGAAGGCCTGGTAGTAGTCTCCATCCAAGGGGAATGGAGGAACTACCAGGCGAGCCCCCCCCATCTTCACTTATTCGGGCTTCGGGGGTCGCGCCCCTAACTGGTGACGATGGCGGTGCGGGTGACGATGGTGGCGTGATGGGGAGTGGAGACGTCTTCCTACCAGGCGACTTAGCAGGAGTCGACCTCGACTTTCCTCGGAGGATTAGGCCTTCCTCCTCAGCTTGATCCTCGGAGGGGGAGTCCTCCAAGCTGGTCACCCGACCGAATTCGCCACGGGCTTCCGTTGGGGCATCTTCCACCACCGGCTCCGCTGCAGGCGCGGGGTCTGAGGCAGGTACAGCAGGGGCGACGTCCGCGGGACCTGCAGCGGGGCGAATAAGGTGAGGAAGTAAATTGATATCGGTGTGCCAAATTAAACAACGCTCCATATATCTCTCTTGGCCAAAAAAGTCGTAATAACCCGCTTCGAGAACATGTGGAGTTTCCCCTCGGAGGATATTCCTGACATCCCTAATCCGCCCTTCCATATCGGAGGCTTGAAGGTCTTGAGGTACCAACTCTCTATATCTCTTTATAGCACGAAAAACTTCCTTACCTTCCTTTTCGGATCGGACGTTGAAGGCGGCCCTGACCACATCCGTATTAGTCCGCCCCTCGGAGGTGGGGGCAGACCCTGGGGCCTCGGAGGTCTTCGCCTTCTTCCGAGACGGCCCCGACGTGGCAGAAGTCTTTCGATGGGAGGACTTCTTCTTGCGCTTCAGCGAATGGGAGGCATCGGTATCCTCCTGAAACAGATGGGCGGTCAGCGATGATCGAGGGGCTGTAAGCAGTGGAAACAAGAAATAATTAGAAGATTACCCAGAGAATTACATTGGAAACGCCATCATGAATTTTTCCCCCGGCCTTGGGATCAATCAGCATAATGGAAATTTTGATTCGCTGTTGGTCGGTGACAGAAGTGGCCTCGAAGGGCTGATACCCCTCCTCCCAGCGACGGGCCTGGATAAGCATCAAGGCCCTCTTGGTCTGCTCCGACCACGAACGGAAAGGCACAGGAGGATCAGCCTCCACGACGGTCTTCGGCCACTCGATGGGACCAGGCTTGATGAAGAAATATTGTTCTTTCCAATTGGCATTGTCATGCCCCTTATCATGGATGATGGCCCGTTCCTTGCAAATCCTCCAGGACACCTTCCTATCCCAGCCCAGCTCCTTATACTGCTCGTCGGTCCCCTCGGGTTGGCGGGGGGTGAAGGAACAGATACCATCCTTATTACAGGTCATCTTGTAGAGGACCCACCAAAGCTCCAGAGTGTAGCTCCAATCTTCTTTGTTGATATCACACCACACTTGGAAGGCAATCCATGTACGGATTGCGTGTGGGGAGAAGGTCGTGGGGTAAGTCTTGTAATGGTTGCACAGCTCCACCCAACTCGGACAGAAAGGGAGTCGGATTCCCGCACGAATTTGCCCTGGGGAGTGATGGGCCCCGGCGAAGGCCGTTAGGCCCCTTAACGATTGGCAAACGGCGACTAGGCCTGGTGAGCTAGGAGCTGGGCTGCTGGAAGGCTAAGGGCTCCGACAGAAGGAGGCCCCGACATTGAATGGCCCCGAGCAAGTATGGCTCCGATAGGGAAGAGCCCCGAAGATATCGGACCTGGACGTAGTCGGTCCCGATATGGGAGTTGACACCACTCCCCGACACCGAATCCTCAACGATGTAACTTGGGAGTCTCCGATAATGATCGAGACTCGCCAGTAAGAGCACAATCCCGGAAATCTCGCCATGATTACAGTAGTGGTATAATGGGCGAGATATGTGGGATACGAATAACTGTACAAGATACGTAGCAAGATATACGGCGAGATATGTGGGATAGTGGATCACAATCCAACCGCCTAATCAGGTAACTGGGATAGCCTTTCCTCTATAAAAGGAGGGAAGTTATTCCAGATTAGGGTTACGTTTTACATACACAAAATACTGCTTGCTTGCCTTGTTGACTGCCATACTTACGTTAAGCATCGGAGAGGGATTCTGGGCCACTGCCCTCTACTCCCCTCTTGCAGGATTGCGTGGAGCAAAGGAGCTAGGATTGCCGTCAAAGTCCGTACCGGAGTTCCACCGTGATCCAACATTGGCGCCGTCTGTGGGAAGGCAACAAAAAGCCAAAAGTAAGTTTGCTTCCCTCTGATTCCATACCATGGCTGGCAACAGACCGCAGCGTTCAGGCAAGCAGGTGCCGGCCACCAGCAATCCCCCTGAGGATGCTACCCAGCATCAGGATTTGAGAGATGATGGTGACAGCACTCGCCGAGACGACATCGCGCGAAGGAACAACCCCCCTGGTGGATCCAGAAACGAGACACCTTCCCAGAATCCAGAGCTGGCCAGGGTAGTGGCAGAGGCCATGCCCCTATTCATGGAGGCCATGGAGGCCCTCCTAGACCGAAGAGAAGCTGCTAGAAGGCAGACCGATCTACCGCCGCTCCCTCCGCGGCGAGATGCGCCTAGAAGGCAGGTAGACGACAACCTACCACCACCCCCTCCGTTGAGGGAACAGCCCATTCCCCCTAATCCAGCACCGGCGGAGAATTTCGTGGTCGATGGACCAGGGCCAGTGCAACAAAGGACTATTCCCCTGAATGTCCCCTCACTGCTGATCAGGTGGTGAAGATTGTGGGTATTTGCATGGGAGATCAGAAGCCCATGATGTCGGAATTGGGGAGTCAGGAGACCCATCCTTTCGTTCCCAGATTGATCCATACCCTGGCCCCTCCAGGCTTGGGTATCCCGAAGATAGACGAGTACGACGGGGTCGCGGACCCGGTTCGCCACGTGCAGAAGCACCTGACAGCGTGCATGGGCAGGACCCCAGATGAGGATGTTATCTGTGCGTTGTTCCCGAGTACCTTGGGAGAGAAGGCGATGACATGGTTCTACAGTCTGCCCACTGGATGTATAACCTGTTGGAAGGATATGCATCAGCGATTCATCGCCCAGTACCAAGGGCGTCGACGGCTGCTGAAGAGTGTTCGGACCCTGCATGAGGTGGTCCAGAGGCCCGATGAATCGCTGGCCCAATACTACCAGCGTTACACGGCTGGTATGACCGAGCTGGATGAGGAGATATCGGAGGGCGAGGCCATCCGTACCTTCCTGAAAAACCTCAATCCCCCCTACGGCTCCGACTTACTTCACAGCGTCGCGGCCAAAAAAGTCTGGAACATGGAGGCACTCCAGGCGAGGGTAAAACAGCAAATCGACGTCCAAGAGTCGAAGATCGCTGCCGGAGAATTGGCTCCTCCCAAGGGGCGCGAAGGAAAGCAGTTGTTCAAACCATTGGACAACCGACACAGGAAGGATAGCTCCGAGGGTAGTCGGAGTCGTGGACGCTCCGATCGGAGGGAGGATAGGCGTCCGACCAAGAGGGACAGTCAGAGGGAGGAGTTTACCCCCCTCAACAGGCCTTTGAAAGAGGTCTTGGCGGTAATGGAGAAGCAAGGCCTCGCTCGTTTCCCCAAGAAGAAGGAAGGAGAAAAGTTGGGCTCCCGCACCGACCGTTACTGCCGATTCCATCGGGCCTCTGGTCACGACACTGACCAGTGTCGGGAGCTGAAGAAGGAAATAGAGAAGCTTATCCAGAGGGGTAAGCTGAAGGAGTTCGTGGGAGACTCCCGCTGCAAGCCCCGTTCCCGATCTCGGTCAAGGTCCAAATCTCGATCGAGGTCCCCAAGGAAGAGGAGGTCCGACGCAGAGCCTTCGAGGGCCCATCAGGGTCCCGACAGAAGAGGATTATTAATGTGATCCATGGAGGGTTCGCTGCAGGGGGAGACACATCGTCTTCTCGGGAGCGTTATGCCAACCAAGTGCCAGTCGCAGTGGTTTTGGGAAAAAGATCTCGGTCGTGGACCCCGAAGGAGGAGATGGAGATCACCTTCTCGGCGAAGGATCTGGAGGGAGTAGAGACCCCCCACGAGGATGCTCTAGTAGTGACATTGGACGTAGGGGGATTCGAAATGAAGAGGATCCTCATCGATGGAGGAAGCTCCTCCGACATCCTCTTCTTCGACGCCCTGGAGCAGATGGGGAAAAAGAAGAAAGACTTACGAGAGGTTAGCTTCCTGATGGTAGGATTTTGCGGCACAACCTCTTATCCATTGGGGGTCATTACGTTGCCCGTGTGGTTCGGCAGTGGCTGGAAGATGGAGAAGAGAGATGTGGAGTTCGTGGTGGTCGAATCCACAGGGACGTACAATGCGATCATTGGAAGAACCACTATCAACCCGCTGATGGCAGTAGCCTCAACTGTCCATCAGAAACTGAAGTTCCCGACTGAGAATGGGGTCGGCGAAGTGAAAGGCGACCAGGTGGCGTCGAGACGATGCTATGTCAACGCCACGAGAAGATCAAGGAATGAGGCTATGTCGGTTCTCCAAACAGACACTGATCCTCGAGAGGAGTTTGGGCGTCCCGCCCCCATGGAGGACCTAAAAGAAGTCGAGATAGATGGACCCGAGAGGAGGGTAAAGATCGGATCCGCCCTGTCCGAGGAAAAAGCTCAGGAGTTAATCGCCCTATTGAAGGAATTCAAGGAGTTATTTGCCTGGTCTCCGAGCGATATGCCAGGAATCAGTCGGGACATGATCGAGCATGAATTGAATATCGACCCCACGATCAAGCCGATCGCACAGAAGAGACGTCCAATGGGAACAGATAAGAGGATTGCGAAACAGCAGGAGGTTGGCAGATTGCTTGACGCCGGTTTCATTAGGGAGATCCGATTCCAGACTTGGGTAGCCAACCCAGTGCTGGTGAGGAAGAGTAACGGGAAGTGGCGGATGTGTGTCGACTTCCGCGACTTAAACAAGGCTTGCCCGAAGGACTGTTATCCACTCCCTCGGATCGACCAACTGGTGGATGCTACATCGGGGCATGAGCTGCTAAGCTTTATGGATGCTTATTCTGGTTATAACCAGATAAAGATGGCGAAAAAGGATGCCCCACATACCGCCTTTTACGCTGACAGCGAAGTCTTCCAGTACGACGTCATGCCTTTGGCCTGGTGAATGCGGGGGCGACATACCAGAGGATGGTGAACAAGCTGTTCGGGGACATGATTGGGAGTACCATGGAAGCCTATGTAGATGACATGCTGGTGAAGTCCCGACGAGCATCAGACCACGTTAGCAACTTGGCAATGGCCTTCGAGAGGATGAAGCTCCACCAGGTCCGCCTGAATCCAGCCAAATGTGCTTTCGGAGTCCATTCCGGGAAGTTCTTAGGCTTCATGGTGAGCCAGAGGGGGATCGAGGTGAATCCCGAAAAAACTAAGGGCGATAGAGGAGATGCAGTCCCCGACCAATCATAGGGAGGTGCAGGTGCTGAACGGTCGGCTGGCTTCGATGAATCGCTTCTTATCCAAGGCCAGCGACCGGTCGATGCCATTTTCAGTGTGTTAAGAGCCAACCGACAGTTCGAGTGGACTGCTGAATGTGAGGAGGCGTTCCAGGCGCTCAAACAACATCTCCGCGACCTCCCGCCACTTGCGAAGCCAGCTCCAGGCGAGCCGCTCTATCTTTATTTGGCTATTTCTTCGTTTGCAATAAGCTCTGTTCTAGTTAAAGCTGTCGAGGGCAATCAGATTCCTGTCTATTATGTAAGCAAGGCGTTTGCCAAGAGTGAAATGAATTACCCTCCGATTGAGAAGTACCTCTTTGCGTTGATTATTACTGCTCGAAAGTTACGGCCCTACTTCTATGCGCATGAAATTACGGTGTTGACTGATCAGCCATTAAAACACTTCTTGAACCGGCCCGATGCGTCGGGGAGACTAGTAAAGTGGGCCGTGGAACTTAGCGAGTTTCGAATTCATTTCGCTCCGAGAACAGCTATCAAAGGGCAGGCATTGGCCGACTTTATAGTTGAATCTACTATTCCCGATCCTGAAGCAACGGAAACAGTAGAGGGGGCAACCGGGAATACCGAAGAGGTCCCGACGGCGGGGCAGTCGGAACAGCCAAATAAGGAAAACACCTGGGAGCTGTACACGGATGGCTCCTCAAGCTCGGATGGATCGGGTGCGGGGTTCGTATTGATTCCACCAGGTAAGGCGGAGCCACTTCGATATGCATTGGCCCTGACATTTAGAGCCACCAATAACGAGGCGGAGTATGAAGCTCTCATAACGGGGCTGAAAATCGCAAAAGGCACTGGAATTGAACATTTGCGGGTGAAGTGTGATGCAAGTCTGATTGTAAATCAGGTCCGGGGGCAATATGGAGCAAAGAACCCGATCATGAAGAAATACCTTCAAGAGGCTCGGACCTTAAAGGAGAGCTTCAAAAGCTTTGATATCGAGGCAATTCCAAGGGAAGAGAATGTGGAGGCTGATGCCTTGAGCAAATTTGCCCTGGGGGCACCTTTGGAAGACAGTCGGAGGATACACTTCTTGGAGAAGGTGATTCTATCGACAACCGATCCATCGGAGGTGTGCGCTATCGGAACGGGGTCAGAGGAGGAACCCACTTGGATGACCCCGATGATTGTGTACTTAACTACGGGGGCACTTCCTGAAGATAAAGTGGCAGCGGAGCGACTGCGACGAATGTCAATTAATTACGCGATGGTGGACAACCAGTTGTACAAAAAGGGTCTGCTTTCGACGCCCTTCTTGAGATGCGTGGCCGAACCCGATACGACTCGGATTCTGAGAGAATTGCATGAAGGAGTCGCAGCCTGTCACGAGGGCGCTCGATCTATCCTGAGGAAGGCGTTGAACTTGGGATATTATTGGCCTACGATGAATAAGGAGGCAACGGCGCTTGTTCGATCCTGTGACGCGTGTCAGAGATATGCTTCGAATATCACAGCCCCCGCCGCTGATTTGATGCCCATTGGGAGTGCTTGGCCCTTCGCACAGTGGGGCATTGACCTGGTGGGACCCCTTCCGAAAGCAAAGAGCCAGTGCACACATCTGCTGGTCGCGATTGACTACTTCTCGAAGTGGATCGAGGCCAAGCCATTAGCCAAAACAACAGCGGGACATATCATTAAATTCCTTCAGACCCGAATTTTGTCGAGATATGGGGTGCCGAAGGTGATCATCAGTGACAATGGTCCTCCGTTTAATGGGGCCCAGTTGGAGAAGTTCCTGGACGAGTTTGGTATCGAGCATCGGACAGCATCCGTCCATCACGCTCAGACCAATGGGCAGGTGGAGGCTGCCAACAAAATCGTGATGGAGGGTTTGAAGAAGAGAGTCTACGCTTTGGACGGAAAATGGTTGGACGAACTGGAGAACGTGTTGTGGGCGGTCCGAACGACACCCAAGCGGTCAACAGGTGAAACCCCGTTTGCACTTGTTTATGGAACGGAGGCGGTCGCTCCCGTGGAAATCGCTGTGGCGTCCCATCGAACCAGAAGCTATGAACCCTCGACGAGTCCAGAAAGAGCCAAGATAGGACCTTTGACGAACGACGAAACAAGGCGCCTGGAGTTATCCTTGCTAGAGGAGAAACGGCTAGAGGCCGACATAGCGCAAGCTCGGATGCGTTTGGCGACGGCCAGGTACTACAATCGGAAGGTCAAGTCACGACAGTTCTACGCGGGAGAACTGGTCCTACGTCGGAATGAGTTCGCCCTACAAGATCGGATCAATAAGATGTCCCCGAAATGGGAAGGGCCTTACAAGATCGTAGGCATGCCGGCCCCGAACGCTTACAAGTTAGAAGATCCCGACGGCAAAGTTTTAAGAAACACCTTTAGTGGTGAACATCTGAAGAAATGCCATGTTTGACAAATAAGTCGCCCGTAGAGGCGCGAAGATGTAATTAAGTCGCCCTGAGTGGTGCATGCTATGTTAAAGACATCAATCAATAAAGAGGTTACTTCTGATCAAAGTATTCCTGAGTTGTTCTCGATACATTAAAAAGCGTCATTGGACGTCCGAAAATCCTTAAGTTTTTAAGGTTCGATTAAAAAGCGTCGTTGGACGTCTGAAAATCCTTAAGTTTTAAGGTCCGATTAAAAAGCGTCGTTGGACGTCCGAAAATCCTTAAGTTTTAAGGTTCGATTAAAAAGCGTCATTGGACGTCCGAAAATCCTTAAGTTTTTAAGGTTCGATTAAAATACGTCATTGGACGTCCGAAAATCCTTAAGTTTTTAAGGTTCGATTAAAAAGCGTCGTTGGACGTCTGAAAATCCTTAAGTTTTAAGGTTCGATTAAAAAGCGTCATTGGACGTCCGAAAATCCTTAAGTTTTTAAGGTTCGATTAAAAAGCGTCGTTGGACGTCTGAAAATCCTTAAGTTTTATGGTCCGATTAAAAAGCGTCGTTGGACGTCCGAAAATCCTTAAGTTTTAAGGTCCGATTAAAAAGCGTCGTTGGACGTCCGAAAATCCTTAAGTTTTAAGGTCCGATTAAAAAGCGTCATTGGACGTCCGAAAATCCTTAAGTTTTTAAGGTTCGATTAAAAAGCGTCGTTGGACGTCCGAAAGCCTTAAGGTTCTTAGGGCCCGATAAAAGCGCTATGAAGAACATAATCGAAAAAGACATTAATAAAAGGCTCGAAGGCCTAAGAGGTTCGATACAAGGGAGATAATGAGGAAGGAGTACAAAGACTTAAGATTTAACAAATTAAACTCGGTCCTCGGGCGCTGAATCTTCAGAGGGCTTTGGAGGGGCAGGCTCAGAGGGATCGGTAGGAGGCTCGTCGGCGTCTTCAGAGGAGCTCTCCGACGGGAGGCTAAGGTACGTTTCTGCGGCTCGGCCGAGAGTCTTGGACTTCCTCAAGTCGATGGAGTCCCCGTAGGTTTCATTAAGCTCTTCGACAATATCAAGGAAGGCATTCTGCAAATCTTCCTGACAATGTCTCGCCGCATCTGCTTTGAAGTCCTCCGAGCTCCGATATTCTTCGCGGCCCTGGACCTTCGCGTTTGTTATTTGGGCGGAATGATCCACCTTTGCCTCCTCTAGCTCCGCGATGGCCCTCTGCTTCTCAAGCTTCAGCCGCTCAGCAGTTTCTTTCAACGCTGCCTTATCGAAGGCAGCCTGGCTCCGATCCGCCAAGGCCGCTTGCTGCTCCCGCCTAAGCGAGCTCTCAAGGCTTAGAATCTGCCTTTGCTGGGATTGGGCCTCTTGAGCAAGCTTGGCCCTACCCTCCTCGGCCTGCTGCCTACCCTCCTCAGCCTGCTGCCGAACTTCCTCGGCCCGCTGCCAACCTTCTTCGGCCAGCTTTTTACCCTCCTCCGCTCGGAGCCTTGACGCCTCGGAGGCAGCTAGGTCCTCCTGGAGCTTGGTCAAGCTCTCGAGGTTGGAGTTGGCCCGTTCTTGCTCCAAAGCCTCCCGCAGAGACAGGATGTAGCCGAAGCAACGATCCTGGTCCGCCATTTCCTGAGGGCAAAATATAGCTTAGTATTTAAAAGTCGGAATACTTCCAGATGAATAAAAACAAAGTGTACCTACCTCTATCCGACGGACGGCCATTTGCCGGATGTCCGCCTCGATGTCCTCCTCTTCCAGAGAGAGGGGGCGCCTCAGTGAGGGCGGGATCGAGCCCGACACCAAGTGCAAGGCCAGGTTCTTCTCCTGACACCCCCGATGTAGAGGAATCCCCCGAAGGGACTCCACCGGTCTCCAAGGCTCGGCGCTCTGGTCCGAAGAGAAGGCCTGGTAGTAGTCTCCATCCAAGGGGAATGGAGGAACTACCAGGCGAGCCCCCCCATCTTCACTTATTCGGGCTTCGGGGGTCGCGCCCCTAACTGGTGACGATGGCGGTGCGGGTGACGATGGTGGCGTGATGGGGAGTGGAGACGTCTTCCTACCAGGCGACTTAGCAGGAGTCGACCTCGACTTTCCTCGGAGGATTAGGCCTTCCTCCTCAGCTTGATCCTCGGAGGGGGAGTCCTCCAAGCTGGTCACCCGACCGAATTCGCCACGGGCTTCCGTTGGGGCATCTTCCACCACCGGCTCCGCTGCAGGCGCGGGGTCTGAGGCAGGTACAGCAGGGGCGACGTCCGCGGGACCTGCAGCGGGGCGAATAAGGTGAGGAAGTAAATTGATATCGGTGTGCCAAATTAAACAACGCTCCATATATCTCTCTTGGCCAAAAAAGTCGTAATAACCCGCTTCGAGAACATGTGGAGCTTCCCCTCGGAGGATATTCCTGACATCCCTAATCCGCCCTTCCATATCGGAGGCTTGAAGGTCTTGAGGTACCAACTCTCTATATCTCTTTATAGCACGAAAAACTTCCTTACCTTCCTTTTCGGAGCGGACGTTGAAGGCGGCCCTGACCACATCCGTATTAGTCCGCCCCTCGGAGGTGGGGGCAGACTCTGGGGCCTCGGAGGTCTTCGCCTTCTTACGAGACGGCCCCGACGTGGCAGAAGTCTTTCGATGGGAGGACTTCTTCTTGCGCTTCAGCGAATGGGAGGCATCGGTATCCTCCTTGATGGGCCCCGGCGAAGGCCGTTAGGCCCCTTAACGATTAGCAAACGGCGATTAGGCCCGTTGGGCTAGGAGCTGGGCTGCTAGAAGGATAAGGGCCCCGACGGAAGGAGGTCCCGACATTGAATAGCCCCGAGTAAGTATGGCTCCGACAGGGGAGAGCCCCGAAGATATCGGACCTGGACGTAGTCGGTCCCGATATGGGAGTTGATACCACTCCCCGACACCGAATCCTCAACGATGCAACCTGGGAGTCTCCAATATGATCGAGACTCGCCAGTAAGAGCACAATCCCGGAAATCTCGCCATGATCACAGTAGTGGTATAATGGGCGAGATATGTGGGATACGAATAACTGTACAAGATACGTGGCAAGATATACGGCGAGATATGTGGGATAATGGATCACAATCCAACCGCCGAATCAGGTAACTGGGATAGCCTTTCCTCTATAAAAGGAGGGAAGTTATTCCAGATTAGGGTTACGCTTTATACATACACAAATATTGCTTGCTTGCTCTGTGGCCGCCGTACTTACGTTAAGCATCGGAGAGGGATTCTGGGCCACTGCCCTCTATTCCCCTTCTGCAGGATTGCGAGGAGCTAAGGAATCCGTCACCGTAACCGGAGCTCCTGCCGTGATCCAACATTGGCGCCGTCTGTGGGAATCGCAACAAAAAGCCGAAAAGTAAGTTTGCTTCCCTCTGATTTCATTCTATGGCTGGCAACAGATCGCAACGCTCAGGCAAGCAAGTGCCGGCCACCAGCAATCCCCCTGAGGATGCTGCCCAGCATCAGGATCTGAGAGATGAGGGTGACAGCACTCGCCGGAACGAAGCACCTTCCCAGAATCCGGAGCTGGCCAGGGTAGTGGCAGAGGCCATGCCCCTATTCATGGAGGCCATGGAGGCCCTCCTAGACCGAAGAGAAGCTGCTAGAAGGCAGGCCGATCTCCCGCCGCTCCCTCCGCGGCGAGATGCCCCCAGAAGGCAGGTGGACGACAACCTGCCGCCACCCCCTCCGTTGAGGGAACAACCCATTCCTCCTCATCTAGCACCGGCGGAGAATTTTGTGGTCGATGGACCAGGGCCAGTACAACAAAGGACTATTCCCTTGAATGGTCCCCTCACTGCCGACCAGGTAGTAAAGATTGTGGGTATCTGCATGGGAGATCAGAAGCCCATGATGTCGGAATTGGGGAGTCAGGAGACCCATCCTTTCGTTCCCAGGTTGATCCATACATTGGCCCCTCCAGGCTTGGGCATCCCGAAGATAGACGAGTACGACGGGGTCGCGGACCCGGTTCGCCATGTGCAGAAGCACCTGACAGCGTGCATGGGCAGGACCCCTGATGAGGATGTTATCTGTGCGCTGTTCCCGAGCACCTTGGGAGAGAAGGCGATGACGTGGTTCTACAGTCTGCCCACTGGATGTATAGCCTGTTGGAAGGATATGCATCAGCGGTTCATCGCACAGTACCAAGGACGTCGACGACTGCTGAAGAGTGTTCGGACCTTGCATGAGGTGGTCCAGAGGCCTGACGAATCGCTGGCCCAATACTACCAGCGTTACACTGCTGGTATGACCGAGCTAGATGAGGAGATATCGGAGGGCGAGGCCATCCGCACCTTTATAAAAAACCTCAATCCCCCCTACGGCTCCGACTTACTTCACAGTGTCGCGGCCAAAAAAGTCTGGAACATGGAGGCACTCCAGGCGAGGGTAAAACAGCAAATCGACGTCCAGGAGTCGAAGATTGCTGCCGGAGAATTGGCCCCTCCTAAGGGGCACGAACGAAAGCAGTTGTTCAAACCATTGGACAACCGACACCGGAAGGATAGCTCCGAAGGTAGTCGGAATCGTGGACGCTCCGATCGGAGGGAGGATAGGCGTCCGACCAAGAGGGACAATCAGAGGGAGGAGTTTACCCCCCTCAATAGGCCTTTGAAAGAGGTCTTGGCGGTAATGGAGAAGCAAGGCCTCGCTCGTTTCCCCAAGAAGAAGGAAGGAGAAAAGTTGGGCTCCCGCACCGACCGTTACTGCCGATTCCATCGGGCCTCCGGTCATGACACTGACCAGTGTCGGGAGCTGAAGAAGGAAATAGAGAAGCTTATCCAGAGGGGTAAGCTGAAGGAGTTCGTGGGAGACTCGCGCTGCAAGCCCCGCTCACGATCTAGGTCAAGGTCCAAATCTCGATCAAGGTCCCCCAGGAAAAGGAGGTCCGACGCAGAGCCTTCGGAGGGCCCATCTGGGTCCAGACAGAAGAGGATTATTAATGTGATCCATGGAGGGTTCGCTGCAGGAGGAGACACATCGTCTTCTCGGGAGCGTTATGCCAACCAAGTGCCAGTCGCAGTGGTTTTGGGAAAAAGGTCACGGTCGTGGACCCCGAAGGAGGAGATGGAGATCACCTTCTCGGCGAAGGATCTGGAGGGAGTAGAGACCCCCCACGAGGATGCCCTAGTAGTAACACTGGATGTGGGAGGATTCGAAGTGAAGAGAATCCTCATTGATGGAGGAAGCTCCTCCGACATCCTCTTCTCCGACGCCCTGGAGCAGATGGGGAAGAAGAAGAAAGATTTGCGGGAGGTCAACTTCCCGATGGTAGGATTTTGCGGCACAACCTCTTATCCGTTGGGAGTCATTACGCTGCCTGTATGGTTCGGCAGTGGCTGGAAGATGGAGAAGAGAGATGTGGAGTTCGTAGTGGTCGAATCCACAGGGACGTACAATGCGATCACCGGAAGAACCACTATCAACCCACTGATGGCAGTAGCCTCGACGGTCCATCAGAAACTGAAGTTCCCGACTGAGAACGGGGTCGGCGAAGTGAAAGGCGACCAGGTGGCGTCGAGACGATGCTATGTCAACGCCACGAGAAGATCAAGGAAGGAGGCTATGTCGGTTCTCCAAACAGACGCTGACCCTCGAGAGGAGTTTGGGCGTCCCGCCCCCATGGAGGACCTAAAAGAAGTCGAGATAGATGGACCCGAGAGGAGGGTAAAGATCGAATCCGCCCTATCCGAGGAAAGAGCTCAGGAGCTGATCGCCCTATTGAAGGAATTCAAGGAGTTATTTGCCTGGTCTCCGAGCGATATGCCAGGAATCAGCCGGGATGTGATCGAGCATGAATTGAATATCGACCCCACAATCAAGCCGATCGCACAGAAGAGACGTCCGATGGGAACAGACAAGAGGATTGCAATCCAGCAGGAGGTTGGTAGATTGCTCGACGCTGGGTTCATTAGGGAGATCCGATTCCAGACTTGGGTGGCCAACCCAGTACTGGTGAGGAAAAGCAACGGGAAGTGGCGGATGTGCGTCGACTTCCGCGACTTAAACAAGGCTTGCCCGAAGGACTGTTATCCACTCCCTCGGATCGACCAACTGGTGGATGCTACATCGGGGCATGAGCTGCTAAGCTTTATGGATGCTTACTCTGGTTATAACCAGATAAAGATGGCGAAAAAGGATGCCCCACATACCGCCTTTTACGCTGACAGTGAAGTCTTCCAGTACGACGTTATGCCTTTCGGCCTGGTGAATGCGGGGGCGACATACCAGAGAATGGTGAACAAGCTGTTCGGGGATATGATTGGGAGTACCATGGAGGCCTACGTAGATGACATGCTGGTGAAGTCCCGACGAGCATCAGACCACGTTGGCAACTTGGCAATGGCCTTCGAGAGGATGAAGCTCCACCAGGTCCGCCTGAATCCAGCCAAATGCGCTTTCGGAGTCCATTCCGGGAAGTTCTTAGGCTTCATGGTGAGCCAGAGGGGGATCGAGGTGAATCCCGAAAAACTGAGGGCGATAGAGGAGATGCAGTCCCCGACCAATCATAGGGAGGTGCAGGTGCTGAACGGCCGGCTGGCTTCGATGAATCGCTTCTTATCCAAGGCCAGCGACCGGTCGATGCCGTTTTTCGGTGTGTTAAGAGCCAACCGACAATTCAAATGGACTGCTGAATGTGAGGAGGCGTTCCAAGCGCTCAAACAACATCTCCGCGACCTCCCGCCACTGGCGAAGCCGACACCAGGCGAGCCGCTCTATCTTTATTTGGCTATCTCTTCGTTTGCAATAAGCTCTGTTCTAGTTAAAGCTGTCGAGGGCAATCAGATTCCTGTCTATTATGTAAGCAAGGCGTTTGCCAAGAGTGAAATGAATTACCCTACGATTGAGAAGTACCTCTTTGCGTTGATTATTACTGCTCGAAAGTTACGACCCTACTTCCATGCACATGAAATTACGGTGCTGACTGATCAGCCATTGAAACACTTCTTGAACCGGCCCGACGCGTCGGGGAGACTAGTAAAGTGGGCCGTGGAACTTAGCGAGTTTCGAATTCATTTCGCTCCGAGAACAGCTATCAAAGGGCAGGCATTGGCCGACTTTATAGTTGAATCTACTATTCCCGATCCTGAAGCAACGGAAACAGTAGAGGGGGCAACCGGGAATACTGAAGAGGCCCCGACGGCAGGGCAGTCGGAACAGCCAAATAAAGAGAACACCTGGGAGTTGTACACGGATGGCTCCTCAAGCTCGGACGGATCGGGGGCGGGGTTCGTATTGATTCCGCCAGGCGGGGCGGAGCCACTTCGATATGCATTGGCCCTGACATTTAGAGCCACCAACAACGAGGCGGAGTATGAAGCTCTCATAACGGGGTTGAAAATCGCAAAGGGCACCGGAATTAAACATTTGAAGGTGAAGTGTGATGCTAGCCTGATTGTAAATCAGGTCCGGGGGCAGTATGGAGCAAAGAATCCGATCATGAAGAAGTATCTTCAAGAGGCTAAGACCTTGAAGGAAAGCTTCAAAAGCTTTGACATCGAGGCAATTCCCAGGGAAGAGAATGTGGAGGTTGATGCCTTGAGCAAATATGCCTTGGGGGCACCTTTGGAAGAGAGTCGGAAGGTACACTTCTTGGAGAAAGTGATTCTATCGACCACCGATCCGTCGGAGGTGTGCGCTATCGGGACAGGGGCAGAGAAGGAATCCACTTGGATAACCCCGATAATTGTGTACTTAACGACGGGGGCACTTCCTGAAGATAAAATGGCAGCGGAGCGATTAAGACGAATGTCAATTAATTACGCGATGGTGGACAACCAGTTATACAAGAAGGGTCTGCTTTCGACGCCCTTCTTGAAATGCGTGGCCGAACCCGATACGACTCGGATTCTGAGAGAATTGCACGAAGGCGTCGCAGCCTGTCACGAAGGCGCTCGATCTATCCTGAGGAAGGCGTTGAACTTGGGATATTACTGGCCTACGATGAATAAGGAAGCAACGGCGCTTGTTCGGTCCTGTGACGCGTGTCAAAGATATGCCTCGAATATCACAGCTCCCGCCGCTGATTTGATGCCCATCGGGAGTGCTTGGCCCTTCGCACAGTGGGGCATCGATCTGGTGGGACCCCATCCGAAAGCAAAGAGCCAGTGCACACATCTGCTGGTCGCGATCGACTACTTCTCGAAGTGGATCGAGGCTAAGCCGCTAGCCAAAACAACAGCAGGACATATCATTAAGTTCCTTCAGACCCGAATTTTGTCGAGATATGGGGTGCCGAAGGTGATCATCAGTGACAATGGTCCTCCGTTTAATGGGGCCCAGTTGGAGAGGTTCCTAGACGAGTTCGGTATCGAGCATCGAACAGCATCCGTCCACCACGCTCAGACCAATGGGCAGGTAGAGGCGGCCAACAAAATCGTGATGGAGGGCTTGAAGAAAAGGGTCTACGCTTTGGACGGAAAATGGCTGGACGAACTGGAGAACGTGTTGTGGGCGGTCCGAACGACACCCAAGCGGTCAACAGGTGAAACCCCGTTTGCACTTGTTTATGGAACAGAGGCGGTCGCTCCCGTGGAAATCGCGGTGGCATCCCATCGAACCAGCAGCTATGAGCCCTCGACGAGTCCAGGAAGAGCCAGGATAGGACCTTTGACGAATGACGAAACAAGGCGCCTGGAGTTATCCTTGCTAGAGGAAAAACGGCTGGAGGCCGACATAGCGCAAGCTCGGATGCGTTTGGCGACGGCCAGGTACTACAATCGGAAGGTCAAGTCGCGACAGTTCTACGCAGGAGAACTGGTCCTACGACGGAACGAATTCGCCGAAATGGGAAGGGCGTTACAAGATCGTAGGCATGCCGGCCCCGAACGCTTACAAGTTAGAGGATCCCGACGGCAAGGTTTTAAGAAACACCTTTAGTGGCGAACATCTGAAGAAGTGCCATGTTTGACAAATAAGTCGCCCGTGGAGGCGCGAAGATGTAATTAAGTCGCCCTGAGTGGTGCATGCTATGTTAAAGACATCAATCAATAAAGAAGTTACTTCTGATCAAAGTATTCCTGAGTTGTTCTCGATACATTTAAAAAGCGTCATTGGACGTCCGAAAATCCTTAAGTTTTTAAGGTCCGATTAAAAAGCGTCATTGGACGTCCGAAAATCCTTAAGTTTTTAGGGTCCGATTAAAAAGCGTCATTGGACGTCCGAAAATCCTTAAGTTTTTAAGGTCCGATTAAAAAGCGTCATTGGACGTCCGAAAATCCTTAAGTTTTTAAGGTCCGATTAAAAAGCGTCATTGGACGTCCGAAAATCCTTAAGTTTTTAAGGTCCGATTTAAAAGCGTCATTGGACGTCCGAAAATCCTTAAGTTTTTAAGGTCCGATTAAAAAGCGTCATTGGACGTCCGAAAATCCTTAAGTTTTTAAGGTCCGATTAAAAAGCGTCATTGGACGTCCGAAAATCCTTAAGTTTTTAAGGTCCGATTAAAAAGCGTCATTGGACATCCGAAAACCCTTAAGTTTTTAAGGTCCGATTAAAAAGCGTCATTGGACGTCCGAAAATCCTTAAGTTTTTAAGGTTCGATTAAAAAGCGTCGTTGGACGTCCGAAAGCCTTAAGGTCCTCAGGACCCGATAGAAGAGCTACGAAGAACATAATCGAAAAAGATAGTAATAAAAGGCTCGAAAGCCTAAGAGGTTCGATACAAGGGAGATAAATGAGGAAGGAGTACGAGGACTTAATATCTAACAAATTAAACTCGGTCCTCGGGCGCTGAATCTTCAGAAGGCTTTGGAGGGGCAGGCTCGGAGGGATCGGTAGGAGGCTCGTCGGCGTCTTCGGAGGAGCTCTCCGACGGGAGGCTGAGGTACGTCTCTGCGGCTAGGCCGAGAGTCTTGGACTTCCTCAAGTCGATGGAGTCCCCGTAAGTTTCATTAAGCTCTTCGACAATATCAAGGATGGCATTCTGCAAATCCTCCTGACAATGTCTTGTCGCGTCTGCTTTGAAGTCCTCCGAGCTCCGATATTCTTCGAGGGCCTGGACCTTCGCGTTTGTTATTTGGGCGGGATAATCCGCCCTCGCCTCCTCTAGCTCCGCGATGGCCCTCTGCTTCTCAAGCTTCAGCCGCTCAGCAGTTTCTTGCAATGCTGCCTTATCAAAGGCAGCCTGGCTCCGATCCGCCAGGGCAGCCTGTTGCTCCCGCCTAAGCGAGCTCTCAAGACTTAGAATCTGCCTGTGTTGGGATTGAGCCTCTTGAGCAAGCTTGGCCCTGACTTCCTCGGCTCGCTGCCTTTCCTCCTCAGCCTGTCGCCTAACCTCTTCGACCCGCTCTTCGGCTCGCTGCCTTTCCTCCTCAGCCTGTCGCCTAACCTCTTCGACCCGCTCTTCGGCTCGCTTTTTGCCCTCCTCCGCTCGAAGCCTTGACGCCTCGGAGGCAGCTAAGTCCTCCTGAAGCTTGGTCAAGCTCTCGAGGTTGGAGTTGGCCCGTTCTCGCTCCAAAGCCTCCCGAAGAGACAAGATGTAGCCAAAACAGCGATCCTGGTCCGCCATTTCCTGAGGGCAAGGTATAGCTTAATATTTAAAAAGTCGGAGTACTCCCAGATGAATAAAAACAAAGTGTACTTACCTCTATCCGACGGACGGCCATCGCCCGGATATCCGCCTCGATGTCCTCCCCTTCCAGAGAGAGAGGGCGCCTCAGTGAGGGCGGGACCGAGCCCGACACCAAGTGCAAGGCCAGGTTCCTCTCCTGACACCCCCGATATAGAGGAATCCCCCGAAGGGACTCCACCGGTCTCCAAGGCTTGGCGCCCTGGTCCGAAGAAAAGGCTTGGTAGTAGTCTCCATCCAAGGGGAATGGAGGTACTACCAGGCGAACCCCTCCATCTCCTTCACTTACTTGGGCTTCGGGGGTCCCACCTCTAACTGGCGAAGATGGCGGAGCGGATGAAGATGGTGGCGTGACGGGAAGTGGAGACGTCTCCCTACCAGGTGACTTCGCAGGAGTCGACCTCGATTTTCCTCGGAGGGTCAGGCCTTCCTCCTCAGCACGATCATCGGAGGGGGAATCCTCCAAGCTGGTCACCCGACCAAATTCACCACGGGCCTCCGTTGGGGCATCTTCCACCACCGACTCCACTGCAGGCGCGGAGTCCGAGGCAGGTGCAGCAGGGGCGACGTCCGCGGGACCTGCAGCGGGGCGAATAAGTCGAGGAATTAATTTGATATCGGTGTGCAAAATTAAACAACGTTCCATATATTTCTCTTTGCCGAAAAAGTCGTAACAACCCGCTTCGAGGACGTGTGGAATTTCCCCTCGAAGGATATTTTTGACATCCCTGACCCGTCCTTTCATGTCGGAGGCTTGAAGGTCTTGAGGTACCAACTCCCTATACCTTTTTATAGCACGAAAAACTTCCTTACCTTCCTTTTCGGAGCGGACGTTGAAGGCGGTCTTGACCACATCCACATTAGTCCGCCCCTCGGAGGTGGGGGCAGATACGGGGGCCTCGGAGGTCTTCGCCTTCTTCCGAGAGGGTCCCGATTGGGCAGAAGCCTTCCGATGGGAGGGCTTCTTCTTGCGCTTCAGCGAGTGGGAGGCATCGGTATCCTCCTGAAACAGACGGATGGTCAGCGATGTTCGAGGGGCTGTAAACAATGGAAACAAGAAATAATTAGAAGATTACCTAGAGAATTACATTGGAAACACCATCATGAACTTTTCCCCCAGCCTTGGGATCAATCAGCATAATCCCAATTTCAATCCGCTGCTGATCAGTGACAGAAGTGGCCTCGAAGGGCTGATAACCCTCCTCCCAACGACGGGCCTGGATAAGCATCAAGGCCCTCTTGGTCTGCTCCGACCATGAACGAAAAGACACGGGGCGATCAGCTTCCACGGTGGTCCTCGGCCACTCGATGGGACCAGGCTGGATGAAGAAGTATTGCTCCTTCCAGTTAGCATTATCGTTCCCCTTATCGGAGATGATGGCCCGTTCCTTGCAAATCTTCCAGGACACCTTCCTGTCCCAGCCCATCTCCTTATACTGCTCATCGGTCCCTTCGGGTTGGCGGGGAGAAAAGGAGCAGATTCCGTCCTTGTTGCAGGTCATCTTGTAGAGAACCCGCCAGAGCTCCAGGGAATAGCTCCAGTCCTCCTTATTGATATCACACCACACTTGGAAGGCAATCCATGTACGGATTGCGTATGGAGAGAAGGTCGTGGGGTACGTCTTATAGTGGTTGCACAGCTCCACCCAACTCGGACAGAAAGGAAGTCGAATTCCCGCACGAATCTGCCCTGGGAGATGAACACCTCGTCCCCTTTGGGGAGCGTAATCCGGGCCTCACGAGAATTGAATTGCTCATAAGGATAGCGGGCTCCGAAGGAGGATTCAAAGATGCCGCACTCTATACAGGCTCTATCGTAGCTGATAGGTGCAAGCGTGTTCTTGAGATACTTGAAGACAAAAGGTTGGCCAACAGTAGCAGATCCCTCGGCTGAAAATCGTCGAGGGAAGGAAGGAGGGGAAAATTGAAGCCTAAGAAAACCAAAGATGAAAGAGAAAAGAGCAATAAGGTGAAGAACCTTACCAGACATGGTGGTTGAAGTGATCGTGATCGGAAAATCTGGAAGCTGGAAACGCCGGTGAAACCCTGAAGTGATCGTGATCGGAAAATTTGGAAGCTGGAAACGCCGGTGAAACCTTGGAGTGATCGTGATCGGAAAATCTGGATGCTGAAAACGCCGATAAAACCTTGAAGTAAGAAGAATTAGGGTTCTTGGGATCGCAGAGAAGAAGAAGTAAGGGAAAAGTAAAACAAGGTCTGGATTTAGGGTTTTATAAGGGAAGGAAAAGGAAACGGAAGAGGCGGGCAATCTGAGCCACAGAATTCAAAACGATTCGATCATGAGCGTCCAAGGGGGAAACGTGCCAATTCGACGAAGGCGAAACGGTTTCAATTTGAACCGTCAGGACGCATGGGACAGATAAGACAAGAGTAATGACGTACCGGGTGGTTGAAAAGCGCTTTTTCAGAAAGCAGGCATGCGAAACCCGAAACGTTCCTTCACCTCCTATCAGCATTTAATGCTGGTCTGATCAAGAAAACCCCTCGAATTCAAGCAGGATCCCAAAGGATCTTAAAGAGATCCAAGGCAAAGGCCTCCGACAGAAGTAGGGCAATGGCCTCCGACGTCTCAAACAAAGACCCCCGACTGGGATGTAGAAGAGTCCGATACTGAAAGACGCGACGCACTATAAGTCCCTCACGCCTTGGGGGCAAATGATGGGCCCCGGCGAAGGCCGTTAGGCCCCTTAACGATTAGCAAACGGCGATTAGGCCCGTTGGGCTAGGAGCTGGGCTGCTAGAAGGATAAGGGCCCCGACGGAAGGAGGTCCCGACATTGAATAGCCCCGAGTAAGTATGGCTCCGACAGGGGAGAGCCCCGAAGATATCGGACCTGGACGTAGTCGGTCCCGATATGGGAGTTGATACCACTCCCCGACACCGAATCCTCAACGATGCAACCTGGGAGTCTCCAATATGATCGAGACTCGCCAGTAAGAGCACAATCCCGGAAATCTCGCCATGATCACAGTAGTGGTATAATGGGCGAGATATGTGGGATACGAATAACTGTACAAGATACGTGGCAAGATATACGGCGAGATATGTGGGATAATGGATCACAATCCAACCGCCGAATCAGGTAACTGGGATAGCCTTTCCTCTATAAAAGGAGGGAAGTTATTCCAGATTAGGGTTACGCTTTATACATACACAAATATTGCTTGCTTGCTCTGTGGCCGTCGTACTTACGTTAAGCATCGGAGAGGGATTCTGGGCCACTGCCCTCTATTCCCCTTCTGCAGGATTGCGAGGAGCTAAGGAATCCGTCACCGTAACCGGAGCTCCTGCCGTGATCCAACACTCCTGAAACAGATGGGCGGTCAGCGATGATCGAGGGGCTGTAAGCAGTGGAAACAAGAAATAATTAGAAGATTACCAAGAGAATTACATTGGAAACGCCATCATGAATTTTTGGGATCAATCAGCATAATGGAAATTTTGATCCGCTGTTGGTCGGTGACAGAAGTGGCCTCGAAGGGCTGATACCCCTCCTCCCAGCGACGGGCCTGGATAAGCATCAAGGCCCTCTTGGTCTGCTCCGACCACGAACGGAAAGGAACAGGAGGATCAGCCTCCACGACGGTCTTCGGCCACTCGATGGGACCAGGCTTGATGAAGAAATATTGTTCTTTCCAATTGGCATTGTCATGCCCCTTATCATGGATGATGGCCCGTTCCTTGCAAATCCTCCAGGACACCTTCCTATCCCAGCCCAGCTCCTTATACTGCTCGTCGGTCCCCTCGGGTTGGCGGGGGTGAAGGAGCAGATACCATCCTTATTACAGGTCATCTTGTAGAGGACCCGCCAAAGCTCCAGAGTGTAGCTCCAATCTTCTTTGTTGATATCACACCACACTTGGAAGGCAATCCATGTACGGATTGCGTGTGGGGAGAAGGTCGTGGGGTAAGTCTTGTAATGGTTGCACAGCTCCACCCAACTCGGACAGAAAGGGAGTCGGATTCCCGCACGAATTTGCCCTGGGGAGATGAACACCTCATCTCCTTTGGGGAGCGTAATCCGAGCGTCACGAGGACTGAACTGGGATTGCTCGTAGGGATAGCAGGCCCCGAAGGAGGATTCGAAGATACCACACTCTATACAAGCCCTATCGTAGTTAATAGGCGCAAGCAAGTTCTTGAGATACTTGAAGACGAAAGGTGGCCCAACAGTGGCAGATCCCTCGGCTGAAAATCGTCGAGGGAAGGAAGGAGGGAAAAATTGAAACCTAAGAAGATCAAAGATGAAAAGGAAAAGAATAATAAGGAGAAGAATCTTACCAGACATAGTGACTGAAGGCTTGATCGGAAAAATTTGAAGTGCTTGAAGCGCCGGTGAAAACTCGAAATCTGGAGAATCAAAGCTCTTGGGATCGCAGAGAAGAGGAGGTAAAAGAAAGGTGAAACAGTGTTTGGGGTTAGGGTTTTATAAGAGAAGGAAGGAGAACTGAAGGGGTGGGCAATCTGAACCGTAGAATTCAAAACCACTCAATCAGAATCGTCCAAAGGAAAACGCGTTAATTCAAAGAAGGCGAAACGGTTTTAATCTGAACCGTCAGGACGCATGGGACAGATAAGACAAGAGTAATGACGTACCGGGGCGGTTGAAAAGTGCTTTTTCAGAAAGCAGGCGCGCGGAACCCGAAACGTTCCTTCACTTCCTATCAGCATTTAATGCTGGTCTGATCAAGAAACCCCCTCGAATCCAAGTAGGATCCCAAAGGATCTTGAAGAGATCCAAGGCAAAGGCCTCCGACAAAAGTAAGGCAATGGCCTCCAACGTTTCAAATAAAGACCCCCGACTGGGATGTGGAGGGGTCCGATATTAAAAGACGCGACGCACTATAAGTCCCTCACGTCTTGGGGGCAAATGATGGGGCCCGGCGAAGGCCGTTAGGCCCCTTAACGATTGGCAAACGGCGACTAGGCCTGGTGAGCTAGGAGCTGGGCTGCTGGAAGGCTTAGGGCTCCGACGGAAGGAGGCCCCGACATTGAATGGCCCCGAGCAAGTATGGCTCCGATAGGGAAGAGCCCCGAAGATATCGGACCTGGACGTAGTCGGTCCCGATATGGGAGTTGACACCACTCCCCGACACCGAATCCTCAACGATGTAACTGATGGGCCCTGGCGAAGGCCGTTAGGCCCCTTAACGATTGGCTAAACGGCGACTAGGCCTAGTGGGCTAGGAGCTGGGCTGCTGGAAGGCTAAGGGCTCCGACGGAAGGAGGCCCCGACATTGAATGGCCACGGGCAAGTATGGCTCCGACAGGGAAGAGCCTCGAAGATATCGGACCTGGACGTAGTCGGTCCCGATATGGGAGTTGACACCACTCCCCGTAACCGAATCCTCAAACGATGTAACTTGGGAGTCTCCGATAACGATCAAGACTCGCCAGTAAGAGCACAATCCCGGAAATCTCGCCACGATTATAGTGGTGGTATAATGGGCGAGATATACGGGATACGAATAACTGTACGAGATACAGGGCAGAATATATGGCGAGATACGTGGAATAGCGGATCACAATCCAACCACCTAATCAGGTAACTGGGATAACCTCCCTCTATAAAAGGAGGGAAGTTATTCCAGATTAGGGTTACGTTTTACACACACACTCACATTGCTTGCCTATTCTGTTGATCGCCATACTTACGTTAAGCATCGGAGAGGGATTCTGGGCCACTGCCCTCTATCCCCTTCTGCAGGATTACGAGGAGCTAAGGAATCCGTCACCGTAACCGGAGTTCCCGCCGTGATCCAACATTGGCGCCGTCTGTGGGAAACGCAACAAAAAGCCAAAAAGTAAGTTTGCTTTCCTTTGATTCCTTATCATGGCTGGCAACAGACCGCAGCGTTCAGGCAAGCAGGTGCCGGCCGCCAGCAATCCTCCTGAGGATGCTGCCCAGCATCAGGATCTGAGAGATGAGGGTGACAGCACTCGCCGAAACGAAGCACCTTCCCCGAATCCGGAGCTGGCCAGGGTAGTGGCAGAGGCCATGCCCCTATTCATGGAGGCCATGGAGGCCCTCCTAGACCGAAGAGAAGCTGCTAGAAGGCAGGCTGATCTACCGCCGCTCCCTCCACGGCGAGACAATCCCAGAAGGCAGGGGGACGACAACTTGCCTCCACCTCCTCCATTAAGGGAACAGCCTATTCCCCCCGATCCAGCACCGGCGGAGAATTTTGTGGTCGATGGACCGGGGCCAGTGCAACAAAGGACCATTCCCCTGAATGGTCCCCTCACTGCCGACCAGGTGGTGAGAATTGTGGGTATCTGCATGGGAGACCAGAAGCCCATGATGTCGGAGCTGGGAAGTCAGGAAACCCATCCCTTCGTGCCCAGGCTGATTCGTACCCTGGCCCCTCCAGGTCTGGGTATCCCGAAGATAGACGAGTACGACGGGGACGCGGACCCGGTTCGCCACGTACAAAAGCACTTGACAGCATGCATGGGCAGGACCCCAGATGAGGATGTTATCTGCGCTCTGTTCCCAAGCACCCTCGGGGAGAAGGCGATGACATGGTTCTACAGTCTGCCCACTGGATGTATCACCTGCTGGAAGGATATGCACCAGCGATTCATTGCCCAGTATCAAGGACGCCGACGGCTTCTGAAGAGCGTTCGGACCCTGCATGAAGTGGTCCAGAGGCCTGACGAGTCGCTGGCTCAATACTATCAGCGTTACACGGCTGGCATGACTGAGCTGGATGAGGAGATATCGGAGGGCGAGGCCATCCGTACCTTCCTGAAAAACCTTAAACCCCCTTACGGTTCCGACTTACTGCACAGCATCGCGGCCAAGAATGTCTGGAACATGGAGGCGCTCCAGGCAAGGGTGAAACAGCAAATCGACGTCCAAGAGTCGAAGATTGCCGCCGGAGAACTGGCTCCTCCCAAGGGGCATGAAGGAAAACACTTGTTCAAACCATTGGACAACCGGCACAAGAAGGATAACTCCGAGGGTAGTCGGAGTCGAGGACGTTCCGATCGGAGGGAGGATAAGCGTCCGAACAGGAGGGACAGTCAGAAGGAAGAGTTTACCCCTCTCAACAGACCTTTAAAGGAGGTCTTAGCAGTGATGGAGAAGCAAGGCCTCGCCCGTTTCCCCAAGAAGAAGGAAGGAGAAAAATTGGGTTCCCGCACCGACCGTTACTGCCGATTTCATCGGGCCTCCGGTCACGACACTGACCAATGTCGAGAATTGAAGAAGGAAATAGAGAAGCTTATCCAGAGGGGTAAGTTGAAGGAGTTCGTGGGGGACTCACGCTGCAAGCCCCGCTCACGATCTCGGTCGAGGTCCAAATCTCGATCGAGGTCCCCCAGGAAGAGAAGGTCCGACGTAGAACCTTCGGAGGGCCCATCCGGGTCCCGACAGAAGAGAATTATTAATGTGATCCACGGAGGGTTCGCTGCAGGAGGAGACACATCGTCCTCTCGGGAACGTTATGCCAACCAAGTACCAGTCGCAGTGGTTTTGGGGAAGAGATCGCGGTCGTGGACCCCGAAGGAAGAAATGGAGATCACCTTCTCGGCGAAGGATCTGGAGGGAGTAGAGACCCCCCACGAGGATGCCCTAGTAGTAACATTGGATGTAGGAGGATTTGAAGTGAAGAGGATCCTCATTGATGGAGGAAGCTCCTCCGACATCCTCTTCTCCGACGCCCTGGAACAGATGGGAAAGAAGAAGAAAGATTTGCGGGAGGTTACCTTCCCGATGGTAGGATTTTGTGGCACAACCTCTTATCCGTTAGGGGTTATCACACTGCCCGTGTGGTTCGGCAGTGGCTGGAAAATGGAGAAGCGAGATGTGGAGTTCGTGGTGGTCGAATCCACAGGAACGTACAATGCAATCATTGGAAGAACCACCATTAACCCTCTGATGGCGGTAGCCTCGACGGTCCACCAAAAACTGAAGTTCCCAACCGAGAATGGGGTAGGCGAGGTGAAAGGCGACCAGGTGGCGTCGAGACGGTGCTATGTCAACGCCACCAGGAGATCAAGGAAGGAGGCTATGTCAGTGCTCCAGACAGACACTGACCCTCGAGAGGAGTTTGGGCGTCCCGCCCCCATGGAGGACCTAAAGGAAGTCGAGATAGATGGGCCCGAGAGGAAGGTAAAAATCGGATCTGCCTTATCCGACGAAAGGGCCCAGGAGTTGATTGCGCTCTTGCAAGAATTTAAGGAGCTGTTTGCCTGGTCCCCGAGTGATATGCCAGGAATCAGCCGGGACGTAATCGAGCACGAACTGAATATCGACCCTACGATCAAGCCGATCGCGCAGAAGAGACGTCCGATGGGGGCAGACAAGAGGATTGCAATCCAGCAGGAGGTCGGCAGGCTGCTCGACGCTGGAGTCATTAGGGAGATCCGATTCCAGACGTGGGTAGCCAACCCAGTGCTGGTAAGGAAGAGCAACGGGAGATGGCGGATGTGTGTCGACTTCCGCGACCTGAACAAGGCTTGTCCGAAGGACTGTTATCCGCTCCCGCGGATCGATCAACTAGTGGATGCTACATCGGGACATGAGCTGCTGAGCTTTATGGATGCTTATTCTGGTTATAATCAGATAAAAATGGAGGAGAAGGATGCCCAACACACCGCCTTTTACGCTGACAGCGAAGTCTTCCAGTACGATGTCATGCCTTTTGGCCTGGTAAATGCGGGGGCGACCTATCAGAGAATGGTGAACAAGCTGTTCGGGGATATGATCGGAGATACCATGGAAGCTTACGTAGATGACATGTTGGTGAAATCCCGACAAGCATCGGACCATGTCGGTAATTTGGCTATGGCCTTCGAGAGGATGAAGCTCCACCAGGTCCGACTGAATCCAGCTAAATGCGCTTTCGGAGTCCATTCCGGGAAGTTCTTAGGCTTCATGGTGAGCCAGAGGGGGATCGAGGTGAATCCCGAGAAGCTGAGGGCGATAGAAGAGATGCAGTCTCCGACCAACCATAGGGAGGTGCAAGTGTTGAACGGTCGACTGGCTTCCATAAATCGCTTCTTATCCAAGGCCAGTGACCGATCGATGCCATTTTTCAAGGTGTTAAGGGCCAACCGACAGTTCGAATGGACTACCGAATGTGAGAAGGCGTTCCAAACGCTCAAACAGCACCTCCGCGACCTCCCGCCACTGGCGAAGCCAACTCCAGGCGAGCCGCTCTATCTTTATTTGGCCATTTCTGCATTTGCAATAAGCTCTGTTCTAGTTAAAGCTGTCAAAGGCAATCAGATTCCTGTCTATTATGTAAGCAAGGCGTTTGCCAAGAGTGAAATGAATTATCCTCCGATTGAGAAGTATCTCTTTGCGTTGATTATTACTGCTCGAAAGTTACGGCCCTACTTCCATGCGCATGAAATTACGGTGTTGACTGATCAGCCATTGAAACACTTCTTGAACCGACCCGACGCGTCGGGGAGACTAGTAAAGTGGGCCGTGGAACTTAGCGAGTTTCGAATTCATTTCGCTCCGAGAACAGCTATCAAAGGGCAGACATTGGCTGACTTTATAGTTGAATCTACTATTCCCGATCCTGAAGTAACGGAAACAGTAGAGGGGGCAACCACCGGGAAGACTGACGAGGTCCCGATGGAAAGACAGTTGGAACAGCCAAATAAGAAGAACACCTGGGAGTTGTACACAGATGGCTCCTCAAGCTCAGACGGATCGGGTGCAGGATTCGTATTGATTCCACCAGGTGGGGCGGAGCCGCTTCGATATGCATTGGCCCTGACATTTAAAGCCACCAATAACGAGGCAGAGTATGAAGCTCTTATAACAGGACTGAAAATCGCCAGGGGTACTGGAATCGAGCATCTGAGAGTGAAGTGTGATGCAAGCCTGATTGTAAATCAGATTCGGGGACAGTATGGAGCAAAGAATCCAATCATGAAGAAATATCTTCAGGAGGCTCAAACATTAAAGGAGAGCTTCAAAAGTTTCGATATAGAGGCGATCCCAAGAGAAAAGAATGTGGAGGCCGATGCCTTGAGCAAGTTTGCCTTGGGGGCACCTTTGGAGGAGACTCGGAGGGTACACTTCTTGGAGAAGGTGATTCTATCGACGACCGATCCATCGGAAGTATGCACTATCGGGACAGGGTCAGAAGAGAAGCCCACGTGGATGACCCCGATAATTGTGTACCTAACCACGGGGGCACTGCCTGAAGACAAAGTGGCAGCAGAACGACTGCGACGAATGTCAATTAACTACGCGATGGTGGATAACCAGTTGTACAAGAGGGGTTTACTCTCGACACCTTTCTTGAAATGCGTAGCAGAACCTGACACGACCCGAATTCTGAGAGAACTACATGAAGGAGTCGCAGCCTGTCACGAGGGCGCTCGATCCATCCTGAGAAAGGCGTTGAACTTGGGATATTATTGGCCTACGATGAATAAGGAGGCAACAGCGCTTGTTCGATCCTGTGACGCGTGTCAGAGATACGCCTCGAATATCACAGCCCCCGCTGCTGATCTGACGCCCATTGGGAGTGCTTGGCCCTTCGCACAGTGGGGCATTGACCTGGTGGGACCCCTTCCGAAAGCAAAGAGCCAGTGCACACATCTGCTGGTTGCAATTGATTACTTCTCGAAGTGGATCGAGGCTAAGCCCTTAGCCAAGACAACAGCGGGACATATCATTAAGTTCCTCCAGACCCGAATCTTGTCAAGATATGGGGTGCCAAAGGTGATCATCAGTGACAACGGTCCTCCATTTAATGGGGCCCAGTTGGAGAGATTCCTAGACGAGTTCAATATCGAGCATCGGACGGCATCCGTTCGTCACGCCCAGACCAACGGGCAGGTGGAGGCTGCCAACAAAATCGTGATGGAGGGCTTGAAGAAGAGGGTCTACGCTTTGGACGGAAAATGGCTAGATGAGCTGGAGAACGTGTTATGGGCGGTCCGAACGACACCCAAGCGGTCAACAGGTGAAACCCCGTTTGCACTTGTTTATGGGACGGAGGCGGTCGCTCCTGTGGAAATCGCTGTGGCGTCCCATCGAACCAGAAGCTATGAGCCCTCGACGAGTCCAGAAAAAGCCAAGATAGGACCTTTGACGAATGACGAAACCAGGCGCCTGGAGTTATCCTTGTTAGAGGAAAAACGGCTAGAGGCCGACATAACGCAAGCTCGGATGCGTCTGGCGACGGCGAGGTACTATAACCGGAAGGTCAGGTCGCGACAGTTCTATGCGGGGGAGCTGGTCCTACGTCGGAATGAGTTCGCTTTCCAGGATCGGATCAATAAGCTGTCTCCGAAATGGGAAGGGTCTTACAAGATCGTAGGCATGCCGGCCTCAAATGCTTACAAGTTAGAAGACCTCGACGGCAAAGTATTACGAAACACCTTTAGTGGCGAACATCTGAAGAAATGTCATGTTTGACAAATAAGTCGTCCGTAGAGGCGCAACGATGTAATCAAGTCGCCCTGAGTGGTGCATATCATGTTAAAGACATCAATCAATAAAGAGGTTACTTCTGATCAAAGTGTTCCTAAGTTATCCTTAAGTCATTAAGGTTCGATTAAAAAGCGTCATTGGACGTCCGAAAAATCCTTAAGTTATTAAGGTCCGATTAAAAAGCGTCATTGGACGTCCGAAAAATCCTTAAGTTATTAAGGTCCGATTAAAAAGCGTCATTGGACGTCCGAAAAATCCTTAAGTTATTAAGGTCCGATTAAAAAGCGTCATTGGACGTCCGAAAAATCCTTAAGTTATTAAGGTCCGATTAAAAAGCGTCATTGGACGTCCGAAAAATCCTTAAGTTATTAAGGTCCGATTAAAAAGCGTCATTGGACGTCCGAAAAATCCTTAAGTTATTAAGGTTCGATTAAAAAGCGTCATTGGACGTCCGAAAAATCCTTAAGTTATTAAGGTCCGATTAAAAATCGTCATTGGACGTCCGAAAAATCCTTAAGTTATTAAGGTTCGATTAAAAAGCGTCATTGGACGTCCGAAATGTCCTTAAACCTTTAAGGTTCGCTTTTAAAGCGTCGTAGGACAACCGAAAGCCTTAGGATCCGATAGAAGAGTTACGGGGAGCATAACCGAAAAAGAAAACATTCTTAGAAGGCTCGAGGGCCCAAAAGGTTCGGTACAAAAAGGATAATAAAAAGAAGTACAAGGACTTAAGATTTTAAACACCAGGGGCTGAATCTTCGGAAGGCTTTGGGGGGGCAGACTCATCGGCGTCTTCGGAGGAGCTTTCGGAAGGAAGGTTGAAATACGCTTCTGCGGCTGGGCCGAGAGTCTTGGACTTTCTCAAATCAATGGAGTCCCCATAAGTCTCATTGAGCTCTTCAACAATATCGAGGATGGCGTTCTGTAGGTCTTCTTGACAATGCTTCGCCGCATCCTCCTTAAAGTCCTCCGAGCTTCGGTACTCCTCGCGACCTTGGACCTTCGCGTTTGTTAATTGGGCGGAGTGATCCGCCCTCGCCTCTTCTAGCTCCGCCCTCGCCTCTTCTAGCTCCGCCCTCGCCTCTTCTAGCCCCGCGACGGCCCTCTGCTTCTCGAGCTTCAGCCGCTCCGCAGTCTCCTGCAACGCCGCCTTCTCGAAAGCAAACTGGCCCCGATCCGCCATGGCCGCCTGCTGCTCCCGCTTGAGCGAGCTCTCAAGACTTAGAATCTGCCGCTGTTGGGATTGAGCCTCTTGAGTGAGCTTGGCTCGGAGCTCCTCAGCCCGCCTTTCGCCCTCCTCCGCTCGGAGCCTTGACGCCTCGGAGGCAGCTAGGTCCTCCTGGAGCTTGGTCAAGCTCTCGAGGTTGGAGTTGGCCCGCTCTCGCTCCAACGCCGCCCGCAAAGACAGGATGTAGCCGAAGCAACGATCCTGGTCCGCGATTTCCTGAAAAGAAAATGTAGCTTAGTACTCAAAAATCGGAACGCCCCCAGATGAACAAAAGAAAGATTCGCTTACCTCTATCCGACGGATAGCCATCTGCCGGATGTCAGCATCGATGTCTTCCCCTTCCAGAGAAAGGGGACGCCTCAAAGAGGGCGGGACCGAGCCCGACACCAAATGCAAGGCCAGGTTCTTCTCCTGGCACCCCCGATGCAGAGGGATTCCCTGAAGGGACTCCACCGGTTTCCAAGGCTCGGAGCCCTGGTCCGAAAAGAAGGCCCGATAGTAGTCCTCGTCCAAGGGGAGCGGAGGTACTACCAGGCGAGGCTCCTCAGCTTCCTCACTCACTCGAGCTTCGGGGGACACACCCCTAACTGGCGAGGATGGTAGAGCAGAAGATGATGGCGGCGTGGTAGGAAGTGGAGATGCCTTCCCACCGGATGACTTCACGGGAGTCAACCTTGATTCCCCTCGGAGGATGAGGCCTTCCTCCTCAGCTCGATCACCGGAAGGGGAGTCCTCCAAGCTGGTCACCCGACCGAATTCGCCCCGGTCTTCCGTCGGGGCATCCTCCACCACCGGCTCCGCCGCAGGCGCAGAGTCCGAGCCAGCTGCAGCAGGGGCGACGTCCGCAAGACCTGCAGCGGGGCGAATAAGTCGAGGGATTAATTTGATATCAGTGTGCCAGATTAAACAACGCTCCATAAATCTTTCTCTGCCGAAAAAGTCATAATAGCCCGCCTCGAGAACATGTGGAGTTTCCCCTCGAAGGATATTCCCGACATCCCTAATTCGTCCTTCCATATCGGAGGCTTGAAGATCCCGAGGTACTAACTCCCTATATCTTTTAATAGCACGAAAGACTTCCTTACCTTCCTTTTCGGAGCGGACGTTGAAGGCGGACCGAACAACATCCACATTAGTCCGCCCCTCGGAGGTGGGGGCCTCAGAGGTCTTTGCCTTCTTCTTGGACGGCCCCGAAGTGGCAGAAGTCTTTCGGTGGGAAGGCTTCTTCTTGCGCTTCAGTGAGTGGGAGGCATCGGTATCCTCCTGAAACAGACGGACGGTCAGCGATGCTCGAGGGGCTGTAAGCAGTAAAAAAGAAACAATTAGAAGATTACCCAGAGAATTACATTGGAAACACCGTCACGAACTTTTCCCCCAGCCATGGGATCGATCAGCATAATCCCAATCTTGACCCGCTGTTGGTCAGTGACAGAGGTGGCCTCGAAGGGCTGGTAACCCTCCTCCCAGCGACGAGCCTGGATAAGCATCAAGGCTCTCCGAGTCTGTTCTGACCACGAACGGAAAGACACGGGAGGATCAGCCTCCACGATGGTCCTCGGCCACTCAATGGGACCAGGCTGGATGAAGAAATATTGCTCCTTCCAATTGGCATTATCGTTCCCTTTGTCGGAGATGATGGCCCGCTCCTTGCAGATCTTCCAGGACACCCTCCTGTCCCAACCCATCTCCTTGTACTGCTCGTCGGTCCCCTCAGGTTGACGGGGAGAAAAGGAGCAGATCCCATCCTTGTTGCAAGTCATCTTATAGAGGACCCGCCAAAGCTCCAGGCTATAACTCCAATCTTCTGCATTGATGTCGCACCATACCTGGAAGGCAATCCACGTACGAATCGCATGGGGGGAGAAGGTCGTGGGGTAGGTTTTGTAGTGATTGCACAACTCTACCCAGCTTGGACAAAAGGGGAGTCGAATCCCCGCACGAATTTGCCCCGGAGAGATAAACACTTCGTCTCCTTTGGGGAGCGTAACTTGAGTATTGCGAGAATTGAACTGGGACTCCTCGTAGGGGTAACGAGCCCCAAAGGAAGATTCAAATATGCCACACTCGTTACAAGCCCTCTCATAATTAATAGGCGCGAGGGAGTTCTTCAAGTACTTGAAGACGAAGGGTGGTCCAGCAGTAGCAGATCCCTCGGCTGAAAATCGTCGAGGAAGGAGGAAGGGGAAAATTGAAGCCTAGGAAAATCGAAGATGAAAAGGAAAGGAACAATAAGGAGAAGAATCTTACCAGACATAGTGACTGAGTCCTGATCGGAGAAGTCTGAAGTGCCTGAAACACTGGTAAAAATTCGAATCGCCGGTGAAAACTTGAAATCTGGAGAACTACGGCTCTTGGGATCACAAAGAGGAGGAAGTAAAAGAAAGGTAAAACAGTGCTTGGGGCTAGGGTTTTATAAGAGAAAAGGAAACTGAAGGGGTGGAAAATCTGAGCCACAGAATTCGAAACGATTCAATCACGATCGTCCAAGGGGAAACGTGCCAATTCGGAAAATAGGAACGGTTTTAATCTGAACCGTCAGAACAGATAAGACAAAAGTAATGACGCATTGGAACGGCTGAAAAGTGCTTTTTCAACAGGCGGGCCTGCAGAGCCCAAAACGTTCCCTCACCTCCTATCAGCATTTAATGCTGACCTTTTCAAAAAACCCCTTCGAATCCAAACAGGATCCCAGAAGATCTTGAAAAGATCCAAGGCAAAGGCCTCCGATGGAGACGCGGAAGAGTCCGATGTCGGAAGACGCGATGCACTATAAGTCCCTCACGTCTTGGGGGCAGATGATGGGCCCTGGCGAAGGCCGTTAGGCCCCTTAACGATTGGCTAAACGGCGACTAGGCCTAGTGGGCTAGGAGCTGGGCTGCTGGAAGGCTAAGGGCTCCGACGGAAGGAGGCCCCGACATTGAATGGCCACGGGCAAGTATGGCTCCGACAGGGAAGAGCCTCGAAGATATCGGACCTGGACGTAGTCGGTCCCGATATGGGAGTTGACACCACTCCCCGTAACCGAATCCTCAAACGATGTAACTTGGGAGTCTCCGATAACGATCAAGACTCGCCAGTAAGAGCACAATCCCGGAAATCTCGCCACGATTATAGTGGTGGTATAATGGGCGAGATATACGGGATACGAATAACTGTACGAGATACAGGGCAGAATATATGGCGAGATACGTGGAATAGCGGATCACAATCCAACCACCTAATCAGGTAACTGGGATAACCTCCCTCTATAAAAGGAGGGAAGTTATTCCAGATTAGGGTTACGTTCGTTAATTTCTTCATGCTCGTTCCAAGTTCAAAGTACCATTAGGTGGGAGAAAAGAGAAAACTAAAAAAACGGATTATTAATCAAAATGAAAGTTTGAAACTCATGTAATTAACCTCTTTTGGTTAACCCGAGAAAAAATGTGATAGATCTACACACACACTCACATTGCTTGCCTATTCTGTTGATCGCCATACTTACGTTAAGCATCGGAGAGGGATTCTGGGCCACTGCCCTCTATCCCCTTCTGCAGGATTACGAGGAGCTAAGGAATCCGTCACCGTAACCGGAGTTCCCGCCGTGATCCAACAGTAACTTGGGAGTCTCCGATAATGATCGAGACTCGCCAGTAAGAGCACAATCCCGGAAATCTCGCCATGATTACAGTAGTGGTATAATGGGCGAGATATGTGGGATACGAATAACTGTACAAGATACGTAGCAAGATATACGGCGAGATATGTGGGATAGTGGATCACAATCCAACCGCCTAATCAGGTAACTGGGATAGCCTTTCCTCTATAAAAGGAGGGAAGTTATTCCAGATTAGGGTTACGTTTTTACACACTCACATATTGCTTGCTTGATCACCGTACTTACGTTAAGCATCGGAGAGGGATTCTGGGCCGCCGCCCTCTATTCCCCTTCTGCAGGATTGCGAGGAGCTAAGGAATCCGTCACCGTAACCGGAGTTCCTACCGTGATCCAACAGGGAGATGAACACCTCATCTCCTTTGGGGAGCGTAATCCGAGCGTCACGAGGACTGAACTGGGATTGCTCGTAGGGATAGCGGGCCCCGAAGGAGGATTCGAAGATACCACACTCTATACAAGCCCTATCGTAGTTAATAGGCGCAAGCAAGTTCTTGAGATACTTGAAGACGAAAGGTGGCCCAACAGTGGCAGATCCCTCGGCTGAAAATCGTCGAGGGAAGGAAGGAGGGAAAAATTGAAACCTAAGAAGATCAAAGATGAAAAGGAAAAGAATAATAAGGAGAAGAATCTTACCAGACATAGTGACTGAAGGCTTGATCGGAAAAATTTGAAGTGCTTGAAGCGCCGGTGAAAACTCGAAATCTGGAGAATCAAAGCTCTTGGGATCGCAGAGAAGAGGAGGTAAAAGAAAGGTGAAACAGTGTTTGGGGTTAGGGTTTTATAAGAGAAGGAAGGAGAACTGAAGGGGTGGGCAATCTGAACCGTAGAATTCAAAACCACTCAATCAGAATCGTCCAAAGGAAAACGCGTTAATTCAAAGAAGGCGAAACGGTTTTAATCTGAACCGTCAGGACGCATGGGACAGATAAGACAAGAGTAATGACGTACCGGGGCGGTTGAAAAGTGCTTTTTCATAAAGCAGGCGCGCGGAACCCGAAACGTTCCTTCACTTCCTATCAGCATTTAATGATGGTCTGATCAAGAAACCCCCTCGAATCCAAGTAGGATCCCAAAGGATCTTGAAGAGATCCAAGGCAAAGGCCTCCGACAAAAGTAAGGCAATGGCCTCCAACGTTTCAAATAAAGACCCCCGACTGGGATGTGGAGGGGTCCGATATTAAAAGACGCGACGCACTATAAGTCTCTCACGCCTTGGGGGCAAATGATGGGCCCCGGCGAAGGCCGTTAGGCCCCTTAACGATTGGCAAACGGCGACTAGGCCTGGTGAGCTAGGAGCTGGGCTGCTGGAAGGCTAAGGGCTCCGACGGAAGGAGGCCCCGACATTGAATGGCCCCGAGCAAGTATGGCTCCGATAGGGAAGAGCCCCGAAGATATCGGACCTGGACGTAGTCGGTCCCGATATGGGAGTTGACACCACTCCCCGACACCGAATCCTCAACGATGTAACTTGGGAGTCTCCGATAATGATCGAGACTCGCCAGTAAGAGCACAATCCCGGAAATCTCGCCATGATTACAGTAGTGGTATAATGGGCGAGATATGTGGGATACGAATAACTGTACAAGATACGTAGCAAGATATACGGCGAGATATGTGGGATAGTGGATCACAATCCAACCGCCTAATCAGGTAACTGGGATAGCCTTTCCTCTATAAAAGGAGGGAAGTTATTCCAGATTAGGGTTACGTTTTACATACACAAAATACTGCTTGCTTGCCTTGTTGACTGCCATACTTACGTTAAGCATCGGAGAGGGATTCTGGGCCACTGCCCTCTACTCCCCTCTTGCAGGATTGCGTGGAGCAAAGGAGCTAGGATTGCCGTCAAAGTCCGTACCGGAGTTCCACCGTGATCCAACAACCTCTATACGGCGCATGGACATCTCCCTGACATCCCGATGCATGTGCGTCCGATTGAGGCAAATCGGATACCGCATAGTAGGCAGGATCGAGCCTGACAACAGATGCAGGGCCAGATCCCGGTCCTGCTCCCCTTGTGTAAGCGGGACTCCTTGAAGCGTCTGGATAGGAGTCCAGGGGGCATCCGCTTGTGAAGGTTCGAAGGGCCTGTAGAAGTTCCCATCGAGAGCAAGAGGAGGAGGACGATAAGTGGAGGGGCATGCCTCTGTCTCGGCCCGAACGGGGGAAGGAGTGAAGTTATGGATGGGCGATGGCTGCCGCTGCTGCGGAGAAGATGAAGAAGGCGGCCCCTGAGGGGTTGGTTTCAAGGGGGATTGCCCCGTCCTCCGACGATGACGAAGGGAGCCACCCTCGTCAGTCTCCTCGGAGGAGTCCAAGGTTTCCACCTGACGAAATTGTTCGCCAGTCGGAGCCTTCTCCCCAGCTGAGGGAGGCACCTCCGCTGAAGATGGTGCATCCGCGGAAGCTGCGGCACCCGATGGAGCTCCCGAACGACCTGCACCTGGAGGATGAGAAGCTTCAGAAATGTAATCAGGAAGTTCATCAGGATTCTTACACCAAATGATACGTCGGGAGACGTATTGATCCTTCCCCTGATAATGGTAGTAGCCCGCCTTCAGAACGCGTGGAGTTTCGCCTCGAAGGATCCGATTAACGTCAGCAATGCAGACCTCTTTGGTTGAAGGTATCAAATCCCTCGGGACCATCCTCTTGTATGATTTTATAGCAAGTCGGAGCTTTTTACCTTCTTCGGCATTCTGGACATCGAAGAGCTGGTCCAGATCCACCCGCTTCCGCTTGGGCTGCCCCGCGGAAGGAGACCCCGATTGAGCAGCAGCCTTCTTTGCGGATTTCCTCTTCCGCGAGGGGCGGACAGCATCAGTCTCCCCCTGCTTAAGGAATAGATCGGTCAGCACAGATACCTTCTTGGCTGCAAACAGTAAACGAAGAAGAGTTAGAAGTTTACCCAAGGAACCATATTAGAAGGGCCGTCGAAGAGTTGCCCCCCAGAGATAATATCGAGGAGTCGGATCCCGGCGTGCACCAGGTCCCGCTCCACGAGTGAGTTGGCGTTGAGGGGAGTGTAGGACTCCCCCCATCGGTAAAGCTGGATAAGTTGAAGAGTTTCAAAATCCTCGTCGGTGTAAGTGTGGAAGGCAGGCGGAGGGTCTGCTGCCACCTCCCACCGAGGCCAGGGAATCGAAGAATGTCGGATGAAGAAGTAGCTCCTCTTCCAGCTACTGTTGTCGGACCCCATGTCAACAAAGAGTCCCCGACCCTTGACCACCTTCCAGGTGTCATTGGTCCAGCCACACCGGGCAAGCTGCTGCTTACTCCACTTGGGCATCCGAGGGAAGAAGGCGCAAACCCCCGCCTCGTTGCACTTCATCCCATAGAAGGTTCTGAAGAGCTGGAGGCTGTAGACCCACTTCTGTCGGAAGCAGAGAACTTGAAAAGCGTTCCATAGGCGGATGGCATGGGGAGAAAAAGTAGTGGGGTGCGTTTTGTAATGGTGGCACATCTCGACCAGATTACCACAAAAAGGGAATCTGATCCCCGCTGATACCTGTCCCGTAGAGACAAATACCTCCCCTTCTTGGGGACGAGTAACCTCAGGGTTACTTGAGGGGCGAGGCCAAGGATATGGGAAACGGGTTCCCAGGTAATAGTGATACAACCCTCTCGGAGGGCTGCATCATAAGCAGTATTGGAGATCTCATTCAGAGCATAATCAAAGTGAAAAGGTTTTCTCCCCTCAGAGCTGGACCCGCTGTCTGAAAAGCAACAATTGCAAGAAAAACACAGTGGGACTCTTGGAAAGCTATAAGCAAGGAAAAGACGGACAAGCAACAAAGGGGAAGCCCTTACCAGACATGATGAAGTCGAGGTGGAAGAGATGAATGAGGCGTCGTCGGAAAGATGATCGGAGAAACCCCAAGACCTTCGGAATTACAGAGCTTGAAATCGCAGAGAAATTGCAGAGAGCTTTTGAGAATTCGGAAACGGTAAAAGTTAAATTGTGACCATGGCTAGGGTTTTATAGACGAAGAACACAGTTGAAGGGACACTTCGATCCGAGTCGTCGAAGTCGAAGAGTCTTAATCTGGACCGTTGAGATGAAACGTGCAGAAGGACAACAGACGTAATGATGAAACGGCCTGAAAAGCACTTTTCAGAAAAGGACAGGCGCGAAAAATCAGGCACGTGGGCTGAAAACGTCGCTTCACTATCTACTGCATTTAATGAACTGGGAACCGAGGAGACCCCTGGGATTTGGCAGTTATCTACAAACGCTGAGGATACGTGAAGAAGAAAACTGATAATTGAATGACTAAACCAAGGGAAAGATCCTCGATTCCAATATCGGGAGGTCGGGAGTTGGAAGACACGACGAACTAAAAGTCCCTCATGTCTTGGGGGCAAATGATGGGTTCGACTACAGCCGTCAGGCCCTTTAACGATGAGGAAACGGCAGACAGACCCACCAGGCCCAAAATGAAGGTCAAGACGACCTAGGAAAAGGGTCCCGACGAAGGGAGTCCCGATGATGAAAGGTCCTGACAGAGTCGATTCCGACGGATGAGCTGGAAGCTCCCGATGAGAAGCCTTTAAGTAGGCTCCGATGATGAATCCCTGAGAATGATTGGCCCTGTCACGATGACGAGGGGCCCCGAGCGGTGACACAACGAGATAACTCTGGAGTCTCCGACGGGAGTCGGGACTCGTTACCAGAGGATAAGGCCAGGATACGCGGGGCGTAGCCGAGATACGCGGAACGTGGTTAAGATACACGGAGCGTGGCCGAGATACGCGGGGCGTGGCCGAGATAAGCGAGATCACATCCGAGATACGCGGGATACGGGCTAACCACCCCCAACGGTTCACCAGGTACCTGAGGCATCTCTTCGCCTATAAAAAGGCAAGAGGTGACCTCCGAACGTTTACGTTAAACTACATACTCTGAGATTATTGCTTGCCAGTTCGTATTGGGCACTCATTTAAGCATCGGAGAGGGATTCTGGGTCACCGCCCGGTCTATCCCCTCTTGCAGGATTGCATGGAGCGAAGGAGCTAGGATCGCCGTCAAAGTCCGTACCGGAGTTCCACTATCAGAGTAGTGGGGGAGTGGCCCGAGATAAGCGGAAGGTGGCCGAGATACGCGGAGCGTGGCCGAGATACGTGGAGCGTGGCCGAGATACGCGGAGCGTGGGCTAACTGCCCTGGCAGTTCACCAGGTAACTGGGGTAACTCTTCTCCTATATAAAGGAAGAAGTTACCTCAGATCACACACAATTACATACGAATACTTTTGTTTGCTTTGATTGCCACGAGATTCTCATTTAAGCATCGGAGAAGGATTCTGGGTCACCGCCCGGTCTATTCCCCTCTTGCAGGATTACGTGGAGCAAAGAACCTTGGATTTCCGTCAAGACCGTACCGGAGTTCCAACCGTGATCCAACAGCCCACTGGCTCCAAAAGAGGCCTAGAGGGCCAATATGAGGGGTCCCGACAAGGTTGGTCCCGACATATGAGCTGGACGCTCGTGATGAAATGCCTTTGAGTAGGCCCCGATGAAATGCCTTTAAGTATGCCCCGACGAAATGCCTTTAAGTAAGCCCCGATGTTGAATCCCTGAGGATGTTGGCCCTGTCTCGATGATAAGGGGCCCCGAGCGGTGACCAAAGAAGATAACTCTGGAGTCCCCAACATCTGTCGGGACTTGCCATTTTGACTATTAACCGTGATCCAACAATAACTATTAACCATTTTGACTGTAGCTTGTACTTACCATTACCTTCATCAACTTTCAGTGATGCAAAAGGCTTTATAAGAGCCTCGAATATCTCCTTAGTTCCCTGAGATGAAGTATTAGGCAGCACTTCGTCTTCCGACTCAGAATCAGAACCTGAGATGATTATTTGCTAAATACAAACACAATTGTACATTAGATTAAGTAAAAAATTTCAAGTATATTTTACAACAAATCTCACCGGGAAAGGAACCGTCTGACTGGTTCGTTCTGCTGATAATTCATCTGCAAGTACTGGCCAAAACATTTTCAATTCATGTCGAACCTGATGAATGTTTACATGTATATTAAATTAAGACTAGGAACATAAACCCAAAAATAAAAAAATAAAATTTATATTATCTTACAGATTTTATAACTCGCCATGTGGATTCAAATGGATAGGCTTCTGTGGAACTTATGACTGCTGTATCACCTAGTAGAGTTTCCATGCATGCAAGGACTGAATTTGCAATTGAGGTTAGATTATATCCTCCTTCTAACGCTAATACCATCTTACCCTGAGCAAAATCCATCAACTGGAACAAAAATATTGTATTTCAGTAACCGAAGTAAGTGGGATGTGTGACTTGCAAACAATACAGAGATTTACATTTACATTATGTAGCAGACACATTATAATTAAGATAGAAAATGTGGAAAAAGAAACAAATTTAAAGGAAGAAATCCTAAAAATGCAAGTGAATTATAATATTATTGACTCATAGCTATAGCGTTCGTACAAATGTGACAACCACATTCATGTCACTAAAAATGAAAAGGAGTTTCATAGGGCGACTAAAATTGAAAAGGAGTTTCATAGGGCGACCTTTCTTAACATTGCCGAGTACCCATTTGGTGTTACACGACAGCCGCCAAGAGGATCTCCCATCGCTGTTCAAGTTGTGAGATTCTTAACCATCAGATATTTAAAAACTAAGGAAAAAAAGTGGTAGTAGAAAGACAACAACTTACCTGCATCAAAACCAGCAGAAATAATAACCATGTCAGGATTGAATTCTTTGGCAACAGGGATCAAGATGTGATCCCACACAGCAAGATAATCTGCATCTCCACAAAGTCCATTCTCCCAAGGAACATTAATATTATATCCAGCACCTGTCTCTTCTCCAATCATGGTATAATCACCATCATCATTTGCTGGATAGAAACTCCCAAATTCATGCCTAGCAGACGATAAAGTTCTTTTGAGAGTCAACAAACAAAGTAGTTAAAGTTCCGTGTGCCTTATTAATGATATGTTACACAAGTTCAAGGCTTCAAGGTATATATATATATATATATATGAAGACCCTTCAATATATCAATCGGCCTTCTCTTCATAAATATATTATATATGCACACATATGTATATAGGGTTAATTCATAGTTTAGCTACTAACGTTTGCACCATATGACCAAATGGTTACTTTTCTTGACATGATTAAAGGGTAATCTATGTTTCAAAATGTGAGCAAATGGTTAAAACATGTTTTCTTTTGTCAATTCGTTTGAACAAATGTGATTAAAAAATGGTTATAAAATGACGGTTTTAGGGTTAGCTCCACAAAGTGTTCTTCATTGTGTTCTTAATCAAATTTATCAAGCTTTCAATTTTTTTTTTAAATATCCCTAATTCAATCGAACCCAGTTGCAGCATTGCTGGGTTCGAATCTGGTTTTCGATTTAAAAAAAATGAAAAGATTTAAGTTTTTTGTGTGAAAAAATTGAGGAAGTGCACGATGAAGAATGAATATAGAAAAACTATTTTTAACATTTTATCTTAATGTAACTAAATGGTCACATTGACAAACATAGTAACTAAAAAACACATGTCTAAACCAAACAGTCATCTGGGCAAGTGTAACTAACCATACAAGGCATTAATTCTATATATAGGCTTATTGCTATATTGAAGTTGAAGGCTCTGTCATAGAAAGAACCTAATAATGCAAAAGTAAATTAGATTATTTAATGTGACTAAGACAAACTAAGGCAACAATATTTTCTCTTAATCTTGATATTAAGGTCACGAATCTTATATACCAGCTATTGATATGTAATTTAACAAGGCAAATCAAGCCTTAAAAGTTAAGCTTGATACCTGTGTACTGAGAAGAACAGAACCCGCGGATCTTTCCAGAACATCTTCTGAGTACCGTTACCATGATGGACATCCCAATCAACAATTAAGATTTTGTTGATACCCAATTCCGGCTATAACATAGAGAACCATTATTCCTCATCATGTAATAATAAAAATAAAACAATAGATTGAAAAATAAGACATTTTTTTTCCATAGTTAGCCAAAAATTTAAGAGAGTTCCTTGTGACAACCGAACTGGCCTACTCACTTTCTCATCCAAGATATAACTAGCTGCAATGGCCACGTTATTGAAAAGACAGAACCCCATTGCTTCATCCTGCTCTGCATGATGTCCTGGAGGTCTAACTACAGCGAAAGCAGAACTCAAATCTCCAGCAGCAACTCTTTCAGCAGTCTAGTTGAAGAATGCCATGGTCAAATTGTCAGTGTCCCAAGCAGTAACATGCATGTAAGCCGATCATGCCATATAAACTCATACTTATAAGACTTTTCAGAAACAAAGAGATGAAGAATTATTACCTCGATGACAGAACCAGCAGCAAGATAAGCAGACTCTGATGAACCTTCATTCAAGTAAATGGAATTCAATTTTGCTGCAATTCTCTTTCTCTGCCTTTTGGATGCATGCGAGCTTACATTCTTGATCAAATCCACATGATCTTTGCCATGAACCAAGAGCAAGTTCTTATCTTCAGCTTCTTTAGCATTCAAAATCACGCATCTGAGGCGAAATTGCACACACATCTTAATGGCATCAACAAGCACAAGAATTCCCCCCAAAAAAATCTTAAATAATAATCACCCAAAAGCAACCGCAAACACCAAGGCAGACAGACAAGCACACGATGGAGTATAATTACGTAATTAACTGACAATTCTCGGTACGTAAGAAGTAAGGGCAAGCTTCAAAAGAAGAAATGGCTGGAAGAATCTGTATACCTTTGAGAAACGCCAGAATTTTGGAGCTTCTTCCAAATAACCTTGATTCGATTAGGGTTTTCAGGATGTGGTTCACCATCGAGGGTTTGATGACTGCACATCCTATCATCGTACAGTAATCCCACTCTTCTTCCGCCATTGGTGTTTCTATCAATCATCGCTGTGAAAACCTAACCTTAGCAGAGCAAAACTTGAACTAGTGTTTGCGGCTCATCGGAACAATGACCCGAGGATCACTATTCCTCACCTTAAATATAGGCGGGGTCCGAGTAAAACTCTAGAGTCCCCTTTAGTTTGAATAATCTCCAAATCAGTCCCTTAAGAATATAAGGAACTTCAACACTTCACCGGCCAACCAACCACGCGAACCCGGGCCGGAGCCCAAGAATCACTTTCACCTGATCCAACATAAAACACCGCCACGGTCCACGAAACTGGGCCAAAGCCCAATTACCTTCACAGATTGGGCTAACTCAATACTCCCCATCAATCTGAGAAGGATAAAAGATCAAACCTCCCCCTGACTTTGCAAGTAAAAACACTCAACACCAACAATATGTTCCAACATCGAAAAACCAACAAAAGCAATTTTACATTGCTTGAGGTGGCTCAGAAAAATACTCATCATCGCCATTTGAGCCAACCGATTTATGCAAGCTACCAGGAAAAATATTGAACATCCCCAACTTCCCTACAAGATAAGAATGTTGTTTAGCTGGGAGACCTTGGTAAAGATGTCAGCCACTTGATCTCCAGTCTCAACATGAACCATCTGCACATCTCCATTCATAATATACTGTCTAGAAAAGTGACAATCTATCTCAATATGTTTAGTTCTCTCATGGAAAATGGGATTAGCAGAAATTTGAATAGCAGCTTTATTATCACAAAACAAAACTGTACTCATCTTTTGTTCAAAACCAAGTTCTTTTAAGAAACCACGCATCTAGACAATTTCAGAAATGGCATGTCTAATGCTTCTATACTCAGCTTCAGCAGAGGACTTTGAAACAGTTTCATGCTTTTTCACTTTCCAAGAGACTAAAGAATCACCAAGTTTAACACAATACCCAGTTAAAGACCGTCTTGTCTCCACACAATTGCCCCAATCAGAATCACAATAAACTGAAAGAATAGGATCAGATTTTGCAGAGAAAAAAAGTCCTTTATCTGGTTCATTTTTCACATATCTAACAATCCTCAGAGCTGCATCATAATGAGATTGCTTTGGGGCATTTAAAAACTGGCTAAGATGTTGTACAGAGAAGGATATGTCAGGTCTAGTCAAAGTTAAATAAAGAAGTTTTTCAATTAACCTTCTAAAAGAAGTTATATCAGAAATCAACTTATCACCTTGATTTGTCCCAACAAAGTTATCAAAAACATTGCTAGTTAAATTGGATTTGATCTCCATAGGGGTTTTGGCTGGTTTTGCACCAGCTAAGCCAACCTCAGAAATCAATTTCAATGAGTATTTTCTTTGACAAAGCATAATACCCTTTTCAGACCTAGCAACTTCAATTCCCAAAAAATATTCATTTTGAAATTGCTTTCAAGAGTAAACTTTAAATCAGAAATCAAAGCAGCAATGTTACCAGTGATAAGAAGATCATCAACATATACCAGTAACAAAACCCAACTGTCTCCAACATGTCTAGTAAAAATACTATAATCATGCAATGATTGATTGTAACCAGCAGCAATAAGGGAATCAGTAAGTTTCTTATTCCATTGCCTAGAGGCTTGCTTAAGCCCATACAAGGATTTATGTAATTGACAAACAAGATCATCCCCCCTGTGATTAGTAAATCCTTGGGGCAAAGTCATATAAACTTCTTCCTCCTAGTCTCCTTGGAGAAAGGCATTAAAAACGTCCATTTGGTAAAGGGGTCAGTTGTAAATTGCAGCAAGAGAAAGCACAACTCTGACAGTGTTCATTTTACTACTGGGGAAAAGGTTTCAAAGTAGTCTATTCCATGTTTTTGTTTATATCCTTTTGCAACCAAACGAGCTTTATATCTTTCTAAACTACCGTCAGAGTTGTACTTAAGTTTAAAAACCCATTTACAACCTATTGCTTTTTTACCTTGAGGTAAAGGAACTAAATCCCAGGTTCCATTTGTCTCCAAAGCAGTGATTTCCTCTTTCATTGCTGCTGTCCATTTTGGATCCATGGAAGCATCCTCAAAGGACTCAGGTTCAACCAACCTGGAAAACTTAGACAAATAACATTTGCACTCATGTGAAATGTTAGAATAACCAACAACATGATCAATTGGATGAACAACAGTCTTAGAATCAAGGATATAGTCTCCACTAGCCATCCAGATAGGGGCTCTATGCTCCCTTGCAGACCTTCTCAAAGTTTGGATATCAGAGGAATGATCTTCCTCATCATGTATCTCAGGAACAATCAGGGACATGTGTTGGGACAGAGGCCTCAGAAGATGATCCATCATCTGCCTCATGGTTATGTGGACCAACTTTATAAGAATCAAGCAACTCATCCTCAGAAGAGGTGTTGTCAGAAAAATCATAAGTATTGGATGTTGTAAAATCTTGACAAAATAAGGGCAGAAGATCCTGTTGGCTACCAGAGAAAGGAAATTTTTCCTCAAAAATTTTACATCTCTACTAACAAAAAAAAATTTGCTGGCCAATTTAAGTAGTTTATAACCTTTTGGGACTCAGAATATCCCATAAACACTGAGGGAATTCCTCTGGCAACCATTTTATCTACTACCATCAAATTTTTTGCAATACAAAAACATCCAAACACTTTTAAATGAGAAATATCAGGCTTAGTATTGAACATAACCTGAGAAGGTGATTTTCCTTTTAACACAGGAGTAGGCAGAAGATTGATAATATGGCAGGCAGTCAAAACACAGTCACCCCAATATTTATTAGGCACAGAGGCCTGTAATTTTAAAGCCCTTGCAATTTCTAGGAGGTGTCTGTTTTCTTTCTACCCTCCCATTTTGCTGAGGGGTATAGGAGCAACTAGTTTGGTGGATAATTCATTTGTCTTTGAAAAAGTTTTGTAAGTCATCATTGAGGAATTTCCCACCATTGTCAGTACGAAAAATTTTGATGACTTTATTAAACTGAGTGTGGACCATACTCACAAAATGTTTTAAAACAGTACCAACATCATGTTTGAATTGGATCAAGAAAATTCAAGTGACCCTGTTATGATCATCTACAAGAGTCAGAAAGTATTTTTTATTGACATGAGTTGCAGTATGATAAGGTCCCCAAACATCAGCATGAATAAGATCAAAAATGGCATCTTTTCTATTATCAGAATTAGGAAAGGAATCACGAGCAAGTTTAGCCATGGGACAAATAGAACAATCATTCGAGCTGAAAGTTTTATTTTTTAAATTCTGAAGACACTCCAATGATTGTAAAGCTTTTACAGAAGCATGTGCAAAACGTTTATGCCACAAATGGATAGTATCCTTATTGTAAGTGTACAAAGAAATTGCATTGTTATTGCTACTGGGTTTAAGAAAGCACAGACCAGAATCTTGTTCACCACTTGCAAGGACCCTCCCACTTGAGAGGTACTGTAATAAAGCAACATTTGAACAAAATTTGATAGAGCAATTTAGATCCTTGGTCAATTGGGAAACTGAAATTAAGTTGAAACAAAAATCAGGTAAATATAATATGTTTCTAAGAAGTTTCCCATTTTCAAAAGCATAATCACCAACACCAGTAGCATAACTAACTTTGCCATTTGGTAATTGAACCCTAGTGCTTTGGACCTTTCTGTAATTTTGCAACCAATCAAATCTGTTAGTCATATGGTTACTAGCACCAGTGTCCAATATCCAATGCAATTCCCTTTTATAGTTAGAAAATAAGGAAAACATACCAGCAACATCAGTGTTATTATCTTCAGAGCTGATTGCATTGGCCACAGCAGGACCACCACCTCCAAGCTTCTGAATTAGTTTGTCGAATTGCTCATTGCTGAGGGTGACAGATCCATGTGAACTCCCAACTGATGAGGTGCCCTGAGTTGCAGCATCAGTGGCATCACTTCCTTTTCCAACAGCAATATTGGCCTTGCCCTGAATACCTTTTCCTTTATCAAGATCTCTGAGTTTATAGCAATTCTCCTTACAATGCCCATTTTTCTTGCAGAAATCACAGCCTTTTGTATAGCATCTGTCAACAGAATGACCTTTTCTCTTGCAAAAATCACAGAAGAGATTAGAAGCATTGGGTGGTTTCTTATTTTTGGGGTCAGAAACCAAAGAGGAGGCATTGAGCCCAAGAGGAGCTCCTTCAGTGGATAGGGTTGCACTTATGTCTCTCTGACTCTCTTCTTGAACAAGAATGCAGTAGGCTTGGTTTAGTGAGGGAAGGGGAGTCCATAGTAAAAGGTTGCTCCTTATGTTTGAAAAATTCTCACTCAGTCCCATGAGGAACTGAAAGAGTCTTTGATTATCCTTATGAACCAGATGTTGTTTGAATAGATCACCCTCAATATGAGGTAGGGCACAGGCTGTGTCATATTCGGTCCATAAGTTTTTGAGTTTAGTGTAAAAAACAGAAACACAGTCTAGGCCTTGTCTACAAAGAGCAATCTCACGATGGAGTTGGAAAATCCTGGAACTGTTAATTTTGTCAAACCTTTCCCTAAAATCTTTCCAAGCATGAAAAGAGCTGTCAGAGTACATAATGCCATCCGCAATATCATCAGAGACAGAGTTAATAATCCAACCAAAGACAACAGCATTGCATCTATCCCAAAGATCATGAAATCTGGTCTCAAAATTTTCACGTTTGCAAGAACCAGTAATAAAGCCAATTTTGTTCTTTCCAAGCAACACAATCTGCATACCACGACTCCATTTTCTATAATTCTCTTGGCCAGTGAGTTTAACAGAAACGATACTCTGACCAGGATTATCACTAGCATGCAGATAAAGAAGGTGGAATGAGTGAACCTCAAATGATATGTCGAGAACAGGAACCGTCTCGGTTGCGACAACCGTGTTATCCAACGGAATTTGGTCGTTGTTGCCGCCTTCCGGTTGCTCGTGTTCATCAGCCATCAGAAAGGACCTTTAAATCCAAGGAAGATCAAAGGTCTACACCGTATACGCAAACACCGAACCGTCAAGAAAATCGCGTATGAGACTCAACTTCAGATCTGAGAGGGATCGAGTCAAATCTTCACAAACGAACCACGAAACGCCAAGTATATCACGTGGAAGAGGCGTAAACTTGCATCTGAGGCAGAGGAAGAGTCAGATCTGCGCATGCATGCACAGAAACGGCAGGGAGATCGCGTTTAGGAGGACGCAATCCAGGTAACACTTCAAGGAGAAGCGAAACAGCGAACCGGAGAGGAAGATGGATGAAGAAAACAGAGAGTCGTCGTAGATTGTTCGAGGGAGACGAACCGTCACGACGCAAAGGATCGGCAAACAAGGTGAGGAATGGTGCTCGGGGATAATATGGTGGTGGAACACACCGGAAACGCTCAAGATCGATGAAAATCCGAGGCGGAGAGCCTCAGAATCGCTCTGATACCATGTGAAAACCTAACCCTAGCAGAGCAAAACTTGAACTAGTGTTTGCGGCTCATCGGAACAGTGACCTGAGGATCACTATTCCTCACCTTAAATATGGGCGGGGTACCGAGTAAAACTCAAGGGTCCCCTTTAGTTTGAATAACCTCCAAATCAGTCCCTTAAGAATATAAGGAACTTCAACACTTCACCGGCCAACCAACCACGCGAACCCGGGCCGGAGCCCAAGAATCACTTTCACCTGATCCAACATAAAACACCGCCACGGTCCACGAAACTGGGCCTGAGCCCAATTACCTTCACAGTTGGGCTAACTCAATAATCGCTTCTGTTGCAACTTGATTGTTTCAAGCTCTCTCTCGAGTCTCGACTCTTAGTAAACAACCACCTACCTATTATTGAGGTGTCAAACCAGTATTTGAAGAAAACGAAGCGACTCCCGACCCGACCCACTTTTAGTTGTTTTTACTACTAGAGCCTGATGGGTCCGACTATAGCCGTCAGGCCCTTTAACGGCGAGGAAACGACAAACAGGCCCACCAGGCCCAGAGTAAGGGTCAAGATGACCTAGGAGAAGGGTCCCGATGAAGGGAGTCCCAACGAAGCAAGGTCCCGACAGAGTCGGTCCCGACAGTGGAGCTGGAAGCTCCCGATGAGAAGCCTTTAAGTAGGTCCCGATGATGAATCCCTGAGAATGATTGGCCCTGTCACGATGACGAGGGGCCCCGAGCGGTGACACAACGAGATAACTCTGGAGTCCCCGACGGGAGTCGGGACTCGTTATCAGAGGATAAGGCCAAGATATGCGGGGCGTGGCCGAAATACGCGGAACGTGGTTAAGATACACGGAGCGTGGCCGAGATACGCGGGGCATGGCTGAGATACGCGAGATCACGTCCGAGATATGCGGGATACGGGCTAACCACCCCTAACGGTTCGCCAGGTACCTGAGGCATCTCTTTGCCTATAAAAGGGCAGGAGATCACCTCAGAAAGATTTACGTTGAGTTCGATATACTTTTGAGATTGTTGCATGCCAGTCATACGAGAGACTCATTTAAGCATCGGAGAGGGATTCCTGGTCACCGCCCGGTCTATCCCCTCTTGCAGGATTGCGTGGAGCAAAGGAGCTAGGATTGCCGTCAAGATCCGTACCGGAGTTCCACCGTGATCCAACATTGGCGCCGTCTGTGGGAATCAAACAAAAAGCTAATATGCCTTCTACTCGATCGATGGCGGCTGGCAAGAACAAGAGAGGACAATCTGGTGGTTCCCGTCACCCCGCCGCAACGAACCTGAATTCAGTACCGGAACAAGGGGAAAACCAAAACCATCCCCCGGCTGAACTCTCCCAGACAGGAGGACACAATGGATCGCATCCCGAAGACGTTGCCCCTCAACACCAGGATAACAGGGGGCAGGAGGCTCCCCGAGCTGCAAATTTGACGAGGGCCGTGGCCGAAGCCATGCCCATGTTTTTGGCGGCTGTCGAGGCTCTTTTGGACCGAAGGGAGGCTGCGAGGAGGCAGGAGGAGATGCACCCTCTGGAGGAAGCAGCCCTACCAACAGAGGGTCAGAATGCGCAGGAAGCCCCGCCCCGAGGCCAGGACAGAGGTAGGGCAACTGGTCAGCCGGAAAAGTTCGTGGTTGATGGGCCAGGACCAGTACAGAACAGGACCATTCCCCTGAATGGTCCCATTACTCCCGACCAGGTGGTAAAAATCGTGAACATCTGTATGGGAGAACAGAAGCCGCTGGTGTCGGAGCTGAGGGATCGATCCACTCATCCCTTCGTTCCCCGACTAATAGACACCCTCGCCCCGCCTGGGCTGGGTATCCCCGAGATTAAGGAATATGATGGCGAAGGAGATCCAGTTCGTCATGTCCATAAGCATCTTATGGCGTGTCTGGGTAGAGCCCCGAACGAAGATATAGTGTGCACACTGTTCCCAAACACACTCGGAGAAAGAGCCCTGACCTGGTTCTTCAGCCTGCCCCCAGGCTGCATTACCTGTTGGGCGGACATGCACGACCGTTTCATTCGACAATATCAGGGCCGCAGACGATTGTTGAAGAGCGTGAGGTCTCTAACCCAGGTGGTGCAGAGGCCCGACGAGTCGCTGGCACACTATTACCAGCGGTACACAGCCAGCGTAGCAGAGATAGACGAGGAAATCTCGGAGGGCGAGACCATCCGCACCTTTATTCGGAACCTGACAGCCCCCTATGGCTCCGACTTGATGCACAGCGTGGCTGAGAAGGCTGTGTGGAATATGGAGGCTTTGCAGAAGAGGGTGAAGCGACAGATTGATGTCCAGGAGTCCAAGATAGCTGCGGGAGAACTGGAGCCCCCAAAGTCAAATAAAGGGAAGCAGTCGAGTAAACCTTTCGACGATCGTAAGTCGAAGGGTAAACCCGAAAGCAGCAAGAATCGAGGTCGTCCGGATCGGAGGGACGACAGACGTTCTTCAAGGAAGGATAAGCGGGAAGATCTCGACATTCCTCTCAACTGCTCCATGGCGGAAGTGCTGACAGTCATGGAACGACAAGGTATCTCCAGGTACCCCCCGAAGAAAGATGGAGAATTCCTCGGGTCCCGCACAGATCGCTATTGTCGATTCCACCGCGCAAATGGCCACGACACCAATCACTGTCGGGAGTTGAAAAAGGAGATTGAAAAGCTAATCCAGAAGGGAAAGCTCAAGGAGTTCGTCGGGGACAAACGCTGCAGGTCCCGCTCTCGGTCTCGATCGCGGTCCCGTTCCCGATCCCGCGACCGGTCCCCGAAGAAGAAGAGAACTGATCCAGAGTCATCTGGTGTTCGCAAAGAAAGACGAGTCATCAACGTGATTCATGGAGGATTTGCTGCCGGAGGAGATACCTCATCCGCTCGAGAGGTTTACGCCTCCAGGATCCCTACAGCGGTGGTGCTGGGTAAAAGGTCCCGATCTTGGACCCTGAAGGAAGAGATGGTGATCTCCTTCTCATCAGAGGACCTCATAGGCGTGGAGACTCCGCACGACGATGCCCTGGTGGTAACCCTGGATGTAGATGGGTTCGAGATGAAGAGAATCCTAATCGACGGAGGGAGCTCCTCCGACATTCTATTCATGGACGCGCTGGAAGCCGTGGGGAAGACGAAGAAGGATCTGAAGGAAGCAAACTTCCCGATGGTTGGGTTTTCTGGCTCAACTTCCTACCCGCTGGGAGTAATCACCTTACCAGTGGAGTTTGGTAGTGGGTGGAAGTCAGAAAGGAGGAATGTGGAATTTGTCGTGGTTGATTCTGCGGGGACCTACAACGCAATTATCGGGAGAACCACCATCAATCCCCTGATGGCGGTTGCCTCAACTGTACACCAGAAGATGAAGTTCCCGACCGACCACGGAGTCGGGGAGGTCAAGGGCGACCAGGTGGCCTCCCGAAAATGCTATGTTAACGCCACCCGGAGGAGGAGGCGAGAAGCTATGACTTTCCTCCAGACAGACACAGACCCCAGAGAAGAGTTTGGGCGTCCCGCCCCCGTAGAAGATCTGAAAGAAGTCGAGATCGACGGACCCCAGAGGAAGGTGAAAATCGGGTCTGCCCTAACTGAGGAGACAGCCCAAAAATTGGTGGAATTGCTGAAAGAGTTCAAAGAGCTGTTTGCCTGGTCCCCCAGCGATATGCCAGGAATCAGCCTCGACGTGATCGTGCACGAGCTGAAGATAGACCCCGCAATCAAGCCTATCACGCAGAAGAGGCGTCCGATGGGCACAGATAAGAAAATCGCGATCCAGCAAGAAGTGGGCAGGTTGCTCGATGCTGGTTTCATTAAGGAGCTCCGATTCCAGACTTGGGTCGCCAACCCAGTGCTGGTGAAGAAGACTAACGGGAAGTGGCGAATGTGCGTGGACTTCCGCGACCTGAACAAGGCTTGTCCAAAGGATTGCTATCCACTCCCGAGGATTGACCAGCTGGTGGATGCCACATCGGGACATGAGCTGCTGAGTTTCATGGATGCATATTCAGGCTACAACCAGATCAAGATGGCCAAGGAAGACGCCCCCCACACTGCGTTTTATGCAGACAGCGACATCTATCACTACGATGTCATGCCTTTCGGGTTAATCAACGCCGGGGCAACCTACCAGCGGATGGTGAACAAGCTGTTTGGGGATATGCTGGGAGAAACCATGGAAGCTTACGTGGATGATATGCTGGTAAAGTCCCGACAAGCCGAGGATCACGTGCACAACCTTACCATGGCGTTTGAGCGGATGAGGCTTCATCAAGTTCGCTAGAACCCGACGAAATGCGCCTTCGGAGTCCACTCAGGGAAATTTTTGGGCTTCATGGTGAGCCAAAGAGGAATTGAGGTGAACCTAGAGAAGCTGAGAGCAATCGAGGAAATGCAGTCTCCGATAAACCATCGGGAGGTGCAAGTACTGAATGGCCGACTAGCTGCAATGAACCGCTTCTTGTCCAAAGCCAGCGACCGATCAATGCCGTTTTTTGAAGTCTTGAGGGCCAACAAAAAATTCGAATGGACCGCCAAATGTGAAGAGGCGTTCCAAGCACTCAAGCAGCATCTCCGCACACTCCCGCCGCTGGCGAAACCGGTTCCAGGCGAGCCACTCTTCCCTTATTTGGCTGTTTCTGAATTTGCAATTAGCTCTGTGTTAGCAAAGGTTGTCGAGGGTAATCAAGTCCCCGTCTATTATGTAAGCAAGGCATTTGCCAAATCTGAATTGAACTATCCCGCCGTTGAGAAGTACCTCTTTGCGTTGATAATTACTGCTCGGAAGCTAAGGCCATATTTCCATGCACATGAGATCACTGTGCTAACGAACCAGCCTTTGAAGCATTTTTTGAGCCGACCGGATGCGTCGGGGAGATTGGTGAAATGGGCAGTAGAGCTCAGTGAGTTTCGAATACACTTTGCTCCAAGAACGGCAATCAAGGGTCAGGCATTGGCGGACTTTATAGCAGAATCTACAGCCCCCGATCTAGAAGAAACGGGCCCTGTAGAGGGGGCAACCATGGAGGTCCCGATAGAAGAACAACCAGAGAGGGTAGAGCAATCAGAACAGCCAAACAAAGAAAATATCTGGGAAATGTACACGGATGGCTCCACAAGTTCAGACGGATCAGGAGCGGGCTTCTTGTTGATACCACCATGTGAAGGTGAACCGCTCCGATATGCCTTGGCTTTAACATTCAAAGCCACAAACAACGAAGCGGAGTATGAAGCTCTTATCACGGGCCTAAAAATCGCTAAAGGCACTGGAATCAATCACTTGAGAGTGAAGTGTGACGCGGTGTTAATCGTGAACCAGGTTCAAGGGCGATACGAAGCAAGGAGCCCGATAATGAAGAAGTATCTGCGAGAGGTACGAACCCTGAGAGAGAGCTTCAAAAGTTTCGATATCGAGGCTATCCCGAGGGAGGAGAACGTAGAGGCAGACGCCTTGAGCAAATTCGCCCTGGGGGCACCCTTCGAAGAAAATCGGAAGGTGCACTTCCTGGAGAAGGTGATCTTGTCAAACATCGACCCCACGCAGGTGTGCACCGTTGAAGCGAAACCGGAGGAGGAGCCCACTTGGATGACCCCGATAGTCGCGTATCTGACTACGGGGGCAATCCCCGAGGATAGGGTAGCGGCAGACAGGATATGTTAGATCGCATCTAATTATGTAATGCTGGACAATCAGCTGTACAAGAAGGGCTGGTTCTCGACTCCGTACCTGAAGTGTGTAGCAGAACCCGACACCAACCGAATCCTGAAGGAAATGCATGAGGGGATCGCGGCTTGTCACGAAGGGGCCCGATCCATTTTGAGGAAGGTGTTGAACTTAGGCTACTATTGGCCCACGATGAACAAAGAAGCAACGGCGTTGGTCCGATCATGCGACGCGTGCCAGAGGTACGCCCCGAGTATCGTGGCTCCAGCTGCCAACTTGACGTCCATCAAGAGAGCTTGGCCCTTCGCACAGTGGGGCATCGACTTGGTGGGACCTCTTCCGCAAGCACAAGGACAATGTAAGTAATTACTTGTAGCTATCGATTATTTTTCGAAATGGATAGAGGCGAAAGCATTGGCTAGGACAACGGGGAACCAGATCGTCAAGTTCCTCCAAACCCACATCGTGTCCAGATACGGGATTCCTAAGGTGGTGATCAGCGACAATGGCCCACCGTTTAACAGCTCTCAGGTGAGGGAATATCTGGAAGAACTGAACGTCGAGCATCGGACCGCCTCCGTACGCCATGCTCAGACTAATGGCCAGGTGGAGTCAGCCAACAAAATCGTGATGGATGGCCTGAAGAAAAGGGTCTATGCCTTGAAGGGCAAATGGCTGAACGAACTGGAAAATGTACTTTGGGCTGTTAGAACGACACCCAAACAATCAACAGGGGAGACTCCGTTTGGCCTTGTTTATGGCACAGAAGCTGTCGCCCCTGTGGAGGTAGCTGTGGCATCCCATCGGATGAGATATTACGAGCCCCTAACAAACGATGAAGTGAGGCGTCTGGACTTGGACCTACTTGAAGAAAAGAGGCGGGAGGCCGATGAAGTCCAAGCACGAATGCGCTTAGCGACGGCCAGGTACTATAATCGGCGAGTGAAGTCCCGACAGTTCTTCGTCGGGGAGCTGGTTTGGCGTCGCAACGAGTTCACCCTTTTGGACCGAATCAACAAGATGTCACCAAAATGGGAAGGACCTTATAAGGTCGTGGGGATGCCAGCTCCGAACGCATACAAGTTGGAAGACCTCGATGGCAGAACGTTAAAGCATTCTTTCAGTGGGGAACACTTGAAGAAACACCATGCTTGAAGAAAGTCGCCTTAAGTGGTGCCCGATAAAGTCGCCTTAAGTGGTGCCCGATAAAGTCGCCTTAAGTGGTGCCCGATATTAAGTCGCCTTAAGTGGTGCACGATATAAAGTCGCCTTAAGTGGTGCACGAGAAAAGCCGCCTTGAGTGGTGCACGATCCTTAGATTTATTCTAAGTATCAAAAAGTCGCCTTAAGTGGTGCACGATGTAAAGTCGCCTTCAGTGGTGCACGATATTAAGTCGCCTTAAGTGGCGCAAGTTGAAAAGTCGCCTTAAGTGGTGCACGATATAAAGTCGCCTTAAGTGGTGCACGAGAAAAGTCGCCTTGAGTGGTGCACGATCCTTAGATTTATTCTAAGTATCAAAAAGTCGCCTTAAGTGGTGCACGATGTAAAGTCGCCTTCAGTGGTGCACGATATTAAGTCGCCTTAAGTGGCGCAAGTTGAAAAGTCGCCTTAAGTGGTGCACGATGCAAAGTCGCCTTCAGTGGTGCACGATATTAAGTCGCCTTAAGTGGCGCAAGTTGAAAAGACGCCTTAAGTGGTGCACGATGTAAAGTCGCCTTCAGTGGTGCACGATATTAAGTCGCCTTAAGTGGTGCACGAGTAAAGTCGCCTTGAGTGGTGCACGATCCTTAGATTTATTCTAAGTATCAAAAAGTCGCCTTAAGTGGTGCACGATGTAAAGTCGCCTTCAGTGGTGCACGATATTAAGTCGCCTTAAGTGGCGCAAGTTGAAAAGTCGCCTTAAGTGGTGCACGATGCAAAGTCGCCTTCAGTGGTGCACGATATTAAGTCGCCTTAAGTGGCGCAAGTTGAAAAGACGCCTTAAGTGGTGCACGATGTAAAGTCGCCTTCATTGGTGCACGATATTAAGTCGCCTTAAGTGGTGCACGAGAAAAGCCGCCTTGAGTGGTGCACGATCCTTAGATTTATTCTAAGTATCAAAAAGTCGCCTTAAGTGGTGCACGATGTAAAGTCGCCTTCAGTGGTGCACGATATTAAGTCGCCTTAAGTGGCGCAAGTTGAAAAGTCGCCTTAAGTGGTGCACGATATAAAGTCGCCTTAAGTGGTGCACGAGAAAAGTCGCCTTGAGTGGTGCACGATTCTTAGATTTATTCTAAGTATCAAAAAGTCGCCTTAAGTGGTGCACGATGTAAAGTCTCCTTCAGTGGTGCACGATATTAAGTCGCCTTAAGTGGCGCAAGTTGAAAAGTCGCCTTAAGTGGTGCACGATGCAAAGTCGCCTTCAGTGGTGCACGATATTAAGTCGCCTTAAGTGGCGCAAGTTGAAAAGACGCCTTAAGTGGTGCACGATGTAAAGTCGCCTTCAGTGGTGCACGATATTAAGTCGCCTTAAGTGGTGCACGAGAAAAGTCGCCTTGAGTGGTGCACGATCCTTAGATTTATTCTAAGTATCAAAAAGTCGCATTAAGTGGTGCACGAGAAAAGTCGCCTTGAGTGGTGCACGATCCTTAGATTTATTCTAATTATCAAAAAGTCGCCTTAAGTGGTGCACGATGTAAAGTCGCCTTAAGTGGTGCACGATATTGAGTCGCCTTAAGTGGCGCAAGTTGAAAAGTCGCCTTAAGTGGTGCACGATGCAAAGTCGCCTTCAGTGGTGCACGATATTAAGTCGCCTTAAGTGGCGCAAGTTGAAAAGACGCCTTAAGTGGTGCACGATGTAGTCGCCTTCAGTGGTCCACGATATTAAGTCGCCTTAAGTGGTGCACGATGTAAAGTCACCTTAAGTGGTGCACGATGAAAGTCGCCTTCAGTGGTGCACGATATTAAGTCGTCTTAAGTGGTGCACGAGAAAAGCCGCCTTGAGTGGTGCACGATCCTTAGATTTATTCTAAGTATCAAAAAGTCGCCTTAAGTGGTGCACGATGTAAAGTCGCCTTCAGTGGTGCACGATATTAAGTCGCCTTAAGTGGCGCAAGTTGAAAAGTCGCCTTAAGTGGTGCACGATATAAAGTCGCCTTAAGTGGTGCACGAGAAAAGTCGCCTTGAGTGGTGCACGATCCTTAGATTTATTCTAAGTATCAAAAATTCGCCTTAAGTGGTGCACGATGTAAAGTCGCCTTCAGTGGTGCACGATATTAAGTCGTCTTAAGTGGCGCAAGTTGAAAAGTCGCCTTAAGTGGTGCACGATGCAAAGTCGCCTTCAGTGGTGCACGATATTAAGTCGCCTTAAGTGGCGCAAGTTGAAAAGACGCCTTAAGTGGTGCACGATGTAAAGTCTCCTTCAGTGGTGCACGATATTAAGTCGCCTTAAGTGGTGCACGAGAAAAGTCGCCTTGAGTGGTGCACGATCCTTAGATTTATTCTAAGTATCAAAAAGTCGCCTTAAGTGGTGCACGAGAAAAGTCGCCTTGAGTGGTGCACGATCCTTAGATTTATTCTAAGTATCAAAAAGTCGCCTTAAGTGGTGCACGATGTAAAGTCGCCTTCAGTGGTGCACGATATTAAGTCGCCTTAAGTGGCGCAAGTTGAAAAGTCGCCTTAAGTGGTGCACGATGCAAAGTCGCCTTCAGTGGTGCACGATATTAAGTCGCCTTAAGTGGCGCAAGTTGAAAAGACGCCTTAAGTGGTGCACGATGTAAAGTCGCCTTCAGTGGTGCACGATATTAAGTCGCCTTAAGTGGTGCACGATGTAAAGTCGCCTTAAGTGGTGCACGATGAAAGTCGCCTTAAGTGGTGCACGATGTTAAGTCGCCTTAAGTGGCGTGGTTTTGCCTTAAGTGGAATAAAGCGATTGAACTTGATCCTTGGCAGAGTCGAGGGGAGCAGGATCCACGAGGTATGAGGCAGAAGGCTCCGCAGCAAGATGATCGGATCCTGGAAGATTGGCCGCGGGAGGATCGGACTCTTGGAGGTCAGCCGATGAAGAGTCGACTATCGAGGAATATTTGAGGAGTCTTCTCGGATTTTGTGGCTATCCTCGAAGTATCGAGGAATCGCGGACGAGAAGATCCGTGTCAAGGAATTTTGTCAAGAGAAAAGCCTCTGATACAGATATCAGAAAATCGGGAGTTAGAAGACACGACGGACTAAAAGTCCCTCATGTCTTGGGGGCAAATGATGGGTCCGACTATAGCCGTCAGGCCCTTTAACGGCGAGGAACGGCAAACAGGCCCACCAGGCCCAGAGTAAGGGTCAAGATGACCTAGGAGAAGGGTCCCGATGAAGGGAGTCCCGACGAAGCAAGGTCCCGACAGAGTTGGTCCCGACAGTGGAGCTGGAAGCTCCCGATGAGAAGCCTTTAAGTAGGTCCCGATGATGAATCCCAGAGAATGATTGGCCCTGTCACGACGACGAGGGGCCCCGAGCGGTGACACAACGAGATAACTCTGGAGTCCCCGACGGGAGTCGGGACTCGTTATCAGAGGATAAGGCCAAGATATGCGGGGCGTGGCCGAAATACGCGGAACGTGGTTAAGATACACGGAGCGTGGCCGAGATACGCGGGGCATGGCTGAGATACGCGAGATCACGTCCGAGATATGCGGGATACGGGCTAACCACCCCTAACGGTTCGCCAGGTACCTGAGGCATCTCTTTGCCTATAAAAGGGCAGGAGATCACCTCAGAAAGATTTACGTTGAGTTCGATATACTTTTGAGATTGTTGCTTGCCAGTCATACGAGAGACTCATTTAAGCATCGGAGAGGGATTCTGGGTCACCGCCCGGTTTATCCCCTCTTGCAGGATTGCGTGGAGCAAAGGAGCTAGGATTGCCGTCAAGATCCGTACCGGAGTTCCACCGTGATCCAACAGAGCCCACCATTTATTTCTTGATTGATTAACTCTGAAGTGAACCCTTCTTGTCTGGTGTTAGTATATATTATTATTATTATATACAGTAGGCTAAGCCAGCGTTTTTTTTTTGTAAATCTATCTCCTCTAGTCTAATCCCACCAAAAACCTTGTTCCTTCCGTCCGTTACTACTAGTTGTATTGTGAAGAAAATCTTCTTCTTCTCTCTCCCACTTCTTCTCCTTACTCATGTGGCCGCCGTGGATAAACTTCTCCCCTAGCCGGATTAGACCCAGCGCCAGATCCCCTTCTTCTAGATCCTTCTCATGCTCTTCTTTCAAAGACATTCAAAACCTCTGCAGTGAAGAATTCGATCTCGGATCCAGCCGTGACACCCAGCCACCGAGCCCATCCCTCTTCCGACGGGTTCGGATCTCCACAGCCGTCCTCCGTGCTTGGGCTAATCGATCTCCTCCACTCCCTCCATCACCGCATCCGCCTCCGCCTTCCATCACTCTCTACTTCACCAGCCTCCGCGTCGTCCGTAAAACCTTCGAGGACTGCTGCGCCGTCAGATCCATTCTCCGCGGCTTCCGCGTTCAAGTGGATGAGCGAGATCTGTCCATGGATGCCAAGTTTCTTGATGAGCTGCAGGGAATCACGGGTTTAAAGAATCCGAGCTTCCCATGCGTGCTTGTGGGCGGCAGGTATATCGGAGGTGCCGAAGAGGTGAAGCAACTCCACAAGATAGGTGAGTTGAAGCGGGTGATAGCTGGAGTACGAGCGTAGAGCCAAAGAAAACGGCCAAGTGACCACGTCTTTGGAAACCGGTTGAGTTAGACCAAGGGTATAAGCGATGGGGATGGTCATGTTCATCTATAATTCGCCGACTCTTGTGTTCACAAGGTGGCCACCAACCGGATATTAGTTGAAAGTTGTGAACACTTGTACGGATGCCCTGGAGAAGTATTCCTATGTGGAAAATTGGGCTATTGAAGAATTATCAGTTGACCAAGGATACATTGCGGTACATATTTTATTTTTGACATGATCGATTTACGAAATGGAATCAACGTTCTGTGGGCGCTACAACACTCCTAACAGATGCGTAGCACGATGCCCGTCGTATCCGCCGGTTGCACGTCAAACCTCATATGAACTATTCGGAGACGGAGACAATAACTGAAGACTGAAATGTTGATGCTATTGGATGACAATATATTAACAGGCACCCTCCCATTCCGGCGAGTGGGAGCTGTTAGCATATGGTGACGTGGCGCAGTAATTGGTAGCCCGTTAATATATGTGGTTACCTAAGATAATTAGGTAAATATCACATTAGGGCTAATTAGGCCAGACCCAATTCCCATGTGACATGGGAGGCCCAAAAATTGGGCTTCCCCCACCACATGATAAGTCGGCCGAAACCCTAATAGTAGGGAAGAGAATTTTCTCCTCCTCCCACTATATAAGGAGGTCTTGGGGTCACCTCCAAAACACACCTTGATCACAACTCCTCCTAAGATGTTATTTGAGAGAAATCACTTTCTCTCTATAGTGAGTTCGACCGGCCCCATAAACACCACTATTGGTGTGCCAAATTGCTTCCGAGCATTCAGTCCGAGGTTCTGTCCCCGTTGAAGAATCGATCAGAGGATTTGCTGTGGAGCTTATACCGCGTAGGTCTTCTTCTCACGAAGAACTTGTACGGGTTCCGACCAGAGGATCAGAACTCCCTCCACAACGTTCTTGGGCAGGAAAGTTATTGAGGTATGTGTACATTATTCCGCTGCGTAATTAGATTACTTACAAGTACACGTTTAACATTCCGTAGTATTACGTCCCCGTAATCCAAAAACATCATGTCAACAATGATCAGTATACATGAGGGGAGTACTATTACTTACTATCATGATTATGAACTTTCAGCACTTAGCTATTGGCCAATTCGGAAAACTAATCTCTTTTGAGAATTTTAACAAACACCTTGTGTGCATCCTAGATTAACCAAATTCAAGAGGCAATCAAGATCAAATTAAACTTAAACGAGTTGCGAAGGGTCCAGCCATACCAAAAATTAGATTCGACACCACGAGACGACCCTAGAAAGCCGACCGCCGCCGGAAGTCACCCGCCGCCGCCGGAACCCCACGCGCCGCCGCAGCTCCGCCACAGGCCGTCGTGGACTGCACCGTGGCCACCTCCTCTTGCCGGAATTTCGCCGGTGATGTCCTTTGTATGGCTGCCCCCAAAATTGCTTGGTCTTCAAATGTGCTTAGCCCCAAAATTGGCTTCTCCAAAAGTTTCTTCTTTTTCAAGAAGACAGGATCTTGAAAACTATTAAGGATGAAGGTTTAACGAATGGGTATTCTCTCTCCTATTTTTCCTAATAGTGTTCACACTTTTAGATAAGTCATAAATTCATTTCTATTTCCCTATAAGTCCTTAGTATCATGACTAAGCAGGTTTACATCGTTATTACAACATACGACACTTCATGACGCATTATGTGCAATCATACTCACATGTTACGTACCCATGATTTAATTATGATCATCTAGTTTATCTTAAGGCATGATCCATGTTTTTGTCATCATATGATTGATCACATGATTCCGTTATTAATAAAACATCATCATATGATCAACATCGTTATCATCGCACTCGTCATGTACGTATTGAACACATCCATGATTAGTGTATCTTTATGCATGTTGAAATTTAGAAATATGATCACATGCATCCATTATATATATATATATATATATATATATATATATATATATTGTTGGATCACGGTGGAACTCCGGTACGGACTTTGACGGCAATCCTAGCTCCTTTGCTCCACGCAATCCTGCAAGAGGGGATAGACCGGGCGGTGACCCAGAATCCCTCTCCGATACTTAAATGAGTGCCCAATACGAACTGGCAAGCAATAATCTCAAAGGGTATGTAATTCAACGTAAGTGATCTGAGGTGACCTCCTGCCCTTTTATAGGCAAAGAGATGCCTCATGTACCTGGTGAACCGTTAGGGGTGGTTAGCCCGTATCCCGCGTATCTCGGGTGTGATCCCGCCTATCTAGGCCATGATCTCGCGTATCTCAGCCACGCTCCGTGTATCTTAACCACGTTCCGCGTATCTCGGCCACGCCCCGCGTATCTTGGCCTTATCCTCTGATAACGAGTCCCGACTCCCGTCGGGGACTCCAGAGTTATCTCGTTGTGTCACCGCTCGGGGCCCCTCGTCATCGTGACAGGGCCAATCATTCTCAGGGATTCATCATCGGGGCCTACTTAAAGGCTTCTCATCGGGAGCTTCCAGCTCACCTGTCAGGTCCGACTCTGTCGGGACTGTTGGATCACGGTGGAACTCCGGTACGGACTTTGACGGCAATCCTAGCTCCTTTGCTCCACGCAATCCTGCAAGAGGGGATAGACCGGGCGGTGACCCAGAATCCCTCTCCGATGCTTAAATGAGTGCCCAATACGAACTGGCAAGCAAATAATCTCAAAGGGTATATAATTCAACGTAAGTCATCTGAGGTGACCTCTTGCCCTTTTATAGGCGAAGAGATACCTCAGTTACCTGGTGAACCGTTGGGGGTGGTTAGCCCGTATCCCGCGTATCTCAGGTGTGATCCCGCCTATCTAGGCCATGATCTCGCTTATCTCGGCCACGCCCCGCGTATCTCGGCCACGCTCCGTGTATCTTAACCACGTTCCGCGTATCTCGGCCACGCCCCGCGTATCTCGGCCTTATCCTCTGATAACGAGTCCCGACTAACATCGGGGACTCCAGAGTTATCTCGTTGTGTCACCGCTCGGGGCCCCTCGTCATCGTGACAGGGCCTATTGTTCTCAGGGATTCGTCATCGGGGCCTACTCAGAGGCATCTCGTCGGGAGCGTTCAGCTCGCCTGTCAGGTCCGACTCTGTCGGGACCTCTCATCCTCGGACTTCCTTCGTCGGGATCCTTAGCCTGGGCCATCTTGGCCTTCGTTCAGGGCCCGCCAGGCCTATTTGCCGTTTCCTCACTGTTAATAGGCCTAACGGCTGTAGTCTGTTGGATCACGGTGGAACTCCGGTACGGACTTTGACGGCAATCCTGGCTCCTTTGCTCCACGCAATCTTGCAAGAGGGGATAGACCGGGCGGTGACCCAGAATCCCTCTCCGATGCTTAAATAAGTATCTCGTATGACTGGCAAGTAATAAACTCAGAGTGTATTCAACTCAACGTAAGTGATCTGAGGTGACCTCCTGCCCTTTTATAGGCAAAGAGATGCCTCAGGTACCTGGCGAACCGTTAGGGGTGGTTAGCCCGTATCCCGCATATCTCGGACATGATCTCGCGTATCTTAGCCATGCCCCGCGTATCTCGGCCACGCTCCGTGTATCTTAATCCACGTTCCGCGTATCTCGGCCACGCCCCGCATATCTTGGCTTTATCCTCTGATAACGAGTCCCGACTCCCGTCGGAGACTCCAGAGTTATCTCGTTGTGTCACCGCTCGGGGCCCCTCGTCATCGTGACAGGTCCAATCATTCTCAGGGATTCATCATCGGGGCCTACTTAAAGGCTTCTCATCGGGAGCTTCCAGCTCCACTGTCGGAACCGACTCTGTCGGGACCTTGCCTCGTCGGGACTCCCTTCGTCGGGACCCTTCTCCTAGGTCATCTTGACCTTCCTTTCGGGGCCTGGTGGGCCTGTTTGCCGTTTCTTCGCCGTTACGGGGCCTGACGACTATAGTCGGACCCATCATTTGCCCCCAAGACATGAAGGACTTTTAGTTCGTCGTGTCTTTCAACTCCCGATCTTTCAATACTAGAGTCGGGGATCTTTTCCTTGGTTCAGTTACTCAGTTTATCAGTTTTCTCCTCTACGTTACCTCAGGTTTTTGTGGATAACTGTTATATCCCAAGGGTCTTCTCGGTTTCCTAGTGCATTAAATGCAGTAGATAATGGAGTGACGTTTTCGACCCACGTGCCTGATTTTTCGCGCCTGTCCTTTTCTGAAAAAGTGTCTTTTAGGCCGTTTCATCATTACGCCCGTTGTCCTTCTGCACGTTTCATCTCAACGGTCCAGATCAAGACTCTTCGATTTCGACGACCAGGATCGAAGTGTCCTCTCAACCGTCTTCTTCGACTATAAAACCCTAGCCACAGTCACAATTTAACTTTTACCGTCTTCAAATTCTCAAAAGCTCTCTGCGATTCCTCTGCAATTCCAAGCTCTGTGATTTCGAAGGTCTTTGGAGTCTTCCCTATCATCTTTCCGGCGACGTTTCGTTCATCTCCTTCAACCTCTACTTCATCATGTCTGGTAAGGAATCCCTCTTTGTTGTTTGTTCGTCTTTTTCTTTCTAATTTTTCCAAGAGTCCCACTGTATTTTCTTGCCCTGGTTGCTTTTCAGACAGCGGTTCCAGCTCTGAGGGGAGAAAACCCTTTAATTTTGATTATGCTCCAAATGAGATTTCCAATACTGCCTATGATGCAGCTCTCCGAGAGGGTTGCATCACCATCACCTGGGAACCTCGTTTCCCATATCCTAGGCACCGTCCCTCGAGTGACTCTGAGGTTACTCGTCCCCAGAGAGGGGAGGTGTTTGTCTCTACGGGACAAATATCAGCGGGGATCAGGTTCCCCTTTTGTGGTAATCTGGTCGAGCTGTGCCATCATTACAGAACACACCCCACCACCTTTTCTCCCCATGCCATCCGCCTTTGGAACGCCTTTCAAGTCCTCTGTCTCCGACAGAAGTGGGTCTACAGCCTCCAACTCTTCAGAACCTTTTATGGGATGAAGTGCAACGAGGCGGGGGTTTGCGCCTTCTACCCCCGGATGCCTAAGTGGAGTAAGCAGCAGCTTGCCCGGTACGGTTGGACCAGTGACACCTGGAAGGTGGTCAAGGGTCGGGGGCTCTTGATTGATACAGGGTCCGACAACAGTAGCTGGAAAAGGAGTTACTTCTTTATCCGTCACTCCTCCATTCCCTGGCCTCGTTGGGAGGTGGTAGCGGACCCTCCGCCTGCTTTCCACACTTATGCTGACGAGGATTTCGAGACTCTCCAACTCATTCAGCTCTATCGGTGGGAGGAGTCTTACACTCCTCTCAACGCCAATTCACTCGTGGAGCGGGACCTGGTGCATGCCGGGATCCGACTCCTCGACATTATTTCTTGGGGGCAGCTCTTCGACGGCCCTTCTAACATGGTCCCTTGGGTAAACTTCTAACTCTTTCTTTGTTTACTGTTTGCAGCCAAGAAGGTATCTGTGCTGACCGATCTGTTCCTTAAGCAGGGGGAGACTGATGCTGTCCGCCCCTCGCGGAAGAGGAAGTCTGCCAAGAAGGCTGCTGCCAGGTCGGGGTCTCCTCCAGCGGAGCAGCCCAAGCGGAAGCGGGTGGATCTGGACCAGCTCTTCGATGTCCAGAATGCTGAAGAAGGTAAACAACTTCGACTTGCTATTAAATCGTACAAGAGGATGGTCCCGTCGGATTTGATTTCCTCGACCAAGGAAGGCCGCATTACTGATGTCAAAAGAATCCTTCGAGGTGAAACTCCCCGAGTTTTGAAGGCAGGCTACTATCATTATCGCGGGAAGGATCAATACGCCTCCCGACGTATCATTTGGTGTAAGAATCCCGATGAACTTCCTGACTACCTTTCTGAAGCTCTTCGTCCTCTAGGTGCAGGTCGCTCGGGAGCTTCCTCGGGTGCTGCAGCTTCCGCCGATGCACCGCCTTCAGCAAGGGTGCCTTCCTCGGCTGGAGAGAAGGCTTCAACTGGCGAACAGTTTCGTCAGGTGGAAGCTCTGGACTCCTCCGAGGAGATTGGCGGGGCTGACCCCCCTCAACAGCGTCAGAAGGCGGGGCAATCCCCCTTGAAACCAACCCCTCAGGGGCCGCCTCCTTCGTCTTCTCCGCAGCAGCGGCAGCTCTCACCTATCCACGACTTCTCTCCTTCCCCTGTTAGGGGCGAGACGGAGGCGTGCCCTTCCATTCCTCGTCCTATCTCTCCCCTTGCTCTTGATGGGGACTTCTATAGACCCTTCAATTCTTCACAGGCGAATGCCCCCTGGACTCCTATCCAGACGCTTCAGGGAGTCCCGCTTACACAAGGGGAACGGGACCAGGAGCTGGCCCTGCATCTGCTGGCGGGTTCTATTCTGCCTTCTATGCGGCATCCGATTTACCTCAATCGGACGCATATGCAGCGGGATATCAGGGATATGGCTGTGCGCCGCGTAGAGGTGAGACTTTGCTCCTTTCTTGTTGATGGTAGATCGAGTCGTTTGTTCATTAACATTTTTCCTTTTTATTGCAGGAGCTCGGGGACTACAACCGCCTCATCGGGTATATTATTGCCTATGATGAGGCCCGGGAGCGGGACCGAGGGGTCCGCGAGCAGCTTCAGGCGGATCTCAAGGCCTCCCAGTCTCTGCGGGGGAAGTTTGTCAAGGAGCAGGCTGCCCTTAATCAGAAGATTCGGGATCTTCAGCAGCAGATCGCGGACTTCGAGGGGCTCTTAAGGCAAGAGCGGCAGGAGCGGGGGGTGATTGTGGACAGGCTGACCCAGGAGAAGAAGGCTGCCGAGGACCAACTGGTTCTTGAGAAGAAGGCTTTGGAGGAGCTAATCGCGGGGTTTCCTGCGCAGCTGGCCGAAGCGGAGGAAAAGGGCCGGGAGGATTATCGGAGGTCAGAGGGCTTTCAAGCTGATGCCATGAAGTTCTTTGGCGCAGAGGTGGAGAACACTCTCTTCAACGTGGTTGAGGAGCTCCACCTGGAGTATGGCGACGCCATCAATTTTGACAAGTCTCCTTCCCTCGCTCCCTTCGCGAAGAAGTATTTTACTCTTTCCGAGGAGAGTGACGGGGGGAATACTCCCGTAATTGTCGAAGACGCTTTTGAACTTCCAAGTGCGGACGCCCCGATAACTAATCCTCCCGAAGCCAATCCTGTGGATCCCTCTGCTACTGACTCCGCGGACCCAGCTGCCGCCGATGCTGCCGACAAGGACCAAGCTTGAATATTTTTATCTTTTAGGGTCCTTGTATCTTCTTCTCTTTTGTCATCATCGGGCCTTTGAGCCCTTATCAATATCAAACTTCTCTGGTTCCGATCTTTTGTTGCACTTCTCCAAGTGACTTTACTTATACGCGCTTAAGTCGAAGCTTCGACACTTAAGACATTCTCGTACGTCTTTCCCGACGATTTAATAACTTGCACCACTTAAGGCGACTTAACTCCATGCATCACTTAAGACGACTTAATTCTGCGCACCACTTAAGGCGACTTGGTATCATGCATCACTTAAGACGACTTTATATTACTTAGAGCAAATCTAAGAATCGTGCATCACTTAAGACGTCTTTTCTCGGGCATCACTTAAGACGACTTTCGGATACTTAGAATAAATCTAAGCATCATGCACCACTCAAGGCGACTTAGTCCCGCGCATCACTTAAGACGACTTTATATTACTTTAGAATAAATCTAAGCATCGTGCACCACTCAAGGCGACTTTTCTCGTGCACCACTGAAGGCGACTTTCATCGTGCACCACTGAAGGCGACTTTTGTCGTGCACCACTGAAGGCGACTTTCATCGTGCACCACTGAAGGCGACTTTCATCGTGCACCACTGAAGGCGACTTTTGGATACTTAGAATAAATCTAAATATTGTGCACCTCTTAAGGCGACTTTCCTCGTGCACCACTGAAGGCGACTTTTGTCGTGCACCACTGAAGGCGACTTTCATCGTGCACCACTGAAGGCGACTTTTGTCGTGCACCACTGAAGGCGACTTTCATCGGGCACCACTGAAGGCGACTTTCATCGTGCACCACTGAAGGCGACTTTTACACTTAGCATAAATCTAAGGACAACTCTTATTTGGAAGCAACCTCTTTATTTATTGATGGCATAAGATTGGCTTACATCGAATTAAACGATAAATAGCATACGCCACTTAAGGCGATTTTACATCGGGCACCACTTAAGGCGACTTTTTCGGGCACCACTTAAGGCGACTTTATCGAGCACCACTTAAGGCGACTTTATCGGGCACCACTTAAGGCGACTTTCTTCAAGCATGGTGTTTCTTCAAGTGTTCGCCACTGAAAGAATGCTTTAATGTTCTGCCATCGAGGTCTTCCAACTTGTATGCATTTGGAGCTGGCATCCCCACGATCTTATAAGGCCCTTCCCATTTTGGTGACATCTTGTTGATTCGATCCAAAAGGGTGAACTCGTTGCGATGCCAAACCAGCTCCCCGACAAAGAACTGTCGGGACATCACTCGCCGATTGTAGTACCTGGCCGTCGCTAAACGCATTCGAGCTTGGACTTCATCGGCTTCCCGCCTCTTCTCTTCGAGTAAGTCCAAGTCCAGACGTCTCACTTCGTCGTTCGTTAGGGGCTCGTAATATCTCATCCGATGGGACGCCACAGCTACCTCCACAGGTGCGACAGCTTTCGTGCCATAAACGAGGCCAAACGGAGTCTCCCCTGTTGATCGTTTGGGTGTCGTTCTAACAGCCCAAAGTACATTTTCCAGTTCATTCAGCCACTTGCCCTTCAAGGCGTAGACCCTCTTCTTCAGGCCATCCATCACGATTTTGTTGGCTGACTCCACTTGGCCATTAGTCTGAGCATGGCGTACGGAGGCGGTCCGATGCTCAATGTTCAATTCTTCCAGAAACTCCCTCACCTGAGAGCCGTTAAACGGTGGGCCATTTTCGCTGATCACCACCTTAGGAATCCCGTATCTGGACACGATGTGGGTTTGAAGGAACTTGACGATCTGGTTCCCCGTTGTTCTGGCCAACGCCTTCGCCTCTATCCATTTCGAAAAATAATCGATAGCTACAAGTAAATACTTACATTGCCCTTGTGCTTGTGGAAGAGGTCCCACCAAGTCGATGCCCCACTGCGCGAAGGGCCAAGCGCTCTTGATGGATGTCAGGTTGGCGGCCGGAGCCGCGATACTCGGGGCGTACCTCTGGCACGTGTCGCATGATCGGACCAACGCCGTTGCTTCTTTGTTCATCGTGGGCCAATAGTAGCCTAAGTTCAACACCTTCCTCAAAATGGATCGGGCCCCTTCGTGGCAAGCCGCGACCCCCTCATGCATTTCCTTCAGGATTCGATTGGTGTCGGGTTCTGCTACACACTTTAGGTACGGAGTCGAGAACCAGCCCTTCTTGTACAGCTGATTGTCCAGCATCACATAATTAGACGCGATCCGACATATCCTGTCTGCTGCTACCTTATCCTCGGGGACTGCCCCCGTAGTCAGATACGCGACTATCGCGGTCATCCAAGTGGGTTCTTCCTCCGATTTTGTCTCAATGGTGCACACCCGTGTTGGGTCGATGTTTGATAAGATCACCTTCTTCTCCAAGAAGTGCACCTTCCGATTTTCTTCCAAGGGTGCCCCCAGGGCAAACTTACTCAAGGCGTCTGCCTCTACGTTCTCCTCCCTCGGGATAGCCTCGATATCGAAGCTTTTGAAGCCCTCTCTCAAGGCTTGTACCTCTCGCAGATACTTTTTCATTATCGGACTCCTTGCTTCATATCGCCCTTGAACCTGGTTCACGATTAAAGCTGCGTCGCACTTCACTCTCAAGTGATCGATTCCAGTGCCTTTAGCGATTTTTAGGCCCGTGATGAGAGCTTCGTACTCCGCTTCGTTGTTTGTGGCCTTGAATGTTAAATCCAAGGCGTATCGGAGCGGTTCACCTTCACCTGGTGGTATCAACAAGAAGCCCGCTCCTGATCCGTCTGAACTCGCGGAGCCATCCGTGTACATCTCCCAGATATTTTCCTTGTTTGGCTGTTCTGATTGCTCCGTCCTTTCTGGTTGTACTTCTGTCGGGACTTCCATGGTTGCCCCCTCTACAGGGCCCGCTTCTTCCAGATCGGGGGCTGTAGACTCTGCTATGAAATCTGCTAATGCCTGACCCTTAATGGCCGTTCTCGGGGCGAAGTGTATGCGAAATTCGCTAAGCTCTACTGCCCATTTCACTAATCTCCCCGACGCATCCGGTCGGTTCAAAAAATGCTTCAAAGGCTGGTTCGTTAGCACAGTGATCTCGTATGCGTGGAAATATGGCCTTAGCTTCCGAGCAGTAATAATCAACGCAAAGAGGTACTTCTCAACGGCAGGGTAGTTCAATTCAGATCTGGCAAATGCCTTGCTTACATAATAGACGGGGACTTGATTACCCTCGACAATCTTTACTAACACAGAGCTAATTGCAAATACAGAAACAGCCAAATAAAGGAAGAGCGGCTCGCCTGGAACCGGTTTTGCCAGCGGCGGGAGTGTGCGAAGGTGCTGCTTGAGTGCTTGGAACGCTTCTTCACATTTGGCGGTCCATTCGAATTTTTTGTTGGCCCTCAAGACTTCAAAAAACGGCATTGATCGGTCGCTGGCTTTGGACAAGAAGCGGTTCATTGCAGCTAGTCGGCCATTCAGTACTTGCACCTCCCTATGGTTTATCGGGGACTGCATCTCCTCGATTGCCCTCAGCTTCTCAGGATTCACTTCAATTCCTCTCTGACTCACCATGAAGCCCAAGAATTTCCCTGAGTGGACTCCGAAGGCGCATTTCGTCGGGTTCAAACGAACTTGATGGAGCCTCATCCGCTCAAACGCCATGGTAAGGTTGTGCACGTGATCATCGGCTTGTCGGGACTTCACCAGCATATCATCCACGTAACCTTCCATGGTTTCTCCCAGCATATCTCCAAACAGTTTGTTCACCATCCGTTGGTAGGTTGCCCCGGCATTGATCAACCCGAAAGGCATGACATCGTAGTGATAGATGTCACTGTCTGCGTAGAACGCTGTGTGGGGGGCGTCTTCCTTAGCCATCTTGATCTGGTTGTAGCCTGAATATGCATCCATGAAACTTAACAGCTCATGTCCCGATGTGGCATCCACCAGCTGGTCGATCCTCGGGAGTGGATAGCAGTCCTTTGGGCAAGCTTTGTTCAGGTCGCGGAAGTCCACGCACATTCGCCATTTCCCGTTAGTCTTCTTCACCAGCACTGGGTTGGCCACCCAAGTCTGGAATCGGAGCTCCTTAATGAACCCAGCGTCGAGCAACCTGCCCACCTCCTGCTGAATCGCGATCTTCTTATCCGTGCCCATCGGACGCCTTTTCTGTGTGATAGGCTTAATCGCAGGGTCTATCTTCAGCTCGTGTACGATCACATCAGGGCTGATTCCTGGCATGTCGCTGGGGGACCAGGCAAACAGCTCCTTGAACTCCTTCAACAACTCCACCAATTTTTGGGCTGTCTCTTCAGTTAGAGCAGACCCGATTTTCACCTTCCTCTGGGGTCCATCGATCTCGACTTCTTTCAGATCTTCTACGGGGGCGGGACGCCCAAACTCTTCTCTGGGATCTGTGTCTGTCTGGAGGACAGTCATAGCCTCTCGCCTCCTCCTCCTGGTGGCATTGACATAGCATTTTCGGGAAGCCACCTGGTCGCCTTTGACCTCTCCGACTCCGTGGTCGGTCGGGAACTTCATCTTCTGGTGTACAGTCGAGGCAACCGCCATCAGGGGATTGATGGTGGTTCTCCCGATAATTGCATTGTAGGTCCCTGCGGAATCAACCACGACAAACTCCACGTTCCTCCTTTCTGATTTCCACCCGCTACCAAACTCCACTGGTAAGGTGATTACCCCTAGCGGGTAGGAGGTTGAGCCAGAGAACCCGACCATCGGGAAGTTTGCCTCCTTTAGATCTTTCTTCGTCTTCCCCATAGCTTCCAGTGCGTCCATGAATAGGATGTCGGAGGAGCTCCCCCCGTCGATTAGAATTCTCTTCATTTCGAACCCGTCTACATCCAAGGTTACCACCAAGGCATCGTCATGCGGAGTCTCCACGCCTATGAGGTCCTCCGACGAGAAGGAGATCACCATCTCTTCTTTCAAGGTCCAGGATCGGGACCTCTTACCCAACACCACTGCTGTAGGGATTCTAGAGGCATAAACTTCTCGGGCGGATGAGGTATCACCTCCAGCAGCAAACCCTCCATGAATCACGTTGATAGTGCCCCGTCTCTCCTTGCGAGCACCGGATGACTCTGGATCGGTTCTTTTCTTCTTTGGGGACCGATCGCGGGATCGGGAACGGGACCGTGATCGGGACCGAGAGCGGGATCGGCACCAATAGCGATCTGTGCGGGACCCCAGGAATTCTCCATCTTTCTTCGGGGGGTACCTGGAGATACCTTGTCGTTCCATGACTGTCAGCACTTCCGCCATGGAGCAGTTGAGAGGAATGTCAAAATCCTCCCGCTTATCCTTCCTCGAAGAACGTCTGTCGTCCCTCCGATCCGGACGACCCCGATTCTTGCCACTGTCGGGTTTACCCTTTGACTTACGATCGTCGAAAGGTTTACTTAACTGCTTCCCCTTGTTCGACTTTGGGGGTTCCAGTTCTCCCGCGGCTATCTTTGACTCCTGGACATCGATCTGCCGCTTCACCCTCTTCTGTAATGCCTCCATATTCCACACAGCCTTCTCAGCCACGCTGTGCATCAGGTCGGAGCCATAGGGGGCTGTCAGGTTCCGAATGAAGGTACGGATGGTTTCGCCCTCAGAGATTTCTTCATCTATCTCTGCTACGCTAGCTGTGTACCGCTGGTAATAATGAGCCAGCGATTCGTCGGGCCTCTGCACCACCTGGGTCAGGGACCTCACGCTCTTCAACAGACGCCTCCGACCCTGGTACTGCTGAATGAATCGATCGTGCATGTCTGCCCAGCAAGTGATGCATCCCGGGGGCAGACTAAAGAACTAAGTCAGGGCCCTTTCTCCCAGTGTGTTCGGGAACAACGTACACACTATGTCTTCACTTGGGGCTCTTCCCAGACACGCCATGAGGTGCTTCTGGACGTGGCGAACTGGATCTCCTTCGCCATCATACTCCTTTATCGTGGGGATGCCTAGCCCAGGCGGGGCCAGGGTATCAATGAGTCGGGGGACGAAGGGATGAGTGGATCGATCCCTCAGCTCCGACACCAGCGGCTTCTGTTCTCCCATACAGATGTTCACGATCTTTACCACCTGGTCGGGAGTGATGGGACCATTCAAGGGAATGGTCCTGTGCTGTACTGGTCCTGGCCCATCAACCACGAACCTCTCCGGCTGACCGGTCGCCCTACCTCTGTCTTGGCCTCGGGGCGGGGCTTGCTGTGCATTCTGACCCTCTGTTGGCAGGGTCGCTTCCTCCAACGGGGGCATCTCCTCCTGCCTCCTCGCAGCCTCTCTTCGATCCAAGAGAGCCTCTACAGCCGCCAGAAACATGGGCATGGCCTCTGCCACGGCCCTCGTCAAATCTGCAGCTGGGGGAGCCTCCTGCCCCCTGTTGTCCTGGTGTTGAGGGGCAACATCTTCGGGATGCGATCCATTGTGCCCTCCTGTCTGGGAGAGCTCAGCCGGGGGATGGTTCTGGTTTTCCTCTTGTTCTGGAACTGAATTCAGATTCGTTGCAGCAGGGTGACGGGAACCACCGGATTGTCCCTGTCTTCTGTTCTTGCCAGCCACCATTGATCGAGTAGAAGGCATGTCAGCTTTTGGTTTGTTTCCCACAGACGGCGCCAATGTTGGATCACGGTGGAACTCCGGTACGGACTTTGACGGCAATCCTGGCTCCTTTGCTCCACGCAATCCTGCAAACGGGGATAGACCGGGCGGTGACCCAGAATCCCTCTCCGATGCTTAAATAAGTATCTCGTATGACTGGCAAGTAATAAACTCAGAGTGTATTCAACTCAACGTAAGTGATCTGAGGTGACCTCCTGCCCTTTTATAGGCAAAGAGATGCCTCAGGTACCTGGCGAACCGTTAGGGGTGGTTAGCCCGTATCCCGCATATCTCGGACATGATCTCGCGTATCTTAGCCATGCCCCGCGTATCTCGGCCACGCTCCGTGTATCTTAATCCACGTTCCGCGTATCTCGGCCACGCCCTGCATATCTTGGCTTTATTCTCTTATAACGAGTCCCGACTCCCGTCGGGGACTCCAGAGTTATCTCGTTGTGTCACCGCTCGGGGCCCCTCGTCATCGTGACAGGGCCAATCATTCTCAGGGATTCATCATCGGGGCCTACTTAAAAGCTTCTCATCGGGAGCTTCCAGCTCCACTGTCGGAACCGACTTTGTCGGGACCTTGCCTCGTCGGGACCCTTCTCCTAGGTCATCTTGACCTTCCTTTCGGGGCCTGGTGGGCCTGTTTGCCGTTTCTTCGCCGTTACGGGGCCTGACGACTATAGTCGGACCCATCATAGTCGAACCCATCATTTGCCCCCAAGACATGAGGGACTTTTAGTTCGTCGTGTCTTTCAACTCCCGACCTCCCGACATTGGAATCGGGGATCTTTCCCTTGGCATAGTCACTCAATACTTGTCTTCTCCTTCACGTTTCCTCGATACCTTGTGGATATCTGCCAAATCCGAGAGGACTCCTCGGTTCCCCAGTCATCCAATGCAGTATATAATGAAGTGACGTCATCAGTACCCGTGCCTGATTCTCTGTGTCTGCTTTTTCTGAAAAGTGATTTTCAGGCTATTTCATCATTGCTCCTGCTGCCATTCCGCACGTTTCATCTCAACGGTCCAGATTAGAACGCTTCAACTTCGACGGTTCAGATTAAAGCGCCCCTTCGACTGTCCTCTTAGCCTATAAAATCCTAACCGTGGGCACAGTTTCTCTTTATCATCTACAAATTTTCGAAAGCTTTCTGCAACTCCTGAGACCTTAGTGTTTCTTCGGCCATCTTTCCGGCAATGTCAGGTTCATTCTTCCAACCTCCAATTATCATGTCAGGTAAGGGTTTCTTCTCTATTGTTCGCCTTCATCTTTGCTTAGTTTGATTGGAATTTCCCGGAAAAAACTAACGTCCCTTTCAATGGCTGCTTTCAGACAGTGGATCTGGTTTCGAGGGAAGGAAGCCTTTCAACTTCGACTATGTTCTGAATGAAATTTTCAGCACTGCTTATGATGCAGCTCTCCGGGAAGGATGTATCATTTCCACCAAAGAAGTCGATGCTCAAGGCCGGAAATGCATACCACAAGTTCAGAGTGAAGAGGAGCTACTTCTTCATCGGAAACTCCTCGATCCCATGACCCCGATAGTCAATCCTCCAACGGCTGACCCTGCGGAGCCTTCTGCCACAGACCTTGCGGACCCTGTTCCCGTTGATGCCGCTAACAAGGATTAGGCCTAACTGCTTATCGCTAGAATCTTTGTATTCTCCTCCTTTTGTAATCATCGGGCCTTCGAGCCCCATTAATATCAGACTTTCTTAGTTCTGATTCTTTCATTGCACTTCTCCCAGTGGCTTTACTATACTTTCTTAAGTCGAAACCTCGACACTTTGCACCACTTAAGGCGACTTATCATCATGCACCACTTAAGTCGACCTTCCAATACTCAGAATAAATCCAAGAATCATGCATCACTTAAGACGACTTGATCTCGTGCATCACTCAAGGCGACTTTTCTCGTGTACCATTCAAGGCGACTTTTTCCGTGCACCACTTAAGGCGACTTTTCGACTTACGCCACTTAAGGCGACTTAATATCGTGCACCACTGAAGGCGACTTTTCAACCTGCGCCACTTAAGGCGACTTAATATCGTGCACCACTGAAGGCGACTTTACGTCGTGCACCACTTAAGGCGACTTCTCAACTTGCGCCATTTAAGGCGACTTTTTCCGTGCACCACTTAAGGCGAATTTTCGACTTACGCCACTTAAGGCGACTTAATATCGTGCACCACTGAAGGCGACTTTTCAACCTGCGCCACTTAAGGCGACTTAATATCGTGCACCACTGAAGGCGACTTTACATCGTGCACCACTTAAGGCGACTTCCAACTTGCGCCATTTAAGGCGACTTTTTCCGTGCACCACTTAAGGCGACTTTTCGACTTACGCCACTTAAGGCGACTTAATATCGTGCACCACTGAAGGCGACTCTTCAACATGCGCCACTTAAGGCGACTTAATATCGTGCACCACTGAAGGCGACTTTACGTCGTGCACCACTTAAGGCGACTTCTCAACTTGCGCCATTTAAGGCGACTTTATAACGCTTAGAATAATCTAAGAATCGTGTATCACTTAAGACGACTTTTCATCGGGCACCACTTAAGGCGACTTTCATCAAGCATGGTGTTTCTTCAAGTGTTCGCCACTAAAAGAATGCTTTAACGTTCTGCCATCGAGGTCTTCCAACTTGTAGGCATTTGGAGCTGGCATCCCCACGACCTTATAAGGTCCTTCCCATTTTGGTGACATCTTGTTGATTCGATCCAAAAGGGTAAACTCGTTGCGACGCCAAACCAGCTCCCCGACGAAGAACTGTCGGGACTTTACTCGCTGATTGTAGTACCTGGCCGTCGCCAAACGCATTCGAGCTTGGACTTCATCGGCTTCCCGCCTCTTCTCTTCGGGTAAGTCCAAGTCCAGACGTTTCATTTCATCATTCGTCAGAGGCTCGTAATATCTCATCCGATGGGACGCCACAACTACCTCCACGGGGGCGACAGCCTCCGTGCCATAAACGAGGCCAAACGGAGTCTCCCCTGTTGATCGTTTGGGTGTCGTTCTAACAGCCCAAAGCACGTTTTCCAGTTCGTTCAGCCATTTGCCCTTCACCCTCTTTTTCAGGCCATCCATCACGATTTTGTTGGCTGATTCCATCTGACCGTTAGTCTGAGCATGTCGTACGGAAGCTGTCCGATGCTCGATGTTCAACTCCTCCAGATACTCCCTCACCTAAAAGCCGTTAAACGGTGGACCATTGTCGCTGATCACCACCTTAGGAATCCCGTATCTGGACACAATATGGGTCTGGAGGAACTTGACGATCTGGTTCCCCGTCGTTCTGGCCAACGCCTTTGCCTCTATCCATTTTGAAAAATAATCGATAGCTACAAGTAAATACTTACATTGACCTTGTGCTTGTGGAAGAGGTCCCACCAAGTCGATGCCCCATTGCGCGAAGGGCCAGGCGCTCTTGATGGATGTCAGATTAGCGGCCGGAGCCACGATACTCGGGGCGTACCTCTGGCACGCGTCGCAGGATCGGACCGTCGTCGTCGCTTCTTTGTTCATCGTGGGCCAATAATAGCCTAAGTTTAGCACTTTTCTCATGATGGATCGGGTCCCTTCATGACAAGCCGCGACCCCTTCGTGTACCTCCTTCAGAATTCGATTGGTGTCGGGTTCTGCCACACACTTCAAGTACGGAGTCGAGAACCAGCCCTTCTTGTATAGCTGATTGTCCAGCATCACATAATTGGCCGCGATCCGACGTATCCTGTCCGCTGCCACTTGATCATCGGGGACTGCCCCCGTAGTCAGGTACGCGACTATCGGGGTCATCCAAGTTGGCTCCTCCTCCGATCTCGCTTCAATGGGGCACACCTGTGTTGGGTCGATGTTTGATAAGATCACCTTCTCCAAGAAGTGCACCTTCCGATTTTCTTCCAAGGGTGCCCCCAGGGCAAATTTTTTCAAGGTATCTGCCTCTACATTTTCCTCCCTTAGAATTGCCTAGATATCGAAGCTTTTGAAGCTCTCTTTCAGGGCTTGTACCTCTCGCAGATACTTCTTCATTATTGGACTCCTTGCTTCGTATCGCCCTTGAACCTGGTTCACGATTAAAGCTGCGTCGCACTTCACTCTCAAGTGATCGATTCCAGTGCCTTTAGCGATTTTTAGGCCCGTGATAAGAGCTTCATACTCCGCTTCGTTGTTTGTGGCCTTGAATGTTAAAGCCAAGGCGTATCGGAGCGGTTCACCTTCTCCCGGTGGTATCAACAAAAAGCCCGCTCCTGATCCGTCCGAACTCGCGGAGCCATCCGTGTACATCTCCCAGGTATTTTCCTTGTTTGGCTGTTCTGATTGCTCTGCCCTCTCTGGTTGTTCTTCTATCGGGACCTCCATGGTTGCCCCCTCTACAGGGCCCGCTTCTTCCAGATCGGGGGCCGTAGATTCTGCTATAAAATCTGCCAATGCCTGGCCTTTAATGGCTGTTCTTGGAGCGAAGTGTATGCGAAACTCACTAAGCTCTACTGCCCATTTCACTAATCTTCCCGACGCATCCGGTCGGTTCAAAAAATGCTTCAAAGGCTGGTTCGTCAGCACAGTAATCTCGTGTGCGTGGAAATAAGGCCTTAGCTTCCGAGCAGTAATAATCAACGCAAAGAGGTACTTCTCAACGGCGGGATAGTTTAATTCAGACTTGGCAAACGCCTTGCTTACATAATAAACGGGGACTTGATTTCCCTCGACAATCTTTACTAACACAGAGCTACTGGCAAATTCAGAAACAGCCAAATAAAGGTAGAGCGGCTCGCCTCGAACCGGTTTCGCCAACGGCGGGAGGGTGCGAAGGTGCTGCTTGAGTGCTTGGAACGCCTCTTCACACTTGGCGGTCCATTCAAATTTATTGTTGGCCCTCAGGACTTCAAAAAACGCCACTGATCGGTCGCTGGCTTTGAACAAGAAGCGATTCATCGCAGCTAGTCGGCCATTCAGCACTTGTACCTCCCGATGGTTTATTGGAGACTGCATCTCCTCGATTGCCCTCGGCTTCTCAGGATTCACCTCAATTCCTCTCTGGCTCACCATAAAGCCCAAAAACTTCCCTGAGTGGACTCCGAAGGCGCATTTCGTCGGGTTCAAGCGAACTTGATGGAGCCTCATCCGCTCAAATGCCATGGTTAGGTTGTGCACATGATCCTCGGCTTGTCGGGACTTCACCAGCATATCATCCACGTAGGCTTCCATGATTTCTCCCAGCATATCCCCAAACAGTTTGTTCACCATCCGTTGGTAGGTGGCCCCAGCATTGATCAACCCAAAAGGCATGACATCGTAGTGATAGATGTCACTGTCCGCATAGAACGTTGTATGGGGAGCGTCTTCCTTGGCCATCTTGATCTAGTTGTAGCCTAAATACGCATCCATGAAACTCAACAGCTCATGTCCCGACGTGGCATCCACCAACTGGTCGATTCTCGGGAGTGGGTAACAGTCCTTTGGGCAAGCCTTGTTCAAGTCGCGGAAGTCCACACACATTCGCCATTTCCCGTTAGTTTTCTTCACCAGTACTGGATTAGCAACCCAAGTCTGGAATCGGAGCTCCTTAATAAACCCTGCATCGAGCAACCTGCCCACCTCCTGCTGGATTGCGATCTTCTTGTCCGTGCCCATCGGACGCCTTTTCTGCGTGATAGGCTTGATCGCGGGGTCTATCTTCAGCTCGTGTACGATCACATCGGGGCTGATTCCTGGCATATCGCTTGGGGACCAGGCAAACAGCTCCTTGAACTCCTTCAATAATTCAATTAATTTCTGGGCTGTCTCTTCAGTCAGGGCGGACCCGATTTTCACCTTCCTCTGGGGTCCGTCGATCTCGACTTCTTTCAGATCTTCTACGGGGGCGGGACGCCCAAACTCTTCTCTAGGATCCGTGTCTGTCTGAAGGACAGTCATGGCCTCTCGTCTCCTCCTTCGGGTGGCGTTCACATAACATTTTCGAGAAGCCACCTGGTCACCCTTAACCTCTCCGACTCCGTGGTCGGTCGGGAACTTCATCTTCTGGTGCACTGTCAAGGCAACTGCCATCAGGTGGTTAATGGTGGTTCTTCCGATGATCGCGTTGTAGGTCCCCGCAGAATCGACTACCACGAACTCTACGTTCCTCCTTTCTGATTTCCACCCGCTACCAAACTCCACTGGTAAGGTGATTACTCCTAGCGGATAGGAGGTTGAGCCAGAGAATCCGACCATCGGGAAGTTTGCCTCCTTTAGATCTTTCTTCGTCTTCCCCATAGCCTCCAGCGCGTCCATGAATAGGATGTCGGAGGAGCTTCCCCCGTCGATTAGAATTATCTTCATTTCGAAACCATCTACATCCAAGGTTACCACCAAGGCATCGTCGTGCGGAGTCTCCACGCCTATGAGGTCTTCCGACGAAAAGGAGATTACCATTTCTTCTTTCAAGGTCCAGGATCGAAACCTCTTACCCAGTACCACCGCCGTAGGGATTCTAGAAGCATAGACTTCTCGGGCGGATGAAGTATCACCTCCAGCAGAAAATCCTCCGTGGATCACATTGATAGTGCCCCGTCTCTCCTTGCGAGCACCGGACGACTCTGGATCGGTTCTCTTCTTCTTTGGGGACTGGTCGCGGGATCGGAAACGGGACCGCGATCGGGACCGAGAGCGAGATCGACACCGCTTATCCCCGACAAATTCTTTGCGCTTACCCTTCTGGATCAGCTTTTCGATCTCCTTCTTCAGTTCCCGAAAGTGATTGGTGTCGTGACCATTTGCGTGGTGAAATCGACAGTAGCGATCCGTGCGGGATCCCAAGAATTCTCCATCTTTCTTCGGGGGGTACCTGGAGATACCTTGTCGTTCCATGACTGTCAGTACTTCTGCCATGGAGCAGTTGAGAGGAATGTCGAGATCCTCCCGCTTATCCTTCCTTGAAGAACGTCTATCGTCCCTTCGATCAGGTCGGCCCCGGTTCCGACTACTCTCGGGTTTGCCCTTTGTCTTACAATCGTCGAAGGGTTTAACCGACTGCTTTCCTTTGTTCGACTTTGGGGGCTCCAGTTCTCCCGCGGCTATCTTCGATTCCTGGACATCGATCTTCCGTTTCACCCTCTTCTGTAATGCCTCCATATTCCACACAGCTTTCTCAGCCACGCTGTGCATCAGGTCGGAGCCATAGGGGGCCATTAAGTTCCGAATGAAGGTACGTATGGTCTCACCTTCCGAGATCTCTTCGTCGATTTCTGCCACACTGGCGGTGTACCGCTGGTAATAGTGCGCCAGCGATTCGTCGGGCCTTTGCACCACCTGGGTCAGGGACCTCACGCTCTTCAATAAACGCCTCCGACCCTGGTACTGCTGAATGAATCGGTCGTGCATATCTGCCCAGCAAGTGATGCAGCCTGGGGGCAGACTGAAGAACCAGGTCAGGGCTCTTTCTCCAAGTGTGTTCGGGAACAGCGTACACACTATGTCCTCACTCGGGGCTCTTCCCAGACACGCCATGAGGTGTTTCTGGTCATGGCGAACTGGATCTCCTTCGCCATCGTACTCCTTTATCGTGGGGATACCTAGCCCGGGCGGGGCTAGGGTGTCGATGAGTCGGGGAACGAAGGGATGAGTGGATCGATCCCTTAGTTCCGACACCAGCGGCTTCTGTTCTCCCATGCAGATGTTCACGATCTTTACCACCTGGTCGGGAGTGATGGGACCATTCAAGGGAATGGTCCTGTGCTATACTGGTCCTGGCCCATCAACCACGAACCTCTCCGGCTGACCGGGTGCTCTACCTCCGTCCTGGCCTCGGGGCAGGACTTCCTGTGCGTTCCGACCCTCTGTTGGTGGGGCCACTTCCTCCAACGGGAGCATCTCCTCCTGCCTCCTCGCAGCCTCTCTTCGGTCCAAGAGAGCCTCTACGGCCGCCAGAAACATGGGCATGGCTTCCGCCACGGCCCTTGTCAAGTCTGTAGCTGGGGGAGCCTCCTGCCCCCTATTGCCCTGGTGCTGAGGAGCAATATCTTTGGGATCTCCATTGTGCCCCCTGTCTGGGAGAGCTCAGCCGGGGGATGGTTCTGGTTTTCCTCCTGTTCCGGTACTGAATCCAGATTTGTTGCAGCGGGGTGACGGGAACCACCGGATTGTCCCTGTCTTCTGTGCTTGCCAGCCGCCATCGATCGAGTAGAAGGCATATCAGCTTTTTGTTTGATTCCCACAGACGGCGCCAATGTTGGATCACGGTGGAACTCCGGTACGGACTTTGACGGCAATCCTAGCTCCTTTGCTCCACGCAATCCTGCAAGAGGGGATAGACCGGGCGGTGACCCAGAATCCCTCTCCGATGCTTAAATGAGTGCCCAATACGAACTGGCAAGCAAATAATCTCAAAGGGTATATAATTCAACGTAAGTCATCTGAGGTGACCTCTTGCCCTTTTATAGGCGAAGAGATACCTCAGTTACCTGGTGAACCGTTGGGGGTGGTTAGCTCGTATCTCGCGTATCTCAGGTGTGATCCCGCCTATCTAGGCCATGATCTCGCTTATCTCGGCCACGCCCCGCGTATCTCGGCCACGCTCCGTGTATCTTAACCACGTTCCGCGTATCTCGGCCACGCCCCGCGTATCTCGGCCTTATCCTCTGATAACGAGTCCCGACTAACATCGGGGACTCTAGAGTTATCTCGTTGTGTCACCGCTCGGGGCCCCTCGTCATCGTGACAGGGCCTATTGTTCTCAGGGATTCGTCATCGGGGCCTACTCAGAGGCATCTCGTCGGGAGCGTTCAGCTCGCCTGTCAGGTCTGACTCTGTCGGGACCTCTCATCCTCGGACTTCCTTCGTCGGGATCCTTAGCCTGGGCCATCTTGGCCTTCGTTCAGGGCCCACCGGGCCTATTTGCCGTTTCCTCACTGTTAATGGGCCTAACGGCTGTAGTCGAACCCATCAGGGACCTCTCATCCTCGGACCTCCTTCGTCGGGATCCTTAGCCTGGGCCATCTTGGCCTTCGTTTAGGGCCCACCGGGCCTATTTGCCGTTTCCTCACCGTTAAAGGGCCTGACAGCTGTAGTCGAACCCATCATTTGCCCCCAAGACATGAGGGACTTTTAGTTCGTCGTGTCTTCCAACTCCCGACCTCCCGATATTGGAATCGGGGATCTTTCCCTTGGTTCAGTCACTCAATTACCAGTCTACTCCTTCACGTTTCCTCAGTGTTTTGTAGATAACTGCCAAATCCCAGGGGTCTCCTCGGTTCCCCAGTTCATTAAATGCAGTAGATAGTGAAGAGACGTTTTCGGCCCTTGTGCCTGATTTTTCGCGCCTGTTCTTTTCTGAAAAGTGCTTTTCAGGCCGTCTCATCAATACGTCTGTTGTCCTTCTGCACGTTTCATCTCAACGGTCCAGATTAAAACTCTTCGACTTCGACGACTCGGATCGAAGTGTCCCTTCACCTGTCTTCTTCGCCTATAAAACCCTAGCCATGGTCACAGTTTAACTTTTACTGTTTCCGAATTCTCAAAAGCTCTCTGCAATTTCTCTGCGAATTCAAGCTCTGTAATTCCGAAGGCCTTGGAGTTTCTCCGATCATCTTTCCGGCGACGCCCAGTTCATTTCCTCAACCTCTACTTCATCATGTCTGGTAAGGATTTTGCCTTCATTGCTTGTTCGCCTTTTCCTTATTTATAGCTTTCCGAGAATCCCACTGTGTTTTTCTTGCAATTGTTACTTTTCAGACAGCGGGTCCAGCTCTGAGGGGAGAAAACCTTTTAATTTCGATTATGCTCTAAATGAAATCTCCAATACGGCCTATGATGCAGCCCTCCGAGAGGGTTGTATCACCTCTACCTGGGAACCCCGTTTCCCGTATCCTTGGCCTCGCCCCTCGGGTAGCCTTGAGGTTACTCGTCCCCAAAAAGGGGAGGTGTTTGTCTCTACGGGACAAATATCAGCGGGGATCAGATTCCCCTTCTGTGGTAATCTGGTCGAGATGTGCCAGCATTACAAAACGCATCCAACTACCTTCTCTCCCCATGCCATCCGTCTATGGAACGCCTTTCAGGTTCTCTGCTTCCGACAGAAGTGGGTCTACAGCCTCCAGCTCTTCAGAACCTTCTATGGGATGAAGTGCAACGAGGCGGGGGTTTGCGCCTTCTATCCTCGAATGCCCAAGTGGAGTAAGCAGCAGCTTGCCCGGTGTAACTGGACCAATGACACCTGGAAGGTGGTCAAGGGTCGGGGACTCTTGGTTGACACAGGGTCCGACAACAGTGGTTGGAAAAGGAGCTACTTCTTCATCCGACACTCTTCGATCCCCTGGCCCGGATGGGAGGTGACAGCAGACTCCCCGCCTGCCTTCCACACTTATTCCGATGAAGATTTCGAAACTCTTCAACTCATCCAGGTTTATCGATGGGGGGAGTCCTACACTCCCCTCGACGCCAACTCCCTCGTGGAGCGGGACCTGGTGAACGCCGGGATCCGACTCCTCGATATAATCTCTAGGGGCAGCTTTTCGACGGCCCTTCTAATATGGTTCCCTGGGTAAACTTCTAACTCTTCTTCGTTTACTGTTTGCAGCCAAGAAGGTATCTGTGCTGACCGATCTGTTCCTTAAGCAGGGGGAGACTGATGCTGTCCGTCCCTCGCGGAAGAGGAAATCCGCAAAGAAGGCCACTGCTCAGTCGGGGTCTCCTTCCGCGGAGCAGCCCAAGCGGAAGCGGGTGGATCTGGACCAGCTCTTCGACGTCCAGAATGCTGAAGAAGGTAAAAAGCTCCGACTTTCTATTAAATCATACAAGAGGATGGTCCCGAAGGATTTGATTTCTTCGACCAAGGAGGCCCGTATCGCTGACGTCAAACGAATCCTTCGAGGCGAAACTCCTCGGGTCTTGAAGGCGGGCTATTACCATTATCGCGGGAAGGATCAATACGTCTCCCGACGTATCATTTGGTGTAAGAATCCTGATGAACTTCCTGACTACATTTCTGAAGCTTCTCATCCTCCAGGTGCAGGTCGCTCGGGAGCTCCATCGGGTGCCGCAGCTTCCGCGGATGCACCGTCTTCAGCGGGGGTGCCTCCCTCAGCTGGGGAGAAGGCTCCGACTGGCGAACAGTTTCGTCAGGTGGAAACCTTGGACTCCTCCGAGGAGACTGACGAGGGTGGCTCCCTTCGTCATCGTCGGAGGACGGGGCAATCCCCCTTGAAACCAACCCCTCAGGGGCCGCCTCCTTCATCCTCTCCGCAGCAGCGGGAGCCGTCGCCCATCCATAACTTTACTCCTTCCCCCGTTCGGGCCGAGACGGAGGCATGCCCTTCCACTTATCGTCCTCCTCCTCCTGTCGCTCTCGATAGGAATTTCTATAGGCCCTTCAACCCTTCGCAAGCGAATGCTCCCTGGACTCCCATCCAGACGCTGCAAGGAGTCCCGCTTAGACAAGGGGAGCAGGACCAGGACCTGGCCCTGCATCTGCTGGCAGGCTCGATCCTGCCTACCATGCGGTATCCGATTTCCCTCAATCGGACTGCCATGCATCGGGATGTCCGAGAGATGTCCATGCGCCGTATAGAGGTGAGACTCTTGTTTCCTTTTGTTCAACGATAAATCGGGTTGTTTGTCTATTAACACTTTTTCTTCTTGTTGTAGGAGCTCGGGGACTTCAACCGTCTTATCGGGTACGTCATCGCCTACGATGAGTCCCGGGAGCGGGATCGGGCAGCCCTCGACCAGCTCAAGGAGGATCTTAAGGCCTCCCAGTCTTCGCGGGGAAAGCTTTTCAAGGAGCAGGCCGTCCTTGATCAGAAGATTCGGGACCTCCAGAAGCAGGTCGGGGACTTCGAGGGGCTCTTGAGGCAAAAGCGGCAGGAGAGGCAAGCGGCTATGGACAAACTGGTCCAGGAGAAGAAGGTTGCTGAGGACAAACTGGTCCTCGAGAAAAAGGCTCTGGAGGAGCAAATCGCGGGCTTTCCTGCGCAGCTGGCCGAGGCGGAGGTAAAGGGCCGGGAGGACTATCGGAGGTCCGGGGACTTCCAGGCCGACGCTATGAAGTTCTTCGGCACAGAGGTGGAGAACACTCTTTTCAACGCGGTTGAGGAGCTTCACCTGGAGTATGGGGACGCCATCAACTTTGACAAGTCTCCTTCCCTTGCTCCCTTTGCGAAGAAGTACTTCGCTCTTTCCGAGGAGAGTGATGGGGGGAGTACCCCCGTAATTGTCGAAGACGTCTCTGAGCTTCCAAGTGCAGACGCCCCGATAGTCGATCCTCCCGAGGCCAACTCTGTGGATCCTTCTGCTACCGACTCCGCGGACCCAGCTGTTGCCGATGCTGCCGACAAGGACCAAGCTTGAACGTTTATCTTTAGAGTCCTTGTATCTTCTCCTTTTTTGTCATTGTCGGGCCTTTGAGCCCTTATCAACTATCAGACTTTCTCAGTTCCGATTTTCTTGATACATTTCTTCAAGTGGCTTTATATTTGCCTAGGTCGATACTTCGACACTTAAGACATTTTCGTACATCCTTCCCGACGATTTAATAATTTGCGCCGCTTAAGGCGACTTAGTCCCATGCATCACTTAAGACGACTTTATATCGTGCACCACTTAAGGCGACTTTATATCGTGCACCACTTAAGGCGACTTAATATCGTGCACCACTTAAGGCGACTTAATATTACTTAGAATAATCTAAAGATCATGCACCACTCAAGGCGACTTAATATCGTGCACAACTTAAGGCGACTTTATATCGTGCACCACTTAAGGCGACTTTCTATTACTTAGAATAAATCTAAAGATCATGCACCACTCAAGGCGACTTAATATCGTGCACCACTTAAGGCGACTTAATATCGTGCACCACTTAAGGCGACTTAATATTTCTTAGAATAAATCTAAAGATCATGCACCACTCAAGGCGACTTAATATCGTGCACCACTTAAGGCGACTTTATATCGTGCACCACTTAAGGCGACTTTACTCGTGCACCACTTAAGGCGACTTCTTGATACTTAGAATAAATCTAAGGATCGTGCACCACTCAAGGCGACTTTTCTCGTGCACCACTCAAGGCGACTTTTCTCGTGCACCACTCAAGGCGACATTTCTCGTGCACCACTTAAGGCGACTTTGATACTTAGCATAAATCTAAGAATAACTCTGATTGGAAGCGACCTCTTTATTCATTGATGGCATAAATTTGGCTTACATCGAATTAAACGATACACAGCATAAACCACTTAGGGCGATTTTACATCGGGCACCACTTAATGCGACTTTATCGGGCACCACTTAAGGCGACTTTCTTCAAGCATAGTGTTTCTTCAAGTGTTCGCCACTAAAAGAATGCTTTAACGTTCTGCCATCGAGGTCTTCCAACTTGTACGCATTTGGAGCTGGCATCCCCACGACCTTATAAGGTCCTTCCCATTTTGGTGACATCTTGTTGATTCAATCCAAAAGGGTGAACTCGTTGCGACGCCAAACCAGCTCCCCGACGAAGAATTGTCAGGACTTCACTCGCCGATTATAGTACCTGGCCGTCGCCAAACGCATTAAAGCTTGGACTTCATCGGCTTCCCGCCTCTTCTCTTCAAGCAAGTCCAAGTCCAGACGTCTCATCTCATCATTCGTCAGAGGCTCGTAATATCTCATCCGATGGGACGCCACAGCTACCTCCACGGGGGCGACAGCCTCCGTGCCATAAACGAGGCCAAACAGAGTCTCCCCCGTTGATCTTTTGGGTGTCGTTCTAACAGCCCAAAGCACGTTTTCCAGTTCGTTCAGCCACTTGCCCTTCAAGGCATAGACCCTCTTCTTCAGGCCATCCATCACGATTTTGTTGGCTGATTCCACCTGGCCATTAGTCTGAGCATGGCGTACGGAAGCAGTCCGATGCTCGATGTTCAACTCCTCCAGATACTCCCTCACCTGAGAGCCGTTAAACGGTGGACCATTTTCGCTGATCACCAACTTAGGAATCCCGTATCTGGACACAATGTGGGTCTGGAGGAACTTGACGATCTGGTTCCCCGTCGTTCTGGCCAATGCCTTCGCCTCTATCCATTTCGAAAAATAATCGATTGCTACAAGTAAATACTTACATTGAACTTGTGCTTGTGGAAGAGGTCCCACCAAGTCGATGCCCTATTGCGCGAAAGGCCACGCACTCTTGATGGATGTCAGATTAGCGGCTGGAGCCACGATACTCGGGGCGTACCTCTGGCAAGCGTCACAGGATCGGACCAACGCCGTTGCTTCCTTGCTCATCGTGGGCCAATAATAGCCCAAGTTCAATACCTTCCTCATAATGGATCGGGCTCCTTCATGACAAGCCGCGACCCCTTCATGCACCTCCTTCAGGATTCGATCTGTATCGGGTTCTGCCACACACTTCAAGTATGGAGTCGAGAACCAGCCCTTCTTGTACAGCTGATCGTCTAGCATCACGTAATTGGCCGCGATTCGGCGTATCATGTCTGCTACTACTTTATCATCGGGGACTGCCCCCGTAGTCAGGTACGCGACTATCGGGGTCATCCAAGTTGGCTCCTCCTCCGATCTCGCCTCAATGGCACACACCTGTGTTGGGTCGATGTTTGATAAGATCACCTTTTCTAAGAAGTGCACCATCCGATTTTCTTCCAAGGGTGCCCCCAGGGCAAATTTGCTCAAGGCGTCTGCCTCTACGTTTTCCTCCCTCGGGATTGCCTCGATGGAAGCTTTTAAAGCTCTCCTTCAAGGTTTGTACCTCTCGTAGATACTTCTTCATTATCGGGCTCCTTGCCTCGTATCGCCCTTGAACCTGGTTTACGATCAAAGCTGCATCACACTTTACTCTCAAGTGATCGACTCCTGTGCCTCTAGCAATTTTTAGACCCATGATGAGAGCCTCATACTCCGCTTCGTTTTTTGTGGCTTTGCATGTTAAAGCCAAGGCATATCGGAGCGGCTCACCTCCACCCGGTGGTATCAACAAAAAGCCTGCTCCTGATCCGTCTGAACTCGAGGAGCCATCTGTATACATTTCCCAGGTATTTTCTTCGTTTGGCTGTTCTGATTGCTCTGCCCTCTCTGGTTCTTCTTCTATCGGGACCTCCATGGTTGCCCCCTCTACAGGGCCCGCTTCTTCCAGATCTGGGTCTATAGATTCTGCTATGAAATCTGCTAATGCCTGGCCCTTAATGGCTGTTCTTGGAGCGAAGTGTATGCGAAACTCACTAAGCTCTACTGCCCATTTCACTAATCTTCCCGACGCATCCGGTCGGTTCAAAAAATGCTTCAAAGGCTGGTTCGTCAGCACAGTAATCTCGTGTGCGTGGAAATAAGGCCTTAGCTTCCGAGCAGTAATAATCAACGCAAAGAGGTACATCTCAACGGCAGGATAGTTCAATTCAGACTTGGCAAACGCCTTGCTTACATAATAGACGGGGACTTGATTACCCTCGACAATCTTTACTAACACAAAGCTAATGGAAAATTCAGAAACAGCCAAATAAAGGTAGAGCGGCTCGCCTGGAACCGGTTTCGCCAACGGCGGGAGGGTGCGAAGGTGCTGCTTGAGTGCTTGGAACGCCTCTTCACATTTGGCAGTCCACTCGAATTTCTTGTTGGCCCTCAGGACTTCAAAAAATGGCATTGATCGGTCGCTGGCTTTTGACAGGAAGCGATTCATTGCAGCTAGTCGGCCATTCAACACTTGTACCTCCCGGTGGTTTATCGGGGACTGCATCTCCTCAATCGCCCTCAGCTTCTCGGGATTCACCTCAATTCCTCTCTGGCTCACCATAAAGCCCAAAAATTTCCCAGAGTGGACTCCGAAAGCGCATTTCATCGGGTTTAAGCGAACTTGATGAAGCCTCATCCGCTCAAACGCCATGGTTAGGTTGTGCACATGATCCTCGGATTGTCGGGACTTCACTAGCATATCATCCACGTAAGCCTCCATGGTTTCCCCCAGCAAATCTCCGAACAGCTTGTTCACCATCCGCTGGTAGGTTGCGCCAGCATTGATCAATCCGAAAGGCATGACATCGTAGTGATAGATGTCACTGTCTGCATAGAACGCTGTGTGGGGAGCGTCTTCCTTGGCCATCTTGATCTGATTGTAGCCCGAATACGCATCCATGAAGCTCAACAGCTCATGTCCCGATGTGGCATCCACCAACTGGTCGATTCTCGGGAGTGGGTAACAGTCCTTTGGGCAAGCCTTGTTCAGGTCGCGGAAGTCCACACACATCCGCCATTTCCCGTTAGTCTTCTTCACCAGCACTGGATTAGCAACCCAAGTCTGGAATCGGAGCTCTTTAATAAACCCAGCATCGAGCAACCTGCCCACTTCCTGCTGGATCGCGATCTTCTTGTCCGTGCCCATTGGACGCCTTTTCTGCGTGATAGGTTTGATCGCGGGATCTATCTTCAGCTCATGCACGATCACATCGGGGCTGATTCCTAGCATATCGCTCGGGGACCAGGAAAACAACTCCTTGAACTCCTTCAGCAACTCAATCAATTCTTGGGTTGTTTTCTCGGTCAAAGCAGACCCGATTTTCACCTTCCGCTGAGGTCCGTCAATCTCGACTTCTTTCAAATCTTCTACGGGGGCGGGACGTCCAAACTCTTCTCTAGGATCTGTATCTGTCTGGAGGACAGTCGTGGCTTCTCGCCTCCTCCTTCGGGTGGCATTAACATAGCATTTTCAGGAAGCTACCTGGTCACCCTTGACTTCTCCGACCCCATGGTCGGTCGGGAACTTCATCTTCTGGTGTACTGTCGAGGCAACCGCCATCAGGGGGTTGATGGTGGTTCTCCCGATAATCGCGTTGTAAGTCCCCGCGGAATCAACTACCACGAACTCCACGTTCCTCTTTTCTGATTTCCACCCACTACCAAACTCCACTGGTAAGGTGATTACTCCTAGCGGATAGGAGGTCGAGTCGGAGAACCCAACCATCGGGAAGTTTGCCTCCTTCAGATCTTTCTTCGTTTTCCCCATAGCCTCCAGGGCGTCCATGAATAGAATGTCGGAGGAGCTCCCTCCGTCGATTAGAATTCTCTTCATTTCGAACCCGTCTACATCCAAGGTCACCACCAAGGCGTCGTCGTGCGGAGTTTCCACGCCTATTAGATCCTCCGACGAAAAGGAGATCACCATTTCTTCCTTCAGGGTCCAGGATCGGGACCTCTTACCTAACACCACCGCCGTAGGGATTCTAGAGGCATAAACCTCTCGGGCGGATGAGGTATCACCTCCAGCAGCAAACCCTCCATGAATCACATTGATAGTGCCCCGTCTCTCCTTACGAGCACCGGATGACTCTGGGTCGGTCCTCTTCTTCTTCGGGGACCGATCGCGGGATCGGGAACGAGACCGCGATCGGGACCGAGAGCGGGATCGACACCGCTTATCCTCGACGAATTCCTTGAGCTTCCCCTTCTGGATCAGCTTTTCGATCTCCTTCTTCAGCTCCCGACAATGGTTGGTGTCGTGACCATTCGCGCGGTGAAACCGGCAGTATCGATCCGTGCGAGATCCAAAGAATTCTCCCTCCTTCTTTGGGGGGTACCTGGAGATGCCTTGTCGTTCCATGACCGTCATTACCTCCGCCATGGAGCAGTTGAGAGGAATGTCGAGATCCTCCCGCTTGTCCTTCCTTGAAGGACGCCTATCGTCCCTCCAATCAAAGCGACCTCAGTTCCGACTACTCTCGGGTTTGCCCTTTGACTTACGATCGTCGAAGGGCTTAACCGACTGCTTTCCTTTGTTCGATTTTGGGGGCTCCAGCTCTCCTGCGGCTATCTTCGACTCCTGGACATCGATTTGCCGTTTTACCCTCTTCTGTAGTGCCTCCATATTCCACACAGCTTTCTCAGCCACGCTGTGCATCAGGTCGGAACCATAGGGGGCCGTTAAGTTCCGAATGAAGGTACGAATGGTCTCTCCTTCCGAGATCTCTTCATCAATCTCTGCCACACTGGCAGTGTACCGCTGGTAATAGTGTGCCAGCGATTCGTCGGGCCTCTGTACCACCTGGGTCAGGGATCTCACGCTCTTCAACAAATGTCTACGACCCTGGTACTGCTGAATGAATCGGTCGTGCATATCTGCCCAGCAAGTGATGCAGCCTGGGGGCAGACTGAAGAACCAGGTCAGGGCTCTTTCTCCGAGTGTGTTCGGGAACAGCGTACACACTATGTCTTCACTCGGGGCTCTTCCCAGACACGCCATGAGGTGTTTTTGGACATGGCGAACCGGATCTCCTTCGCCATCGTACTCCTTTATCGTGGGGATGCCTAGCCCAGGCGGGGCTAGGGTGTCGATGAGTCGGGGAACGAAGGGATGAGTGGATCGATCCCTTAGCTCCGACACCAGCAGCTTATGTTCTCCCATGCAGATGTTCACGATCTTTACCACCTGGTCGGGAGTGATGGGACCATTCAGGGGAATGGTCCTGTGCTGTACTGGTCCTGGCCCATCAACCACGAACCTCTCCGGCTGACCGGATGCCCTACTTCTGTCCTGGCCTCGGGGCGGGGCTTCCTGTGCGTTCCGACCCTCTGTTGGTGGGGCCACTTCTTCCAACGGGGGCATCTCCACCTGCCTCCTCGCAACCTCTCTCCGATCCAAGAGAGCCTCCACGGCTGCCAGAAACATGGGCATAGCTTCTGCCACGGCCCTTGTCAAGTCTGTAGCTGGGGGAGCCTCCTGCCCCCTATTGCCCTGGTGTTGAGGAGCAATATCTTCGGGACCTTCCTTGTGCCCCCCTGTCTGGGAGAGCTCAGCCGGGGGATGGTTCTGGTTTTCCTCCTGTTCTGGTACTGAATCCAGATTTGTTGCAGCGGGGTGACGGGAACCACCTGATTGTCCCTGTCTTCTGTGCTTGCCAGCCGCCATCGATCGAGTAGAAGGCATATAAGCTTTTTGTTTGATTCCCACAGACGGCGCCAATGTTGGATCACGGTGGAACTCCGGTACGGACTTTGACGGCAATCCTAGCTCCTTTGCTCCACGCAATCCTGCAAGAGGGGATAGACCGGGCGGTGACCCAGAATCCCTCTCTGATGCTTAAATGAGTGCCCAATACGAACTGGCAAGCAATAATCTCAAAGGGTATGTAATTCAACGTAAGTGATCTGAGGTGACCTCCTGCCCTTTTATAGGCAAAGAGATGCCTCAGGTACCTGGTGAACCGTTAGGGGTGGTTAGCCCGTATCCCGCGTATCTCGGGTGTGATCCCGCCTATCTAGGCCATGATCTCGCGTATCTCAGCCACGCTCCGTGTATCTTAACCACGTTCCGCGTATCTCGGCCACGCCCCGCGTATCTTGGCCTTATCCTCTGATAACGAGTCCCGACTCCCGTCGGGGACTCCAGAGTTATCTCGTTGTGTCACCGCTCGGGGCCCCTCGTCATCGTGACAGGGCCAATCATTCTCAGGGATTCATCATCGGGGCCTACTTAAAGGCTTCTCATCGGGAGCTTCCAGCTCACCTGTCAGGTCCGACTCTGTCGGGACCTCTCATCCTCGGACCTCCTTCGTCGGGATCCTTAGCCTGGGCCATCTTGGCCTTCGTTTTGGGCCCACCGGGCCTATTTGCCGTTTCCTCACCGTTAAAGGGCCTGACGGCTGTAGTCGAACCCATCATATATATATATATATATATAGCTACACTAACCCTGTCAGCAGATAACGAATCACTCGTCAAGAAAAATCAAGGATTGACGAAATTAAAGCTCAAGTATCCAATCGACGATCAAACAACTTCTGAGGTCAACACCGAACCTAAATTGGACGATTATCCTATTTTAAAATAGAGTCAAGCGAGGTTTGAACCGTCACTTGACTCGGGGGCAAATGATGGATATTCACCCAATTCGGGTTTGTATTTATATTCCGGACTTCGTAAACACGTCAAAATCACATAAACAGTTCGAAAACACGTCCCCGAGGTTCAAAACGGTCCGAACGCGCGACACACGCGCCCGGACCGGACCTCCGGAAAGTTCGGATTGCTCAGGACGATCCGGAGTACGTCGGGATCGACCGAGCTCGACGTAACCCAAGTCGTCATTTGCGACGCACGTGTTCCCTTTGTGTCATCACACTAAGTTAGAGTTTTCCAAAAGCCAACCTTGATCAAACCAGACGACGGTTTACATTTTCTCTAAAATCGTCGTCAAACCGCTCAAAAACCGGGATCGGTTCTAAGGTTGCCTATAAATAGGGGACCTAGACCATTCAATTGAGACAATTCCACTTGAGATTGTCTTAGGAGCTCTGACTTCTCTCTCTCTAGAATCTCATTTTAGCATCGGAGAGGGCTCAACCGGCACCACCCCTCTTCGTGCTGGTTATCACCCTGTGTGCAGGTCCGGACGACTAGGCGTGAAGTAAAGAATGCAAGAAGGAAGGACCCGACACGACGATAACTTGGAGATTCGTCAAGGCCGTTACCTCTAGCGGTTCAGGACGAAACGATATGTTCTGCTGATGAACATGAATAAGAGTGAATTAAACATAATTGACAACATCATGTTATATTAGACGTAATTTTGTTAGTTCAGTTCATACTTAGTGTCAAAAACCTTCAACTCAACATGCTTGGTTTGTTTGTTTTATAGTTTCTGTTCGAATTTGTAGTTTGAACTCTTGTAGTTACTGTTATCTCAATGGAATTTTACAAAAAAAGAGTGAATTAAATATGTAAAAAAAATCGTAACATATACTGTTAAACTTAAATGAATTCTATCCAAATTTTTTTCTTCCTGATTTGGTAGCGATGCTCAGATCACAGACGACATGCCAATAATAGAGACTAGTAGTAGTAGTAAAATCAAATATTAAAAAAAAAAAAAAAACAGGAAAGAACAAATTCGATAACTCAGTGTTAATCGTGTGCAGAAAAAATTACTACACTTACCATTCATTCCATCATCAAACATGACAATTATGAGATGGTAATACGAATAGTTGAAAACACGACCAAAAAATGAATATGAATAGTTAGTTAGTTCAACAAACAAACCCCAATTCTTCCATTACAAGTAACCCCTCCACCCAAAATACACACACATCATTCTATTTCTTCAACCCACCAAATCACATAAAAATATAACCGATTCCCCATCGGCACCCCCCACAAAATACTAGCAAGAAGCTTTACAAACCACCTTTCTGCAACAAAAAAAAAAATGATGAAGAAGAAATCACAAGGGTTTTGATGCAGCTTCCTCGATGTAAGCCAGTGCTCCATCTTCTTCCGCAAACTGCCCTCCTTCCACCAGGCCTCGTACCAGTGTCATAGCGTAGTCATTGCTCGGGGCTCGTACAGGAAACTTGCCACATTTGAATCCTTCAGCATCAGAAAGCGGGCAACTGCACAGAATCAACCAAGATAAATAATAAATAAAGTAATATGAGATTGGGATTTCTTCTTCATCTCCCAGTTTCATTCTTCACGAGGGCTGAATCCGAGGAAAAAGAGGATTACTTACGTCATGGTGAGTATAGGAATTTCCCGCTCCTTTCCCAAGTACACAACATTGCGGTACCACCCATTCTGCATAGGAGACCAAAACGGATTAACGTCCGAGTTTTTTTGGTTTCAAATGGATAAGATTTAATTTTGAGCATTTTCAATAGATGAGATTTCTGTTACATCATCATTCTCTTCATATTTTGTAAGTGTTGGTTTTTAAAACATGTGTAGCAGGAGGGCCTGGATGGCTGCAACTCACTCCTTCCTTTTATTTAAAAAAAGAAATCTAAGCATTTTCAAGATGAAATTTTGTCTCATCATCAGTTTTTCGGATACTTTGTACTTGTAAAGGTTTTGAATTTGAATGGCGTGGCAAAATCTCACCAATGATCGAAGCCAGAATTAAATCTTGTTTGTGAAACGCATCAATTGACATACCTTGACATCTTCCAAAGTTAGAGATCCTTTCTCTAGAACAGAGCTCAAAGCATCGAGGTTGAACAGTGGGAAATCCATGGAGCTTGATATATTCTCCTGAAGTAAGACATCGTTGAACTGCTCAGCCCTGATAAAGGAATGTAACAAGCAGCAGTTATTGCTCGACTTCTATTCGATTAATGGAACTATGGAAAAAACAGGAAGCTAAAGAGATGGAGATCGGGGAATTGGTTTTACGTGATTTTATAGAGACACAAGTAGGTTGTATCCTCAGAGGATTGAGGATGGAGGAAAGCAACACCTCCGGCCCCCAAGTCTGAGTAAATTCACGACCGAAAAACAGTCTGTGAGGGAAGGTTTTCCATAGAATCTCTTTGGGCGGCCTTTTGTCTGCTGAACCTATACATACCCTTTGCATACCATCCACCTATACAGAGACGAAGTACAATTAAAATGAAACCCAACAGCAAAGAGTTGTCTGATAAAACAATATGTGCCAAAGCAAAAAGTTATATCTCAACTTGTACAATATAAGATGTTGACTTTCAGCACAAAAAAAAAGATATTGACCACAATACAATCAGTTTAAACGGGAACACAGAAGAGGTTAAATGGTTCTTTTGATTTTTCCTTTCGCATTATCTATTGTGCCCCGTCCCGAGCCAGACCAGGTGTCCTTGGTAGGGGCTCGACTGGGCCAAAACCAAACTCTAACTTGTTTTTTTGTTAATTACAAAAAAAAGATAGAAGTCTATTTTCATATTTTTAGAAGTTGTAACAGACAATTGGAGAGAAAAAAGTTCAAGAGGATGACTTTATAAATTTACTGAAACATGTAGAGGCGTTTCTAGACAAAACATAAATGAGGCAAACCTCAATTGACGCAAACATATGAAGGTAAAACACCAATTGAATGATTCTGACTTACCTGGCCACCTTCAATATAGCACATAAACCTCGGCTTCCACATGTTTGATCCATAAGTGGCATACCAGACATTAACTTTTGAAAGATCTGATCTCCACCCAGAAGAACCAATTGCCATTTGACCTGCATTTGATTTGCAATGCTATCTCAAATGGAAGAACTGTATAAATAACTATTAACCATTTTGACTGTAGCTTGTACTTACCATTACCTTCATCAACTTTCAGTGATGCAAGAGGCTTTATAAGAGCCTCTAACATCTCCTCAGTTCCCTCAGATGAAGTATTAGGCAGCACTTCGTCTTCCGACTCAGAATCAGAACCTGAGATGATTATTTGCTAAATACAAACACAATTGTACATTAGATTAAGTAAAAAATTTCAAGTATATTTTACAACAAATCTCACCGGGAAAGGAATCGTCTGACTGGTTCGTTCTGCTGATAATTCATCTGCAAGTGCTGGCCAAAACGTTTTCAATTCATGTCGAACCTGATGAATGTTTACATGTATATTAAATTAAGACTAGGAAAATAAACCCAAAAATAAAAAAATAAAATTTATATTATCTTACAGATTTTATAACTCGCCATGTGGATTCAAATGGATAGGCTTCTGTGGAACTTATGACTGCTGTATCACCTAGTAGAGTTTCCATGCATGCAAGGACTGAATTTGCAATTGAGGTTAGATTATATCCTCCTTCTAACGCTAATACCATCTTACCCTGAGCAAAATCCATCAACTGGAACAAAAATATTGTATTTCAGTAACCGAAGTAAGTGGGATGTGTGACTTGCAAACAATACAGAGATTTACATTTACATTATGTAGCGGACACCTTATAATTAAGATAGAAAATGTGGAAAAAATAAACAAATTTAAAGGAAGAAATCCTAAAAATGCAAGTGAATTATAATATTATTGACTCATAGCTATAGCGTTCGTACAAATGTGACAACCACATTCATGTCACTAAAAATGAAAAGGAGTTTCATAGGGCGACCTTTCTTAACATAGCCGAGTACCCATTTGGTGTAACACGACAGCCGCCAAGAGGATCTCCCATTGCTGTTCAAGTTGTGAGATTCTTAACCATCAGATATTTAAAAACTAAGGAAAAAAAGTGGTAGTAGAAAGACAACAACTTACCTGCATCAAAACCAGCAGAAATAATAACCATGTCAGGATTGAATTCTTTGGCAACAGGGATCAAGATGTGATCCCACACAGCAAGATAATCTGCATCTCCACAAAGTCCATTCTCCCAAGGAACATTAATATTATATCCAGCACCTGTCTCTTCTCCAATCATGGTATAATCACCATCATCATTTGCTGGATAGAAACTCCCAAATTCATGCCTAGCAGACGATAAAGTTCTTTTGAGAGTCAACATACAAAGTAGTTAAAGGTCCGTGTGCCTTATTAATGATATGTTACACAAGTTCAAGGCTTCAAGGTATATATATATATATATATGAAGACCCTTCAATATATCAATCGGCCTTCTCTTCATAAATATATTATATATGCACACAATGTATATAGGGTTAATTCATAGTTTAGCTACTTACGTTTGCACCATATGACCAAATGGTTACTTTTCTTGACACGATTAAAGGGTAATTTATGTTTCAAAATGTGAGCAAATGGTTAAAACATGTTTTCTTTTGTCACTTCGTTTGAACAAATGTGATTAAAAAATGGTTGTAAAATGACGGTTTTAGGGTTAGCTCCACAAAGTGTTCTTCATTGTGTTCTTAATCAAATTTATCAAGCTTTTCAATTTTTTTTTTTTAAATATCCCTAATTCAATCGAACCCAGTTGCAGCATTGCTGGGTTCGAATCTGGTTTTCGATTTTAAAAAAAATGAAAAGATCTAAGTTTTTTGTGTGAAAAATTTGAGGAAGAGCACGATGAACAATGAATATAGAAAAACAATTTTTAATATTTTATCTTAATGTAACTAAATGGTCACATTGGCAAACATAGTAACTAAAAAACACATGTCTAAACCAAACAGTCATCTGGGCAAGTGTAACTAACCATACAAGGCATTAATTCTATATATAGGCTTATTGCTATATTGAATTTGAAGGCTCTGTCATAGAAAGAAACTAATAATGCAAAAGTAAATTAGATTATTTAATGTGACTAAGACAAACTAAGATAACAATATTTTCTCTTAATCTTGATATTAAGGTCACGAATCTTATATACCAGCTATTGATATGTAATTTAACAAGGCAAATCAAGCCTTAAAAGTTAAGCTTGATACCTGTGTACTGAGAAGAACAGAACCCGCGGATCTTTCCAGAACATCTTCTGAGTACCGTTACCATGATGGACATCCCAATCAACAATTAAGATTTTGTTGATACCCAATTCCGGCTATAACATAGAGAACCATTATTCCTCATCATGTAATAATAAAAATAAAACAATAGATTGAAAAATAAGACATTTTTTTTTCATAGTTAGCCAAAAATTTAAGTAGTTCCTTGTGACAACCGAACTGGCCTACTCACTTTCTCATCCAAGATATAACTAGCTGCAATGGCCACGTTATTGAAAAGACAGAACCCCATTGCTTCATCCTGCTCTGCATGATGTCCTGGGGGTCTAACTACAGCGAAAGCAGAACTCAAATCTCCAGCAGCAACTCTTTCAGCAGTCTAGTTGAAGAATGCCATGGTCAAATTGTCAGTGTCCCAAGCAGTAACATGCATGTAAGCCGATCATGCCATATAAACTCATACTTATAAGACTTTTCAGAAACAAAGAGATGAAGAATTATTACCTCGATGACAGAACCAGCAGCAAGATAAGCAGACTCTGATGAACCTTCATTCAAGTAAATGGAATTCAATTTTGCTGCAATTCTCTTTCTCTGCCTTTTGGATGCATGCGAGCTTACATTCTTGATCAAATCAACATGATCTTTGCCATGAACCAAGAGCAAGTTCTTATCTTCAGCTTCTTTAGCATTCAAAATCACGCATCTGAGGCGAAATTGCACACACATCTTAATGGCATCAACAAGCACAAGAATTCCCCCCAATAAAATCTTAAATAATAATCACCCAAAAGCAATCGCAAACACCAAGGCAGACAGACAAGGACACGATGGAGTATAATTACGTAATTAACTGACAATTATCGGTACGTAAGAAGTAAGGGCAAGCTTCAAAAGAAGAAATGGCTGGAAGAATCTGTATACCTTTGAGAAACGCCAGAATTTTGGAGCTTCTTCCAAATAACCTTGATTCGATTAGGGTTTTCAGGATGTGGCTCACCATCGGGGGTTTGATGACTGCACATCCTATCATCGTACAGTAATCCAACTCTTCTTCCGCCATTGGTGTTTCTATCAGTCATCGCTTCTGTTGCAACTTGATTGTTTCAAGCTCTCTCTCGAGTCTCGACTCTTAGTAAACAACCACCTATCCAGGTGTCAAAGCAGTATTTGAAGAAAACGAAGCGACTCCCGACCCGACCCACTTTTTAGTTGTTTTTACTACTAGACCCCACCATTTCTTGATTAAGTCTGAACTCTGAACCCTCTTGTCTGGTGTTAGTATATATTATTATTATTATATACAGTAAGCTAAGCCAGCGTTTTTTTTTTTTTTTTTGTGTTAATCTATCTCCTCTAATCCCACCAAAAACCTTGTTCCTTCCGTCCGTTACTACTAGTTGTGTTGTGAAGAAAATCTTCTTCTTCTCTCTCCCACTTCTTCTCCTTACTCATGTGGCCGCCGTGGATAAACTCCTCCCCTAGCCGGATTAGACCCAGCGCCAGATCCCCTTCTTCTAGATCCTTCTCATGCTCTTCTTTCAAAGACATTCAAAACCTCTGCAGTGAAGAATTTGATCTCGGATCCAGCCGTGACACCCAGCCACCGAGCCCATCCCTCTTCCGACGGGTTCGGATCTCCACAGCCGTCCTCCGCGCTTGGGCTAATCGATCTCCTCCACTCCCTCCATCACCGCATCCGCCTTCCATCACTCTCTACTTCACCACCCTCCGCGTCGTCCGTAAAACCTTCGAGGACTGCCGTGCCGTCAGATCCATTCTCCGCGCCTTCCGCGTTCAAGTGGATGAGCGAGATCTGTCCATGGATGCCAAGTTTCTTGATGAGCTGCAGGGAATCACGGGTTTAAAGAATCCGAGCCTCCCATGCGTGCTTGTGGGCGGCAGGTACATCGGAGGTGCCGAAGAGGTGAAGCAACTCCACGAGATAGGTGAATTGAAGCGGCTGATAGCTGGAGTTCCGTCGGGAACGGGGACATGCGACGCGTGCGGAGGAATGAGGTACGTAGTCTGTGAGCAGTGCAGCGGGAGCCATAAGATCTACACTCAGAAATCAGGAGGGTTCAGGAGCTGTACTGACTGCAATGTGAACGGCCTCATCAGGTGCCCTTCTTGTTAAAAAAGAGCATATTACCTACTAGTTAATTACTTACTATTTATTATTATTATTAGTTATAAAAACAAACTCTTTTGACATAGTTTGCTGATTGTGTGTATATCTTTTGATTTAATTTTTAGTTTGATTGTTGCGTCAGTAGAAGAAGACTGTTAGTCATTTTCATTCCTAGGATATTCAATTTCTGGATTTGTTGGTTTGTGTTAACATTGATTTGAACATTCTCACATCTCTTCATGTTTAGCTTTCACCTCTTCTTCATATATGCCTTTGATCTTCTTTGTTAAGTTATGGGATCTCAGTCAACGGGGTGTCGGCTTTAATCCCACTCCTTATGGGGGGGTGTGTGTAATCCGGTCTTCTCAAGTCGCCTTGTCTTTTCCTATGTCCTTCTTCCGTTCCTTCTTCCTTTGGTTCCTTCTCTTCTTCTCTCCCTTCGCCCTGCAAAAGGGGCAATACCAGACACGGAGGAGGGGGGGTGGTGCCTGGTGAACCCTCTCCGATGCCTAAGTCAGAACTATACTTCTAGAGAGATAAAGCTAGAGAGATGTCAGAGCTAAATTATCCAAATAGCCAAGATGTCCAAATGAGTTGTGAAGGTGGGGTATTTATAGGCAACGGTGTCATTAAGGTGGCTTAATGACATCGTTAACCTCTAAACACAATTAATTAACCTTTAAGTATATAATTAAGACCTTAGGATTCGGAGGAGGTAGGCAGACTGGACCGAGCATGGGCGTCTGAGAGGGGTGTCGGGACCCTTGGGGGGGAGGAATCCGACCCCCAAGGGTAGGGGTTGGGTGAGGGCACCCAACCCCTCCTAGGGAGGGTGGGGTTGGCCAACCCCATCCCTCCTAGGAGGGATCGGGTCAGCCGACCCGATCTCTCCTAGGAGAGATCGGGTTGGCCAACCCGATCTCTCCTAGGAGAGATCGGGTTGGCCGACCCGATCTCTCCTAGGAGAGATCGGGTCGGCTGACCCGATCTCTCCTAGGAGAGATCGGGTTGGTCCACCCGATCTCCCCTAGGGGAGATCGGGTTGGCTGACCCGATCTCCCCTAGGGGAGGTCGGGTGTGGCCACCCAACCTCACCTAGGTGAGTCCTTCGTTGTCGGACGGGCGCTTCGGCCCCGTCCGAGCCGTTGGTGTTCTCGCGAAGTGTCCGGGTTGAAGTTTCGATTTGCAATCATAAATGGGACGATAAAAATACAACGGTTCGGAGGTCAACGGGTTCAAATTGGGCGTATATCCATCACATGCCCCCGAGTCAACCAATGGCCTAACCCTTGATTGACTCTATTTTAGGATGGTATGACACGCGCAATTTGAAACCGGGATTTTACCTTCTTTGTCTGAATGCTTGCTTACCCTTGGATGAGTGCCTCTGACTCTGCCCCCTGTCTAATGAGATAGAGGAATTGTAAACGTCAGAACAGTACGGACGTGTGCTTAGGCACGCGTCCGTCTGAGGCGGGAGTAATAAACTTATCTCTGCTACAGGTGTATACTCAAAAAATACATACTTGCACCAGGGTGTGATACGAATGTAACTAAATAATTTACACTTCCAATTCATGCCGGAATTTCATCTAAGTGAGGAAAAATTAATTTTGGCCCAAAAATTTTCCTAAGTATGAAATGCTCAAAAATAAAACTAACTTGATAATTCTCTAAGTATGGGAATATAGTTTAGCTATAGGTGAAAGGGATAAAAAAGATGATCTTTTCTTGGCCCTTAGATTTTACTTAAGGCTAGATGGATGGTGGTGATTAAAACCCCTAAAAAACCCTATCATCCTTTCAACATAAAAGAGGAGAGTTAGAGAAATACCTCCAATAGCCACCATAGCCACCATAGCCATCATCTTTCTTTTTCCACTCACCCTTGGAGAGCAAGGCAAGTTTGAGAGCACCCCCAAGGAGGAGGACCGGCCGGAATTTCCACCAAGGAGCTGAAATCCAGCCGGCCACCCAGCCAAGGCCGACGAGAAGTGGCCACCAGCACGGACGTGGACGACCGGTGGACCAGCAGCTCGGGACGGCGGCTCGTTTTCCGGCGACGACAGCTTTGAATCCAGCCGGGCTTGTCGACGGCGGGACCAGGCAGCTCCGGCGAGGTCAGGGGCGGATTCCGACGGCGGAAGGACAGCCGGGAACGACTCCGGCGACGACGGGGTTGGGGCTCCGGCGAGGGGCTGATTCTAATCGATTTCAAAATTCGAATTCCGGACCCGTTTATCACATCGGGTCGGGTTTTCCGAAGGTCCGCTCTTTTCCTTTTCGTTGCCGTACCAAATGTCGATTTTTGAATCGTTGATATTTGATTGCCGATGTTTGATTGCCGATGTTTGATTGCCGATGTTTGATTGCCGATGTTTGATTGAATGTGGGATTGCCGTAGATAACCGTTGGTAGTTGTGGATTTTGGGGAAAACGTTTGCCGGTCGTCCGGATGTGGTTTCTTGTCCGATTGGGTTATTCCGGTCTTGAATTTGATGTCGTGCCGCCGTTGGTATATTAATCCTTGTTGGAGGGTATAATGGTAATTTTTTCCAAAAACCCGACCTTAGGCTTGGATAAAATTGTTTGACTTGGTCGTTGTAGTGTTCTTGACTTGTGCTGACTATCTTTGCCGGGTGTCTTTGGATCTTTGATTGTTGTCGTTGATCGGGTGTCAGAGTATCTCCGGTTCTTCGGAAATTTCTCTTATCTTGATATCCATCGTGTCGTGGCAGGTACTATACTCTTGGTGGTGTCCACGTACGCAGACCCTTCAGAGACGCCGTATTCTCCGAAGGATGAGTGAGTTCCCTTTTTCTCTTCCTTTTCAGTCGCGTTGCTTCGTTTTCTATTGCTAGCTTAGTACCGTGGCCTTCATTGGGGTGTTGGTTGAAATTTGATTTGTGCTTTGGGGGTTTCCTGCTACCTTTGCCTTAGGTCTTGCTATCCTGTCAGAGAACCTTCTTACTAGGTCCGATTACAACGAACATGTCACTCTAGGGAACATCTGTCCCCTAGATGAGCCTCTGTATCCTTTTCTCCCCTCCTTGGGGAACACTCGAGCGACGGTGACGGAGCCTCCCATAGGGACGGTTGCCGTGTATCCCTCTCAGATCCGATTCGGGCTGAGACTGCCTTACTGTGACGAGCTTATAGAGTTGAGCAGGTTCTTCAGGATTTCTCCTGTGAACCTTGCCCCCAGTGCCCTCCGCGTCTGGGTGGGCTTCCGGGTATTGTGCCATTGGTACTCCTGGAAGTACTCTTTCACTCTATTCCGATGCTTCTATCGGTTTCAGTACCGGACGAGGGTGGGGTTTGCGAGTTTTGTAACTCGCCATCCGACTTTCAAAGATCCCCGATTCTCTGATTTCGGGTTGAGTGGGATCGAGTGGGATACCTCCCTCCGTTTCGTGACCCAGAGTGACAATTCGGCCAGTCACTGGGCTAAACATTATTTCTTCATTACGGACCGATACGTCACTTGGTCGGTCCTGAATGAGGATCGGTCCGATGGTTGGCCTGCTTTTGGAGAGTTCTCTTCGGATGACTTGAAGACCCTGAAGATCATTCACGAGAGCAACAGGACCCGGTCTTACTGTCCCGTGTCTTTAGTGACTGAGACGGATCTTTACGAGGCCGGGATCAGTCTGACTCCTGACTCCGGGGGTTCGGTATGTCACTTGGTCTTTCCATCTTTATTTACCTTCTGCTCTTCCTTTGTAGGTTGGTTTCATGGAAAAACCTATAACATGCAGGGAGCCCCTGTTGATCTGACCAAGAGGAAGGCTCCTTCCAGTTCTGCTTTGAAGAAATCCCCCCTGCCTGGGAAGAAGGCTGGAGCCTCTGGTATGCTTTCTCTCATTTGCTTCTTTATGGTATAACTTATGTTTTCCTTATCTTGTTTTTCTTACCTTGCTAGGGCGCTCCCCCTTGGTGACTGAGAGGGTCGTCTCTGTTGGTAGAGACTCTGGACCTTCCAAATCCAAACCGCGGAGATCTGATTCTGAGGCCGGGGCCTCGGCTGCTAAGAGAAAGAAAGCTGTGGATCCTGCTTCGCCTACTGCTCGTCCTCCGACCCTATCTCGTGATAAGGAGATGGTGGTCGAAGAGGTGCCTTCCCTAGCTGACAAAGGGAAGGGACCTGCTGGTGGTGGTTCCCCTGCCCCCCAGCCGAGGGCACGGTCCTCAGGTATGATCTCTACCTTATTACTGATCCTTCTGTGTTTATACTATCCTTTGACTTGCTTTGCTTGTGTAGGTGGGCCTCCGACTTTAAGTCGGAAGGATTTCGCACGGCTGACTGATGAAGATGTTATTGGGTCTGAGTGGACTCCCTTCGCTGGTCTGAAGGAGTTCCACCTCAATAGCTCCTCCTCTCTGCGGACTCCTGAGGTTGGCGTCCGCGTACTCCGCGGCGCCGTCCCCCCTGGCGACCGTGTTGCTTCGCCCAAGTCTCCTGGGGAGACTCGGCGCTTTGTCCAGGGGGTACTCTCTCGTTATGCACCTGTGAGTTGTTCCTTGCTTTCCTTTCGTTACTTTCATAATGGCTATCTTTCGGTTATTCACCCTTTGTTTGTATTGTTAGGGTATATCTGACATGGTTAACATGTCCTCGCTCGTGCTCGAGTTATCTGACGAGAGGAAGACCCTTGAGGACAGCCAGGTCTCTCTCAAGGCGGAGGTCGCCACTGCTGCCGAGAAGGCGCGTATATCTGATTTGAGGTTGCAGGAGCTCCAGAGCCAGGTATCTTTGCTTGAGGCCACTGTGGGCAGTTTGCGTCGGGAAGCTGAGGTTGCCGCGTCTGTCCATTCTGAGGAGCTGCGGAGGTTGGAGACTAAGTGTCGGGCGGAGGAGAGGGCTGTCGCAGTATCTGAGTATAAAGCCTCCTCTGCCTTCACCGCCGATTATAGCACGCGTCTCACTCAGGAGATGAACCAGTTCGGTGAGTATCTGGTTGATCACATATATCGGATTGATCCTCAGTTCCCGTTTGGTGACCTTGGTGACTTTGGGCCATATGCCGCTGGCTACGCGACTGTTCTGGTGGGTCAGGCTGCTGTCGCAGACGAGGCTGCCCCAGCCCAGGTGGATGCTACACCTGTGGAGATTGGTACCTCAGATTCCTCTTCCTCATCTATTTCCGGTGGCGGTTCAGGTTCAGGGGGTGAGGGTGACTCCCCCGAGGCTTCTGACTGAGTTGTTTATCTCATACTATCCTTGTATATATGACTACACTCCTTCTCCCCTTGTACGGGTTGAGTGTCTTTTGAGATTGTGATGGTGTTTGTTGTTACTTTCCTTTGCCGCATTATGTTGTTGACTACGTGGTTTGTTTGCCTTTATATTAGTGCTTCTCATGCTTTTGTATATATCTCTTCTCATGATGCTTCCTTATGCCTTGTGTATGGCTCTTTGGGTATGGACCCTTCCCTTGATATATTTTCTTTACTTATCCTTCTTTCATGATTTCCTTTACGTCATACCTGTCACTTCATAAAGAAAAAACATTACTTGTTCTTCATATTACTTTACTTAGAAATTTCTTTCTCATGGTATCCTTCTAAGCATGGTATCCTTCTAAGCATGGTACGATGATCTCTTCTGATACCCCTTACACGGTATACGTTGTACTGTTAGACCAAAGATACGCTCTTGGTGGGCGTCGAAATCTGTTCACGAGACAGGCTCTCGGACGGCACTTAACGTTTCGCAGGATAGGCTCCCGGAGGGCACAGGTTAGTCCACCAATACCATACCTTCTTGACGGGTGTCAAACTGTTCACGAGACAGGCTCTCGGACGGCACTTAACGTTTCGCAGGATAGGCTCCCGGAGGGCACAGGTTAGTCCACCAATACCATACCTTCTTGACGGGTGTCAAACTGTTCACGAGACAGGCTCTCGGACGGCACTTAACGTTTCACAGGATAGGCTCCCGGAGGGCTCAGGTTAGACCAAAGATACGCTCTTGGTGGGCGTCGAACTGGTAGTTTGAAATCTACCTCAAGATACGCTCTTGGGGGCGTCGAACTGGTAGTGTTTTTTCTACCTCAAGATACGCTCTTGGGGGCGTCGAATCTGGTAGGTTGCAAATCTACCTCAAGATACGCTCCTGGGGGCGTCGAATTCGTAGTTTTTGGAAACCACTCTCAAGATACGCTCTTGGTGCGTCGAAGTCGTAGTGTAATAACTACTCTCAAGATACGCTCTTGGGGGCGTCGAAGGTTGTAGTATGAACACTACTCTCAAGATACGCTCTTGGGGGCGTCGAGGTTCGTAGTTTTTGGAAACCACTCTCAAGATACGCTCTTGGGGGCGTCGAATGTCGTAGTACGAAGACTACTCTCAAGATACGCTCTTGGGGGCGTCGAATTCGTAGTATGAACACTACTCTCAAGATACGCTCTTGGGGGCGTCGAATGTCGTAGTACGAAGACTACTCTCAAGATACGCTCTTGGGGGCGTCGAAGGTTGTTGACTTGAAGTCATATCTGTGTAAGGATAACTTGGTGATTGTAACATCACATTCACTGGTAAACTACTACTCTCTTAGGAGCATTCATGTTTTTGTATACTCGGGATGCCTTGGTGCACCAAGACATCCTTTGTAGGAGATCAAAGATAGTTGTAGAGTTGGAGTAACTTCGTGAGTTCTCCTTCTCAAGAGTTTTTTGAAAAGCTTGTAAAGCTAAAACATGCGAAATGCTAGATATGAAACTAAGGATATGGGGTGGCCACTGTGTCTGTTGCCACGTACTCCTTGAAGCTTCCATTGTAGATCATTTCTTCCACTTCCACCTTCAACACCATGCAGTTGTTGGTTTGATGCCCCCAGGTCCCATGGTACTCACACCAACCCTGTGCATCCTTACCAAGGAAGGCCTTGCCTTCCTCCCTGCATGCTGGCAGCTCTTGCTTGAGGCGCTTGTGGAAGATTTCTTCTATGCTGAGTGTGAGGGGTGTGAATGTGAAATTGATACCTCCTCCCAATGTGTCTGCTTCTCTTCCTTTCTCTGGAACTTCATCCAACTGTTCCACTTCTTGTTCAAACGCCCTATCCAGCCTTGTCTTGAGCTCTCTCATTGTGCTCGTCATTACCATCTCATAGAGCCCTCCATAGGCCTCGAATGAACTTGGATGCATGTTTCTGATGAATGCTCTGACTGCTTCTCCCCTTGTGATGCCCATGTTGGCACCATAATGAAAGAATCTCTGGAAATAACTTGATATAGACTCCTGCGGCATTTGCTTAATATCATCTATGTAGCGAAAGCCTCTTAGGATGGAGTCTCTTGTCCTGCTCCCTATTATGGTTTCTGGCTGCCAAGGTATGGATGTCACCTTCACAGCCTTGCCCCTGTATCTCCTTGTAGGCACTGTTTGAAAAAACTGCCTGCTCAGGCGGAGTGTCACTCCACTCTTCCTCCTTCCTTGCCTTTGTCTCCCTCCCCTCTTTCTTTTATCCTGGTTGGCTCCTGCCATAACCACAGCTACTGTGTCTGTCCTGTGTGATCCGTGTCTCATTGAATTGACATAGCATTGTCTTGCAGTACGTTGATCACCCAGGACCTCTCCCACTCCGTTCTCCGTGATGTACTTCAGCTTCTGGTGAACAGTGGATGGCACTATTTCATATGGATTTATGGTTGTCCTTCCTAGGATCCCATTGTAGGCTCCCAGGCTCTCAACCACCAAGAAATTGACATTTACCTTCAGCTGGGTCCATCCTTGGCCCATGGTCACTGGCAATGTTATCATCCCCAGGGGGTAGCTTGTTGCCCCTGAGAAGCCAACTAGAGGGAAGTTGACCGGATTGATGTCTCCTTTGGTTTTCCCTATCTCTTCCAACACTCTCAGGCTTAGGAGGTCAGCTGAGCTGCCCCCATCCACCAAAATTCTCTTTACATCAAAATTATCAATATCTAAAGTAATAACTAGAGCATCATCGTGTGGAAAGACGATGTGGCTTTTGTCCTTCTCCGAGAACTCTATCTTCACTTCTTCTCCTTCTCTTGGTCTTTTCCTCCACCTTGGCACTGAGCTTAGCTTGGATGCATAGACTTCCCTTGCATTAGCAGTTGGGCCACCTGATGCTGCTCCTCCATGTATCATATTGATGACTCCTCTTTTGTTGGGTGGAGGGTTATAGTCTACCTTTTCCTTGCCCTTGTCTTTCTGTGGTGGCCCTAGCTGCATGCTATTGCCCCCATGGTCTACGAACTGCTTCAGCTCTCCCCTCTGGACGATGTTGTTTATGCTTAGCTTTAAGTTAAAGCATTCATTTGTGTCGTGACCATAAGCCTCGTGGTTATCACACCATCTATCCTTGTGATTTCCTACCATTGGGGCTCTCCACCTTGCAGGGAGTGACCATAGCTTTTGGTTCCGCATCTCTCTGAGTACGGTGGCTGGAGTGGCGTTCAGTGGGATGAACTTAATGACATTGATTTCTCTAGCCTTTAAGGGTTCACCCATTTGGTTTCTTTGCTGTGGCGGACGCCATTCCTGCTGCCTTGTATTCTGTGGGGGACGCCACTCTTGTTGCCTTGCTTGCTGCGGTGCCTGGGGTGGCTTTCCTTTGTTTGGCCTTTGATTATCTTCCTTAGCTGCCTGGATTTTGGCCTTCTTGCTTGCCCTGTGCCTCTCAAGGTCAATATGCGTTTTAACTCTCCCTGCAAGCTCTTCCAGGGTGCTTGCTGGCTTTTTGGCCATCTTTTCAGCCAATGTTGACCCAAAGCGACCTAAGTTTCTGATAAAGGCTCTGATTATCTCCCCCTCAGTGATGTCTCCCTGGATGTCTGCGATATTCTGGTTGAACCTAGTGTAGTAGCTGGCCAGGGTTTCATCGTATTCTTGTTTTACATCATCAATGGAGCCTGTTCCCTTGAGGAGTTTCCTCTCCCCTAGGTATCTCTGCAGAAACTTAGCTTTTAGCTGCTCCCATGAGTGGATGCTCTCGGAGGGCAGGCTGAAGAACCAATGTGAGGCCACCCCTGATAGGGTGTTTGGGAAAAGGAGTGCCTTGTATCTTTCATCAGTGGTCCTCCCAAATAGGGAGGCCTCATGCTGCTGGATATGTTCTAGGGGGTCTCCCTTCCCATTATACTTTGCAATTTGCACTGTGTGCAGGGAGTCTGGCACTCTGTTCATCTCTAGTTCCCTTGTGAAAGGGTGGTTTGTCTTGTCACTTAGGCAATGCAGGCTGGGTTTCTTTGACTCATTCAGTTTCCGGGTTATCATAGCTTCTATTTCCTCCGGGGTGATCATCACCGCTGCCGGAGTATAACCTCTCTGATACTCATTGTAGTTGTAAACTGGGCTTACTGGGTTCCCTTGTCTTTGCTGGTATGGACTGTAGGTGTACCCTTGATACGCCTGCTGGGGTGCTTCATAGAAGTCCTGCCTCCTTGGAGGTCTTGCTTGTCTTTCCTCTCCCAGCGGGGTGTAAGCCCTGTTGCTCTGCTGTTGCCTAGGAGGCACAAATTCTTGCCTTCCCTCTGGGGGTGGCTCTTGGTGATATCTTCTTTGTTCCTCTCGCTGCCCTGCTTGAGGGTGCGAGTAGTAGTCTTCTGCTGGGATCTGCTCCTCCTCCTGAGCTTCAGTGTAAGTTCCTTGGGTGTATGCCGGCCTTGCATACGCTGTGTGGGCGCGGTTGCCCTCTCTTTGTGCCGGCATCCCATGCGGGTACCCTTGGGGTTGCTCTTCATAATAGTATCCCTCCGGGGGTGCCGTGTTGTGGGAAGGCACTCCCTGTTGTCCTCTTTCTCTCTGTGGCCTTCTTGCCCGGGGGGTGGAGGCTGTGGAGGACTCAGCCCCAGCTGGGCGTGAGGGTCCTCCCTCCTGGTTGTTCTGTTGCTGAGGAGGTTGTGGTATGTCTTGGGGCTCTGAGTGCATTGGCTGCTTCCCAGGGTTAGGCCGCCTCCCTGGAGGTATGGGTTCTCCTCTCCGCCCATTGCCCCCAGGTGGGTGTTGGGGCCTGGACACCCTACTGTTCGTCATAGCTCGTGTAATAGCCAGGCTTTCTGTCCGAAGCCTACAGACGGCGCCAAGTGTTAAGTTATGGGATCTCAGTCAACGGGGTGTCGGCTTTAATCCCACTCCTTATGGGGGGGTGTGTGTAATCCGGTCTTCTCAAGTCGCCTTGTCTTTTCCTATGTCCTTCTTCCGTTCCTTCTTCCTTTGGTTCCTTCTCTTCTTCTCTCCCTTCGCCCTGCAAAAGGGGCAATACCAGACACGGAGGAGGGGGGGGTGGTGCCTGGTGAACCCTCTCCGATGCCTAAGTCAGAACTATACTTCTAGAGAGATAAAGCTAGAGAGATGTCAGAGCTAAATTATCCAAATAGCCAAGATGTCCAAATGAGTTGTGAAGGTGGGGTATTTATAGGCAACGGTGTCATTAAGGTGGCTTAATGACATCGTTAACCTCTAAACACAATTAATTAACCTTTAAGTATATAATTAAGACCTTAGGATTCGGAGGAGGTAGGCAGACTGGACCGAGCATGGGCGTCTGAGAGGGGTGTCGGGACCCTTGGGGGGGGAGGAATCCGACCCCCAAGGGTAGGGGTTGGGTGAGGGCACCCAACCCCTCCTAGGGAGGGTGGGGTTGGCCAACCCCATCCCTCCTAGGAGGGATCGGGTCAGCCGACCCGATCTCTCCTAGGAGAGATCGGGTTGGCCAACCCGATCTCTCCTAGGAGAGATCGGGTTGGCCGACCCGATCTCTCCTAGGAGAGATCGGGTCGGCTGACCCGATCTCTCCTAGGAGAGATCGGGTTGGTCCACCCGATCTCCCCTAGGGGAGATCGGGTTGGCTGACCCGATCTCCCCTAGGGGAGGTCGGGTGTGGCCACCCAACCTCACCTAGGTGAGTCCTTCGTTGTCGGACGGGCGCTTCGGCCCCGTCCGAGCCGTTGGTGTTCTCGCGAAGTGTCCGGGTTGAAGTTTCGATTTGCAATCATAAATGGGACGATAAAAATACAACGGTTCGGAGGTCAACGGGTTCAAATTGGGCGTATATCCATCATTCTTCATTCATTATGCGGTACTATATTTGTCTTATATATTTTTTTAACTTATGTTTGCGCCCACTTTTAATCATAATAATACTATGGTAGGATAATTTAAGTAGTAGTTTTCTTTAGAATTAAGTTGCATATTGAAATATTGCTATCTGTTCTACCATCCAATCTTTAATTATTAAATAGAAAAGGACACAACATCAAAAAGCACACTCCACAAATGTTTGGTGACGATCCTGCTTGGTCTATGGAGGTTTCCATGTTCAATGTCTACGACAAACTCTCTCTCATGCAAAAATCATATAAATTCTAAGAAAATCTTTCAACAATTGCTTCATTAAGAAAGAATCAATCAATTTAGCAAGATAAAGATAAATACAGTACCCGTTGGAGGATTAGGTGATTCATTATAAGAAAAATGGTTACCAACTCCTTTATAGAGATAGATTAATTAAGCAAGGAAGAGATAGGTGATGTTTGTGCAATGTCATTCCTTCTACACCTCTAAATCTTCAATGTCATTCTCTTGCTTTCGATCTCATCTCATGCTCAGCGACATAAGATGTGTGTGCTTTACTTGAGTGAACTGAAGACCCTATTGAAGAGTGGATATTGAATTTTCAGTCTTTGATGATGCTTGAAACAGTCTGAAGAAGAAGAAGAAGAAGAGAAGGTGCAGATATATAAAGTCATTAGATTAATATAAATCAAGTCATTAGGATGCATTATTAAAGGAAATAGAAACTCAGTCTAGTTTCTTCGTAGACTACCCGATCTTCTACACATTGTATCATGATGACTACTTAATGTGCAGAAGACGAAAAAGTTAACAGCAGCAGCAGAATATCATGATCCAATTCAATGAAAATATGATTAAAACAAAATTAGAACCAAAATCTCAAAAAATCAAGTCAGACCAGAGAAATTAGTTTGCTCTAATTCAGTAAGGATTATATTGCCCCTTATGTCACTCCTTTAAGGAGTGAGGTCAAATCCGATTAGAATTACATAAACGGAGTAAACAGAGTGTTAGAACTGGGAGATCCTATATTATGCAACTCTTTCACAACTTAAGCATTCAAAGCCTCAAGAATGGCACCAGCATCAGGTGATAAGTTGTGACTGAAAGTGAAAGGCAGGCATCTATATATATATTATCATAATATGAATTGAATGCCATAAACTAACTGCACTAGGTCTTGCAATTGTATTTGAAGTATACTTACTTCAACATCTATCTATCCTCCTAATTTGGATGTCAACGCTTATTAAGTCCCCATATTCTATCAAACCGATCGCCCACCATCCACTTCATTATAACTAACCATTTTTTCATTGTCATACACATTCTGTGTGTCAAAGCAATAACATTTCTATTAAGACTATGTAAGTAAAAGGAGAGGAATTAATTTCGTTTAGTATTTTCTTCCTCAATTTCATAACTGATTTTAGAAAAGAGAACTTTAATTAGCACATTAGCTACTTGTCACGCCCTGAAATCCACCTTAAAAGTTAGGGCATGATGGCCGTTATTTACTAGTACTAAACCGGTAAATAACGAAACCCCAAAAACTCATTTAATTAAACACGACTCAGTTTTCATATGTATTCTAATACAAGGAGTCAGGATACTTACATAATCCAACAACTCTTTTAATGCATAAATTCCAATGCAAGGGAACAATGTCAATTAGATAGTTCTAATGCGCTCTCTGAAATCATGTAAAATTCCGACCTTGAACGTCTGACACTCTATCTGCTTCCCCGAACCTGAGGAGTTGACAACTTCATATTTCCGATATGCGTTTTGATATCATCCAAAATTTAACGCATCGAAATGTCATATAGAACGTCCCCAGGTACCGATGATCTGAAATACTATTATCTCATCCTGAAACTAAGGAGTTGAATATGGGGTAAGTTACTGAGGAGCAACTCAGTAAGTAGTGGTCACTTATCCCTATTGGATCAAGCTCTCGAAAAATATATAAATATATTTATATCTAGATCATAACGAGTATAAACATAAAGATTTCAAAGAACGTCAAAACAATGCAGAGTTCAAAAGTTTCCACGGAACATGTTTGATCAAAATCAGAGGTTAAACAGTAGATGCATAACTTATCAAAATTCAGTAAATGATCCAGAGTCAGAGTCAATCAGAAACAGAGGCTTTGAACTTAATCGAAAGTCGGAAAGGAACAAAACAAATCAGAGGTTTCGAACTTAATCGAAATTCAGAACAGAACATATCAGATCAGAGGTTGCTCTAGTCTTTTCACCACGCCTACGATGCCTGCAGGAAGGCTCCAATGTTTTCCCCCATTGGAAGGATGCAGAGCCCATGTATGCCGCTGGGTCGGCTCCAATGTTTAACCCCCATTGGAAGGATACGGCTCCAATGTTTAACCCTCAATTTAACAGAACTTCAAGCACTTGATCCAAATTTCAAAATACGAAAATTATATTCATGCTCGATAAGGGCTTATCTTTGAAACTTCATGCAATGCAGAAAATATTTACTTTGTAAATATAGGAATAAGCTAAAATTACTTACCTCAACCAACCCTCAAAACTAACATCAACATTTCCGTCGAAACGATCTCCCTAAAAATAGTACAATAGCGAGCATAAGACTTTTTGTCCCTACCACAAAGTCTACTAAATTTCCAGCCACTTAATCAGAACTCAAATCTCCTAGGGTCCAATTCAGATTTCAGATTCACTGCTCCCGTCACAGCACGTAAAACTAGGCAGAAACCCGATGTCCCATTATTCACTGATTTTTCGATCATCTCAGAAAAATTCCCAAAAATTATTGTAAGTAGAGTTTTAAATAATTAGTCCAATGCCGAAACGGTGTCACGTTTCGACATCAGGGGTGCCCACACGAGTCGGTCAAAGTTGGCCGGGCGTGGTCAACTTCATCTTCAACCTATGACCAGATTTTAACAGATTGCAGAGCTAACTTTGAGTCCTTGTTTCTCACTCGTCCGGGCTCGGTTTTAGGTGTTCTTGGTGTCAATGGAAAGCCCTTACAATGAGCTACAAGTTCATGGATTCCTTGTTGCGAAACAATCAGTAAAAATAAGACTTTTATGGCCTCAAAGTTCACAGTTCAATGAAATTTCTGAAACTTCAAATCTCAATATCTAACAAACGACACGATGAAATTTGGTTTCGTCACTTGTGTTAGGTTACTTAGGTCCCCTAAAGTCTAACCATGGCCAGAAACGAGAATATGCACCATCAAAACGTAATCCACCATTAACAACCACCGAAGCTTTTCTCTCTCTATGATTAAACACAGCCTATCAACGAAAACGAATTCAGACTTGTAAAAGTTACCTTAATTCAGTTGTTTTCCTTCAGTTGATGGCAGATGAAACTCAGTTTGTGTCGTCTTTTCCCGAGCCAAGACTTGTTCCAACGAAGATCTTCGCCTCCCTTCCCTCTCTGCGTTTATTTTGCGTACTAACCGTCTACTGTAGGTTTAATGGCTGAAATAACAATGAAGCGACTTCACTTCTCGTGCTTAGGGTTTTGTGACTGCGGGAGCATAAAATCTTTAGGTTAACAACTTCACGTTCATGGTTTAGTTCTTTCACTAAACAAATCTCACTTTGCCATCAAGCTTATCAAGTAAGTGTCATTATCCTCTACACTTCCTTACACATGTAATTTTAGTCCTTAAACTTGTGGCATGTGTTACAATCTACCCTCCTTAAAAAAAAATTCGTCCTCGAAATTTACTTCGTTGTGCGGGTTTTACAAACTACCCTCCTTTAAGAAATTTTGTCATCCAAATTTAATTGCTACTTGAGTACTTGAACAGTTTAGAATAGTTTCATATCATGTCCTCCACTAGTTTCCAGTTATCTTCTCTTTCGATATGTTCTTTGTGATCATTCAAATACATAATAATGCAACACACTAGTACCTGATCAATTTATTCCACTGTCTAAACTAAGGATTCCTCGAAAGATATATCTTCAATGATATTCTAGTAGATGAATCTTTCACCTGACTTCCATTATGACACATCTCACTTGTGTTGATAACCTAGTATTGTCGTGCATCTCAAATATTGCGGGTCGTATCGCGGCTCGGCACGTTTCCTTTTCAACTCTCTATTATCTTGATTAATCCAACTTACGTTGAGCTTAGTTTTCCTTGCTACTAGAACATCTTTCTTTCTGCGTGGGTATCTTCAAGAACTCTTAACACCAACTTAAATTTTCAGGGTCTTGATGTCATTTTTCTACATAACTCTTTTGCATATTGTTGTTGTACGAATCTGTTCCCGGACCATATAAATATTTTCTCATATTCGTTAAACCAATTCTGGTCCCTAAATATTCAAATCCTCTTAATTCATTATAAATAAGTAATGTAGACACCTGCTACCAAATAACTCTTCTTAGTGTTCCATCCAAATACTAACTTGATTACACTGTTGTTGTAGGCAAGCTTAACTAATGGTAGGTAACTATCACAAGAACCACATAAATTAAGTACACGGGATTTCAACATATCCTCAAGGATTTGTATAGCTTGCCGTATCTGAACATCAATTTAAGGATGAAATGAATACTTCAACTCCACTATTTACCAAATGAGACATGTAAGACCTTCAACATCTTGGACCCGAGTCTTGAATTTCACCCGATATAACTTTTTTGAAACTTCATGAATTCATATAATTTCTTTATCAACGGAAGGTATCCTTCAAAGTAAACAAGAATTGTATAGACTTTGTTAACCGGTCCACAATTACCCAAATTATATTCTTCATATCAAAATTTCATCAGGGTCTTATAAAAAAAGTCCATAAAAAATTTCATCTGATATCTTCAAACATCCAAATAGTCTTACAAACTTATACTCTTGTATACCAAGACGTAAATAGTTTTTTCCGTAGTTTCTATATATATAAATTTGTTGCTATGAAGCGACTTCACTTCTCGTGCTTAGGGTTTTGTGACTACGGGAGCATAAAATCTTTAGGTTAACAACTCCACGTTCATGGTTTAGTTCTTTCACTAAAAAAATATCACTTTGCCATCAAGCTTATCAAGTAAGTGTCATTGTCCTCTATACTTCCTTACACATGTAAGTTTAATCCTTAAACTTGTGGCAGGTGTTACACTACTCCTCGTGCTTCAGGAGTAGGTTGGATTTGCACCTGGAAATAGGGTCTTGTGACTAGGATTGGGCGTTTAAACCGGTTATGGTAAATTGAATTGGTTTTGAACTGGATTGGACCGGTTAAGAACCGGTTCAATCGAACCAGTTTAATAAACAATCCAGATTTTCTATTTTTACATAGTGCAGTTTAGGACTAGGATAGAATAGATTGGTTTAGCAATTAATCGAACCAGATTGGTTTTGTAAATTTAATATAACTTATTGTAAAATTAATACTAATTTCCTAAACATGTACTGAAATATATGATAACAGTTATTTTGGAAAAAAAAAATTAAAACTAAATCAATTAAGATTGATAATTTAACTAAACTTACGCACAGTTCTTATTAATGGCTCCATTTGGTTTTTTCTTTTCAATAAACTTAGAATTTTTAAGTTGGAATAATGTTTCGTGTCTTTTAACAAGTTAGTAGTCATTCTAGTTTTTTGTATTGTAAATTGATTGAAATAATAAATTTGTTAATTTGCTATTCATATTTAAGATTAAGTATTATATGGTTTGGTTCAGTTCAAACTAGTTCATAACCGATTTACAACCAAACCAGATTTTCTAATTTTATACAATGCAGTTTAGACCCCAAGTCTAAAATTGAACCAAATTTGTTTAAATTTTTTAGTTCGGTTCGAAACCGGTTCGGCCATAAACCGAATTGTTCCCAACCCTACCTGTGACTTTTCCATGAACCGTTCTTCATGTAGAGTTGCTGCGATTTTGATTTTGAAGTTGGATGGAGATCTATTTGATTCGTATTTTAGAAGAATATATTTGAAAGTGATAAACCCCGATTTAGTTGTCGAGCGCCCACTTTCGTGGCTGAAACTTCTGTCGTTGAAGGGTCGAATTTCCATCATTGGACAGACAGGGCAGGCCAGCCCAGTGCCGAGATTTGAGGAGCTTGCTGAGAAGTGAGTGTTGGATCACGGGCGAAACTCCGTTACGTCCTTGACGGAAAGCTTGGACTCCTGGGCTCCGCGTAATCCTGCAAAAGGGGATGACCTGGGTGGTGACCCAGAATCCCTCTCCGATGCTTAAATGAGTATGGTGATCAATGGGTGGTAAGCAAAGTCTAAGTTCGTATTAGCATAGTCGATTTTCTGAGGTAACCTCCTCCTTTATATAGGAGGAGGGGTTACTCAGTTACCTGTTACTGCGCTTGGCAGTTTTACCCACGATTCCGTGTATCTCGCCACGATTCCGTATATCTCAGCTAGGATTCCGTATATCTCGCCCCACGCTCCGCGTATCTTACCCATGCCTCCGCGTATCTCGGGCACGCCCTGCGTATCTCGGGGAAGATTATCTATATCTTAACCGTCTTCCCACTACTCTCATCTAGTAGGCGGGTTTCTCGGTCTTATCCTCTGATCACAAGTCTCGACTCCTGTCGGGGACTCCAGAGTTGTCTCATTCTAGATCACCACCCAGGACCTTCAGTCTCTACGGGACAGGTCCAGCCTCTGCGGGGCTTTATTATCGGGGCCTTTACTAAGGCATATCGGGGCCTACTCAGAGGCTTCTTATCGGGAGCATTCAGCTCATTCATCGGGACCGCTAAAGTCGGGACCCTTCGTGTTGGGCCTCTGGGCCTTCCAGGCTTTTCACGAGGCCCACTGGACCTACTCGCCGTCCATTGGCTGTTAACGGGGCTAACGATTACATCGGAACCCATCATTTGCCCCCAAGACATGGGGGACTTTTAGTTCGTCATGTCTTTCAGTTCAGATCTCTTGACCTCTTTTGTCGAAGGTTCTCGCTTTCATGCCTTCCGATACCACCGTCGGAGGCCTTTTTCTTCGCACCTCCCGATACCACCGTCGGGGATTTTCACATTCCTTGATGCCTCTTTATCGAAGGCTTTTATTTCCACCCTCTGATACCACTGTCAGAGGTTTTTGCCTTGCATGTGATCGTTACATAACAGAGTCTCTTACTCATGATTGTTTTGGGCCCACCAGGCCCCATGGGCAGTTGCTTAATCCGAGGAGACTCCTCGGTTACTGTAGCATTAAATGCCTAGGGATAAAGAAGCGACGTCTAAACCAGCGTGACTGTCGTTTTCTGAAAAAGGCACTCATTACGTCAGCATCGTCTTTTCTGTACTGTCCCTCAGTCTTCGACGGTTGAGATTGAATTGTTTCATCTTCAACGGTCCAGATTAAGTCCGTCCAATCTGTCACTTTGCTTATAAAAGCTAAGACCTGGGTAATATTCTTCTTCACCGTCTCCATTTTCGGAAGTGCCTCCGTTTTGGACCTGAAGTTTTCTTCTCCCCATGTCTTTTGCTCCTCAAGTGATTCAAGACTTTACCATGTCTGGTAAGGTTTCCTTCTCCATCGTTTGCTTGCCTCTTTACTTAGCTTAATTGTATTTTTCCGAACGAGCCTAACATTCCTTTCAACGGCTAATTTCAGGTGGTGGATCTGGTTTCGAGGGAAGGAAGCCTTTCAACTTCGACTATGTTCTGAACGAGATTTTCAGCACTGCTTATGATGCAGCTCTCCGGGAAGGATGTATCATTTCCACCAAAGAGGCCGATGCTCAAGGCCGGAAATGCATACCACAAGTTCAGAGTGAAGAGGAGCTACTTCTTCATCGGAAACTCCTCGATCCCATGATTCTAACAGCCATTCCTCTAACGGCTGACCCTGTGGAGCCTTCTGCCACCAACTCCGTGGACCCAACTCCTGCTGATACCACCAATAAGGACCAAGCTTAATACTTTCATCTTTTAGTCCTTGTTGTTTTTCTCCTTCGTTTCTTGTAACGAACTCCTTTGGCCTTCGAGCCTTTATCTAAGGAATTTCTTTTATCTGTTTTGGCGTCGATATTCATTTGCACTTTATCTAAAGCGGCTTAAAATTCGTTACTCAGAACATTCCAATGCACCATTAAAATGACTGCATACGTCCTTCCGACGTTTTACTCGGGACTTCACCACTTAAGGCTTCTCGTCCAAAATCGGGACTTCACCACCCAAGGTTTCTCGTCCAAAATCGGGACTTCACCACTCAAGGTTTCTCGTCCAAAATCGGGACTTCACCACTTAAGGTTTCTTGTCCAAAATTGGGACTTCACCATTTAAGGTTTCTCGTCCAAGATCGGGACTTCACCACTTAAGGCTTCTCGTCCAATCGGGACTTCACCACTTAAGGTTTCTCGTCCAATCGGGACTTCACCACTTAAGGTTTCTCGTCCAATCGGGACTTCACCAATTAAGGCTTCTCGTCCCTGCCTTTCAAGGCCATTTTCATACCCTTTAGGGCTTTCATTGCGTCTCTACTGGACGGCTTAGTCGTACCCGTTAAGGCTTTTTGTCGCATCATATAGACGACTTACACGGACCTGTTAAGGCTTTTTCATACCCGTTAAGGCTTTTGGCCGCATCATATAGACGACTTACGCGGACCCATCAGGGTCTTTTCATACCTAGGCTTTTGGTTGCATCATATAGACGACTTACGTGTACCCCGTAGGGCTTTTGTCCGTACCTGTTAAGGCTTTTGGCCGCGCCATATAGACGACTTACGCATCCCCCGCGGGGCTTTCATCGTACCTCGGAAGGCTTTTGTCGCGTCACTCAGGACGTCTTACTAACAGTTAGAATAAATTTGAAAGCAATTTGATCTGAAGGCAATTTCTTTTATTCATAAATAACTCAAAATAGGCTTACATCGGATCTTATTGATAGACAATTTGCGCCCTTCACGGCGGCTTAATATCAAAGATGATACTTCTTTAAGTGTTCGCCACTGAAGGAATGCTTCAACGTCTTGCCTTCGAGATCCTCTAACTTGTATGCATTGGGCACTGGCATCCCTACGATCTTGTAAGGTCCTTCCCATTTTGGTGACAGCTTGTTGATCCGATCTTGATGAACAAACTCATTCCTCCGCCAGACAAGTTCTCCCACGAAGAATTGTCGGGACCTGACACGCCGATTATAATATCGGGCTGTTGCCAGACGCATTCGGGCCTGGACTTCATCAGCCTTCCACCTTTTCTCCTCGAGTAGATCTAAGTCCAGACGTCTCATTTCCTCATTTGTCAGAGGCTCGTAATATTTCGCGCGGTGGGACGCCACCGCTATCTCCACGGGAGCGACTGCCTCCGTGCCATAAACCAGGCCAAACGGAGTTTCTCCTGTTGACTGCTTGGGTGTTGTTCTCACCGCCCATAGCACATTCTCGAGCTCATCCAGCCAATGGCCCTGCAAGGCATAGACTCTCTTCTTCAAGCCATCCATCACGATCTTGTTGGCTGACTCTACCTGGCCATTGGTCTGAGCGTGGCGGACTGAAGCAGTCCCATGCTCAATGTTTAATTCTTCCAGGTACTCCTTCAACTGAGCCCCATTGAACGGAGGGCCGTTGTCGCTGATCAACACTCACGGGACCCCGTACCGGGATATGATCTGAGTCTGAAGGAACTTGAGGACCTGCTGCCCCGTCGTTCTAGCCAATGCCTTAGCCTCTATCCACTTTGAGAAGTAGTCGATAGCCACGAGTAAATACTTGCACTGACCTCTCGCTTGGGGAAGTGGTCCCACCAAGTCAATTCCCTATTGTGCGAAGGGCCATGCACTCCGGATGGGCATTAGGTCCGCGGCGGGAGCCACGATATTTGGGGCATACCTCTGGCATGCATCACAGGATCGGACCATCGCGGTCGCTTCTTTGTTCATCGAGGGCCAATAGTAGCCTAGGTTCAATGCCTTCCTTACCAGAGATCGGGCTCCTTCATGGCAGGCCGCGACTCCTTCATGTAACTCCCTCAGGATCCGATTTGTGTCAGGCTCTGCTACGCATTTTAGAAAAGGCTTTACGTACCCTTTTTTGTACAACTGGTTGTCCACCATTGCATAGTTGTCCGCAATTCGCCGTATCCTGACAGCTGCCACTTTGTCGTCGGGGAGTACCCCCGTAGTTAGGTACGTAACCATCGGGGTCATCCAAGTGGACTTCTCTTCCTCCTCTGATCCTGTCTCAATAGCACAGATCTCCGCCGGATCAATGTTTGAGATAATCACCTTCTCTAGGAAATGCACCTTCCGATTCTCCTCGGGTGCCACTCCCAGGGCAAACTTGCTCAAGGCATCTGCTTCCGCGTTCTCTTCCCTCGGGATCGCCTCGATATCAAAGCTTTTGAAACTTCCCTTCAAAGTCTGCACCTCGTGCAAATATTTCTTCATTGTCGGGTTCTTAGCTTCATAGTTCCCCTGGACTTGATTTACAACCAAGCTAGCATCGCATTTCACCTTTAAATGGTCGACCCCCGTACCCTTGGCAATCTTAAGGCCTGTGATGAGAGCCTCATACTCCGCTTCGTTGTTGGTGGCTTTGAATGTCAACGCCAAGGCATATCGCAGGGGCTCGCCTCCACCGGGCGGTATCAATACGAATCCTGCCCCGAGCCTTCTACACTCGATGAACCATCAGTGTACATCTCCCAAGTATTCTCCTCATTTGGCTGTTCTGGCTGCTGTTCTGTTGTCGGGACTTCCTCCATGGTTGCCCCCTCTTCGGGACCCGTTACTTCCAGATCGGGTGCCGTAGACTCAGCTATAAAATCTGTCAATGCCTGGCCCTTAATAGCGGTCCTCGGAGCAAAATGAATGCGGAATTCCGTCAACTCGATGGCCCATTTTACCAATCTCCCCGACGCATCCGGTCGGTTCAAAAAGTGTTTCAGGGGCTGATTAGTCAGTACCGTGACTTCATGGGCATGGAAGTAAGGTCGCAGTTTTCGAGCGGCAATAATCAACGCGAAGAGATACTTCTCAATAGCGGGATAGTTTATTTCAGACTTGGCAAACGCCTTGCTTACATAATAGATCGGCACTTGGTTGCCCTTGACAATTTTAATCAAAACAGAACTAACAGCCACATCAGAAACAGCCAAATAGAGATAGAGCGGCTCGCCTGGAACTGGTTTCGCCAACGGCGGAAGGGTACGGAGATGCTGCTTGAGTGCCTGGAACGCCCCCTCGCACTTGTCGGTCCATTCGAACTTCTTGTTGGCCCTCAGCACCTCAAAAAATGGCATGGCTCGGTCACTCGCCTTGGATAGGAAGCGATTCATCGCGGCCAACCGGCCATTCAGCACCTGGACCTCCCGATGAGTCTTTGGGGACTGCATCTCCTCGATTGCTCGCAGCTTCTCGGGGTTCACCTCGATTCCTCTCTGGCTCACCATGAACCCTAGGAACTTCCCCGAGTTCACCCCGAAAGCACATTTGTCGAGGTTCAGCCGAACCTGATGGAACTTCATCCGCTCAAATGTCGCCGCCAAATTCTGGACATGGTCTCCTGCATGTCGGGACTTCACCAGCATGTCGTCCACATATGCCTCCATGGTTTTCCCCAGCATGTCCCCGAACAACTTGTTCACCATCCGCTGGTAAGTTGCTCCGGCATTGATCAATCCGAAGGGCATCACGTCGTAATGGTAGACGTCACTGTCAGCGTAAAAAGCTGTATGAGGGGCATCCTCCTTCGCCATCTTGTTCTGATTGTACCCGGAGTAGGCATCCATGAAGCTCAGCAGCTCATGTCCCGATGTGGCATCCACCAGCTGGTCGATCCTCGGCAGCGGGTAGCAGTCCTTCGGACAGGCTTTGTTCAAGTCGCGGAAGTCGACACACATCCGCCACTTTCCGTTACTCTTTCGCACCAGCACTGGGTTAGCCACCCAAGTCTGGAATCGGAGTTCCTTGATGAATCCAGCATCGAGCAGTCTGCCCACCTCCTGCTGGATCGCGATCCTCTTGTCCGCGCCCATCGGACGCCTTCTCTGCGCGATAGGCTTGATTGCGGGGTCTATCTTCAGCTCGTGCACTATCACGTCGGGGCTGATTCCTGGCATATCACTCGGGGACCAGGCAAACAACTCCTTAAACTCCTTCAAGAGGTCGATCAACTCTCGGGCTCTTTCCTCCGACAAAGCAGAGCCGATCTTCACCTTCCTCTGAGGCCCATCGATCTCCACTTCCTTCAAATCCTCCATGGGGGCGGGACGCCCATACTCCTCTCGAGGATCGGTATCGGTTTGAAGGACAGTCACGGCCTCCCTTCTTCTCTGTCGGGTGGCGTTAACATAGCATTTTCGCGATGCCACCTGGTCGCCCTTGACCTCTCCGACCCAATTGTCAGTCAGGAACTTCATCTTCTGGTGGACCGTCGAGGCGACTGCCATGAGAGGGTTGATGGTGGTCCTCCCGATGATCGCGTTGTATGCCCCCGCGGACTCCACGACGACGAAATCCACGTTTCGCCCCTCCATTTTCCAGCCACTACCAAACTCTACTGGTAAGGTAATCATTCCCAACGGGTAGGAAGTGGAGCCAGAGAATCCCACCATCGGGAAGTCCACCTGCGTCAGGTCCTTCTTCGTCTTTCCCATGGCTTCCAGTGCGTCCATGAAAAGAATATCGGAGGAGCTCCCTCCGTCTATCAGGATCCGCTTCATCTCGAATCCGTCCACGTCCAGGGTCACGACCAAGGCATCGTCGTGAGGGCTCTCCACGCCTATTAAATCCTCCTTCGAGAACGAAATTACCATTTCTTCCTTCAGGGTCCACGACCGGGACCGTTTGCCTAGCACCACCGCGGCAAATATGCGGGAAGCGTAGTTCTCCCGAGAGGCAGAGGTATCTCCTCCCGCCGCCATTCCTCCATGGATGACGTTGATAGTTCCGCGCCTCTCCTTGCGGGCACCTGAACCCGAGGCCTCATGCTCGACCTTCTTCTTCTTCGGGGATCGGTCGCGGGACTTGGAACGGGATCGCGACCGACTTCTGGAACGGGATCGGCACCGACCCTTCCCGACGAACTCCTTCAGCTTTCCCTCCTGGATCAGCTTTTCAATCTCCTTCTTCAGCTCCCGACAGTTCTCAGTGTCGTGACCATTGGCTCGATGGTAGCGACAGTAACGGTCAGGACGGCCTCCTAGGAATTCGCCTTCTTTTCTCGGGGGGTATCGAGCGAGACCCTGTCTGTCCATCACAGCTAATACAGAGGTCATCGAGCTATTGATGGGAACAGCCCGACCCTCTCGGTTGTCCTTCCTCGGAGGACGCTTGTCTTCTCTTTTATCGGGACGACCATGGTTCCTACTTCCCTCCGACTTGTCGCTCCCTTTGCGATCATCCGACAGTCTGGACGATGGCTTTCCTCTTCCCGACTTCGGGGGATCGAGTTCTCCAGCAGCAATCTTCGACTCCTGGACGTCGATTTGCTGTTTCACCCTCGCCTGCAGGGCCTCCATGCTCCACACAGCCTTCGCGGCTACGCTATGCATCAGGTCGGAACCGTACGGAGCGCTCAAATTCCTTAGGAAAGTGCGAATCATCTCTCCCTCCGAGATTTCTTCGTCAATCTCCGCAGCACTAGCAGTGAACCGTTGGTAATAGTATGCCAACGATTCATCGGGCCTCTGCACCACCTGTGTTAAAGTCCTCACGCTCTTCAGGAGGCGTCTCCGACCTTGATATTGCTTGATGAAGCGATCGTGCATATCAGCCCAGCACGTGATGCTCCCTGGTGGAAGGCTGAAGAACCAAGTCATGGCCCTTTCTCCCAGGGTTATCGGGAACAATGAGCATATAAGATCATCGTTCGATGTTCATCCCATACAGGCCTGGACGTGCCTCTGCACATGGCGAACTGGGTCCCCCTCACCATCGTACTCCTTGATGGTCGGAATACCTAGCCCAGGCGGGGCTACGGTATCGATCAGCCGCGGTACGAAAGGATGGCTGGACCGATCCCACAGTTCTGATGTCATCTGCTTCTGATCACCCATGCAGATGCTCACGATCTTCACCACCTGATCGGGGGTGATGGGGCCATTCAGGGGAATGGTCCTGTTCTGCACTGGTCCTGGGCCGTCGACCACGAACTTCTCCAGGTGTGCTGGTTCCTTGCCCTTATTCCTGAGCGGAACCTCTTGTTCCTCCGGGTCCACCCTCGGCGGGGGTGGTGGTAATTCTTCTCGCGGAGGCAACTCCTCCGCCCTCCTGGCGGCCTCTCTTTTGTCCAGCAAGGCCTCCATGGCGGCCAAGAACATGGGCATAGCCTCCGCTACTGCCTTGGCCAACTCCGAGTTCGAAGACGACCCTTCCTCCCTTCGCGGGACTCCTTCTCTTCCATGGCCCACCGGGTTTGGGGGAGCCTCATCTTCCTCCCTACGCGGGACATCCTGCCTGTTCGTCTCAGCGTCTCGGACTGAGACCTCATAGCCATCACCTTGCCCCCATGTCTGGGAAAGAGCAGGGTTCTCACCTTGTTCAGCAACGCGTTCCGGCAACGGGGAATTCACAGTTCCTGCGGGACGAGAACTGCCAGCCTGAACTTGCTTCTTCTTGCCACCACCGGCCATTGATCTGGTAGAAGCTATCTTGACTTTTCGTAAGGTTCCCACAGACGGCGCCAATGTTGGATCACGGGCGAAGCTCCGTTACGTCCTTGACGGAAAGCTTGGACTCCTGGGCTCCGCGTAATCCTGCAAAAGGGGATGACCTGGGTGGTGACCCAGAATCCCTCTCCGATGCTTAAATGAGTATGGTGATCAATGGGTGGTAAGCAAAGTCTAAGTTCGTATTAGCATAGTCGATTTTCTGAGGTAACCTCCTCCTTTATATAGGAGGAGGGTTACTCAGTTACCTGTTACTGCGCTTGGCAGTTTTACCCACGATTCCGTGTATCTCGCCACGATTCCGTATATCTCGGCTAGGATTCCGTATATCTCGCCCCACGCTCCGCGTATCTTACCCATACCTCCGCGTATCTCGGGCACGCCCTGCGTATCTCGGGGAAGATTATCTATATCTTAACCGTCTTCCCACTACTCTCATCTAGTAGGCGGGTTTCTCGGTCTTATCCTCTGATCACAAGTCTCGACTCCTGTCGGGGACTCCAGAGTTGTCTCATTCTAGATCACCACCCAGGACCTTCAGTCTCTACGGGACAGGTCCAGCCTCTGCGGGGCTTTATTATCGGGGCCTTTACTAAGGCATATCGGGGCCTACTCAGAGGCTTCTTATCGGGAGCATTCAGCTCATTCATCGGGACCGCTAAAGTCGGGACCCTTCGTGCTGGGCCTCTGGGCCTTCCAGGCTTTTCACGAGGCCCACTGGACCTACTCGCCGTCCATTGGTTGTTAACGGGGCTAACGATTACATCGGAACCCATCAGTGAGATTATCTAGGTGATGCGTTAAGCTTCTGTTTATGGAGCCAAGTAATGATAAAAATAATTAACTGGCAATTAAGAAAGGTAACGACATGAAGATTTGAGTAATAGACATGGAAGAAGAGGAGGTGTGGATTGGATATGGAAGAGAATGAAAAGATGAAGCGTGAAGACTAGTAATTGAAGCTACAATGCCTCAACTTTCACATCTTGGCCTATTACTGATGTAGCGTACTGGGGACCAAAAACTCGTTGATTCGAAAGGGAATGCCGAGAATTCGACGGATAGAGGCGCAAGAACTCGTTGATTCAGAGAATGCCGAGAATTTGACGCAGGGTAGAGGAAAACCTCAATTATTTTATATATCAATAAACTGAATACAAACGGCGGATAAGAGAAATTTAAATAATGAAAACAAAACCATAAACCTTAAGAAAATTCCGAAATTAACAACCAAATCAAACTAAAACTGAAAATTGCGAAAAAGACCCGAAGAAACATAAAAATGCAATTTTAACCCTCTAAACAAGAGAATTTGGCCGAAAACCATCAAACACCATAGTTTACTATGGATCCTTCTCAGATCGCCGTTTCCACATGAAAAAGTGTATTCGCACGCCCAAATCCGAAACTTTTCCCCATCAATTACTAAACCACCAAATCTCTCATACATGCTCAGTGAGTCGTCCTAGTGGTCGAGTTGGAAATCGAGATTGTAGTCACCTCCGCCCTCAGGACTTCTCTTTCCAGTACTCTTGCTTCCATTCAGCAATGGGACTCATCTGCCTAGATTGCTACCTTGGCAAATAAGTCATCTATTTTCTTAATCTGCTGCCACTGGGAGAAAATGATGATTCCCCCGACCAAATTTCTCATTACACCAAATCCAGATACCAAAATCATGAACAAACCAGTTACTACTGTTCCTAATGGACATAGTTCCCCCACAAGCACAACAAAATCTCAAGTCGAGGACCTTTTACAGCAGGTCAATACTCAACAAACAGTGGCATGTCGTTTATTCATATGAATGAGAAATTCTTCCTTTTTGGATTTAAGTTCAAGTTACAGACTTCATTTTACCCAATTGATAGATAGATAGATTGAACTGAGGATCAATAATTTTAATAATAAAATTTCAAAAGGGTTAATAAGTATAAGCAAGTTTCAAGCTGAGGAAAAATAGACGACAACTTCTGACCTCTTTTTTAGTGAAATTCTACCATGAAAGACAAAAGATTTATAATTAGTGTTAAAATCTCAGTCAAGCTCTATTCTGTGTTTATATAAACCCAGTTTTATATACACTCACAAGTAAGGTAGAACCTCGAAAACTGTTGCAGAGAAATACAAATAAAGGATGGTCTATTAAGAGTTGATAATAAAGAGTTGATTCCAACTAATTTTATAATATTATTATGGAGTATCAGCTAATCTAATTGTTATCAAAATGTTCACAGAAGTGTTACCTCAAAAACAACATAAGCACCTTTACTTTATGTATAAGAGGAGCATGAAACAACAAGACAGTGAGGGGCACGTATAAATCACTCAGCAATAAAATTCAAAGAATTTATTAATATCCATATAGATTGAATATACTCATACTCAAGATTATAAAAAATAAAACATTTAAGTACGATACATGTGGATCAATTAAATTAGCTTACAACCAAACAATAGGAAATGTCGATTCTTAACTGAATCAGGTCCGAATAATAACTATACAAGTACTTACTTTTCAATAACACTAATTTTTAAATTACTGTAATGGTAATTCTCTTGGTTTTGGAATCTCTCCCAATCGTCTTGTTCAAGCTTTTGCTCTTGATTACAACGGTTATTAGTTCGAGCTACTAGAAATTGAAACAGTTCATCTTCAGGAAGAGATAACAGATAAATTCCACATCAGATAACAGATAAATTTCGCAAGAGAGAAATGCAATTCAAGAAGGGGCAAGGGAGTTAGATCGATCATGGGAAGCTCTCCTTGGTAACAATTTTCAGGTAGATCAAAGATTTGCTATGAAACTTCATTCCATAATTACCCTCGTAATCGTCTCCTTCACGCTTTGAGCTACTGATTCAATTCTCTGTTAAAGCTCTGGAATCAATTTGGGTTGCTGACTGGAAATTGAAACCATTCATCTTCGTCTCCCTCATTAGCTGAGGCGTTCGTTCATAATTGAATTGCAGGTGGGTGTAATTCAAACAACTGAAGTTTAAGAAGAATAATAACAGCTGAAGTGTTGCAGATTTATCTGGACAAAGGGGGAGGCCCGTGAATTATACAGATCAATTAGATTATTAGGTGCTGAAATGGAAAAGATTAGCGGTCTAAGTAGTAGCCTAAGTTTATCCAAATTAAGATTAGTTAGAGATAGATTATATCAGTGTTTTGAAAACCGGACCGGACCTTAAACCGCTCAGTTAGCCGGTTCACGGTCGAACCGGTTCAGCCCGGTCCAAACTGCTACAACCACGAATTAGACAAGGTCTGAAGCTGGTGCTGGTTGCTTCCAACGCGTGTTCAATGCAGCCATATGAATTCTCTTCAGTCTCCGGAGAATTCTCCAACACCTTAATAGATTCCGACAAATTTCTCAAATAAATAAAGTAGATTGCTTCTCAAAGAAATTTCTCGTTTGGTAATGGTTACCATATCCATCTGATCCCTCTCAATGCACTTCTCATACTCCTCGCAGCAATACATAGTATTTGGCAGCCTAAGTATAACAATTCCTTGTTCTTGTTCACATAATTCTCCAGTTCAATGTTCCCTTTTCCATTCCCTCGAATTTACCAAACGATATCTTCGCCCATCCTAGTCTCCAATTTCAATCGGATGTAACCAAGCTTCGACAGCAATTGGAGTAAAAACGGGACCATGGAGCCAGACCTGTCTGGGTAAACGTTAGGGAGAGATTCGTACTTGTAATCGGGGCTATCAAGGTCCTGGAGCGATTCGAGCTCGGTGTTGATCGGTGAAGCAGCGGAGCTTGGAGAGGGCGAGGACATTGAAGGAGAAACCCTAGTTCTTGTTCTTGCGGCTGTGGAAAGAGTAAATAAAGAGATGAAGGAAGAGAAACCCATCCCTTCTCTGCTTCGTTCCTAGGTTTTAGTTGAATTAATTTTCCTTTCCTTTCTTTTGTTTTTTTTTTTCTGGGTTGGACCGGTACCGGTTTTTTCGGTCTAACCCGGTTCGACCGGGTCTTCGCTAGTGGAACCAGGTTCGATCTGCATTCTGTAATTTTTCTGAAACCGGACCGGCTTGACATCCGGTTCGCGGACTGACCCGGTCCGACCGTCGGTCCGGTTTTCAAAACACTGGATTATATAATGTTTCTTTTCAATTTTTAAGTCCCTTATTCCACTTCCAACAAAATACTAAAGTAGCATTTTATAATAGGGTTAACCTATGAAATGTCTGAATTTTGGCCCATGTTAACCGGAGAGGTCTGAATTTTCAAATGTTGATTTGAGAGGTCTGAGGTTTCAACTTTGTAGATATAAGAGGTCTCCATTAATTTTTTCCGTTAAAACTAACGGAAGTTGGTCACATGTTTGGCATGTGACCGAAAATAAAATTAAATTCCCAAAATGCCCTTCTATCAAGTGTGCCCCTCACATGCTTGAAGTGAAAAGACAAAAATGCCCATAAAGCCACCACGGCTCCGGCCACCACGGCTCCGGCCACCACCACCCCGGCTTCGGAAACCACCACTCGACTCCGGCAACCACCAGCTCCGGCGACCACTAGCTCCGGCAACCACCACCTAACTCCAACGACCTCTACCACGACTCTGATTGGGCCTAAATCTAAGCCACCAGCCCCGATTAGGCCCAAATCGGAGCCAAAAGGCTCTGATTGGAGCTCTGTGGCTCCGACCAGAGCCACAGAGCTCCAGATCAGAGCTATGTGGCTCCGACCAGAGCCACAGAGCTCCGATTTGGGCCTAATCAGAGCCTTGGTGGTGGTCGCCGGAGTCGGGTGGTGGTCGTCGGAGCCGAGGTGGTGGTCGCCGGAGTCGGGGTGGTGGTGGTCGGAGCCGGGTGGCGGTGGCGGGTGGTTTTAATTTGACTTCAGGGGTAATTTTGTCATTTCACATTTCCTCAAATAAGATATTAAATAAAACAAAATATAAAAGGGGCAAGAATGTCATTTCACACAATTCTGTTAAATTTAACCATAAAAATGGACGGAAAACCTTAAATCAACAAAGTTGAAATTTCAGACCTTTTAAATTAGAGTCGTTTTTCTTAGTAGGCATATTTTTAATCGTAATTACGAAAATAAGCATGTGAAGTTGGAAATTCCAACTTTAAGCAAATCCTCGACTCCCAGTCGAGGATTTGACCGTAGCTTTGGTCAAATCTCCGACTCCCAGTCAAGGATTTGACCAAAGCTTTGGTCAAATCTTTTTTTCTTTAATAAAATGGCTGAAATTTAAAAAAAAAAAATCCAACATTTCAACATTAAAAAGAAATCATTCCAACATTTAAATACTAAACACAAATTCATAAGTTCCAAATCCGTAGGTTCCATAAATCTTGTTCGTTCAAATACAAAAAGCGTTATCAAATACTACATAGTCAAATTCTCCATGGTTGCCCACCTTGGCTGGCCGCTCTCCCACACCTACGTCCTCTCACATTTCTTCTCTTCGATGGTCTGGAAGTTTCGGCTGGCTCCTGAGTGAGCTGTGACTGTAGATGGGCTGTATCCTCTTGATGACTCTGATCGTCTAAATGGTCAGGCATGACGTCATTTTCTTCATCTCCTTCTTGTAGAATACGGTTGAACGACCCGAGTCCACCTGTAATGTCATGCGCGATACGGCACACTTCCATAAGACCATTCACATCATCTTCAATTTCTGCAATTCCTTTTTTCTGGATCTTTCTTGTAAGCCGAGTGGCTTGTTCAAATTGCCTCATCTGGTTCATTATAAGTAAAGTAATCAACTATCAATAAAGCAATTCAAAACCACACAAATATCTCAACTATCTCAATAAAGCAATTCTAAACAATTCTAACTGTCTCAACTATCAATAAAGCAATTATATCTGTCTCAACTTGTTCAAACTGTCTCAACTATCAATAAAGCAATTCTAAGCAACACAAATATCTCAACTATCTCAATAAAGCAATTCTAAACAATTCTAACTGTCTCAACTATCAATAAAGCAATTCTAAACAATTCTAACTGTCTCAACTATCAATAAAGCAATTCTAACTGTCTCAACTATCAATAAAGCAATTCTAAGCAACACAAATATCTATAAGTCAATTTAGAACTTACCAATAACATCATTTTTTCCCCGTGCGGCTCAAACTGCATGGTTGATTCCATAACAACCTCTTCACTCAATCTCTTAATGTCTTTAAAAAGACCAACTCTCACCTTGAAATGTCAAGCCAAATAATCAGATCGAGGAAAGTGAGGGTCAGATTCACGTACAATATGTTGTCCACGTTCATTCCAAAGCCTAATATATAGATCATGTGTTGTCACCCAACCCGCTCCTTTGATCCACCTCAACGAGTGCAACCTTTCCCATTCTTGAATATCACTGAAAGTAGGCCTGTCAAAACGGGTCAACCAGTGATCCGCGACCCGTGACCCGCGGGTCACCAACCACCCGACCCGTAATTGACCCAGGGATCACCACGAGTCAGGATTGCAAACCCGTACCCGGAATTGCGGGTCACAGGTTGACCCGAGTCTGACCCGTGACCCAGGTCATCTATGCAGTAAAAAACAAAAATTATACTCCACGCAACTTCCTTTGAGGAGGCTACGTGTTAAATGATGTTGTGTAAGTGATTAGAGCTTCCATTCATGCTTATTGGTGGGTTAGATGTGGTAAACTTGAAATTAAACAATGGATTTTTTTTTTCAGTTTTGAAGCTTTAAAGCTGCTGTTCATGTTCGTCGTTTTCTGAGTTGGTGACTGGTGTTCTTCAAATCCTAGATCCGCTCATCAAACTCAAGCAGACATGTGCTTGATTATCTAAGCATACATGTGTTTGTCAAATATAAAGCATACAATTGTTGAATTACGAAGGCTAAATGATATGTGCTGCTTGTTTTGCAATATTGCTACAGAGACAATAACTGAAACTGAGTAAGTAACCTAAAGAAAAAAAACAAGAGGAACGGGTCACGGGCCGGGTCACGGGTCATACAGCAAAACCCGTACCCGGCCTGATTTGAACGGGTCATTTACGGGTCAACCCGTAAATGACCCGTTACCAAAATATACGAACCCGGACCCGACCCGTGACCGGGTCGTTTACGGGTCATTCACGGGTCGCGGGTTAAATTGACAGGCCTAACTGAAAGGCTCAGGAATATGCTGATTCATATTAAATTGTCGTAGTACCCTATCAACAAGATGCCACTCAACAATATTGAAGTGGATAAGCGGCACTTTTGCCAAACACATCTCTACATCCTCCGTACATACTGCAGGTATGTTCTCCAAGCGTCGAGGTGTGTACGGGGCCCACATTACCTTGTGTTATAAAAAAACTGTGTTAATGCAACAAAAAATAATATAAATTAATATTATGATTTGTTAATAAATATCATACTTGGTACTCTTCAAGTGCCTCTAATTCGTCTCTGTAGAATTGACGAACGTTAGGCTTCAGATTTCTCTTGAATGTCTTTGGTGGCATCCACCTAATTAATAGCGTTCACACTCATTTAGTACAAACAAATAAAAACAACAAAGTTAACAAATAACAGTTGCCCAATTTACCGCATTCCCAATGGAGCTGGCCCCTGAATTTCATCCCCGTCACAAATCGTTGGGCGACCAGCATGCAAATGCTCCCACGATCACAACTACCAAGCATAATAATGAGTATATGTATTTAGCTTTTAAGAAAAAAAATAAGCGGTTACATAACTAAACATTAGTCTTTTTACCTGCAGTAATATAGCACACCCATTGGCCGTCTTGGCATTATCCTTAACAGCTTTGCACATTCCACTATACAGATAACTCAGTGTGGCCGAACCCCAACTGTACCGAGCTGTCTGACTCAAATCCTCGAGATATATGAGGTACTCTAGAAAAACTGTGTTGCTTGATGTGGGAAATAGAAATGTACCCAACAAATGCAGAATGTACCATCTAGCTCTCTGCAAAGTTAGTTCTTCTGTATGTGGAACCCAATCATCATCGTCAGCCTTCCTTTTGAACTTCTTTTTCAGCCAACACAACTCGACGACGTCTGAAGATGGCGGAGTATGACCGAGCAGGTCTGTGCAAAGCTGTTTCAAGTTAACGCTCTCCTCATCGGGATGAAGTGTGTATGTATCTGTCACCGGCGGACCATTAACTCGTAATCCTAGTAACAACTGAACATCTTGTAAGGTCACTGTCATCTCTCCCCATCTAAGGTGGAAGGTGTGAGTCTCAGGACGCCACCTCTCAAGAAGTGCATGGAGTAATCCCAGATCAGCTTTGATCCGGGAGATTTCTGAAGCATACCCAAATCCAGCTAATTCAACATAGCCTCGTATGCGATCATCTAACTCCCAACACTTACCCGCCCTCCATTGACGATCTGGGAGGTCATCACCAACCTGAAAGAATACAACACAATACATTAGTTCAAAAGGAATAAAAAAAAACAAGTGATTCATTTAATTTAATTGTTTGAAAAGTGGAGAAATTACAGTATCTAAATGGGCTCTCTTTGACATATGTCGAGATTGACGATACAACAATGATGGATCAATAGGTCCTTTCTCTAGAACCGCCCAGAGGCTAGAACTGCCCCCTCCACGATCCATGATCTACAAAATAGAGTAAAATATAACAGTTGTATATGAATTTGTATAATATATGTAGTTATGATAAATATTACTGAATACAGAAAAATATGCACTGGCCGGACACTAACGTACATTAGTTTTTGCAAGATCTTTTATTATGCCCTAGTTGGGCACATTTACCACATTTTCTCTTTAGACGTCCCTCTCTAGAATCCATCTCATTGTGTATTCTGGTTTTCTTCCGTCCACGTTTAGAGATTAACTTATCGGGATGACAACTGACCACAGGCCCATTCCACCCAGTCCACCACTGCTCGTCCGGGGGTGAAATTTGGGACTATAAGTGCGCCTATACGCATCTAGACCATAAAATGGATCGACCAATGTAGTCAAATCCAAGTTGGCTTCACGTATTACACACATAGCATGTGCACATGGGCGATGAAATAATGTCCATTCACCGCAATTACATGTCTTATTTATGACGTTAACAGTGTAACGTCGTCCTCCACGAGTCAAAACTCTGTATTCTTCACCGTACGAATAAGTCAATGCCCCCATCGTAAGAGACATCTCATCCGCCTTTGCCAACAGCATCCGCACTTTCCTTGGCCATACGTATCCCTTGTCAACTTGCTTTTGATACAGCTTACGACGGTCAACAAAATAAGTGTTCAACCTATTAAAGGTTAGTTCCACCAATGCCGTCACAGGTAAAGAACGTTCTCCTTTCAAAACCTTGTTACACACCTCTGCTTGATTCGTAGTCATGACACCATATCGATAACCTGTGTCGTATGATTGTGCCCAATTACTAAAATCACCGCAATCAGTAAGCCACTTTCGATACTTCCCATCGTTCAAGTTCCTGAAATCCTCATACAAATTGTCAAACTTCTTCATAGAGGTTGTCCACGTCATTTCAGACCACTTACTCTTCATGTTTAGATCTCTGAAGTGTTTGTTAAAGTTGTTGGCCATATGGCGCGCACAATACCGATGCAACCCCCAAGGCTCTGGAAACACTTTTGCAACCGCACTTTTTATTGCAGCATGACGATCTGAGATGATGCAGACCATCCTCTCATCCTTTGTCACGTTCTGTCGGAGACGCTCTAAAAACCAAGTCCAGCTATCGGCACTCTCCGAGTCTGCAAAAGCAAAACACAAAGGGAAGATCGCGTTGCTCGCGTCGTATGCAACTGCAATAAGCAACTTGCCTGTGTATTTTCCGTAAAGATGGGTGGCATCGATGCTGATTAGGGGTGAAACCGGACCGGTCGGTCCGGATTTTCACTTTATTCGGTCGGATACCATTATTTTCGGTACGGATTTTTCGAACAAAAAAAACCATCCAAAAAACCGTTTAGCAAAAAATAAACCATCCAAAATTAATACGGATTTTCGGTCTGGATTTTCGGTTTTAAACCGAAAATCCGAAAATGAACTTTTGCAAAGAATATGAAGGAGAAGCTTTATTTTTTTTTATCTTAATCGTCAATTAATTGACTGCTATCCATTTTGGAAAAAAAAAATGATTGCCGGCCATCGGAAATCGAATAGGCGTGCGAGTGGCTTCCGTCTATTAAGAAGCGTGGATGAAGAGTTAATGACTTAACTACTGGAGAAACAATAAGACTCTTCGTTATCTTCTCTAGGTTTATTAGGTGTCATCATTAGTTAACATATTAACTATCTAATAATTAATTGATTGGTAATATAAATATAATATGTTAAAATATTTCGGTCGGTTCGGTATCCTATGGATTTTTAAGTACGAGGACCGAACCGAACCGAAAATCCGAAACACTCAAATTAAAACCGACTAGATACCGAACCATATATTATCGGTTCGGTTTTTTCGGTTCGGCCCGGATCGGTTTTTGCCGGTTTTTCGGTTCGGCCGGATTTTAGTTTCAGCCCTAATGCTGATTAATGGCCGACAGTGATGAAACCCTTCAATAGAAGCTCCGAATGCCCAAAACCACTTGTCAAAGATTGTTATATCTTGAGTTGGTGTCCCCTTCCACTCATAATCAAACACCGTCCCTGGATTGGATTCACGCAACGCAACCATCAGATGGGGCAACTTTTGAAATGCACTCTCATGTGTTCCAAACATCTTTTCAAGAACTTTTTGTTTGGCGTACCAAGTCTTGCGGTAAGACACCTTCTGTTTGAATTTATCTTTCACTACCTCTTGCAAATCACATATTTTTATCCCTGTGTTATTATACAGATATGGATAAATTAAATCTGCTATAACACTTGAATCTAGTTGTCTGTGCTTCTTCCTAGTAGTAGCGTTTGTGCATGTGTGTGGAGCACCAACTGTTGTAATCTCCCAATTCCCTAACTTTTTCTGAGATCCTCGTAAGGACCACATACAAGGTACTCCACCCGCATTACGACACTTGAAATTGACCGTAGTTTTTGTTGATTTTTCAGTGTAGCAATCTCGATAATTCTTAATATGCCACAACTTCACTTCAGTCTTGAGTGCAGCTTTGTTCTCAAAAGACGCACCCTTCTGGAAATCATCCGTGACAAATGACGATTGCACTCGGTTAACCTCCCAATCATTACAGTCAAATTTACGAATCTAATCACCTGTAACATGCTCAGGAAGAGGTTTCCTAAAATTATTTTGTTGGGATTCCCTGGAGGAGCCAATGACCACAGATTGATTATATTGGGTGTCACCATCACCATCACCATCAACATCATCATCATCATCTGATGATGATATTTCAACATTCTGGATAGCATCGAAATCCTCCTCTTTATCATCATTTGAATCATCATCATCGTCATCGTCATCTTCTTCATCATCTTCTTCGTTGTCGGCACACATATCTCTTTGCACGACTCGTGTGGTCACATAGATCTCTATAAACTTGTCCTGACATGTTTCAAAAACTGCATTCATTGCGGCTTGACTATTGATTGGGATAACTTTGTTGTCATCCATCTTCCACTCAAGTTCAACATCAACATGAGAACTAATCAACTGGCACTCTTCAATAACAACCTTTTTCAGTTGGAACAATGTTATGTCTTTTGGTGTCTGAGCTATCACCAAACGACCATCGACATATTCAACAACTCTTCCATCACGTCTAACTCTTCCACCGTAATGACACAATAGATTCACCATGTCTTAAGAAAAAGCAAAGACAAAGCTTAGCTTATTAATTTTCAATGTATTAATAACCATGGATTTTTTTCAATAAATTAACTTAGTTCCAATCTCATTAACAAAATAATCTAACTAACTACTAATTAAGTACAAAAAATATTCAAATTTTTTTTGGCCAAATCAAATTTAATCATAATTAATCACTAATAATTATGCAAATCGGTCTACATTCATCTCAATCTATCAACTAATAATTATCTAAATAATGTGCATTTCATCGCAATTATGCAAATCGATCAACAATTTAACACAAAAAATGTTCATAATTAAGTAAATAGCATCAATTTATTTTGGTCATATCAAATTTAATCATAATTAATTACTACATTATCTATATTCATCTCAATTATCTCAATCTATCAATCTATCAACTAATAATTATCAAAATAATGTGCATTTCATCGCAATTATGCAAACCAATCATCAATTTAACACTAAAAATGTTCATAATTAAGTAAAATATCATTAATTTACCTCAATTTGAGTAATTTCCCCAAATTCCGAAATTAGGGTTTCGGATTTGGAGCTCAGACCAGGCGAGCGAGCTTGCTGCCACAGCGGACGGCCGACATCGGACGACGGACGACGGACCAGGCGAGTGGAGGCTCAGGCGGACCTGGGTGAGCGGCAGACCCGGGCGAGCGGCGCGAGCGGAGGAACCAGGCCAGCGGAGCGGAGGCAAATGGCGGACCCACCGGACGCGAAGCGGAGCTGGGACCCTGGCGAGCGGAGATCTTGGACGGACGACGACGACGGACGGCGGACAACGGACGGCGGGAACGAAGAGGGGCGGGAGACGGACGGATTCACTGGACAGAGGGGCGGAAGGGGAGAGTGAGGGTTTGGTCGAGTCGCGGATTTCATTTAAATGAAATCCTCGACTCGCAGTCGAGGATTTGACCAACATTTTGGTCAAATCCTCAACTTGGAGTCGAGGATTTGCCTATATATCTAATTACGAACATGACTTGCCCAATCTTGTATTTTTGTACTATAATATGCTTATTTTGGTAAATTTCTCTTCAAATTAACTTTTGAAAATTCAGACCTCTCCGGTTAAAATGGGGCAAAATTCAGACATTTCCTAGGTTATTAACCATTTATAATTTTAAGGTTTAAAATCTTGGGTAAATACATTATTTGGTTACTTATGTTTCATTAATATGACTCAGTGTTTTCTTTTGTTATTTTACGTGATTTTTTAATTACTTACATTTCAGAATATGATTAAATTATTCAAACTTGTTATGTTTTATTACTTACGTTTGATCCAATTTGATAAAATGGTTATAAAATGACAATTTTTCCATTAGATTCAATTAGTTTAAATGTTCTTCACCCTGTTCTTCGTTAAATTCATTAGGATTTTCGTTAAAAATTCAATTAAAAAAAAATTAAACCCAGAAAACTACATTTCTTGGTTCTAAACTTTGGGGGCCGCGGTATTATAGGTTTGAATAATATCAATGAATTAAAGGACCATGCTAACCGTGTGAAGAATACTGTAAATGTTAAATACATTTGTATTTTTCAAGTAAATAAATTTATATTCAGTTAATTATATTTGTTAGTTTGTCATTTGCAAACAACTATAAAGCTACTTACTACTATTTGATAGATCTTTAACGAGTTTAATGCTCTAAAGCCAGATCATATGAACGTATTCGGTGGGATCTGATGGATTACGCTCGTTGAGATTTCGATTTTGGCGGCCTTTCGTCGAGATTGCTTTCCTTACTCGTATTCCGCTCGTTCCGTTCCTTACCTCGCTTACCTGCATAGTAAGCCGGGGGGTGTCCGGCGAACCCTCTTCGTTGCTAAAATGAGAGTTCGGTTTTAGAGATAAAGTTCTAGAGAGATGTCAAAACATTCAAGTGATACAAGTTGTAAATGAAGGATATAAGACCCTATTTATAAGGATTGTGGTATTGGCATCGGAGGTGCCCACATTAACGAGTGGGGTTCGCGTAGTATTCATACGGGATGTGTTGTGAGTGTAGCCCGGGTGCGATCATCCGGGTGTCGGTGGCCGAACGCGGGACGCGTCGGCCCCGTCACGACCGGACTAGTCCGGACGGAGGTTCTCAGGTGGACTAGCGCGTAATCTTCGGTCTCGGCCACTTACCATGTTCGGGGTCAACGGGGCGACCAAGTCGAGCCTTAGCGAAGTCCAATTGGATGTATATCCATCATTTCCCCCGAGTCAAATATTTGTTTTACCTTTACTTGACTCTATTTATTAGAAGGATGCACACCTGATTGTACCTCAGTTATATTTTGCATTTTTAATGAGTCTGTCGTTGTCGATGCGTGTTGCCCGACATTCGTTCCTTCCGTGCTAGGAGGGTTTTCGACCTATGTAATTGTCATAGCCATAGATACCAAAAGTATATACAAGTATGGGGTGAGTCATAAATGTTTTAACATATGATTTCATGGATGTAAGCATTGTTACGAATCGTACGTGCTTGTAATGGATCCTAAGTAATATTGCAAGTGAATGCGAGTGTGTCAACGTGGGTACGTGCGTATATACGTAATCGAGCATATATGAATGAATGCTTGTATGTCATGAATTGTGCATGTACGAGTATTCCAAAATTGCGTCATATGGTGCGAGTGAGTGTGCGCATGTAATGATCATGGAAAAATTTCTAAGCATTGGTCAACGCTAGAGTTGACTCATATGGATGCACACATGTAAATCAATGAATAATTTTTTTCTAAGTGTTTGACAACACTAGCAATGATGCATATGGATGCATGCAAGTAAATCAATGAAAAAATTTCTAAGTGTTTAACAACATTGGTAGTTCTAAGATGGCTGTGAAAGAGTTCACACTATTGTCGTCTTCTATCCAATAGACCAGTCTGTAAAAAACGGTTTAAATCGCAAATTACCGGAACAGGAATTTTAAAATAAGCATACCCGATCTTGGCTTTCCTAAGGCCCTTTTTTGTTATGGAAAAATCATTCCGATGAATTCACTCATGCATACACAATTCTACAATCCATGCAAATTATCATATGCTAGTAACATCCACCATTCATACCACATACATGCTTACACGTCATGCGTCTAATGTTCCGAGGAACTCATGCTTCCATTTATAATTCTACTTTTTAGTAAATTATCAAACGCAACTACATCCTTAACATTCTAGCATACGTGTCAAACATGTAACATCCACATCAATCATACATATTTGGTGACTGGTTTTCGGTTTTAAAATAATTTTAAACATTAGGGGCTGATTTGCAATTCATGCTTATATTCAATCACGCAAGCTTCTAGACATGAATCCTAGGCATTTTCAACCATCACAGCAAGTCTATTCTAGTGCGCATACCATATATTTAACCAGGGCTCCGCCCACAACATGTAATATCTAGCTAGCTTGACTCAGTCAAGACAACAGTTCTAACCGTGCATAAATATATATTGAATAATAAAAAATTACAATTCAGCCCACTAATTTAACCATTCCCAAAAACATGTATCTCCGAGATCCATCCCCATAATCGAAACAAGACATAAAGGTTAGCAACCCTATGAGCAATGTGTAGTCCATTTCGAGGTTAAAAAACATTTGGATTTTTTAACTTGACCTCCCTATTTTAATTGACTTGAATTCGGTTTAGAAAACATTTTTCGGTTCAGTCAATTTCAGAAAATCCGGTTCGGTCCGGAAAATCCGTTTCGGTCTGGTCCGGCAAAAATCCGGTTCGGTCCGGTTTAAATTTAAAAACTGGTTCGGTCCGAACCGGTCCAAGAAAATAGGGTTCGGCTCGGTTCAACAATCAAAACCGGTTCGGTTAGATCCACTTAATTACCCCGGTCCGACCCTATCCGAATAGATCGAACCGATTGAGAAAATCCGGTTCGGTTTTATTTCGTCCCGGTTTAACATATTGGACCGGCCCAATAATTAAAATTTAAAAGGTATGGCCGAAATGTTTACTTGTGGCCCAAGTAGGGTTTTAAATCTATTAAAAAAAGATTAAACTTAGCCACCAAGTAATATTAACTATTTAAAATAGTTTCCAATATTAAAATATATACATATATATTTTGGCACTAACAAACATATATATATTTATTGTTAAGATTCTATCTTTAAGATTAAATCAATCAACAATATATATATATATATATATGTAAATTTCGGCATAATATATAATATATATATTTTTTATTTATTGTCAATATCTTTAATATGGAAACAAATAACTTACAATATATTTTCTCAATCTTTTAGGTAACTAAATCTATCATTAATATCTTTAAACCTATTTAAATATTTAGATATATTGATAGTTATATATTTCTATATATTTTAATGTGAATCTTGTTCCTAATTATAGATATATTACCCTTAATTAAAAAAATTAAAATATGGTAAACAATATAATTTAAAAATCTGGCCGAAATTTATCCCTTGGTGATTATGAAATTTAAAAATTTTACCTTGTAATTCACCTAGGGTTTCGGCACAAACACTAAAAATTAGGAACAAGTGGTCAAATTTCAAGATCAAATTTTAATAAGATCTACAATCCAATGTTTGATTTTGATAATTTTTACATTTTTCTTGAAGATCATGAACATCAAATAAACCGAGAACATCATGAAAATTTCGGACCACCATTATCATAAAAATTCGAAAATTTTAAAATTCCTTTTTTTTAAAAAAAAATCAGTCCGAAAAAAAAATTTAAAATTTCAAGAACACCAATTTATCAAAATCATGAACTCCTAACACAGGCTCTGATACCACTGTTAGATTACGGGGAGTAATCACTACGGATACTATAAACAATGTACAATGCTAGTAATATCAATTACGCAGCGGAAGTTTCACACATACCTTTAAGAAGATTCGTAGACCCAAGATCTTCTCGATAGGGAGTTCACGATCCTCCTGTCGGGACCCGTAGAGGTTCTTTTTAGAGAAGCCCTACGTGGTGAAGCTCCACAGCAAAACCTCGGATCAATTCTTGGACATGGACAGATCTTTGGAGAGTTTGCTCGAAAGCAATTTGGCACACCTTCGGTGAGGTAAGGGTTCGACCGAACTAGTGTGGTGTGGGAGAGTTTTTCTCTCTAAGACTCTCTTGTGAGGGAATTATGATTAACCCTAAAATATTCCCTAACACCTCTTATTTATAGGAGGAGTAAAGTGGACAAAAGTCCACTTTACCCTCACTATAAGTTTCGGCCGGCCATAAGTATAGGAATGCCCAATTTTGGGTCTCTCATGTCAATTGAGATTTGGGTCTGGCCCAATTACCCTAATGTGACATTTACCCAAGTTCGTTAGGTAAACTATACATATTATGGGCTACCAATTACGGCGCCATCACCATATGCTTACACTTTTGTCAACTTAGAAACAGATAACTAATTAAATCTGAAATCAGGCAGAAAAAGTACAACAGTTAGCAACAAATTTTTACCAACTTGAACATTTTCAATTCCAGCAACTTTTGACTTAATCCCATTTGGCAATTGAACAAAAGAAGAAACGGATTTAAAAATTTTCATCCAATCAGATTTAAAACTCAGATGATGGGTAACACCAGTATCAACAATCCAATCCGAGCAATCAATAGAGGTTAAGGCAGAAGAAGTTATACATGCAGTGTTCGAAACAATGTTTGCTCGAGCATCAACCTCAGAGTCATGTTGAGATCTAACCATGCTGCGAGCAAGATGCTCCAGCTGCTCATTTGTGATCATCATAGGTTGATTCATGGAGAAAAGTGGGGCTGAAGTTGCACCACCACTTCCATCATTGCAAGGGACATCTGAATTGGCATCGATAACATCATTTGCTTGAGGTGTCCCGCCCGGACCCTGATTGGTACGGAACTTCCAACTAGACGGGTAGCCTTTCCTCTTGAAACAATGATCATAGTCATGACCACGAGCTTTGCAAAAATAACAGACCAAATTGAGATTCCTTTTCTGGCCCCTTGATTTGTTGGAAGAATTGTCAGAAGTAAAAGAGGGCTTGGAATCAACAATATTTGCCATAGACGCAACAGAAATACTTCATTGACGTTCCTCTTGGATCAAAACAGAGTAGGCTTGAGAACAGATGGAAGGACCTCCCTCATAACCAAATTGGTTCGAACATTCGAATATGAGTCATTAAGGCCATTAATAATTTGAAAGAGTTTGAGATTGTTGGCATGCAAAATGTGCTTTTGAAATTCCAGACAGCCACAGTTATGTAAATTGCTGGCATGCAATTTGAAAGAGTTTGAGATTGTTGGCATGCAAAATGTGCTTTTGAAATTCCAGACAGCCACAGTTATGTAAATTGCAAATGGCGTCAAACTCTTCCCACATAGTCCTTAGCCTTGAAAATTAAGTGGAAATAGATTCCACACCCTGCTGAGCCAGGCAGATATCTTTGTGTAACTGGAAAATCCTCGAGCCATTTACTTTGTGCAAACTTTCCTTTAAATCGTCCCATACAGAAAAAGCGCTTTCAGTATAAATTTTCCCAGACATAAGCTCACGAGAAACAGAATTCATGATCCATGCCAATACTAAAGCATTACAACGGTCCCATAAGGGATGAAGGCTAGGATCAAAATTCTCCTTCTTACATGCGCCAATAACCAAGCCCAGTTTATTCTTGGAAATCAAACAAAATCTTATTGCTTTGCTCCAAAAGCCATAATCCTCAGAACTGATTAATTTTTCAGAAACAAGTGACAGACCAGCCGAGTCTGAAGGATGAAGATAAAGAGGATGGTTGTGATCTATTTTCGGCTCCACTTCAACAACAATATATGTTGGAGCATCGCCATAATTGAGTTTAGAGGTTTCTTTCGGATTCTTGCTCGATTCAGACGTCATTTGAGTAAAGACAACTGAAGTTAATCAAAAATAGAATAGATCTACAAGAATCAGAGCAAGATTTTATAAGAAGAGAAGGAAAGAAAATCTTAAAAAAAAAAAGATCACACAAAAAGAATCCTCTGATTCTAATGAATCATCACAGGAAAATGGCATGCATGCATATAGGAGATCGCAAAATAGCAATGATCATCATCAACATATAACGATAAATGGTCAGCTAAAAACAAGAGTAGATCTGTAATGATGGAACCAAGTAAGCTAAGTAATCGTCACAGATCTACAACAACTAAATAGAGGTTGCGAGATCTACGAACAAACATCACATACAGGAATAGATCTGCTCTATATTCGAAAGAAAAAGGAGATAGGGACAAGAAAAAGTATAGATATGTGCTTAATCAAGCAAAAAAGGTCATCGCCATTAAGAACAAGTGTAGATCTGAACTTTAATCAATCAAATATTTGCGATTCTTTATAAAACTCTGGCAATGCTCGATATCGTCACGGACCTACAGCGATAACACAAAAATCGCAAGATCTACGAAAATACGAACACAAACATCACATGCAAAAGAGGATCTGCTTGAAAAAGAGGCAGAAGAAGAAAGTAATGACAAGAACAAGTGTAGATCTGTACTAAATCAAGTAAAAGAAAGCGAAAAAATGTTCGCAAAGTTCTTCAAACTTCAAGTAATGAATGTTATCGTCACAGATCTACAGCAACAACAAGAAGGTTGCGAGATCTACGAACATATAAACATAACATTACATGCAAGAAAAGATTCGTTTGAAAAAGATGATTCGTAAAACGAAAGATCGTTTTCGCAAATCAAAAAGGAAGATTCAAAGAGAATGAATAATATTTTACCACAACGAAAAGCAGAGAAGAGATCGTTGGATCACTAAGAACTACGTCGCTCTGATGCCATGTGAAAACTGGTGGCACGACGGAGTAACGACTGGAGAAACAGAAAAGTCGCAGAGAAACGAGAGTGAGAGACAGAGTGATATGGGGATCACTTGAGTTGCATTATTCATCAGATCCCATCACCCTATAGTTACTAAACCCTAGCAAAGTAATTAAAGATTGCGGTTCAATCTTTTAAAGTAAACAAGTTTGGTCCCAAATAAATTAATAAAGTTACAGATGGAATCAAACGGGCCATAGACAAAATGGGCCGACCAAAACGTAAAAGAAACACAAAATCTGGGCCAAGCCTTGACTGCTGGTCTGGGCTTTAAAATGTTCTACTCCGATATTATAATCGGCGTGTCAAGTCCCGACAATTCTTCGTGGGAGAACTTGTCTGGAGGAGGAACGAGTTCGTTCATCAAGATCGGATAAACAAGCTATCGCGGAAATGGGAGGCACCTTACAAGATCGTAGGAATGCCAGCCCCGAATGCGTACAAGCTAGAGGACCTTGATGGCAAGACTCTGAAACATTCCTTTAGTGGGGCACACTTGAAGAAGTATCATGTTTGATATTAAGTCGCCGCGAATGGTGCAAATTGTCTATCGATAAAGATCCGATGTAAGCCAGCTTTGAGTTGTTAATAAATAAAAGAAGTTGCTTTCGATCAAATTGCTTTTAGATTTATTCTAATTGTTAGTAAGACGTCCTGAAGGACGCGACAAAAAGCCTTTCGAGGTACGATAAAAGCCTTACGAGGTACGAGTAAGTCGCCTTTACGGCGCGACAAAAAGCCTTCAGAGGTACGGACAAAAGCCCTACGGGGTAGGGTACGAAAAAGCCCTAACGGGTCCGCATAAGTCGTCTATATGATGCGGCAAAAAGCCCTAACGGGTATGATCAAGTCGTCTGGAATGACACGATAAAAGCCCTAAGGGGTACAATTAAGTCGTCTAGATTGGCGCGGTAAAAGCCTTAAGGGGTGCAAAATAAATCATCTTAAGTGATATACAAAATTGCCTTGAAAGGCAGGGATGAGAAACCTTAAGTGGTAAAGTCCCGAGGAAAAAGTCGCGAAAGACATACGAAATTACATTAAGTAATATGGACGAGAAACCTTAAGTGGTGAAGTCCCGAGTAAAGCATCGGAAGGATGTACGAAGTCATCTTAAGTAATGCATCGGAACGTTTTAAGTAACGAATCTAAAGTTGCTTTTAATGGTGCAATGATTATCGAGACCAAAATAGATGGAAGAAATTTCTTATATAAAGGCTCAAAGGCCAAAAGGTTTCGATACAAAAGATAAGGAGGATACAAGGAGGAAAAATTACAAGGACTTAAAGAAATAGAGCATTAAGCTTGGTCCTTGTTGGAAGTTGGGTCCTCAGCAGCTTCGGAGGGAGTGGGATTCGGAGGGGCCTGGGCAGAAGGCTCCGCAGTCCGCGGAGTCGGGTCCACGGCATCAGCCTCATCACTCTCCGCGGGGAGGTTGAAGTACTTCTCCGCGATAGGGGCAAGGGTCTCGGACTTCTTGAAGTCGATGGAATCCTCGTATGCCGTGTAGAGCTCCTCGACGGCGTTGAACAGAACGTTCTCCACCTCAGTTTTGCAGAACCTCACGGCATCCGCTTGGAAATCATCGGAGTTCCGATACTCCTCGCGACCCTGAGCCTTAGCCTCAGCCAGCTTGGCAGAAAATTCAGCCCTCTCGGCCTCAAGTTTCGCCTTGGCCTCCGCGAGGGCTTCCGCGAAGACACCCTTCTCGTGGATGAGCTGCTTCTTCTCCGCCTCGTTCCGCCGCTGATCCTCCTGGACCATCCTCCGCTCCCAACGCAGGACGGCCTCGTGATCTTGAACCTGCTTGAGCAGGCCCTTAGCCATCTCGTCAAGGAGGGTCCGCTCCTTGGCTATCTTGTTCCTGGCCGCTACAGCCTCGTCGAGGTCCGCTTGGAGCTTGGCCAAAGCGTCGGGGTCCGACTTGGCTTGTGCCTCCTCCAAAGCACCCTTCAGAGCCAGGATGAAGCCGAAGCAGCGCTGCTGGTCCGCGGTTTCCTAAGACAAGGGAGAAAGAATTAAAATTCAATAATCGGAGGCAGGAACAAGGAAGGGAAGAATAAAGTAAAGGTAAAGTTTTACCTCCATCCGACGGATAGCCATAGCGCGGAGCTCCTCCTCGATGTCCTCCCGCGCCAAGAAGATTGGCCGCTTCAAGGCTGGAGGAATTGACCCTGCGAGCAGATGAAGGGCCAATTCAGGCTGAAGATCTCCCCGTTGGAGTGAGACCCCTTGGAGAGACTCGATCGGGTTCCAGGGAACCGTCTCCTGGTCGGGGGTGAAAATCTTGTAAAGATTTTCATCCACGGGGAGAGGAGGGATGACCCTGTAAGCTTCAGCCGGAGGAGCCACCTCGGTCGGAGGCTCGGGGGTCGGAGTGCGGAGCTCTGGAGGAGGACTCCGGGACACGTCTTCCACGGGGGGCCTCAGGGTGCTCCAACCTGGCTTACGGCGGGGAAGCAAACCACCTTCATTTAATTCCTTGGAGGAAGGGGAAGCCTCCAAGTTGGTCACCTGACGGACCTGAGCTTCCGTCGGGACATCCTCCAGCATCAACTCTTGCGGAGTCGCGGCCCTTGCTGGAGTGGCAGCCTTCTTCGGAGTAAGAGCCTCCGACGGACCTGCGGTGGCGGGACGAATAAAGTCAGGAAGAGTACCACGAGGGCACCAGATGATTTGGCGCTCGAGATGTCGGTTCTTCTCAAAGAAGTTGTAGTATCCCGCCTTGAGAACGCGGGGGGTTTCTCCTCAAAGGATATATCTGATTTCTCGAACCCGCGATTCCCGATCAGCGGGGATAAACTCCTTGGGAACCAGCTTCATATATTTCTTAAAGGCACGACGAACACGCTTACCTTCCTCGGTGGTAGTGACCCCGAAGGCTTGGTCTATCTCCTCCCTTCTGGCCCGCTTGGCCACGACCTGTTCTTCGGTCGGAGGGGCAGCAGAAGAGGAAGCTCCCTTTTTCAGCGACTTCCGCTTCCGCTTGGAGCCACCTTGGACGGCATCAGTCTCGCCCTGCTTCAACATGAGATGAGTCAGCAGAGATGCCTTCTTGGCTGCAAAAATGAAGAGACAAAGTGGTTAGAAGCATTACCCAGATGACCAAATCTTTGGAAACGGAATCGAGGAGCCGGACTCCGATATGAATCAAATCCTTCTCCACGAGCTTGTTGGCGTCGAGGGGAATGAAGGATTCCCCCCAACGATAGAGCTGGACCAGCTGGAGAGTGTTGAGGTCATCCTCGGTGTAGACCTCGAGCTTGGGGGCAGGGTCCGCCACAACCTCCCATCGGGGCCATGGGACAGAGCTGTTTTGGACGAAGAAGTAATACTTCTTCCATCCGCTATTGTCGGACCCTGAATCACGAATAAGCACCCGATCCTTGTGGAAATTCCAGGTTTCGCTATCCCAGCCGAAACGTGAAAGTTGCTCCTTTGTCCACTTGGGGAGTCGGGGGGAGAAGGAGCAAACACCAGCCTTATTACACTTCATTCCGTAGAAGGTGCAGAAAAGCAGCAAACTGTATGTCCACTGCTGGCGGAGGTACAGAAGCTGGAAAGCATTCCACACGCGGATGGCATGTGGAGAGAAGGTGCAGGGGTGTGTCTTGTAGAAGTTGCACATCTCCACCAGGTTCCCGCAAAAAGGGAATTGAATCCCAGCGTTTATCTGCCCGGTGGAGACGAACACTTCTCCCTCTTGAGGACGCGTGACGATATGTTTCCTCCTGGTGGTTGGCTGAGACTCGTAGGGGAAGCGGGGCTCCCAGTCCGAGGTAATGCAGCCTTCTCGGAGAGCATACGATTCGTCGATACATATTATTTGTACCTTATGTTGACGACTTTTTCCTTTCCAGGCCAACAGCGATTTCTTGCAGGTGGGTCAGTTGCTCATCGACCTTGGCGAAAAGTTATCTCTCGCATAGGGGCAGCTTGCTTCCCTGGAGTCGGAGGCCAAAGAAGTGCAGGGCCTTCGGGAAAAGGTGGCTCGCCTTGAAGGGGAGGTTTCCAGCCTTCAGAGGGTCTTGGGCACCATATCTGGGGAGCTCGATACCTGCAAGGAGGCTCTGAGAGCTAGTGGAGTTTTGGCGGCCGTGCTTGGCAAGGCATATCCTGATGCTGCCGTCTTCTCCAAAAATTTCCGTGCCCAACTGGATTCTCAGCGCGAAGAGAACATCGAGCTGAAGAAGAGGGTGGAAGAGCTCGAGGAGCCTGAGCGGAATGTTGTTGCCACTTACAAGGTCAGCTTGGCCTTTCAAACGGACGCCGCCGGGGCGAGCGGGCAGATGCTTCTCTCAGTTTTTGCTTCATTAGTGGCCGACCTTAGGGCCTTGGGCCCCGACCTGGACCTCTCGAGAGTGGCAGTTCTTCGAGAATATCTGCAGGAGGAAGCTAAAGCCAAAACTAGGGCTGATAGATAGATTTTAGCATAGACGCTTTTAATTTCCTTCTCGATATTTTGTAAACTCCTGTTTATTAATGAAGGATAATTTTTAGCAATCTTACATATGCTCGCCCTCTCTTGGGCTTTTCACCGTTTTCATAGATCTTTCAACGGACTTAATAGAAAACATACTCGACATTAGAACAATCATTAGGTCTCCATATAATCGAATGATTTTAAGGGTAATTCCCAAATATCTAACCTTTCTCTCGAGTTGTAGACTTCGATCGAATCGTCGCCGTACCTAGGCTTTGGTCGCCATTTGGGCACATAATGGTCGACAACCGATTTGTAGACTTCGATCGAATCGTCGCCGTACCTAGGCTTTGATCGCCATTTTGGGCACATAATGGTCGACCACCGATTTGTAGACTTCTCGAATCGTCGCCGACTGTATGAAGTCGAGGAGTCAGTGAAGACTGATCCTTTGTAGATGGAGACTTTCGGAAGTCGAGGAGTCGGTTAAGACCGATCCTTTGTAGATCTTCGCCGACGGTATGAAGTCGAGGAGTCAGTGAAGACTGATCCTTTGTAGATCTTCACCAACTGTATGAAGTCGAGGAGTCAGTGAAGACTGATCCTTTGTAGATCTTCGCCGACTGTATGAAGTCGAGGAGTCAGTGAAGACTGATCCTTTGTAGATCTTCGCCGACTGTATGAAGTCGAGGAGTCAGTGAAGACTGATCCTTTGTAGATCTTCGCCGACTGTATGAAGTCGAGGAGTCAGTGAAGACTGATCCTTTGTAGATCTTCGCCGACTGTATGAAGTCGAGTAGTCAGTGAAGACTGATCCTTTGTAGATCTTCACCAACTGTATGAAGTCGAGGAGTCAGTGAAGACTGATCCTTTGTAGATCTTCGCCGACTGTATGAAGTCGAGGAGTCAGTGAAGACTGATCCTTTGTAGATCTTCGCCGACTGTATGAAGTCGAGGAGTCAGTGAAGACTGATCCTTTGTAGATCTTCGCCGACTGTATGAAGTCGAGGAGTCAGTGAAGACTGATCCTTTGTAGATCTTCGCCGACTGTATGAAGTCGAGTAGTCAGTGAAGACTGATCCTTTGTAGATCTTCGCCGACTGTATGAAGTCGAGGAGTCAGTGAAGACTGATCCTTTGTAGATCTTCGCCGACTGTATGAAGTCGAGGAGTCAGTGAAGACCGATCCTTTTAGATCTTCGCCGACTGTATGAAGTCGAGGAGTCAGTGAAGACCGATCCTTTGTAGATCTTTGCCGACTGTATGAAGTCGATGAGTCAGTTAAGACCGATCCTTTGTAGATCTTCACTGACTGTATGAAGTCGAGGAGTCGGTGAAGACTGATCCTTTGTAGATCTTCCATAGAATTGTCGCCGTACCTAGGCTTTAGTCACCATTTTGGGCACATAATAGTCGACAACCGATTTGTAGACTTCGATCGAATCGTCGCTGTACCTAGGCTTTGGTCGCCATTTTGGGCACATAATGGTCGACAACCGATTTGTAGACTTCGATCGAATCGTCGCCGTACCTAGGCTTTGGTCGCCATTTTGGGCACATAATGGTCGACGACCGATTTGTAGCGAGTTTGAGGGTGGTGACATTGGAATGATGATTTCTTTATGAAGAAAGTAGATCGAAGGATCTTTTTTATTCATCAATTCCTGAATATTTCATCAAAAAAAGGAAAACTCGACATTAGTTATAACAAATATCTATCATAGAATTTGATTATGACTTCTCTGCTTGTCGTGTCGCGGCTTGATAACAATGTCGAGCCATGTTTTGGTCCCCCCGGCGATAAAGTTGATCGTTCCTCTTGGGGGGGGGGGGGGGTTGATCACGAGGAGGAGATCGAGATTCCTCCCTTGGGCTACGATTTCGCTTCTTCGGAATATTGGGGTTCTTTTCCACAAATTTTAATAATTTGCTCCTCTGGATAAGGGTCTCTATATCTTGCTTCAAGAGGGTATACCCATTTGTGTTATGCCCCCTTACCTGATGGTAGCGACAGTAAGCATTTACCTGGTGACCCAGCATGTTTCTTCTTGCCGGTGGCGGGTTAGTAAGGCGGAGCTTCTCCATTTCCTGAAGTACTACCGATACATTATGGGTAAGAGGAGTATATTTGGAGGGATAAGGATTAGTATCTCTCCTTATTCCTTGTCGATTCCCTGGTCGGAAGTCTCGCCCACGTCTTTCTTCCCTCCTAGGTGGTCGGGAAGCGGAGCCCTCCTCGATCTTGGCGGGTACCAGTTGTTTCTCGACTTCTTTGGGCAGCCCTTCATGCGACCTCTCTAGGTCGATGAATTTCTTTACTTTGATGGCGAGGGCGTCAATCCTTTGCACGGGCTTCATCACCATGCTGTCCTTCAGAGCTTGACTCTGCACTCTAAGACCCCTCCAGAAGGTCCGGATCATCTCGCCATCCGTGGCGTCCTCGTTCAGCTGTTGGAGTATCTTGTGAAACCTTGTGTAGTAGTTGGCCAAGGTTTCACCTGGGCCTTGCTCGATCTTGTCGAGGAAGTTCATGCTCTTGAGGCGCTTTCTCTGACCTATGTGTCCTTCAATGAACTTGGTTTTCAGCTCATCCCACGATTCTATAGAGTTGTCGGGGAGACCATAAAACCTAGTAGACTCCTCTTCCTTCAGCGTGGTTGGGAAGAGTGCTGCATAATGATCAGGCGTTGCCCCTCTTCCCAAGAGGGAGGAGTTGTGGGCGTTGATGTGGCGAACTGGGTCGCCTTCTCCGGTATAATCGTCGATGCTCCTCGCGAAGACTTGCGGGGGAACTCGAGTATTAAATAGCCTTTTGGTGAAGGGGTGAGAAGTATGATCACGAACGATGAGCAAATCGTTTGCACCTCGCCTTTTCTTCTCCAACAGTTCTTCAACCTGCCCTATTGTGAACAGGACAGGTTCCTTGCTCACCGTTTCGGCCTCAGGAGCTTTAGGGGTTTCTTTCTCCAGGGGATTCTTCTCCTGGATTTTCACACTGGAAGCTACTTCTTCCTTTTGTGAGGCCTCTCGGGTTGGCTCTCTTTTTTCTGGAACAGCCCCTGCCTGGGTTTCGTTCCAAAAAGTAATAAAGGCAGCTATTACCTCCGGAGGAACAGCCTGGGGAGCTGTCCTCGCATCTTCCAAAATTGGCAGAGATTTGGAATGGTTGAGGGTTTCATCGCCGCCAACACCATTAGATTGGGGTATTGGGGGATCGGCCTCGATGTGGTATGATCCACTGGTGGACTGCTCCTTTCTTCCACCGGAGTGTTGGAAATCTTGCTCTTTTCGGAAGCCATGACTTTTTTATCTGTTCCCACAGACGGCGCCAAATGTTGGGATCAAAATGACGTGGCCTCAAACTTCATGGAATGAACTTCTAGGCTTCGCCTTGGACGTAGCTCTCTCGAGGACTTGATTTCCTTCGGGAGACTTTTAAGGTCGAGCACCTAAAAAAGGGTGGGGATGGCCCCTGATTCCACTCCGAAGCTTAAGTTAGTAATGTATTTGAGAGTGTAATATATAAGTATTCAGAGCATATTGTTTTTAATTGAATAAGATAGGTCCCTATTTATAGGGAGAGTTACCGACTTTGTAGAGGTGGCTACTGGCCTCTGATTGGTTGCCTAGGGGGGGGGGGGCAATCAGCCCTTTGTGATTGGCTGATAGAAGCGGTTGTCAGTCAGCTGGTGACAATCAGGTCGCCACCTCATGTTTACTTCGGAGGAAGGTTTTCCTTTTAAGCAGGTGACAAGCAGGTCGCCACCTGTCTTTACTTTAAGAGGGAAGATTTCTTCTCGGAGATGGTTGGAAGCAGGTCGCCACCTGTCTTTACTTCGAGGGAAGGTTTCCCCTTGGAGACGGTGGGAAACAGGTCGCCACCTGTCCTCTGGAAGATTCTCTAAGTCTCCATAGTCGACCAATCATTCTTTTGAAGTCGACTTCTTCATGATTGGTAGTCGACCTTTTATCTCCAAATGGTTGGAATAAACAAGAAAGGTCGTCGACTTCTTCTCCTCGCCCTGAAAGCGTACTCGACCTGTCACCTGTAGGAAATCACCATAGACCAAGAACTTACATACATAGTCGGGTTTGTTTATAACCCAACAACAGCCATTTCTCAATTGTATCTGCCCTTCTTCGACACTCAGGACCGGTTTCTTTGGAATCACACAAAGAATGGTAGTTATTCCGTCAAATCAGGTTATCATCTTGTAAACTCGCATCTCTTGGAAAGAGAGCTAGGTTTGCCTTCGACAAGTTGTTACCAATCACAGAATTGCTAGTTCGCCATTTTGGTCGAGATTGTGGTCTGCCACGCTCTTACCCAAGATTCACATGTTCGTCTGGAAAGGGATTACGGGGGGTTTACCTTTTCGAGGGAATCTCCATCGTAGGCTTCCGTTCGTTGATCCAACTTGCCCCCTTTGTGGTGATGCTATAGAAACGTGGGACCATGTTATGTGGAAATGTGCTTTTGCTCGTCGAGTTTGGTTTGTCTCTAGTTTAGGGGTTAATCCTCTTACGAGTCATATATCCTCTGCCCGTGGCTTGCCAGAAGAGTCATTAGGTTCAGGAGTGTCTGGTCAGGACTGGTTTGTTTATAAGTGTTTAGTTATGTGGGATATCTGGCTTGAACGAAATAATGTAGTTTTTCGCGCTAGACTACCTGATGTGTCGTCTGTAATGTTTTTCATTTCTTCTATCTGTAATGATAACCGGGTTGCTCGTGTGCCTGTTTCAGAGCCCTCGCGGGTCCACTACGGAGTCCCAGAACTGATTCGTCGTTCGTCGATTCCCCCCAATTGCTGGTTAGTTATTGTGGATGGAGCGGTTCGTGGGGGACGATCGAAGGTTTATGGAGCTGCTGTTCTTTTGAGCCCGGTTAATGAAGTTTTTGCTATTTCCATTCCGTCTGCACTTGGGGATGATCCACTTTTTGCTGAAGGCTTGGCCTGTAGGACTGGTCTACTCCTGGCACAACGGTCTAACCAGAATATTCGCTTCTTACTTTCTGATTCTTCGGTTGTGTTAGAAAGTGCTTTGACCGCTCCTTCGGATTCTCCGTTGTCTTTGTTTGGACTTATCTCTGATGTTCGTACCTTGCTTGTTAGTTTACCTTTTTTTGTCGCTTTGTAATGTTAGACGGTCTGTTGTCTCTCGTGCACATGGCTTGGTTACTAGGGCGGCCAACATTGATGTGATTGGAACTTGGTTTTATCCAAGTATACCCGGTTGGCTAGCTCAGTAGTTGTTTCTTTTTGCGTACTGCTGTTAAATTAATATATATATGCATCGTTCTCACTAAAAAAAACCAATAATAAGCGTTAAACGTTGTAATATTATAAAATTCTTGTTGTGTAATTTATTTTGATAGTTAAATGTATAGATAATATTTACATAATAATAGTAAAAGATAATAGTGATATTCTATAATTATTAACCTGTTAAATGGGTAATTATTTTTTATTATATTTATATTTAGTGGTTTAAGACAATAATAACCGCTTCTAACCTTTTTTATTCTAGGAATGCCGCACCATTATGCGGTGGTACCGAAACGAGGTTCCTTTATCCGCCAGCAGCTTCAGATGTGTCAGCGGACCAGAAGGGCCACTGCTAGGGATGGCAACGGGTCTCGGGGCCCCGCTGACCCGCGGGGCCCCGACCCGGTTTTGACCCGCCGACCCGCGGGTCACGGGTCGGGTCCGGGCGGGTCGGGCTCGGGTCGGGGCGGGTCCGGGTCTAGAGACCCGGGGCCCCGTAGACCCGCCCCGAAATCCATATGTATATAATTTTTTTTTTTTAAAATTTTTTTATGTTAATATGATCTAACATTTAATAAAAAAATATGGTTAATATAGTACCTACATAAATAACATGGACCAAATAGATTTATATTTAGATTATTAGGATTTGTTAATTTGGTGTTTGTATTTAAATTTGTATTTGTAATGAATTTGATGTGTTTGTTGTTTATATTTGATTGATGTTAGATTTATGTTTTGAATTTATATATAATGTAATATTTTGACAAAAAAAATTGTATTTAATATTGAAAAGTTTTAAAAAAAAAAATTTGTTCATATGACGGGGCGGGTCGGGGCCCCGCGGGTCGACCCGCGGGATTGTTGACCCGACCCGACCCGACCCGAAAGGCCCATTTGGCCGGGGCCGGGTCAGCCAGGCCGACCCGCGGGGCGGGTCCGGGGCTGCAAAAACCCACCCCGACCCGCCCCGTTGCCATCCCTAGCCACTGCTATCCTTACGGCCTCGGACAACTCACTAAACCTGATCTGACAAGAATAGTCCCAAGAAACAACTACTAAGGTAAGAGAAGGTTCTTGTCCTCCACACCTGTCCTCTTTTTTTTGCACACTATTTACATAACAAAATCACGGTGAATTTCCATTAAAGAATTCGGCACAGCTAAGATTTTATCTCTCAATATTTCGTCTCAGTTGTATTCCTGACTTAAAATACTGGTACTAATTTTGGCCAATATGTGTTTATTTACTAGAACCAAGCATGCATACATACATCACAATGGCATTTGCACACAATACGGCACATCAAAACCCACAAAGTATAATATTATATAATAAATATACATCACCCCAGCCCAGCCCAGCCCAGCCCAACCTGATTGAGTATTCATTCAGTCGTACATCTCAACATCATCAACCTCCTCAATCCTCATCTTCTTCACAGCTTGAGTAGCATCACTCTTGACTCCATTCGGAATCTGAATTAGCACATCTGATTTCTGTCCTGTAGTCGCATTCACCATCCCTCCATTCTCAACCTTGTATCCCAAGTTATCTCCACTCACCCCTGCATCAATATACACTGTCGAGTTTTCATCTATTTCTTCTCTGATTAACATCTTTGACAGCTCCGTCACAACATTCTTCTCCAGCCATCTTCGTATCGGTCTTGCTCCATACGCCTGCAAACAATCTTGTTAAAACCAAACCAAAACTACTCTCAACATCCCAAGTATAGAGATTTAAAAAAAATATAAGCACTTACAGGATCATAGCTCTCAGCCAAGACATAGTCCAGGGCTGCATCTGTGACAGCCAAGGCAATACCTCTCTCGGCAAGACGACTAGCCACATCCTTCATCTGCAGTCGAGCCACCTTTCTCAATTGGTCATGTGACAGAGGATCAAACACCACTATCTCATCCAGCCGATTCAGTAGCTCAGGCCTAAAGTGTTTCTTCACCTGTTGCAACAATCAACATTATTTAGCTTAGATCCCCCCCCCCCCCCCCCCCCCCTCTACAAAAAACAAAAAACCCACATAAAAAATCGCAACTTTCCTACCTCCTGCATGACCCGATCACGTGCAACTTGCATCGTGACCTTGCCCGTGAGACCTGCCAGCAAAAATTCAGCCCCGAGGTTGGATGTCATGATAATGACAGTGTTTCTAAAATCTACTGTCCTGCCTTGTCCATCTGTTAATCTTCCATCATCCAGAACTTGAAGAAGAGTGTTGAATACAGAAATATGTGCCTTCTCCACTTCATCAAACAACACTACACTGTATGGCCGTCTCCTGACAGCTTCAGTGAGCTGCCCACCTTCTTCGTGCCCGACATAACTGTAGAGTATACACCAAAATACCAGTCAGTAACGGTATAAACAATCGATGAGTCCGACGACTAGACTAGCTAGATTTAGATGTATATATAGATATAGATACTTACCCAGGTGGAGCACCAATTAGTCTAGAAACAGAGTGCTGCTCCATGTACTCCGACATGTCAATTCTAATCAGAAGATTCTCATCGTCGAATAGTTGTTCCGCAAGAGCCTTCGCAAGTTCAGTTTTACCGACACCTGTGGGTCCCAAGAACAGGAACGACCCAGTTGGCTGCTGGGGCCTTCCAAGACCGGCTCTCGACCTCAGCACGGCTTCTGCCACAGCACTAACTGCCAGATCCTGACCAACAACTCTCTGGTGGAGCCGATCAGCAAGACCAATCAATCTCGCCTTCTCATTTTGACCGAGCCGAGTTACTGGAATTCCAGTCCAGCGACTCACCACCTCAGCTATTTGCTCGGGCCCAACTGTCTCAGTCAGTAACAAATTTTCATCTGTGGTTCCTTCGAGCCGGGCAATGGCTGCTTCCACTTCTTGGATCGCTCCATATTGCAGATCTGCAGCTCTAGCAAGATCATACCTTCTATGAGCTTCCTGAAGAGCGACCTGCAGCTCTTCCCTCTTTAGCTTGAGCCGCCTGATCTCATCAATTCTCTCTTTCTCCTTATTGTATTTCATCCTAAGTGGCTGCAACTTATCCCTCAGATCATCCAACTCTTTTTGCACCTGAAACAGCCAATAATTGTTTAGTCTACTGAATGAAAGCTACAACTTGATGTTTATATTTATGTGCTGCCCAAATAATCAGTTAGGAGCTGTTCTGTTCATACCTCAGCATGCCTTGCTTTGCTGGCCTTGTCCTTCTCCTTCTCAAGGGCATGAAGCTCTATTTCCAGCTGCATCCTCTTCCTCTCAAGATTATCAATCTCCTCGGGCTGACTATCAAGCTGCACCCGCACATTTGCACAAGCCTCATCCACCAAATCTATTGCTTTGTCGGGAAGATGGCGCCCTGAATATATTGAACACACAAATTAGCATACTTAGAGGTTACATAAGGACATATATGTTGTTCATATAAGGTACATACAAGACTCTGAAACTGAGAACAAGGGACATACCAGTTATATATCGGCTCGAAAGCTGTGCAGCAATCACAAGGGCTCGATCTTGAATACGAACACCATGGTGACCCTCATACTTCTCCTTTAGCCCTCGGAGGATGCTTATGGTATCGGGCACACTGGGTTCTGCCACATAAACCTGTTGAAATCGCCTCTCAAATGCAGCATCTTTCTCCACATATTTCCTGTACTCCTCGAGAGTAGTAGCTCCTATACATCGGAGCTGTCCTCTTGCAAGCATTGGCTTGAAAAGATTGGCAGCATCCATCGACCCTTCTGTCCTCCCAGCACCGAGAACAAGGTGGATCTCATCAATGAACAGAATCACTTTGCCCTCGGCTTCTTCTACTTCTTTCAACACTGACTTCAATCTTTCCTCAAACTCTCCTCGGTACTTTGCTCCAGCAATTAGAGCACCCATGTCCAGAGCAATGAGCCTCACATCAGAAAGATTGCTTGGGACATCTCCTCCCACAATTCTCTGTGCTAGGCCTTCCACAACAGCAGTTTTTCCCACACCAGGTTCTCCAATAAGAACTGGGTTGTTCTTGGTCCTTCTAGAAAGGATCCTAACAACCCTCCTGATCTCTTCATCACGCCCAATTACAGGATCAAGTTTACCTGCCTGCTCAACTAGATCGCGACCGTAGGTTTTCAATGCTTCAAAGGTCGTGTCTCCACTAGCACTCTCCACTTTCCTCTTCCCATCTTTACCACGAAGCTTCTCAATCACAGATTTCACCATGGAACTGGAAACCCCAACCTCTTTCAGCAGATCACCTATTTGAGAATCTTCCAGAAGACCAAGAATCAACTGATCAATGGCCAAATGAGTATCACCCCGAGTTTTCTGAGCGGCTTGTGCTCTCCTTATCGCCTTGATCAGTGTGGTGCTTGCTGGAACATCTTCAGGAGCTGGGCTCTGCGATGGAAGCTTTTTCAATGACTGATTGAATACTCTCAGTGCAGCTTTTGCAGCCTCTTCACCTCCAGCATTGACGATTGCTTGGCTGAAAATCCCAGAAGGATCGGCAATCAAGGCCACAGCAACATGGAGAGGAGTGAACTGGGCGTGGCCAGCGCTTGTTGCTAATTGTTGAGCCGCACCAAGAGCTTCAGCTGTCTTGTTGGTGAACTTGTCAAGATTCATTTCAGATTCGCCCTAATATTAAAACTTCCTGTTGCAAAATACATAAACTCTGGCTTAACAGATTGCACTCAAAACATTGATCGAAAAAACGAAAACTGTATACACATATGTGAAGATGATCCATTTAATTAAAACGCATTAGACAACCAGATCGTCAACAATTCAAATTACGAAAGTTTTCATGCAATTTCTACTCCAATTGTTCCCTGAAAACCTACACATCAGTTCGATGAATATAACAACAATTTTCATATTCGTCCACAGAGTCAGGAGCCACAAAAACCACTAAAGTCGATCGAAATATAACAACAAGAGGCAAATATTGACACTTTCACTTAAACATGCAATATGTACAAAATCCTATAAACAGCAATTAGTGGTCTGATTCCTAAAATTCATTTCCAGAATTGGAGTTGAACATAAACGATAGACTCTTGGCTGGCGAACCAAACAGCTAACCAAAACATAAGCGGAATGTGGAATGCGGAAGCACTTGGGCAATAGAGGAGAGAGCTTACCTCGAAAGTTGACGAAACCGCTTGTCGAATCACGAAAGAACTTTCTACAGTGAATGGAATCGAGTAGTTAGTTAATCGCTTGAAGAAGGCTTGCTGTATCTGATTTCAGGTATTTGACATGGCGGACGGAGGAGGTTTCCCCTTTTATTAGGATCCATAGACAGCTCTGGAAGAAAGTCGATAATTGAGCTAGAAACTACTAGATTCTCCTTTTCACGCTTTATATTCAGTTATTATTATTATTATTATGTTATGAGAAATGATAGGAACGGCAGTGTTTTGAAAATCGGACCGGAGGTCGGACCGGGAACCGGACATATCATCGGTCCGGTCTAGCAAAAGATGGTTATGCACGTTTGAACCGGTTCAACGGGAGAAAATCCGGACGGACCGGGTTAGATCGGTAAACCGGCACCGGTCCGACCGTGCATTCCGACACACTAATAAAAATTTACCACGTTTAAGGACCAGAAAGTGTCAGTTTTCTTTGTTCACGCTCTCCTTTATTGGACACATTTATCATTTCTTTAGCCAACACTGTACATCATGTACTACCTAAAACTAGGGCCGGCGATGGTGAGGGTATGGTGCGAATAGCATTAATACCATAACCATACCATATTTTTTTCACTCATACCATAAACATAACCATAACCATAACCACTGCGGTTATGATTCTTCATAACATAACCATAACCACAACTATGGTTTTTCACCACGATTAAACCATTTAACCACAATCATTCAAACTAATACAACATCATTGTTTCATACAAGAAAAATAAATACAAATTCATTGTTTCATACACGAAATCCAAATTAAACATAACTTCATTGTTTTACTCAATTAAAAAAACACATCTTCAATTAGCTATCACTTGCGATTATCGATTTCTCATTCGCCATCACTTACAATCGTGTTTTACCTAATAATAAGAAATATAGACAAAAAAATGGCGGGTGGGAAAGGGAACGGAATAAGAATTATAATATTTGAATAATAATTGAAGTATTAATAATGTATAAATATAACAATATAGGTATTAGTAATATATATATATATATATATATATTAATATTATATATACAGAGGTGATGGTTATAACCGCGGTTATAGACTGAATACCATAACCACAACCATAATCATTGCAGTTACAAGATTCATCACCATAACCGCCCCTCACCATAATGGTGCGGTTAACCATTGCGGTAAGTGGTGCGAATAACCATAGTTATTTGATTTTCACCGCATCATTGCCGGCCCTACCTAAAACCCTCTCTCTAATGATAAATTGACCTATAAATATTGGTCAGACACTAGTTCGATGGCCATTTGTAAGACATGTTTTTTTTTGGGTTAATAACTAAAAAACTGTCCAATGTTTACCCTATGTTAAAATTAGGTGTCTGAAGTTTGAAATGTTAAAATGGACTGTCCCAAGTTTCATTTTTGTTGAAATTTGGTGTCTTTGTGCGTCTTTTCATCTTCATTTCATCAACCCACCAACCCACTCATAATCCATCACTCTTTACTTTTCACAAAAGCGTCAAATTTCACCTAAAAATTGAACATTAAAAAAAAGTTTCTAGAAGAGTGGTGTAGAGCCATTTTCCAAGGATAATAGAACGAGATTTACTTGGCCGGATGTGACCAACTTTTTAGTTGACGGTCCCGGCAAGATGACGAGAAGAGAGTGTGTATGAGAGCTCGAATTTGACAGACGGTTTTGTCGGAATTGACTTCTCTAAAGTAATCACACCGAGACACCAAATTTCAACAAAAATGAAACTTGGGACAGTCCATTTTAACATTTCAAACTTCAGACACCTAATTTTAACATAGGGTAAACCTTGGACAGTTTTTAGTTATTAACCCTTTTTTTTTTATGAAAGTCGAACTTTATTGAATAAGAACTATTACAAACTATAAATAGGAAAATATCCACTCTGGAGAGATTTGTTAACAACCAATACCCGACCTAGTAGAGCAGGTCCTAACAGAACAACAGAGACAGCTACAACAGAGTAATGCACAGAAATACAACTAAACGCAAATAGACTAAAACAAGATAACAGATTAACAGAAAGAATGACCCCGGGCAAAGGATAGAAGCTTGGAGATGAGGAATCTACCTGATACAGCGGCATCCGTAGCCCTTCGGAGGGTAGAAGAACCTTCCTCAAGGGCGACATAGCTAACAGAGGATTTGCACACTAGAGCGTATTACCCGCACGGCGCGCGGGTGATTATTATATATAAATTATAATGTGCTATCCCGTGAAGAGTAACTTGTAAGGTGAAATTAATATAATAATATTACATTTTTTTAACGTGTATAATATTATCTGCAATCAGCTCACACAAAAGATACTTAAAAAAGTATTAAATCAAGCCAGATCAATTCTTTGAGCTACAAAATGCCTTGCTATCTTTATTAGCAACAGCTGCAGCAAGTTCTACGGTTAATACCCACTTTCTACTTCTTTTTTGATATATTGACATTACTTTAGCAATTTCGGGCCGGGAGCGTTAAGGTTAAAGCCCTCTCCAAGGCGGGCGTCTCCGGTGGGTTTCGACCTCGGGTCGCCCACGGAAACGCAACTAACTTTACCAGTTGGTCCAACCAACCCTAAACCCACTTTCTACTTCAAACTTGTAAACATCAAAGTCTTTACACTTACAGTGAAAGAGGTTTGCAACTGTAGAGAAGTTTGATGTTTCTATAAGTAATATGGATTATTGACTAAGTGATTAAATATCATAAATAAGAAAGGAATTGCTGTTGTATTGTTCTTTGCTTGAGCATCTCCATAGTCATCATGATGGATTTGTCTACTCCCTCACTGCCTGCAAGGTCTACCAATTTATTAAAAAATTATGTGAAAATATTACGCATCAATAATAGTACAGCTGCATGAGGCATTATTCAAGGATGCATACTGTAGAGACTCCTATCTCAAAGGGTAAAATCCTAAGAGTAAAGCATACAACATTAAGCAAACAACTAATCATGGATAGCTATCATATACTATAATTAAGATACTGATAATCATATATCTTCATCTTATTATTGGGTGGATCCGATAAGCTTAGAATCAATGAAAAATGAGTAAGATAATAACAGAAATTTCATGGAATACCACATTCAGGAAATACCAAAGCCCATCCCAATATTCTGGACATGCAAGCAATGTGAATATATTGTTTACACAGGCTATGTAATCCAGCAGATTTATAGAGTGTGAAAGTGAAGAGGAAAAGCTCTAATTACTTACAACTTTTCAACTTCTCTTCCATGTAATATTGGGCATCACTGCACACCTCAGACTTTGGTTCTACTTACTATTATTATCTAGAACTATGTATCCTAAACTTGGAGTCACACATGATGCATTTCTTGCAATATACTGAATCTGGCAATTTACCACATGGCACAATATACCTCAAGTTCACGGTATACCATATTTTACTAATACATTCATTGAATATGTTCCTCATTAGATAACATAACTAAACAAATATAATCAAAAAATTCAGCTCACTCAAATAAACAACCAACATGGATAAAACCAAAATGAAATTGAAGTGTTGGATCAAAGATAGTACCATATTATGAACATCAACTACACCAGAAGAGAAGAAATCTGTGGTTTCACTATATAAGGAAGGGAGCAGTTAGACTTTTCTAGCCGTAGTATCAACCCTTACTCATGAAAATCATCAACCTGAAGTATATAAAAATGCATCAAACATAGAAATTATCAGGAGATGAGCAAGCAACAAACTCCAAATCATTAACTGGGAAATTAAACACTTGAACAAAACAAAATTACGGGGGGGAAAAACATGATTTAGTAGTTGTTCACTCAGTAGTTCAATGAGATTCAATCGTAAGAAATCAGATACTTAGTTGCAGTTAGAAGGAAAGCATCTGCACCTTTTACTCGAGCACTATAGCTATATACCATGCATATATGATGAATTCTTCACAAAACAGAGGACACTGCAAAAAAAATCTACATCAGAACCACAAATTCTAAATTAAATGCAACAACTTTTCTATATACCAAGTACTTTTGAGTAAGTACCATCACTCCTGAATTTCTTATGGCCCTGACAGGACAAAATTTGTTTCCCAAACATAAGTTTCACATTCAATCTAGTCCTACTTCTAACTTCTAAATAATATAGATGTTCAAACACGGTGAATGAATCAAAAATAAAGAACGGATCCAAGTTCCTCAGTTCACTCCTGCAAAAACTAATACCCATAAATTAGAATATGAATAAATTATGAATCACTTTAATGTTGACTTCTTGAAAAATTATCTAATGAAAGAAAGAATCAAAAGTCAACATACAATAAAATCAAACTCTAGGTCAAGTTTGATGATAAACAGAATTGAGGTACATGAGCAAACTCCAATCTACCACTTTTCATGGAAACAACTCTAGTTAAGCTCCTGTAAAACAATGAAAATATTGAAAATGGAGCAGTTGCTGATTTTATTCTCATCTCACCTAAACAACACGGATAATTAATTAAAGCATGAAATTAAGTAAAACCAAGTGCTAAAGGGATAAAATCAGCGTGATACTTACCAATCCATTCTCTGTGCAAGTAATGACTGTAAATTTGTTATCGTTGCTGTAGTGAGCCACACAAACATATACAAATCGAACCAATAAACAAATTCATTTGGAATCGAACACAGAACGCGGAAATCAAATACACAACGAATATAATAGACATTGCAATGCAATACCTTTGCTTTCTTATCATGCTGAATTCAATCACGCATCATTTATTGCACTTGAAGAAGTTTACAGTGGTAGGAAGTATAGGCAGAAAAGTGATTTACACGGAGAGAAGTCTATAGTAGTCGAATAAATTTATTGTACAAAAATGGATAAAATCCATTCAACATACCTCTTGGAACCCTAATCGGTTCATTTCTTCACGTGCCGCTTACTGTCCCGAAGCTTCCTTCGTCGTGCAATGCTTGTGCAATGAATCTGTCGATCACAGCCACCGGCAATCAACCCAGCCGGAAAACAGTGGCCAGACGAATAAACCCAGTCGGAAAACAGTGGCCAGACGATTGATCTCTATTTTATAGCGGAATCGAATCGAATCACCTCAATCTTTCTTCTCTTCTTCTTCTCTACTTGAAGAATCTGAAAGTTTCTGACTTGATGAACCTATAAATAAATGAAGGCTGCGAAGGATGTTCGATGAATCCAGCAAGGAATTGAATTGTAACGCTTCGTAGATGGGTTTAGTCTCTTCGATTCTCGTTCTTCTCTCAGCGCAGATAATAATTTCTCTCTCACTATTGAAGAACCCTATGGAACGAAAAAACGAATTGAATTCGTTCTTCATCGTCTCTTCAGTCATCTCAAATTTCTGCTTCTCCTCCACTTCCTTCGGTACAATTTACAAAATACAAAGCAACCAATTTGAGTAACCCTCAGCTCCTGGTTAAGCAAGTTTTTCTCTTTCCATCTAAATTTATATTTTATATGACCATTTTTATAATTTAACTTTAACATATTTTATTTTTCACAAAATTTTATTATTTTTTAATCTTATAACTATACATCTAATTTCCTTAATTTTCAAAAAAAAAATTATATATTTATTCTATTATATTTCAGTTTAGATTCAATTGTAACAATGTAAAATTTGGAATGTAAAGTAGAAAATAGAGATGATTAAAAATAAAATAAATCTAGTCCGGTAATAAGCTTTACAACTTTTAAGTAAATCTAATTTGGGAATTCACTCTCTGGATCTTGGACAGTCACACCCATCAATCAAATCAGACTTCTCATTAACCTAAGATTGATCTTAAATATACATTACATGTTAAGTGTTTTAAAAAAAAAATTGTGATTGATAGTTTGATATATCACATTCGTTCGATTCACTTTTACGTCCAAAATCGACATTAAAACAGACGAAACGAAATCACATGACCTGCACGTGATAAATTTTTAGTAATAAATCCGATACATAGAACAACTAACTGAAACGAATCTAATACATAAGACAACTAATCGCAACAAAAACCTATGCCACGTAGTTTTGTTCGATTAGTTTTAACGTAAATTCATGATTGAAAAAGTGAAACGCAACAAACTTGATACTTGAAACATGCAATTGCAGAAGAAAAAAAAATCGAAACTCGCAATATGACATTGCTTTTATGTTCCTAAAACTAATTTTAATCGAAACTTCAAACACATGAATGACAAATAGCGACAACGAAAAAAATTTCCCGCCCGCCGAACAAGTCGATACAGGTTCAATCACTATTATTATAACAGAACTAAGAGTGCACTGAATAGCAGAGAGAAACCTTGGGGAGTATTTCAACAATCTTAATCATCATCTCTTAAGTATATCTATCTATCTAGGACTAAACTATGGAACGGCCGCTGCTTCAAGCGGCCTAATTTCCACCAATTAGAGGCATGTATTTAATGGCAAACTTGTAAATAACCAAAAAAGTGAAAAAAAATGCGGTTTAGTGGTTTTTGTCACATCATATCACATCAATTAAGTGAATTAGACCACGGTTCGAAGATTTATCCAGACCGGATGTGAAGTTTTAAGTGACGTTTGAACTTGCCGTTTACTATACGTTCCGTTTTGGATCTGTAGTCAGTCCAGTTTGACGGAGCTTCAGACAGGTACGGAGCTATATAAGGTCCAGAAGGGGCAATTGCCCCTCCTGAACTCCATGGATGCTCAAATAGATACTTATAAGTTTTTGATAAAAATTGACTTGCTTAAGTTTGCCCCATCTGAAAATATGTGATAATGTAAGAGATTACTTGCTTGTCCTTATGGTCAGATTTTGAACTACAATGAAGAAAACAAAAATGTTGTTATTTTTGTTCTTCCGCCATTGATGTTGTTCTCGTGGTTGATGAGGAAGATGAAGAAGATAAGCAGGAGAGAGGGACAAAATCTTCTTTTCCCTTTTCTTAATATTATTTTTCAATAACTGTACCAAAAAGTAAGAGAGATAAAGACTCTTCTTTACCCATTTATTTAATATATATATATATATATATATTTAAGATGAAGAAGATAAGCAGGAGAGAGGGACAGAATCTTCTTTTCCCTTTTCTTAATATTATTTTTCAATAACCGTAGCAAAAAGTAAGAGAGATAAAGACTCTTCTTTACCCATTTATTTAATATATATATATTTATATTTTCATGACTGTGCAAAAGTTATATTACTATTTATTAACTGCAGTAGTTCTATTCTAGTATAATTATGTTCAAATTTACTAAATTCTCTTTTAAATCACCGATTCTAGCCAATAATTTTTTTCTATTCACTTATACTGATGTATACCTTAGGCATTATTTGGATAAATATATATTAATAATATCAAGTTATTTTTTTTCCAATTATTTTAGGGTATCAATTTATATGATTATATTATATATTATAATAGTAATGATAAGGAATATAATATTAAAAAAATTCAACCACTAAGGCATAGTGGAAATACTAAACCCCTAGTCAAGTTTACTATAAACCTTATTCATACCCTAAATGAAAACCACCACCAGAGTAAATAAAAAAATAGACATTTAAATAATTAATTAATATTATGGAATATAATTCATGCACATAAAATAATATTAGTTGCTACTGATTTCATATATCAATTGGAACAAATATAATAGAATTAAATATTAAATTTTAAAAAAATTCAACCACTAAGGCATAGTGAAAATACTAAACCCCTAGTCAAGTTTACTGTAAACCTTATCCATACCCTAAATGAAAACCACCACCAGAGTAAATAAAAAAATGACATTTAAATAATTAATTAATATTATGAAATATAATTCATACACATAAAATAATTTTAGTTGCTACTGATTTCATATATCAATTGGAACAAATATAATATAATTAAATATAATTTAAAAAAAAAAAATCAACCACTAAGGCATAGTGGAAATACTAAACTAGTCAAGTTTACTGTAAACCTTATCCATACCCTAAATGAAAACCACCACCAGAGTAAATAAAAAAATGGACATTTAAATAATTAATTAATATTATGGAATATAATTCATGCATATAAAATAATTTTAGTTGCTACTGATTTCATATATCAATTGGAACAAATATAATAGAATTAAATTTTAAATTTTAAAAATAATCAACCACTAAGGCATAGTGGAAATACTAAACCCCTAGTCAAGTTTACTGTAAACCTTATCCATACCCAAAATGAAAACCACCACCAGAGTAAATAAAAAAATGACATTCAAATAATTAATTAATATTATGAAATATAATTCATACACATAAAATAATTTTAGTTGCTACAGATTTCATATATCAATTGGAACAAATATAATAGAATTAAATATTAAATTTTAAAAAAAATTCAACCACTAAGGCATAGTGGAAATACTAAACCCCTAGTCAAGTTTACTGTAAACCTTATCCATACCCTAAATGAAAACCACCACCAGAGTAAATCAAAAAATGGACATTTAAATAATTAATTAATATTATGGAATATAATTCATGCACATAAAATAATATTAGTTGCTACTGATTTCATATATCAATTGGAACAAATATAATAGAATTAAATATAATTTTAAAAAAAATTCAACCACTAAGGCATAGTGGAAATACTAAACCCCTAGTCAAGTTTACTGTAAACCTTATCCATACCCTAAATGAAAACCACCACCAGAGTAAATAAAAAAATGGACATTTAAATAATTAATTAATATTATGGAATATAATTCATGCATATAAAATAATTTTAGTTGCTACTGATTTCATATATCAATTGGAACAAATATAATAGAATTAAATATTAAATTTTAAAAAAAATCAACCACTAAGGCATAGTGGAAATACTAAACCCCTAGTCAAGTTTACTGTAAACTTTATCCATACCCTAAATGAAAACCACCACCAGAGTAAATAAAAAATGACATTTAAATAATTAATTAATATTATGAAATATAATTCTACACATAAAATAATTTTAGTTGCTACTGATTTCATATATCAATTGGAACAAATATAATAGAATTAAATTTTAAATTTTAAAAAAATTCAACCACTAAGGCATAGTGGAAATACTAAACCCCTACTCAAGTTTACTGTAAACCTTATCCATACCCTAAATGAAAACCACCACCAGAGTAAATAAAAAAATGGACATTTAAATAATTAATTAATATTATGGAATATAATTCATGCACATAAAATAATTTTAGTTGCTACTGATTTCATATATCAATTGGAACAAATATAATAGAATTAAATATTAAATTTTTAAAAAAAATTCAACCACTAAGGCATAGTGGAAATACTAAACCCCTAGTCAAGTTTACTGTAAACCTTATCCATACCCTAAATGAAAACCACCACCAGAGTAAATCAAAAAATGGACATTTAAATAATTAATTAATATTATGGAATATAATTCATGCAGATAAAATAATATTAGTTGCTACTGATTTAATATATCAATTGGAACAAATATAATAGAATTAAATTTTAAATTTTAAAAAAATTCAACAATAAGGCATAGTGGAAATACTAAACCCCTACTCAAGTTTACTGTAAACCTTATCCATACCCTAAATGAAAACCACCACCAGAGTAAATCAAAAAATGGACATTTAAATAATTAATTAATATTATGGAATATAATTCATGCACATAAAATAATTTTAGCTGCTACTGATTTCATATATCAATTGGAACAAATATAATATAATTAAATATTAAATTTTAAAAAAATTCAACCACTAAGGCATAGTGGAAATACTAAACCCCTAGTCAAGTTTACTGTAAACCTTATCCATACCCTAAATGAAAACCACCACCAGAGTAAATAAAAAAATGGACATTTAAATAATTAATTAATATTACGGAATATAATTCATGCATATAAAATAATTTTAGTTGCTACTGATTTCATATATCAATTGGAACAAATATAATAGAATTAAATATTAAATTTTAAAAAAAATCAACCACTAAGGCATAGTGGAAATACTAAACCCCTAGTCAAGTTTACTGTAAACCTTATCCATACCCTAAATGAAAACCACCACCAGAGTAAATAAAAAATGACATTTAAATAATTAATTAATATTATGAAATATAATTCTACACATAAAATAATTTTAGTTGCTACTGATTTCATATATCAATTGGAACAAATATAATAGAATTAAATTTTAAATTTTAAAAAAATTCAACCACTAAGGCATAGTGGAAATACTAAACCCCTACTCAAGTTTACTGTAAACCTTATCCATACCCTAAATGAAAACCACCACCAGAGTAAATAAAAAAATGGACATTTAAATAATTAATTAATATTATGGAATATAATTCATGCACATAAAATAATTTTAGTTGCTACTGATTTCATATATCAATTGGAACAAATATAATAGAATTAAATATTAAATTTTAAAAAAAAATTCAACCACTAAGGCATAGTGGAAATACTAAACCCCTAGTCAAGTTTACTGTAAACCTTATCCATACCCTAAATGAAAACCACCACCAGAGTAAATCAAAAAATGGACATTTAAATAATTAATTAATATTATGGAATATAATTCATGCAGATAAAATAATATTAGTTGCTACTGATTTCATATATCAATTGGAACAAATATAATAGAATCAAATTTTAAATTTTAAAAAAATTCAACAATAAGGCATAGTGGAAATACTAAACCCCTACTCAAGTTTACTGTAAACCTTATCCATACCCTAAATGAAAACCACCACCAGAGTAAATCAAAAAATGGACATTTAAATAATTAATTAATATTATGGAATATAATTCATGCACATAAAATAATTTTAGCTGCTACTGATTTCATATATCAATTGGAACAAATATAATATAATTAAATATTAAATTTTAAAAAAATTCAACCACTAAGGCATAGTGGAAATACTAAACCCCTAGTCAAGTTTACTGTAAACCTTATCCATACCCTAAATGAAAACCACCACCAGAGTAAATCAAAAAATGGACATTTAAATAATTAATTAATATTATGGAATATAATTCATGCACATAAAATAATTTTAGTTGCTACTGATTTCATATATCAATTAGAACAAATATAATAGAATTAAATATTAAATTTTAAAAAAATTCAACTACTAAGGCATAGTTGAAATACTAAACCCCTAGTCAAGTTTACCGTAAACCTTATCCATACCCTAAATGAAAACCACCACCAGAGTAAATAAAAAAATGGACATTTAAATAATTAATTAATATTATGGAATATAATTCATGCACATAAAATAATTTTAGTTGCTACTGATTTCATATATCAATTGGAACAAATATAATAGAATTAAATATTAAATTTTAAAAAAATACAACCACTAAGGCATAGTGAAAATACTAAACCCCTAGTCAAGTTTACTATAAACCTTATCCATACCCTAAATGAAAACCACCACCAAAGTAAATAAAAAAATGGACATTTAATTAATTAATTAATATTATGGAAGATAATTCATGCACATAAAATAATTTTAGTTGCTACTGATTTCATATATCAATTGGAACAAATATAATAGAATTAAATATTAAATTTTAAAAAAATACAACCACTAAGGCATAGTGAAAATACTAAACCCCTAGTCAAGTTTACTATAAACCTTATTCATACCCTAAATGAAAACCACCACCAGAGTAAATAAAAAAAATGGACATTTAAATAATTAATTAATATTATGGAATATAATTCATGCACATAAAATAATTTTAGTTGCTACTGATTTCATATATCAATTGGAACAAACATAACAGAATTAAATATTAAAGGTTGTCAGGTGCAGCCACTACTATGCTGTTGGGTCAGAGTACATCCAAACAAATTTAACGGGAGATCCTAACGCTGTTAAACCGGAATTAATCGAACCAGACCAGGCCGAAAATCATTAAACCAGATATTAAGAATAAAATACATTATTAATAGGCCGCATGAAGCAGCGGCCGCTCCATAGTTTATCTATCTATCTTCTGCTAAGTAAAGGGAGTATGCAATGCAGTGTGCACTAGATAAATTTACAAGAAGAATCAATCTCGTACACGGTAGGGGTAGGTTGAGGTTTTTTATGTCAACTATGTGTCCGTACCCATTACCCACCCCCTTCTTCTTCTTCTTCTCTCAGTCTCACCTACTCATCATCAGAATCATAGACAACTGCCATTCGCCGATGGGTTGGAGCCTTCTTCCGTGGAGGAGACTCCTCATCCGACTCAATCTCCTTGCGCTTTTCACCGTAGCCTCTTCCCCCTCTTTGCTGACGTGGCTCCTGTGCCACCATCCATTTCAGTAATAATCCACTTCAACAAATCTTATTATTCTAACTTTAAGAAGAAAATAATTAAAGTAACATACCTCCTCTTCCTCTTCCTCTTCCTCTTCTGATGCTGCATTATCCTGGGCAGCTTCTTCTTCGTACTCTGGCTCCGACTCCTCCTCAACCCTACTGCGGCGTCGGGGAGACCTCTCCTCTTCTTCCTCACCATCAGTTTCATACTCAGATTCTTCTTCCTCACTCTCTGAAAAATCCACTGGACGCTTTGATTTCATTGGTGGAAGAGACGACTTCTTTGGAATTACTTTTTGTGGCTGACATCATCATAATTTTTTTAAAGACATCAACCACAATGATCACTACTAACCAGGGTAAGGGAAAAAAAATAATAATAATATATGGACTATTTGAACCTTCTTAGCATTCATTATCCGTTTCTCTGCTCGAGTTTCCATTTCGAGGTCATCCTCAAAGCGACGGCCTGATCGGCGATCATAATAATCACCATCGTTTTCCTGATCAATCATCAATGTACACATGTATTTAGTATTATTACAGAGTGCCGATATACATGTGTACATTTTGATAACTTACTTCCTCAAGGGCATCTTCCAAGAAACCAGGGGAAAGTTGGCGTCTCCTGTCAACACTCGGAGCATATTTCTTATTCACTTTTTCCTTCTTTCGGTTCAGCATTACGCTAGCTCTAATACTTTGACTAGCAGCCTGGAAGAGAAACAGGTCTTGAGAATTTTATAACTGCTAAACCTCGCTAATATAATGCTATCATCTCAACACCAACCTTTTCCCTTTCTTCCTTTTCCCTCTCTGGGTCAATATCAGTGATGCAGTTCTTAACCTTGTAAACCTTTTTATGACGTGATTCAACAAGGGCAGTTAATAGACGATGAGAATTTGATGCCAGCGATGATGGCATAAACCTCATCTTCCTCAATATTCTTCCCTGTGATTGAAGGATACCCTACATGTATATTGCAGAAAGAATGGTCAGAGAATATAACCCACTAAAAAGATATTCCAAACCTATTGAAATTAATAAATGATGTAAAAAGAGAACTTATGAACCAACAGATTTGGTATCGTTAAGATTAAAATAAGGGTTAAGAACCTATGAAAGGTCTGAACTATCACCCATGTTAACGGGAGAGGTCTGAAATTTAAAAAGTTAATAACAGAGGTCTAAAATTTCAATTTTGTTGATTTGAGGTTTTCCGTCCATTTTTAGGGTTAAATTTAACAGAATTGTGTGAAATGACATTTTTGCCCCTTTAATATTTTGTTTTATTTAATATCTTATTTAAGGAAATGTGAAATGACAATTTTACCCCTAAAGTCAAATTAAAACCACCCAACTCCGGTCACCACCACCCGACTCCGGTCACCACCACCAGACTCCGGCGACCACCACCTTGACTCCGACGACCACCACCTCGGCTCCGGCGACCCGACTCCGGCCACCACGGGGCCAAAAAAGCTCCGATCGGGACCAAAAAGCTCCGATCGGAGCCAAAAAAGCTCCGATCGGAGCCAAAAAAGCTCCGATCGGAGCTTTTTGGCTCCGATCGGAGCTTTTTTTGGCCCCGATCGGAGTTCAATCGAGGCTGGTGGCTCCGATCGGAGCTCAATCGGGGCCGGTGGCTCCGATCGGAGCCCAATCGGGGCCGGTGGCTCCGATTTTGGCCCAATCGGAGCCTTGGTGGTGGTCGCCGGAGTACGGTGGTGGTCGCCGGAGTACGGTGGTGGTCGCCGGAGTACGATTGGTGGTCGCCGGAGTACCGTGGTGGCTTCAAGGGCATTTTGGTCTTTTTACTCCATGCATGTGAGGGGCACACTTGATAGAAGGGCATTTTCGGAATTTTATTTAATTTCCGATCACATGCCAAACATGTGACCAACTTCCGTTAGTTTTAACGGAAAAAACTAACGGAGACCGCTGTTATCAACAAAACAGAAATTTCAGACCTTTGTTATTAACTTTTTAAATTTCAGACCTCTCCCGTTAACATGGGTGATAGTTCAGACTTTTCATAGGTTCTTAACCCTTAAAATAAACAAAAGATCACCTTTCCATGTCTGAGAAAAAGGTGTGATTGATCATGTTTTGCATCTTGCACTGATATGTCAAGCACTTCATTCCCAATTAACAACTGCATACTGCCATCCGACCATTTCACAAAGCGTGCATTGCTTTCCAACTGAAAACAAAATATAACATTATTCCCACTTGCTTATATAGAAGAAACATTATTAGAAAAATACAGGGCAAACAAATGTTACAGTTACAATACAAGCTCTAGAAGACATTTCAGATGTACAGAAGAAATGTGGAATCCATGTATTAATTTTATTCAGCTTAAGTGTAGGATCCCTTGTTTTCACATTGCTCAGAGCTTTGACAGCAACAAATTTCCCTTTAAACACACAGCTATGGACCCCATGTGAAAGAAATCATCTAGCATGAAGTGAAAGCATGGATATATATATACTTACAGATGTACCACCATTAGGGTTTCTAACAGTCCTCCAACGCACTATGTTATTTTCCAGGCGAATCTTTTTATTAGCCCCAGATTCATCTGTCACAAAAGTATCTTCTTCCACGTATGTCTTTGGATCAAATGGTTTGGGATCTACACCCATAATGTTGGATACTTTGATCGTATTCATCTACAGAGAAGGTTACATATTCGGTTAGCATATACAAAACATCAAGAGCATTTGGGAGATCAACCCACACTCTCCTCAAATCTTTAATGACCAGATAGTAGCAATAACCATGCAGTTCAAATCCAACAAAATAACTAAAAAGTGAACCCCTAATTATGAAGTTAAAGATTTATGTACGAGTAATGCCATTAGGAGCAAAGTAACAGGTTATAATTTGCTAATAAGTGTAAAAAGTTTAAAGGACAAATTGACAAAACTATCAATCCAAATAAAGGTACAAGTATTTCATTGGCAGTAATTTCTCTTAAATGCAATGTGCCTCAATCATGTCTTGCGTGTCTATATTATAATATTATACCATGAACAAGAACTGTAAAAAGGTACTCTACAGACAAAATTATGTAAAACTGTCTCACAAAACAAGATGTCCTGGTGAATGTCACCCCAATTCATATACTATGAGTTAGTACGAACAAGCTAGATCAGCTGGTACCTAAAGATTTCATTCAGTAGCTAGAAAGCGTACAAGGACATTGCAAACTAATGGCCTATTTATAGGAAATTTAACCTTATCTGGACGAGCTGGAGGTGGGCGCAGTGGAACCTCAAGTATCATGGGGGGGCCAACAGGTCTCTCCTTCTGTCTGGAGTCAATATTCTCATCTTCTGACTCATTTCGAGTAACATCTTCATCAGGTATCATGTCTTCGGGTCCCATATCCTTCTCAAAGCTCCCATGCTCGTCTATCGGAGATCTCTAGATGAAGAAAGTAAAAAATCAAATCACAGAAACAACTCATCTGACCTTACTTAAAATACAATTTAAGAGGATATTATAGATAGCCATTAACAAAAGATAAATTAAGTGCTCACGTTTGAATCTTGCTCAAATTCACTTTGGACAGCATATTCTGCTGCATCTTCATCCTCAGAGTCACCAAATACATCACGTATCTCAGGAGCTGAACTTGAAAGGTGATTTTCATCCTTCTCACCATCAGGTGACTTACTGCTAAGTTACAAATTTCAAGCAAAAAAATAACATTCAGATTTTTACCCATATCAATACTAGAACATACGATGTCAAGTATTATTCCATTTTGACATCTTTGCACAAAATCCTTCAGACCAAAAAATAAGAAGAGGCTGTTTAACTCCAGAAATTAAAAGATTACCATTTCAAAGCCATATAGTTTCCTAATCCAAAGCTTTCAACATTCAGTAATATCCTTTAGAAGTCAATTTATTAAGAAGAAAATCAATAATCTTTGAGGAAATAAAGACTCTCAAATCGTATGGATGTTCTTTCTCCTTTTTCCCTTTTTATGTTGACGATCATCATGATTTGCTCATTGCAAAACAGGTTCGGTGTTAAACAGAATAGTCAAGGAGTTACCTTAAGCTTCTGGTCTGGTCTACTTCATCTTCATCATCACGAAAATGGTGATCCTCAGACCTTTCTGATCCACTTTCAATCACCTTTGTTCTACTTGTCACTACTCTTTGTCCATACTCCTCCTTTTCATCACTGTCGCTTTCCTTCCTATCACTTTCTTCTCTGGGATCACCAACATCTACTTCTTCAGAACTATGGTCTCGCTCCCCCTCACTTTCACCTTGATCAGGCTCTCTATTGTGCAATTCGGCATCACTTTCCACTTCAGCTTCCCCTTGTTCCTCGCCATCATCGCCCTCGATATCAACTTCACCCTCACCCTCTCCTTCTACTTCTACTTCTCCTTCTGCTTCAGGCTCAAATCCTCCTTCTGCTTCATCCTGTAATAAGTATTCAGTTGCAATAGATCATCTAACAATAAACTACTTGAAAGGATAGTCATACTTGATACTTGTGAAGGAAATAGGATAACTAACAACTGTCCTATCCGGAACAAAAAAATTCGAACAAAACTTAAACAACGGAAAAAACAGATTATTCATCTTTTAACATCAATCACAGTATGATACAGCACATTCTTTCTTTTCCGCATGGTGTCCGTATGTTCATTATGTGCATATTGATTAATGGCAAAACCTTCGTGAACTACCAATCAATCATGTGACAAAGCTAAAAACCCTAAGACCACATAGAACAATCTGCAGAGCATGGGATCGAGACTCAATGACAAGATTCACCACTGCAACCGGACCCTAAGTTTCTAGGCTCGCCAGCAACGGCGTCGCTCACAATACGTTCTGATAAAAAGTGGAATACACAATTCGAGTGGTGACCGTACAGATAGGTATTGCTGCGGCGGGTGAGGGTTGGATTCGTGTTCGGAGTCAACCTCTTCTTCTTCCTCCTCGGATTGATCTCCGAATAGGTTTTGCATCATCTGGTGTCTCTTCTCTTCGCCTCCCATTGTTGCCGCTCTCGACCCTAAGCTCTCCCTCCCACGCCTGGCCCTCCGCTTCTTTGGTAGCGATTAGCAGAACCAGAAGCTGTGGCTGGCTGTTCCGACCAGGAGAACGGTTCTGGTGTCTACGATTATACCATACCCGATTCAACTTTCGGGTCGGGTTATTAAATCAAGGGTTTTTTGTGTATCATGTAAGAGCATCCACAATGGACAACCCAACTCCCATCCCACTTAATGACACATAAACGCCACATAATCAATATATTATTAAAAAATAAGTGTCTTAAAGTTGTCTATCACTACTTCAATGGTGTCTACCAAGTTGGCCCTACATATTCTTTTAATATTAATAAAATTGACAAAAAAATATACTATATTGGAATGTGAGAGAGTGGATCCCTCTTCGGAGGGATTGGAAAAGAAATCTTGTCCATCTCCAATGCAAAGTGACAACCCACATTGCCACATGAAGGGGTTGTCCTCCATTTTTTTCTTGCAATGTGGATGCTCTAAGGATGACATCATCATCATCACCAATAACATATGTAAAATTTCTAGCTGGCGTTTGGATTGACGTAATGTGAGATTACTTGAAATGTCAGATTACAAGTAATATGAGGTACGTAGTGTAATGTTAGATTGTAGTGTTTGATTGTGTTGTAATGTAGAATGTAATGTTAGATTACAATATTTGGTATGTGTTGTAATGTGCATTGTAATATGACTTTGTTATTATTATATTAATTAATATATATAAGAGTATATTATATCGAAATATGATAAGATTTAAAAAAATATATATTTTGACAACAGCTAACTTCTTAGAGATTATATATGGTTAATACTATAGTTATTTATGTATCTAAAGACTAAATATTTAAGCACAATACATACAACTACTAAAATTCCTATTAATTAAAAGATTATATATAGTTTTATAAGATATGTTTCACTAAAAAAATGCAACGAAAAAGATTTACTCATTTTATATGAACATCATGTGCATTATTATTTATTATAATAATGAGTTATGATGTATATATAATAAAAATAAAAAAAGTTAATAATAATAACAATATTATTATATTAATAAACGTAGCACTACCTAACATTGGGATCAAAATACTTTTAAAGCAAAATTAAAGGGTTAAATGGAGTTAGAGACGAATTATTTGGAACAGCTCAGGAAGAAAAATATTGATTAATTTACAAATGGAAAATTGTAAAAATTTCCCATACATGAATAACGTGATTTAAGGGGAATGACTATAGGTAAAAATAGAAAGAAACTTGAACTAATTGTGTTAGAGGGAGAGTTTACAAGTTAATCAACAAAACATATTTTTATTCATTCCGTAAGTGTAAACATTAGAGTTTTGTCAACCAGAGGGCAGAAAAACTCAAGACTGAGTCGATGAAGAGAGGTTTGAAGCATTAGACAACATCGTGAGTTAATACATATTATCAAAGATGTCCACTGGTAAGTAGAAACAATCATCTCGAAGCTTCGGTCATAAGTATGAACACTATGTTGTTAGGAAACTACAAAATATGGTTGGCTGTCTGTATTAGAACCCTGAAATTGTCCGAATTTGTTCATTATCTGCACAATAGGATCAGATCATTTTAAATTATATTGTATACGTTTTCCATAGATACCAAGATTGCGTAAATTAGACTTGTAGAGACGAATTTATGGCCATTTGAAGTTTGCCCTTCAAATCCGTTTAGTCATTCTAGACAGTGCTGTTTGATGAAGAAATCAACCTAGTTTCAGTCTGATTTTTGAAAATCGAAGTTCTAAGACTTCAAGGAAATTAGATAAGCTTTCTGTGGACATAAAGATCGCTTAGATTGGACTTATATTGAGGAAGTTATGGTCTTTTGAAGTTGATATATTAATATGAAATTCTGCAGTTAACAGACACGAGTACAGCTGCTTCTTGAGGCTCATTTGAGTGATCCTAACGTAGGGTTAATGCGATGTTTGCTCCATTGGGACCGTAACTGAATAAGGTATGTTCAGTAAATTATTCGTAATTTTTAAGAGTGCTTAGCTTGCTAAAATATCTTAAGAGCTAAGATTGATTCAAATGCTTACGTCGGTTGAGAATATTTTTGTTGATTATGATGCATAGTTGAGTGTGCGGTCACGATTGAGATAGATTCGCATCAAGGGTTACATTAATATATGTTTTTAAGTATTATAGGAATATCGAAGGGTTCGATCTACCTTATGATTACGAGTTGTGGGCCTAGTGCGGACTTGTAGTATTTTGGAATAAACATTTGAAGTAAGTGATTCGATCTTTATTTCTACTTGTCTAAATGCTCACAAAACATTTTGTGCATATAACGTTTCATGCTTTTAAAATAGGATCAAGTATTAAAAATATGCAATGGGTTATGATTTTATATGAAAGTGTTTCGATGCGTAACAGTTTGACAAAATGCATTTTATTTGAAGATGATTAATGATATTGATTATGTTATTAAATGTGTTTTGTTAAGAAAACGTCTTGTAAACACCTAATTTTGGTACGCGCGACACGTATATAACACGTTCAAAAATGTTATATGTAACGCGTTTAAAAAAGGAAATATTTAAATATGAAAGGTCACGGGGTTGCTAAAAATAGGCTTAGTTTAAATTTGGATAGTGTAGATGCATTTAATATTTTGTAATATTCAGAAAATATATGACAAATTTTTATGGCAATATGCAATAAATATATATTCATAATTTTCGGAATTAATTAGTGTATATTAGGAAAAATATTGTTTTCCTAATTTTAGGTATTAATCTAGCTATAAAAGGACCCATTGTCAATGTAAAAACACACACCACCAGTAATAATAATAAATCAGTTCTCGGAACCCGTGCAGTTTTGTCTTTTAGTAAATTTTTTTTTTTTTTTAATTTGTTATTATTTACTTATTATATTTTTCTGTCATTATTTTTTTAATATATTTAATTAGGTAATTTAGATGTAATTGGTTAAATTTAGTTGTGTGAATTATGTATGTATATGTTAGGTTACGTTTCTATTTAAGCATGTTAGATAATTTTAGTATTTTAGATTTCATTCTAAATAAGAGTTGTAGATTATAATTTATTTTTAGACTTAGATAATATTTTGCACATGATAGAAATTTAATCAAATCTTGGCATCGTTAGATTAATTTGTGGCATGTGTTCAAATAGTGAAATTGGCAAATTTGTGAATTGAGTACCGAAATGGCGTGATTAATCCATGAGTTTTAATTCGTAACAGAACCCCTGAACTCGTATTTCTGATCGTAGACCAATTTAATACCTAGGTGTTTAATTAGTTATTCGCTTAGGTAATTTAGGATTCTAGTTAGCCTTATAATCAACTAGTGGCGACTCTTTTCAAATTGCACGTTTTCAAAACGTAATTCGCCTTAGGTCGGATTTTAGGTCTGACAATTTGGCGACTCTGCTGGGGATGTAGAGGGTTCGGGCTCATTGTATTCGCTTATTGCCATGTTTTTTTGAGTTTTTATATTTTATTATCTTCGGCATTCTAACTTTTTTTTTTTGTGTGATAGGTACATATTTTTAGAGTTACAACTAACATTTTTCTTTTTTGTGGCATTATTTGAATTCGCACACACCCACTTTAGAATAATCACCAAAACGCTTAAAACCCAAGACGACTAGGAACCCCGGAGGTTTAGTACGGTACGACCGGAGCGGCTGGGCCGCCGGTACGGCTCGGAAAAACTCTACTCGCTTGTGAAGGTCTTATGATCCCTATGATGGGGTGAGGAAACCACCTTGTCGGGAACCTGTCAGTGGAACCTACCTTGTAGAGCAAAGCCACACATTTTTTACCCCCCTAACATGATCTGTTTTTTTGTTGTAAATGTTATCATGCATTCGTCTCATTGCATTTTTTTAAGAAAAAAAAAAAAACACTTTTTCAGCTAAGTAGTTAGTCATTTAGAAATTTTATTACTGAACATGCATTTTGTACGCATTGTTTTTTTTAAAAAAACCTCTTACCTGAATTTTTTTTTTATTTCAAACTTGCGTTTCATACGCATTATTTTTTTCTTAAAAAAACTCTTCAGGTAAGTTGTGATTTTGGTTAGCGCGTCGCGTATTTAAAAAAACATTTTTGGAAATTTTAATTCCCCTTTAGCTATTAGAGCTTCTAATTTCGAATGTGCATTCCATATGCATCATTTCAAAAGCTTTTTACCTAAATTGTTTTATTTTAAATAATGCATCCAGTATGCATTAATTTAAAAAAAAATTTTTAGATAAATCGTAAATCCTCTTAGTTTTAGGGCTCTTTGTTTAAAAAATATTTCACCTGATTTTTTTTAAAAGATCTGCATCTCATATGCATTATTTTCGGAAAAACCTTTCAGGTAAATTGTAATTTTTCTTAGTTGTAGAACTTTCATTTTTAAGTTTGCATCTTGTATTTTTTTTTTTTTTGCATCTCATATGCATTTTTTTTTCACTTGATTATTTTTTAATTTTGAGCAACTAAGATGCATTGATTTTTTTTTCCTCATTAAAAAAAAACAAAAAAATTCAGGTAACTTGTAAGTTTTCTCAACTGTACAATTTTCACCTCATGTACGTCTCATAGGCATTGTGTTAGGAAAAACGATTCTTTTTTTAAGATTGTAAATCTTCTCTTAGTTGTTGAGCTTCTAATTCCAAACATGCATTGCATTTGCATTTTTTTTTATAAAAAATTCACCCGGATTTTTCATTTTGTACATACATTCCATATGTGTCATTCATGTAAACCGGTTGTAAGTTGTAAGTTTCTTATCAGTAAAACTTTAACTTTTCGAGCATGCATGAGCATTTAAAAAAATCAAAGTGTCATTCGTTTTTATCCAAGGTGTGTTGCACTTTTGCGGCAAAATTGTCATTTCAACCTTTGCATGAGCTAGCGTTTTGAAAAAAAGATTTGATTCTATCTTTTGAGAAAATAGTTTAAATGTGCGGTTAAGTGCGACCATTCGAGTTTAAACAAAGGACAATAAAATCTTTTTGAAAAAACTTTGTTTTGAACATCTGTCCTGCGTTCGAGCCAGATAGTGCACTCAGCGAACTCCATGCTAGTGCAAAACACCTTAGATCATAAATTTTGATTTTTTCTGAAATGTAATCAAAATTACGAAATGAATGACATTAGAGGTTTTCCGAAAAATCATGCATGACTTCTTTTATTATTTATACTAACTTACATGTTTGGTCTTTTCAGGTACCCTTGGTTAGGTATCTCGCACATACAAGTTGTGTCGGCCAAAAGGGGCAACATAAAAAGAACGTGCAGTCATCCAGTATCACGAAGAACAAATTGCGCACTCGGAATATCCGACGCTCAGGTACGATGAATTGTACTTAATTTTTCTTTGAGATTTAAGTGTCCCTACTCTTTTGGCAGATCAGACGACCATTTCAACCGAGGTCGCAACCACGTGAAACATGACTGCTCTAAAGAACTTACATGCCAAAATTCCACCTACCATGTGTGGAATTCGTTCACGTCCCCGAACCAAGCCGTACATCCGTTTTACGGTAAGGTCTAAACCGGTCAGTGGTAACCAAGGGGCATTTCTCATTGATGATGGATATACGCCCAATTTGAACCCGTTGACTTCCGAATCGTTTCATTTTGATCACCCCGTTAATGATTGCAAATCGAAACTTCAACCCGAACACCCCGCGGAAACACCAACGGTCCGGACGAGGCCGAAATACTCGTCCGGACCAAGTTAGACTCACCTAGGTGAGGTCGGGTGGCCACACCCGACCTCCCCTAGGGGAGATCGGGTCAGCCAACCCGATCTCCCCTAGGGGAGATCGGGTGGGCCAACCCTATCTCCCCTAGGAGGGGTTGGGTGGCCTCACCCAACCCCTACCCTTGGGGGTCGGATTTTCCTTCCCCCCAAGGGCCCCGACACTGCTTTTAGACTCCTATACTCGGTTTATTTCCGCCAACCCTCTCCGTACCCTAAGGTCTTAATTACGTGTTTAAAGGATAATTAATTGTGTTTAAAGGTTAACGATGTCATTAAGCCACCTTAATGACACAGTTGCCTATAAATACGACTCTTCCACTATTCATTTGATCATCTTGGCAAGTTGCATAATTTAGCTCTGACATCTCTCTAGCTTTATCTCTCTACAAACACCGTACTGACTTAGGCATCAGAGAGGGTTCATCAGGCACCACCCCCCCCCCTCTGTGCCTGGTATTGCCCCTCTTGCAGGGCGAGAAGAGAAGCGAAGTGAAGAACGGAAAGACACGGGCTAAGACGACACAACCCAAGAGCACCGAATCCGCAACATCTCCAGTGAGGAACGAGACTTAGGTCGACCGCCCATTGACCCTAGACTTGGAACCTAACACTTGGCGCCGTCTGTGGGCTTCGAACAGAAAGCCTGGCAACAACAAGAGCGATGACGAACAACTTAGTATCTAGACATCACCGTCCACCTGGGGGCAATAGGCGAGGGAGACAGCCTATACCTCCAGCAAGGCAGCTTAACCAGAGAAACAGCCTGCACACCCAGAGCCTCAGGTAGCCCCACAGGCACCCTAGCCTAACAAGCAGGGAGGAGGACCTTCACGCCCAGCTGGCTAGGAGGCTTCCACAGCTTCAACTCCATTGACTAGGAAGCCACAATGACAGGGGGGCAACAAGGAGTGCCATCCCAATACACGGCACCTCCACAGGGGTACTACTATGAGGCACAACCTCAAGGGTATCCATATGGAATAATGACTCAAAGGAACGACAATCGTGCCCACACAACCAACACAAGGCCCGCATACTCGCAAGGAGCACAGACGGTGACTCCGAGGCTGATGAACGCATTGGATGAGCTGCTAGCCTACAGAGAGACTCTGAGGAACAAGCAGAGACGGCAACACCAACATGAAAAAGAAGAAGTTCATGAGGAAGAACAAGTCCCAGAAGAAGAACACCACTCGCACCCTCGAACAGGGCAGCGAGGAGAACAAAGGAGAGACAACCAAAGGTCACCCCCAGGGGGAAGGCAGCAGTCTGTGCCTCCAAGGCAGCAACAGACACAGCAGGATGCCATGGCATACACCCCTCTGGGGACAGATAGACAGGCAAGACCTCCAAGGAGGCATGAATTCAACCAAGTACCCCAACAGGGACATACACCGCACTAAGGGAGGACATACATGCCATACCAACAAGGATATAGGAGTTCCAACATCCACCCTGGCAATGTACACATACAGTCCGTATCACCACGGACATGACTAAGGGACATCCCAAGGAAAGCTCAAAGGGAGGGACATAGTCCCAACAACACAACAAGGCAACCACCTACCCATGATACAGCACGACAGGTCCAAACCCCTTGTGCATGACAACCCTTGGCACACATCCCCCTAAGACAGGGGAGGAGTTGAAAAGACAAGGATTTGAACAGGGGACTCATAGAGTACCACACCACGTTAGCACATAGCTACTACAATGGGAAGTCTCATGGAGAGACGTAGTAGAGTGAGATCGCACATAGCATACATGAAGGATACACCTCCACCTAGTCCACCTTGCAAGGATGCGACCTTATATTCCTCAAGTGGAAGGAATACACACAGACTAATGGAGGAAGACAATTACATTATCAAGGAAGCAGGGGATATCAACACCCCCACACCCATATCCTTCCCATATCCTCTTATTTAATTTAACTGCATAACAAGTCAACTCCCTAAAAGGGGTAGATTTTGATACTTGATATCAACATGTTTTCCAAGAATGACCATACCGGACGCCTTCGGGCTCCGTGATATATATATACACAGGTGGACTATTAGAAGAGTCCATAAAACGCCGCCGCCATCCAAGAGATACACAAGGAACAGATTTCTCAATCTCAAAGGGCACCTATAAGGTCAAGACTCTGGGAAAGATCACCAAGATGGATGGTTCACTTCCAAAAATAAGTTGAGCACTCCCAACAACCTATAGAGGAACTACCATGAAGGCCACAAAGGATTACCCCTACTATAACCTTCCACTAAGCATCCTAGGGCCAAGTCCGTCAAAGGATCCCATCGGGCATTGGTATGCAAGGGGGGCACCAGTCACAACATGCCCTCCCCACAAACGCCCATTAGCATGAGAGGGGGTAGCCGCGAACATATCCCTCCAAAAATGGAGGAAACCATATCACATGGACAACGCCCACCATCAGAGGCAAACACCTCCAGCGGATCTTTATGATTTCACAAAATAGCCAGGAGATACAACTACACCTAGTAAGCTCATCCCAGGTAATGGAATACACTTCCATAAAAAACTCTCAAGGACACCAAGCCTAGCAAAGGAAGAATGGCGACACCATCATCAAGCTTTTAAAAAGGGATATGGAAAACATAGTATTTCCACACAATGATATATTAGTCATAAGAGAGGGAATCACCAACTTTGACATGAAGAGAACCATAGTGCACGAAGGGAGTCCGTCAGACATCTCCCATGACCAACCATTGATGATACTAGAGAAGAGTCAGGCATACCTAATACCAAAGGACCCCCTACTAGTAAAGGTAGTCAGAACATCAACACACCCATTAGGGACACGGCACTGCAAATGAACCAGGAACAAGGATGGAACACATATCCTTACAAGTATCCTTACAAGTATCCTTGCATTTATCCTTGCAAAAATAAACTCCGTAGATAAAGAGGTTATCTAATAGATGACTATGTCTCTGTTCTCAAAATATGATCCCAACCCGGAGATCCTTGGACTCCGTATTATATATGCAATGAATAACATGTTCATCAAAGATAGGTACACGAAGATTCAAGACAGCGCCATAAAGATTAGGCGCATACCTCTACCAAGTACGACACATTGGAGTGTTCGTAAACACTCATTCGCCATCTCACAAGAAAGGAAGGCAACCAAGGATACAAGTCCTAATAGAATAAACATCGGTAGAAAATCCTGTCATTGAAGTCATGCACCAAGAGAGAAACTCTAAAGATACAAGATTAGCAAAAGAGATAGTGCAACAACTAGAGTATGAAAAAGGAGATACATCTCCTATCAAGAGCCTTAGGGCAGGATAATAGTTCTACAAGATCAACCAAAGAAGAGCTCAAAAGCTTGGGGAGTAAGGTTTCAAGATCGACCCTCACACTAGACGCACATCCCGATCAACCACCTTGTCATTGGAATAGAACTAAATCTTGCTTATAACCAATAATACATCATGTTCCTTCTAGTTAGCAAGATATATTAGTGCTAATGTAGCACTATATAAGGTACTTCTGGACCATTATGTTATTCATCAATCTCACGAGGACGGAAAATATTGTTATTCAAATCTATCATTCTTACAACCATTAACGTACTCAATAGATGTGTTTAGCTATGCAAAATAGCTTTAAGACATTTTTCTTATTGGACAAGAATATTATCAATCAATATCTTAAGTACTCGATCTTCAGGCCGAGCCAAACTTTTGTCCTTTCAATATATTTCGTCTGAATTTTAACACCATCAATGAGTTTATTATATTTAAAACTCTTCAGGAGTTTCAATATCTTCAAATTCTCCCCCTCACGCGATGCCCCTTTCGGCTATATTGTGATCAATTCATCTTATCAAATATCAATTTGCTTTAATCGTATACTTATATTAGCATTCACTACAATTTAGCTCAAATGTTGATATAGTGGGGATAATATACCATAAGCAACCCGTAAATGGTACAATATTTTTATCATCCAACATCCTTGAAAATATTCATGCTAGCATTTTAAATCATTCTGGGATTTTTATGTGGATTTCACTATCAAATTAGCCACCCAGATAGGCTATAAAATTATTCATATCATGAGACGCATATCAAAACCTTGTATGTACTGCCAACATAATAATGTATTTGAAGGTTATTGCTCCACCAAATGATTCATATAATAATTGTCATCTTTATGTGGAAAAGTCTTTGTACCACGGGTTGTGCCTATCTTATGAGGCAATCTATTTACACAGAAAATATTTATATCCACTGGCTATCACATTCTGCATTTTTCATGCTCATACTTGCGTCTTTTCAAACTTTGGCCAATCATAATGATCATTTGACATATTGAACTCAAGATCCTCGTCTTGTTTTAAGATTTCACTCGTGAATAATATTCAAAATTGTTGTCGACAACTTTATATTTTACGGTTCCATCACTTCCCGTTAATGACATAAATTGAGATCTCTTTACTGTAATCACTTTCAGGTATCTTCTGAACCACTTCTGGGGTTTCATATTTAGCTATGTCTTTACTTCTTTTGGGAAATCACCTCCATAATAAGACCATATTTATATATTTTCTTTTCCGTGCTCCATTCTTGTTAAAAATATTTGGAACCAATATCACACACTTCAGGCGTGAATTATTTTTCATTATAGTTTGTCCAACCGGGACATTTCAAATTGGAGCATTTGCAGCTGTTACTTACTTATGACTTCCTAGGTCTCATAAAGTCACTTATTGACAGTATTTGAAAATGCTCATCCTTTTGAACTTCATGTTCATATTTTCATAATGCGGGGATCTAAATGAGATAATAACAAAATATTTTTTCAGTCAATCTATTTTCTGCCAGCTGCTTATTTTCTCCCCCTAATGTTGGGAAAATTTGTTCGTCAATGAAAATCAGCAACTCTTGCTTTAATATATATCACCCATTATTCCCAAATAATTGATATGTATCCAACACATTTTTCCCAACATTCAAGACCCATCTTTGTGCAATTCGGTGGAGCAGTTCAAATATATATCGCACATCATAAAATTCATATATGGAAAATTTGTCTCTTGACCAAAAGTTGGTTGTAATGGGGAGAACTGTGATTTTAACATTGGCTTGATGCGCAAGATTTGTACTCAATTTGCTCTAATTGGTAGCAGTTTAGCTATTTAATTGGAGGATCTTTGTAACTTTCATGCTAAACTGCAAATCTAGACATGTAATTGTCTGAATCTTGTAGTAAATATCAACTTTCAATATCATCATCATTCTTTATTGCATAATCTGAAAATTTGCAAATTCATAATCAACGCACATGTGACCATATTGTAGATGCATCTTTCAAAATAATATATTGGTCCACATGGCAGGTGAACAGGCCCATATTCACCTTTTATAATTTCCATAAATAAGGGGATTTCATCCCGAACTCGGTTGATGATGATCACATAATTAATTTTTCTTGAAAGCAATTATCGTAATGATTTATGGAGAATCTTCGGGTTCTTCCAAATAATGTATCGCGCATCATAATTGAACCGGAATGGTCTATAACCGGTCACGCCAAATATTGTATTATGTGGGTAAAACTTCTGGTTTACCTCTATGCATCCGTAAACTTCTGGTTTACCGGAATATTTAATCAATCATGCCAATATTGACGGTAAACTTCTGGTTTACCTGAATTTTTTTTTCTTTCATAATCCTGATAACACAATCCGCATTTTTTTTTTTCATCTCAATGATGATTGCGGAGTAATCACATTATTTGAAATAATAATAAATAAATAAATAAATAAAGTATATGAAAGCATATAAATAACCTAAATAAAAATAATGCGTAAAACATAAAATAAATAACTCTGTATAAATGCTCGATTGCATGATCGTCATGATCATTTATAACTAAAAAAAATTAGGATCTTCATTATCCTTATTTGTAGCTCAATATCTTTAAGGATATTTTATTTTTATATCTCAAAATCCCTTAGGATATTCAGATCCCATTTTCATCATTCAAGATCATTTATTCTAAATAATTTAGGATCTCTTTTTATAATTCAGGATCTTCAGGATCTCTGTTCATAATTTAAGATCGTTAAGATCTTCGTGATCTTTTATTTATAGTTCTAGATCTTCTAGGATCCTTTACTCATAAATCATGATCTCTTAGGATCTTCAGGATGTATTATATATAATAATTCATGATATACATGATTTTTTCTCATACAAGAAGATATTTATTTCATAAATTGGATTCTCTTGATCATTTTCTCATACATTCTAGAATCTTCTGGATTCTAAAAGTAGTAATTATTGAGTTTCTGAAATATTAAAATGTAATAGCTCATGATCTTGTGGATCATATCATAATAAAGTGCAATACACATAATTTAATGCAAGAATTATAAAAGATAAAATTCAAATGTAAATATAGTGCAAGAAATATAAAAGATAAATGTAAATACGGAATTTAAAATAAAGTAAATACGAATATTAATAAATTTGATCTTCAGAATCGTAATATCGAATCTTCAGGATCCGATATTCATAAAGAATGCAAATTTTTTTTATCATAATATCCCATAATTAATACATGCAATGAATTTTGCTTTTCACATAGGATACTTTGCCTAGTGTCATCGCGCTTCATATGATCAAATTTCGCGCTTCATCATATAATTACATTTCTACTAGTGTCACCGCATGTCAGCATCATCATTCAACTTTGCATTCTTTCTTGCATTCTTTATTTGTAAGATGCACCATCGTTGTTTATTGAAATCGTGATAATGCTAATTATCTCATCTCATTAAAAATAAAGATGTTTATAATCATGCTTGGTATAGCAAATCCGTACTTATTCCGAGTCATAATAACCATAAACCGCAACACTCACTTCAGGGAGTGATATATAATTATTGTAATCATAAACTTCAACACTCACGGGAGTGGAAGATATCACCATTAGAATCATAAATTGCAACACTCACTTCTGGGAGTGGAGAATGTTCTCGTTGTAATAATAAATTGCAACGCTCACTTGAGGGAGCGAAACATATTTAATGGGCGATGCATATACTTGTGATTCATCAATTATATATGGATATATTTCAGCATCTAGCCACCATGTTCTAAGCAAGCCACACTATTCTTTCTTCTGATAATTCATGTGCTACTACACTCGCTTCAGGGAGTGGAGTATATCAATACTCATAAAATTAAGTCTCCACAAGATCTGTAATATGTTGTAAACTGAATCCGATAAATCTATCAAATTACTGACACATAAAGTAACATTAATTAGAATATTACTATGGTTAGAATATAAACTGAATCAATTAAAATAAGAATAACAATAATCTTCCCTTTCAGTACGTCACCATTAGTCGCGTGACGGGGTTACTTTTGCATGAATATCGAAGTCGATTCAAACTACACCCAATTGGGTAGCTGACAAGTTATTTTCTTCGTCCCTGTACGTGAAGAGAGACTTTGGTTGGATAGGTGTATGTGGAGATAGTGATCAAAGTGCAGGATCTGACATATTATAACAATAATGGTTTGATTTAGAATATTAAATAATAATCAATAAAACATAAACTGAATCATAAAGAAAAATCTCAGATTTTTTCCGCGAGTTGATTTTGTTAATGCTTGCTTAGGATAATGGGTAATCTCTTCGCCAAGGCAGAGGTCGTTCTTGATATAGATCGTCGAAGGGACAAGTGTAGGGGTATAAGATCGATGCTTCTTGTTTCAATCCATATCTTATATCTGCACACGAAAGACCAATAAATAAATAATATAAATATCCCTACACAAGAAGCATTATTAAATTGTTGAAACATGTAAGAGTATGTAATGAATTGATGGAAGGATCGGCGTGGCTTCTTTAGTGTTTGGTTCGGAGATTGCAGTGCCCTTAATATTGTGCTACGGTTGGATGAACAAGTAGCCGAATAAAATAAGTGCAATCGTGCTGATAACGTATTACAAAAGTAGAGAGGTAATAGAAGAGAGAACTTGAGGATGTCTTATTATCACACATAAGGGGCCCTTATATAGGGATTACATAGACTTGAAGAAGAAGTAAAATCAATATAAAGAAAGTCTAAATAAGGAATATGATATATACACATAATATTGAACATCCATAATAAATATTTTCATAACAGTAATTTATGTAGTTCAACATTTTTTTTTTCCCCTCTTTAGGTAATATTATTTGCGAACCTGGTCTGATATCTGATTTTTTAAATAACCGGCCGATATTGAGAGGGGAAGTGGACTTTTACTGCAGAATTGTCTTGTACTTTGCATATGAAGTCTGCTACTAGGGTTTCTCATAGACCGGTCGGACCGGGTTCGAAAAGGGTCAAACCTAATAAACCGGGAACCGGATGTCTAATTAGTAGGGTTTCTCATAGACCGGTCGGACCGGGTTCGAAAAGGGTCAAACCTAATAAACCGGGAACCGGATGTCTAATTAGTTCGGTGGCCGGTCCGGTTCTGATAACACTGCTCCTAAACCCTCCCCGTAATAAGTTCGGCTCCCAACCAGATTGGTTCGTTTCCTTAACCTCAGCCTCGGATCCCAACCTGAGATTTGTTCCTCAATGCTCTGTTCGTTGAAAATTTCGCAGTAAGTCGACCACTTTATCTCTCTGCTTGAGCTTGCTCGCTCGCTCCTCTCTCTTGCTGTCCTCGATTCAATCAATTACAATTCGGCAATTCACTGGCTCAAAGGATCGACTGGTGCTGCAATGGAGGCTTCCTTGAACCGTGGTGAGTCCACCTTCTTCAAGAACCCTAATTTCCTCATTTGCAAGTTGCTCTCATCTCTTCACCGTTTGTTGCTGAAAAAGCTGCTGCTTTAGGGTTAGAACTCTTTTTTGGCTGGAAATGTCGTTTTTCTGCTATACCTGACATTATCTAGGCGTAATCTTGCTTTGGCGTTTCCGATCTTTCATGTTTGGTGTTAAGAGTTGGTATTTCGGGATATCTGCCGTTCTTCTTCCTAATTTGAGTTTTCATTTTTACCGGTTGTGGGAAAGTAGGCTAATTGGTGTAAAGATTCAATCTTCCAAGAAACTGATGCCCAATAAGTTTTCCTAAAATCCTAAGGTTCAAGCTTGTGTTTTTGCTGGTTCTGCATTTTTAACCGTGAGTATCTTGTCTTCTAGATGTTGTGTTCTCGCAAATTAGGGCAAATAATTCATTATTCGTCTCTATTTCCCTTCGTTATGTCTTCCAAAAGATTATTTTACTGGATTCGTAGCGCTAAGCATGCTGAAGTATGAATTTCTGCTGATCAATGTATTTATATTTGTGTTTGGAACTGTTTGCTGTTTGCTTCTGATGGTTTCTACAAGATATTCCTAAACCTAGTACATATACCAAACAAGTAGTCCTTCAGTTTAGGGTTTTCAAATACTATATAGTATATATCAAGAGGAGAAGTGATGTATTTTAATCTAGAAAGCCTAATGTAGATTATAAGGTTGATCATTGCTGCACTCTAGAGGGAATACACTGACAGGATGCTGATGTCATCACTGAGATATCAGCAAATGAATATCTCAAGCTTGTATTTTCTTTTGCCTTTTCTTGCTATATGCTTATTGTTCAGCTGTTTAATTGGAAGGTTGAGAACAACTAATGCTACCTTTACTACCATGCTTCTTGAATTTGCATTATTACACAATTAGTGGATTAGATGTTTGAAGGTCGTGGTTCTAAGTTGCTGTTCCACTTCATCTAACTTGTCTGCTAGTTTTTCTTGTGGCAACACAAATATCATAGAATTTGCTGCACTCTATTGTCTGTTCACAACACAAATATCATAGGTTTTGCTGCACTCTATTGTCTGTTCATTCTCCTTTCCATAGTTTTTCAACTGAACTTTTTCTGTAATGTGTATGAATAATCAGATTTTACTGTGTAGGTTGACTTTTGTAGCTCCACAGTCATCTTGATACTTCTCCTGAAGAGTGACTTTGAACAAAATGATTGTATGGTTTATGGGGGAGCATCACGATAATTGGGAGGTTTCAGAATATTGCTCATTTTGCTCTAGATAATCTTGGAAAGTTTGGCGGATTCCCTATGCCTGTAAACGGAGACAGGGTTCACAATTCGTTTGACCAGGAGAGCTTGACCCATGGTCAGCATCAATTTAAGGCTGCTGACAAGAATTGGCAGGGCCTTGCTAACAACTCTTGGGTCGGAAACCAGACTGGGCTATCGTTAGTTTCCAACCTAAAGAATTACAGTTCGCAGCAATCAGGTAGTAGCTCACTCAATGTTAGTATTACTGATATATCTTTGATTAAAGTATTGTCCATCAATTTAATGTTTTCCTTGGACCTTGCAGATATCGGCCCGGGACATGGGATTACATCTTTCCATGGTATGCAAGGGCTGAACCCTGCACAACCAAATTTGAGGTCTGAATTTTCTGGGAATCAGTTCCAGAACCAGCAAATAAACTTGAACGGGTACCTGCAGGGGAGTCATGTCTCAAGGCAGCATGAGGCAAATTTTTTGGCCATTGGTCCAGATTCAAACCAGCAGATATCCTCAAATGGCTTTTTGCAAGGTTCTCATATTTCTAAGGGTTTATCCATGCTTGAGTCACAACGAGGAAATGGTTCAGAGTTTCAAAAGAACATGAGGTTTCAAAATGGTCAACCTCCTACTGGTTTCAATTCTTATGCCGGGCAAGATCAAGTGGAAAGTCAGCATCCTGGTTTGCAGTCTTTGCAAAGGCAACAATCTGGGGCTAGTGACATGCAACTAATGCAGCAGCAAATGATGCTTAAGCAATTTCAAGATGCTCAGAGACAGCAGCTTCTGGGACAAGGAGCTTGGCAGCAAAGTTCCCCTGGAAATTTCTTTTCACCAATGACTAATCAAGCAGCTGATAACCATTCAGTAACGCTACTCAATGGTATCCCTGTACATGATTCATCTAATAAATCATGGTCAGAGCTTATGGCAGGCAACTTAAATAGGCAGCACCTTGGCCCCCCTGGAAATGTACAAGGGTCATCCGGTGGAATGAATCTTCCTCTTGAGCAGAGCCAGGGATTACGCTTTTCTCAACAGGTTGATCAATCTCTTTATGGTGTTCCTATCTCTGGCTCTAGAGGCAATCCTGATCCAGCTTTACATGTTCGGAATGAGAACCCTGCAATGCAGCACATGTCTTCATTTGGCAATTCCTTTATGGCTGGTCAATATGCTGCTCAGTCTGGGCAAGAGACCATCCATGATGGACCTTCTGCTCCAAGGCAGGTTGATGCTTCTGGTAGTCATAGTTCCGGTGGTGGATTTGATTTGAATAGTTTGAGGCAGGTGGTTTCTCCCCAAAGAAACATGCCTCCGCACGAATCACATGGGAGGCAAGATTTAGGCAGTCTGTTGGACAATTCGCAACAGAAACCATCACCAGCTGTTGTTCAATCACAAAAGGTGGCTACCTTGGATCCAGCTGAGGAAAAGATTTTATATGGTAGTGGTGGCAATTTGTGGGATGCCTTTGGTGGAGAAGGTATGTCAGATGGTGCGGGTTTGGGTGGTGGATTTTCTTCCTTGCAAAGTGGAAGCTGGAGTGCGCTTATGCAATCTGCACTAGCAGAAACTACTAGTGGTGAGACAGGGCAGCAGGAAGAATTGTGTGGCCTTAGTAATCGTAATCCAGAGCCCCAGGTTCGCAATCAGCAATCATCTATATTAGCTGATAATGAGAAACGAAGATCTACTTGGAGTGAAAGTGTCTTCAACAATGCATCTAACTATTCTAGTGGTCGGGATAGTCAATTAGGTGGCATACATTCACATGAAAGGACTGAGAATCTGCAAGTTGACCCTTCCAATAGGCATCAGAACTCCTCAGAAGAAAAGAGGTGGTTAGATCCGACTCTGGTCCAAAAGCCTTTGGCTGACAGAGAAAGAAAGCAGCTCATGTCTGGTTCCTGGATCAATCAGCAGAGCATGTCTTCACAAGGTATCAGCGATAAGTTGAATGATAGCTCAAATGGGTGGAGAACAAGCAACTCCACTTTGTCCCGGGAAACCACTGCTTTGAAGAGCCACACTGCTGAAAATTTGCTCCAATCTGTTGAGAGCCAAAAGGTTGGTAGGGTGGATTCTTCTTACCCTAATCCTACTGTTACACCAAACCCAAATATCTCAATGGCGGCTACAGGAAGTGGCCATCCGTTTGGAAATAATCAGAGTTCCGATTTCTGGAGGCAAGTTGGTGGTTCATCAGCAATTCCCTGTGGAAGTGAAGGTTGGCGGAACAATAACAATCCCCTTTCTATGGATAGGGGCTCTCAAGGCATGGAGTCATCGGAGAACAACGAAAAAGACAACTTAGAAAAGAAGGAGAGTTCTGCTGGTAGTTTTCATTCAATATCCCGACATGGTCCATCTGGTGCCTCCAGAGAAAATGTTCTATCAGATGACAACCATTCTCGTACTATGTTCGGAAGCAACCAAAATCAATCTGATAGGGCTGTTCAGAGACCTGTTGTAGGGCGAAAATTTCAGTATCATCCAATGGGGGATGTGGATGGTGATCCGGGATCTTCTTATGGAGCAAAATCTGTTTTCCCTTCACAGGCTGCCACTCAGCACTTCTCAAATAAGTTTACTTCCACAGAAAGATCCACAAGTGGAATGCCTTCAAATCGAAACACTCAGACAAGGTATCTTGCATATGCTAGTTTTAGCACAGTCTGCATCTAATGATAGTCTTCTACAAGACAACTGCTTTCAATTAAAGAATTCTATTTTCTCCTTTCATTAACTACTTTCTTTAGTGTTTCTTTTCTGATTTTTTCCCCCGTTGATAGTTTAGCTTGTGAAGTTTTAAGAATACCTAGTTAATTTCTGAAATATCAACCACTTCTCTCTGCAGTCAAAATATGTTGGAGCTTCTTAACAAGTTGGATCAAGGGAAGGAGCGTGAATCGGGTTCGCACTTCAGCTCCTCTGATCGAAATGATACCAATGAAGCTGAAACTTCTGAGGGATCTGTTGGTCATTTCCAGCGAAACCAGTCACCAAGGTCTCAAGGCATTGGTCTTCAGCTGGCACCTCCGTCTCAGCGGTTGCAGAGTTTAGACAATGCTGTACTTTCCCAAAGCTCCCCTCAGATTTCCAGATCTCCGCAAATCTCATCTGACAGAGGTGAATCCGGTCACCCCTCATTTTTCCCTTCATCCTTAAATCGCTCCTCGCCGTCTTTGAAGGAAACTTTTGAAGGGGAGAACAGGAATTATGGCTCTGGTGCAGCAGGACATATCAGCGATAAGCAGTTTCCCTCTAATTTTCCAGGGAATTCTTCGATGCCATCGTTTTCTGGCTTTCCATTTGCGAGAAACAATTTTGTAAATCAACGAGATGCTGTAGCTAGTGGAATATCTGCGGTTGGTCAGTCAGTGAATGTATCTCTGAATCGGCTAGCTTCCAATTCAATGCTTACGGAAGCTTCATCTGGGGGATCTTCACCAAGTCAATCTGCTGCGGTGACAATTCCTGATGCTTCAAAAGACAAACATGATTCTATCCAAACGCACCCTGGGAATCTGTTCCAGCAGTCTTTTGTGTCGGACATTATTCAAGGAAGTCGCGGCTCTCCCAATCCTGGAGTGTCTCAACAACCTAGTGCCTCTCAGAGAATATCGCCTAATCTGTGGAGACCAGTTACTGATCAGCAAGGTTTCTTTCGGCCCCATGTCCAGCCAAACACTACGGATACAACTTTCACTAAGATGAGAAAAGCGGAAGAGAGTGATCAGCAGAATGTAGAAGATTGTCCATCTCTTGCAAAGTCGCAAGCTGTTAGGGAGGAACAGAGGGTGAGAGTAGGCTTTTGGCAAAAAGAATCATCAGATGCAGGCGCAGCTCAAAGCACATCACAGGGGAAAGATTCAGTAAATCATGTTTCTGTTCCTACAAGCATGTCACACCCGGAGTATTCTCTGCTAAACCAAATGCAGGGAATACGCAGGGTAGAGGCGGATCCAAACGAGGTAACCGTTAAACGATTTGAAAGTTCTGAGGGTGGTCTAGATTCTCAACAGATCGCCCTAGAAGGAAACCACGTGTCCTCGGCCTTTCCTACTCCAAGAGGTGATTGGATGAATGTCAGTTCTGCTCCTTTGACTGGTGATTCAAAGATGTTCAACTTTCCAGCGAAACCCGTTGATAAGGAGATGTCAGCTGCTTCTCCCGAGATGGATGCGCTACAGCGGGATAATTCTCTCAATTCTATTTCTAGCAATGACCCCATTTCCATGAGAAGAGAAAACTTACTAATCAGTACACCGATGAGATCATCATGGTTTGATCAGCATGGAACCTTGATGAATGGTCAGATAGCTCAAAGTTTTGAAGGTTGCAAGATGGCTGCTCAGGCTCCTTCCCCCGAGAAGCCTGCTGATAGCTCACAAGTTCCTGACGAAGTGGGTATGATTCCTGCTGTCTCAGATGTTGGAATGCTTAGTGATGCATTACCTGCGGAAGTTAACCAGAAGAAGCGTAAAATTTCTATTGCTGAAGTCCAGCCATGGAATAAGGAAGTGACAAAGAGTGCAAGACTTCATAGTGCTAGGTGAAAAATTCTCCCTCTGTCTTAAGTTTGAATACTTGATGTTACATCATTATTTTTGTGACCATCCTTCCTTAACAGTCTAGGTTTCATATTTGAATCCTTTATTATGTTTCTGTAACCATGCTTCTGTTTGCAGCTTGACAGAAATTGAATGGGCTCGTGCTGCCAATAGACTGGTTCAGAAGGTTTGTACTTACATCAACATGCTCAATCATTATTTCCCATTGCAGTTTAGTTTCTTAGCCAGCATTTTAATTTGTAAGTTTGCTGACGGGTTATGTCTTTGTCATTCTGGTGAAGGTGCCTGAAGTAACTGAAACAAGTGAAGATGTACGTCCAATAGTTAGAACCAAAAGAAGACTTATCTTAACAACGCAGCTGATGCAACAACTGCTTCGGCCTCCTCCAGCACCTTTTCTATCTGGAGAGGCGAAGTTGCATTACGACAATGTGGTTTATTGTGTTGGCAAGCTTGCATTGGGTGATGCCTGTAGTGCCGCCCATCACTTCAGTGGTGAGGGTTTGGTCCCTAATAATAATAGTGAAAAAGCGTAAGTACTGCTCCTGGACTATGATGAGATATGGATGCAGTGTTCTTTTGTTTGATTTGATGAACTTTTTCATCTGTCGGGATTTTGGCTGGATTTAATTGACATATACACTTATTGTGCTTCCGTAAACAGTAGCTTGCCGGAGAAACCAAAACTAGCAGGCAGAAGTAGCAAAGAGGAGGATTTTGCAAGCGCCATGGAGGACTTTAGTAGGAGAAGGAAGAAGCTGGAGAGTGAATTCTTAAGGTGATTCCTATTGCACTCATTTTTCTCCAATGATTTTTTACTTGAAAGGAGGATCCTTTATGGTCCAACCCTGCTATTTGCAATTATATTGATTCCAAGTCTCAAAATGGAAACCTGAAATATTCTACTGCTCGATTTGTCTAAGATGAGCTTCAGAATTGATTTTCAACTGGTTAGAGATGTATGCGCCCGTTAGCTAAAACAACACTAATAGGACATGGAGATTATAACTTTGAACTTCCTTTCGACTTAGAACTAATTGTTATTATGAAGTTTAGACTGCTAACTGAATTATGCCTTGACATATAGATTGTATGAGCACTTTCAAGTTTATTTTCCTATATATATGCTCTGCGATTGATATACATTATCGGGTTGTCCTTCATTTATGATGCAGTTTGGAGCAAAGGCCGTCAATGGTCGATGTGAAGGTGGAATGTCAGGATCTGGAGAGGTTCTGCATCATTAACCGTTTTGCCAAGTTCCACGGCCGAGCCCAAATTGAAGGAACAGGGGCCCCACCATCATCGTCTTCAGATCCTACTCAGAAGCCATTCCCTCAGAGATACGTACTTGCACTTCCAATGCCTAGGAACCTTCCGGAAACAGTACAATGCCTCTCGCTTTGATCTTCCAATGCCTAGGACCCTTTGCCTCCTGCGAGGCTCTTTTGAGCATCCTGTTAGGTTACCGATCCACATCACGAAGCAATGGAGAAAAGGGGTTATCCTGACTGACGATCACAGGGCGGAGTTGCATCGTTGATGGAGGTTGGGTGTTTAGTTAGGGGTAAGGATGATATATACTGTATATTGCAATTTCGAAATGAAGGAAGCAAATGGGGGGATATCCCATGATATTTTTTTCGGGCATTAGATGGGGCGGAGAAAAGCGCCAATTTGTTTACAGACAGTACCACATAGATCATCAACTACTTTCAAGGTAACCACTTTTGTATTCCCATTTCTCGAAATGTTTATGTTATCGCATTTTAGAAATTGTATGTATGTATGTATGTATCTGCAGCAGTAGAATGAAAGGTACTGCCTCCTTGGTAATAATTGTATGTTTCTGACATGGCCAACTTTTAAGGTGGTCGGACGTCATGTTGCAATAGATAGATAGATAACAATGCTTCTAAATCACTATGGCAAAAATGAGGAGTGTTCCTTGTGATACAAGCAAAACACATAATGAACACGCAAGGAGTTTATATTGACAAGTTGAGTGTTTGTCTGAGTAGGCATCTAAGGGATCCTTTTGCGTTCACCATGTCAAGTACCAAAAGTAAATTCAAGGAAATGACAAATTGAACGCGAATAATGTAGTTCATGCAAATGCATTCACCATGTTGATTCCGGAATCTATATCCTGCTTGAACTGGATTTTGATTTCATGAAAATCTAGCGGAGAATTTTTACACACCATTTCTCGATAAAAGGTTACTCCGATGAATTTCCTCAAACACCAACAAAGATGAACAAATCGAAGAAATGAAGTACTGGATTCTGATTGCATGAAAACTGAATTTTGGCTAACCGAAAGCATTCGCAAATTGACCCTTTTCATAATTGTTGTTTTTATCGCTGAGATCTTTGAGTGTTCTTGACCATGCAGAAATTCATCTGAAGCGAGAAATGACATAAAATTCTAAACCGTTGGCTCGAAACCGAAGCTTCACATTAGGGCTGTGGCAATTCGGACTCGACACGAACACAACACGAAAATTACGGGTTTGGGTTTAATATTGGCGACACGGCACGACACGACAACACGATAGTTATGTATGCATATAATAATTTCTATTAAAATAAATATATCTAAACCTAGCAGGACCTCTTTTTACAATGATACTTTATGAAATTTAGATTGAACTCTTTAAATTGAGTAATTTTAAAATTTTAGTTTAAAAATTGTTATATATTAATTTTTTTATTCAATTTACTGTCGACGTAAAATCTAACCTATGACGAATACATTTTAAAAACGCATGGATTTTGAAAAAGCCGCCACTTGTTAATTATTAAGCTAACTAAAAATCTAAATTACCTAAGCAAATAACGAATTAAAACCTAGGTATCAAATCGACCTACGATTAAAAATTCGAGTTCGGGAGTTCTGTTACGAATTAAAAAAAAAACTATTTTTAGCTACGCCCTTTCGGTACTCAATTAACTTATTTGCCAATTTTATTCCATGAACATATGTTATATCAGATTATTCAATGATGTCAAAAATTAATTAAATTCTTATCATATTCTTATCATATTCTTATTAGATCTTTTGGTCCATGATGTTTGACCACTTTTAGGTTTGGTCCATGATGTTTTTTTTTTTTTTTTTTGCTTAGTTTTGGTAACTATTTTTTTCTAGTCCGACCGTTACATTCCATCCATTTTTTCCGTTAAGTTACATGTGCAAGTCACGTGATCCACCTTAAACTTTCAATTTTGTTCAAATTTGGGGGAATTGACACCCTAAACTTAGTTCAATTTGGGCGAATTTAACTAGGTTTAAATGGGTCAAATTTGGGGGAATTGACACCCTAAACCTAGTTCAATGGGTCAATTCCCTCAAATTTGAACAAAATTGAAAGTTTAGGGTGGACCACGTGACTTGCACATGTCACTTAACGGAAAAAATGGATTGAATGTAACGGTCGGACCAAAACTAGAAAAATCTGCAAACATATACAGAACTAGGGAAAAAAATATCATGGACCAAAACTCAAAAGTGGTCAAATATCATGGACCAAAAGACCTGTTAACCCAAAAAGCTAATTATAATATATAACTCCTAATAAAGACAAAATCCAAAACACCAAAATTATCAAACATGCTTAAATCCATTCATAACCTAATGTATATATTCAACATACATACATAATTTACCCAATTAAATTTGATCAATTACATTTAAACTACATAATTAAATACAATACAATATAGCATAATAATAGAATAAAATAAAATATAATAACATAATAACAGAATAACAGAATAATAATAAAATAAAATAAAAAAGAAAAACAGGAACGACTCACCTGCAGGGGAAGTCCACAGTAGAGCAGAGGCGGGAAATTGCGGGGGAGTCATGGCGGAGACGGGGGCGGAGCAGTAGGCGGCTTCCAGGACGGGGGAGACAGTGTGGCTGCAACAGGTGGCTTCTGGGACTGGGCGACGTGGCTGTATTAGATGGACGACGCAGAGTGCTGGGCAATGGTGACTGGTCCGGGCTCTGGAGTGCAGATTCCGGCGACAGCAGGGCGAGCTAGACCGATCGGGGAGTTGTTGAAGGTGGAGGGAAGCCGGCAGGTGCTTCAATGGGGGAGGGAGAGAGGGGATTTTTTTTGCACAGATTCCGAGGAAAAGTATTTTTTTTTATTTCTGATTTTTCTGTGTGTCCTTTTTACATGTAATCACACCCTTATTTATATATAGCTAGACTAGTACCCCAAACAAGAAAAATAAAATCTGAAAAATATATAATATATATATTCCGAAAATATAATATATATTTATGTATTTTTACGATAAATACATACAGTATATTTTATGAATATTTTACAACAAATATAAATATACACTATCTTATATTTACCTAGACTCATCTTAAGAAATTTCGCAACCTTTCATATTAAAATACTTCCTTTTTTAATGCGACACATATGACATTTTGAACGTGCCACTCGCAGACAAAAATTAGGTGTTTATAGCTTGCCCCTCTCTGGGCGGATTCTCGTAGAACATATTCCCGGGGATTTGTCCAAATACGAGTAAACACTAATTTTGGTTGGGAAGTATATCTTCTTTTGAGTCTTTGAATTTTCAAGGGAGCTCCTGGCTTATTTCGGACGGTGCGAAAAAGTAGAGCTTCTGTCGGCAGTGCCCCTGTTGGCGGTGCGGTAAAGAAAAGCCACCAGTGACGTGCAGTAAAGTAAAGTCTCCAGTGGCGGGTGTTGGAGAAGACCCTCTAGTGGCGTTTGTCGGAGAAGTACCCCTAGTGGCGTCCGTCGAGTTGTGACTTTAGGAAAGCAGATCCCGATTGTCGATGGTGACTTGCGAAGGCTGAACACCAAAGACTCCGTTCGTCGGGTTGTGACTCTCAGGAAGCTGGAAAACTACAGATCCTGATTTTCGGTTGTGACTTGCGGAGACCAAAGGCTCCGTTTGTCGGGTTGTGACTCTCAGAAAGCTGGAAAACTACAGATCTTGATTGGCAGTTGTGACTTGCGAAGGATGAACACCAAAGGCTCCGTTCGTCGGGTTTTGAATCTCAGAAAGCTGGAAAACTACAGATCCTGATTGCTGGTTGTAACTTGCAGAGGCTGAACATCAAGGCTCCGTTCGTCGGGTTGTGACTCTCAGAAAGCTGGAAAACTTCAAATCATGATTGTCGATGAAATTGACTTGTAGGAACAGACTGTAACCGTCCCGCTTTTCGTGAAGTTGTTGTATCGTAGAAAATACATCTACGCATGAATGTGTGTCCCTAATTTTTGCCTGAATTAACATGGTGCGACAACCTAGCAGGATTTTTTTTAAAGAATTTCTCTCTTAATCTCTCCTTTTGCCACAGTCGATTGAGAAACTTTCGAACGTGGCCTTCAATTTCCCTAATTCTTGCATGGAATGCATATTGAGGTTTTCATTCCATCGGGAGTTCATTTTCTCTCATTTTGCCATGACTGCAATTTCTGAATTTGCAATCATGCCCCTCATCTCCTGATTTTTCCTAGGCAGCCCTCTCGGGTTTTCAACCTAGCGAAAGTTTTTTTTTTGTGGTAGCCAATTGTTGGGTGGCTTTGACCCGTACTTTATTTCCCGCCTCAATGCGAGAGTATTTGTAGCCGTTTGGAGGGTAGCTGCGACCCTTTCCTCACCGTCTTCAATTTTGCGGGAGCTCTTTTGATTTGTAATCATTTGGAGGGTGGTTGTGGCCCTTTATTTCTCATCTATGATACAGGAGTACTTCTAAATTGTAGCAATTTGGAAGGTGGCTGTGGCCCTTTCAAATATTTCTCACGCTTACCAAATTTGTGGGAATTCGCTCTTTATATGTAGCCATTTTAAGTGTGGATGTGACCCTTTCAACAATTTCCCCTCCTCACAGGATTTGGGGAACACTCTTTGTATGTAGCCATATTAAGGGTGGTTGTGGCCCTTTCACTTATTTCCCGCCTTCGACGCCGTGGGAGCACTATTTACCTGTAGCCGTTTGAAGGGTGGTTGTGTCTCTGTCAGTAATTTTCTACACTCACAAATTCGCAGGAATACACTCTTTGAATTGTAATCATTTAGAGGGTAGATGTGACGCTTTCTTTGTAGTTGATTTTGGGACGACTGTGACCCTTTTATTTATTCGCTGCTCTCACAAGATTTGCAGGAATACCGTCTTTATTTTTTGTAGCCAATTAAAGGGCATCTGTGACCCTAAAAATATGATTTTTTTTACAGCTCACCTTTTGCCTTTACCTCCCCTGTGGGTTTTCAATCATGCCCCTCGTTCCCTAACTTTTGCCTAGGTCGCCTTTATAGGTTTTCAACCTAGCGGGAATTTTTTTTTCCTCTATTTTTTATAATTGAAATGAAAGTTTAAAAAACAATTATTTACATGCCCCTAATGGCAAATTGAAAACTTCAACTTCTCAGGACTTCTTTTGGAGAAGAACTTGGCTGACCGGGTCAACATATGTTGATCGTGTTGACGTCTTGGATTGACCATACGACAATAATGTCTTCTTCCCTTGAATGCACATCTAGTGTGTGCTCTTCATTTTTACTTTTTTTTTAATGTTTGATCTCGTATGTATTCCACATATGGAGATCCTTCGAAGCGGCATATTCCCTGGTTGGAAATTTCAGGGTCACGCTTGCTGGTGTAATGCATTGTCTCATTTATCGGGACAAGACATGGATTTCCTTACTTGATTACTGGGTGACTTGAATTCTTCGTCGGCGCCTTGATGGACTTGGTAGTCCATGACTTTATGTCCAGGTGCTTCGTTAGGAACATCGACTCTGGTAAAGACTGAATTTTCAATTGGCGCATTATTCCTAAGAAAAAGACAACAAAATCAATAAAGGGCAAGTCATCGAATTAAACAAATTTAAATATAGGAATTTGTTTATACTGATTAGATCATGGCAATATCTATCTGTCCTATGCGGGACCATGACCTGTCGCGCATAGAGTACATCAGATTTAAATTTAAACCATATCAATGTTTCCGTCACTTGACAGAACCAGATCAAGGATTAACATCTTGTTGTCAATAAGGTATTGGATCATGTACTTCAGACGTGAGAAGTTCTTGGTTGAATGTCCTGGTGCTCCCATTTGAAACTCACATTTCGAGTTCGGTTCATTGCCGGGTGTATTTGACTTCAAAATCTCAGCCCCGAGGAGACCTCGAGCGAGTAAATTGCGGTACAATTATGTCGATGATATTGGTAAGGGTTGTTGATTGGGGGATAGTTACTATGAATTAAACACATGTACATGTCAGGTAACTAATTACGTAGCAAAAATGGGCAAATACCAGTTAATCTTCTGTAGCCCAAGAATCGTCACATAGGGAGTTTTCGATCTGCCTGTTGGATCCTGCAGGAACTCTTGTTAAGGAGCAATCTGCAGGCAATTGTATCCACAGCAAAGCCTCTTTCAATTCGGTGACGGGACGGATCTCTGGGGTAAATTGTTAACACAATTTTGACACCTCCTTGTGGAATACCACCTTCGGCCGAATCTCTATGAATATAGGGAGAGGGATTTCTTGTATAGTCAACTAAAAGGGAGAGAGTGATCAACCCTAAGAAATCCCCTAACACCTCCTATTTATAAAAGGAGGTGAGCAAAACCCACCAAGGGTTTACCCTATGGTTCGGCCGAAACTCACATGAATTGGGCTTGGCCCATTTTGGGCCAATTGTGGCTCATATGGATTTTGGCCTGACCCAAAATCCCTTATGTGCCTAACTCCAATTATGCTTAATCTGTTGAGCTTATATTAATGGGCTCTCAATTACGGTGGCCCATATACACCAAATGCCAATAGCTCCCACTCGCCGGAATGGGAGGGTGCCTATTAATACGTTGTCGACCAACATATCAATATCCATTCGTGATCAATTCCTGTTCCCGCATTGTTCATACTAGGTTTGTCGTGCGACCGGCAGACACAACGGACATCGTGCTACTCATCGGTTAAGAGTGTTGTAGCGTCCACGGAACGTTGATTCCTTGTCATGTTATCAACTTGTTACTGCTCTGTGCTGCGCTGCACCCCTGGTCAACTGTTATTCTTAAATTGCCTAGTTCCCACAAAGGGATACTTCTCCAAGACATCCGCACAAGTATTCACAATCTTCAACTAATATCCGGTTGGTGGCCACCTAGTGTATGCAAGAGTTGGAGAATTACAGATGTACATGACCATCCCCATCACTCATATCCTTAGTTGAACTCAAACAGTGCCCATAACGTGGTCACTTGGCCTTTTTGTTCAGCACTACGCTCGTATGCTTGGGAGCGACATTGAGCCCAACTTTGGATATGAGTTACGAATGATAAGTTTACTTCGGGTGCTCCTTCATAAAGCACTCGGGATCAGTAACACGCTCAAGGTGAAGAAGTTTTTGTCCTTTAAAATCTCGGAAGATTTCTTCTAACACAACCGAGCCTGACCCCGTGGTCGAACGTGGCACTCACAGTATGAAATGCGCGCCGACAGCATAACCTGAATTTATATCAGGAGTGGGAATGTCATATGCTATCGTAGATTCCGATCTAGCCCAGAATGTGGTTGTAAACGAACAGTGTTCGTCACGGCGATCTGCAAAAATTTGATCATGTAGTGTTACCCCGAAACCAAATGATCGTTTTTCTTAACCAGGATTATCTTTCGAAATCTCATGGTTCTTAGCCGGTCTTGGTATGGCTGAGGTATCCTTTCTATCAAGACGACCGAGCCCGTGTGCATGGCAAGGTCCACATTCAACATATTTTATTTGGAGATTTCAGACTCCAACTAATAGTGTATAGATCGTCCATCCGATGTAATAATGTCACTATGACGTCGTAAGATCATAAACTCAATTTAGCAATTATTTTATTCAAATATCACTTCCAATCAAAAATGTTACTAACACATCACAAGCCTTCTAAACTCTACGCAAGCCAAGCATTTTTACGTGCTTTTCAAAAGTATCATTGTGTAAAGATTTAGTTAATGGATCCGCAACCATATTTTCAGAAGGTGTGAATTCAACTGTGATCAACTTGTCATCTACCATACTTTTCACATAGTTATATTTTATATCAATGTGTTTAGTCCTACTATGGTACTTAGGATTTCTGATTGCCCCTATCGCTGCTTGACTGTCAGAGTAAACGCACAAAGGCTTACTGCCGTCCTCGACGACAAGCAGGGCAATCATTAATCTCCTTAGCCAGACAACCACCTGTGCATTCTTTGAGAGAGTTACGAATTTTGATTCCATAGTAGACAGCGCGACACATGATTGCTTCTTGCTCATCCAAGAGGTGGCAGCATTAGCAAGGAGAAACACTCCCCCTGAGGTGGACTTACGATCATCTAGATCACCACCATGGTCGGTGTCACTATATCCTATCAGCGTAACAGATGTCTGGACGAGTGGAATGCATCGCGTACATCAGAATTCCTACCAAACTGAGGTACTCTGCACTTTTCATATGTTCACGCTCTGCTAGGTTCTTTGGGCCATCACGCTTCGACAGCGCACACCCAAACACAACCGGCGTATCCGCATGTTTAGCATCAAAGAGATTGAACCTTCTCATAAACTTGTTGATATAGGCTTCATGGGAAAGACATAATTCCCGAGCACCACGATCTCTATCAATCTTAATGCCTAGGCTATATGTGGCCTCACCCATGTCTTTCATCTCAAATATAGATGCTAACCAGGACTTTGATTCATTCAGTTTACTCACATCGTTCGCAATAATTAGTATATCATTGACGTACAACGTTAAGATAAGATACTATGACCCTGAGGTCTTCGTGTACACGCAGGCATCCTCATGAAGATTCACAAATCCGTTACCAACGATTTCCTCGTGGAACCTGCGGTACCATTGTCGAGACGAATGTTTAAGACCATAGATCGATCTTTAGAGTTTACAAACATTACGTTCGTTTCCAGGGGATAAGAAACCCTCTGGTTGCTCCATGTAGATATCTTCCTCCAAGTTCCCATGAAGGAAGGCAGTCTTAACGTCCATCTGGTGCAACTCGAGATCTAGCAACAAAGGCCAAAATGGCCCGTACCATGGTGTAACACACAGTTGGTGAGTAAGTCTCATCAAAGTCCACTCCGTGGAGTCGGGTATACCCTTTAGCGACTAGTCGAGCTTTGTATTGCTCAACATTTCCATTGGCCGTGAGTTTCAATTTAAGAACCCACTTAGCCTCTATTGCTCTGCGTTTAGCAGGAAAATCAACTAACGTCCAAACAAAATTGGTTTTCATAGAGGCGATCTTTTCTTCTATTCCTTTACTCTATTCCTTTGATTGAGGATCTTCCCAATCTTGCTTAACCATTACCAGTTCATCAACCGAAGTCAGGTGAACAATTCAACTCTTTCAATGGGATAATTATTGGGAGAAGTTCTCTGCCTTAGACTACATCTAGGCTCATTCCCATTTAGAACTATACTCCCTCTAGAAACAATGCTCCCACTAGAAACAGTGCTCCCACTATGGATGTAAATACCTAATTTTGGTCCGCGCGTAGCACGTTCAAAATGTCATATGTGACGCGTTAAAAAGGGAAGTATTTAAATATGGAAGGTCGCGAAGTTTCTAAAGATAGGATCTTAAATTATGATAATTATTTGTATTTATTACAGAGAATATTTGTTGAATATTCAGAGTATATTTTATGAATATTCAGCATTTATGGTTAGAATAAATATGTAATATTTATCTCCTAGTTAGTTTAGGTCTAGATTAGTATAAATAGATGGGTGATTTACATGTAAAGGGACACAACAGAAAACAACAGCAATAAAAAAGTTTTGTGTCTTTTTTTTTCTCTCTCATCGCGTCCTCTTTCTCTTTGCAACCCATGGAAGTCGGTCGTTCTGTTGTCTCCTGCATGATGCCAAGTCTCCAGGTTCGTCTCTATAGTCTGTTGTGTTTAGCTATCTTCATGTATTATTCTAATAAATACATATTATTCTATTCCATTATTATCTTATACATGATGTCCAAGTAATGTATGTGAATTGCAACGAATGACACTGCAGTTTTCTAGGATTAAATCGAAAGCATGCTAGATGCCATATTTAATTTTCTTGGTTTTAATTTTGATTATTTTTTATTCAACTGGACTGCTTTAGTCGATACATTCTAGGTGATGTTGTTTAATATTTGTTTTTGTTTTCAATAAATTTGTAATTGAGTTGATTTAAGAAAATATAATTGGCAAATATGTGAATTGAGTACCGAAAGGGCGTGGTTAAAAATTATATTTTTAATTCGTAATATAACCACCGAACTCGAATTTCTGATCGTATACCGATTTTATACCTAGGTGCTTAATTCGTTATTCACTTGGGTAATTTAGGATTCTAGTTAGCCTTTTAATTAACTGGTGGCGACTTTTTCAAAACCAACGTTTTCAAAACGTAATTCGCCTTAGGTCAGATTTTAGGTCTAACAATTTGGCGACTCTGCTGGGGAACAATTGAGGGTTCGGGCTCTTTATATTTTCTTATTCGCCACTTTTTTTTTTTTTTTTTTTTAATATTAGACTTTGTTGTTCTAATTTGGTTGTTTTTTTGGGTGATTTCAGGTGTTGAGATATTTCTTTTGTTATAACTAACTATTTTTATTTGTTGTATTTTATATTGTATAAACTCGCACACACCACTTTAGTGTAATATCCAAAATTCCTAAATCCAGGGCAACTAGGAACCCCGGAGAGTTAGTAATGGTACGACCCGAGCGGCTGAGCCGCCGATACGACTCCGAAAAACTCCACTCGCTTGTGAAGGTCTTGTGATCCCTATGATGGGGGGATGAAACCACCTTGTCGGGAGCCTATCAGTGGAACCTACCTTGTAGAGCAAAGCTACACACTTTTTACCTCCTAACATGTCGTGTTTTATCCGTGTTTTTTTTTTTAAATGTTATCGGGTAAATAGTACTGTTTGTATAACTTTTATTTCTCATGCATTCATCTCATTGTATTTTTATAAAAAACAAAAAAACTCTTTCAGTTAAGTAGTTAGTCATTTAGTTGTAGAAATTTTCTTTTCAATTATGCATTTCGTATGCATTGTTTAAAAAATAAACATCTTACCTGAATTTTTTATTAAAACTGCGTTTCATACGCATTATTTAAAAAAAAAAATCAGGTTAGTTGTAATTTTGGTTAGTGCATTACGTATACATTACTTAAAAAAAACATTTTAGGAAAATTGTAATTCCTCTTTAGCTATTAGAGCTTCTAATTTTGAACGTGCATTCCATATGCATCATTTTAAAACTTTTACTTGAATTGTTTTATTTTTAATAACGCATCCAATATGCATTAATTTAAAAAAAAAAAAAACTTTTTAGATAAATCATAAACTCTCTTAGTTTTAGGGATATTTGTTTAAAAAAAATTTACCTGGTTTTTTTTAATCAAAAGACGTGCATCTCATATGCATTATTTAAAAAAAAAAAACATTTCAGGTAAATTGTAATTTTTCTTAGTTGTAGAACTTTAATTTTTAAGTTTGCATCTTGTATTTATTTTTGTGCATCTCATATGCATCCTTTAAAAAAAAACTTTTCACCTGATTTTTTAATTTTGAGCAACCAAGATGCATTGATTTTTTTTCCTCGTTAAAAAAAATCAAAAAACAAAAAATCTTTTCAGATAACTTGTAAATTTTTTTAACTGTAGAACTTTCATTTCAAGTATGCATCTCATGTGCATCTCATATGCACTGTTTTAGGAAAAATAATTTGTTGATAGATTGTACACATGAACTTTTAATTTCAAACATGCATTCCATATGCATTGTGTTCAAAACTTTTTACCTGAATGTTTTATTTCAAGCATGAGTTTCATACGCATTATTTTTTGAAAAAACTTTTCGTGTAAGTTGTAAATTCTATTATTGCATTCAATGTGCATAATTTTTTTTAAGGAAAAATTGTAATTCCTTTTTGGCTCTTAGAGTTTTTAAATTCAAGCATGAATCTCATATGTATCATCTTCAAAAAAACCTTTTACCTGATTTTTTTAAAGCATGCATTCAATATGCATTATTTTTTTTTATAAAAAAAACATTTCAGGTAAATTGTAAGTTTTTTTTTTAGCTATAGAGCTTTCAAATTCACGTCTGCATCGCATTTGCACTATTTTTAAAAAATTCTACCTGAAATTTTCATTTCAAAATATGCATTCCACATGCATTATTCATGTAAACTTGTTGTAAGTTGTAGGTTACTTAGTGTTAGAACTTTAACTTTCGAGCATGCATGAGCATTTTTCAAAAAAAGTTCAAAGTGTCATTCATTTTTATCCAAGGGGTATTACACTTTTTCGGCAAGATCTTCATTTTAACATTCGCATGAGCAAGCGTTTAAAAAATGAGAGTTTTGATTCTAATTTTTGAAAAAATAGTTTAATCGCTCAGTTGAGTGTGACTATTCGAGTTTAAACAAATGACGAGAAAATATTTTTGAAAAAAACTTTTTTTAAGCATCTATCATCCGTTCGAGTCAGATAGTGCACTCAACGAGCTCATTAAATGTCATGATTGTGCAAAACATCTTGGATCGTAAATTTTGATTCTTTTTTAAAAAAAAAGTAATCAAAATTATAAAATGAATGACATTAGAGTTTTCAAAAAAATCATGCATGATTTCTCATATTCTTTACACTGATTTTTTATTCACTCTTTTCAGGTACCCTTGGTTAGGTATCATGTACATATGAGTTCTGCCGGCCATATGGGGCAACAAAAAAAGAACATGCAGTCATCCAGTTGCACGAAAAACAAATTGCGCACTCGGGATATCCAACGCTCAGGTGCGATGAATTGTACTTGATTTTTTCCTTGAGATTTGAGTGTCCTACTCTTTTTGCAGATCAAACGACCACATTGACGAGGTCGCAACCACGTGAAACGTGACTGCTTCAAAGAACTTACATGCCAAAATTCCACCCACCATGTGTGGAATTCATACGCGTCCCCGAACCAATGCGTACATCTGTTTTACTGTAAGGTCTAAACCGGACAGTGGTATCCAAAGGGTATCTCCCGTTCAGATCAAGCACAACCGCCAGATGGAGGAAAAAGTTGGAACATGCAACATGTTCATTCACATATGAAGAAAATTTCCATTAAAGATGTTGAGCACCCATTTAAGAGAAGTTGTGATCAATTTTATCCCCGAAATTTGAATTTTTCCTTACCCATTGTGCAGTTCGGATAATCAACCAAATCAAAGCACTTGAAGAGCATATCTCGTGCACGGCCCTTTGCTCGCCTACCGTTCTGAGGTCAACCGTTGAGTTTGTCCCGAATATTTCAGACAATTTCCATACGTGGCCTGACTGGCCAAACTCCATGTGTGATCCTTAACTAAGCCATACATTTGTTATGTGGCGAGGTCCGAACCCGATAGGTGCTAGAAATGGGGCATCCCCAGTTGAGATCGAGCAGGCCAGGGCACTTAAGAAGCCGAAGGGGACATTATCGTCTTTGTCATCCATTGGTCGTAGGGTCAATCCTGAGCGTCGACACGACCGACATATTTTGACTCAATCAAATGAGTCCTTCTCTAGAAGATATTTTGAATTAGAAATCAATCTGCCACTAGGGGTATGGACATAATTGTTGTTGAATTTTCTTTTAAAAAAAAAAAGCAAAAAAAAGCAAAAATAAATCATTTTTATTTAGGGTCACAGCTGCCCTTTAATCGGCTACCGAGAAAAATAAAGAGAGTGCTCATGCAAATTTTGTGAGAGCAGTGAAGAAATAAAATGTCACAATTGTCCCTGAATCAACTACAAATAAAAAGGGTCTCAGACGTCTCTAAAACGACTACAAAGAAAGGGTCACAGCCACCCTTCAAATGGCTACAGATAAAGGGTACTCCCGCAACATAAAAAGCGAGAAATAAGTGAAAGGGCCACAGCCACCCTCCAAATGGCTACAGATAAAAGAGCAACCCCCGCGAACCCTGTGAGGGCGAGAAAATAAAAAGGGCTACAGCCACCCTTAAAATGGCTACAGATAAAGAGTGATCCCGCGAACCCTGTGAGGGCGGAAGAATAAAAAAGGGTCACAACCACCCTTAAAATGGCTACATAAAAAGGGTGATCCCGCGAACCCGGTGAGGGCGGGAAAATAAAAGGAAGGGTCACAGTCGTCCCTCTAAACGACTAAAATCAAAAGAGCACTCCCGGAACATCGATGACGGGTATTAAGTGAAAGGGCCACAACCACCCTCAAAATGGTTACATACAAAGAGTGTTTCTCGGATCAGAGATGAGGAATAAAGGGCCACAACCACCCTCCAAATGGCTACAATCAAAAGAGTTCCCGCAACATTGAAGACGGTGAGAAAAGGGTCATAGCGACCCTTCAAACGGCTACAAATACTCCCGCATCGAGGTGGAAAATGAAGTACGGGTCAAAGCCACCGTTTAATCGGCTACCAAATAAAGAGTGTTTCCACTAGGTTGAAAACCCGAAAGGGCGGCCTAGGCAAAATCAGGAAACGAGAGGCATGGTTGCAAATTCATAAATTGCAATCATGGCAAAAGGAGAGGAAAAATTCCCAATGGACTGAAAACCTCAAGAGGCAGTCTATACAAAAATTAGGGAAACCGAGGGGCACGGGTCGACAATCTCTCAAGTTTGACCGTGGCAAAAGGAGAGAATCAGAGAGAAATTCAAAAAAAAAAAAAAAAAAAGATCCCGCTAGCTTGTTGCACCATGCGCAATTTAGGCAAAAATTAGGGACAAACATTCATGCGGATTTTCTGCGACCCAGTGACTTCCAAGTCAACTTCACGGCAAGCGAGGCAGTTACAGTTTGCTCTCGCATGTCGCATTTCAAGGATGAGTAGGACTTTTACAAAATGTTCCTACGAGTCAACTTCACGGCAAGCGGGACGGTTACAGTCTGCTCTCGCGAGTCACCATTCAATGATGAGTATGACTGTTACATTATGTTCCTATGAGTCAATATCACGGCAAGCGGGACGGTTACAGTCTGCTCTCGCGAATTGCCATTCAAGGATGAGTAGGTCTGTTACAGTCTGTTCCTACGAGTCAACTTCACGGCAATCGGGATGGTTACAGTCTGCTCTCGCGAGTCGTCATTCAAGGATGAGTAGGACTGTTACAGTCTGTTCCTAAAGTCAACTTCACGGCAAGCGGGACAGTTACAGTCTGCTCTCGCAAGTCACCATTCAAGGATGAGTAGGACTGTTACAGTCTGTTCCTACAAGTCAATTTCACGGCAATCGGGACGGTTACAGTCTGCTCTCGCGAGTCACCATTCAAGGATGAGTAGGACTGCTACAGTCTGTTCCTACAAGTCACAAACCGACAATCAGGACCTGTGGTTTTCCAGCTTTCTGAGAGTCACAACCCGACGAACGAAGCTTTGTAAAAGCCAGGGGGATAAACCTGATTAAACAAGACGATTATCTAGTTTCGAAGTAACTCGACGTGATCTTCGTTTTGCATATCGCCGTGATGAACTTCGTTCGTCATTAAACCACATTCTGCGCCAGATGAGAATCTGTGATAGAATGATTGACATATCCCTTCCCTGTCAACACAAAAGGTTCAGGTATGCTATCAACGCGTGCTTCATACTGCGCGTGCCACGTTCGACCACGGGGTCACAACTCGGTTGTGCTAGAAAGGAATCCTCGTGATTCTGGCGGGCGCAAACTTCTTCACCTCGAGCGTGCGACTGATCCCAGGAAGAGGCACCTAAAGTATCCTCACGGACTAGGAACTCATATCTAAGGTCAGGCCCAATGCTCGCTTCCCAACGTACGAGCGTAGTGCTGAACAAAAAGGCCCAGTGACCACGTCTTTAGAAACCGGTTGGGTCTGACTAAGGATATGAGCGAGGGGATGGTCAAGTTCACCTGTAATTCACCGACTCTTGTATTCACGAGGTGGCCACCAACCGGATATTAGTTGAAGGTTGTGAATACTTGTACGGATGCCTTGAAGAAGTGTTCATATGTAGAAACTAGGCAAAATGAGAATTAACAGTTGACCTAGGATACAGTGTGGTACAATATAAATGTTGTTTATAACAGGTTGATTGGAGAAAAGGGAATCAACGTTCCGCGGGCGCTACAATACTCCTAACAGATGAGTAGCACGATGCCCGTCATATCCGTCGGTCGCACGACAAAACTCGTATGAACTATTCGGAAGCAAAGAGCAGATCGAAGGAGTGAAATGTTGATGCAGATTTGGACGACAATACATTAACAGGCACCCTCCCATTCCGGCAAGTGGGAGCTGTAAGCATATGGTGATGGGCGCCGTAATTGGCAGCCCATAATATGTATAGTTTACCTAAGGAAATTAGGTAAATGTCACATTACGGTAATTGGGCTAGACCCAAATCCCAATTGACATGAGAGGCCCAAATTATCCCTATGCATGGCCGGCCGAAACCTAGGTGTGGGCAAAGTGGACTTTTGTCCACTTTGCTCCTCCTATAAATAGATGTTGTTAGGGATTTTTAGGGTTAATCACTATTTCCTCATTAGAGTGTTTTAGAGAGAAAAACCCTCAACCCTACACCACAGAGTTTCAGCCGAACCCACCTTCACCAAGGTTGTATCCAAGCAAACACTCCAGAGATATATCCCCGTGCCAAGAATCGATTAGAGACTTTGCTGTGGAGCTTGCACCACGTAGGGCTTCTCTAACAAGAACCTCTACGGGTCCCGACCGGAGGATCGTGAACACCCTCCAGTGAGGATCTTGGGTCTACGGATCATCTTAAAGGTATGTGCGAATCTTCCGCTGCGTAATTCCGATTACTAGCATGTACTTTGTTTAAGTATCCGTAGTGATTACTCCCCGTGATCTAACAAATTTGCCTTGGGAAACACTCCCACGGTAACAGTACATTTCATAGATAATTCTCTCTACTCAGTCGTGGAAGCAGGAGCTGAAGTTCTTAATATTCAAGCCCCCGACTCATGGATTACTCCCATCCAGAATTATCTGGAAAATGGAACTCTCCCAGAAGATCCGTTGGAGGCGACTAAAATTAAAAGAATGACGGGGCGATTTGTAATCTTGGATGGATATCTCTATAAAAGAGGATATTCCACTCCTTACCTCTGATGCGTAGCTGCCCCCCAAACTGAGATAATAATGGAGGACCTGCATAGAGGCGTTGCTGGATGTCATGAAGGAGCCAAAACCTTGGTGTTAAAAGCTCTGCGACAAGGGTTCTACTGGCCGACTATGCACAAAGAGGCGACAACACTCGTGCAAACTAGTCTTGCCTGCCAAGTTTACGCTCCCAGAATCGCTAGGCCACCAGCAGACCTTACTCCTATGATGAGTGCCTGGCCTTTTGCACAATGGGGGATCGATCTTATTGGGCCCCTGCCTAAATCCACAGGTCAACGAACACATATCGTAGTCGCTATCGACTATTTCTCCAAGTGGATAGAAGCAAAAGCTCTGGCATCAACGACTACTTTCCAAATGATTAAGTTCATACGAGAAAAAATCATATGTCGATATGGGGTGCCAAAGATCCTCATCAGTGACAACGGCCCTCAGTTTGCCAGCGACGAACTCGCCGACTTTTGTGAAGAAATGTTAATCAACCATCGATTTGGTTCTGTTCATCATGCCCAAACGAATGGATAAGTCGAGGCAGCCAACAAAACAATTCTCAACGGACTGAAGATGATGATGGCTTCTCTGAAGGGAAATTGGGTCGAAGAGTTGGATCAGGTACTTTAGGCACTTGGAACCACACCCAAGAGGGCCACCGGCGAGTCTCCTTTCAGCATGGTTTATGGGTCGGAAGCTGTTTCACCCATTGAGGTAGCTAATATCTCCCAAAGAGTCGCCACATACCAAGTCGACCAGAATGACGAACAAAGAAAAATCGACTTGGATCTAGCCGACGAAAGAAGATGGGCCTCTAAAGAAATTCAAGAAAGAATGAAGCTCGCCACTGCTAGATATTTTAATCGAAAAGTAGGGCGACGCCAATTCTTCCTAGGGGGAAAAGTCCTACGAAGAAATGAATTCTTAACAGCCGATCAGAGAGGAAAAATGGTGCCAAAATGGGAAGGTCCTTATGTCGTCATCGGCATACCGTATTCCCATGCTTACAAACTAGAAGATCCGCAGGGGCAACGCCTCAACATGACTTTTAATGCAGAGCACTTGAAGAAGTTCTATGTTTAGGAGAAAATCCTTTTCATGTGTTTCAATTACAATAAAGTAATGAATAAAGATATAATTCATCTCTTCTTGATGTACTAAAACAGATCTCCTCGACTTCATATAGTCGGCGACAATCCAGGAGATCAGTCATAACACTGACTCCTTCAACTCTATGCAAATGAGCAGTCATAACTGACTCCCCCGACTTCCGAAAGTAGCCATCTACAAAGGAGATCAATCATAACACTGACTCCTCGACTTCATATAGTCGGAGACAATCCAGGAGATCAGTCATAACACTGAATCCTCGACTTCATATAGTCGGCGACAATCAAGGAGATCAGTCATAACACTGATTCCTTCAACTCTCTGCAAAGGAGCAGTCATAACTGACTCCCCCGACTTCCGAAAGTCGGCATCTACAAAGGAGATCAGTCATAACACAGACTCCTCGACTTCATATAGTCGGCGACAATCCAGGAGACCAGTCATAAAACTGAATCCTTCAACTCTCTGCAAAGGAGCAGTCATAACTGACTCCCCCGACTTCCGAAAGTCGCCATCTACAAAGGAGATCAGTCATAACACTGACTCCTCGATTTCATATAGTCGGCGATGATCCAGAAGATCAGTTATAACACTGGCTTCCCCGACTTCCAAAAGTCGCCTCTATAAAGGAGCAGTTATAACTGACTCCTCGACTCCATTAACGTCAATGACAACGAAAAGCATACGTTCAAAAGGATAAAAGGGCAACGTCCTTCTCTCATCATAAGAGGTACTCGACATAACTCCTTCCCCTTTATTTTAAAGACTTATGTCTCAGGGGCAAGTGTTGGATATGATTCGAAGCGATCTGACATGGGTCGATTATATAAAAGTCGATACTCTAAGAAAAATAAGTCGACGACCATTCACCTTCAACTCGAGGAGATAAGGATAAATGGTCGACAACTATACATGGGAAGGTTGACTCCCAAAGCGACTATCGAAGATAGGCGAGACGATAAGGTCACTCAAAACTTTCCCTCTTAAGGAAAGAGTCGATTCGACTACCACAAAACGAATAAAGAAACCTTCCTTCTTAAGGAAAGGACAGGTGGAGACATGCTCGCAGTCTTTAGGAAACCTCCCTCTTAAGGAAAGGATAGCTGGCGACCTGCTCGCCGCCTTTATTTCTGAAGAAACCTTCATCTCAAGGTAAAACTTAGGTGACAACCTGCTTATCACCTAGTTAAAGAAACCTTCCATAGTAAGAATGGTGATGTGACAACCTGCTTGTCACCTACTGACTCTTCACCGTCCATTTCAACCAATCAGAGAAATGCAACCACCGTCATTGAACAGTCAATCAAGGCATAACAAGCCGCCATTTAAAGTCGGTAATCCCTCTCTATAAATAGGGGAACATTATATATGTTTTATAATCTTGATTCTCATACTTGATAATACTTTTTCTAAATTCATTACTCACTTAAGCTTCAGAGTGGAATCAGAGGACATCCCCACCCCTTTTCAGGTCCTCGCCTAGCACAAACTCCTAAAGGAAACTAAGTACCCAAGAGGTCGAGAAAGATATCTAAAAGAGTTAGCTCCCGGCGAGACCTCGAAGTCCACTACTAGAAGTTCAAGGCCACGTCATTTTGATCCCAACAGGTGGTTCGGCCGAAACTAGGAGTAAATAGGTTGGAGAGATTTCTTTTAATTTCACCACAAAGGAAGAGAGGATTAGCACTCATAAATCCTCTTAGCACTCCCTATTTATAAGAGGAGCAAAGTGGACAGTTCACTTTGCCCCTAGTGAAATTCGGCCGACCACTTAGCTAGGGAGGCCCAATTTTAGGCCTCTCATGTCAATTGAGATTTTAGGTCTGGCCAAAAATCTCTAATGTGGCATTACCGAATTATTTAGGTGACTAGCTTATATTAATGGACTCCCAATTACGACGGCCCATTATCCAAATGCTAACAAAGTGTTGAGATATGATTCGAGATAACCTTAGATGGGTTGGGAATGTTAAAATTCGGGAATGTCTGAGTCAGGATTTCTAAAAGATAAGTCGACAACTACTTACGTTCCGAATGAGAAGACATAGACAAGTGGTCGACACCGATATAAAAAGATGTCGACAACTAAGACAACCTTGGAAGAATGTCGACGAGTCTACTCAAAGACTCTCCCTCTTAAGGTATGAGTCGAGTCGGCAGCCCAGTGCTATCAAGAAAACCTTTCCTTCTAAGGAAGAGGTACCATCTGACAACCTGCTTGGCACTTCAAAGAAAACCCTTCCTCCTACGGAAGAGGTACCGGCTGGCGACCTGCTCGCTGCCTTTAGGCCCGAAGAAACCTCCATCTCAAAGTAAACGGTTGGGATATGAGCCTTAGATGGGTTGAGAATGTTTTGACATAATTTTAGTTTAATTAAGAATTATAATTTAACATGTTATTTTAACTTTACAATTCACTATTATATTAGTTATAGTGAATTTTACAATATTTAAAAAATAAATAAATTTAAAAAATAATTATTTTTGTAAAAAAATAATCGTTTTTTAAGATAAATAAATAAATTTTCATTTAATAATTTATGATTTGCCATTTTCATGTTTAATAATATTAGTTTAATTAATAAAAAAACAAAATGGTATATATTTCAATCAGGAGTTAATCTATTTCTTTACTATAACATTTTATCAACCAAATATTGGATTTAGAATCCTCATTTCATATTCCTCATGTCAAATAAACATCATATTAATATTACATATTACATATTTCTTATTTCTTATTCACATTTCTTATTCTTCATTCACTATTCAACGAACCAAACATGCTAACACTTTATTTTTTGTGTATAAAATATAAATTCATTTTATTTTATAATAATAACTTGTATTACGAATGAATCATTCATGGCGTGGAAAATTAAAGAATTATTAATGACGTGGGAAAATGAAAATTGGCGCCATTATATCTTCCTCAAGTAACGGTAAATTGAATTTGATAGAGAAAGTTATTTATTTTGCACTGAATAAGGCAAATTCCTGTTTAGTAGTTTTGGTTTTGGCCACCCTGACTGTGTTTACTATTTCTTTAATAAGTTAATTGTACATACAGTATTAGGGATGGCAACGGGGCGGGTCGGGGCGGGTTTTCACCGCCCCGGACCCGCCCCGCGGGTCGGTTTTGAAGACCCGGCCCCGGGTACATAAGCCTCCCGGGGCGGGTCAGTCGGGGCAAAAAATCCCGCGGGTCGACCCGCGGGGCCCCGACCCGACCCGAACGTACCTAAGCCGTTGTTGGAGCCGTGTCTGTGTCCGTGTCCGTTGCTGAACCTAAGCCGCTGTTGGAGCCGTGTCCGGTGTCTGAGCTGCTGCTGGAAGCCTGGAACCGTGAGTCTGTGCTGGTGCGGTGGTGCCTGAGCCGTGACCGTGAGCAACTTGCTGCGCTGGGGCCTGAGTCGTCCGTCTGTTGCTGCTGGTGACGTGAGTGGTGCCGAGTGCCGACCGGAGTGGAGGTGCAACTGGGAGGAGATGGACCAGAGCCTGCCGGATTAGGCTCACGGAGACGCTGGAGTCTGGACCAGAGCCTGCCGGAGCTGCTGCCGCGTGCTTGACCAGAGAGATGAAGGAGAGGAGATGGATTGGCGCCGGACTTCAAAATTGGAGATGAGCCGCTGATGCTGTGACTGCTGACTGAGGCTCCTCTCAGTTTCTTTAACCCTAAATATAAATTTAGTAATTACAGTTAGGTCCAAATATTTTAGATATGTCTATATTAACCCTAGTATAAGATAGAATGTTACATAAATATTAATAATTGATACTATGAGAATTCCGGGGCGGGTCCACGGGGCCCCGGAACACGAGACCCGGACCCGCCCCGCCCCGGGACCGACCCGCCCCGAACCCGACCCGCGACCCGCGGGTCGGCGGGTCGGCGGGTCAATTTCGGGTCGGGGCCCCGCGGGTCAGCGGGGCCCCGAGACCCGTTGCCATCCCTATACAGTATATAGACCAGACACACGAGGTAGTTTTCATACATAAATAAAAGTATGGAGATGAGTTTGCAAATTTCCAGAAAATCGACGCCGAAAATTTTGAATACTCTCCACTGACTTGCTTTCACGTGGCAGCTTCTGATTGAAAGGTTCCCATGGGTCCCACTTCTTTCTCCCTCCTAAACGCCTCCCCCTAATAAGTTCGTCTCCCAACCAGATTGGTTCGTTTCCTTAACCTTAGCCTCGGATCCCAACCTTAGATTTGTTCCTCAATGCTCTGTTGGTTGAAAATTTCGCAGTGAGTCGACCACTTTATCTCTCTGCTTGAGCTTGCTCGCTCGCTCCTCTCTCTTGCTGTCCTCGATTCAATCAATTACAATTCGGCAATTCACTGGCTCGAAGGATCGATTGGTGCTGCAATGGAGGCTTCCTTCAACCGTGGTGAGTCCACCTTCTTCAAGAACCCTAATTTCCTCATTTGCAAGTTGGTCTCATCTCTTCACCGTTTCTTGCTGAATAAGCTGCTGCTTTAGGGTTATAACTCTTTTTTAGCTGGAAATATCGTTTTTCTGCTATACCTGACATTATCTAGGCGTAATCTTGCTTTGACGTTTCCGATCTCTCATTTTTGGTGTTAAGAGTTGGTATTTCGGGATATCTGCCGTTCTTCTTCATAATTTTAGTTTTTTTTACCGGTTGTGGGAAAGTAGACTAATTGGTGTAGAGATTCAACCTTCCAAGAAACCGATGCCCAATAAGTTCTCCTAAAATCCTAAGGTTCAAGCTTGTGTTTTTGCTGGTTCTGCATTTTTAACCGTGAGTGTCTTGTCTTCTAGATGTTGTGTTCTCGCAAATTAGGGTTAATAATTCATTATTCGTCTCTATTTCCCTTCGTTATGTCTTCCAAAAGATTATTTTACTGGATTCGTAGCTCTAAGCATGCTGAAGTATGAATTTCTGCTGATCAATGTATTTATATTTGTGTTTGGAACTGTTTGCTGTTTGCTTCTAATGGTTTCTACAAGATATTCCTAAACCTAGTACATATATCAAACAAGTAGTCCATCAGTTTAGGGTTTTCGAATACTATATAGTATATATCAAGAGGAGAAGTGATGTATTTTAATCTAGAAAGCCTAATGTAGATTATAAGGTTGATCATTGCTGCACTCTAGAGGGAATACACTGACAGGATGCTGATGTCATCACTGAGATATCAGCAAATGAATATCTCAAGCTTGTATTGTCTTTTGCCTTTTCTTGCTATATGCTTATTGTTCAGCTGTTTAATTGGAAGGTTGAGAACAACTAATGCTACCTTTACTACCATGCTTCTTGAATTTGCATTATTACACAATTAGTGGATTAGATGTTTGAAGGTCGTGGCTCTAAGTTGCTGTTCCACTTCATCTAACTTGTCTGCTAGTTTTTCTTGTGGCAACACAAGTATCATAGATTTTGCTGCACTCTATTGTCTGTTTACAACACAAATATCATAGATTTTGCTGCACTCTATTGTCTGTTCACAACACAAATATCATAGATTTTGCTGCACTCTATTGTCTGTTCATTCTCCTTTCCATAGTTTTTCCACTGAACTTTTTCTGTAATGTGTATGAATAATCAGATTTTACTGTGTAGGTTGACTTTTGTAGCTCCAGAGTCATCTTGATACTTCTCCTGAAGAGTGACTTTGAACAAAATGATTGTATGGTTTATGGGGGAGCATCACGATAATTGGGAGGTTTCAGAATATTGCTCATTTTGCTCTAGATAATCTTGGAAAGTTTGGCGGATTCCCTATGCCTGTAAACGGAGACAGGGTTCACCATTCGTTTGACCAGGAGAGCTTGACCCATGGTCAGCATCAATTTAAGGCTGCTGACAAGAATTGGCAGGGCCTTGCTAACAACTCTTGGGTCGGAAACCAGACTGGGCTATCGTTAGTTTCCAACCTAAAGAATTACAGTTCGCAGCAATCAGGTAGTAGCTCACCCAATGTTAGTATTACTGATATATCTTTGATTAAAGTATTGTCCATCAATTTAATGTTTTCCTTGGACCTTGCAGATATCGGCCCGGGACATGGGATTACATCTTTCCATGGTATGCAAGGGCTGAACCCTGCACAACCAAATTTGAGGTCTGAATTTTCTGGGAACCAGTTCCAGAACCAGCAAATAAACTTGAACGGGTACCTGCAGGGGAGTCATGTCTCAAGGCAGCATGAGGCAAATTTTTTGGCCATTGGTCCAGATTCAAACCAGCAGTTATCCTCAAATGGCTTTTTGCAAGGTTCTCATATTTCTAAGGGTTTATCCATGCTTGAGTCACAACGAGGAAATGGTTCAGAGTTTCAAAAGAACATGAGGTTTCAAAATGGTCAACCTCCTACTGGTTTCAATTCTTATGCCGGGCAAGATCAAGTGGAAAGTCAGCATCCTGGTTTGCAGTCTTTGCAAAGGCAACAATCTGGGGTTAGTGACATGCAACTAATGCAGCAGCAAATGATGCTTAAGCAATTTCAAGATGCTCAGAGACACCAGCTTCTGGGACAAGGAGCTTGGCAGCAAAGTTCCCCTGGAAATTTCTTTTCACCAATGACTAATCAAGCAGCTGATAACCATTCAACAACGCTACTCAATGGTATCCCTTTACATGATTCATCTAATAAATCATGGTCAGAGCTTATGGCAGGCAACTTAAATAGGCAGCACCTTGGCCCCCCTGGAAATGTACAAGGGTCATCCGGTGGAATGAATCTTCCTCTTGAGCAGAGCCAGGGATTACGCTTTCCTCAACAGGTTGATCAATCTCTTTATGGTGTTCCTATCTCTGGCTCTAGAGGCAATCCTGATCCAGCTTTACGTGTTCGGAATGAGAACCCTGCAATGCAGCACATGTCTTCATTTGGCAATTCCTTTATGGCTGGTCAATATGCTGCTCAGTCTGGGCAAGAGACCATCCATGATGGACCTTCTGCTCCAAGGCAGGTTGGTGCTTCTGGTAGTCATAGTTCCGGTGGTGGATTTGATTTGAATAGTTTGAGGCAGGTGGTTTCTCCCCAAAGAAACATGCCTCCGCACGAATCACATGGGAGGCAAGATTTAGGCAGTCTGTTGGACAATTCACAACAGAAACCATCACCAGCTGTTGTTCAATCACAAAAGGTGGCTACCTTGGATCCAGCTGAGGAAAAGATTTTATATGGTAGTGGTGGCAATTTGTGGGATGCCTTTGGTGGAGAAGGTATGTCAGATGGCGCGGGTTCGGGTGGTGGATTTTCTTCCTTGCAAAGTGGAAGCTGGAGTGCGCTTATGCAATCTGCACTAGCAGAAACTACTAGTGGTGAGACAGGGCAGCAGGAAGAATTGTGTGGCCTTAGTAATCGTAATCCAGAGCCCCAGGTTCGCAATCAGCAATCATCTATATTAGCTGATAATGAGAAACGAAGATCTACTTGGAGTGAAAGTGTCTTCAACAATGCATCTAACTATTCTAGTGGTCGGGATAGTCAATTAGGTGGCATACATTCACATGAAAGGACTGAGAATCTGCAAGTTGACCCTTCCAATAGGCATCAGAACTCCTCAGAAGAAAAGAGGTGGTTAGATCCGACTCTGGTCCAAAAGCCTTTGGCTGACAGAGAAAGAAAGCAGCTCATGTCTGGTTCCTGGATCAATCAGCAGAGCATGTCTTCACAAGGTATCAGCGATAAGTTGAATGATAGCTCAAATGGGTGGAGAACAAGCAACTCCACTTTGGCCCGGGAAACCACTGCTTCGAAGAGCCACACTGCTGAAAATTTGCTCCAATCTGTTGAGAGCCAAAACCAAAAGGTTGGTAGGGTGGATTCTTCTTACCCTAATCCTACTGTTACACCAAACCCAAATATCTCAATGGCGGCTACAGGAAGTGGCCATCCGTTTCGAAATAATCAGAGTTCCGATTTCTGGAGGCAAGTTGGTGGTTCATCAGCAATTCCCTGTGGAAGTGAAGGTTGGCGGAACAATAACAATCCCCTTTCTATGGATAGGGGCTCTCAAGGCATGGAGTCATCGGAGAACAACGAAAAAGACAACTTAGAAAAGAAGGAGAGTTCTGCTGGTAGTTTTCATTCAATATCCCGACATGGTCCATCTGGTGCTTCCAGAGAAAATGTTCTATCAGATGACAACCATTCTCGTACTATGTTCGGAAGCAACCAAAATCAATCTGATAGGGCTGTTCAGAGACCTGTTGTAGGGCGAAAATTTCAGTATCATCCAATGGGGGATGTGGATGGTGATCCGGGATCTTCTTATGGAGCAAAATCTGTTTTCCCTTCACAGGCTGCCACTCAGCACTTCTCAAATAAGTTTACTTCCACAGAAAGATCCACAAGTGGAATGCCTTCAAATCGAAACACTCAGACAAGGTATCTTGCATATGCTAGTTTTAGCACAGTCTGCATCTAATGATAGTCTTCTACAAGACAACTGCTTTCAATTAAAGAATTCTATTTTCTCCTTTCACTAACTACTTTCTTTAGTGTTTCTTTTCTGATTTTTTTCCCCGTTGATAGTTTAGCTTGTGAAGTTTTAAGAATACCTAGTTAATTTCTGAAATATCAACCACTTCTCTCTGCAGTCAAAATATGTTGGAGCTTCTTAACAAGTTGGATCAAGGGAAGGAGCGTGAATCGGGTTCGCACTTCAGCTCCTCTGATCGAAATGATACCAATGAAGCTGAAACTTCTGAGGGATCTGTTGGTCATTTCCAGCGAAACCAGTCACCAAGGTCTCAAGGCATTGGTCTTCAGCTGGCACCTCCGTCTCAGCGGTTGCAGAGTTTAGACAATGCTGTACTTTCCCAAAGCTCCCCTCAGATTTCCAGATCTCCGCAAATCTCATCTGACAGAGGTGAATCCGGTCACCCCTCATTTTTCCCTTCATCCTTAAATCGCTCCTCGCCGTCTTTGAAGGAAACTTTTGAAGGGGAGAACAGGAATTATGGCTCTGGTGCAGCAGGACATATCAGCGATAAGCAGTTTCCCTCTAATTTTCCAGGGAATTCTTCGATGCCATCGTTTTCTGGCTTTCCATTTGCGAGAAACAATTTTGTAAATCAACGAGATGCTGTAGCTAGTGGAATATCTGCGGTTGGTCAGTCAGTGAATGTATCTCTGAATCGGCTAGCTTCCAATTCAATGCTTACGGAAGCTTCATCTGGGGGATCTTCACCAAGTCAATCTGCTGCGGTGACAATTCCTGATGCTTCAAAAGACAAACATGATTCTATCCAAACGCACCCTGGGAATCTGTTCCAGCAGTCTTTTGTGTCGGACATTATTCAAGGAAGTCGCGGCTCTCCCAATCCTGGAGTGTCTCAACAACCTAGTGCCTCTCAGAGAATATCGCCTAATCTGTGGAGACCAGTTACTGATCAGCAAGGTTTCTTTCGGCCCCATGTCCAGCCAAACACTACGGATACAACTTTCACTAAGATGAGAAAAGCGGAAGAGAGTGATCAGCAGAATGTAGAAGATTGTCCATCTCTTGCAAAGTCGCAAGCTGTTAGGGAGGAACAGAGGGTGAGAGTAGGCTTTTGGCAAAAAGAATCATCAGATGCAGGCGCAGCTCAAAGCACATCACAGGGGAAAGATTCAGTAAATCATGTTTCTGTTCCTACAAGCATGTCACACCCGGAGTATTCTCTGCTAAACCAAATGCAGGGAATACGCAGGGTAGAGGCGGATCCAAACGAGGTAACCGTTAAACGATTTGAAAGTTCTGAGGGTGGTCTAGATTCTCAACAGATCGCCCTAGAAGGAAACCACGTGTCCTCGGCCTTTCCTACTCCAAGAGGTGATTGGATGAATGTCAGTTCTGCTCCTTTGACTGGTGATTCAAAGATGTTCAACTTTCCAGCGAAACCCGTTGATAAGGAGATGTCAGCTGCTTCTCCCGAGATGGATGCGCTACAGCGGGATAATTCTCTCAATTCTATTTCTAGCAATGACCCCATTTCCATGAGAAGAGAAAACTTACTAATCAGTACACCGATGAGATCATCATGGTTTGATCAGCATGGAACCTTGATGAATGGTCAGATAGCTCAAAGTTTTGAAGGTTGCAAGATGGCTGCTCAGGCTCCTTCCCCCGAGAAGCCTGCTGATAGCTCACAAGTTCCTGACGAAGTGGGTATGATTCCTGCTGTCTCAGATGTTGGAATGCTTAGTGATGCATTACCTGCGGAAGTTAACCAGAAGAAGCGTAAAATTTCTATTGCTGAAGTCCAGCCATGGAATAAGGAAGTGACAAAGAGTGCAAGACTTCATAGTGCTAGGTGAAAAATTCTCCCTCTGTCTTAAGTTTGAATACTTGATGTTACATCATTATTTTTGTGACCATCCTTCCTTAACAGTCTAGGTTTCATATTTGAATCCTTTATTATGTTTCTGTAACCATGCTTCTGTTTGCAGCTTGACAGAAATTGAATGGGCTCGTGCTGCCAATAGACTGGTTCAGAAGGTTTGTACTTACATCAACATGCTCAATCATTATTTCCCATTGCAGTTTAGTTTCTTAGCCAGCATTTTAATTTGTAAGTTTGCTGACGGGTTATGTCTTTGTCATTCTGGTGAAGGTGCCTGAAGTAACTGAAACAAGTGAAGATGTACGTCCAATAGTTAGAACCAAAAGAAGACTTATCTTAACAACGCAGCTGATGCAACAACTGCTTCGGCCTCCTCCAGCACCTTTTCTATCTGGAGAGGCGAAGTTGCATTACGACAATGTGGTTTATTGTGTTGGCAAGCTTGCATTGGGTGATGCCTGTAGTGCCGCCCATCACTTCAGTGGTGAGGGTTTGGTCCCTAATAATAATAGTGAAAAAGCGTAAGTACTGCTCCTGGACTATGATGAGATATGGATGCAGTGTTCTTTTGTTTGATTTGATGAACTTTTTCATCTGTCGGGATTTTGGCTGGATTTAATTGACATATACACTTATTGTGCTTCCGTAAACAGTAGCTTGCCGGAGAAACCAAAACTAGCAGGCAGAAGTAGCAAAGAGGAGGATTTTGCAAGCGCCATGGAGGACTTTAGTAGGAGAAGGAAGAAGCTGGAGAGTGAATTCTTAAGGTGATTCCTATTGCACTCATTTTTCTCCAATGATTTTTTACTTGAAAGGAGGATCCTTTATGGTCCAACCCTGCTATTTGCAATTATATTGATTCCAAGTCTCAAAATGGAAACCTGAAATATTCTACTGCTCGATTTGTCTAAGATGAGCTTCAGAATTGATTTTCAACTGGTTAGAGATGTATGCGCCCGTTAGCTAAAACAACACTAATAGGACATGGAGATTATAACTTTGAACTTCCTTTCGACTTAGAACTAATTGTTATTATGAAGTTTAGACTGCTAACTGAATTATGCCTTGACATATAGATTGTATGAGCACTTTCAAGTTTATTTTCCTATATATATGCTCTGCGATTGATATACATTATCGGGTTGTCCTTCATTTATGATGCAGTTTGGAGCAAAGGCCGTCAATGGTCGATGTGAAGGTGGAATGTCAGGATCTGGAGAGGTTCTGCATCATTAACCGTTTTGCCAAGTTCCACGGCCGAGCCCAAATTGAAGGAACAGGGGCCCCACCATCATCGTCTTCAGATCCTACTCAGAAGCCATTCCCTCAGAGATACGTACTTGCACTTCCAATGCCTAGGAACCTTCCGGAAACAGTACAATGCCTCTCGCTTTGATCTTCCAATGCCTAGGACCCTTTGCCTCCTGCGAGGCTCTTTTGAGCATCCTGTTAGGTTACCGATCCACATCACGAAGCAATGGAGAAAAGGGGTTATCCTGACTGACGATCACAGGGCGGAGTTGCATCGTTGATGGAGGTTGGGTGTTTAGTTAGGGGTAAGGATGATATATACTGTATATTGCAATTTCGAAATGAAGGAAGCAAATGGGGGGATATCCCATGATATTTTTTTCGGGCATTAGATGGGGCGGAGAAAAGCGCCAATTTGTTTACAGACAGTACCACATAGATCATCAACTACTTTCAAGGTAACCACTTTTGTATTCCCATTTCTCGAAATGTTTATGTTATCGCATTTTAGAAATTGTATGTATGTATGTATGTATCTGCAGCAGTAGAATGAAAGGTACTGCCTCCTTGGTAATAATTGTATGTTTCTGACATGGCCAACTTTTAAGGTGGTCGGACGTCATGTTGCAATAGATAGATAGATAACGATGCTTCTAAACCACTATGGCAAAAATGAGGAGTGTTCCTTGTGATACAAGCAAAACACATAATTAACACACAAGGAGTTCATATGGACAAGTTGAGTGTTTGATTGTTTGAGTAGGCATCTCAGGGATCCTTTTGCGTTCACCGTGTCAAGTACCAAAAGTAAATGCAAAGAAAAGACAAATTGAACGCGAATAATGTAGTTCATGCAACAAAAGATGAAATAAAGTACTGGATGTTGATTGCTGAAAACTGAATTTTGGTGAACTGAAAGCATTCGCAAAATTGACCCTTTTCAAAAAATTGTTTCATCGCTGAGATCTTTGAGTGTTCTTGAGCATGAATCAGAAATTCATCACTCTTGTTGATTCATACATCAAATTCCAGATGCGAAATGAGATTAAAATCTAGACCGTGTTGGCTCGAAACGGAAGCTTCACATGCCGCCGGAGACTAGGCCCATTAATCAAGGCCTTGATATTATTGGCCCGATGGCGGTGGGACCATTATTCATGTCTTCCCCTTTGGGGATTTCCAGATCGAAGAAAACTATACTTTACCTCGGATGTATACTGCAACAGATCGAAGATCGAACTTGAGCTGACAGTCTGACACAAGGTAGAGAGACATGTCTCACGGTAGCATCAACAACGATCCGCGCCAGCCGTCGGCAGCGAGGCCGTTCAAGGCGGCCAACGTGGTGCCGCAAGATCTTCCGGTGGACTACTCTGGCTTCATCGCGGTGGTCTTCGGCGTCGCTGGAGTCATGTTTCGGGTACTTTCGATTCGAATCCTCATCATTATGCCCTGATTCTTCTAGATATTTTTAAATTGATAAAGGATTCATGGATGATTGACAGTACAAGCTCAGCTCATGGATGGCCATCATATTCTGTGCCCAATCGCTTGTCAACATGAGAAATATGGAGAATGATCTCAAACAAATCTCCATGGCCATGATGTAAGCGCATACTTCACACAGTTATAAAGTTTAACAGTTTACACCTCTTGATTCAGTTGATGCTGAACTAGAAGTTAGAACTTGCAGTTAGTGTTGAAGTTGCTCCATCCATTGACTGTTAATTTGTTGAATGAATTCAGCAATGAAGTTTAAACCAAAAGACAAAAGGGATCATGATCTTTTTGCTTCAGAGATGCTAAAATTTGATAGAGCAGACACATGAGATATTTAAGATTGTTTTTGTTTAAAATGTCCAAGCTTCTCGATAGATTTTAGGATCAATTGGCTATGTGTTCTAAATTTGATTCAAGTAGGATTTGTTTGGGGTGTAGCTTTTTATTGGACATCTGTATAATTTCCATGTCTGCCTATCCTAAGGCTAAAAACGATTCTTGAAAGTGGAAACATCATCTCTTGTGTTGAAATTATGATTTTGATTCTGGAGTGCTTTAGGAATTTGGGTGGAAATCTGTTCTACAAACAACTCCTAGATAGCTTTACACATTTTAAGATGTATTTTGGAAATCGTTCTAGCCAACTTGGAAATGGGCAGGGAATCAAAAGTTTAAAATTTCTTTCTTCATTGGATTATGGATGATATTGAGCTTGGGTAGGTGGCCAAGATACTGCTCATTTTCCCCCCTGGATCTTGTCTGATTAATTGTAAACTATGCTATTTTCTTTTGCTTTGATTTGTAGTCTAAGAATTGTGAATCCGGTCTTTGAGCTTTGAATTGGATAATGTGGTACATTCAAATAGATGTTTGATTATGATGCTAGAATCTTCCATGTTACATAAGCGAAAGAGTTGGAAATTGGGAAGATTGAAGCATGGAAAGTTTAGAACTAAGCCTTTAGTTTGATATTTTGAAACACGCCTTTAAGACTAAGCATCTAAGAAAGAGTTAATTGGTTTCTTTAATTTTAAGCCTGAACTATGCTCTTGTTGGTATCGCAGGTTTGGTATCATGGGACTCGTATCGAACTACCTTGGTCCGACTAGAACCCAAAAGAAGTAAGAGAATGATAGATGGTTGACCAAATCAGGGGCAGGTCTTATTATTTCATATATGTTTGTTGAGTTGCAGCCAAGTAAGAGAATTTTATTTATTTAAATTAGACCAGTGAAATTTGTTGTATTCGCAACGGCAGTGTGAGTAAGGTAATGTTGCTTGGTTGGGTGCTGTCATTAGGAGGTGATGATGGTTGTGGATAATTTAAGTCCAAAACCATAATTTGCAGAACTATATGAAGCAGTGGCTCATCATATGAAGTGATCAAATATTTACCAAGCAAGCATGAGCATGACTTACCACCAACACAACTTTACAAATCTTTATGTGGATAGCAAAGCTATCCAAGAAAACATGGCAAGTAGCTAATGTAAGGTCTGCAATTGGTTATTGAACTCATAAAAATGTTATGGCAGTTAATAGTGGCTAGATACAACTATATTTATATCTTGTCTTAGGAATAATATTAGTAGGATAAAACAATATATTTAGATTATATTTATATCTTTAAGTATCTTAGTATATCCTTAGGGATCTTATAATCCCTACATATCTATATTTTATATCTTAGTTTATCTTTTAGGATTCTTGTAATCCCTATATATAGGTAATTATTATCAATGAATAAATCAGCATTCCAACAATTAATCTTAGTCTCATAAAGAGATTAGGGTTGCTTAGGAAGTTAGCTTTCCTATTTCCATACATTCCTGTGTTCTTATTTCTATCGATGCACATATCATATTTGGTATCAGAGCTGACGATCCGATAGACCCATCGTTGGAGACAGCTATGAAAGAATTCATCAAGAAACAAGCAGAATTCTTCAAGAAACAAGAGATGTTCTTCAAAGAACAAGACCTGTCCCTAGACTGGATAGAGAAGATGATACTAGGAGGGCTAGGGATATCACCGGAAGCAGTTGCGGTTGAAGAGGTGGCCGAGAAGGTGGCCGAAGTGATCGAGACGGTAACTGAGGTGGATGAAGATGACGCTAAGACCAGGGAGGCGATCAAGGAGACCATCATTGAGGTCTCCGCTCCTTCCGCCGAACCCGAGGAGCCGACCTCAGGAGAGGAGCTGACCCAAGTCTTATCGCAGCAAGCGGTGGATGACCGGAAGGAGGAATTGAAGGTTGAGCAATCTGTGCTGAAGACAGAAGTGAAGATTGAACCATTGATGTTGAAGACGGGCCTTGCAGAGCTTGGGGTGCTGACAAGTTCGTTGATGTTCAGTTTAGGTACTCATGTGGTTCTTACACGTGATCGAAAAGTTTGGACGTGCTGTCAGCCATGGCCGTCCAGTGAGGTAAAACAAAACTCTAATCATGTACGAGTCCAAGGTCTTGACAATGCGGGGCTTATTGCTGTGTCGATGTTTTACAATATGGCTCTTCTAGAATATGGATCTTTATGGGCTTGGCCCAATAATGAATATGGACAACTTGGTATTGGGAATACCCAGCCTAGATCTCAACCAATCCTTGTTCAAGAGCTTGTTGGTGTTACTTTGGTCGACATTGCTGGAGGATGACATTTTACAACAGTTATAGACAATGGAGAGGTGTATGGATGGGGATGAGGTGAACATGGAAGGCTTGAGTATGGAAGAAATGTGACATGGAAGCTAATGGAAGTCCCTTTCGACCTCCCTGCTCCAGCTAGTGCAGAATCTGAAGAGTGCTGGATTTCCAATGGAAGTCCCGATCTGAGGGACAATTACGTGGACCTCCGTATCAAGATGAAATATGACAAATGGATAGAAGAAGTTGAAGACATACATACATGGGATGATACAAGCAAGGCATACCCTGAACACGAGCTTGAGGGCAAGCTCGTAGTCGAAGGGGAGAGTAATGTTATGGCCGTTAATAGTGGTTAGGATACAACTATATTTATATCTTGTCTTAGGAATAATATTAGTAGGATAAATCAATATATTTATATTATATTTATATCTTTAAGTATCTTAGTATATCCTTAGGGATCTTATAATCCCTACATATCTATATTTTATATCTTAGTTTATCTTTTAGGATTCTTGTAATCCCTATATATAGGTTATTATTATCAATGAATAAATCAGCCTTCCAACAATTAATCTTAGTCTCATAAAGAGATTAGGGTTGATTAGGAAGTTAGCTTTCCTATTTCCATACATTCTTGTGTTCTTATTTCTATCGATATTCGGGCACATATCAAAAAACTACTAATCTAGTTGGTTGTGGATGAAATATTTGGAACACTGATATTGAAAATCTCCTGCACTGTAAGAATTTTCCTAAAAGACCGACTTTTAATATTAAGAAAAAAAACCTCTAAATTAAAATTACTATCAAAATCCCTTCAAAAGATTTATTCTGGCTTTTATAAATTTTACTTTAATATATGTTGAAAGAGAGTAAATTTGCAATTTACAAAGTTGAAAGAAAAAATTGCAATATTCTAAAAATTTAATGACTAACAACAAATGGTCGAGTTTTGGTTCTTAACACTGAATTACATAAATCAACATAAAAATATGCAAAATACTGAAATTGGAACAAAAATCGACCGAACAACGAAAGTGAACTTTAATACTGAAGCATGTGCGGACCAAGATCATTTAAGGCTCACCGTATCTTATTTCTAGTTGTGCAACTAGGTTTAACACAAGACGATACAACAATATCATTGAACCGAATCCAGCATAAAATCGTTGAATCAGAATAAACCATAACATGAAGTCAAACATACAACAAGAAAGCTGACAACTACGGCTAAAGATTAAAAAAATTATCTAAATCAACTAGAAAGATCGAACACGACAAAATGTCGAAAACCACGACATGAGGAGTATCTGCAATTCGTAAACATGAAGAATATAAAATACTTTAAAGTGAGAGTGGAGCTAGATTCCAAAATATAGAATCTGAATAAATTGGACACTTAACCTTAAATGAATTGTCAGACCTAAATCTAACCTACGGTGAATTACGTTTTGAAAACGTGGATAATTTATAGAGTCGCCACTAGTTAATTAAAAGGCTAACTAGAATCATAAATTACCTAAGTGAATAACGAATTGAACACCTAGGTATAAAATCAGTCTACGATCAGAGATTCAGATTCGGGGGTTCTATTACGAATTAAAAAATATAATTTTTAATTACGCCCTTTCGGTACTCAATTCGCTTAATTTGCCAACTTTATTATTTAAATATAATATCAGATTAATCTAACAATGTCAGGATTTAATTAAATTTATTATATGCAGAAATGTTGTCAACTATAATCCTAAATCTAAAAATTAGTTATAACCTATAAGTCCTAGTAATACTGAAATATAAAAAACCCAAAATTATCTAGCATACTCGAATACATACATAACCTAATATATATTTAACATACATACAATTGAGCAACTTAAACATATTGCCTAATTCAAATTTAGACCGATAACACTTTAATTACATAATTAAATATAATATGATAATAATAACAAAATAATGACAGAATAATAATAATAATAATAATAATAATAATAATAATGAAATAAAGTAAAGTAAAATAAAAATAAATAAAAAAGAAAAAAATTAAGGAAAACAGAACAACCATTTCTTATTACCTGCGGGGGAGCTCTGGACATACTACCTGGCTAGACCGGCTGTCGACGGTGGCTGCAGCGGAGGGCTTCGAAGACAGCAGCTTCGGGCGACGGTGGACCGTAGCCACTAACGACCGGGAGAAGCGTATAATTAGGCTGGAGGTGGTGTGACAGACGGACAGCGGGCGGTCAAGGCGTGGCGGCGTCGTGAGGGTGAAGCTCAGGTGGTTCCGGACGGGAGTGCTAGACGGAGAAGCTTCGTGGCCCCGTCGGGGTGAGCTTGCCGGGGACGCAGGAGGTCCGACAAGAGGACGATGCAGAGAGAGAGAGAGAGAGTCGGAAGGGCCACCGGTGTGGCCAGAGGGCGAGAAGACGGCGTCGGTGGCCTGGCCGGCGGGGGGGAGGTCACTGGTTCCAAAAAAACGGGGTGCAGCTGAGAAAGAAAAAAAAAATTTACACTAGAAGACAAAAATCGCACGAATCCCGAGAAAATAAATGTATTATTGATATTGATGTGTATTTCTGTCTGTTTACAATGTAGAACTAGACCCTTATTTATAGTAGAACTCACCTAGATTACAGATAAGATCTACTAAATTTTAAAATAATTAAATAACTGACAGATAAAATCCTACTGATAAATATCTACAGATAATTATCCCTAAATAATAGGAGATAATTACCTATAGATAATTATCTTACAGATAAATAACTACGGATAAATACCTTACATATAATTTATGTAGATAATTATCTTACAGATAAATAACTACTAAATATAATATATATATTTTTTTTTTATATAATACGACGGGCATCGTGCTACTCATCTGTTAGGAGTATTGTAGCGCCCGCGAAACTTTGATTCCCTTTTCTCTAATCAAGCTGTTATTAACAACATTTATATAGTACCGCGTTGTATCCTAGGTCAACTGATAATTCTCCTTTTGCCTAGTTTCCACATTGGAACACTTCTCCATGGCATCCGTACAAGTATTTACAACCTTCAACTAATATCCGGTTGGTGGCCACCTAGTGAATTCAAAAGTTGGTGAATTATAGGTGAACTTGACCATCCACATCGCTCATATCCTCATTCAAACCCAACCGGTTTCCAAATACGTGGTCACTGGGCCTTTTTGTTTAGCACTACGCTCGTACGCCGGGAAGCGAGCATTGAGCCTGACATTAGATATGAGTTCTGAGTCCGTGAGGATACTTTAGGTGCCTCTTCATAAGGCTCCTGGGATCAATCACACACTCGAGGTGAAGAAGTTTGTGCCCTCTAGAATCACGAGGATCCATTCCTAGCACAACCGAGATGTGACCCCGTGGTCGAAAGTGGCACGCGTAGTATGAAGCACGCGTTGATAGCATACCTGAACCTTGTGGGTTGACATGAAAGGGATATGTCAATGATGCTATCACAGATTCTCATCTAGCCCAGAATGTGGCAGATGATGAACGAAGTTCATCACGACGATATGCAAAACGAACATCACGTCGAATTACTTCGAAACTAGATAATCGTTTTGCTTAATCAGGTTTATCCCCCTGGCTCTTAGCCAGTCTTGCTTGGTAGAGGCCTCCCTCCACCGCAAGACTACCATAACTGTGTGACTAGGTAAGGCCCACATTCGACATAGTTTAGCAGAGGATTGCGTCCTCCTACGACTTTGTTTATAGACCGTAAATCTGATGTTATCAAAACATTATGACGTTGATTGATCATAAACTCAGTTGCAATTCTTTTGCTTACAAAATGTAACTTTCTAATATCAAAATTTTATTACAGATACATGCCATTTCTAAACCCTACGCAATCCAAGCAGTTTTACGTGCTTTTCGAATATATCCCCGCGTAGTGGTTTAGTTAATGGGTCCGCAATCACATTATCAGTGGACAAGTATTTCATAGTGATTATATTGTCTTCTACCATAGATTTAGCATATAAATATTTCACATCAATGTGTTTGGTCCTACTTTGGTACTTCAGATTCTTAACTGCCGCAATGGCTGCTTGACTGTCAGAGAAGACCTTCGCAGGTTTATTCTCAACATCACCACCAAGCAGTGCAGTTAGAAGCATTTTGAGCCAGACTTTTTCTTGTGCATTCTTAGAGAGAGCTACGAATTCCGATTCCATTGTGGACAGCGCGACACAGGTTTGCTTCTTGCTCGTTTATGAAATAGCGGCATTAGCAAGGAGGAACACTCCCCATGTGGTGGACTTACGATCATCCGGATCGCCACCATGGTCAGCGTCACTGTAACCGCTCAATTCTAATTTCTTGCCCTCATAGCACAACGCATAGTCGACAGTACCTTTCAGATAACGAATTATTTGTTTTACAGCCTTTAAATGTTGATAGCCGGGATCTGACTGTAAACGTGCTACTAGGCCCACGGTGTAACAGATATCCGGACGGGTGAATTGCATGGCGTACATTTAACTACCAACCATAGTCAAATACTCTGCACCCTTCATCTGTTCACGCTCTGCCAGGTTCTTGGGGCCGTCACGTTTTGACAGTGCGCACCCAAACACCACCGGCGTATCCACGGGTTTGGCATCCTGTAATCTGAATCTTTTCGATAGTTTGTTGATATAAGCTTCTTGAGATAGACACAATTTTCGGGTATCCCGATCTCTAGAAATTTTAATGCCTATGATGTATGTGGCCTCTCTTATGTCCTTCATTTAAGATACAAATGTCAACCAGGACTTTGACTTGTTCATAAAACTCACGTCGCTTGCGGCAATGAGTATGTCGTCCACGTATAAAGTTAAGATGACATACTTAAAACGGAGGTCTTATAATACACGCACGGATCCTTGTGAAGATTCACAAATCCGTTTCCTACGATTTCCTCATGGAATCTGCGGTACCATTGCCGAGACGATTGTTTAAGACCGTAAATGGACCTTTGGAGTTTACAAACTTTACGTTCGTTACCAGGAGTAATGAAACCCTCTGGTTGCTCCATGTAGATCGCTTTCTCTCCGTGGAGGAATGCGGTCTTAATACTCATTTGGTGAGTTTCGTATTCGAGACCTGCGACCAGGACCATAAATGGCCCTTACCGTGGTTTTACGCACAGTTGGTGAGTATGTTTCGTCAAAGTCCACTCTGTGAATTTGGGTATAGACTTTCGGAATAAGTCGAGCTTTATATTGCTCGACCTTTTCCATCGGTGGTGAGCCTTCTTTCAGGACTCACCGTATCCGTACGCCCCTATGGTTAGCAGGTAAACCAACTATAGACTATAATGGCTTTCATTTAAGGCGATCTCTCTCATTTATTATTTCCCTCCATTTCTTCACTTGAGGTCTTTCCAATGCAAGCCAACAGTTGTTAGAGTGAGGTTATCACAATTCTAGATGGGATACTTCTTTGCAGAAGTTTGATGCCTTCGACTTTCGTCTAATGCTTGTTAATCCTTTCTTTGAGTCTTAATGTCTATCCCACTCGGAATAATGCCTCTTATCGGAGCATTTCTTCCAATTTGGATCAATTCTCCCACTCGAAATAACACTTCTTATCGGAGCATCACTTCTATTGGGTACAAGAGATATGCTTGAACCATAACCAACAACTTTCCTTGGACGACTTCTCGGTCTCGGAATTTTACTTCCAAGATGAATTCCTTGATCACTAGGATCTGGAACCAAGTTTTTCGGATCACTCCCACTGGGAACAATGGGTAGTATAGGTAGTTGTGGCAATCTTGGTTCAGCATTACGATAATCAGGTTCAACTTGATTCGTCCAATCAACAATAGTGATTACATGTGGTAGGTGTTTATTCCTCCAACTGGATTTATTATGAAAATGTTCCCATTATCATTTACCATGTCATTCACTTGAGTTGCTAGTTCAAATCTCTCCCACTCGAATTAAGTGGGACCTGATATCTTAATATCTTACTCCTGATTTGATCAAGACTCATTATTCTGAAAACTGTCAGTGCATCGGAAAATTCGTCATCAAGTATGTAATGTTTACATTGTAAGCATATGGTGATGGGCGCCGTAATTGGTAGCCCATAATATGTATAGTTTACCTAATGAACCTGGATAAATGTCACATTAGGGTAATTGGGCTACACCCAAATCCCAATTGACATGGGAGGCCCAAAATTGGGTATCCCCAATACATAGGCCGGCCGAAACATTAGTGAGGGGTAAAGTGGACTTTTGTCCACTTTACTCCTATAAATAAGAGGTGTTAGGGAATATTTAGGGTTAATCATAATTCCCTCACAAGAGTGTTTTAGAGAGAAAAACCCTCCTCCCACACATCAAGTTCGGCCGCACCATTCCCTACACCAAGGGTGTGCCAAATTGCTTTCGAGCAACTCTCCGAAGATCTGTCCCCGTGTCAAGAATTGATCTGAGGCTTTGCTGTGGAGCTGCACCACGTAGGGCTTCTCTAACAAGAACCTCTACGGGTCCCGACCGGAGGATCGAGAACTCCCTCGTTCAAAGGATCTTGGACTACGGTAACTGTTGATGTATGTGTAACTCTTCCGCTGCGTAATGTCGATTACATGCACGTACCATGTTTTAGTGTTTCCGTAGTGATTACTCCCCGTAATCTAACAGTGGTATCAGAGCCTGTGTTAAGGAGTCATGATTTTGATAAATTGACGTTCTTGAAAATATTTTTAAATTGGCGTTCATGATTTTGGACCGAAATTTTTTAAAAGAAAATTTTAAAAAAAAATTCGGATTTTTAAGTATAAGGTTGTCCGAAATTTTCATGATGTTCTTGGTTTATTTGATGTTCATGATCTTCAAGAAAAATGTAATATTTGTCAAAATCAAACTTTGGATTGTAGATCTTATTAAAATTTGATCTTAAAGTTTGACCACTAGTTCCTAATTTGGTGTTTGTGCCGAACCCTAAGATGAATTACAATGTAAATTTTTTAAATTTCTTAGGCACCAAGTTACAAGTTTCGGCCGAACCACCTAGGGATATTGTTTACCATATTTTAATTTTTAATTAAGGTAACAATACATCTATAATTAGGAACATTATGATAAATTCACATTAAAATATATAGAAATATATAACTATCAATATATCTAAATATTTAAATAGGGTTAAAGATATTGTTGATAGATTTAGTTACCTAAAAGATTGAGAAAATATTTTGTCAGTTATTTATTTCCCTATTAAAGATATTGACAATAAATAAAATATATATATATTATATATAGTGACGAAATTTACATATATATATATATATATATATATATATATATATATTATATTGTTGATTGATTTAATCTTAAAGATAGAATTTTAGCAATAAATATATATATATTTTAATATTGAAAATTATTTTATATAATTAATGTTACTTGGTGGCTAAGTTTAATATTTTTAATGGATTTAAAACCCTACTTGGGCCACAAGTAAACATTTCGGCCCAAATTTTCAAATTTTAATTATTGGGCCGGTCCAATATGTTAAACCGGGACGAAATTAAACCGAACCATATTTTCTCAATCGGTTCGACCTATTCGGGTCAGGTCGGACCGGGGTAATTAAGTGGATCTAACCGAACCAGTTTTGAGTGTTGAACCGAACCCTATTTTCTTGGACCAGTTCGGGCCGAACCAGTTTTTTAAATTAAAAAACCGGACCGAACCGGATTTTCCGAACTAGACCAAAACAGACTGAAATTGACTGAACCGAACAATGTTTTCCAAACCGATTTCAAGTCAATTAAAATAGGGAGGTCAAGTTTTAAAATCCAAATGTTTTCGAACCTCGAAATGGATTACAAAGTGCTCATAGGGTTGCTAACATTTATGCCTTGTTTCGATTATGGGGATAGATCTCGGAGATACATGTTTTTGGGACTGGTTAAATTGGTGGGCTGAATTGCAATTGTTTATTATTCAATATATATTTATGCATGATTAGAACTGTTGACATGCCTAGGATTCATGTCTAGATGCTTGCGTGATTGAATATAAGCATGAATTTCAAATCAGCCCCTAATGTTTAAAATTGTTTTTAAATCCGAAAACCAGTCGCCAAATATGTATGATTGATGCGGATGTTACATGTTTGACACGTATGCTAGAATGTTAAAGATGTAGTTGCGTTTGATAATTTACTTAGAAGTAGAATTATAAATGCAAGCATGAGTTCCTCGGAACATTAGACGCATGACGCGTGAGCATGTGTGTGGTATGTGTGATGAATGTTACTAGCATATGATAATTTGCATGGATTGTAGAATTGTTTATGCATTAGTGAATTCATTGGAATTATTTTTTCCAAAACAAAAGGGCCTTGGGAAAACCAAGATCGGGTATGCTTATTTTAAAATTTCCGTTCCGGTAATTTGCGATTTAAACCGTTTTAAAAGACTGATCTATTGGATAGAAGACGACGATAGTGTGAACTCTTTCACGGTCATCTTCCATTGGTTTACTGGTGGTCGGTTGGTTTAGATGACTGATGAATCACTATCTGTCAGACTCTATCTTAATAGATATTTGATGTATGCAATTATTTATCATAATGTTATTGTCTCCCTGATTTTGCTTGATTTTCGATGTGTTAGTCATCGCTGCAATCAGCAATGTGATTTCCCAAATGAATAAGGGAGTAAGATTGAACAGCAATAATTATAAGATCTGGAATAAGCGTGCAAGAATGGTGATAACTGAAATGAGAGGCTTGGAGCACTTGACCACCAAGAGAGTCAGGCCAGAGGGAGACCTCACAGCTGAATTGGAGAAAATCCATGATGACTGGGATTCAAAGGATCAAGAGATTCGTTCTGCCTTGTTGTCACTTCTGAAGGATGACATACTCTATGGGTATGATCACTATGAGTCTGCCATAGACCTATGAGATGGTCTCAAGGTAGGGTTTGGTGTTTACACCACAGCCCAAAAGCGATCGTTAAACATCGTTTTAGACTCATATAAAATGAATCTAAAGCACACAATGAAGGAGCATCTTAGAAATATGTCTAACATGCTTGCTGAACTCAAGGAGGCAGGAGAGATCCTGACCGACGAACAAAAGGTCCAATGCGTGATTCGTTCTTTTCCTGACTCTTCGGATAGCATAAAAATGCACCTTACCCATGCCACTCTACTCGATAACCCTCGAGCTGGAGGAGGATCGTCTCAAGGCTGAAAAGCCGAGAGCGGAAATGCATCTAGCATCCTCGAATCCAGCTGAGAAAAAGGGTGAGCGCAAGAGGAAAGGAAAGAACCTTCAGGCAAGGCTGATAAGCCACTAGCTCCAAAGTCTCAGAAGAAGTTCAAACGAAAGCAATTCGGAGGCAATAAAGGCAAAGCAAAACAAACACGTAATGAGGAAACTCGAACGTGTTTTAGTTGTGGCGTGAAAGGACACCTTGCTGTTGCCTGCACAAATCCTCCTAAGGTACGTGCTGAAGAATAATGATAAACTCATAAGTTATTCAAGGACTCCTCGAGAGTAATTCAATTTACCTTTTTTGAATTACAAAACCGAGAAGGAGAACAAGGACAAACCTGAGGAACTTGCCCCCGAGTCATAAAGATTGAAAGACTTTTTTTGCTTTACGAAATTGAACCTCTTCATAATTTTTCAGTTTAAATATACTTTATAATAATAATGTTCCTTGAAACACAGGAAACGTTATATTTCGAGCACTCGACAACTGCTCGAATAAAGTATTGATTATCATTCCTCGAGCTATTCGATCCTTTTTAATTATCTGTTTAACGCATTGCTTACATATTGATTATAAATCTTATTTTACCACTCCATTGAACGAAATAAACTGTAATGATAATCATCTTTGAAACCGTTAACACCTATTAAATTGAATTAAATTCAGAAAATGAAACGATTTAACCAAGGGTTTAACCCCATAGTAGATTGCGCAACGCGCAAGTGGATCTCGATAGACAGAACACATCGTTTCATTATATGAGTTTAATATTGAAGTGTTTATATGATGACGCGCTGAATTTTCGTTTGCACTCCTTCGGAAATATGACTTACTGATAACATTTACATCGGTATGAAGTTAGCTACGTAAGCTACAACGACCCTGTAAAAGTATCAACTGAGACATAAGGTGAATACCTAAGATGCTCAGTTCGGAGATGGATGAAATCTCTGAGATAAGTCGGCAAACGAAGAAGGATCAAGTCAGTTAAATGATTTTCCTTCCAGAAGCCTTGAACGATATGTCAGGCTAGGCATTCAAATCAAATGAAACACTTCAAGAGACACAGTTTATATATATATACATAATGTTGGAGTCGTTCTATAAGACATTCCATATGGAATGATGACAGATGATTCACATAAATGTAAAACCGTGTTCCATTAAGATCGGTAAGGTATGTGACCATCATAGCTGAAAGGTGACAATGAGTTAAAGCATATCACCATGCAACATTAATTTGCGCGATAAACACATATTTATGACAAGGGTACGCCAGTTACTCCTAGAAAATACCTGTTTCCAGCTTGGATTAAATGGTACCGTGGTCGAACATGAGAAATTACATCACTAAGAGGGCGAATTTTCCAAATGCATTAACAGTTTCAATCAAAATAGTCATGATCAAAACATAGCAGAATAACGATAACAATCAGGTCCCACTTAATTTGAGTGGGAGAGATTTAAACCAGCAACTCAAGTGAATGACACGGTAAATGAAAATGGGGACATTTTCATAGTAAATCCAGTGGGAGGAATAAACCCTACCACAAGTAATCACTGTTGCTGTTGGGACGAATCAAGTCGAACCTGATGGTCAAAATTGCTAAACATGGAGTGACACAACTACCTATATTACCCATTGTTCCCAGTGGGAGTGATCCAACCATACTTGGTTCCAGATCCTAGTGATCAAGGAATGCATCTCGGAATTAAAACCCCGAGACCAAGAGGTTGTAATAGGAAAGTTATAGGTCAAGGTCCTAGCACTGCTATTGTTCCCAACAGAGACAATGCTCCGTAAGAAGTATTGTTCCGTGTGGGAGGATTATTCTAAATAGAAATGATGTTACGATAAGAAGTGTCATTCCGAGTGGGAGAAAAGATCAGACTAATAAGTAGGACTCATAATGCCTAGACGAGAGTCAAAGGCAAGTATCCCATTGAGCAAGGTGAAAACCCCGCTCAAACTATTGGCAAGCACTGGAAAGACCTCAAGTGGAGAAATGGAAAGAAATAATAAATGAGAGAGATCGCCTAAATGAAAGCCATTACCGTCTATAGTTGATTTACCTGTTTGCCACAGTGGAATAAGGATAAGGTGAGACCTGAAAGAAGGCTCACCACTGATGGAACAAGTCGGAGAACCCGACTCATTGCGAAAGGTCTTACCCAATGCTTCACGGAGAGGAATTTGATAAGAGAAACTCAATGACCGTGCGTAATACCACGGTTAGGGCCATTCATGGTCCTGGACGCAAGTCTCGATCTCGAGCTGCACCGAATGAATGTTAAGACCGCATTCCTCCACGGAAACCTGGAGGAAGAGATCTACATGGAGCAACCAGAGGGTTTTAATTACTCCTGGTAACGAACGTAAAATTTGTAAACTCCAAAAGAGTCCTTCTATGGTCTTATACAGTCGTCACGGCAATGATACCGCAAATTCCACGAGGAAATCGTAGGAAACGGATTAGTGAGTTTTCACAAGAATCCGTGCGTGTATTATAAGACCTCCGGGTCTAAGTATGTCATCTTAACCTTATACGTGGACGACATACTCATTGTTGCAAACGACGTGAGTTTCATGAACAAGTCAAAGTCCTGGTTAGCATCTGTATTTGAGACGAAAGACATCGGAGAGGCCACGTACATCTTAGGCATTAAAATTTCCAGAGATCGGGCTACCCTGGATTTATGTCTATCTCAAGAAGTCTATATCAACGAGCAGTTGAAAGTAGGTTCAGATTACAGGATGCCAAAACCAGTGGATGCGCCGGTGGTATTTGGGTGCGCACTCTTGAATCGTGACAGCCCCAAGAATCCGTCAGAGCATGAACAGATGAAGGGTGCGGAGATTTTAAGCGTGGTTGGTATTTCGATATACACCGTGTAATACACCCATCTGAATATCTGTCACGTCGTGGACCTAGTAGCACGTTTCCAATCAGATCCTAGCAATCAACATTTAAAAGACTGTAAAACGAATTACTATTTATACCTTATTCGTTATCTGAAAGGTACTGCTGACTATGCTCTGTGCCATGAGGGTGGGAAGTTAGAATTGACCGGTTACAGTGACGCCGACCATGGTGGCGATCCGGATGATCGTAAGTCCACCACAGGAGGAGTATTTCACCTTGCTAATGCCGCCATTTCATGGACGAGCAAGAAGCAAACCTGTGTCGCGCAGTCAACAGTGGAATCATAATTCGTTGCTCTCTCTAAAATGCACAGGAAGCAGTCTGGCTGAAAAAGGCTTCTTACTGCGTTGCTTGGTGGTGACATCGGAAGTAAACCTATAAAGGTGTTCTCCGATAATCAGGAAGCTATTGTGGCAGTTAAGAATCCGAAGTACCATAGTAGGACCAAACACATTGATGTGAAATATTTCTATGCTAAATCGATGGAAGAAAACAATATTAATCACTATGGAATACTTGTCCACTGATAATATGATCGTGGACCCATTAAATAAACCACTGCGCAGGGATATATTCGAAAAGCATATAAAACTGCTTTGATTGCGTAGGGTTTAGAAATGGCATGTATCTGTGATAACATTTTGATATTAGAAAGCTACATTTTGTAAGCGAAAGAATTGCAACTGAGTTTATGATCAATCGACGTCATAATGTTTTGATTACATCAAATTTACGGTCTATAAACTGAGTCGTAGGAGGACGCAATCCTCTGCCAAACTATGTCAAATGTGGGCCATACCTAGTCACGCGGGTACGGTAGTCTTGCGGTGGATGGAGGCCTCTACTATGCAAGGCTGGCTAAGAATCAGGGGGATAAACCTGATTACACATAACGATTATCTATTGTCGAAATAACTCGACATGATCTTCGTCCTGTAGATCGCTGTGATGAACTCCGTTCGTCATAACTCCACATTCTGGGCCAGATGACCCAAAAGGTTCAGGTATGCTATCAATGCGTGCTTCATACTACGCGTGCCATGTACGACCACGGGGTCACAGCTCGGTTGTGCTAGGAAAATAATCCTCGTGATTCTGGCGGGCGCAAACTTCTTCACCTCGAGCGTGTGATTGATCCCGGGAGCCTTATGAAGAGGCACCCAAAGTATCCTCATGGACTCAGAACTCATACCTAAGGTCAGGCTCAATGCTCGCTTCCAGGCGTACGAGCGTAGTGCTAAACAAAAAGGCCCAGTGACCACGTCTTTGGAAACCGGTTGGGTTTGACTAAGGGTATGAACAATGGGGATGGTCAAGTTCACATGTAACTCACCGACTCTTGTATTCACTAGGTGGCCACTAACCGGAAATTAGTTGAAGGTTGTGAATACTTGTACGGATGCCTTGGAGAAGTGTTCCTATGTGGAAACTAGGAAAATTGAGAATTATCAGTTGACCTAGGATACAACGCGGTACAATATGTATAAATGTTGTTTATAACATGTTGATTGGAGAAAATGAAATCAACGTTCCGCAGGCGCTACAACACTCCTAACAGATGAGTAGCACGATGCCCGTCTTATCCACCGGTCGCACGGAAAACCTCGTATGAACTATTCGGAAGCACGGAGCAGATCAAAGGGGAGAAATGTTGATGCAGATTTGGACAACAATACATTAACTTGGGCGCCGTAATTGGTAGCCCATAATATGTATATTTTACCTAATGAACTTGGGTAAATGTCACATTAGGGTAGTTGGGCTAGACCTGTTAGATATCTGTCCAATTCAGGTTCGTATTTACATTTCGGGCCTCGTAAAATATCCCAAAACCCGTAAAAAACCCTTTCGCGAACACCCAAGTCTAAAACGGTCCGGGATACGCGTAATTCCCGGTTCGAAGGACTTCTGGATTGCCCTAAGGCGATCCGGAGGTCCGGATTGCTCTGCAACACGGACCCGTCCCGGATTGTTAAACAATCCGGGTAGGTCCGGACTACCATTTTTCTTCGTACGCTCACCCCGATTAATTTGCCAAGTGCGGGAAGTCGGTGCATGCATAGTCCGCCTTGATGACGGTATACGTCTTCTTTACATACCGACATCAAGTAGTTCAAAACTGGGCATGATCCTTAGGTTCCCTATAAATAGGGGCCTAGGTCTCCCATTCTAGACAATTAACTCACTTTTGGACCTGAAATGCTCTGACTTCTCTCTAAGGCTTTCTCTCTCTAGAAGTTCTAACTTGAGCGTCGGAGTGGGCCCAACCAGCATTCCCCCCTCCCACGCTGGTTACTGCCCCTCGTGCAGGACCCTAAGGTCAAGAATTCAAGGTCGTGGATTGGAGATTGGCTCGGTTATTGTGTTTTAAGGATCGCGGCGTTCCCGTCCTTATACCTACATCTCGAGCCCGATCGTGAAGAAAACAAGCATGTTCATGAAGGAAAAAGCTTGAAGCTGCCCAAGTGGAAGCGAACATAACAAAACCCAAATCCCAATTGACATGGGAGGCCCAAAATTGGGCCTCCCCAATACATAGGCCGGCCGAAACAATAGTGAGGGGTAAAGTGGACAAAAGTCCACTTTACTCCTCCTATAAATAAGAGGTGTTAGGAAATGTTTAGGGTTAATCATAATTCCCTCACAAGAGTGTTTTAGAGAGAAAAACCCTCCTCCCACACATCAAGTTCGCCCGCACCATTCCCTACACCAAGGGTGTGCCAAATTGCTTTCGAGAAACTCTCTGAAGATCTATCCCCGTGTCAAGAATTGATCTGAGTCTTTGCTATGGAGCTTCACCACGTAAGGCTTCTCTAACAAGAATCTCTACGGGTCCCCACCGGAGGATCGAGAACTCCCTCGTTCAAAGGATCTTGGACTACGGTAACTGTTGAGGTATGTGTAACTCTTCCGCTGCGTAATTTCGATTACATGCACGTACCATGTTTTGTGTTTCCGTAGTGATTACTCCCCGTAATCTAACATACATGTTCGACCACGGTACCATGTCCTTAAGCTGAAAACATGTATTTTCAAAGAATAGTTAATATACTCTTGTCCTAAATACATGTTTAATGCGCAAATTAATGTCGCAAGTGATATGATTTAACTCATTATCACTCTTCAGCTTTTATGGTGGCGTGTTATACCGGTTTCAGTGGAACACAGTTTTACATGAATGTTAACAACTGAATAAGTGACTCTAACATTATGTTTATAAACTATGCTTCCAGAAGTGTGTGAATTGATTTGAATGCCTAGCCTGACTTGTCTTTCAAGGCGTACAGAAGGAAAATCGTTTAACCGACTTCATCCTTCTTCGTTTGCAAACTTATCTCAGAGATTTTATCCCATCTCTGAACTGAGCATTTCAGGTTTTCACCTTATGCGTCAGTTGATACTTTTACAAGGTCGTGGTAGCTTTCCGAAGCCTACTTCTTACCGATGTAAACGTTATCAATAAGTTATTTCCGAAGGAATGCAGACGAAAATTCAGCACATCATTAAACACTTCATTATTAAACTCGTACTTTGAAACGATGTTTTCCGTCTTTCGAGGTCCACTTGCGCGTTAGTGCTATTCACCGAAGTTTTAACCCCTTGTTAAATCGTTTCATTTCTGAATTTAATTCAATTTAATCCAATCGGTTTCGCACATGATTATCATTACTGACTATTTCATTTCAATGGAGTACTAATAATAAAGAAATACTAAATCTTTCGATCTAGCTACGCAATCGATGTGTATGTTCAGTTCAGTTGTCCCGACTGAGATGACGGAGTACGTGAATCGTTTCGTTTTATTCGATCACTTTTACCTGGCCGAAATTTCGTTTCGGATCGATCCTGTTTAACCGAGTCGATTAATTTTGACAAGTATATCACATTTCGAATCGAACGGAAACTACTTTATTAAATAAATCCGAATTTCGAAATAACCAAAATTTTAGTAACTCAAACAAACGATAAATGACAATGGTAGCGTTCTTGATCTGAAGTTCGCGTATTTGATCCATGATTGTCGCATAGATAGTCGAGAACTTTAAGTCATGTTGAACATCACATCTGAGTAAATTCACGAGTGAATCATGTCAAATGATCTGTGTATGTATAAAACATTTTACCGCTTCGTACACATGACCTAAGAGGCGTACTTAAGACGCAATTTATCAACATGGTTTAACCCACCAGATTATCGTATAAGACCTTTATGGTCCAGTTCTCTCTATAATATGCGGATCATGGTTGACTTCTTTCGAACCCAATATGGTGAGCAGAGAAGGTTTCCCTTTTACTGCTGTGGTTACTGTACTTAATTAGGCTCAAGGTTATTGAGTCCTGTCAATATCAGACAACCATGTACATCTATTCCATGTTGACCTTTCATTCTGAAGATCCGATGCGGGTTTTACGCCAACATCCATGAAAAGAGAGAAGACCATCACGTTTAACCGAAACGTTTAGCTTTTGCATCCTTGCTTCCACCGAGGCTGATGCAAAGGGATACTAAGCTGCAATATTGCCTGGTTGCAATTGAAGTCTTCTTCAACCTCCTTTTACCATGGTTGAATGTATCACCACATATTCGTTCAGATCATCAAAGAACCTACTCCCATGCTTGTTGAAACAAATTATTACATTCGTCTCTCATTGTCAAAATCATACAGATTACCATATTAATCTGTAGTTGTCCTCTCCACTTTTCAGAATCGTAGTAGAGAGTTCAACACGTACTCTATTTATTCATCATGATTCATACCATCAAGATTGCGAGGAATATCGAATCGCACTAATTCAACCAATTCATACTGACACATCGATGATTATGCAAAAATCATGGAGACAATAATATTTTGAGAAAGAATTGCATACATCAGATATCTATTAAGATTTAATCCGACAAATAATGATTCATCAGTCATCTAAACCAAGCGACCACCAGTAAACCAATGGAAGATGGCTGTGAAAGAGTTCACATTACCATCGTTTTCAATCCAATAGATCAGTCTTTTAAAACGGTTTTAATCGCAAATTACCGGAACGGGAATTTTAAAACAAGCATACTGATCTTGGCTTTCCCAAAGCCCTTTTTATTTTGGAAAAATATTCCTATGAATTCACTCATGCATATATAATTCTACTATCCATGCAAATTATCATACGCCAGTAACATTCATCATACAAACCACATTCATGCTGACGCGTCATGCGTCTATTAATCCGAGGAACTCATGCTTGCATACATAATTCTACTTCCATGTAAATTATCCAATGCAACTACATCTTCAACATTCTAGCATACGTGTCAAACATGAAAATTCCACAACAATCATTCATATTTGGCGACTAGTTTTCGATTTTAAATAATTTTAAACATTAGGGGCTGATTTGCAATTCATGCTTATATTCAATCATGCAGCACTCTAGACATGAATACTAGGCATTTTCAACCATCACAGCATGTCTATCCTAGTGCGCATTCCATATATTTAACCAGAGCTCAGCCCACAACATGCAATATCCAGCTAGCTTGACTAAGTCAAGAAAACATTTATAATCATGCATTAATATATATATTGAATAAATTGCAATTCAGCCCTCTAATTATACCAGTCCCAAAAACATGTATCTCCGAGATCCATCCCCATAATCGAAACAAGGCATTAAGGTTAATAAACCTTGAGCACTGTGTAGGCCTATTAAGGTTAAAAACATTTGGATTTTAAAACTTGATCACCCTATTTTATTTAATTGACTTGAATTCAGTTTTGAAAATCATTTCGGTTTAGTCAATTTCGGTCTGGTTTGGTCCAGTTCGGTCCGGTCTGAAAAATCTGGTTCGGGTCCGGTTCGGTTCGGTTCGGTCCGGTTTAAAATTTTAAAATCTGGTTCGGTCTGAACTGGTCCAATTAAAAATAGGGTTCAGTTCAACACACAAAACCGGTTTTGTTAGATCCACTTAGTTACCCCGGTCCGACCCGACCCGATTAGGTCGAACCGATTGAGAAAACCCGGTTCGATTTAAATTCGTCCCGGTTTGACATATTGGACCGGCCCAATAATTAAAATTTAAAAGGTTGGGCCGAAATGTTTACTTGTGGCCCAAGTAGGGTTTTAAAGTCCAAAAATATTTAACTTAGCCACCAAGTAACATTAATCATAGTACAATAATTATATATATATATATATATATATATATATATTTCGGCTAATAATATAACATATATATATATATATATATATATATATATATATTTATTGCTAAGATTCTATCTTTAAGATTAAATCAATCAAAAATATATATGTAAAAATCGGCTACCACATAAATATATATATTTTATTTATTGTCAATATCTTAAATAGGGAAACATATATCAACAATATATTTTCTCAATCTTCTAGGCAACTAAAATCTATCAATAATATATTTAACTTATTTAAATATTTTATATATACTGATAGTTATATATATTTATATATATTAATGTGAATCTATCTTAATGTTCCCAATAATAGATATATTGTTACCTTAATTAAAAATTAAAATATGGTAAACAATATAATTTTAAAATAGTGTGCCGAAATTTTCTGCTTGGAGACCAAGAAATTGAAAATTTTTACCTTGTAATTTACCTAAAATGTTCGGCACAAACACATATTTGGGAACAAGTAGTCAAATTTTAATAAGATCAACAATCCAATGTTTGATTTTGATAAATATCACCTTTTTCTTGAAGATCATGAACATCAAATTAACCAAGAACATCATGAAAATTTCGGATTCACCAACAACCCTAAAAATCGAAAATTTTAAATTTTCTTTTAAAATTTTCGATTTTCATCTTTAAGTTTCAAGAAAATCAATTTATCAAAATCATGAACTCCTAACACATGATTTTTTTTTTTTTTTGGTAAATAAGAGAAAAACTACAATAGTCAGCTGATCTAGTCAGCAATCACACGTGATTCTGTTTGTCCTTGACAATCGAACAAGACTGGAAGAGATACAAAATCTGGAGGCCTAGAGTGCACAATAAACACACTATCCATCTTCCCCGCATTCTTTGCGAGTACATCAGCTACTTTGTTAGCTTCCCGAAAAATGTGTCTAAACTTGCATCCTCTGAATGATTCAAGGAGAGTCCTGCAATCAAAAATTAAAGGCATTAAAGGTCTATCGTCGTTGGACTCATGTAAGATTAAGTTTATGGCTTCTTTCGCATCTGATTCGACATAGATGAAATCTATATCCAAATCTTTTGCTAATGTCAAGCCATCTCTGAGAGCCCAAAGCTCGGCAACAAGACTGTTTGTTATCCCCACCCTCCTTTGAAAGCCGCTAATCCAGCCTCCCCATTCATTTCTTAGAACACCCCCAGTTCCAGCAGGACCTGGATTTCCTATGACAGAACCATCTGTATTAAGTTTGGTCCAACCATGAGGTGGGGGAGTCCAACACACATTAATAACTGATGTTGTTCTCAATCTATTGGGCTTTTCAAGGAGGGTGGACATATCTCTAGATTGAGAAACAATAAGTTGAGGCAAATTTTGACAAAAAACAGTATTTTTGAAGAGAAGACTGTTTCTATTCTTCCAAATCAGCCAGATAGCTGTAGTAAAAATGCAACTCCAGTTTAACCCCAAAGGGTGTTGAGAGATGTTCCTGCAATTTGAGTAAAGCCAATCAGATATACTTTCCGAAAAGAAATTATGAGTAGTATGATGAAACTCAAGAGCAAACCAAATGTTTTTGGCGACACGACAATCCCGAAGGACATGGATGACATCCTCCTCCTCTCGGTTACACTGAGAGCATTGAGGAGAAACATTAATGCCTCTTCTGTTCAGGTGTTGAGCTGTAAAGATCCTTCCATGGTTACAAAGCCATATGAAGGATTTAATCCTTGGAATAGTTTTGCAATTCCAAATCCAATTCCAACCTCTTTGGTCAACATTCTCATACACATGGTTTCTCTCTTTTAAAAATTTGTGGACTGAGGCAATAGTAGGATTTCCATTAGAAGAACCCATCCAAACTCTTTTATCAATCCTCTGAGAGCAATTGCTGATAGGAACAGCATAAATTTTTTCCTTAATGAAATCAGGAAGCTGAAAAGAAACACCAGACATATCCCAGATCCCTAAAGGACTAAGAATGTCTTTAACCTTCAAAGAAAGCTCAATTTTAAGGAGGGGACCATGAATAAGACTTCTCAAAGATGAGCCATCAATCCATTTGTCGTCCCATAAGCTTACTTGATCCCCATTCCCAATAATCCAGCCTAACCCTTCTTCAAGGGTTTTCTCACCTTCCTTAATCGCTTGCCATGTGCAAGTACCTGACATGATTTGATACCACTATTAGATTACGGGGAGTAATCACTACGGACATTAAATCGTAGTACATGCTAGTAATCGAAATTACGCAGCGGAAGATTCACACATACCTCAAACGACGTCCATAGTCCCAAGATCCTTCCTGCAGGGAGTTCAAGATCATCCGTTTGGCAAGGGGACAGATCTCTGGATTGTTTGCTAGAAAGCAAATTGGCACACCCTTTGATGAATGTGGTTCGGCCGGCTATGGGTGTTTCTGGGGAGGGTTTTCTCTCAAAACACCACTTTTAAGGTAATTGTGATTCACCTTCATAAAACTCCTAACTCCCCATATATATAGGAGGAATAAAGCGGATAAAAGCCCACTTATCCCTCCTAGGGTTTGGCCGGCCACATGTATAGGGAGGCCCAATTTTGGGCCTCTCATGTCAATTGGGATTTGGGTCTAGCCCAATTACCCTAATGTGACATCTACCTAATTTTCTTAGGTAAAGTATACATATTATGGGCTACCAATTACGGCGCCCATCACCATATGCTTACACCTATATGTTTTAAATTATTGGGCCGGTCCAATATGTCAAACCGGGACGAATTAAAACCGAACCGGATTTTCTCAATCGGTTCGACCTAATCGGATCGGGTCGGACCGGGGTAACTAAGTGGATCTAACCGAACCGGTTTTGTGTGATTGAACCGAACCCTATTTTTATTGGAGCGGTTCGAACCGAACCATATTTTAAAATTAAAACCGGACCGAACCGAACCAGACCCGAACCAGATTTTCCGAAACGAACCGGACCAAACCGGACCGAAATTGACTGAACCGAACTGAATTTTCAAAACCGAGTTCAAGTCAATTAAAATAGGGAGGTCAAGTTTTAAAAAAAAAAATTTGAACCTCAATAGGTCTACACAGTGCTCAAGGGTTGATAACATTTATGCCTTGTTTCGATTATGGGGATGGATCTCTGAGATACATATTTTTGGGACTGGATTAAATTATTGGGCTGAATTGCAATTGTTTATTATTCAATATATATATTTATGCATGATTAGAAGTGTTGTCTTGACTTAGTCAAGCTAGCTGGATATTGCATACTGGGGGCGGAGCCCTGGTTAAATATATGGAATGCGCACTAGGATAGACATGTTGTGATGGTTGGGAATGCCTAGGATTCATGTCTAGAATGTTGCGTGATTGAATATAAGCATGAATTGCAAATCAGCCCCTAATGTTTAAAATTATTTTAAAATCGAAAACCAGTCGCCAAATGTGTATGATGGATATGAATGTTGCATGTTTGACACATATGCTAGAATGTTGAGGATGTAGCCGCATTTGATAATTTACTCGGAAGTAGAATTATATATGCAAGCATGAGTTCCTTGGAACATTAGATGCATGAAGCGTAAGCATGAGTGTGGTTTGTATGATGAATGTTACTGTCGTATGATAATTTACGTGGATATTAGAATTATATATGCATGAGTGAATTCATCGGAATATTTTTCCAAAATAAAAAGGTTCTTGGGAAAGCCAAGATCGGGTGTGCTTGTTTTAAAATCTCCATTCCGGTAATTTGCGATTAAAATCGTTTTAACAGACTGATCTATTGGATGGAAGACGACAATAATGTGAATTTTTTCACAGCCATCTTCCATTGGTTTACTGGTGGTCGGTTGGTTTAGATGAATGGGGAATCATTATTTTTCGGATTCTATCTTGATAGATATTTGATGTATGCAATTCTTTCTCAAAATGTTACTGTCTCCCTGATTATGCGTGATTATCAAAGTGTTAGTTTTCATGGTTGGGTCGGTTCGCTTCTACGAGCCTCGCAATCTGGATGGCATGGATTATGATGCATGGAGTGAATATGTAAGAGAACTACTTCGTTGAAAGTATACACAAGTATATTGATGTGAATAAGGGCAGAACATTGGTGAATGAGCAAGGCGTCCTTACATACCCTAATAAGTTGAGGAGCCTTGACGATCGGAGAGCTTGCAAGGTGATACTGGTAGCCTTGGACATAGAGGTTGCAAAGGACTTCAAACTCAACTTAAGTGCTCTTCAACTTTGGTGTGCTATTAGACTTCGCTTCGGTGGAGGAAGGGCGGCCGAAGCCAGATGAGTGCTATTTGAGTATGTTGCCATTATATCCCAAGATGCAGGTGTAAAACCCACAACAGATCTTACGAACAAGAGATCGAATTGGAGAAAGATACTCAGTATTGCACAGAGGTACCCTCTATCATGGTTGGCCGACGACAACGGACTTGGTTACCTGATTGAATCAATTAAGTTTATCACGGTCCTGTTTGTTGAAAGCAAACAAAATAAAACCTGAGGGTTCTTCTGTGCTTCACCGCAAGAGATCGAGGGAAGAAGCAGAGGAAACGGGATCATCATTTTGGTCCTCAAACGAACATCCAGTGTGATGAACGCCAGTGATAAAAGTAGAGTAAATGTATCGTTTATGTCCTCCCAATGCTCTACCTTTATCTCTTAAAGCTTTGTTGATGATCTGGAATTTATGCAATTGTGGTTTCTCTTACTATTTAATTTATGTTTGAATTCTGATTATTATTGTTTCCGATTCATTGAATAAAGTATTTACCATTCGATTCGAAATGAGTTCTGCTTATCAAGATTAATTGAATCGGCTAGAAACGAGATCGATCCGAAATGTAAGCAAACTGAAGCAATAAGGCTATTGGAAATAACTGAATCAAACAACTCTATACATTTTTCTCCTACATCCAATTCTTTGAGTAGAATCAAAATGCCATTATAATCCAATGATTGCGTAGTTCTAAGAATGAACCGGTTATAAATCTTATTTTATTATTAGTACTCCATTGAATGAAATAATCTGTAATGACGATCATGTGTGAAACTGATTGGATTAAATTAAATTAAATTCATAAATGAAACGATTTAACCAAGGGTTAAAACTTTGGTGAAAAGCGCTACGTGCAAGTGGACCACGATAGACGGAACACATCGTTTCAAAATACGAATATAATGATGAAGTGTCTAAATGATGATGTGCTGAATTTTCGTTTGCATTCCTTCGGAAATAACTTACTGATAACGTTTACATCGGGAAGAAGTATGCTTTATAAGCTACCATGACCTTGTAAAAGTATCAGCTGGCGCATAGGGTGAAAATCCAAGATGCTCAGATCGAAGATGGGATGTAATCCCTGAGATAGTTTTGCATACGAAGAAGGATGAAGTCGGTTAAACGATTTTCCTTCCAAATTCCTTGAACGATATGTCAGGCTAGGCATTCAAATCAATTAAAAAACACATCAAGAAGCACATTTTAAGAGCATAATGTTAGAGTCACTCTATCAGGTGTTCCTTTGGAGATGAAAAAGATGACTCACATGTATGTAAACTGTGTTCAAATAAAATCGGTAAGACGCGTCGCCATAAAATAAAAGCTAAAGAATGATAATGAGTTAAATCATGTCATCTAGCGACATTAAATTGCGCACTAAATAAGTATTTATGACAAGAATATGATACCTATTTTTAGAAAATACCTGTTTAAATCTTTTGAAAATGGTGGCGTGGTCGAACATGAAGACATTACATCACTTGAGGATGAATTTTCCAAAGTATGGTCAGTTTCAAACTGATGTAGTCTTGATCGAACCAGAGCAGTAACACTGACAATCAGGTCCCACTTAATTCGAGTGGGAGAGATTTGAACCGGCAACAACTCAAGTGAATGAAACTGTAAATGATAATGGAAACATTTTCATGGTAAATCCAATGGGAGGAATAAACCCTTCCACATGAGATCACTGTTGCCGCAGAGACGAATCAAGTAGAACCTGATATTTAAATTGCTAAACCAGGAATGCCACAACTACCTAGACTACCCATTGTTTCCAGTGGGAGTTATCTGACCAACTTGGTTCCAGGTCCTAGTGATCAAGGAATTAATCTCGGAAATAAAACCCCGATACCAAGAGGTCATCCAAAAAAAGTTGTAGGTCAAGGTTTTAAGCACTGCTCTTATTCCCAATGAAAGTGATGCTCCGATAAGAAGCATTATTCCGAGTAGGAGATACGTTCAGACTAAAGATGGGATTATCAAGCCTAGACGAAAGTCAAAGGCGTCGAATCCATCGAGTAGGGTGATGACCTCACTCTAACGACTGTTAGTGAGCATTGGGAAGACCTCAAGTGTAGAAATGGAGGAAAATAATAAAAGAAAGAGACCGCCTAAATGAAAGCCATTATAGTCTATAGTTGATTTACCTGCTAACCACAGGGGCACAAGGATAAGGTGAGTCCTGAAAGAAGGCTCACCACTGATGGAAAAGGTCGGGAGGTGCGAAACCCGACTTGTTGCGAAAGGATATACCTAACTTCACGGAGTTTACTTTGACGAAATAAACTCATCGACTGTGCGTAAAACCACGGTTGGGGACCAGTCATGGTCCTGGTCGCAAGTCTCGATTTCGAGCTGCACCATATGGATGTTAAGACCGCATTCCTCCACGAAAACCTGGAGGAAGAGATCTACATGGAGCAAGAGGGTTTCATTACTCCTGGTAACGAAAGCAAAGTTTGTAAACTCCAAAGGTACAACTACGGTCTTAAATAATCGTATCGGCAATGGTACCGCAGATTCTTCACGAGGATCCGTGCGTGTATTATAAGACCTCCGGGTCTATGTATGTCATCTTAACTTTATACGTGGAAGACATACTCATTGTCGCGAGCGATGTGAGTTTTATGAACATGTCAAATTCATGGTTGGCATATGTATTTGAGATGAAAGACATGGGAGAGGCCACGTACATCTTGGGCATTAAAATTGCTAGAGATCGGGCTGCCCGGAAATTATGTCTGTCTCAAGTAGCCTATATCAACAAATTGTTGAAAAGGTTCAGATTACAGGATGCTTAACCCGTGGATACGCCGGTGGTGTTTGGGTGCACACTGTCATAACGTGACGGCCCCAAGAACCTGGCATAGCGGGAACAGATGAAGGGTGCAGAGTATTTAAGCATGGTTGGTAGTTTGATGTACGCCATGCAATGCACCCGTCCGGATACCTGTTACGCTATGGGCCTAGTATCACGTTTCCAATCAGATCATGGCTATCAACATTTAAAGGTTGTAAAACGAATTATTCGTTATCTGAAAGGTACTGCCGACTACGCACTGTGCTATGAGGGCATGAAGTTAGAATTGACCGGTTATAGTGACGCCGACCATGGTGGCGATCCGGATGATCATAAGTCCACCACAGGAGGAGTGTTTCTCCTTGCTAATGCCGCCATTTCATGGACGAGCAAGTAGCAAACTTGTGTCGCGTAGCCATCTCCAAGAACGCACAAGAGGCGGTCTGGCTGAAAAAGCTTCTTACTGCGCTGCTTGATAGCGATGTTGGGGGTAAACCTGTGAAGGTGTTATATGACAGTCAGGCAGACATTGCGGCGGTAAAGAACCCGAAGTACCATAGTAGGACCAAACACACTGATGTGAAATACTTTTATGCTAAATATATGGTAGAAGACAATATAATCACTTTGGAATACTTGTCCACTGATAACATGGTTGCGGATCCATTAACTAAACCACTACGCAGGTAGATATTCGAAAAGCATGTAAAACTGCTTGGATTGCGTAGGGTTTAAAAGTGGCATGCATCTGTGATAACATTTTGATAATTGAAAGTTAAATTTGCTTGAAAAGAAAGAATTACAATTGAGTTTATGATCTATCGACGTCATAATGTTTGAATACATCATATTTACGGTCTATAAACAAAGTCGTAGGAGGACGCAATCCTCTACCAAAACTATGTCGAATGTGGGCCTTACCTCGTCACACATGTACGGTCATCTTGCGGTGGAGGGAGGCCTCTACCGAGCAAGATTGGCTAAGAGTCAGGGGAATAAACCCGATTACGCAATACGATCATCTAGTCTCGAAGTAACTCGACATGATCTTCGTTTTGCAAATCGCCGTGATGAACTTCGTTCGTCATTAATTCACATTCTGGGCCAGATGAGAATTTGCGATAACATGATTTGACATATCCCATTCCTTTGAACTTAAACGTTCAGGTATGATATCGACGTGTGCTTCATACTGCGCTTGCCATGTTCGACCACAGGGTCACAGCTCGGTTGTGCTAGATAAGAATCCTCGTGATTCTAGCGGGCGCAAACTTCTTCACCTCGAGCGTGTGATTGATCCCGAGAACCTTATGAAGAGGCACCCAGAGTATCCTCACGGACTCGGAACTCATATCTATGGTCAGGCTCAATATTCGCTTCCCGGCGTACGAGCGTAGTGCTGAACAAAAAGGCCCAGTGACCACGTCTTTGGAAACCAGTTGGCTTTGACTAAAGATATGAGCGATGGGGATGGTCAAGTTCACCTGTAATTCACCGACTCTTGAATTCACTAGGTGGCCACCAACCGGATATTAGTTGAAGGTTGTGAATACTTGTACGGATGCCTTGGAGAAGTGTTCCTATGAGGAAACTAGGAAAAAGGAGAATTATCAGTTGACCTAGGATACAACGCGACAATATATAAATGTTGTTTATAACAGGTTGATTGGAGAAAATGGAATCAACGTTCCGCAGGCGCTACAACACTCCTAATAGATGAGTAGCACGATGCCCGTCGTGTCCGCCGGTCGCACGGCAAACCTCGTATGAACTATACGGAAGCAAATGAAGAGATCAAAGAAGTGAAATGTTGATGCATATTTGGACGAAAATACATTAACATGCACCCTCCTATTCCGGCGAGTGGGAGCGATAAGCATATGGTGATGGGCGCCGTAAATGGAAGCCCATTATATGTATATCTTGCCTAAGTTAATTGGGTACATGTCACATTAGGACATTGGGCCAGACCCAAAACCCAATTGACATAGGAGACCCAAAATTGGGCCTCCCTAATACATAGACCGGCTGAATTACTAGGTGGGGGTAAAGTGGACTTTTATCCACTTTACTCCTCCTATATATATGGGGAGTTAGTGGTTTTATTAGGGTTAATCACAATTCCCTTTAAGTGGTGATTTGAGAGAAAACCCATCCCCAAGAAACACCCACTTCGGCCGAACCACGCAAGACACCAAAGGGTGTGCCAATTTGCCTTTGAGCAAACACTCCGGAGATCCGTTCTTGCCAAGAATCGATCTGAGGCTTTGCTGTGGAGAATATACCGCCTAGGGCTTCCTTCACAAGAACCTCTATGGGTGCCGACCGGAGGACCGTGAACTCCCTCATGCAAGGATCTTGGGACTACAGACTATTGTTAAGGTATGTGCGAATCTTCCGCTGCGTAATTTCGATTACTAGCATGTACCATGGTTTTAGTATCCGTAGTGATTACTCCCCGTAATCTAATATATGACGTATAAGCTACACTTTTCATTATACATGTTATGTTGTGCCCTAACAAATGTAGATGGATTATCACAACGTTGCATCAAGGTCCTCAGAACATCATAGTCCTTATACTATCATTTTCGGCATGAATAATTTTCGTCAATCCAATATTTAAATTCAGACGGATTCTTCGACGGATAATAGGTTTGCAAAGTGTCCTACGTACCGACTTTTTACAAAGGTATCCAGGCCAAAAGAGTGTTGTACCACTTATTTTTGCTTAGACCCTGTACAACATCGTTAACATCTTTTTAATTTGGATGATATACATTAGATTAAACCAAAACAATATTTTCAATTTCCGCACTGGTTTTAATATATGTTTTTGAGTTTTTGACCAAAATAGACCCAAATAAACAACCAAGTACCATTATAGGCCACATATAAAATATTTTACAAATCTAGGCCTAGCCGGGTTGTGGCAACCCGGCCAACTGAATTTTTTATTTTATTATTATATTTTTTTTTACAGTTGGCCGGGAAAAAAAAAATGGTTGGCCGAGTTGCCCCAACCCGGCCAAGTGTGTGTGTTTCTTTTCGTTGTTTTTTTTTTTCTATTTTTTCGTTTTTTTTAAATAGAAGTTGTAAAAACTAATGGTTTTGTAATTTTTTTTCTTCTAAAAACCTATTGTACATGGTGAACCCTAGAATTTTTTACCAAAATAGACCCAAATAAACAATCAAATTCCAATATAGGCCACATAAAAAAATTACAAATCTAGGCCTGGTCGGGTTGCCCCAACCCGGCCTAGTGTTTTTTTTAATAGAAGTTGTACAAATAATTTAAAACTAATGGTTTTGTAATTTTTTTTTTCTAAAAACATATTGGACATGGTGAACCCTAGTGGGCAAATTGACACATTTGTCTTCTAGGGTTCACCATGTCCAATAGGTTTTTAGAAAAGAAAAAAAAAAGATTATTCTGCGAATGTCAATTTTCTCTCTAGGTTCACCATGTTTAATAGATTTTTGGAAAAAAAAAAATATATAAAATTAGTAGTTTTGTAATTTTTTTTACGAAAACTGGTAAACAGCAAATGTCTGTCAATTTACCCTAGGGTTCACCATGTCCAATAGGTTTTTAGAAAAAAAATTACAAAATCATTAGTTTTTACAACTTCTATTAAAAAAAGCAAAAAAAAAAAAAAAAAAAAAAAAAACACACACACACACACACACACTTGGCCGGGTTGCCTCAATCCGGCCAACTTTTTTTTTTCCAGCCAACTGTAAAAAAAAAAAAAAAAAAAAAAAAAAAAAAAAAAAAAAAAAATGTTGGCCGGGTTGGGGTAGCCCGGCCAGGCCTAGATTTGTAAAATATTTATGTGGCCTATATTTGTATTTGGTTGTTTATTTGGGTCTATTTTGGTAAAAAAACTCTATGTTTTGTGCAACTTTATAAAATTCTCTAGTAAATGACATAGTAATTCCGCATGTACTACATACATTTTTAGAAGGGATAAGGGTTCCTTTGGTACCAATTCTTTGGGCAGAATTCACTTTTGGTACCACTTTTTTTTTTTTTGTACACTTTTGGTACCGACGTTTTCCATTTTGTACCCTTTTGGTACCTCCGTTAGAATTCCGTCCAAAATGGCCGTTAAACCCCCATGTGAGCTGCACGTGACCAAAAACTAAACTTGGTTGGACTGATTTACCCTTAGGGATAATGGTTCCTTTGGTACCACTTCTTTGGTCAAAATCCACTTTTGGTACCACTTTTTTTTTTTTTTTTTTTTTTGTATATATACTTTGTTTTGGAGTCGGATTTATTTGGTTTCGATATAGAACTGTCCCATATATACATTTCCAACTTTGTTCAGAGCCCTACTTAGTAATGTTGAACTTTTATTTTCGGTCTAACAAAAGGAAACGTCGCATCTTTAAAAGTTTATATTATCGTTGCAGAGTGTCGAAATGTTTATTCTAGAGTGGTAAGGAATGAAGTATCTATTTGTGTTATAGAAAACGTTATTAAATTCATAGTGATACTATTCACAATACAAAAAGTTAATTTTAACGCCACGAACAAATAATTTTCTTATATATTGCACAAAATTCCAATACTTACAAACATATCTATCATACTATGCACCGCATTATTATCATATATCAACCGATACATGAAACATACATACATTACAATATTGGTTTTTACAACTTATAAATTTCTTCGAATGTGTCAGACACAAAGTACACAAAAGAAGAGTCTAAGGAAGAGTGGTATGATGACAATGGAAGTTCTGTAATTAACATAAGGTTCACTGACTGCAAAACAAAGTATATATACAAAAAAAAAAAAATGGTACCAAAAGTGGATTTTGTCCAAAGAAGTGGCACCAAAGGAACCCTTATCCCTAAGGGTAAATCCGTCCAGCCAAATTTAGTTTTTGGTCACGTGCAGATCACATGGGGGTTTAACGGCCATTTTGGACGGAATTCTACGGAGGTACCAAAAGGGTACAAAATGAAAAACGTTGGTACCAAAAGTGTACAAAAAAAGAAGTGGTACCAAAAGTGTATTCTGTCCAAATAAGTGGTACCAAATGAACCATTATCCTTTTTAGAACTTATTATAATCTCAAATTCTACCATGGATCTTGACCACATCCCTTTTAACAACTTTAGAAAGTTTTCATGACACAACCGTACGTACTTTCACAAATTAACTCTTGAAATGGAATATCCAAGTTCCAAGTAGTATTATTATGATTTTCAATAACGATTGTATATTAGGTAAATGTAATAATTACGAAAATGTAAACTAAAGTCGTTACTCATATATGTGTGTACTCAACACGGGATTTTTTTGTTAAAATGCCCTCCTCAAACATGGCATTTCTAAAAATGCCCAGCAGCTGGACGGCCCAGCTGGCAGGCTCGCGTGTCCAACGCGTGCCAGCTGGGCACTGTCCAGCTGCTAATAGCAGCTGGACCGGTCGGACCGGGCCGGATAAACCGGTAGCGGTCTGACCGTAAGAGCAAATACCAATTTTTTTTTTTTTTTTTACGAAAATGTTAATTGAGTTTAGCTTGAATCGAACCCAGGACTTACACTAAAAACGTTAACGCACTACCACCACACTACAAGCTAGAATGTTGACAAAATAATAGATAAAATATTTTTATTTATAATTCTATTTAATCAATGGAATGGAACCGGGTTCCCTCATCCCTCTGGGTTTTTTTTTTTCACTTTTTACATCTATTAATATTTACTAAATTCAAATTTACAACTCCAAATTCAATGAAAATCAAAAGTTATATCGTAATAAACAATGTGCTATTTTTCTAAAAAAAAATATTCTAATAATTTCGAAAATTAATGTTTTCATCACCGAATGGTGTTATACCACCCTAAAACCTAAATTTAGAGTAAATCTCATTTTTTAGAAAATGTTCAAAAAAATATTCTTTTTTTTTGTCAGTTTCCCATCCCGCGGTTTTTTTTTTTTTCACTTTTTACACCTATTAATATTCACCAAATTCAATGAAAATTGAAAGTTCGTGTCTTTATAACGTAATAAACAATGTGCTATTTTTTTAAAATTTATTCTAGTTATTTCGAAAATTAATGTTTCCATCACCAAATGGTGTTATACCCCCCCTAAAATGCAAATTTGGAGTAAATCTTATTTTTTAGAATGTTCAAAAAATATATTACCGGACTTCAAATTAGGCCCCGTTTTCGGTATTGGATTTTACTAATACGTGACAATTCGGAAAAAAAATTGAATTTTCTAAAAAATTATGTTTGCTCCAAATTTAGGTTTTATGGTGGTATAACATCATTACGTGATGAAAACATTAATTTTCGAAATTACTAAAATAAATTTTAAAAAAATAGCACATTGTTTATTTATTACATTATAAAGACGCTAACTTTCGATTTTCATTGAATTTGGAGTTGTAAATTTGAATTTAGTGAATATTAATATATGTAAAAAGTGAAAAAAAAAAAAAAAAAAAACCCGAGGGATGGGGAACCCGGTTCCATTCCATTGATTATATAGAATTATAAATAAAACAAATTTAACTATTATTTTGTCAACATTCTAGCTTGTAGTGTGGTGGTAGTGTGTCAACGTTTTTAGTGTAAGTCCTGTGTTCGATTCTAGTTAAACTCAATTAATATTTTCGTAAAAAAAAAAAAAAAAAATTGGTCTTTGTTCTTACGGTCAGACCGGTACCGGTTTATCCGGCCCGGTCCGACCGATCCAGCTGCTATTAGCAGCTGGACAGTGCCCAGCTGACATGCGAGCCAGCCAGCTGGGCCGTCCAGCTGCTAATAGCAGCTGGACGGGGCATTTCTACAAATGCCATCCTTTGGAGGGCATTTTTAGAAATGCCACGTTTGAGGACGACATTTTAACAAAAAAAAAAAATCCCTCAACACGCTCATGATAAAATTCACTGGCGCGTATGGTGTGATGCGTCCACACTCTTATCCCCTCCCTCGTTCACCACATGTTATTGGATAGATTCAATTCCGCCTCGTAGCCAATAGGGTTCCTCCACATCAGCGCACAAACCTTATCCCTTTAATTTTAGCCAACAATACATCCAATCAGAATCTAATAACCAAATCCCTCTACTCCTTCAAAACTCATTCGTCTTCCTCTACCCATCCTGCCTGAGAGAGAGAGAGAAAAAGAAGAAGAAGAAGAAGAGGATACAGATCAGAGCAAGAAAACCACAATGTCGCTTACCATCCCCACCAACCTCTCAAAGCCCCTCTCACGGCCGATGCTCCACTCCGCCGCCGGCAAGTCGCAGAGGATGGCTCCGTTCATGATCTCATGCTCTTCTCAGGATCAGAGCTCCACCTCCTCCTCCGCTGCAGCAACGCCTCTCCAGGCCTTCTCCGCCGCCTTGGCTGTTTCCTCGATCCTTCTCGGAGCAGCGCCGCAGCCGGCGGTGGCCGACATAGCGGGGCTGACGCCATGCAAGGAGTCGAAGCAGTTCGCGAAGCGTGAGAAGCAGAGTATCAAGAAGCTAGAGTCGTCGCTAAAGCTGTACGCGCCGGACTCCGCGCCGGCACTGGCCATCAAGGCGACGGTGGAGAAGACGAAGCGGCGGTTCGACAACTACGGGAAACAGGGTCTGCTGTGCGGCACGGACGGGCTGCCGCACCTTATCGTGAGCGGGGACCAGAAGCACTGGGGGGAGTTCATAACACCAGGTATCCTCTTCCTTTACATTGCTGGGTGGATCGGGTGGGTGGGGCGGAGCTACTTGATCGCCATCCGTGGGGAGAAGAAGCCAACAATGAAGGAGATCATCATCGACGTTCCGTTGGCCTCCAGGCTGGTATTCCGAGGCTTCATCTGGCCGGTCGCCGCCTACAGAGAGTTGTTGAACGGTGAACTCATCGCCAAGGACGTCTAATCCTCTATCCAACTTGCTTCACGGTATAATAATTCATATATAGTTAGATTCATGCATATTCATCAGAATTCTTCTCTGTTGGATTGGATTGGATTGGATGATGCTGCATGTTTTCGTGTCGCCCCTTAGAAATGATTAATGCTGTGCTCTAAGACATAATAGCCAGGTGCGTTGGTACCAGATGTTTGACCATCAACGTTGTCATTGGGTACATTTAGGTTAATTGAACCCGATTGACCATTGGGTCAAATGTAGTCATTTAGGGTTCGACCGGCTGAGTTAACATGTATTGAATAATAACATTTCCAAAACATGTGGCATAAAAAACCTCTTGTTTTACTCAGATCCATACATATTGTACCATCACGCCTATTAATCTTATAAAGAATAAAATCTTGATATAAGTAAGTAATATTTAGAGTTGATTGTTAACCGGAATATCATTTACAATTAATTCAAAGTGATTCTTCTTCCCTCGAATGGTGGGTGAATTTGATAGTAGTATTAATTAAGATGATGATTAACCCTTGTTGTTTTTCAGATAAAAAAAGGTTTGGTTTGTTTACTGAGGTTCAAAAGTATGGTTATGTGTAGCGAGCGAGGGTCACGCGAAGTCAAGTTCAGAAGGAGAAGAGTGATGTGATGAAGGTGGGTGGGTTTATGTATATCGTTGATGTGGTGGTACGTACGGCAAGAACGGAACCGAAAATTTGATTGTGTATTACTCTACTCTGCACAGACAGAATTTATTACCATGCCTTGTTTGGGACTAACTTTGATGATGCACTTAATTATTCCTTCTATATTCATCCTCCAATCCATATATATTCACAGCTGCTGGACACGTCAAAGACAATTATGATATTCAAAACTACTTCTAAACTTTGGGACCATACGTATCTACTGTACAACACAATTGAAAATCCTGTTTTTTTTTTTTTTTTTAATAAAAGAACATATAAAAAATGTCATATTTATAATATATATAATATTAGATGGCTAGTTTTTTAAAAATAATATTATATTATTTTAATAACTACCTATATATATTCTTTTTCTTTTTACAACATATATATATTCTAATTTTTATTAAAAATAACAAAAATTAAAACGTTTATAATCTTTTAGGGTTAATTACTAAATTGCTAGCTGGACTTTACGTGAAAGTGTAATTTGCTAGCCGAACTTATTTTTGTTGCAAATTGCTAGATGAAGTTTTGCTAATGTGCAATTTGCTAGCTCTGTTATTTTTTCGTTAATTATGACGGAATATATTTTTCAAAATTACTAAAAGTACCCAAAAGTTCTATTATGATTCGAAAATAACATCAACGTTTATATAAAAGCAAATATAAATCTCGAATAAAATTTTAGAATATATATATTATACAAAAAATATATATTAGTTAAATATACAACCCCAAAGTTCAAAATTTAAAATTAAATAATTTTTGAAAAGTTTGTCTAATAAATTTTTTTAAATATATTATAATAATTATTTTTTTAAACTATATTTTTTCTTTTATATATATTTCTTAACATGTATTATTTGTAAAATTGATTTTATTTAAAATATATTGTCATTATATTATTGTAGGAAAACTTGATGGTGTTTTTAGCAATTTTCGAAAGTATTTTTTGTCCAAAACTAACGGAAAATAGACGAATATAACTTTTACACAATATACAAAGTTTAGCTTGTAATTTGTTATAAATAAAAATCTAGCTAGCATTTTTCACATTCATGTAAAGTTTATCCACTAATTTGGTAATTAACCCTATTCTTTTAATATTACTATATTAATTTAAACAAAATATAGGCCTTGAAATTGATACTATATAGTATCATTTCTTATTTATGTGCAATTTTACAGTATAAATACAACTACACCGAATGAAATCAAATGACACATTTTAGTAACATTTTTTTTTTCAAAACCATTAAAAAGATCTAATTTTTTTTTCCTAAAATAAAAAAGTTACCAACTGGGCTGCTAATAAGGGATGGCAACGGGGCGGATCGGGGCAGGTATCTCCAGCCCCGAACCCGCCCGCGGGTCGGCTGGCTTACCCGGACCCGCCCCATGTACCTCGCAGGGCGGGTCAGCTGGGGTAAAAACGCCCCGCGGATCGACCCGTGAGGCCCCGATCCGCCCCGTGTTAACTTTTTTTTTTTTTTTTTGCCGTACTAACTTTTTTAATTACCATTATAAATTCTCAATTAATTAGCTACCATTCTTCATCTACTACCCCTCCAACAAGAACAAGAGCTTATTATTGCAGAAAGGAAGAAAATATGAAATTGCTCAGCTTAATTACACTGCTTGGCCTTACACTTCTGTTTCTCCTTGTCTCAAAACCCTACCACGCTTCATCTCGACCGGTTCTTAGTACCCCACTACCGGGACAATGTGACACCGGAGATGACTTCGACTGCTGCAAATCCAGCCAATCATACCCGATCTACACATGCTCACCCACCGTCACTGGCCACACCGCAGCAACCCTAACCCAAAACTGCTTCGAGAAAGGGAAAGACGGTGGTGGGCTCTCAGATTGAAAAAATCCTCCGCAGATCGACCTGAGTTCATAACGAGAATATTCAAGAGAAATTATAGAGAAACGTCAGCAGTTGAAGTTCACTTACAAAGGAATTGCCTTGATCGGAGAATTGAGCAAGCAAAAGACTCGGGAGCTGTGTACTCTGCATATGGGGTCGAGCGGCATTTTATGGGTAGAAGAATAAAATAAACCCTGGAATCCTTTGCTTCTTGAAGACTTTAAAGGCCCAAATTGTTTTGTGAAGGTAGATTTATTAATACTCCAGAAATTGTGCGATTATTGTTTTAAGGATTTAAAAGCCCAACTTTTATATCTGTCGTTGCTTTCTTCCTTCCTCAGTGGGCTATTATTTTATTCTTGGCCCAAGACTCTTATTCGTTTTGATGGGCTAGATTTATTAATAGTAATAATAATTATAATTACCATTAGTATTACAGGGCGGGTCTACAAGCCCCGCGACCCTGTTAGCATAAGGTGTGCGGGCGCTATAAATGGTAGCCTGTTATATTGTATGTGTTACCTGAGACAATTGGGTAAATGTCACATTAAGGTAATTGGGCTTGTCCTAGTTCCTAACTGAAATGAGAGGCTCAAATATTGGGCCTCCCACATCAATCGGCCGACCGAAATATAGTGAGGGGGTGAACTGGACTTTTGACCACTTTACTCCTCCTATATAAAGGGGAGTGTTAGGGGTTTTTAATAAGTGATCAACAACTCCTTCCTTAGAGTAACTTGAGAGAAAAACCCTCCTCCCCTCTCTCCTATAGTTCGGCCGAACCTCCTTAGTCACCAAGGGTGTGCCAAATTGCTTTTTAAGCAATCAGTCTGAAGATCCGTCCCCGTTGAAGAACTGATCAGAGGATTTGCTGTGGAGACATACTTCGTGGGACTTCTTTCTAAGAACTTGCACGAGGTTCCGAATGGTGGATCGTGAAATCCCTCTACAAGATCTTGGGCAAATGAATCGACTAGTGCGAATTCTTCCGCTGCGTAATTGTGATTACTAGCACGTACATGATTTAGTGTTTCCTAGTATTACGTCCCCGTAATCCAACAGTGGTATCAGAGCCAGATATAGGAGTTTTTTTTTTATTTCTTAGGGTGCAAGTTATAAAATTCGGCCGACCACCTTAGAGCATCCACAGTGGTATTACGTAAAGATTACGTAAACGTGGGTCCTATATGTTTATTTAAGTAAAGCAACAAAAACTATCTACAATGGTTTTACATAGCATTCCTTAAAGATGGGACCCGCACGTAAATTTATGTTTTTACATAAAGCATTCCTTAAATATAAGTAATGCTCTATGTATTACGTAACCAATTTTTTATTATAAATTAATTCATTTTTATAATTAATGCTAATATCTTATTGGTGGTTGTTGGAAAATTTAATAATAAAATATATTTAAGGAATATGTTTAAGTAATACGATTGCAGAGAAAATATTTTTTACATGTGTCTTAAATTTACGTATTATTTAAAGTGTACATAAATGTCTATGTGGCAACCTTAAAGAATACAGTTTATGTAAAACCATTGTGGATGCTCTTAGGGATATATTGTTTACTATATTTTAATTTTATTAAATATGGCAATATATCTATAAATTGGAAAGATTTGGATAAGATTCACATTATATAGTAAAATATATAAACTATCAATATATTTAGCTAAAAGATAGGGATAAATATATATTGATAGGATTTAGTTAATTAAAAAGATTAAGAAAATATATTGTCTATATATTTTATCCCTAAACATATATTTGACAATAATTATATATATATATATATATATATATATATATATATTGTTATGGCCGAATATTATATATATATCTTTATATTGTTAATTGATTTACATCCTATGGATAGAATCTTGACAATATTTATATATATCAATAATATGTGTGCCGAATTATATATATATATTAGCAATGTTGGAAATTATTTTACATAATTAATATTTCTTGTGGGCTAAGTTAAGTTTTTTGTGGATTTTAAAACTCTATTTAGCCCAAGGGAAGTATTTTGGCCGAACCCACTAGGGTTTATGGGCCAATCCAATTTGCATTAACAGAGCGGATTAAACCAATCTGGATTTTCTTAATCGGGCCGACCTAGGTGGGTTAGGTTGGACCAAGGTAACTAAGTGAATCAAAACCGAACCGGTTTTGAGTGATGAACCGAAAAGCTATTTTATTGAACCGATTCAGACCGAACCAGATTTTGATTAAACCGGACCGAACCCAAACCAGATTTATTGGACCGAACCGAACCAGATTTTAAATTGACTATTCCGAAATTTTAGGTCAATTTAATAAAATAGGATGTCAAATTTTTAAATCCAAATATTTTGAACTTTAAAATTAGCCTAAACTGTGCTCAAAAGGTTTAAATTCCACATTTTAAATTAAACCTTATTGCCCGGTTACGATTATGGGGATGGATCACGAAAATGCATGCTTTAGGGATTTGATTAAATTAGTGGGCTGAATTGCAATTGTTTACTTTCTGCTATATATTTTGATATAATTAGAACCGTCGTCTTGACTATGTCAAGCTAGCTGGAAATTATATTATGAGCTATGCTCTAGGATTTAAATATATGGTTTGCGCAATAGGATAGACATGTTGTGTTGGTAGGAATTGCCTAGGATTCATGTCTAGAAATTTGCATGATTGATTGTAAGCATGAATTGCAAATCAGCCCCTAATATTTTAAAAGTGTTTAAAACGTAAATCCAGTCGCATATTATGCATGTTTATGGAAGTTTCATGTATGACTCATGTCGGACCTAAAATCCGACCTAAGGCGAATTACGTTTTGAAAACGTGGATTTTGAAAAGAGTCGCCACTAGTTAATTATAAGGCTAACTAGAATCCAAAATTACCTAAGCGAATAACGAGTTAAACACCTAAGTATTCAATCGGTCTACGATCAGAAATTTGAGTTCGGGGGTTCTATTACGAATTAAAAATATAATTTTTAACCACGTTCTTTCGGTACTCAATTCACTTATTTGCCAACTATATTCTTTTAAAGTATATGTTATTTCAAATAAATTTAACAATGCTAAAATTAAATTAAACATCATTACATAAAAAGACTATCTACGGCAAACCAAATTTTACATAAACTTAACTATATTTCCTAACTAAGATTAAATCTAAGAGTTCTAAACGAAACATTCTTAAGCCAAAACATAATCTAATACATTCAATACGTATATATTAAGCAATTGATCTGATGTTAATTAATTAAACTTAAACTACTTAAATCTAGGCTATCTAATTAAATTTGAATATTATAATAATATGTTAATGAATATAAGAAAAAGACAAGCATTGTTTTATGTTACCTTTGCAGTAGAGGGGCATTAGTCGCCAAAGCTTAGGAGGGGAGAACGCACATATGTGACCGGGACAACAACTGGCGGTGCAGATGGGTCGGGCGGAGCTACAGTGCTGGGACCGTGGATCACCGAGGATGGCGATGGCGAAGCGAACACCGTCTGGTGCTGGGCTAATCCAGTAGCGATAGAGTTCGGTGGGTAGGACTTTCCGGGTGAAATTGCTAGCCTTCTGGTCGGGGATAGTCAAGCTTAGCTTGCAAAAGACGGGGAAGATCAAGACGCAGCGAGTGAACCGAAATCATCGCGGATAGTAATGACCGATGTTGGGCGGCGAAGCTCCGGTGGCCGGGTCGGGCCAGATTTAAATGGACGGTGTTTGGGCTTAGACGGAGCGGCCTGCGGTGTGCAACAAAGGGTTGATATCGGTGAGGTAAAGTGACAACCGGGAAGGAGCAGCAAGACTAGGAGTTCCGTCGATGGTGGTGGCAGTGGTTGTCGGGAAGTGGAGTGGGGCGTGGCTGCTAGAACTTGGAAGTCATCGGTGGTTGGAGAAGACAAATCACTATTAGCAAAATCAAATAATAATATAACATAATAACAACATGAAAAGTTACATACATATACAAAACATGAAATTCAAACACAACATCAACATCGGTGCTTTCTTAAATCTCGAGAGTAATATTTATATTTTCTTTTTTTATTTTCCCCCCTTACAATGTAAACGTAGACCACTATTTATAATACTTAGATCTAGTCTAATTAAGCAGTAAATTACACTGATTTATTCTCCTAATATACTCTAAATATTCTAAATACTTAATACAAATATTCAGAAAATATACACTGCAATAAATATATAAACTATCCTAATTTTTCACTGAAGCATTCTTGGAAGCTCATCGACTTGCCATATTTATACATTTCCTCATTTAGCACGCCACATGTCACGCGTGTCACGCGTGGTCCAAAATTAGGTGTTTACAGTTTGCCCCTCTTTGGGCAGATTCCCGTAGAACTTGTTCGAGGGAATTCGTCCAAAGACAAGGAAACACCGAATTTTGGATGAGAAGTCTGTCTTTCTTTTGAGTCTTCGAGTCTTCGAGTCTTCAAGGGAGCTCCTGGCTTATTAGAGATGGTGCGAAAAAAGTAGAGCCTCTGTCGGCGGTGCCCCTGTTGGCGGTGCCTCTACTAGCGTGCCCCTGTTGCCTCTACTAAGGTTTCGTTCGTCGGGGTTGACTCTCAGGAAGCTGGAAAACTTCAGATCCTGATTGTCGGTTGTGACTTGTAGGAACAGACTGTAACAGTCCTACTCATCATTTGAGTGGTGACTTGCGAGAACAGACTGTAACCGTCCCGTTTGTCGTGAATTTGACTCGTAGGAGCAGACTGTAACAGTCCTACTCGTCCTTGAATGGTGACTCGCGAGAGCAAACTGTAACCGTCCCGCTTGCCCTGAAGTTGACTAGTAGGAACAGACTGTAACAGTCATACTCATCCTTGGATGGTGACTCGCGAGAGCAGACTGTAACTGTCCCGCTTGTCATGAAGTTGACTTTGGAAGACGCCGTGTCGTAAACAATGCACATGCGCATGAATGTTTGTCCCTAATTTTTGCCTAAATTGCGCATGGTGCGACAACTTAGCGGGATCATCTCTTTTTTTTTTTTTTTTTTTTAAGAATTTCTCTTTTTTCTCATCTTTTGCCACGATCGATTGAGAGATTTTCGACCGTGCCCCTCAGTTTTTTTATTTTCTCTCCTTTTGCCATGATTGCAATTTCTGAACTTGCAACCATGCCTCTCATTTCCTGATTTTGCCTAGGTCGCCCTTTCGGGTTTTCAGCCTAGCGGAAGCACTCTTTATTTGGTAGCCGATTAAACGGTGGCTGTGACCCGTACTTTATTTTCCGCCTCGATGCGGGAGTATTTGTAGCCGTTTGAAGGGTGGCTGTGGCCCTTCATTACTCGTCTATGATCCGGGAAACACTCTTTGTATGTAACCATTTTGAGGGTGGTTGTGGCCCTTTCACTTAATATCCGCCATCGATGTTCCGGGATCGCTCTTTTGACTGTAGCAGTTTGAGGGACGACTGTGACTCTTTCTTTTATTTTCCCGCCCTCACCGGTTTCGCGAGAACACTCTTTTTGTGTAGCCATTTTAAGGGTGGCTGTGGCCCTTTTTATTCTCCCGCCCTCACAAGGTTCGCGGGGTCACTTTTTTATTCGTAGCCATTTGGAGGGTGGTTGTGGCCCTTTCACCTATTTCCCGCTTTTGACGTTGCATGAGCGCTCTTTATCTGTAGCCATTTGAAGGGTGGCTGTGGCCCTTTCTTTATAGTCGTTTTAGGGACGACTGAGACCCTTTTTATTTGTAGTTGATTTAGGGACAACTGTGACCCTTCTATTTTTTCACTGCTCTCACAAAATTTACATAAAAACTCTCTATTTTTTTGTAGCCGATTAAAGGGCGACTGTGACCCTAAAGAAAATGATTTTTTTGCCTTTTTTTTTTTGTGCTCTTTTGCTTCTTTTTTTTTTAAAGAAAATGTAACGAAAATAATCAACAACAATTATATACATGCCCCTAATGGAAAATTTGAAAATTTTAATTCAAAACATCTTCTTGAGAAGGACTCAGCTGATTGATTCGAAATATGTTGGTCGCGTCAACGACCTGGATTGACCCTATGACCAATGGATGACATATGCAATGATTTCTAATCTCAGATTCTCAAGTGCCCCAGCTATTGCTCAATCTTGTCTGGGGATGCCCCATGGCTAGCACCTACCGGGTTAGGCTCGTCGCATGCAGGATGAATGACCCGGTTAATGAACACACATGGATGGTGTTGAGTTTGGCACAGTAGTCCGCAAATGGTAAATGCATAGATATCGTCCGAGGTATCTGGGATAAATTTGACAGCTTGCGGCGAGCAAAGGGCCGCGCACGAGATGTGCTCTTCAGGGGCTTTGATTTGGATGATTATCCGAGTTGCACAATGAGTAAGGAAAAAATCAAATTTCGGGGAGAAATTTGATCATGACTTCTCTTACTTGGGTGCCTGACATCTTTAATGGAAATTTGCTCCATATGTGAATGGATCTGTTGCATGTCCTGATTTTCCTGCTCCATCTAGAAAACACAACTTATATATGTGGACAACTGGCGGAAAGTACATGCCCCTGGACCTCTGATGGAAGGCGCCAACAACAATGTTTTCTTTACTTGACATCTCAAATGATCATTGATCAGCACATCGAATCTTCACGAGACTCTCGATGATCTCTTGATATTTTCCCATCTTCGGACATGACTGATCTCAACGTGAGATGCCCCTTGGTTACCACTGACCGGTTTAAACCTCACAGTAAAACGGATGTACAGCTTGGTTCGGGACGCGTATGAATTTCACACATGCTATGTGGAATTTTGGCAGGTAAGTTCTTTGGAGCAGTCACGTTTCACGTGGTTGCGACCTCGTCGAAGTGGTCGTCTGATCTGCAAAAAGAGTAGGGATACTCAAATCTCAAAAAATTCAAGTAAAATTCATCATACCTGAGCGTTGGATATCCCGAGTGCGCAATTCGTGCTTCGTGCAACTGGATGGATGCACGTTTCTTTTTTGTTGCCCCATTTAGGCCGACACAACTTGTATGTGCGGGATACCTAACCAAGGGTACCAAGGCCGCCAACTGAGGCACCGCCAACAGGGGCACCGCCGACCGAGGCTTTACTTTTCCGCACCGCCACTGGAGGCTTTACTTTCTGCATCGCTAATGGAGGCACCGCCAACAGGCGTCCCGCCGACAGAGGTTTTATCTTTCCGCACCAATAAGCATATGAGCCACCTTGAAGACTTTGAAGAATTGTAAGAGAATATACTTTCTGGTCAAAATCAGTGTTTCCTCGTCTTTGGACAAACCCCTTCGAACACATTCTACGGGAGTTCGTCCAAAGAGGGGCAAACTGTAAACACTCGATTTTGACCCGGACGTAACGACGTTACACATGATACGTCAAATTCCGGACGCGTCAAGCCACAAAGTCTCCAAAAATGCTCAAGGGCACATTAGGGAAATTATTATAAAATATATTTTAAATTATTTCGAAATTATTTAATATTTTCGGAATTATTTAAAAAATAGATATAATAAATAGTTTTTTTTATTTTAGAAAATTATCTGTAAGATATTTATCTCCAGATATTATTTTTTATTCAAAAAAATAATTATCTGTAAAGATAAATATCCTTAGGAATATTCTCTAGAATAATTATCTGTTAGTATTTTTTATTTGAATTTTATCTGTAATCTAGACTAGGGTTTTAGTATAAATAGGGGTCTAGGTTACATTGTAAAACACACAGAAAACACATCAGAAAATAATAAAGACTATTTTCCTTGGGATCCGTGCGAATTTTGTCCTTTTGTGCTTTATTTAAAAAAAAAAAACTTTTTTATACAGCCCTCCCGCTGGTGTGGCCCAGCTCCGGTGGCCGGGCCACCGCCACCCGCCGGCCACCAGCAGCCTAGCCCTTGCCGGCGCCGTCGCCCCTGCTCGCCGGAGCCGTTACGCCGACCACCGCCCTCGCCCTGCCCGACGACCGCCTCCCGCTGGCAACCCCCCCCCCTCTCTCTCTCTCTCTCTCTCTCTCTCTCTCTCTCTCTCTCTCTCTTCTTCTTCTTCCTTACGGTGCCACAGATCCACCCGTCCTCGCCGTCCGGCTGCCGCCCGCGACGACCCCTTTCGCCTGCCCAGACCGCCAGGCCACCGCTCTGGCGCACCCGGTCCGTCCGCCACACCCGACGCCGACCCGACCACTTCAGATCTGTCCAGCTCTCCAGCACCCGACCTCGCCGGCCACCACCGCGACCGGAGCCCCGCTGCTGTCGTGCCCCTTACCTGCCGGACCCAGCCCTGAAGACCATCGCTGAGATCTCCACCACCACCGCGCCGGAGCTCGTCCCTCCGGCCCGACGTCCGTCCCTGCACCTTCTTCCCAGGCGAAGCGTTTCCAGTTTTTTTTAATTAATTGATTGATTTATCATTATTATTATTATTATATTTATTATTACTATGTTATTATTATTATGGTATTAATCAGATTTATGTTTAAATAATAAAAACTTAATTGATTTAGGTTAATTAAAAATGTGATTATTTAAGTTGTGTTATGTGAATATGTTAATTTGCATTTTTTAATGAAAAAAACTGTTCGATAGTGTTATTAGGTTTTAATTTTTTTTTTTCATTTGGGGTATTAGTTAATAATAAAATTGGCAAATTAAGTGAATTGAGTACCGAAAGGGCGTAATTAAATATTATATATTTTTAATTCGTAATAGAACCCCCGAACTCGAATTTCTAATCGTAGACCGATTTTATACCTAGGCGTTTAATTCATTATTCATTTAGTTAAATTAGGATTCTAGTTAACCTTAATTAACTAGTGGCGACTCTTTTCAACGTTTTCAAAACGTAATTCGCCGTAGGTCAGATTTAGGTCCGACAATTTGGCGACTCAGCTGGGGACAATTGAGGGTTCGGGCTCTTTATATTTGCTTATTTGCCATGTTTTAGTTTTTAATATGTATATTTGACTTCGTTATTTTAAGTTGGTTATTTTTGTGTGATTTCAGGTGTGGAGTTAATTTTTTTTTTTTTTATGACTGACTATTTTTCTTTGTTGTATATGTATTACTTAAATTCGCACACACTCACTTTAGTGTAATGTCCAAAACGCCTAAAACCCAGGGCGACTAGGAACCTCGGAGAGTTAGTTAGGGTACGAACGCGCGGCCGAGCCGCCGGAACGACTCAGAACAACTCCACTCGCTTGTGAAGGTCCTGTGATCTCTGTGATGGGGAGAGGAAACCACATTGTCGGCCTATCAGTGGAACCTACCTTGTAGAACAAAGCCACACATTTTTTGTTACCCCCCCTAACATGTCGTGTTTATCCGTATTTTTGTTGTAAGTTATCTGATAACTGTAAATTTTTATTTCTAACTGCTAACTTTTATTTATAAGCATGCATCCTATCGCATTTAAAAAACCAAGAAAACAAAAAAAATCATATTTGCAGCATGTCTCGTACGTTCCTTATGCACAGTTTTCATATAACCTCTTGCCTAAATTTTTGTTCTAAACATGCGTCTCATGTGCATTATTTTTTTTAAAAAAAAAAACCCAGGTAAGTTGTAATTCATAATTAACGCATCATTCGCGCATTATTTTTTTTAAAAAAAAACATTTTTATGAAAAATTTAACTCCCTTTTAGTTATTAGAGCTTTCTTATTTTAAAATGCATTTAATATACGTTATTTTCAGAAAAAAACCAAAAAACATTTTTCGCTAAGTAGTTAATCCCTTAGTTGTAGATTTTAAACATGTGTTTCAGATGCATTAAAAAAAAAACCCCCTTACCTAAATTTTTAATATGCGTCTCATGCGCATTATTTTAATAAAAACTCTCAGGTAAGTTGTAATTTTTGTTAGTGCGTTACGTATGCATCACTTAAAAAAAAAAAATTCTTTAGCTATTAGAGCTTCCTTTCGAGCATGCATTTCATATGCATTTTTTTTTTTCTAAAAAAACCTCTTACCTGAAATTTTATTTTTAACATGTGTTTTGTCCGCATTATTTTTGAAAAAAACTTTTCAGGTAAGTTGTAATTTTGGTTTGTGTATTGTATATCCATTGCTAAAAAAAAAAAAAAAAAAAAAACAAAAAAAAAAAAAAAACAAAACATGTTAGGAAAATTGTGATTCCTCTTTAACTATTAGAGCTTTTAATTTCGAACATGCATTCCATATGCATCATTTTAAAAAAACTTTTTAGCTGAATTGTTTTATTTTAAATAATGCATCCAATATGCATTAATTTAAAAAAAAAAAACCTTTTTAGATAAACCGTAAGCTCTCTTAGTTTTAGGGCTCTTTGTTTAAAAAACATTTTATCTGAATTTTTAATAAAAAAAAACGTGCATATCATATGCATTATTTTCAAAAAAAACTTTCAGGTAAATTGTAATTTTTCTCAGTTGTAGAACTTTTATTTTTAAGTTTGCATCTTGTATCTATTTCTGTGCATCTCATATGCATCCTTAAAAAAAAAAAAAAAAAAACTTTTCGGCTGATTCTTAATTTTGAGCAACTAAGATGCATTGTTTTTTTCCCTCTTTAAAAAAAACAAAAAATCTTTTCAGATAACTTGTAAATTATCTTGACTTTAGAACTTTCATCTCAAGTATGCATCTCATGTGCATCGCATGCGCATTGTTTAGGAAAAATAATCTGTTGATAGACTGTACACATTCTTAGTCGTAGAACTTTTAGTTTCAAACATGTACTCCATGTGTTGTTGCCAAAATTACTTACCATAATGTTTTATTTCAAGCATGTGTTTCATACGCATTATTTTTTGAAAAAAAAACTTTTCATGTAAGTTGTAAAATTCTGTTAGTGCATTCAATGTGCATCATTTTTTTATATATTTTTTAAAAAGATTTAGGAAAATTTGTAGTTCCTTTTTGGCTCTTAGAGTTTTTTAAATTCAAACATGAATTGCATATGCATCATTTTCAAAAAACCTTTTTACCTGATTTTTTAAAGCATGCATTCAATATGCATTATTTTACATAAAAAAAACATTTCAGGTAAATTGTGAGTTTTTTTAGCTATAGAGCTTTCAAATTCACGCATGCATCTCAATTGCATTATTTTTTTAAAAAAATCCACCTGAAATTTTCTTTTCAAAATATGCATTTCATATGCATTATTCAGGTAAACTGTTGTAAGTTGTGAATTTCTTAGAATGGAATTTTAACTTTCAAAAATGCATTTCATATGCATCATTCAGGTAATATGTTGTAAGTTGTAATTTTCTAAACAGTAGAATTTTAACTTTCGAGCATGCATTAGCATTTAAAAAAAAAAAAAAACTCAAAGTGTCATTCGTTCTTATCCAATGTGTATTGCACTTTTTTTGGCAAGATCGTCATTTCAACGTTCGCATGAGTGAGCATTTAAAAAATAGGAGTTTTGATTCTTTTTTGAAAAAAATAGTTTAACTATGCAGTTGAGTGCTACTATTCGAGTTTAAATAAATGACGATAAAACCTTTTTGAAAAAAACTTTGTTTTGAGCATTTGTCCTACATTCGAGCCAAATAATGCACTCGGCAAACTCAGTAAACTCCATGATGGTGCAAAACACATTTGATCATAAAGTTTGATTCTTTTTCAAAAAAAAAAAAAAGTAATCAAAATTATGAAATGAATGACATTAGAGTTTTCAAAAAAATCATGCATGATTTCTCATATTCTCTACACTGATTTTTCATTCACTCTTTTCAGGTACCCTTGGTTAAGGTATCATGTACACATAAGTCAGGCCGGCTAAATGGGGCAACAAAAAAAGAACATGCAGTCATCCAGTTGCACAACGAACAAATTGCACACTCAAGATATCTAACGCTGATGTGCGTTAAATTGTACTTAATTTTTTCCTTGAGATTTGAGTGTCCCTACTCTTTTGCAGGTCGGATGACCACTTCAACCAATGCCGCAACCGTGTGAAACGTGAGCGCTTCGAAGAGTTTCTATGAAAAATTTCACCTGTCATGTGTGAAATTCTACCCTTTCCAAGACGAGGTATACATATGTTATGTGGCCAGATTTAAACCATTCAGCGGTAACCATGGGGCATCTCCCTTTGAGATCGGACATGTCAGGAGATGGGAAAATTTCAAGAGATCATCAAGAATCCCGTGAAGATTCAATGTGCCGATCAATGTAGCTTGACTCAATCAACGGAATCCTTTTCCGAAAAAAGTTCTGAGACTTTCAGTCTGCCACTAGGGGCATGTACTTTTCAGCAGGTACACATATACAAGTTGTGGAGCAGGAGAATCAGGACATGCAGCAGGTCCAGTCACATAGCGAGCACATTGCCCACTGAAAAATCCAACTCCCAGGTAAGAGAAGTTGTGATCATTTTATCCCCGAAATTTGAGTTTTTCTTTACTCATTGTGCAGCTTGGATAATCATCCAAATCAAAACCCCTGAAGAACACATCTCGTGTACGGCCCTTCGCTCACCGACCATTCTTATGCCAGCTAGCGAATTTATCCCAGATACCTCGGACGATATCTATGCCTAAGTTTACCATTTGCGGACTACTCAACACCATCCATGTGTGTTCGTTAATCAGGTCATTCGTCCAGCATGCGACGAATTATGAACCAGTCAGATGTACCGGGGGGCATTCCTGTTAAGATCAAGCATGGTTAAAGATAGAAGACATCCAGAGATCTTCCTATTAAAGATCGAGATTCCATGAAGATCGACCGTGCTAACGAAAAAGCATTTAAGAGGAAGAAGAAGAAGAAATTATTGTCGATGTCGTCCACCCATCGAAAGGATCATCCATTCAAGACACCGACATAATCAACTATTTTGACAAGTTTTCCTCCGGAGAAGTTCTGAGAAATTAAAAGGTTTAATATGCTATAAGGGGCATGTAACATAGCTGTTGTTGATTAGTTTCTGTAGATTTTCTTTACATTTGAGAAAAGAAAAAAGAGAGAAAAAAATAAATTCCCGCTAGGTTGAAAACCTAGGCAAAAGACAGGGAGAGGGGCATGATTGAAAACCCGCAGGGACAATCATGGCAAAATGTGAGATGATAAAAAAAAGAGAGCAAAAAAAAAAAAGAGAGCAAAAAAAAAAAAAAAACTCAGTTTTCTTTAGGGTCACAGCCGCCCTTTAATCGACTACAGAAAATAAAGAGAGTGTTTGTGCTAATATTGTGAGAGCAATGAAGCAATAAAAGGGCCACAGTCGTCCCTAAAACGACTACAAAATAAAGGGCCACAACCACCCTCCAAATGGTTACAGATAAAGAGCGCTCCCGCAACATCAAAAGCGGATGATAAGTGAAAGGGCCACAGCCACCCTCCAAACGGCTAAAGATAAAAGAGTGACCCCGCGAACCCTGTGAGGGCGGAAAAATAAAAAGGGTCACATTCGTCCCTAAAACGACTACAAAATAAAGGGCCACAGCCACCCTCCAAACGGCTACAGATAAAAGAGTGACCCCGCGAATCTTGTAAGGGCGGGAAAATAAAAAAGGGTCACAGTCGTCCCTAAAACGACTACAAAGGGCCACAGCCACCCTCCAAATGGCTACAAATCAAAAGAGCTCTCGCGACATTGAAGACGGTGATAAAAGGGTCACAGCCACCCTCCAAATGGCTACAAATACTCTCGCATCGAGACGTGAAATAAAGTACGGGTCACAGCCACCGTTTAATCGGCTACCAAAAAAAAAGAGTGCTTCCGTTAGGTTGAAAACCCGAAAGGGCAGCCTAGGCAAAATTAGGAAATGAGGGGCATGATAGCAAATTCAGAAATTGCAATCATGGCAAAAGGAGAGAAAATAAAGTCCCGATGGAATGAAAACCCCAAAGGGCAATCCATGCAAAAATTAGGGAAACCGAGGGGCACGGTCTAAAATTTTGACCGTGGCAAAAGGAGAGAATATGAGAGATTAAAATAAAAAGATCCCGCTAAGTTGTCGCGTCATGCGCAGTTTAGGCAAAAATTAGGGACATGCATTCAAGTCGTCAAGCCACTCGAGGCCCTTATCCAACGGACGCCACTAGAGGCATTTCTCCGACATACGCCACTAGAGGCTCTTCTCCGACGGACGCCACTAGAGGCTCTTCTCCAACAGATGCCACTAAGGGCTCTTTTCAAAATACTCGCCACTGGAGGCCTTACTTTCTGCATCGCCACTGGAGGCTTTACTTTCTGCATCGCCGACGGAGGCACCGCCAACAGGGGCACCGCCAACCGAGGCTTTACTTTCCCGCACGCCACTGGAGGCTTTACTTTTCTGCACGCCACTGGAGGCTTTACTTTTCTGCACGCCACTGGAGGCTTTACTTTCCCGCACGCCACTGGAGGCTTTACTTTTCCGCACGCCACCGGAGGCTATACTTTTCCGCACGCCACTGGAGGCTTTACTTTTCCGCACGCCACTGGAGGCTTTACTTTTACGCACGCCACTGGAGGATTTACTTTCCCGCACGCCGCTGGAGGCTTTACTTTCCCGCACGCCACTGGAGGCTTTACTTTCCCGCACGCCACTGGAGGCTTTACTTTCCCGCACGCCACTGGAGGCTTTACTTTCCGCACCGCCACTGGAGGCTTTTCCTTGTCGCACGCCACTGGAGGCATCGTCGATTGAGGTCTTTACTTTCTGCACCGCCAACTGAGGCACCGCCAACAGGGGCACCGCCGACCAAGGCTTTACTTTTCCGCACCGCCACTGGAGGCTTTACTTTCTGCATCGCTAATGGAGGCACCGCCAACAGGCGTCCCGCCGACAGAGGTTTTATCTTTCCGCACCAATAAGCATATGAGCCACCTTGAAGACTTTGAAGAATTGTAAGAGAATATACTTTCTGGTCAAAATCAGTGTTTCCTCGTCTTTGGACAAACCCCTTCGAACACATTCTACGGGAGTTCGTCCAAAGAGGGGCAAACTGTAAACACTCGATTTTGACCCGGACGTAACGACGTTACACATGATACGTCAAATTCCGGACGCGTCAAGCCACAAAGTCTCCAAAAATGCTCAAGGGCACATTAGGGAAATTATTATAAAATATATTTTAAATTATTTCGAATTTATTTAATATTTTCGGAATTATTTAAAATATATATATAATAATTAGTTTTTTTTTATTTTAGAAAATTATCTGTAAGATATTTATCTCCAGATATTATTTTTTATTAAAAAAAAATAATTATCTGTAAAGATAAATATCCTTAGGAATATTCTCTAGAATAATTATCTGTTAATATTTTTTATTTGAATTTTATCTGTAATCTAGACTAGGGTTTTAGTAGAAAATAATAAAGACTACTTTCCTTGGGATCCGTGCGAATTTTGTCCTTTCGTGCTTTATTTAAAAAAAAAAAAAATTTTTTTTACAACCCTCCCGCTGGTGTGGCCCAGCTCCGGCCACTAGCAGCCTAGCCCTTGCCGGCGCCGTCGCCCCTGCTCGCCGGAGCCGTTACGCCGACCACCACCCTCGCCCTGCCCGACGACCGCCTCCCGCCGGCAACCCCCCTCTCTCTCTCTCTCTCTCTCTCTCTCTCTCTTCTTCTTCTTCTTCTTCTTCTTCTTCTTCTTCTTCTTCTTCTTCTTCTTCTTCTTCTTCTTCTTCTTCTTCTTCTTCTTCTTCTTCTTCTTCTTCTTCTTCTTCTTCTTCTTCTTCTTCTTCTTCTTCTTCTTCTTCTTCTTCTTCTTCTTCTTCTTCTTCTTCTTCTTCTTCTTCTTCTTCTTCTTCTTCTTCTTCTTCTTCTTCTTCTTCTTCTTCTTCTTCTTCTTCTTCTTCTTCTTCTTCTTCTTCTTCTTCTTCTTCTTCTTCTTCTTCTTCTTCTTCTTCTTCTTCTTCTTCTTCTTCCCTACGGTGCCACAGATCCACCCGTCCTCGCCGTCCGGCTGCCGCCCGCGACGGCCCCTTTCGCCTGCCCAGGTCGCCAGGCCACCGCTCTGGCGCACCCGGTCCGTCCCCCACACCCGACGCCGCCCCGACCACTCCAGATCTGTCCAGCTCTCCAGCACCCGACCTCGCCGGCCACCACCGCGACCGGAGCCCCGCTGCTGCCGTGCCCCTTACCTGCCGGACCCAGCCCTGAAGACCATCGCTGAGATCTCCACTACCACCGCGCCGGAGCTCGTCCCTCCGGCCCGACGTCCGTCCCTGCACCTTCTTCCCAGGCGAAGCGTTTCCAGTTTTTTTTTTAAATTAATTGATTGATTTATCATTATTATTATTATATTTATTATTACTATGTTATTATTATTATGGTATTAATCAGATATATGTTTAAATAATAAAAACTTAATTGATTTAGGTTAATTAAAAATTTGATTATTTAAGTTGTGTTATGTGAATATGTTAATTTGCATTTTTTAATGAAAAAAACTGTTCAATAGTGTTATTAGGTTTTTTTTTTTCATTTGGGGTATTAGTTAATAATAAAATTGGCAAATTAAGTGAATTGAGTACCGAAAGGGCGTAATTAAAAATCATATATTTTTAATTCGTAATAGAACCCCCGAACTCGAATTTCTAATCGTAGATCAATTTTATACCTAGGCGTTTAATTCATTATTCGTTTAGTTAAATTATGATTCTAGTTAACCTTAATTAACTAGTGGCGAATCTTTTCAAAATCCACGTTTTCAAAACGTAATTCGCCGTAGGTCAGATTTAGGTCAGACACACGAAAGTTAGTATAAAGAATCAAATGAGTCATGCATGATTTTTCGGAAAACTTCTAATGTCATTCATTTCATAATTTTGATTACATTTCAGAAAGAATCAAAATTTATGATCTAAGGTGTTTTGCACTAGCTTGGAGTTTAATGAGTTCGCAGAGTGCACTATCTGGCTCGAACGCACGATAGATGTTCAAAATGAAGTTTTTTCAAAAGGATTTTCTCGTCCTTTGTTTAAGCTCGAATAGTCACACTCAACTAAACATTTAAACTGTTTTTTTTTTTCAAAAAAAAATCAAAATCAGAATCAAATCTCTTTTTCAAAACGCTAGCTCATGCAAAGGTTGAGACGATCTTGCCGAAAAAGTGCAATACACCTTGGATAAAAACGAATGACACTTTGAGTTTTTTTTTTTTAAATGCTCATGCATGCTCGAAAGTTAAAGTTCTACTGTTAAGTTACAACTTACAACCAGTTTACCTGAATGATACGTATGTACAAAATGAAAAATTCAGGTAAAGTTTTTTTATAAAAACAAATGCAATGCTCAACAATTAAGAGAAGATTTACAATCTATCTAAAAACTTTTTTCCTAAAAAAAATGTCTATTAGATGTACATGAGATGAGAGATGTGCAGTTAAGAAAATTTACAAGTTATCTGAAAATATTTTTTTATTTTTTGTTTTTTTCGAGGAGAAAAAAAAATCAATTCATCTTGGTTGCTCAAAATTGGAAAAAAATCAAGTGAAGAGTTTTTTTAAAGCATGCATATGAGATGTACAACAATAAATACAATATGCAAACTTAAAAATAAAAGTTCTACAACTAAGAAAAATTACAATTTACCTAAAAGGTTTTTCGAAAATAGTGCATATGATATGCACATCTTAAGATTAAAAAAAAATCAGGTAAAATATTTTTTTAAACAATGAGCCCTAAAACTAGGAGAGCTTACGATTTATCTAAAAAGTTTTTTTTTTTTTTTTAATTAATGCATATTGGATGCATTATTTAAAAATAAAACAATTCAGGTAAAAAGTTTTTTTTGAAATGATGCATGTGGAATGCACGTTCGAAATTAGAAGCTCTAATAGCTAAAGAGGAATCACAATTTTTTTCTAAAATGTTTTTTTGCATGCGTGACGCGCTAACCAAAATCACAACTTACCTGAAGAGTTTTTTTAAGGAAAAAAAAAGAATGCGTATGAAACGCAAATTTGAAATAAAAAAAAATTCAGGTAAGAGGTTTTTTTAAAAAAAAACAATGCATACATGTTCGGAAATAAAATTTCTAAATGACCAACTACTAAGCTGAAAAAAGTTTTTTTTAAATGCAGTTAAATGAATGCATGAGAAAAAGTTACACAAAAAAAAAACATACAGTTTTCCTGAAAACTCTTTTTTTTACAACAAAAAAAAAATACGGATAAAACACCACATGTTAGGGGGTAAAAAAAAATGTGTGGCTTTGCTCTACAATGTAGGTTCCACTGATAGGTTCCCGACAAGGTGGTTTCCTCACCCCATCATAGGGATCATAAGACCTTCACAACCGAGTAGAGTTTTTCCGAGCCGTACCGGCAGCCCAGCCGCTCCGATCGTACCGTACTAAACCTCCGGGGTTCCTAGTCGCCCTGGGTTTTAGGCGTTTGGACATTACACTAAAGTGGGTGTGTGTGAATTTACACAATGCCACAAAAAAAACGTTAGTTAATAACTCTAAAAATATGTACATGTAAAAACAAACAAAGTTAGAATGGTGAAGATAATAAAATACAAAAACTCAAAAAGCATGGCAATAAGAGAATACAATGATCCCGAACCCTCTAAGATCCCCAGCAGAGTCGCCAAATTGTCGGACCTAAAATCCGACCTAAGGCGAATTACGTTTTGAAAACGTGGATTTTGAAAAGAGTCGCCACTAGTTAATTATAAGGCTAACTAGAATCCAAAATTACCTAAGCGAATAACGAGTTAAACACCTAAGTATTCAATCGGTCTACGATCAGAAATTTGAGTTCGGGGGTTCTATTACGAATTAAAAATATAATTTTTAACCACGTCCTTTCGGTACTCAATTCACTTATTTGCCAACTATATTCTTTTAAAATATATGTTATTTCAAATAAATTTAACAATGCTAAAATTAAATTAAACATCATTACATATAAAGACTATCTACGGCAAACCAAATTTTACATAAACTTAACTATATTTCCTAACTAAGATTAAATCTAAGAGTTCTAACCGAAACATTCTTAAGCCAAAACATAATCTAATACATTCAATACGTATATATTAAGCAATTGATCTGATGTTAATTAATTAAACTTAAACTACTTAAATCTAGGCTATCTAATTAAATTTGAATATAATAATAATATGTTAATGAATATAAGAAAAAGACAAGCATTGTTTTATTTACCTTTGCAGCAGAGGGGCATTAGTCGCCAAAGCTTAGGAGGGGAGAACGCACATATGTGGCCGGGACAACGACTGGCGGTGCAGATGGGTCGGGCGGAGCTACAGTGCTGGGACCGTGGGTCACCGAGGATGGCGATGGCGAAGCGAACACCGTCTGGTGCTGGGCTAATCCAGTAGCGATAGAGTTCGGTGGGTAGGACTTTCCGGGTGAAATTGCTAGGCTGCTGGTCGGGGATAGTCAATTTGAGCTTGCAAAAGACGGGGAAGATCAGGACGCAGCGAGTGAACCGAAATCATCGCGGATAGGAATGACCGATGTTGGGCGGCGAAGCTCCGGTGGCCGGGTCGGGCCAGATTTAAATGGACGGTGTCTGGGCTTATACGGAGCGGCCTGCGGTGTGCATCAAAGGGTTGATATCGGTGAGGTAAAGTGACAACCGGGAAGGAGCAGCAAGACTAGGAGTTCCGTCGATGGTGGTGGCAGTGGTTGTCGGGAAGTGGAGTGGGGCGTGGCTGCTAGAACTTGGAAGTCATCGGTGGTTGGAGAAGACAAATCACTATTAGCAAAATCAAATAATAATATAACATAATAACATGAAAAGTTACATACATATACAAAACATGAAATTCAAACACAACATCAACATCGGTGCTTTCTTAAATCTCGAGAGTAATATTTATTTTTTATTTTTTTATTTTCCCCCCTTACAATGTAAACGTAGACCACTATTTATAATACTTAGATCTAGTCTAATTAAGCAGTAAATTACACTGATTTATTCTCCTAATATACTCTAAATATTCTAAATACTTAATACAAATATTCAGAAAATATACACTGCAATAAATATATAAACTATCCTAATTTTTCACTGAAGCATTCTTGGAAGCTCCTCGACTTGCCATATTTATACATTACCTCATTTAGCACGCCACATGTCACGCGTGTCGGGCGTGGTCCAAAATTAGGTGTTTACAACTCATATGCTAGGATGTTGAGGATGTAATAGCATGTGATAGTTTACTTAATAGTAGAATTATGTATGTTAGCATGAGTTCCTCGGAACATTAAACGTATGACGTGTATGCATGACGTTTGGTTTGGCCATTTTTTTATGGCATGATGTGATAATTTGCTAAGTGTAGTAGAATTATATATGCATGCGTAAATTGTCAGATATTTTCAAAATAAAAAGGGCATTGGGAAAGCCAAGATCGGGTATGCATATTTTTTCAAAATATTCCTGTTCCGGTAATTTGCGATATAATAACCGTTTTCAAAAGACTGATTTGTTGGGTTGAAGACGACGATAGTGTGAACTCTTTCACGGACCCCCTTCCCTTGGTTTACTGGGGATTGGTTTGGTCTAGATGACTGAAGGATCACTATTTGTCGTATTCCATCTTAATAGATAATCCGCTTTTTGCAATTCTTTTTCAAAATGTTATTGTCTTCCTGATTTGCATAACCATCAATGTGTTAGCTTTTATGGCTGATCCGATAGAGTTCTATGAACCTCGCAATCTGGATGGTATGGATTATAATGCGTGGAGAGATAATGTTATGGATATGCTAATTTCTGCGGATCTTGAGGATCAAGTCAATCCGCAAACAGAAAGAATGAATCCGGACGAGTATGGAAACCCACATCATAGCACAAGCAAGAAAAGGTTGAGGAAGGATCTCAGGGCACGAGACATAATACTCTCGCAGCTGTCAGATGAACCGGAAGAAGAATTTATTCTAGTCAGCACGTTGCATCTTTGGTGTTCCATATACCTTCGCTTTGCAAAAGGTAAGGCCGCCGAAGCCCGAGCCTCGATGGCAGAATATTACACTATTCTATGCAATGATGACGGTGTAATAGTCGTTCATGACCCCGCTGACGAGAAATGCGTATGGACAAGGGCTCAAAAAGTAATGAGAATGTATCCTATTTCATGGTTTGTTGACGAAAAAGGGCTCACGCGTCTAATCACGTTGATTAAGGCGACAATAGACCTATTCGAAACAGAACATGAAAAAAGAAACTTTCCAAAAGATCTGGAGGCATTCGATGAAAGATTCGTTGATATGCTGAAAAGCTTGGTAACCCTCGGCAACAAAAGGTCTAAACAATGATCCGCTGCGATAACCACCGTGATAACTATGCCTTTCAGGTACGACTCGTTTACCACATACATAAAATCGTAAAACGTTTTATTTGATGCTAGACATCTGATACAATTCACTGGTGAATTTCTTTTCAGGTGCAATGCAAAACGTGGTTATGACTACAAGTCCATCATTATCCTTCTTTGAAACAGTTTCATGTTTGAGATCTGAAATCTTAGTATTGTTTATATTGGATTTACTACTGTTCATTTTCTTTTCATGTTTGAAATTTTGTAGATATTTCGGAATTATTGAATAAAGTAGTTTTAATTCACTTTGGAAAGTGATCTACTAATCAATATTAATTGACCCGGTTAAACGGGATCAATCCGGACTACATAAAAGAAACCGAAAACAAGGCTATGAATACTGGTCAGATCAAACATATTCATACATGTCTTCCATAATCGAATTATTTGAGTAAAATCAAAATGCCATCCATCGATCGCGTAGCTCAAAGAACCAACCAGATTATCTCTTTCTTATTTGTTAGTACTCCGTTTAAATGATAAATTTCGTGGTAATTTAACATGTCCGACACCGATTAAATTGAATTAATTTTGGAAACGAAACGATTTAAACCACTGATTAAACTGGTTTTAGGCGCCACGCGCGCGTGTACATAAAAGCCTGTGACACTAGCATCTTCTTTCATTGTTGCTTCCCTTTGTTTTATTATTATTTATGTATTAAGTGCTTGCTAATGGAGAAGACAAAATGAATCAGCAACATTTAACAATTATGTGTTGGTCAAATAAAATGAATGCGTTTTAAACTTCATCATTCGTCCATTCGTTTTTTTAAATATATTTGTAGTGAGAAATATCAAAGAGTTGTCTTTACCCTGTTGGATCACGGGCGAAGCTCCGTTACGTCCTTGACGGAAAGCTTGGACTCCTGGGCTCCGCGTAATCCTGCAAAAGGGGATGACCTGGGTGGTGACCCAGAATCCCTCTCCGATGCTTAAATGAGTACGGTAATCAATGGGTGGTAAGCAAGAGTATATGTTCGTATCAGTCTAGGGTTTTTCTGAGGTAACCTCCTCCTTTATATAGAAGGAGGAGTTACCTTGTTACCTGTTACTGCGCTTGGCAGTTATACCCATGATTCCGTGTATCTCGCCACGATTCCGTATATCTCGGCTGGGATTCCATATTTCTCGCCCCACGCTCCGCGTATCTTACCCGTACCTCCGCGTATCTCGGGCACGCCCTGCGTATCTCGGGGGAGATTATCTATATCTTAACCGTCTTCCCACTACTCTCATCTAGTAGGCGGGTTTCTCGGTCTTATCCTCTGATTACAAGTCTCGACTACTGTCGGGGACTCCAGAGTTGTCTCATTCTAGATCACCACCCAGGACCTTCAGTCTCTACGGGACAGGTCCAGCCTCTGCGGGGCTTTATTATCGGGGCCTTTACTAAGGCATATCGGGGCCTACTCAGAGGCTTCTTATCGGGAGCGTTCAGCTCATACATCGGGACCGCTGAAGTCGGGACCCTTCGTGCTGGGCCTCTGGGCCTTCAAGGCTTTTCGCGAGGCCCACTGGACCTACTCGCCGTCCAGTGGCTGTTAACGGGGCTAACGATTACATCGGAACCCATCATTTGCCCCCAAGACATGGGGGACTTTTAGTTCGTCATGTCTTCCAGTCCAACTCTTTTGTCCTCTCTTGTCGAAGGCTTTCGCTTTCATGCCTTCCGATACCGCCGTCGGAGGTTTGGATCTTTGCAATTTTTGATACCTCAGTTAGAGGCTTTTGTCTTCATACCTTCCGATACCACCGTCGGAGGCTTTGATCTTTGCGTGTGATCCGATGTAATGATGGGTTCCGATGTAATCGTTAGCCCCGTTAACAGCCACTGGACGGCGAGTAGGTCCAGTGGGCCTCGCGAAAAGCCTTGAAGGCCCAGAGGCCCAGCACGAAGGGTCCCGACTTCAGCGGTCCCAATGTATGAGCTGAACGCTCCCGATAAGAAGCCTCTGAGTAGGCCCCGATATGCCTTAGTAAAGGCCCCGATAATAAAGCCCCGCAGAGGCTGGACCTGTCCCGTAGAGACTGAAGGTCCTGGGTGGTGATCTAGAATGAGACAACTCTGGAGTCCCCGACAGTAGTCGAGACTTGTAATCAGAGGATAAGACCGAGAAACCCGCCTACTAGATGAGAGTAGTGGGAAGACGGTTAAGATATAGATAATCTCCCCCGAGATACGCAGGGCGTGCCCGAGATACGCGGAGGTACGGGTAAGATACGCGGAGCGTGGGGCGAGAAATATGGAATCCCAGCCGAGATATACGGAATCGTGGCGAGATACACGGAATCATGGGTATAACTGCCAAGCGCAGTAACAGGTAACAAGGTAACTCCTCCTTCTATATAAAGGAGGAGGTTACCTCAGAAAAACCCTAGACTGATACGAACATATACTCTTGCTTACCACCCATTGATTACCGTACTCATTTAAGCATCGGAGAGGGATTCTGGGTCACCACCCAGGTCATCCCCTTTTGCAGGATTACGCGGAGCCCAGGAGTCCAAGCTTTCCGTCAAGGACGTAACTGAGCTTCGCCCGTGATCCAACATACCCATACCAGGATATAAGAATCGAGTTAGTCAGTCTTGCAAAAAATCAAGCATAAAAAAGAGTCCAGTGAGTCCGTTTATTCTTAAATCCCCTGAATCCTATTATGTTATGCATTTTTACTAAATATATTAATATTTACTTTATATTCTATAACTGTATAACTCATTTTGGATTGAAAATGATCTTTTATACTTATTCTTTGTTTGATGAGCTTGATTGTTTAGTTAAGAAAATTGAACTTAAATCATTTTAACTATTGTAATTTTAACAAAATTGCATGGAAATATTTTATTTAAAAAGTATTACTTTCTCATAATTTTTGTAACCAAACATTTTTACGGTTTATGAGTTTAACGGACTTCTCCACACGTAGTGCGGGTCATCACCTAGTTTATATATATATATATATATATATATATATATATATATATATATATATATATATATATATATATATATATATATATATATATATATATATAAACTTTGTAATATGATATAGGAATTTAACACGGCACATCTTATTTAAGAGGGGTTTAAATTCCGGTGGAAATGAAAAATATATTTATGAGAAATATTTTATGGACTTAAATTTGTTTAGAGTGGTATTCTCCTTATTAGTCCCCGCTCTCCGAAAAGCCAAAATAAATAATAATAATATATTACGTACAAACTTGCTTATTTTTCTTGGTAGGGGTATATATATTATTTGAGTAATAACACTAACTTGGAATGAATATATATATATATATATATATATATATATATATATATATATATATATATATATAATATATTAGAGTTAAACTTAATTAATTAATGTTTTGAATGGGTCATTGTACATATGTATACACGTATAATAAATTTGTTTTCTTATTTAAACTCTTACTTTTTGTTTCTTTTTTTTTTTTTTATTCTTTCTTCTCGGCCATCGCGTGGTTTACGACAGGGTGACCCACTTTCGCCATACCTTTTCATTCTTTTGGCGGATGTTTTTGTCTTGGATGATCACGACAGAGGTTGCACGAGGAGGGCTTGTAGGGATACGAATGAAGCCGGGTTGCCCGACTTTGAGCCATCTTTTCTTCGCGGATGACTCTCTATTTTTATCAAGACAACTTTTCATAACGCGGCGGCTCTTCAACATATCTTATCCACTTATTGTGTTGCGTCGGGCCAGGGGATCAATATGGACAAATCAACCATCTATTTTGGCTCAAATGTTGGTTCCCATACGAAAAGCGTGATCGAAGGGGTCTTGGGGAGGATTCCTCAAGGAACGTATAGTTTCGAAGATTCAGGGTTGGAAGTCCCGCCTCCTAAACAATGCCGGGAGGGAGGTGCTCATTAAATCTGTTGTTACGGCAATGCCTACGTATACGATGAGCCTCTTTCTTTTGCCCAAGACGTGGTGCAGTGAAATCCATGCCTTAACGGCGCGATTTTGGTTGGGGCAACGCAGCAACGAACGTAAGCTACATTGGAAGAGTTGGGATGCGCTAACACGACCTAAGGTTTGTGGCGGGCTTTGTTTTAAGGACTTGCAAATGTTTAACCTCGCTTTGCTTGCCAAGATGGCTTGGAGGCTTCTCTCTAGTCCTACATCTTTTTGGGCTAAGTACAATCAAGGCACTGTATTTTCCGAGATGCGAATTCAAGAAGGCGGTCAAAGGTGGTCGCGCATCGTGGGCATGGACAAGCTTGCTCGCAGGCCGCGACATCCTCATGGAAAATGGTATGTGGAAGGTCGGGATGGACAATCTATCAACGTGTTTGAGGATGCTTGGGTTCCGGGATTACCACGTTTTAGGCTGGACACGCCGAGACCTCTATGGCAGACCCATTCGTTAATGCCGATTGCTTCGCTAATAACCGGAGACCATTCATGGGACTTCTCGTTGATCCAAGAGGTTTTGGATGGGGCCCAATTGGAAGCTATGCACTGTATCCTCCTGCCCCATGAGCAATCCCCTGATGTTTTCATTTGGCATTTTACTAGGACGGGTGAGTTTTCAGTGAAGTCGGCTTACCACCAGCTCACTTGCACTGAAGCCGATCTTGACATCATTCCGGGTACTCGGTCACCGACGGTACCTGCTTTAAAGTGGAAGCAAATCTGGTCTATGTGCAATCCCAAGTTCCGTATGTTTATGTGGAAACTTAATGCCAACGCTCTTGTGGTGCACCAAAATCTGAACCGCCGGGGTGTTAACGTTGATTCTGTTGGATCACGGTTGGAACTCCGGTGCGGTTTTGACGGCGACCCGAACTCCTTCGCTCCACGTAATCCTGCAAGAGGGGATAGACCGGGCGGTGACCCAGAATCCCTCTCCGATGCTTAAATGAGTATCTCGTATAAACTGGCAAGCAGGAATCTCAAAGAGTGTATATCAAAACGTATATGATCTGAGGTAACCTCTGCCCTTTTATAGGCGAAGAGGTACCTCAGTTTCCTGGTGAACCGTTGGGGTGGTTAGCCCACATTCCGCTTATCTCGGCCACGATCCCGCCTATCTCGGCCATGATCTCGCCTATCTCGGCCACGCTCCGCGTATCTCGGCCACGATCCCGCCTATCTAGGCCATGATCTCGCTTATCTCGGCCACGCTCCGCGTATCTCGGCCTCAACCTCTGATAGCAAGTCCCGACTAATATCGGGGATTCCAGAGTTATCTCATTGTGTCACCGCTCGGGGCCCCTCGTCATCGTGACAGGGCCAATCATCCTCAGGGATTCATCATTGGGGCCTACTTAAAGGCATCTCATCGGGAACGTCCAGCTCGCCTATCGGGACCGACTCTGTCGGGACCTTTCATCATCGGGACTCCCTCTGTCGGGACCCTTCGCCTTGGTCTTCTTGACCTCCTTTTAGGGCCCAGTGGGCCTATTAACCGTTTCCTCGCCGTTAAAGGGCCTAACGGCCATAGCGAAATCATCATTTGCCCCCAAGACATGAGGGACTTACAGTTCGTCGTGTCTTTCAACTCCCGACCTCCCGACATCGGAGTCGGGGACCTTTCCCTTGATACAGTCACTTGATACAAATCTTCTCGTTCACGTTTCCTCGATACCTTGAGGATAACCACCAAATCCGAGAAGACTCCTCGGTTCCCCAGCCATTAAATGCAGCAGATAACGAAGCGACGTCTTTGGCACCCGTGCCTGATTTTTCGCGCCTGCATTTTCTGAAAAAGTGATTTTCAGGCCGTTTCATCATTACGCCCGTTGCCATTCTGTACGTTTCATCTCAACGGCTCAGATTAAAACGCTTCGACTTCGACGATCCAGATTGGAACGTCCTTTCACCTGTCCTCTTCTCCTATAAAACCCTAACCCTGGGAACTATTTCCCTTTTACCGTTTCCGAAATTTCAAAAGCTCTCTGCAACTCTGAGAACTCAAGGATTTCTGCTCTCCGATCAACTTTCCGGCAACTTTCAGATCATCCCTGATGCTTGTATATCTTTTCCTTCATCTTTTCTTAGTTCGTTTGCAATTTTCCGAAAATCCCAATGTGCCTTTCCTTGCCATGGCTGATTTTCAGACAGTGGATCTAGTTCCGAGGGGAGAAAGCCCTTCAATTTCGACTATGCGCCCAACGACATTTCCAGCACTGACTACGAGGCCGCTCTCCGAGAGGGCTGCATCACTTCTACCTGGGAACCTCGCTTCCCATATCCTAGGCCTCGCCTCCCGAGTAACCGTGAGGTTACCCGTCCCCGGAAAGGGGAGGTATTTGTCTCCACGGGGCAAATATCGGCGGGGATTCGATTCCCCTTCAGTGGCAACCTGGTTGAGATGTGCCAACACTACAAGACGCATCCAACTACCTTCTCTCCCCATGCCATCCGCCTATGGAATGCCTTCCAGGTCCTCTGCTTCCGACAGAAGTGGGTTTACAGCCTCCAACTCTTCCGGACCTTCTACGGGATGAAGTGCAACGAGGCGGGGGTCTGTGCCTTCTACCCCCGGATGCCCAAGTGGAACAAGACGCAACTCGCGTTATGCAGCTGGACCAATGACACCTGGAAGGTTGTCAAGGGTCGGGGACTCCTGATCGACACGGGGTCCGATAATAGTGGGTGGAAGAGGAGCTACTTCTTCATCCAGAACTCTTCGATCCCGTGGCCCCGATGGGAGGTGGAAGCGGACTCTCCTCCCGCCTACCACACCTACTCTGATGAAGACTTCCAGACCCTTCATCTCATCCAGCTTTACCGATGGGGGGAGTCCTATACTCCCCTCGATGCCAATTCTCTAACGGAGCGGGACCTGGTGAATGCCGGGATCCGACTCCTCGACATAGTCTCCGGGGGTCAACTCTTCGACGGCCCCTCCAATATGGTTCCTTGGGTAACGTTTCTAATCTCTGTTTTTTACTGTTTGCAGCTAAGAAGGTATCTGTGCTGACCAATCGGATCCTTAAGCAGGGGGAGACCAACGCTGTCCGCCCCACGCGGAAAAGGAAGTCGGCCAAGAAAGCTGCTGCTCCGTCGGGATCTCCCTCCGCGTAGAGGACGAAGCGGAGCCGCGTGGAAGTGGACAGACTCTTCGATGTCCAGAATGCTGAAGAAGGTAAAAAGCTCCGCCTAGCTATTAAATCGTACAGGAAGCTAGTTCCTAAGGAGTTGGTCCCTTCGACCATGGAGGCCTGCATCGCAGATGTCAAACGTGTCCTCCGAGGGAAAACTCCTCGCGTCCTGAAGGCGGGCTACTACAACTTCCACGGGAAAGATCAATATGTTTCCCGGCGCGTCGTTTGGTGTAAGGGCCCTAACCAACTTCCTGACTATGTTTCTGAAGCATCTCGTCCTCTAGGCGCAGGTCACTCGGGGACTCCGTCGGGTGCTGGAGCTTCAGCAGGGGCACCACCTTCAGCAGGGGCGCCTCCTTCAGCAGGGGCACCACTTTTCGGGGCTGGAGAGACCCCGACCGGCGATCAATTTCGTCGGGTGGAGAATCTGGACTCCTCCGAGGAGACGGATGAGGGCGGCTCCCTGATTCCTCGTCGGAGGGCGAGGCAGTCCCCACTGAAACCAACCTCCAAGGGGCTGCCCCCTCACCTTCTTCACAACAGCGACAGCCGTCGCCCATCCACGACTTCACTCCCTCTCCGGCTCAGGGCGAGTCGGAGGCGCGCCCCTCCACGACTCGAGTCGGTCCTTCTCCTCTCCCCTTCGATAGGAGTTTTTACAAGGTTTTCGACCCCGCGCAGAAGGAGGCTCCCTGGACCCCGATCCAAACGCTGCAAGGGGTCCAGCTCCGACAAGGGGACGCATACCCAGAGCTGGCTCCCCATCTGCTAGCAGGCTCAATCCTGCCCACATCTGAGGTATCCGATTTCCTTGGATCTGGAGGACATTCGTCGGGATGTTCAAGAAATGTCCATCCGTCGGATAGAGGTAAGACTCTTACTTTTCGCTCCTTCGTCAATAAAACAGGTTGTCCATATGCTAACACTTTTCTTTCCTTCCTTCGCAGTAGATGGCAGACATCAACCGCTGCTTCGGGTACATCTTCGCCTTCGAGGAGGCCCTGGAGCAGGAGCGGGCAAAGGGGGCTCCCGCAGTCATAGCTAAGCTTGAGGAGGATCTCGCGGCCTCCGAGTCTTCGCGGGGAAAACTGGCCAAGGAGCAGGCCATCCTCGACCGAAAGACTCGGGACCTCCAAAAGCAGGTTCGTGACTTCGAGGGGCTCCTGAAGCGGGAGCGGCAGGAGCGGCGGATTGCTGAGGACAAACTTGTCCTTGAAAAGAAGGCTCTGGAGGAGAAAATTGTTGAGGTTCCTTCAAAGCTGGTCGCGGCTGAGACCAAGGGCCGGGAAGATTATCGGGGGTCCGAAGACTTCCAAGCGGATGCGGTGAAGTTCTGCAGCGCGGAGGTGGAGAACACCCTCTTCAACGCAGTCGAGGAACTCCACCTGGAGTATGGCGACACCATCAACTTCGACAAGTCTCCGTCTCTCGCTCCCTTCGCGAAGAAATACTTTGCCCTCTCGGAGGAGAGTGATGAGGGGAGCACTCCCGCGGTTGTTGAAGACATGGCGGAGCCTCCAAGTGCCGACACCCCGATAATCGACCCTCCGGCAGCTGAACCTGTGGAGCCTTCTGCCACAGATCTTGTGGACCCTGCTCCCGCTGATGCCGCCGATAAGGACCAAGCCTAAATGCTTTATCTTTAGAGTCCTTGTATTTTTCCTCAATTTGTAATCATCGGGCCTTTGAGCCCTCATTAATATCAGACTATCTCTCCGATTTTCCATTGCACTTCTTCCAAGCGACTTAACTATGCTTACTTAAGGCGAAACCTCGACACTTAAAACATTTTCACACATCACTTAAGACGATTTAATTCCGTGCACCACTTAAGGCGACTTAGTCTCGTGCACCACTTAAGGCGACTTCGCAACACTTAGAATAAATCCAAGAATCATGCATCACTTAAGACGACTTAATCTCGTGCATCACTTAAGACGACTTAATCTCGTGCACCACTTAAGGCGACTTTTTCTCGTGCACCACTTAAGGCGACTTTTACACAACACTTAGAATAAATCTAAGAATAATCTGATCGGAAGCAACCTCTTTATTAATTGATGGCACAAAGTCTGCTTACATCGAATCAAACGATAAATAACTTACACCACTTAAGGCGATTTTACATCGGACACCACTTAAGGCGACTTTTCATCGGGCACCACTTAAGGCGACTTTTCATCAAGCATGACATTTCTTCAAGTGTTCGCCACTGAAAGAATGCTTCAATACTCTGCCATCGAGGTCTTCCAACTTGTACGCATTCGGAGCTGGCATCCCCACGACCTTGTAAGGTCCTTCCCATTTTGGTGACATCTTGTTGATCCGATCTAAAAGGGTAAACTCGTTTCGACGCCAAACAAGCTCCCCGACGAAGAATTGTCGGGACTTAACTCGCCGATTGTAATATCTGGCCGTCGCCAAACGCATTCGAGCCTGGACTTCATCGGCTTCCCGCCTCTTCTCTTCGAGCAAGTCCAAATCCAGACGTCTCATTTCATCATTTGTCAAAGGCTCGTAATATCTCATCCGATGGGACGCCACAGCTACTTCCACGGGGGCAACAGCCTCCGTGCCATAAACAAGGCCAAACGAAGTCTCCCAAGTTGATCGTTTGGGTGTCGTTCTAACAGCCCAAAGCACGTTTTCCAGTTCATTCAGCCATTTGCCCTTCAAGGCGTAGACCCTTTTCTTCAGGCCATCCATCACGATTTTGTTGGCTGATTCCACCTGGCTATTAGTCTGAGCATGATGGACAGAGGATGTCTGATGCTCGATATTCAACTCCTCCAGATACTCCTTCACTTGAGCCCCGTTAAACAGTGGACCATTATCGTTGATCACCACCTTAGGAATCCCGTATCTGGATACAATATGAGTCTGGAGAAACTTGACGATCTGGTTCCCCGTCGTCTTGGCCAACGCCTTAGCTTCTATCCATTTCGAAAAATAATCGATAGCCACAAGAAAATACTTACACTGACCTTGTGCCTGCGGGAGAGGTCCCACCAAGTCGATGCCCCACTGCGCGAAGGGCCAAGCACTCTTGATGGACGTCAGATTAGCGGCCGGAGCCACGATATTCGGGGCATACCTCTGGCACGCGTCACAGGATCGGACCAACGCCGTCGCCTCCTTGCTCATCGTAGGCCAATAATAGCCCAGATTCAACACCTTCCTCATAATGGATCGGGCGCCTTCGTGACAAGCCGCGACCCCTTCATGCACCTCCCCCAGGATTCGACTTGTGTCGGGCTCAGCCACACATTTCAAGTAAGGAGTCGATAACCAGCCCTTTTGTATAACTGATTGTCCAGTACCACGTAATTAACCGCGATCCGGCGTATCCTGTCAGCTACCACTTCATTATCGGGGACTGCCCCCGTAGTCAGGTACGCGACTATCGGGGTCATCCAAGTGGGTTCCTCCTCTGATCCTGCTTCAATAGTACGCACCTCCGACGGGTCGGTGGTCGACAAGATCACCTTCTCCAAGAAGTGCACATTCCGATTTTCCTCCAGGGGTGCCCCCAAGGCGAATTTGCTCAAGGCATCCGCTTCCACGTTTTCTTCCCTCGGGATCGCCTCAATATCGAAGCTTTTGAAGCTCTCCTTCAAGACTTGCACCTCAAGAAGGTACTTTCTCATCATCGGGCTCTTCGCCTCATATCGTCCTTGGACTTGATTCACAATCAGACCCGCATCACACTTCACTCTCAAGTGAGCAACTCCCGTACCTTTGGCAATTTTCAGGCCTGTGATAAGAGCCTCATACTCAGCTTCGTTGTTCGTGGCCCTAAACGTTAAGGCCAAAGCATATCGAAGGGGCTCACCCCCGCCTGGTGGTATCAATACGAACCCTGCTCCTGACCCATCTGAACTCGAAGAGCCATCCGTGTACATTTCCCAAGTATTTTCCTCATTTGGCTGTTCTGATTGCTCTACCACCTCTGGTTGCTCTGCTATCGGGACCTCCATAGTTGCCCCCTCTACAGGGCCCGCTTCTTCTAGATCGGGGGCTGTAGACTCTGCTATGAAATCCGCCAATGCCTGGCCCTTAATAGCCGTTCTCGGAGCAAAGTGTATGCGAAACTCACTAAGCTCGACTGCCCATTTCACTAATCTCCCCGACGCATCAGGTCGGTTCAAAAAATGCTTCAGAGGCTGATTCGTCAGCACAGTAATCTCATGCGCATGAAAGTAAGGCCTCAGCTTCCGAGCAGTAATAATCAACGCAAAGAGATACTTCTCAACGGCGGGATAATTCATTTCAGATTTGGAAAACGCCTTGCTTACATAATAAACGGGGACTTGATTATCCTCGACAACCTTCACTAACACAGAGCTAATGGCAAATTCAGAAACAGCCAAGTATAGATAGAGCGGCTCGCCTGGGATCGGTTTCGCCAACGGCGGAAGGGTGCGAAGGTGCTGCTTGAGTGCCTGGAACGCCTCTTCACACTTGGCAGTCCACTCAAACTTCTTGTTGGCTTTCAATACTTCAAAAAACGGCATGGATCGGTCACTCGCCTTGGACAGGAAGCGATTCATTGCAGCCAGTCGGCCATTCAGCACTTGCACCTCCCGATGGTTTATCGGAGACTACATCTCCTCGATTGCCCTTAGCTTATCGGGGTTCACCTCAATTCCTCTTTAACTCACCATAAAGCCCAGAAACTTCCCCGAGTGAACTCCAAAGGCGCACTTGGTCGGGTTCAAGCGAACCTGATGAAGTCTCATCCGCTCAAACGTCGTGGCTAGGTTGTGCACATGATCCTCAGCTTGTCGGGACTTCACCAGCATATCGTCCACGTAAGCCTCCATGGTTTTCCCCAGCATATCTCCGAACAGCTTGTTCACCATCCTTTGATAAGTTGCCCCGGCATTGATCAATCCGAAAGGCATGACATCGTAGTGATAGATGTCACTATCAGCATAAAAGGCAGTGTGAGGGGCATCCTCCTTGGCCATCTTGATCTGATTATAGCCCGAGTACGCATCCATGAAGCTCAACAACTCATGTCCCGACGTGGCATCCACCAACTGGTCGATTCTCGGAAGCGGGTAACAGTCCTTCGGGCAAGCTTTATTCAGGTCGCGGAAATCAACACACATCCGCCACTTCCCATTGCTCTTCTTCACCAGCACCGGGTTAGCGACCCAAGTCTGGAAATGACCGCTCAGTGATAAAGGAGGTAAGGGTGGAGCTCCTTGATAAACCCAGCGTCGAGCAACCTGCCCACCTCCTGCTGGATTGCGATCCTCTTGTCTGTGCCCATCAGACGCCTTTTCTGCGCGATAGGCTTGATCGCGGGATCAATCTTCAGCTCATGCACGATCACATCGGGGCTAATTCCTGGCATGTCACTCGGGGACCAGGCAAACAGCTCCTTGAACTCCTTCAGCAACTCAATCAATTCTTGGGCCCTCTCGTCAGACAGGGCGGATCCGATTTTCACCTTCCTCTGAGGTCCGTCAATCTCGACCTCCTTCAAGTCCTCCATGGGGGCGAGACGCCCAAACTCCTCTCTAGGATCGGCATCAGACTGGAGGATAGTCATGGCCTCCCATCTCTTCCGTCGGGTGGCATTAACATAGCACCTCCTAGAAGCCACCTGGTCTCCCTTGACCTCCCCGACTCCGTGGTCAGTCGGGAACTTCATCTTCTGGTGCACAGTCGAGGCAACTGCCATCAGGGGGTTGATAGTGGTTCTCCCGATAATCGCGTAGTAAGTCCCCGCGGACTCAACCACCACAAAGTCCACGTTTCTCCTATCCGCCTTCCACCCGCTACCAAACTCCACTGGTAAGGTGATCATTCCCAGCGGATAGGAGGTAATACCAGAGAACCCAACCATCGGGAAGCTCACCTCCTTCAGATCCTTCTTCGTTTTCCCCATGGCCTCCAACGCGTCCATAAACAGAATGTCGGAGGAGCTCCCTCCGTCGATCAGAATTCGTTTCATCTCGTACCCATCCACGTCCAGGGTCACGACCAAAGCGTCATCATGTGGAGTCTCTACTCCTATCAGGTCCTCCGCGGAAAAGGAAATCACCATCTCTTCCTATCGGGACCTCTTGCCTAGTACCACAGCAGCAGAAATTCTAGAGGCATAGACCTCCCGAGAGGCTGTGGTGTCACCTCCTGCGGCAAATCCTCCGTGAATCACATTGATGGTGCCCCGCTTCTCCTTACGGGCACCAGAAGACTCTGGCTCAGACTTCTTCTTCTTCGGGGACCGATCGCGGGATCGGGAACGGGACCGCGATCGAGATCGAGAGCGGGAACGACACCGCCTTTCAGCCACAAAATCCTTGAGCTTCCCCTTCTGGATCAGCTTCTCGATCTCCTTCTTCAACTCCCGACAATGGTTAGTGTCGTGACCGCTGGCGCGGTGGAACCGACAGTAACGATCGGTACGGGATCCCATAAACTCTCTTTCCTTCTTCGGGGGGTACCTAGAGATACCCTGTCGATCCATGACCGCTAACACCTCCGCTTCAGAGGGATGCTATAGTCCTCCCGCTTATCCTTTCTCGGGGGACGCCTGTCCTCCCTTCGATCAGAACGACCTCGAGTCCGACTGCCCTCGGACTTATCCTTCCGCTTATGGTCGTCCACTGGCTTAAGCGACTGCTTCCCCCTATTCGACTTCAGAGGATCAAGCTCTCCGGCAGCTATTTTCGACTCTTGCACGTTAATTTGCTGCTTCACCCTCTTCTACAGTGCCTCCATGTTCCACACAGCCTTCTCAGCCACGCTGTGCATCAGGTCGGAACCATAGGGGACTGTAAGGTTTCGAAGGAAGGTGCGGATGGTCTCTCCCTCCGATATCTCTTCATCAATCTCCGCCACGTTGGCAGTATATCGCTGGTAATAGTGCGCCAGCGATTCGTCGGGCCTTTGCACCATCTGGGCCAGGGACCTCACACTCTTCAGGAGACGCCGACGACCCTGGTATTGCTGAATGAAACGATCGTGCATATCGGCCCAGCAGGTGATGCACCCCGGGGGCAGGCTAAAGAACCAGGTCAGGGCCCTCTCACCCAATGTATTCGGGAACAGTACACACACACGATATCGTCGTTCGGTGCTCTGCCGAGACATGCCATGAGGTGCTTCTTGACATGACGAACTGGATCTCCCTCGCCATCATACTCCTTCACTGTGAGGATACCCAGCCCTGGCGGGGCAAGGGTGTCTATTAGTCGGGGAACGAAGGGATGGGAGGATCGATCCCTCAGTTCCGACATCATCGGCTTCTGCTCCCCCATGCAGATGTTCACGATCTTCACCACCTGATCGGGGGTGATGGGACCATTGAGGGGAATGGTCCTATGTTGCACTGGTCCTGGCCCGTCGACCACAAATCGCTCTGATTGAACGGGCTCCTTACCCTTATCCTGGCTTCTGGGTTGGGCCTCCTGCACATTCTGAACCTCCGCTGGTGGAGGCACCTCCTCCTGCCTCCTGGCAGCCTCTCTTCGCTCTAAGAGAGCCTCCACAGCCGCCAAAAACATCGGCATGGCATCCGCCACAGCCTTCGTCAGTTCCGCGTTTGGAGGAGCCTCCTCCTCCCTATTCTCTTGGTGCTGAGCAGCATCTTCGGGGACTTCGTTGTGCCCCCCTGTTCGGGAGACCTCAGCAGGGAGATTCTGGTCCTCAGCACGCTCCAGTGGCGAATTCAGAGTCGTCCCAGCAGGATGACGGGAACCACCAGATTTTCCTTGTCTTCTCTGCTTACCAGCCGCCATTGAACGAGTAGAAGTCATACTAGCTTTTTGTCACGTTTCCCACAGACGGCGCCAATGTTGGATCACGGTTGGAACTCCGGTACGGTTTTGACGGCGACCCGAACTCCTTCGCTCCACGTAATCCTGCAAGAGGGGATAAACCGGGCGGTGACCCAGAATCCCTCTCCGATGCTTAAATGAGTATCTCGTATAAACTGGCAAGCAGGAATCTCAAAGAGTGTATATCAAAACGTATATGATCTGAGGTAACCTCTGCCCTTTTATAGGCGAAGAGGTACCTCAGTTACCTGGTGACCCGTTGGGGTGGTTAGCCCACATTCCACTTATCTCGGCCACGATCCCGCCTATCTCGGCCATGATCTCGCCTATCTCGGCCACGCTCCGCGTATCTCGGCCACGATTCCGCCTATCTAGGCCATGATCTCGCTTATCTCGGCCACGCTCCGCGTATCTCGGCCTCAACCTCTGATAGCAAGTCCCGACTAATATCGGGGACTCCAGAGTTATCTCATTGTGTCACCGCTCGGGGCCCCTCGTCATCGTGACAGGGCCAATCATCCTCAGGGATTCATTATCGGGGCCTACTTAAAGGCATCTCATCGGGAACGTCCAGCTCGCCTATCGGGACCGACTCTGTCGGGACCTTTCATCATCGGGACTCCCTCTGTCGGGACCCTTCGCCTTGGTCTTCTTGACCTCCTTTTAGGGCCCAGTGGGTCTGTTCACCGTTTCCTCGCCGTTAAAGGGCCTAACGGCCATAGCGAAACCCATCAGATTCTACCTGCCCTTTCTGTGCTGGTGAGGAATCTGTTGCGCATATGTTGTATGAATGTGAATGGACACGACTTGTGTGGTTCTCTGTTTTGTCGGTCTGGCCAGATGTATTACAGGCAGTTTCAATTGTCGACTGGGTTTCGAAACTGATGCTAGTGTCGGGTTTATCCAAAGATGATAAAAGAAAGAGGTGGTCGCTAGTCGGTGTGACGTGTTGGAATATATGGAAGGAACGTTGTCGGGCCCTTCATAGTCATGTAGATCCTGATCCTCGCAAGGTGAAGGAAGATACGTAACGTGACCAGTCCGAATTCTGGCTGTCTAGTGTTCATTCTTCTGCTTGCCGGGGACATGAGGATTCGGTTCGACCTGTCAGGTGGGTCCCTCCACCACAGGATTTTGTCAAGATTAATTGCGACGCATCGTGGTTAGACCAGCATAGCGTCGGGGGGATAAGTGGGATTGCTCGAACACACACTAGGGACTTCGTCGGGGGATTTTCCAAGACAGCTGTGGCCTTTGGAAGCTTGGAGCTTGAGATGCAGGCTCTCCACGAAGGGCTCGATTTGGCAATGAGGCACGGGTGGAGTCGAGTCATCCTAGAGACCGATTCTTTGGAGTCGATCCAAAACTTCATCGGTGAGGCTACGCGACTTAATTGGAGGATTTCTACGCAGGTCAATAACATTCGTAGACGTGCTGCTGCTTTAGGCTCGGTTCGGTGGTTGAGCGTGCCGCGACAAGCGAATAGCTGTGCTAACTAATTGCTACCCAGGCTAGGAGGAGGTCGAGTGTTTCTACTTGGGTCGATGTACCCCGCCCTCTATATTTACTTTACTTCTGAATGATCGGGATTTTCTCCCGCCTTGATATTGTTGTTTTGAATGGAAGTTTGTTTGTTGGAAAAAAAAAATTCTTATTATTTTATATAAAGATTAAAATAAAATAAAAATTTTAAAGTGATACTTGACTAATATTTTATATAAATAAATAAATAAATTAAAGGGTACATGCTGACCAAAAACGTTTTCGTTCACATTTTTAAGCTTGTAGTTTAGTTAGTCTCTTAAATGAACTTTGAAAGAAGCAACAATCACGCTTCTGTCAAGTAATTATCAATTAGTTTTCAATTCCGTATATTCACACATAGAAAATATATATATATATAGATACATGAATCTCTCATTCAACTCCATCCATCCCTGACGGCTGACCCTACACTCAATCTCTCTGTTCCCTCTCCTCTCCTCTCTCTAGATTTGTAGTAGACTTGACGCATTTCCATCAACCTCTCCAGCACAAGATCAGGTATCACCACGTTAATCTCTCACCGTCTCAGTGCTTATGTCCCAGCAATGGCATGATAATTACTTTTACTTTATTATTATTATTATTTTATTTAATTTTTTAGTCTATAATCAAATGATTCTCAGCTAACCCGCTTTGATCTCACTCTTGCACCTTCTTTCTCCAACCCACCGCCAAGACCACGTTGTTCCTGCACTTTAAAGCTTCCAGCTTTGTCCCTACCGTTTGCAGAATTTCTGTTTTTTATGGTGATTTTTTCTTTAGCTTTTTAGGTAAAATCAAATAACGAGAAAAGCTAAAAACTTTTCGATCTCTGAGCATAAAATCTGGTTTTTAGAAATGCGTTTCGCTTCAGAATGATCGCGTTGTGGAGGAAGAACATAAAGGAGTCGAATTAGCTACTCTAAGCAGAGATTTGATTCTCAGGTTTGCATAGTTAATGCTGAATAAAGCGTCTAATTAGTTGTGAAGTGGATGATTACTACAAATTATGGTGACATTGGATGTGGAATTCCTGGTTGGACTGCAAGATTACTGCCAAATTATGTAAATATTGATATTGTAAATTGAACTTTTGTTTTCGCCAAAACAAATGAATTTGAACTTTTGGAACATGCAAAAATCCTTTGCTTTTAGGTGATTCCGTTTGATCCAGAACTAACGCTTCCATATACTGTTTTTTTATTAAACATTTTTTTTCTTTCTGGACCATGTTTTGGTTAAATAATTAAATAGAAGAATGTTTCTTAGCCTAACGGCAAAGTGGATAGTGTCAAAAAAATAATCAAAATTGAAATAAGTTGCCTTTATTATTACAAAGAAAAGGTGTAGCTTAAGTTTCTGTTGTTTGTTAGTGACTGAAAGGTACATTTGAAACGTGTTGGAGTCTCAAATTCAGCCCTTTTGGTGATGTGACTTTGCTTAATTCGGTTGAAGTACACTATTTGAGGTTAGATCTAAAGGGTTGGAGGCTTAGACTATTTAAACTGATTTCAGAGTCTAATTTTTCCCAAGCTCACCATCTGCTTTCTCCTTCCATTTCTTTCTTTCTTCTGCAAGGTATAGACTTGATTGATTCATCTAATTTTATATTCTTCTCATCCAAAATTTTCAGCATTTCCTCTGAAATGCATAGGTTTATGGGGTTGATCAAAGTGTGGCGATTACAATTCTCATAAGCTTTGATTCTGTTTGGATTTATGTGGAATTATTGCTGTTATCTGTTTCTTTCATATATATAGTTCATGCTTATTGCAGCTATCTCTTTCCTTGATCTTGTTAGTGCCAATTAAAAAATTGGCATTCCATCTCTCCCACCTTATTTTGTGATATTGATTCAGAAAAAAAAAAAAAAAACATGCATATCTTAGTTGCAGCTTTGATGTATTTGGCATGTTATATGTTGGTTTCTACTTTCTATTGAAGTAGTTAAGCATCATTTTTTAAGCTTCTCTGGTTGATTCTCTTAAGAATCTGCATCTATACACTGGTGAAATTTATTTAAATATATTTCGAAACCAAAAAAATAATAATTGAGATTTCTCTTTTGTGCAGCCATGAAACCATCTTTTAAGCTCTCTGTTTATTCACAAAACTGCTTAGTTCGTTTTTGTTTACCAATTTCTTGATCTCCATGCTTCATTTTTCCACATGTTGAAAGTTTCCAGTAAAGTTGTGATATTTACCTCTTTTCCTGCACAAAACTGTCGTTTTCTTGATGTTGATCCTTAATCCTGCACTTACTTCTCTGTCAGGATTTCTACTGACTGACTGTTGGAAGCAATGGTGAAGATCTGCTGCATCGGAGCGGGCTACGTCGGGGGCCCCACAATGGCCATTATCGCCCTGAAATGCCCATCAATCGAAGTCGTGGTGGTCGACATCTCCGTGCCCCGAATCAATGCATGGAACAGCGACACCCTCCCGATCTACGAACCGGGCCTGGACGAGATCGTCAAGCAGTGCAGAGGAAAGAACCTCTTCTTCAGCACTGACGTTGAGAAACATGTTGCTGAAGCTGACATCATCTTTGTCTCGGTCAACACCCCGACCAAAACCCGAGGCCTCGGGGCTGGAAAAGCTGCTGACTTAACCTACTGGGAGAGCGCTGCAAGAATGATTGCTGACGTGTCAAAATCCGACAAGATTGTGGTGGAGAAATCAACTGTGCCGGTCAAAACAGCGGAGGCCATTGAGAAGATCCTGACCCACAACAGCAAGGGAATCAACTACCAGATTCTGTCCAACCCGGAGTTCCTTGCAGAAGGAACTGCAGTCCAAGACCTGCTGAAACCCGACCGCGTCCTGATCGGTGGCCGGGAAACCAAGCTGGGCCAGAAAGCCGTTCAGGCGTTGAAAGCAGTGTACGCCCAGTGGGTCCCTGAGAACAAAATCCTAACTACCAACCTATGGTCTGCTGAGCTGTCAAAGCTCGCCGCGAATGCTTTCTTGGCACAGAGGATATCGTCTGTCAACGCCATGTCAGCATTGTGCGAGGCCACGGGTGCTGACGTGGCACAGGTGTCCTATGCTGTGGGGACGGACTCCCGAATCGGGCCCAAGTTCTTGAACGCGAGTGTCGGGTTTGGGGGGTCGTGTTTCCAGAAAGACATCCTTAACTTGGTGTACATCTGCGAGTGCAACGGGCTGCCAGAGGTGGCGGCTTATTGGAAGCAGGTGATTAAGGTGAATGATTACCAAAAGAACAGGTTTGTGAACCGGGTGGTTTCATCGATGTTCAACACTGTTTCGGGGAAGAAGATTGCGGTTCTGGGGTTTGCGTTCAAGAAGGACACTGGGGACACAAGGGAGACACCGGCCATTGATGTGTGCAAAGGTTTGCTGGGTGACAAGGCTCAACTTAGCATCTATGATCCCCAGGTAACACAATTTGGTAACTAGTAGTGGTTTTGTTAGGTTAAATGAAATAATACAAAGTTGTATGTTTAATATGTGGCAGGTAACAGAGGAGCAGATACAGAGGGACTTGTCAATGAACAAGTTTGACTGGGACCACCCGGCTCATCTGCAACCGGCAAGCCCATCGACGATCAAGCAAGTGAGTGTGGTGTGGGATGCTTATCAGGCGACGAAAGGGGCGCACGGGGTGTGCATCATGACGGAGTGGGATGAGTTCAAGAAGCTGGATTTCAAGAAGATATACGAGAGTATGCAGAAACCGGCATTCGTGTTTGATGGGAGGAACGTGGTGGATGTGGGGAAGCTGAGGGAGATTGGCTTCATTGTGTACACCATTGGGAAGCCCTTGGACCCCTGGCTTAAGGACATGCCTTCTCTTGCATAACTTGATTGGATTCTTTGATGTCATTTTGGTGAGGGATGGATGTTTGAGCTACTATATCTCTATCTTTCTAGCTAGGGATGCATGCTGCTCATACTTGGGACTCACTTATATTTATGTACTCTTTTGTTTTGTTTATGCTCCTCTCATTTTGTCTTTTCATATAATAATAAATAAATAATAATCAAATAAATAAAGCAAGCCTTAAGATGCTCCTTTACGATCCATTTGGCTCTTTCCCGATTGACAATGTATGGTATTTTGTTGTTTCGGTCTCTCCTTAGAGTTGCTCAAGTTCAGTTTCTAAGGCGAAGTGTCTGATTTTGGCATGCGCGTACAGCTTCTAATGCAGAAACAACGGCGGTTTAAGCTAGACCTTTAGCTTTATTATGGGGTGCGATGTTTTTAGGTTAAATTCAGTCATCTAGAATGTTAAAATTGTAGTTTTAAGTTTTTTTAGGTCGTTTTTACAATTTGTCCGTTTTGTTAAAGCCTATTTGCTAATTTTGGGTTTTTTCTACGGTTAAGGGTTACAGTATTTAAACTTTGTTTAGCCGTATTTGTCATTCAATTATTGATTGATTAGTGAAAAATCGAGAGTTTTTCTCAATCGCACATCAAATTCTCAGCATTCTCTTAATTCAACGAGTTTATTCCCGGCATTCTCTCGAATCAACGAGTTTTGTGCATTCTATCATCATCACAATGCATCAGTAACCCTATATAGGGTCTGCCCAGCCATAGGTCGGACCCTAGCTGGGTCAATTTGGATCTAGGGTCAGTTTGAAATTGTTTAGAGACTAATTTGTAAAAATTACAAGTTATGGATAAAAATTAAATGATTAAACTGAACAAAATAAAAGTATTTAACAATCAAACTTAACGATTAACATAACGAGCTAAGGCGATATTACATGGTCTCGAACTTGCAGTTCATAATCAATGGAGGGACGTCGTCATTGAATCGGATTCGGAATTCATCGTAAACCGAATTCGACTAACAACGACAAACCCCGACTGGATGTTTGATAACATCATTAGTTTCATTCGTCATTTGACGAGCAAGATTCAGACTATTAATTGGAAAGTTATTCGATGAGGCGCTAATCGTAGTGCAAACTGGGTGGCTATCCAATCCAGAAAGGAGATGTGACAGATCAATTGGGTCGTCGTCTCCTCTTTTATCTATTATGTTATTGAAGTGTAATTCGGGTTGAACATTTTCTTTTCTTTTAATAAAGTATCATGTTGGCAAAAAAAAAAAAAAAAAAAAACGATTAACTAACATATGCACTTTTGGTCAAAAAAAAAAAAAACTAACAGATGCACTAATTTTTTTTAAATGTTGTACCAAAATAAATTTTGATTAAACATGTTAGCAAAACCATTTAACTCATAACTAAATAAAGCAATAAACAAAGTCTTAAGAAGCTCCTTTAGAGCACTTTCAATGGTAATGCCTAGTTCATAGTTTCATGTTTTAAATTTATCATTGTAGAGAGTTTCTAGTGCCTAGTGCCATTTACTGTTGATCCCTACTCGTAATGATTAAATAGAAACTTGCCTTTCCAGTGGAAGTTCCTAGTTCCGATTTTGGCCACTAAATGATGATTAAGCGCCACTAGGCGTGACTAAGATTACTAATATTACTGTTTTGCCATTATCGAGTGAATAGTGAAGTGGGACAGTGCCTAAGAAGAACTCTCACGTTACTGTTTATGTCGGTGCCAACTTTTTAATATTATTTTATTCAACTTTTTTGCTTCTCTCTTTGATTGTATATATATATATATTATGTTACGCTAAGTCAGATAATGACATGAGCCGTAATCGGCCATTTAATTATTAAGTAAGTTAAATAATGACACAAACCAAAATTACTACTTTTTAACTTCGAATCAATTTCAGAATTTCCAGATCTAATTTGTTTATATTTTACCATGTTGAACAACCGTCAATTCTAAATTTTCAAACAGTATAAAATTTCATATTATTAAATATGAAAAAATAATTTTAAAAAATATATTATTTTAATGCATATATATTTCTATCTAATTACTTATATTATTATATGAAATAAATATATTTTATTTATGATAAATTGTTATAAAATTTATACATTTAGGATGATATATAATATATTTATGATTTACGTATATTGAAAATCATTAGTAAAAATAAATTATTAATATATATAACTGATTTACTAATATGATTTGATGGACGTGCATAAACATAGATCGATTGGCAGTAATGAATCAAGATATGTCAATCATCGTATAACATATCTTGTATAAAATGTATATCGAAAATAATATTCAATTACGCAATAAAGAGAAACATAAAAAATTACACGAGGATTTAGTCGAACATCTCTGGCAGTTTAGTAATGTGTGTATATATGTAGTCTCAAATATATATATATATATATATATATGTGTGTGTGTGTGTGTGTGTGTGTGTGTTAATTTTTATTTTAGTTGGCAACTTTAACATATTATTAAAAAAACTATATACAATTTTCCACTTTTAAATCACACAGTTTTTTTTTAGTTTGGCCTAAATTCTTTATAAAAAAAAGTTCCTTTTAGTTTAACTTTTTTTTTGGTGAAACTTTTAGTTTAACTAAGAGATACATATTTTGATTTTTCTTAAGATGTGGTGTATTTTAATGGGAAATGATACACGGTCCGAAAATATGTCAGGACAAGTTCCGAATTGTGTGTACAATAAATTTGCCCAAAAACTTGCAATAATTTACAGTATATACCACTGTGAAACATCTCGGATTTTCTCGGAATTTGAATTCGGGATTTATATCATTTTCCTATTTTAATATATATATATATATATATATATATATATATATATATATATATAATCTATATATATATAAATTGGTGTAGAAACTTGAAAGAGAATAAGAGGAAGAATATGGAGCCGCCACTTCAGCATTGTCAACGAATCATAAATTACCACATCATTCCAATTTTTTTTGCCAACATAGCTCCTGAAGACATGCGCGGAGAGTTTTTACTTTTTACTGAAGCCGCTCTCACTCCAACAACCGAAGCGTCTCTTTGATTTTCCTAATCCAGTCCCTTCGCTTGGTTAATTTTCAAGTGTTGTCTCTAAGAAGCTCCAACAATTGAAGCGCCATGGAAGAGATATAAATGATAGACAACAACAACAAGAACAGCGAGCTGAGCCGATAAAAGTCGAGCAAATCTCAAACCCAAACCCGACTGCAATCGCTTCTTCTTCTCCAATCTCTACCAACCCCTCATCTTCCCTCTAGGGCTAGACAGTCGATGCTCCGTTGCGGCGGTCTGGTGAAGGGGCAAAGAGAGGGTACTGTCGTTACTCTCTCTCTCTCTCTCTCTCTCTCTCTCTCTCTCTCTCTCTCTCTCTCTCTCTCTCTCTCTCTCTCTCTCTCTCTCTCTCTCTCTCTCTCTCTCTCTCTCTCTCTCTCTCTCTCACCTATTTCATGTCTCATGTCGGCTTTGATCTTGACCCTCTCGCTCCAGGGTCTCCAAAACCCCTAGATTCCTTCTACACACAGCAATTCAGGTACTGCAGCAACTACTGGAATAATTTTCGGCAATGGGATCCCATAGTACGTCTGCGATATGAGTGGTTCAAAGGTACATTTCTTATACAAAATAGTTGTATTCTTTCGACAACTACGTTACACCTCGACGCATTCAAACAACTTCTCCTATTCATCATTTTTCAGGTATGATGAATGATGATACCTTCTAAAATAGGCCATAACTTATTATACATATAAACAATGGACTCTTTTCGAATTGGATGAATTTGTAACTGAGTTCTTTGCTTTTTGCGGAATGCTTTTGAGATGGCCACCTTTTTCTGGTCTTTGGTAAGTGATTAAATTTTAATGTAGGTCTAAGAATAACATTCTTGAAAAATAAAACTGATTTGCAGGAGCAAAATTGAGAATACTACAGTCAAAGAATTATGCATTTAAGTGGGATAGATTTATTCATATTCTATATTCTGGGTATTAAATTTTGCAAGAGTGTACTGAGGAACTTGGACCCCATCCTTATGTTGGATGAGTTTTCAGGTTATACTTAATTCTCTGGTAATAAAGCAGCAAACTGCTAGCATATGGTGACGTGACGCCGTAATTGGTAGCCTGTTAATGCTAAGGAAATTACATAAGTTAATTAGGTAATTGTCACATTAGGGTAATTGGGCGAAACTCTAACCCTAATTGACATGGGAGGCCCAAAATTGGGCCTCCCCCTTAATAGCATAGGTTCGGCCGAAATAAGTCCCACATTGGATGGAGTGGACTTTTGTCCACTCCACCAATCCTATATATAGGGGACTCACCTAAGGGGTTTACACAATTCATTAAGAATAAGAAGTACCTCCATTGAGGAACTTGAGAGAAACCCTCTCACCCCCTTAGTAGTGATTTTCGGTGCACATCTTAGTCTGAGGTTCTGTCCCCGTTGAAGAATCGATCAGAGGCTTTGTTGTGGAGCTTACACCGCGTATGACTTCTTCTCACGAAAAACTTGTACGGGTTCCGACCGGAGGATCAGAACTCCCTCCACAACGTTCTTGGGTAGGAAAGCTATTGAGGTATGTGTACGTTATTCCGCTGCGTAATTAGATTACTTATAAGTACACGTTTAGCATTCCGTAGTATTACGTCCCCGTAATCTAACAGTGGTATCAGAGTATGGTTAGGAGTTCTTAAATTTTTGATAAACTGATAGTCTTGAGTTTTGAAAAATCCGAAATTTTCATGTTCATGAACACCATGAGTAATCCGAAATTTTTAATTAATTTCATGTGTTTGATCTTTAAAAACTTCAAATTTTCAAAATTTAATGTTTTTATAGATCAAAACCGAATTTTATGTTCGCATTTAAGTTTGATGTTCATGATCCTCAAGAACACTATGAGTTTTATCAAGAACACCTTTTGGATTCATGATCAAGGTAGGGTTTGATCTTAAAATTTGACAACTTTTCCAACTTTGCATGTTTGTGCCGAAAACCCTAGAGGTATTTTAGGTAAAAAAATTAATTTTCTTTGCCCCCAAGTAATTAAAAATTTCGGCACATATACTATAAGATTATGTTGCCATTTTTAAATTTTATTAATAGGTAACTATATATCTATAAGTTAGAAATAAGGATAGGTTCATAATATAATATTGTGAAAGATATTAACTATCAATATATATAGTTAAAGATAGGGTTAATATATATTGATTGATTTAGTTGCTATAAAAGATTAAGAAAATATATTGTCTGCATATTTTATTCTCTAAAGATATATTTGACAATAATATATATATATATATATGTGTGTGTGTGTGTGTGTGTGTGTGTGCCGAATATTTTATATATATACATATATTGTTGATTGATTTACATCTTAAAGATAGAATCTTGACAATATTTATATATATATATATATGCGTGTGTGTGTGTGCCGAATTATATATATATATAATAGCAATATTGGAAATTATTTTAAATAAATAATATTTCTTGGTGGCTAAGTTAAGTTTTTAGTGGACTTTAAAACCCTACTTAGCCTACAAGACATATTTCGGCCGAACCCTAGGGTTTATGGGCCGGTCCAATTGCTAAACCGGAACGGATAAATCCAATCCGGGTTTTCTTAATCGGGTCGACCTAGTCGGGTCGGACCGTAGTAACTAAATTGAACCTAACCTAGCTAACCGATTTTGAGTGATGAACCGGACCACAATTTTATTGAACCATTTCGACCTGAACCAGATTTTAAATTGGACCGGACCAGAAATTTTAAATTTCTCGAAAATTTTAAAAATTTCAATAAAATAGGATGTCAAATTTTACAATCCAAAATTTTTCCGAACTTTAAATTAGGCCTAAACAGTGCTCTTAGGGTTTGCGTTTTAACACGTTTTCGATTAAAACTCTAATACCTAGTTTCGATTATGGGGATGGATCTCGGATATGCATGTTTTTGGGACTGGATTAAATTAGTGGGCTGGATTGCAATTGTTTACTTTCTCCTACATATATATTAGAACTTTCATCTTGACTGAGTCAAGCTAGCTGGATATTAATTGCGAGCGTTGAGCTCTAGGATTTAAATATATGTATTGCGCAATAGGATAGACATGCTATGTTGATTGAAAGTGCCTAGAATCCATGTCAAGAAATGTCGCATAATTGATTGTAAGCATGAATTGCAAAATAACCCCTAATATTTTCTAACATTTTTAAAACTGAAAATTCCAGCCGCCAATTATGCATGATTTGTGCGGATGTTGCATGTTTTGACACGTATGCTAGGATGTTCAATGATAGAAAGCATGTGATAATTTACTTTACGTAGAATTATATATGCTAGGAAGATTAGACGTATGACGCGTAAGCATGTTTTTGGTTTGTTTGATTTTAATGGCATAATGTGATATTATGCATGCGTAAATTATCAGATAATTCTTTTTAAAATTATAAGGACCTTGGGAAAGCCAAGATCGGGTATACTTGTTTGAAAATTCCCGTTCCGGTAATTTGCAACATAATAACCGTTTTCAAAAGACTGATCTATTGGATTGAAGACGACGGTAGTGTGAATTCTTTCACGACACCCACTTCCCTCGGTTTACTGACGGTCGGTTTGGTTTAGTGACTGAAAGATCACTATTTGTCGTATTCCATTCTAATAGGTAATCCGATGTTTTCAATTCTGTCGAAATGTTGTTGTCTTCCTAACTTAGCATAACTATGTGTTAGAATCGATGGCTGCCACTAGCAATGTAATCTCCCAGTTGAATAAGGGAATAAGATTGAATAGTAGTAATTATAAGATATGAAACAAGCGAGTTAAGATGATAATCTCTGAAATAAGAGGTCTGGAACATTTTGCTGGATTACGGGGACGTAATACTACGGAATGCTAAACGTGTACTAGCAAGAAATCTAATCTACGCAGCGAAATTAGTACACATACATTTTAGCTTTCCTGCCCAAGAACGATGTGGAGAGAGTTCTGATCCTCCGGTCGGAACCACGTGCAAGTTCTTCGTTAGAAGAAGTCCCACGCGATGTAGCTCTACAACAAGACCTCTGATCGATTCTTCAACGGAGATGGAACCTCAGACCAGATGTGATGGTGCCGAAATTTAGCTAAGGGAAACAAGTGTTCTCAATGGAGATCCTTGTTATTATGAATGAGTAAATAAACCCTTAGCAGACACCCCTATATATAGTATTGGTGGAGTTGCCAAAAGGCAACTCCAACCAATGTGGTATAGGGTGGCCGGCCGAATTGCATGTATAAGGGGGAGGCCCAATTTTGGGCCTCCCTTGTCAATTACTAATTGGATTTGGCCCAATTAGCCCAGATTGACAATTACCTAATTAACTTAGGTAATTTCCTTAATTAACGGGCTCCTATTACGGTGCCACGTCACCGTATGCTAACAGCTCCCACTCGCCGGAATGGGAGGGTGCTCGTTAATCTATACGGTTACGCAATAGTATCAACATCTCAGTCTTCAGTCTCCGTCCGAATAGTTCATACGAGGCTTGCCGTGCGACCGGCGGATACGACGGGCATCGTGCTACTCATCTGTTAGGAGTATTGTAGCGCCCGCAAACGTTGATTCCCTTTCATGAACCAAACCTGTTTGAAATAAAACTATGTACCGCACTGTATCCTTGGTCAACTGTTAATTCTCCAATTGCCCAGTTTTCCACAAAGGAATACTTCTCCAGGGCATCCGTACAAGTGTTCACAACCTTCAACTAATATCCGGTTGGCGGTCACCTAGTGAACACGAGAGTCGGTGAATTAAAGGTGAACTTGACCATCCCCATCGCTTATACCCTTAGTCTGACTCAACTGGTTTCCAAGACGTGGTCACTTGGCCGTTTTCTTTGGCACTACGCTCGTACGCCGGGAAGCGATTGAGCCAAACCTTAGGTATAAGTTCTGAGTCCATGAGGATACTTTGGATACCTCTTCATAAGACATCCGGGATCAATCACACGCTCAAGGTGAAGAAGTATTCGCCCTATGAATCACAAGGATTCTAGCTAGCTCAACCGTGCATGACCCCGTGGTCGTATATGGCACGCGCAGTATGAAGCACGCGTCGATAGCACACCTGGTAAAGCCAAGTATGGAATATGTCAATAATGCTATCGCAAAATCTCTCATCTGGCCTTGAATGTGATATAGTGATGGACAAAGTCCAACTCGGCGATTTACAAGACGAAGATTAAGTCATGCTGTTAAGCGTGACAATGTTATCGTTTTGCTTAATCAGGTTTACCCCCTGATTCTTAAACAATCTTGTTATGGTAGAGGTCCCCCTCTCCTTACAAGATGACCGTGCCTGTGTGACGAGGCAAGGTTCACATTCGACATAATTTTGGTGGAAGAATTTTACTTCTTCCTACGACTTAGTCTATAGACCGTAAAATCCGATATTGTTAATAATTATGACGTCGATAAATCATAAAATCAAATTGCAATTCTTTTATTCAATTGAAACATAATTTCCAATGTCAAAATGTTATCACTTTTACAAGCCACACAGTTTAAGCCCTAAGTAATCCAAGCAGTTTTACGTGCTTTTCAAAAATTTCCCTACGTAACGGCTTAGTTAAAGGGTCTGCGACCATATTGTCTGTAGGCAAGTATTCTAAAGCGATTATGTTGTCTTCCAAAACCGACCTACCATAATTGTATTTCACATCAATGTGTTTAGTCCTACTATTGTACTTTGGATTCTTAACTGCCGCAATGGCCGCCTGTCTGTCAGAGTACACCTTCACAGGTTTACTCTTCTTGTCGGTGCCAATTTATGCAGTAAGAAGCCTTTTCAACCAGACCGTTTTTCGAATTCCGATTCCATAGTGGAAAGCGCGACACACAATTGCTTCTTGCTTACCCATGATATGACAGCATTAGCAAGGAGGAAAACTCCTCATGTAGTGGACTTACGATCATCCGGATCGCCACCGTGTTCGGCGTCACTATAACCGGTCAATTCGAGCCCAATGGGTAGGTTGCCGCTCCTGCGAAGCTAACCAGCGGAAATGTGCTTGGCGAGAGATCGGCTTCCGTTTTTCCCATCTTCTTGAGCACTTCTATATGCACTAATTGCTTCTGTTTTCTCAGATTGATCTATGAATGTCACAGATGGATAGTTTGATTGCTTATTGAAATGTTTTGTATTTGTTTCGGTTCCAAAATTTGTTGAGGTTTCAATTGTAGATATGCAGGTAATGAATTGAATGCCCAGTATAGCTAAAAAGACGGCTTATGCAGATACATGTATAGTAGACTCATTTTAGCCTGAAGGAACTAGAATTAAGTCTAATGCGGCCTTCGGGTTTTCCAATGCTCGACCAAGCTCTCTCTTTGTCATTTCTCTATAAGGTATTTGGGTTTTCTTATGCCGGCATTTGTGATTCGCTGGAGACTCTTACGAATAGGTATGATCTATCTTTTGTAAGCAATTGTTATGATTTTAGTATTCAAAATTCTTATATGAACTGCAACTCAGTTGGTTGCAAATGAAGGAGCACATTTTACTGGTTCTAAGGTGTGTATGACCAATTTCACTGATTTTGCCTCACTTCTTAAGATATATATGTTATTTCTGTATTTCCCCATTTACTAATGGTGGCTTGGTATTGCGTTTCCAGATTAGGATAATCGATGATGATGTACCTCTAGCCCAGTTTACTGATGCTTTCATTGATGCTTCTTGGACGGATCCAGATTCTGTTTCCCTCATAGTGATGCAAGCTATGCTTGGTTCATGGAAAAAGAGTGCTGGAGGTGGAAAACACATGGGGTGAACATCTCATTCCTATAAATGATAAATGCATTCTGATTTTTCTAAGTATATATTATTTTCTTAAATTTCTTTGTTCAGTACTAAGAACTCACAGTGTTTCTAAAAATTTATCAACAGTTCCGAACTAGCTCAAATGGTTGGCATCATTGAAATTGCAGAAAGCATGATGGCTCAACACCAACTTCAAGGACACTGGTTTGTTTGGTGCCTATGTTGTTGCCAAGGTTCGGTCTGATCATCCTCCTCATCTCTTACATGTTCTTCGGCGACGTCGATCTAGATCCTACTTCTTACCTATTCCGCAGAATCCAATCCCTGCTCCCACTGCGGTTCAACCTAGGGATGCTCAATCGTCGGAGCTCCGAACTCATTTTTCAGCTGAATGGTTATCGTTGTGTGGATGAAGTATATTTTATCGTTTTTCCCAGTTTTCTGACATTTTTTAGCTCCTTCTGTGGCAAATTTAGTATTTAAGTTGGGTCGACTCTATTCCCTGATTTTTTTTTCACTGGGCATCTGTTAACTTTCAATATTTATCGTGTTTGAGGTGCCACGGCCTTTAACCGCCGCTGATTTTATCGTCTGAGCAACAGAAGTGGCAACACAGTTGGTATTCGGTTTGGTTGTTTGGCTTTGTAGTTTCTTCAAATGTTTTATACTTCCTACGCTGCTGAAATTGGATTTGATGTGCAGTTTTTGCTCTCCTGTGCATCTGATTTGATATTCGGATTTACTATTGATTTAATTCATATGCTCTAATCATCTTAGTGACACATTATGGGTTTATACATTAGCTCATCTTTTATTTACTCATTTTCCTCGATGCAGGTTAGTTGGTGGAAGTATGGATAGATACAGACTTTTTTGGCATCCAATATTTCACGTAAGTCCCTGATACGTGCCCGAATATTGAGAGCACGAAGAACACGAGAATATATGTAAATAGGAAAGCTTACTTCCTAATCAACCCTAATCTCTATTTGAGACTAAGATTAATTGTTGGAAGCTTCCTATTTCATTAATAAGAATACCCTATATAAAGGGATAACAAAACCCTAAAGATAAATATTCTAAAGATATAAACTATATGATAAGATATGAAATATATTATTTTAATCTAAAGATATTATCCTAATAATAGATATAGACATTATTATATTCTAGCCACTATAATTATCGACCATAACATTACTCCCCTCCTCGACTAAGAGCTTGTCCTCAAGCTCTTGTTTTGGATATGCTCCGAAAAACTTGACTTCATCCATCCATACTGATCCGCCTTCATCTTCTCCGGGATCGGGATCCAAAAAATAAGATACTTTTAATAATAAGTAATATATGGTTTCTCCAATGGCCGCACCTCCATGTCCAGCCGGCGGAGTATGTATAAACCCATTTTGTTTAGGTCTTGACCATTCCATATGAAAAACTCGAGCAATCATATCGGAATGTCCATAATGCATGCAGGCCTTAAGGGAATAAGCTAATACATGTGGACCCAGTATAATAAAACACATCTTCTGATTAGACATAACCCAGATTATAGAAGAAACACCTGTGCAAACATGCTCCCTCACACCAAAAATAGTTGGAGACCTCACTGCCGTGTCATCCAACAGGGCCCACCCCAACCTTTTTGGCGACACAGGAGGGCTCATCCCGTACTCAAGTATGGCAGCTTGCCTCAATGGGTTCTTTCCCTTGCCGTCCGCCGTCGTGCCTCCAAAATTGGACCTCCCGGTTGTCTGCAGCTCGCCAAGCTTCCCCTGTGTCAGAGCCTGAGTTTCCTCTTTTGCCACGATCCCAGGGTCGGAGTTTCCTCCGCTACCACCGGAGTTTCCTCCGTCACCACCATCCCCTACAGATTCCGTTCGGGTGGAAACCCCATCTTTAGCTGACTTATCATTCTTAATCTTCACTGTCGGATTATCCGAGTTGATTATAGGGTTATGAACCGACGAATTCTCCAAGCATGCGGCCATGAAAGTGCGCTCAGAGGACAAAACGTTATTGTCGTTATCAAATTTCTCATCTCCATTCATGGCAGCATTCTCCTCACTCTCATCCAGAAATTTTTTTTCCTTTCCCCTTTTTCTATCTCGTAGGCCATACGATGTGACCGGAGGATTGGATCTGGATGGATATACTGAATGAGGATGGTAATGAAACTGAAAAGGATAATGCGGTTGACCATTAGAGCATCCACAATGCAAGACAAAAATGAAGGACAACTTCTCCATGTGGCAAGATGGGTTGTCCATTTGCATTGGAGATAGACAATTTTTTTTGTCCAATCTCTCCAAGGTGGGATTCACTCTCTCACATCCCATCATTAATATTGTGAGAGAGTATAGTAGAAAAAAGTGTTAATTTTATTATTATTTAAAAGAATATGTAGGTCCAAGTTGGTAGACACCATTGAAGTAGTAATAGACAACCTCAAGACACTTTTTTATTTTATTATATATTGATTATGTGGCACTTATGTGGCATAAAGTGGGATAGAAGTTGGGGTTGTGCATTGTGGATGCTCTTACCCAAAGTATTAGCAGCATCATATGGCGGCTGTGCCTTGGGTTGGGCCAGCTTCTTGACCACCTCAGTTTCCCTGTCGACCACCTCTTCAACGACGACCTCTTCGATCTCGACCACCTCTTTGATCTCAATCTCTTTGATCTCGACCACTTCAACCACTTTCGGCATCGGAGGTGGTGTCTTCTTCTCGTTATGAGCATGGGTCCTTTTTTCGGTGGTTGTTAGAACCAGCAGCCCTGTCAAGGCTATCTCCATCTTCTCTTGTTTCTTCATGAACTCCCCTTGGAATTGTTTCTGTTTCTTCATGAACTCCTCTTGGAATTGTATCTGTTTCTTCATGAACTCCATTAAGATTGTCTTCATATGCGGGTCCATTAGATCGTCGGCTCTGATTCCGGTGGGGCTGGAATCGAGGTTGTGGAGATGTTGAAGAACCACATGTGCTGCATTCTGGCCCAAAGCCTTCACGTCAGGTTCATAAAAGGTGCTGCCATAGTGAAAACTCTCACGAGAAACTCCAACTTTGTCACCAAGAAACTCTATCACCTTCGCTATGGTCTTCCCACTATAAGGCTTCATAAATAAATCAGGGCAAACCCCATGATCTGATAGGTTAAAGTCTTCTTGTTGAACGATGGTCCCACCAACACCCTTTTGTTCATGTCTGCTGCTAAAATTGTCTCCCAACTCTGGTTGGCGAGTATGCCTTATGATGAAAGTGTCGTGAGGAAAATGGACTAGTCCAGCAACAACTCCTAATATGGTGAACGGTTCGATCTCGATAGGGGTTGTCTCTGGAGTTGCAAATATATGTCCACGCCCTTCCTTTCCCCAAAGTGACTCGTCCATCACCGACAGTTTGGCAAGGTCCGCTTTCGCTGTCGCTTGATCGGCCTTCAATTCTACCACCACGGGCTTAGTGCCACCCTTATCCCTCTCGATTACCTTCTCGACCAACTCTTTGACGACGACCTCAACCTTCTCTGGCACCTGCGTTATCGGTATCGGTATCGGCACAGCAACAATATTGACCTTGACATCCTTTATTGACCACGGGGATTGATTTGTAGACGATGACCACGGTGCAGCAACCAATTTCATTGGAGCACCATCTCTGTCTTTTTGATCATCAGGATCACCATAGCTTCCGACGACGCTATCATCATCGGCGGTTGGAGTATTGGCTAAGAGGATATCAGCGGTCTCGAGGGGTTGGTTGGTGGTGGTACCAGTGGAGGAAGCGGCTGCCATGGGATGTAGTGCGTGAGATTTAGATCGACAGTGAAAATTAAATGGATGAACCGCCTGCATATCATCAACAGCACCCCTTCCTGGAGAAGCTCCACTTGCCACCTCAGCAGCATATTCGGTTGATATTTCTGGATTTCCAACAATGCCATCCACACCGCCCCATGCATGCTCGCCCTCTTCTTTATCATCACTTTTTTGGTGCTTCTTCGACTTGACCTCCCATCTCATCTGCTGCTTCACCTACGGGTTTCTGCAGTGCTGATTCATGCTCCATCATCTTCGGAATCTCCACCTCCACCCCGCACAGTAGCTTGGAAGCGGATAGACTCGTCGCTGCCGTCGGGGTGATAGTAATCGCTACCAGCTCTTCTAGCATCTTCTCTATCCTGTCAAATTCGCTCTGCATAGTCGGTGAGCAATTGATCGCCCGCAACTCTTCTAGCTTCTTCTCCATCACCTCAAAGTGCAGCTCTCGTTCCCTATTGAACTCGTTCCAACTCTTCCACGGATCCATTGAATCGTCGGCTCTGATACCAAATATGATACGTGCCCGAATATTGAGAGCACGAAGAACACAAGAATGTATGGAAATATGAAAGCTAACTTCCTAATCAACCCTAATCTCTCTTGGGAGACTAAGATTAATTGTTGGAAGGTTGATTAATTCATTGATAGTAATAACCTATATATAGGGATTACAAGAATCCTAAAGATATACTAAGATATAAGATATAGATATAAACTATATTACTAAAGATATAACTATACTAAATATTATAAAGATATTATTTAACCTAATAATATTATCCCTAATATTAGATATAGATATAGATGTATTCTAGCCACTATTATTGGCCATAGTGGTACTAGCCGTAACAGTCCCTATCTTGATCTCTACTTCATCATCATGCTCTAGAAATTTCTCATGTTTAGAGGTGGTTTATATTGTCATAATTCCTTTTTTTTTAAACCTCTATTGTGACACAACATGCTCATGTTCTTCTGCACTGCATAAAATTATCAAAGAATGGTATGTCAGTGAATCCACAAAGGAATGTGGAGGATGAGGGAAGTTATGTGCCTTCAACTACTACTAACGTCGGGGAATGAATTGCTCGGTCTTATGAAATTATGAAATTGTATCATCAACTAAGACTAAAGCTGCTGAACATGCAAGATTTTAGTGGTTGCTAGATTTTTTCCAATTTGAAATAGTGATTACTCTGAAGAATATCTTTGAGTGGAAAAAAATAAATTTGACATTTTATTCTTTGGTGATATATGACTCTCTGCTGCTTAGAACAAAAAAACTCAATTTGGTATTTTGCTAATTTCTTAATTTTTATGCTGCTTCATAACGAATTCTTTTCATTTTGGATACAATTATGCTAATTTTGTTACCAATTTTCCATATTAACTTGATATAACCTCCTATAACTCAGTTGGACCTGTGTTGGATGAACTTATTTTGAATTGGAGAAATAAACTTGCACTAGCTGATTTTCTTTCCCAATAACATAGAAAATTGATGATGTTGCTGTGAGATTTAATAGTCGGCTTACATGGTCTGTGGTGGTTAGATTTTTGCAAGCAAATTGAGTTTTTGTTGAGTTTTGTCTGGATTAAGTTCATATTCAGTCTTCATTTGCAGAATTTCACATGTATACAGAACTCATACTTCCTTTTTACAGTTGTTCCTCAAAGGTATTGATTTTTCGATTTCATTCATAGGCTTTGACTAAACCAGGTTATGGAAGATATGCGAGTTATTTGAGAACTGCAACATCTAAGGTAGAACATCTTGCATCTATATATAGTAATAGCAATTTTTATTCACATCTGAGTTGTGTAGTGGAATCCACACAGGTAAAAGGAGGTTGGATTCAAAAGCAGTGAATTGAAAATAGTACTTTGCTGACATGCTGATTATTTTCGCGGGAAATACTTCAACTAATCCTATAAATGGGTATGTGCATATGAACATATTATTTATTGTACTCTAATCTTAGCAAATGGAAAGAGTGAGTTGTATAGTTTTTAACATATCTTTGGTTGCAGCCATGGTTCATATTAGGTATGCATACTATTAGTTATTTCAGTGTCTTCAAAAATTGCAGCCCCACTAACAAAAGATCAATATTGTTTGGATTTATGAGTTTTCAGTCTGTATTTTGCATATTATCATGTTGTGACGATGATATTTAATTTAATTTATAAAAGAGTGTGAACAATAAGCAATTTATAGCTCTAATTATTCACTTATCTGTTAATTTTTGAGTTCTTGACTGGATTTTACATATAAATATTATTTTTGTTCAAATTAGTACTTAGTAAGTAACCAGTGCGATGCGCGGAAACGCACGCTAGTAGAATAGAAAATTCATACCACAAAGTGCACTTTATATTTATTTATAATAATAATAATAATAAAACATTTATTCTGTGAAATAACTATACTACTTTCACAAAAAAAAAAAAGGGTTTATAGGTCTTTTGGTACCCTATGTTTGCCCACTTTTGGCTTTTGGTACCACATGTTTGATTTTGCTTATTTTTGGTACCATACGTTTGCCAATTGTATACTTTTGGTCCGACCGTTAGTTGACCGTCAATTTGACCGTTAAATAGTCACATGACTTGCACATGCCTAGCCCCAACTTTTGATTTTGTTCAATTTAGTCCTCGAATTTTTTGTCGTAACTTTTTATTTTCGCAATTTAGCCATTAAACATTTCAACCGCACCCTATGACTAAATTGACATAGCCATGGTTCGACCCATGGCTAGGTCGGACCATGGCTAGGGTCGCCGGACCCGGGCAACCCTAACCATGGTCCGACCAAACCATGGGTCGAACCATAGCTAGGTCAATTGGACCCAATTGCTAAATTGACCTAGCCATGGTCCGACCCATGGCTAGGGCGGACCATGGTTAGGGTCGCTCGGGTCCGGCAACCCTAGCCATGGTCCGACCTAGCCATGAGTCGTACCATTGCTAGGTCAATTTAGTCCTAGGGTGTGGTTGAAAATGTTTAAGGGCTAAATTGCAAAAATAAAAAGTTAGGATAAAAAATTTGAGGACTAAATTGAATAAAATCAAAATTTGGGGCTATGCATGTGCAAGTCACGTGACTATTTAACGGTCAAACTGACGGTCAACTAACGGTCGGACCAAAAGTATACAATTGGCAAACGTATGGTACCAAAAATAGGCAAAATCAAACATGTGGTACCAAAAGCCAAAAGTGGACAAACATGGGGTACCAAATGACCTATAAACCCAAAAAAAAAACTATACTAAAAATACATCATACAAAATTAGTCGAGGTTAAACTCTTGTAAGATATAAAATTGGTGGGACCGTAGGAGAGGTGAAGTCGGAATTTTTTTTTATAACCCAATAAACTGTGGCCACGTGTTTCCGGACACAATCCTACGTGGACATAATCACCCACCCACTCGCTAACTGTGAATCCTAAATGCGGCAGCATCTTGAATATATAAACATTTGCGTGCCAAGGAAGGAGAGAGAAATCCCATCCCCATCTATCCTATCGCTCTATTCAGCCAGAGTGGCACGCGCGGTAATTACGCTCAACTACGCGCCTCTTTTCGCTGCTTCCTTCTCGTTTAATCACCAAAAGGGCTAACCCTAGCCACCCGTGCCCTTTTTTGTCATTAAAATTATTCCTTCATCGCCTCCGATCCTTTCTTCCCCGATTTGAGCTCGATTTCTCCTCCAAATACATCGATCGTCCCAGATCCGTTACCTTCCTCTCTTATCCTATCGATTGATGTTCCTTTTGCACTTATCCGTTGGGTTGATTCGTTTCTAGGGTTTTCGACGCCGATCTCTTTTTTCAACCTTAGATCCGTGAAATTATCGTCGTTTGTCGTCGATTCTTTCCGCGTAAGTGTGCTATTGTTCCTAATTTTTTCGTTCCGATTCGTTTATTAAGGTTAGACTTTTTTAGTTTCTGGGTGTTGTTCTAGATCTATCGATTGGTTGGATTTCTGGGTTCTTTTGGCTGAATCTTGTCGCTGTCCATACTTTTTTTCGGCTAATTTAGTAGATTTGTGTCGAGATTTTCAGATCTTAGGGTTAGGGTTCGTAAGATTTGGGGCTTTTGTAGAATCCTTCAATTAATCATTCCTCCGTCGAACTTGTAAATTCTTGACTCTGTTCTCGTTCGATTGAACGTTGTTGAACACTCCGCTGCATCGATTCTAGAAGATTCATTCGAGGTAAATTTCGTCTAATATTCTGGGTGTTATTTTTTATTTTATGTTGAAATTAATTGTATTTATAATATTTTTGTTGTTAATTAATATTAATATTTTCGTTTGTGGTGTTAATTAAAGAATAAGTTGGGAAATATCCTCTGACACGTTGCGGATGTATTTAATATGGGCCTATATATGCCTTAGTGGATAGCTAGGTCCTAACTTTCCAGACTATTAATTAATTTTTTTTATATTACTTTTATTATATTTAAGAAAAGATATGTTGCATTATTACTAAATTGCCATTCCATGACACAAGTGAGCCATTTCGAACTATATGTTACGTCTTTTTGTACGCGCCATTTCGAAGTGAAAGCTCTGCGTAGTGTGTTGCTTCTCCGTGGAGCAGCTTTTGTTGCGATTGTTCAGTAAAAGATACTGTTATTGGAGTTTCATAGTCTTATCATACTTGTGCTGCAGTTTAAAGATGGTACAGAAGCGACCCTTTGAAGATGAGGAGTCTTATGAAATTTCCTCTAAGTTACAAAAGCAGTTGAAGCACCGTGATTCACAGCCTCTCTTTTCGGAATTCAATTCATCAGAAGATGTTCCGCATGTTGTTGACACTGCAGGTTAGCAACATTTCTACTTTTCATTTCAGCTGGAAAAGCTGTTCTTTGTGTATGCTTGATACAAAGTTACAAGAAATGAACAGTCTTTCATTATATAAGTGAGTTAAGCTAGAGTTTTGAAGATGCTATATAGGCATTGCTGTTAATTCATTTCCAAATTAGGGTAAAATTGGAATGGGTAAAAAGACAGTGTTCTATTAGTTTTGTCTTTAATTCCTGACGATTCTTTGTGATTGACAATCACTAAGGTGATAATGGAAATTGGATAAGGAAATGTGAAGTTGAGGAAAAGTTCGATGCTGATCATTTGGCTGAGCCTCCTATGAGATATGAGGAGGACACTGATTTGAGTGATGAAGATATCCAAATCAATGAGCCATTACATGTTCCATTTTTCCCAGAGTATTTCTTCCCAGAACGTACTGCAAGGACAGTGGCTCGCCATGAGGATGTTTATTCCTTGCTTCTGCATCACCCGCCTCAGAAACCCATTCCTTTGGGACCAGATCATCAAGCTGAAATTCCCCCGTGGAATCCAGAAAATGACCAAATTGATGAAGGCGGCGATGATGGAGAGGTGAGTGGCACTACTATAATGCCAATGCCAGATTTTGAAACGTCAATGTCGGGTAAAGATGGTGTTGGTAGAACCGATTGTTGTTGTGATGATAAGGGTTCTATAAGATGCGTGAGGCGACATATAGTTGAAGCACGAGACAGATTAGAGAGAACCATCGGGCACGATGCATTTGCAGAGCTAGGGTTTATAGAAATGGGTGAGACGGTTGCAGAGCAATGGAGTGAAAAAGAAGAGCAACTCTTTCACCAAGTTGTCTTCTCCAACCCGATCTCTACAGGCAAGAACTTCTGGAACCTGCTGTCCTCTGCATTCCCTTCCCGGACCAAAAGAGAGATTGTGGGCTACTACTTCAATGTGTTCATGCTTCGAAGGCGGGCTGAGCAGAACAGGTTTGACCCCTCTAACATCGATAGTGACAATGATGAGTGGCATGTGAGTGATGAGGAAGACGATGATGATTCCGTTGTTGAATCTCCTCTGCCTCACGTTAAGAGCATTGTGAAAGGTGTTTTCTTTGAGTACGATGAAGATGAACCATTTGAGAAAGAAGACAAAAAGACTGCAACAACAACAGAGTACCAAGATGCTCAAGATGATTCTTGCACATCTTTTGACAACAATGCAACACCTGTGGAAGAACAAGAACCGAACTTGAAGGATGATCGGTGGCATATTGGATTAAACAGCTTGAACAACAGCAGCAGCAGCAGCAGCCATAATTACGTGTTGGAATCATGCGATGCTAAGATGTGGGACGTTGGATACATTGGTGGTGGTTGTCGGAAGAGAGAAACTGATTTCCTACCAACATGCAGTATGATTGAAGAGGTGTTTGGAAGTGAGTCTTGGAACTGCAAATCCGATGGGAAAGGGTCGTAATTTGGGCATTTTGAATCTCTCTCGTTAGGCTTCATCCCTTTGCGTCTAGGCTTTATTGCTGTGGAAGCCATCTCCTGTAAGTTTTCTATTCTAGTCTATCGAAAGTTTAATTGTTAGGAAAATTTTCCAACGCTGGATCAATCACCTTGGTGGGAAATCCCTGCCTTTGCTTGTAACATAGTTGTTTTTAGGAGGTGATGATTTAGGGTTTGTGGGTGTTGAAAGAAGGTGGTAAGCAGGATTAGATTAGGCATAAGTGTATCATAATCTATCTATCTAGCTGTTAATTTAATCCCAATTATGTAATTGATGTAGCTGTCAATCACTATTGACTGAGCATTCTGTAGGCAATTGGCCTTTAAGGAGTATACTTTGCAGTTTGATGATGAATTCGACCCAAACGGTTGTACGAATTATTAGCAATTTGGCAATGAATGTTTTGTTGCGCAAATAATTTTTGTTATTATTATATTCTCTTACAATAAAAATCCAAGCATTTCCAATAATCTATATCTTAATCAAATCGATGATGTATAGTGGATGATGGTGGTGTAGTTTGACCTATCAATATGATAAGTATATATACAATGTCGTATTACGGTTTGGAAACTGGACATGTAATAAATGATCCTAGTCTAATAAGAAGAAAGTCTTATAAATAAAGATGGTTGTATTCAACTTTTTATTAAACCTTATTCAATTAGGTTCAGCGTCTAATATGTTAATCTTAGTATCCAAATAATAATTAATATTATGGTTAACAGGTATTTTGGTCTAATAACATTTTTGAAAACTTTTGGGTTTGGTCATATATTTTTTTTTTGTCTAATTTTTATACCATATGTTTGATAACTTTTAATTTTTATTTCAACGATGTAGCTTATTATATTGACAGAATTTTTTAATGACAGGCAAAGACACAATGACAATATCTATGTAATGTAACCACTTTAGGAATGATTTTCCATTAACAGAATCTAATCAAATCAAATAATAATTAATTGAACTTCATTATAAAGGAAGGACAAGTATGAGAGACAGATTAATACAGACGGATCTTGTATTTGGACTGCCGGCAAAAGTTTAGCCCCCCTATAGACACCCCTCATCTGTCTATCTATCTATCTATCTATCTATCTAAAAAGATTAGATTAGATTGTCTTTTTCTAGTTAAAATCATGTATAAATCCAATTAAAGGTTGTTTAGTTGTTGTTTTAGTGAGTGGGAAAGAAATAAATTTTTTATTTTTCTGGGGCCACTGAATAATAAGAGGCACTTGAATTTTAGCAAGGAAGGAATATCTCCTTCCCACCCAATTTCGACCCGCTCGGACTCAAATCCTTCTCGGTAATACTAATTAACAATTCCACCATAAAAAAAGTTAACTTCGCCGCTCTACTTGCTCTATTCACCTGAAAATTATGAATGAAATTTGCAAATGTCATAAATATCCTAATGAAAATATAACGGAATTCAAATTGTTTTGATATTAGTTCCAAGTATACCAGACATAGATACAGATTTAAAATTGTCTCTTTCAAGTGTTTCAACTTCTCTTTTATCTCTTATTATTATCTTATCTTTTATCTTTTTGTGCAAATGCTGAAAATGCTAGTAGGTGGAGTGAATTTAACTTAATTTGTATTATATTTTAAGGTTGTATTACTTTTTTATGACTTTGATCCACAAATACCCAGACCCCTTTCGTTGGAAGCAATTGAACAACATAATAACGAAAAATATTCGCTATGATTCAACAACAAAATAACAAAAAGTAAACGACGTAATAGTGAAAATTGCAGCAGCAAAAAGTGAAAAAAAAACAAAACAACAATGATACAACATATTTACTGCAGCAAGATAAAACAACAAAATAACACATAACCTGAACGTAATATAATTACCGAACTAAAAATTGCATAAGCAAAAGCGGGAAAAAAAACAACAATGAAACAACACAATTACTGCATCAAAACAACAGCAAAACAACTTTTAGATTTTGCAGCTTGTTTTGATGGAGAAATTGTTAATTAGTAATGTAGAAGTTTGTCTGAACTTTTGGAATTGAAGATATACATACTACATAGAATAAAATAATAAAGCAATGATGATAACAAAGAGAATATGGTGAAGTATGTTCACGCAAGGAGGTAAGGAACAGAGACAATGGCATTTTTGGAAGAAAAATATTTGAAAAAAACACATGTCGTTCAACTCTGTCTAAGTTGACAAAAAAATTGACTGAGGTAGCGATTTGATATGAATTTCAAAGTTGAGGTAGTTAATTTTCAAAATAAAAAGTTGAGGTAGCAATTTGTAAGAGGGCTAAAGTTCATGTAGCAGTTTGGTTATTAACCCATTGCCATTATATATATATATATATAATATTGTCAAATGGTCTTTTTGGTACAATATGTTTGATTAAAATTGATTTTGATGTAACATTTTATTTTTGTAAACTTTTGGTGCAACCGTTAGTTGACCGTTGAATAGCACGTGCCTTGCATCAGTTAATTAAGGTCGTCTAGGCCTGGGGACCCAGTCATGGGTCGGATCTGGGCTAGGTCAATTGGACCTAGGGCCGATTTGAATGTTTAGGGACTAATTTGTAAATTATAATAAAAATTAGGAGACTAAATTGGAATTTTTTTAAAGGACTGGTCACGTGGAAGATACGTGTTACTTAACGGTCAATTAACTGATGCATCAAAATCTAAAAAAATTGTACGAAGACCAATTTTGATGAAATATTATAACAAATTACTCTTTATAACCCTATAATTATATATAGTTAAGTTTTATATATGTTTGCTTAAAATTGAATGCATGGATTTCTCCACCATATTAATATACTAATCATTGGCTGGCAAGTGAAGTGAAGTGGAGAGAGAGAGGCTCTGATTGTTTGTTTATTAATTATCTCTATTGGTGAGGCTGTTGTTGTTGATCAACATCAGTAGCTAGCAAAGGCAAACAGACAGAGAGACTATTATAGAGTATAGAATAAGAATAGGTAGGAGGTTTGAATGAATTGTGAGTTAAACAATCTATTTTCTTCAACTACCCACAAACTACTACTCACTCCCACACATTGATAACTGCATCTTCTTTCTTTAACTCCCCAACTTAATTACTCCATCTCCATCCACTGCTACTACTACTACTACTCTTTTGAGCTTCTTCATTCATTCATTCATTTCTCCTTCAACACACACATATATATATATATATATATATATAGATATAATAATGGAAGAAGATGGTGTCTCCGATGAAGAAACCCTCCTCCTCCATTTCAAGAGAAACAAGTTCATCAAGCTCTCACCTTTCACCACCAACAAATACAGCCTCAGGGACAATCCCAAGAAGACACGGCGAATCGGGGTGATAAACTCCATCCATACCCAATCCTCTCCGACAATCAAACCAACGATCCCTAACCGAAAGAAGAGATCAGACAGGAACAACAACAACAACAGGTACAGATTCGATATTATTCATGATCAACAATCTCTAGAGGAACAAGAAGTAGCTATGTGCTTGATCATGCTCTCCACACACAACAACAACATACTTGATTCCGATTTATCTCATCATAATAACTCCCGAGACCCAGATCGGAACACCACCAAAGTTGCGATTAAAAACACTCATTTTGAGTGCACAACCTGCAACCAGAGGTTCCCTTCCTACCAAGCTTTAGGAGGACACAGAGGTAGCCACAACAACCTCCTTGCATCTCAACCAAAGACAAGGAACAAGAAGATGAGGGTCCACAACAACCACCATGAGTGTCCCATTTGCTTCAAGGTTTTTCGATCTGGGCAAGCTCTGGGCGGCCACAAGAGATCTCACTTGCTTGCCTCCCAAGCCAACAATAATCCATCACAACTACCTTCTGTTGTTGTAAACCCCCCGGTTCCGGAAGTTACTCGGAACTTTCTTGACCTGAATCTTCCAGCTCCAATTGAAGATGAAGGAGAAGAGAGCTGTAGTACTACTACTACTGTTGGGACCTTCAAGCTCCACCAGCCATGGTGGGTTGGACCCAACCTTAAAAGCATGAAACTGTAATTGCAAACTGATCACCATTAACTTAATTAAAATATGATTTTTTCAACTCTTTCATAATTAGTAACTCATCATCCTTCCCTTCCTGGCCGTGCCCGTGGAGCTGAGAAGACAACTGCATATTTTTTTTTTTTTTTTTTTTCTTTTAAATACAGGCAAGTTTGTTTTTTTAGGGTATAATAGAATTCTTTTATTATTGTTTCTTCTATAGTTTGAATGCTTCTTCTCCAGAAACTCTCGAGCTCGTTCAATCATCACAACATTGTTCTCGACTGTATACTTCTTTTTTATATATATACACGCTGATGAGAATAATTTAAAAGTTTTAAACTCTTGGGTACTTCATAATTTATCAAGTTATAGTTTGGTACTTGGTAAATTTTTGTTATGACTTTTTGGTATTCATATTTGTTTGTCATTGCCACGTCTTTTTTTAGATTTGTGGTATTAAATATCAAATATTTTATTTATTGTTAAGTTATTTTTTTTGTTATTGTAATTACAATAACAAAATTCAGTTGCTAGTAATAATAAACAACTGAGAGGTATATTATCATATGAGAAAATAAATATACCCAAAAGACTATTATATATGTATTTAATGAAATAATATATTGAGCTCTCCAAGTAAATTCCATGTTTAAGGAGGAACTGAACTTGGTACTATAATAAGACTTACTTCTTAACATTCTTAACTAACTAACCACGGGGTTATACAAATAGTGAATAAGATTTTTTTTTAATATATACATTTTTTTTGGCTTTTACGCGGTGGAGTTGTGCTTAGGGATGGCAACGGGGCGGGTCGGCCTGGCTGACCCGGCCCCGGCCAAATGGACCTTCCGGGTCGGGTCGGGTCAGCAATCCCGCGGGTCGACCCGCGGGGCCCCGACCCGCCCCGTCATGTGAACAATTTTTTTTTTTTTTTTTTTTTTTTTTTTCACTTTTCAATATTAAATACAATTTTTTATTGTCAAAATATTACATTATATATAAATTCAAAACATAAATCTAACACCAATCAAATATAAACAACACATCAAATTCATTACAAATACAAATTCAAATCCAAACACCAAATTAACAAATCCTAATAATCTAAATATACATCTATTTGTAATTTGGTCCATGTTATTTATATAGGTACTATATTAACTATATTGTTTAGTAAATGTTAGATCATATTAACATAAAAAAATAAAAAATATATATTATATATATATATGCATTTTGGGGCGGGTTTACGGGGCCCCGGGTCTCTAGACCCGGACCCGCCCCGACCCGGACCCGTGACCCGCGGATCGGCGGGTCAAAACCGGGTCGGGGCCCCGAGACCCGTTGCCATCCCTAGTTGTGCTGCTTGAAAAATAGAAGGTGTTCTTTTTTTCTCTCTCACAAAAGCATGAATGGTTCTTGGCTTTGGGTAATGATCTTTTCTTGGTACCAAAGGGAAATGAGTGAGCTGTTGAAAAACTTGGATTGTGGTGTGAAGTGAAGTCTCAAACAATATTATAGAGGAAATAAATATTCTGTGAAAAGAAAAAGTAAACGTACTATATCAACATTCTCTCGGCTATCTCGATCTTAACTAACTGTCTCATAAGTCCGAACTTATGGATAAAGGCATCGACACACTTTTATACTATATCAACATCCTCTCGGCTACCTCGACATTTGACCTCATTCGGGTCGAGTTTGAAGCCCGACCATCTCGGCCTCGACCTCATTCGGGTCTTAAACATAATAGGAGGCCACCTCTTCTTTAAAATGGCGCCACGGAGACTCTAACCTACGCGCTCTGATACCTTGTAGATAATAAGACGTGCACCTTAACCTGTTGTCTCATAAGTCCGAACTTAAGGGTCCTTGACCTCACTTGGGTCGAGTTTTCAGTCCGGCTACCTCGACCAACTCAATTGGGTCTCTAAACAATGTAATGGACTTCAAACTTTATTAATAGGAGGGTAACATGTTTTTTTTATTTAAAAAATCAGCATCACTAGTACTTGAACTCGTGTATTCTGATACCAAGTAAATGGTAAGACTTGCGTCTTAACCAACTGTTCCATAAATCCGAACTTATGAATGAAGACATCAACAACATTTTTATTATACTATATTACACAAATTAACAGATTACCTAGAAAGTTGTCATATTCTTGATCTCAAACCTTAAACTGCTTTTAGATTACATATTTTGCAATTTATCCAACTCGTCTCTGAGCGTACTTCTGACTCCAAATGATCCCATTAAGCACAGGTTATTGTGTTTGACCTTTCAATTTCAACTTCGAAAAAAAATGTTCAGTTCAAAGAAATCTCCATTGAAGGATGCTAAGCATAGCATAGTGGCTCCTGTTCGTTCTGCTGCTTCAGCCTCGAACTTCTTTGACTCTGATGATAAGAAGGATGTGGTAAAGTCCTATTCGAGTCACCAAAGACTAAAAAATGACCTTTTCAATGATCACAAGGAGAAAAAACCAGCATCTATATATACAGTCTCTTCAAGAAGTAATTACAAGAAGGATTTCCGTGAGTCTGGAGGATTGGAGAATCAATCGGTGAAAGAACTGGAGGATTATGCAGTTTATAAGGCTGAAGAGACCACAAAGGCCCTTAATGGCTGCCTGAAGATAGCTGAGGATATGAGAGGTACCGCTGCAAACACCCAGGAAATGTTGCATCACCAACGTGATCAAATTACTCACACCCATAGAACTGTTGCTGATATCGATCACGATCTTAGTCGGGTTAGTATTTTTTTCTTATTAGCAGCAATAGCAAATGAACTATTGAAGCAAGTTTTTAACAATATTTCACATTTTTATTTTTCAACATTTCATATTATATCAGTTTTGTGAATTTAAAGGATTCAAAATTGAAACTTTAATTTCTTTGGATTTATTACTTCTGATCCTCTGTTTTTTTTTTTTTTTTTTTGCTAAATACTTCTGATCCTCTGCTTCACTTCAGTATTATTATCATAGCATATATGCAAGTATATTAGTATTAGTAGTTGGCATTATTATCAGCAGTATTTATTTTATGCAATTTCAGTATCACCAATAAAAAGATCTAATTTAAAAACAAAATTGGTGCTTATGGTATGGTATGGGTAATGCAGGGAGAGAAGCTTCTGGGAAGTCTTGGTGGAATGTTCGAAAAAGATTGGAATCCGAAGAAGACCGGAGCCATAAGGGGCCCTGAGTTGAGAAGAGGTAAATTTCATCTCGTAGTTATTATATATGTCTTGATTCAACTACTTAAAATGTGACTAGTGGTAAATATGTATCTCACATGAATTCTGTGTTGGTGTATAAATGTGTGTGAGAGATGTGGAGAGGGAATGAGAGATTTGTTGCTTTTCTACTCAACTTGATGATTCTCATTCATTTGATCACATATATATAGTATATATGGAAGACCTTAGATGCTTTGTATCTCTAAATGCATGAATCTAGTTTTTAGCAAATGCATGTAACTCTAAATACATGAACCATCTAATGCAATGCACTTAAACAAGTTTACATTTTCCAACATTCTGTTGCTGGGTTATTTTCTTTCCATTCTATATAGATCATGATGGCCAGTGGCGGATCCAGGAATTTGACTAAGCGGGGTCCTTTGGCTGTTCCGACATTTCATATGTAGCTTTTAATGACTAAATATCGGTAACAATCGGGTCGGTTGATTTTTATAAATCTTCTTTATCATATGTGTAAAAAAAATTAAAATAACAAACATTACGATAATTTCCTTTTCTTTTCCGATGCATTATTGAAGGTGTCTTAATTTCATATACCTTTGAATTACTACTAGTCAATATATAATCTTAATAATTATAATATGCAGTTCACTATAAAATCTTACGTTAATATTAAAATGTTTGATTTACGACCGACCGTGGATTTATTGTGAATAAAACAAACACCTAAGTAGAAAATATATTATTGGTATACCAAAGTGTTAAAATCTACTATTGTTATAGCAATGTGTTAATATATTTACCTTTTAAAATATTAAACAGAAAAGTGGATTTCATGTCCAGATAAAATTTAAAGATAGGATTACTTTTATAAATCTATAATTGATGAATCAAGTTTAGCTTTTCTAAAATAACTAGTGGCTGTCCCTGCGCTACGGGCAGGGCGACCCGTTAAACTGTAAATTTTAACATATATATGTATGATATTGAAGATAACAAATGATATTTAATATAAATTTATAAAATATAACGAAAATCAATCAAATAGTACAGTAAGTATATTTTCTTATATCACACTTTTGAAGTGTACATACTCTTTGGTAAAATTACCGGCATTTCATATAATTACATACTTTTTAACAACTTCAATAATCAGACCGGTACATATAAATTTTTTTGCCACCATAAAAAAAATTGTTAGTACAATTCGAATATACCAAACTTCTCAAAGGCTCATAATTTTTTTTATTTTATATATATTTATGTTTTTTATTAATTCATAACTAATCAAAAACTATAATGTACATACATATAATTCTCTAATTGATACACTATCGAAAGTTACTTAAATTAAGTTTTAGGTCTACAGACCAACCCAATTATTTTTAAACCAATAGCCCAAACTGAATTTTAACCCTTAACCCACCCCACGTACTTCATCTCTACCCTTGCCCTACTGTAGAATTTCTTCACGCCGCAACATCAAACTCTCTCTGAACTTATCAATTCTGAGATATAACCATCGATGCCGAACAATCATGCTCCCGATTTCGACCATAGCATCCATCAGAACCCGCGCTTCCACCACCGGTCGACACAATCTCACCGTCGATTCGATAACCGTCGCCGAATCAATCTCGCTACCAACGCAGTCTTTTCCTGGAAGTCCACCTCGAGCCTAGATTCGGACCAACGGTCGACCCATCTTCGCCCGTCAGGCACTCCTCTTTCATACGCCGTGGGAAAATATATTGATTGAGCATCCGACCGTCTGCAGCTCGTTCCGCCCTCATCCAGTCGGCCATCGGAGATAGGGAGTGAGCCAAACCCGGCCAAATCGAATTCAATCAGATCCTCCTCAACCAGATCGAACACCCAACCATGCATAACCACGAACCTTGACATTTTCCAGATCTGTTAATGCCGCAAGATTTGATAAAATTCAAGGTAATTTTGTGAACTCAGTTGGTTTGATTTGGATACAAACTTTCTTCCACTTCCTTCTCCTGTCTCTTCTATGGTTTTAATTTTTATGTTTTTGTCCTCTTGAGGATCCAGTACATCATGTACACTGCATATTTGACCCATGTTTTTGTCCTCTTGGGCCTATATAAAATAAAGAATCAGTCGGCCCAATGCATATTTGACCCATAAAGACAATAACTCGCTGATGTGTCATGCTCTGAAGCCCTCTTAATCGCTGACGTGACGCGCTTAGAAACCTTCACTCTCTCACATGTTCCCTTATTAAATATATAGATAACTTTATGAAACTCTTAAAATCAACCAATAGTTTAGAATAAATGATCATTTAACAAAAAATTAAAAGATGTTTTGAGAAAAAGTGTTGTAAGTTGTAACTAAACGCGGATGTATCAAGACTAAAAGGAAAAAAATGGAAAATGGTCTACGCGGATGTATCAAGACTAAAAGGAAAAAAAATGGAAAATGGTCTTCAATTTACTCTTGGGAATATAAAAATAATGCTGATGATGTGGCTTTTTATGAAAACTAAAAAATGGGAATATAAAAATAATGCTGAGGTCAAAAGGGTAACTGCGATTAACTGAGAATAAAAGGAAAAAAAACTAGTTAAAGTGTATAAATTGTAAGAGAATAGATTTGAGCCAAGGCTTCTGCTATAGAACTAGTCACTCATTACCATCTGAGCTACATTTCCATGGTGTTCCTAGTTGTCTTTAATTATATTTAACCGGGGTCCTGAAGCAAAATTTTCAAAATATATTACTTATATCTCCGCCAGTAAATTGATGGCCCAAGGAAGGGATCTGCAGAACAGAGAGATAAGTTGGGGTTGAGTTCTTCTTCAGGTCCCAAGAACCAACATTCTAATGCAAGCTCAGAGTTTGCACATGGAAATCCTCCTAATTCACTGCACAAAGTCGAGGTGCGGTTCTGATAAAATCGGGGTAAAGATGAAACCCTAGATTTTGGTAAACCCTAATTTGGTAGAGAGAAATGAAAGAGACACATGACTGGCGGGGTTCATCTAATCAGTTCCTTCATCTGCTGATTATCGCCCCTTAAATAGTGAGGAAATCCCGAACGAATCAGGATTAATCCTCAAGTTTGTGAAAGAAGGAAAAGGGTCCTCATACAATATACAATCCAACAGAAATAAACCAGAAAAGTAGAAACAAGCTGGGCTCGGCCCACAAACTAAAAAAACAACTTCCTAACAGACCAAACATACAAGAAGCCCAGACGAAGCAAAGATTACAGAAGCCCAAACTTTAACTTGGGCTGAAAGATAAAACTCCCCCTCGAGCTGAGGCTTCTTGTATACCAAACAACTTCAAGTTACTCCAACTTCCTTTTCTGTCTTTTGATTCTCAAGCTCCCCCTGTTTGCCAAACAGGTTCTTTAATCCCAAATTTTCGCAAAGGTAATAATGCTGCTTGGAATCCAAGGCCTTAGTGAAAAGATCTGCCAACTGATGACCTGTTCTAACATGCACAAGCTCAAGAAGTTTGTTAGTAACATGATGTCTAATAAAATGGCAGTCAATTTCAATATGCTTGGTTCTTTCGTGGAAAACAGGGTTTTTTGCAATTTGGATAGCAGCCTTGCTATCACAGTGTAAAGGCACTGGCTCAAGCTGATCATACCCTAGTTCACCAAGTAACCCTTTCAACCAAATAATCTCAGCTAATGCAGCACCCATACTCCTATACTCTGCTTCTGCAGAGGATCTAGACACAGTATCTTGTGCCTTGACTTTCCAAGACACAAGACAATTGCCTAACTTCATACAATAGCCAGTAAGTGATTTTCTGTCAACAACATTTCCACCCCAATCTGCATCACAATATCCTATCAATTTAGGCATTGACTTGGAATCAAAAAAGATACCCTTACCAGGTTCTTTCTTTATATACCTAACAATCCTTAAAGCAGATAGCCAATGGGAGACCTTAGGTGTTTGCATGAATTGACTCAAATGCCTTACTGAATAAGCAATGTCAGGTCTAGTTGTGACAAGATAAAGTAATTTACCAATAAGACTCCTATAGGAACTAGGATCATCAAGGAGTTTGTCTGAATGGTTCAGACCAAGGTGATCATCATAACCTTTTGTGGTCAATTTAAGATTCTGTTCCATAGGAGTCTTAGAAACCTTACCACCAGCAAGTCCAACTGAGGAGATGATTTCAAGAGCATATTTTCTTTGTGAGAGAACAATCCCTTTTGATGATCTTGCAAGCTCAATGCCTAAGAAATATTTCATCTCTCCAAGATCCTTCATTTTAAATGTGGTTAGTAAAACAGATTTTAATTCATCAATGAGACTAGAACTGTTTCCACAGATAAGAAGGTCATCCACATATACCATAAGAATAACAATATCAGATCCAACCTTTTTTGTAAAAAGAGAATGATCAAAACCAGATTGAATATACCCAGAATTAACTAAAGAGTCAGTTAACTTCACATTCCATTGCCTACTGGCCTGTTTTAGTCCATAGAGGGATTTTTTTAATCGACAAACCAAATTAGCCCCCTCTGGATTAGAAAAACCCTCAGGGACAGACATAAAAACCTCTTCTGCCAAATCACCCTGTAGGAAGGCATTGTAAACATCCATTTGAAAAATAGGCCAGTTGAAAATGGAAGCAAGTGCAATAACAACACGAACTGTACTCATCTTAACCACAGGACTAAAGGTTTCATAATAATCTATTCCATATTTTTGTTTGAAACCTTTAGCCACAAGTCTGGCTTTGTATCGTTCTAAAGTGCCATCAGATTTATACTTAAGCTTGTAAACCCACTTACAACCGATGGAAGTTTTACCTGCTGGCAAGGGAACAATGTCCCATGTTCCGTTGTCTTCCAGAGCTGTTATCTCATGTTGCATTGCTTGGACCCAATTAGGGTCCTGTGATGCTGTCTAAAAATTATCAGGTTCTACAAGCTGCGAGAAAGAACTAAGGAAGCACTGATAATCATTAGACAAATGGTCATAGAAAACATATTTCTCAATGGGATAAGCAGTGGTAGAATTTCCCATGATAAAATCAGTAGACCAAATAGGGGGCCTGACAGTTCTTCCAGACTTTGTGGTCATAATAGGGGCATCTTGGGTATAAGAAATATCATCAGAGTCAATTTGAGACTCATCATCTGAATGAGAACCATCAGAGTTAGGATTGTACTCATCATGTGGAGCACCACCATCAGACCCAACAGAATGGTCATCCTGTGGTGGTTCATGGTGAGCAGAAGGTTGCTCATCAGGGACATAATCATCATCAGGGACAGTAGAGGGAGGGTCAAAGAAAACATTAGGTTGCTCAACATACTTGCCATTCTAAAAGGAAAAATATCTTCATTAAACTTGACATCACGGCTAACAAAAAATCTTTGTGATGTTAAATCATACAGTTTATATCCTTTTTGAGACTCAATCCAAGAAACACAGATGGGATAGCTCTGGATGCAAGTTTGTCAGCCTCCACTAAGTTTTTAGCATAACATAAGCATCCAAAAGTTCTTAAATGTGATATGGTGGGTTTTATCCCAGAAAACACTTCTAATGGGGATTTTCCATTTAAGACTTTTGTTGGCATTAAATTGATTAGGTAACAAGCAGTAAGTACACATTCCCCCCAAAAAATATTAGGAACAGAAGCTTGCAGTTTTAAAGCTCTAGTCACCTCTAGGAGGTGTCTATGTTTTCTTTCAACTCTTCCATTCTGTTGGGGGGTATATGTGCAACTGGTTTGATGCAAAATCCCCTTAGATTTGAATAAGGAATCAATATGCTCATTCACAAATTCTTTGCCATTGTTAGATCTAAAACATTTTACAAGTTTTCCAAATTGAGTTAAAATCATAGTAATATAATTCCTCAAAACCACCACCACATCAGATTTGAATTGCATCAAATAAATCCAGGTAACTCTTGAATGATCATCAACAAGGGTAAGAAAAAAACGTTTATGATCATGAGTGGGACAATGATATGGACCCCATACATCACAGTGAACCAAATCAAAACAGGAATTAGCCCTGGAACTAGAATTTGTAAAAGACTTACGAGACAACTTTGCTTTTGGACAGATGGGACAAACATCTAGTGTCATGGTTTTGTGTAACCCCTTTATTTCAGTAGTATTTAGGTTCTGCAAGGTTTTAGAGGGGACATGTCCTAGACGTTTGTGCCACAATGAGACATTATTAGCAACAAAATCTGAACTAGACTCAGCAGAAAGTATGGAATTGCCCTTGAAAAAATAGAGTCCAGATTCTTGCTTACCACTTCCCAAGACCCTCCCACTTGAGAGGTCCTGCAGAAGAGCAAAATTTGGATAAAAAGTTGCTGTGCAGTTTAATTCAGTGGCTAATTTTGAAACAGACAGCAAGTTGTATTTAAAATCAGGAATGAAAAGAACATTATCCAAATTCTGCTCGGAGTTTAAAACATAAGAACCAATGAGTTCAGCTTTAGAAAAATTCCCATTGGGAAGTTTAATTCTAGTTCCAGTGTCTAATTTTAAATTGTTTAACCAATCTTTTCTCTTTGTCATATGATTAGTTGCACCAGTATCAAGGATCCAAAGGTCATCAATATTTGAGAACATAGAGGATAGAGATGTACCAGCAGAAGTGGTGGGGGCAGCACCTGCTATAGTAGCAGTCCTACCAGCCTGTCCCATAGACTGGAGAAATCTTTCAAACTGTTCAGAAGTGAAGGAAACACCATTCTGAGGCATGTCTGAACTTGAAGTTTCATCCCCTGAAGTCTTGAGATTCTTTAGCTGGCCACTGTCACCATTCACAGAGGAGGTAGCATTGGCCTGTGCTCCCTGTCCCTTAGGCTTCAGGTTCAGAGACTCTCTGTATTTGTAGCAGATGTCCTTGGTGTGCCCTTTCTTCTTACAGTAATCGCAGCCCTTTGCAAAACATCTGTCAGCAGTGTGTCCCCTTTTCTTGCAAAAAGTGCACTCAAGATTGGGGTTACCCTTCTGCTTCTCAGTAGCAAAATTAGCAGGGGTAACAGAGGCAGACCCAGCAATGTCAAGAGAAATTCCCTTCTGACTTTCTTCCTGAAGTAGAAGATTATATGCCTCATTCAAAGTAGGAAGGGTTTTCCAGAGCAACAAATTGGTCCTGACACCACCAAAAGTCTCATTCAGGCCCATCAGAAACTGAAAAAGACGTTGATTGTCCTTGTGGTGAACATGTTTCTGAAAGGCCTCTCCATCAATATGAGGTAAAGCAGCAACAGCATCATACTCAGACCAGAGAAGTCGGAGTTTGGTAAAATATGTGGAAACTGAATCAAGGCCCTGTTGAGTCAGAACAATCTCTCGATGAAGTTGATAAGTCCTTGAACCATTAGGCTTATCAAACCTCTCCTTGAGATCATTCCAGGCAAGAAAGGCGTTTTCCATGTACATGATGCTACTAGCCAAATCCTTCGAAACTGAATTCAAAATCCATCCAAAAACGACAGCATTGCCCCGATCCCATAACTCATAATAGGCAGCCTCAAAAAACTCACGTTTGCACGAACCAGTGACAAACCCTAATTTGTTTCTCCCTAACAAGTAAAGGCGCATGCCACGACTCCACATAGAGTAGTTATCAATACCGCTCAAGATAGTAGATATAACAGAGTTACCATGGTTATCACTGGCGTGCAGATAGAGTGGATGAAAGGAATCGACGTTGCTCATCGCGGCCTGGATTTCTTCAATAGAAGGCTTGATTAGATCCGACATAGTAGAGAGGAGCAAGGAGCGAACGAAATCTTCAAAGAATCAACAGTTGGAAGATGAAGGAACTTCGATCAAAACAGTCGCAGAAGACGAAACGCCGAAGAGCAAGAATCAGCGAATCAATGATGTGCGCAGCGAAACCACCAGAATCGAGGCCGGAGATGCAAGGAAGGAGGAAAGAATCGCAATCTCGAGCCTAGAGCTCTGATACCGTGATAAAATCGGGGTAAAGATGAAACCCTAGATTTTGGTAAACCCTAATTTGGTAGAGAGAAATGAAAGAGACACATGACTGGCGGGGTTCATCTAATCAGTTCCTTCACCTGCTGATTATCGCCCCTTAAATAGTGAGGAAATCCCGAACGAATCAGGATTAATCCTCAAGTTTGTGAAAGAAGGAAAAGGGTCCTCATACAATATACAATCCAACAGAAATAAACCAGAAAAGTAGAAACAAGCTGGGCTCAGCCCACAAACTAAAAAAACAACTTCCTAACAGACCAAACATACAAGAAGCCCAGACGAAGCAAAGATTACAGAAGCCCAAACTTTAACTTGGGCCGAAAGATAAAAGGTTCCTTACCTAAATTCGACATCTTTTATAACTTGTCAACAAAATTTTAACGCATAATATTTTATAGGTTGAAAAGATTAAGCAAGATGATGCATTGTCGGAATTGAGCAATACCTTGGATGATCTAAAGGATATGGCGATTGACATGGGCCATGAGCTTGATGGGTAAGCGTTCAATTACTTTTTCCAATTTCGACAAAAAAAAGAACGAACAACCTAAGAACTCATCTCATCGGTTTTTACTGAAACTAACTTGATGCATTTTCTTCTTTCTGGTAAATTTTGCAGCGGACAGAACGGTCTGGATCTGATCTTGGGTGATACTGATATAATTAATCAACGGGTTAAAGGAGCAGTTGAGCGCGGTCGAGAATTGCTGAGGAAGTAGGAAACATAACTGATTCGGTTTAAATTAATTAATTAATTAATATTGGTGCATTAAGTAAACTACAAATATATTGTTTTAGCTTATATATTTGATGATGATCACTAACTATATAAGAATAAATAAAAATGAGACTGTAATTACAAATGGTTTTCCCAAAGAGAAATAGTTAGATACATGCTGGAGCTTCAAAGTAGGGAAGAACCACAAATGCAATGGATAAAGGAGCTATTAATATAGGAGAGTTTATATCAACAGCTGCTGCTTTCAAACTTGGTATCTTCCCTTCTTCTGCTTCTTCACTGATGATGATTTCCAATGGTCTTCCATTCAAAAGCATTGTTCGGCTCCGAAGAAACCCATCTTTCGGAGTCAAATGGTATTCTTCTCTGAAGAGAGGCTCTTCAGATGCTCTGATGCCTATGAATGACACCTTCTTCTTCAAAACCCTAAATAAACCACTCTCTTTCCCATGCACCTTCTGTTTGATTCTTGAAGGTGGTGGATAGTTGATGCTGTTATACACATCGGCTATGATGCTAGTTTGGTTACTGAAGTTTATCAGCAGTAGGGTTATGCCTTCCTGCATATATATATCACAATCATTTATGAATCACAAGTAGCATTTAACAGGCCAAACTGGCGGAATCCCAAGGTGCCAACCGAAGACTTTAACCTTAACACTCCTAATCCGAAATTGCGGATACAATTATGCATTAAAAATATGGCCAAACTTAATTATCCACCTAAATTTCAAAATGGGACCCATTAAGAATGATTTTTATAAAATAATTTTTGTTTTTTTGTTTTTATAAAAACAATACGCTAAAAAACTCATCTTTACATAATAATGTGAGACCTGAGTTGAACTTTTTCTTTTTCCCTCGAAACTTTAAAAAGTCAGTTTTTGATTGAGAAACCAATACTCACTCTTCCTTTGGAGCAATGTGCATATGCACGTAATGGGGATGCAATCTCAGTGTCTATCGAAAGGACGCCTTTTCCCATAAGTCGATGCCAGAGAAGGGCACTGTCGAGACAAACCATATAAGCATCGGAATATCACATATGCATTAACTTTCTTTAGCTATACGAAACACCACCTTAAAATATGATCACAAAACAAAGTATAGATGTTCGTTCCCTTTACCACTCACCGTACAAGTCTTGTTTGTTCGTGATATCTATATATCATATACAGGGATGAAGCCAGTAAAGCTAAAGTATACTTGCCTGTAGTAATCAGGATTTGGAACAAAGGTGGTCGTGTCGAGAAGGCCGTAGTTCCCACCAATCAACGTCTGCCGGCAATACACTTTTGTGTTGAACCTTGCTGACATCCCTAGCTGATCCAAGTACCTATATATACCATTCATAATTAATCACAATCACTATACTAGATTCTAAACATATATGTACATTATTTTCAAAAGACCGAACAAATAACAATGTAATTATGTGTGTGGAGGTTCTACCAAAAGCTATTAACGAACGTGTTGGACACATCAGGACCACCACTGTTATATGCCCCACCCGATTCCCCAACCCACGGCGAAGCCCACGGACCGTTCTCATGGATGGTATTGTTAAGCTTGTTGAAGAGGTCTAGTGTCCGACTTAGGTAATTCGGATCCACTATCTTATTGACAAGGTTCGGATCCGATCCTTAAAAAAAAGACGTTATTGTTGACTCAGTACTTTGGCATCTAAAGGGACTCCTTATAAGAAAGAACATAAGGACTTGAACCACACGTACCTGGACCAAGATTGTACATATGATGCGAAACGAAATCAACCACATTGGGGCCAGAAACCTGTAGAAACCTAGCAAACCAGTCTCGATCGAAGAATCCTCCAGGTGCGATAAGTGAAGGCATTCGAGGAGCTTTCTCGTATAATTGGTTGATAATTCTTTTGAGGGCAATGACATCTTTTCCATACTGGTCTGCCCCGACACTGGCACCAACTCCCGATCCACACAGCTCGTTACCTTCCGATGCACATACGTCGTATTAGTAATTAAGTAGTGCTAGATATCTTGCTACTTCAGGAAACTAGTTAGTTTCTGGGCCTCTTACTCAAATTTTTAGTATTAGTAAATTTACCTAACTCCCATGAATCTATGGGGTAACCCTTTGAGATAGTGTACTTCATCAACTGGTACGCATTGCTGGAGTCCCAGTTTCCTCCCCAAATGCCCTTCTTGATTTGGTACCTTCCGTAGAGTGCGTTTAATCCGAAAGTTACCCGGACACTGTACCAAATTCACATTAGGAAATATTATGTGTCTTTAAGTTCATTCTGTAGTTTGATTACCGGCTTACCCTGTGTTGTTGAACAAATGGTTCAAATCATCCCACCGTTTCATCCGCAAACACCCCGTCGAGAACCCGAACATGCCATTTTTATCTTTTCCAAATGGATGACAAGGATACCTCAATTTTCCAATATCATACACAACTCGATCTTGAAGAGAACCCCCAATCCGTATCCTCAAGCTCTTGAAAGCTAATAAGGCACCAAGAAACATAACATTCATGTGTTGCTTATATAATATTATTAGTGCTTGCTTCTAATGACAAGAAAATTGAATTTTGGTACAAACCTCGGATTGCATTTGCAAGCAAAGGATTCGATAGGTTCTGAAAATCATTAGAGCATCTTGTCAAAACATAAGGAAGCGAAAATGAAAAGTTTACTTATAATAAATAAGTTGAAGGAAGAATTTACCAAGTTTACAACTGATGTATACCCCCAAGCACAGACTGTATAATCGCACTTATCGTGAGGCCACCAATCAAGAGTTGCACACACAAAATTATCGTCCGTTTCGGCAATTGTTTTGGTGCCGTCAATAATCAGTGTTGCGACTTCTTGAGCCGAAATTAGAGGAAGAGAAGCCAAAATGGTCAACAAGAAGAAGCAAAAGAGCCTCATTGCTTCATCCAGATGGAACTGCAGAAAAGATCAATTAGATTGAACAAATACTGAAGAAAACACCGAGTCGAATTGAAACTGATTTCTTGAGTCAACAAATCTAGCTAGTTTGTGAAGATGGAGTTAATCAGATATGCAACTAAGATACAGAAATTGTGAATAATAAAAGTGGTAGGTATTGGAGTGGATTTATTTGGAGATTAGATGGATGCAACCATAATCAGTTAGGCAATGATGAGGAGAAGGTGTAATGATTGAAAGCAAGCAAATTCTTACTTAGTATTAAAGCAGGGGAGACCAGAATTATAGGTAAAGAAGACTAGAAGATGGCATCAAAACATACATGATAGATAGAGACTTTCCAACTTCCCAGTGAATCAATCACAAGTTATGTGCGAAAATTAGTAGTATCAAAACCCAACCTTTTTCTATTTCAGAAAAACCAGGTGGAAGACAAGAACATAGGATCAACAATATTTAAACAGATCGACGCTGTTAATATATTAAAATATTGGACTATATTAGAAGGTTTAGGCCTATTTATGCGAGTGTCTTGAATATAAAGTGATATATAGAAAGTTGTAGGATCTATGTAGTTTCTAAAGAAAGTTGTAATATTTTCCTATTATATTTAGAATAAAAAAAGTTATATATATACAAGTTATTTTCTTATTGTCGAAATAAGTTATTTTCTTATTGTCGAAATAAGGTAAGTACAAATCAGCACTTTGTTATTTTTTAAAAAACCATCTCAAATTCAAGGCAAGAAATTAGTTAGTTAACAGAGAGCGAGAGAGAGGAGCAGAGGGATTCACCTGTAATTAGTGATCGGAGAATTTCAACAGGATTATAGCTCGGAGCTGGAGCAAGCTAAAGGAAGGAAGTTCATTCTGATGAAGAGAATGCAGTAGGAGGTGGTATTCTTGTAGAAAGAAATTTCCGAGATTTGTGGTACGGCATGCAGTAGCAGACAGACAGTGGTGTGTGTGTAACTGGCTGGATAAACAACAAGTTGGAAAAGGTTGCTTTGGCATCAATCCAAGTACTATTTCTTTGCTTCCAATATTTATTTAGTCGGGGTCTGGATGGAACTGAAGAAACAAACTCACATCATCTTTTCTAAGGTCGAGAATTGATAAAGAAAAATTAACACTAACAAACAAAGAAAGAAAGGGATATTACATTTACGGCCACGTTTCGTGTAATCAATAAACAAGAATCACTTCAAAGAGCACGTGTCACTAGATAGAGATGTGTCTTGGATTGCCAAGTTAGTTGGCCCAACCCAACGTGTTACAATTATGGCAAGTCTAGTTCGTTCCCACTCCTATTGGAATTGGATCAACATTTTTTTTTTTTTTGACAAAAAGGAATTCATTCAAACAAACCATGTCAAATTCAGTACAAACTCGATCATTATTAAGCAACAATAAAAGAGAGGGCGGAGGTTGGAAAACCCAATTATCAATACACGACCTCTTTCTGGATTGTATAGCGATCCAGTTTGCACATTCATTTGCTTTCCTGTGGATAGCTCTCCACTTGACGTTACTTAGACGAGTCGCTAGGTGTTTGATGTTGGAGATTAAAGGTTGAATCCTCCAATTCGCCCGGCTTGAATCCTCAGTGATGGATATGGCCACTTCTCTGGAATCTGTCTCGATCTCCACCCGCGTCCATCGTTCTTGAATCGCAAGTTTCGTAGCTTCATGAACCGCAGTCGCTTCTAAGATTAAACTTCCCAGCTCATTGATACGTCGGTTTAACCCACCTAGGACAGCTCCGTTATGATCCCGTGCAACGACCCCAATGGCTCCTGTTCTAGATCTTTCGTCCCATGAAGCATCACAGTTCAGCTTGACCACACCTATGTCAGGTGGTTTCCATCGGGCATCTTCTGGTTCATCACGTGCTCCCTGAGGAATTGATCTCATTTTCGTGGTAGCAACCCAAAACTCCTGGTGCTCCTTTAAACAACGGTTTGATACGCTTAGCAGGTCTGGTTGGGTGTGACTGAATAGGGCTCGGCATCGTTCTTTCCAAATATGCCAACAAGTAGACCCAATAAGGGACCATCAGACCTCTTTCTCCTTCCTCGTGAGGCCATTCATTCTCCTTAGTTCAGAGAACCATGATTCCATATTCTGAGGGTCTTGTTGATTAGGTTTTACATTTAAGCAAGCAAGCCATACCATATTTGTCCATGAGCATTGGCATAACATGTGGTCGATCGTTTCTACCGAGTTGCAAAAAGGACACAGCTCTGAGATATTCACACCCCTTCTTTGCAGTTCCGATCTAACAGGGATAGCACCCGAATTTATTTTCCAAAAGAAAGAATGCACCTTTGGAATCGCTTTCATTGCCCACATTTCCTTCCAAGACGCATGAGTTACTAGTCGTTGTCCATTGGTATTCACTTCGGGTGGTATAATGTCTCTGTATATGCATTTCACCTCAGCTCTCCCCGTTTTAGACGATGCCCAAATAACAGAGTCATCTACCGGGTGCGCCGGTAAGGGTATCGCCATTATTGTTCGTGCTTCCCTTCGATGAATAAATTGCTGCACGTTCTGCATGTTCCATGCAGGACCATCATTCGAGATTAGTTCCGAGACCCTAAGCGTTTGGACTTTCGCATCAGTTGGGAGGGTTTCCAGTCGGTCACTTGGTAAAGTCGGTATCCATCGATCTCTAAACACCTCAATGTTTCTTCCATCCCCCACTATCCAAAGGCCCTTTTCCTTTAGTATGTCCCTTCCCGCGAGGAGACTAGTCCATGCCCAAGACGCCCTACCCCCTTTTGTCGCATCTCGAAGGTTCTTTCTTGGGAATAGACACCTTTGAGAATTCTTGCCCAATAAGCTTGAGGATTTTGTTCTAAACGCCATGCCATTTTCGTTAAGAGGGCTAAGTTAAAGGTATGTAGGTCCTTAAAACCTAACCCCCCTAATCCTTTTGCACGCATCATCACTTCCCATCGTCGCCAATGGATTTTCCTCTCACCCTCTTTTTGTCCCCACCAAAATCGAGCTACCAATGCATTTATCTCCGAGCACCAAATCTTAGGAAGTAAAAAGAGACTCATGGTATATGTAGGGATGGCCATAACCACCGCTTTGATAAGAACTTCTCTTCCGGCGATGCTTAAGAAACTCGATTTCCATCCATTCACCTTGTTTGTAATACGCTCCTTAAGGAAATCTATGGCTTCCCTTTTTGATCTTCCCCAAATGGTTGGCAAGCCAAGATATTTGCCCGGATTTGCTTCTGCCTTGATGCCAAGAATAGTTTCAATTTCTCTCTTTGTATTGGACCCCACATTTTTCCCAAAAAACAAAGTCGATTTGCTCATATTGATAGCTTGTCCCGAGGTACTGCTGTATTCATCTAGTACTTTGGTCAGTTTGGATATGTTGTCACAGTTGGCTCTCATAAAGAATAAAGAATCATCGGCGAAGAAGAGGTGATGGATAATCGGGCAACCCCTCTTAATTTGGATTCCTTCTAGGGACTGCGTTTCCACCTCCATTGAGATTCTCCTAGATAGAACGTCCGCCACCAATATGAACAAATAAGGAGACAATGGATCGCCTTGACGGATGCCCCTTGTTGGTTTAATTGTTGCTGACCTCTTTCCATTTACCAATATTTGGTAAGAAACAGATGACACGCAGCTTGTTATCCATTGAATCCACCTCGGGTGGAAGCCCATCTTTTGAAGAACGACCTTTAAGAAGTCCCACTCCACTCGATCATATGCTTTATGCATGTCAATCTTGAGGGCACACTCTTCTATTTGCGTATGTGTTCGGGTCCTTAGATAATGAAAGACTTCGTGAGCGACCAAGATATTATCCTGGATTAGTCTCCCTGCCACAAACGCAAAGGGTGATCAAATCCGATAAATATGGTTTAAGCCTATTAGTCAAGATCTTCGAAATAATTTTGTAACTGAAATTACATAGACTAATAGGCCTAAACTGACTTGGATTACAAGGGTTCAGAACTTTTGGAATGAGAGCTATATCTATATAGTTTAGAGAGGGTGGGATTATACCTGTCGCGAAGAAGGACTCGACCAAAGTGAGAACATCTTTACCCACAACACCCCAATACTTTTAAAAAAAGAGACCCGGGAATCCATCCGGCCTCGGTGCTTTGTGGCCACCCAACTGAAACACAGCTTGTTTGACTTCTCCCGGAGTTATTGGTTTGATCATTTCTTCATTAGCTTCTTGGGATACCATTGCCGGAACACATTCAAGTATGGATCCCCAGTTTCTTCCTTCGTCGCTAGTGAACATCATGCTGAAATGTCTATGAAATTCATCCCCAATCTCCTCCTCGTTCTCCAACCAGTGACCATCTAAAACTTGAACTTTGAGGATTTTGTTTCTTCTTCTCCGATCAATGGTAGTGAGGTGAAAAAACTTTGAGTTTTTGTCACCATGAGATAACCATTGACCTGAGATCGCTGCTTCCAATAGATTTCTTCTCTCTTCCACAATCTCTCCAGTTTTTGCTTTAGAGCATCCTCTTCACTTCTATTCAGCCCGTTGGAAGCAGCACCTTGTATTTTCTTTAGCTCTAAATACACTTTCTGGATCTCTCTTTTATTGTGGCCAAACTTCTTCATACTCCACACCGTTAAACGTCTATTGCATTTCTTCAGCTTTTTTTCGAGCAATGGCACCAGTGTCGTAGAAGACGAACTCGATGGAGTTTCAACATTCTCCTCCTCCCATGCTTTCTTCACCACCTTGTCACATTCCTCATGTTCTAACCACATCTCCTCAAATTTAAAGGTCTTTAGGCCTCTAAAATCATTCATCACCGGGTGGAGAATAAGTGGGGTGTGATCCGATCCAAGGAAAGGTTCATGCACTACTTGTGTTCTTGGGAATAGGTCTAGCCACGCCAAATTCGCTAAACCACGATCTAATCTTTCTCTAATAAGAATACCAGAGAATCGGTTATTCGACCAAGTATATGGTTGCCCCTTGAAGTTAAGATCGATAAATCCCACATCGTCGATCATTCCATTGAAACTATCCATCTTCGCTTGGTTTTTTGGCTTCCCCCCATCATTTTCATGCAGGAAGCGTATGTCGTTAAAATCGCCCATGCATACCCAAGGGTCCTTTCGACGTCGTGCAATTCTCCTTAGAATGTCCCAGTTCTTTTTCCTTTCATCAAAGTCAATGTGGCCATATACCCCGGGATCACCATCTTGAGTATCACTTTTTAACCTGAATTACAAAAGGCCGACCAAACACCTATTCAAAACCTTGAGGGTAAAAATATATTTTGATACTAGAATAGTGTTCTAGAAAAAAGAAATATAATGTTTTTTGCGCCAAAAATTTATAAAGTTTAAGAATTTTTAAATTTTGTTCTCTAAACCCAAACTTGAAGAATATATTAATAAGTGTACAAATTTTTTTTTGTACCTTATACTAATGAATATATTTTTTTCTTTAAAAATGAACGTGTTACTAGTGGCGACCATGTACCCATCTATATTCAGAGTTTTTTATGGTTTAAGTTTTTTTTCTATCAAACTTACTAAATAACTACCGATCTACCGCATGCACTGGTTTTTGGTTTTGTGAACGTTACCCCACTAGCAACCTAGTATAATCAACACGCGGATCAGTTAAACTCTGGTCTACTCGTTTTCTCGTATGTCTGACAAGATATGTAAATTAGACGAGACTTAATATTTAATCAGATCTTCGCAAAGTAACTCTCCGAGAGGTTTAAAACCTGAGATTTCATAATCAAATTACATAGAAATAATTGCTCTTACCAACAACTATTATTAATGGTATAGTTTGGTTTTAACTTTTAAGACACGGCTATTTTTCATTTGTATCTTTATGACTTTAACTTTTAAGACCATTGCTTATGATATTGGCAACCAATTATTATAACTTGTTTGTTTGTTTTGGACAAGAAAGGTACAATTTTTTATTCTATAAATATAATGTAATCTGGGTAATAAATATCAGGAACATGTACGTAAGGCACTAAAATGAATTAGGGTAACTTACATCTTTCATACTCTAAGAGCACCATGCTTTTAGTACTTTTTTTGTATTTTTTTATTACTCTAAAGGTGAACCCTAGAGGTATATTGATATTATTAATAGTATGATGCAAATATTAGGCGTGGTTAAAAAATTTCATATTTTTTCATACTTTCAAAGTTTTACATATGTTACAATTAAGTCCATCCTAGTAATAAAAAAACCAAAAACATGGTGCTCTTGGAGCATGGTGCACATTTTCAAAATTTCCCTTGGAATTTTTTTGTAAATAAATTTTGCCTCCTTTATGTTTGGAAATCTATAATGTTGGCCTTTTAATATAGGGTTAACATGTCTTTTGGTCTAACATATTTGAGAATTTTTGGGTTTTGGTCCAACCTTTTTTTTTTTCTTAGTTTTAGTACCATATGGTTGAAATTTTTTTGCTTTTGGTCCATCCGTTAGTTGACCGTCAATTTGACAGTTAAATAATCACGTGACTGCACATGCCTAGTCTCAAATTTTTATTTTGTTTAGTTTAGTTCTCAATTGTTATCTTAACTTTTTATTTTTGCAATTGACCCAAAGGGACCGTTGGGCTATATTGACCTAACCATGGTCAGACCATGGCTAGGGTCGCCAGACCTGGGCGACCATACCCATGGTCCTACCTAGCCATGGTCCGACCCATGGAAAGGTCAGACCATGACTAGGGTCACCGGACCTGGGCGGCCATACCCATAGTCCTACCTAGCCATGGGTCGGACCATGGTTATGTCAATTTAGCCTTAGGGTGCGGTTGATAATGTTTAAGAGCTAAATTGCAAAAATAATAAGTTAGGACAATAAATGACTATATATAATGTTTAATCTTTAAGAAGTTAGTTGTTGTCAAAGTATATATTCTTTTAAATCTTATAAACTAATGTATAATATACTCGATTAATATAATAAAAATAATAATGTCACATTACAATGCACATTACAATACATACCAAACACGGTAATCTAACATTACATTCCACATTATAACACAACCAAACACTGTAATCTAATATTACATTACGTAGCTCACATTACTTGTAATTTTAAATTATCTCACATTACGTCCATCTAAACTCCCCTTTAAGGACCTCCAGTTCAAGTCTTGCTTTAATTGTAAGATATCGAAAAGTTATTAGGGTTGATTGCAATTTTAAAAAGGCCAGGCTCAAATCAGCTTGTCTAAATGGTAGTGAGTTGGTCTAGATGAAGACCCAAGCCCAAGACCATGGGTTTAATCGAGTCAATTTAAAGCCAATATTAAATTGGGACTCCATTAACCCAACCGATTAGGGTTTGGTTCAAAGTTAAATTCCTATTGATTATGGCTCAAATTAGTTCTAATTAAGGGTGCTCAAGTTTGGTCACTATTGAGATCAGTTCATCAAACTACTAAATTGGAATGGGGGTTCAATCACTGAATTGGGTCTTATCACGAAGTAAGGGTGGTCCTCTTCTTGGGTCACAATTAGGTCGGGTCTTTCTACTCGGATCTACAAGCATAATGCGTGTGGAAGCTAATCGGTTGTAGCTGCAAAAATTAAAAAACGGAAGGTCAGGGGTTCAATCCCCGCTAGTGACCATGGGAATGGAAAATTGTTCATGGCCAGCACTTTACCCCTTACGGGCTGACCCGGTGCGAGTGGAGATTAGTCTACATGTGGCCCAAGCATGCTACGGGTGCTACCTTCCTGATGAGGCCCCCCTAAGACTACCTCGCGGGAAAAAAAAAAAAAAACGGAAGGACTAGTTTATATGATCAATGTGTTTGCATTAAAATAAAGCGGTTCGGTTTAGCAATTGTTCCATCACTGTTTCACTAGTTTTTTTTTTGTTATTATTATTATTATTATTATTATTATTTTAATTCTAATTGTATTGAGAAGAGGAAGATAATGTCTAATAGTGTCTATGCATCTTCAATCTCTCTCTCCCCCGTAGAATCATATAACAATGGTGTGGTGGTTCAGCGCCTCATCTCTTAAGCAGAGGTCAGGGGTTCAATCCCCTCTAGTGACCATGGAAATGAATTTTTTTTCATGGCCAGCACTTTACCCCTTACGGACTGACCCGGTGCGAGTGGGGATTAGTCTAGGTGTGGAGCAAGCATACTACGGGTGCTGCCCCCTAGGACCCACCCGGAAAAAAAAAAAATCTTCATCCTGTTATCTCTCTGAATTTATTACACTGTACAGAGAGGAGGATACTGGTGGAGTAATTAATCAAGACTCCAAACATCCTGACAACTATCTGAAACTGTATCAGGTACATGTTTCTCGACTTCTACTGTTTTCTTATACGAGAATATAAGATATATTAGAGATAAAGGGTTTGGTTGGTCAGTGAAGCAGGTCTCTAGATATGCATTTGCAAGGCTCAAATTCACATGGTCTAATAATCGTTTCAACGGACATGGAATTTTGGTTAGGGAGCGTCTTGATAGAGGTTTAGCAAATCTAGCTTGGCTAAACACCTTCCCAAGTGCCCAGGTTTTACATGAACCAGCCGTGGGTTTAGATCATAGCCCCATAATAGTCGCCCAAGCTCACAATGATACTCATGGACCAAAACCGTCCCGTTTCGAGGAAATGTGGACCGAATATGATGAGTGCGATCGCTTGGTACACACGACGTGGAGTATGTTGTGTAGGCTTGGTGTTTACACCAAGCCAATAAAAACATGACAAGTGTTACACTCTTTTAATGATTTTTTCTAAAACCCTAAGAATGAACCCTAAAATGGTGGAGTGTAAAGACATTTGTCATGTTTTAATTAGTTTGGTGTAAACACCAAGCCTACACAAGAATTTTCCCGATGGATTCATCTTCTTCTTAGCTTTAACAAATAACAAATGCAGATCAACCTACCAGGACCGGCCTTCCACAAATCTCGTGACTTCCGCCTGCACTGTTCATACGTACGCCCCAGTCGCTCTTCCGATCAGCCCCGGCGTTCCACCTCCGACATCACACCCAACCACCAAGCCATCTCCGCCACGGGAGTTGCAACTTGTTGCGACTCCGACCAATTACAGCGACGCCGTTGGCTCCTAGCCATCGACCGGAAGCTCCACCCGAAACAATCACATCCTCCTCCTTATCCGTCCGTATCTCGAGCTTCATCTCTTTTGCCCGAGCTTGATTTCGCCGCTTCGACTGGGACCCTTATCAGTGTTAAGATAAACATTGACTTACCATCATGGGCCGAGAAGAACTCACTACCATGGGCTAAGACGAAGTTATCATCATGGGCCAAGACTTGAAGATTTGGGCTAAGATAGTTGGCCCAAGTTGAAGAAATATCTAGAGTATAATATTTAGTGTATGTGTCTAGATAATTCTAGGAATTAAATAATTGTAGGAAGTTCTAGAGAGTTTCTAGGTAGTTCCAAGTCTAGAGATTTCTTTAGTCTAGAGATTTCTTAGACTCCTATAAATAGGAGTGAAGTCATTTGTAGTGAGCAAGTAAGTACCACCACAACTAGAACCACCAACATAAGTTGTAAGAGTCTCCAATATATCATATTTAGAGTAAGAAAGTTATATATATATGAGTTCTTCTATTGTTGTTGAAGTACGGTCTTGGGCAAGTGCAAATCGGCACTTCGTTATATTTTTACATGGTATCAGAGCCACTTTTGCGGTTACGCGGAGAGATTCAAGATCGGGATTGAAGAACTCGGGAACTCTAAATATGGATGCTTCCGCTCGCGTGATTGGACAAGGAATGGAGATATTAAACTCGTCCAATTACCGGATTTGGAAGTCCTGCATGGAGTCGTATCTCGTGAGCGAAGACTTGTGGGATGTCGTTGGAGGCAATGATGCAACCGCCCCGGAGGATACCACTAGAAACGCTGAAGAGGTCAAGCGCTGGAAGCGGAGGAATGCCAATGCGGAGTTTGCCTTGAAGAGATCGATATCGTTAGCGGTGTTTGAGAATATCTCACGATGCACCTCTGCCAGTTCGATCTGGAAGACGCTAGACCAGCTATACAACAAGAAGAACGAGGCGCGGTTACAGATGTTGGAGACGGATCTGGCGAATGCGAAACATGGTGAGTCATCGATTTCACAATTCTTTCTAAAGGTGAAGAATTTGTGTTCAGAAATTAATATACTCAACCCGGAGGAGCCAATTTCGGAGGCGCGGATAAAACGATGTATTATTCGAGGATTACGTCCTGAGTATACACCGTTTGTTACGTCGATTCAAGGGTGGGTTCAACAACCATCTTTGGAGGAGTTTGAGAACCTTCTAGCTTCACAGGAGTCGTTGGCTAAGCAAATGGCTGGGATAAAGCTGGAGGAAGATCAGTGCGCACTCGTGGCTCGGGTAAAGAAGAATGACGCCAGGAAAAATGTTGGTGGGAATGTAGAGTCGTGTCGCAGGAAAGACTTCAAGTGTTACCGGTGTGGGAAGCCTGGACATCTGAAGAGAAATTGTCGGACCAGACTGAATGAGAGTAACATGGTGGAATCTAAGACTTCAACCGAAGATGAAGAATGGGCAAAGTGTTTTCTAGCCAAGACCACTCACACATGTGCGTTCACAGCTCGAAACTCGGGGAAGGAGTGGATTGTCGATTCCGATTGTAGTCATCATCTTACTGGAGATGTGAATCAATTTTCGAATATTCGCCGTCATAAAGGAGAAGAAGTCATAGTCACGGCGGATGACACAGTCACCGTGTTGAGAAAGAAGGCACTGTTGTGATCAACAGTAGCGGTGAGACATCGATCAAACTCGACAGCGTTTATCATGTTCCAGGGATGAAGAGAAATCTCATTTCAGTGGCGAATGCAGTTGATTCAGTTATGTACGTTTTATTTGGTCCTAAAGATGTGAAATTTCTCAAGAATGTAGAGATGATCAAGGCAGATGTAATTCACACTGGTGATCGAGTAGACGACATGTTCGTGATACCGGCTTCAAGTAAGAAAACTTTTTCAAAGAAGGTTCATGGAAAAAGGGGGAGTTCGAATCCTCGCGAAGACGTCCATGGAGGAGCCGATGATAAGCAAGTAGTGAAGCAAGGATCGCGGAAATCGATCATCAAGCCAGTTTGTGATCAGGATAAAAACCGCATCTGCGCTTATTCTTGCTTCCTTGCAAGTCCGGTAGTTCGCAATAAGTCTCTTTCTAAAGATGAAGAGAATGAGGAGGCGGACTTGGAGATGTCAACGGAAGTCAAAGTGATGTCGCCGTCACTGGGAGTGGAGCGTCGACACGGTATTTCATCGTTGACTAATAAATTGGTCTTCGACGAAGGAGGTATAAACAAGGCATTAAGGGAAGTGAGAAAAATAGTTTTAAAGCCACAAGTTGACAGATGCAGAAAAGTACGACTGAAGAATCAAGAGCGACATAGATCTAAAGGCAACATTGACATGAAGAAACATGAAGGAAAGTCAATATTGAGGGGGAGTGTTAAGATCAACATTGACTTACCATCATGGGCCGAGAAGAACTCACTACCATGGCCAAGACTTGAAAATTTGGGCTAAGATAGTTGGCCCAAGTTGAAGAAATATCTAGAGTATAATATTTAGTGTATGTGTCTAGATAATTCTAGGAATTAAATAATTGTAAGAAGTTCTAGAGAGTTTCTAGGTAGTTCCAAGTCTAGAGATTTCTTTAGTCTAGAGATTTCTTAGACTCCTATAAATAGGAGTGGAGTCATTTGTAGTGAGCAAGTAAGTACCACCACAACTAGAACCACCAACATAAGTTGTAAGAGTTTCCAATATATCATATTTAGAGTAAGAGAGTTATATATATACGAGTTCTTCTATTGTTGTTGAAGTACGGTCTTGGGCAAGTGCAAATCGGCACTTCGTTATTTTTACAATCAGGCCCACCGCCTCCTTATCCGAACTCACTTCGCTCTAGTCACTCCCGACCTCGTCGCCGGTTGCCCACCGGAGTTCCACCCGCCCAGCTCCACAACATCAAAAATCCCTTGCTCTCTCGTTCTCGCTCTGTCGTCGAAGCCAACCTTACCATCGTCTATAACGGCCAGACGCCTCTGCTACTCAGATTCCGGCCGCTATTCGGTTCTAGAATGACCAGAGCTCCATCCATCGCCTGACCCATCCCCGCTCAAGTTCATCTTCGTCCCACCAAGACGTATACAATGGAATTTGTTGAGTTATGGGGATTTCCGATGAATTAATGGCATACAGCATCCTAGGTAATTCATTATCTATTATTATTATTTTATTATTATATATAATATATTTGATATGTATAGTTTGTTATATATATATATATATATTTGATATGTATAGTTTGTTATATATATATATATATATTTTATTATTATATATAATATATTTGATACGTAAAGTTTAATATAGTATGTCTGATAATTTTAATATTTTCTAAATTTCTTTAATGTTATATCTAATTATGTACATATTAGAGTAGTGGTAATTTGGAAATTGAGTACTGAAAGTACGTAATTAATTCCACACGTGTTAATTCGTAATAGAACCTCCGAATCCGATTTTCTGTTCGTAGACTGATTTTAGACCTAGGCGTTGAATTCGTTATTCCTTAGGTAAGTAGGATTCTAGTTAGCTTTAATTAACTAGTGGCACTGGCGACTCTTTTTTAAAATCCACGTTTTTCAAAACGTATTCGCCATAGGTCAGATTTTAGGTCTGACATTCATAATAATTCCAGTGGGAGGAGTCAGTCCAACCACGCAGATCACAGTTGTTGCAGGTGCGAATCAAATGGAACATGATCATCATGTTGCTGAACCGTTGGATGAGAATCCTATAATTCATCAACTACCTACTGGTAACAGTGGGAGTGGGACAACCAACTTGGTTACTGGTCCAAGTGACCGTGGAATTCTTCTCGGAGGTAGAACCACGAGACCAAGATGTCCAAGAAAAGTTGTAGGTGTAGGTTCAAGTAATACTCTGATCACCAGTGGGATGTTGTTCCTAGTGGGAGCATTGATCCTAGTGGGAGTGTAATTCTAGATGGGAATAACGAGCCTAGACGTAGTCAACGACAAAGAACTTCTCCCAAGAAGTATCCCATCGAGAAGGGTGAATTATTCACTCGAACTTCGGTTGATGAACATGCAATGGTTAAATAAGCCTTAGATTGTCCTCAATCAAATGAATGGAGGAAGACATCGCCTCTATGGAAGCCAATTCAGTGTGGTCGTTAGTCTATTTGCCTTCTAACCGCATAGCAATTGGGGTGAAGTTGGTTCTGAAATTGAAACTCACTATTGATGGAAATTTTGAGCGATACAAAGCTCGATTGGTTGCGTTAGGATATACCTAACTCCACGGAGTGGACTTTGATGAGACATACTCACCGACTGTGCGTTACACCACGGTCCGGGCTATCTTAGCCCTGGTTGCTAGCCTCGATCTCGAGATGCACCAAATGGATGTTAAGACCGCCTTACTTCATGGGAACTTGGAGGAAGAGATCGACATGGAGCAACCAGAGGGTTTCGTATTCCCTAGAAACGAACGTAAAGTTTGTAAGCTCCAAATATCGATCTATGGTCTTAAACAATCATCTCGGCAATGGTACCGCAGAATCCACGAGGAAATCGTTGGCAACGGATTCGTGAATCTTCACGGGGATCCCTTCGTGTACACTAAGACCTCTGAGTCGAAGTATGTTATCTTGACGTTATACGTCGATGACATACTCATTTCCGCGAACGATGTGAGTTATTTTAATGAATCAAAGTCCTGGCTAGCATCTGTATTTGAGATGAAATACATGGGAGAAGCCACGTACATCCTGGACATTAAGATTGCTAGGGATCAGGCTGCTTGTAAACTATGTCTTTCTCAAAAAGCCTGTATCAACAAATTGTTGAGAATGATCAATCTCTACGATGCTAAAACTGTGGATACGCTGGTTGTGTTTGGGAGTGCGCTATCGAAGCGTGATGTCCCAAAAGACCAGGCTGAGTATCAACAGGTGGAAAGTGCAGAGTACCTCAGTGTGGTGTACGACATGCAATGCACTCGTCCAGATATCTGTTACGTTTTGGGCTTAATAGCACGTTTCCAATCTGACCCTGGATATCAGCATTTACGAGCCGTGAAACGAATTATTCGATATCTGAAAGGTACGACTGATTACGGACTGTGCTATGAGGGTAGTAAGCTAGAGTTGACTAGGTATAGTGACGCCGACCATGGTGGCGATCCGGATGATCGTAAGTCCACCTCCGGAGGAGTGTTTCTACTAGCTAATGCCGCCATTTCATGGATGAGCAAGAAGCAATCCTGTGTAGTGGTGTCAACGATGGAATCTGAATTCGTAGCTCTCTCTAAGAATGCACATGAATTTTTCTGGCTAAAGAGACTCTTGAATACCCTTCTTGACATCGAGGTAGGGAGTAAGCCTTTGCGCCTTTACCCTGACAGTCAAGCAACGATAGGGGCAATTAAGAATCTAAAGTTCTATAGTAGGATGAAACACATTGATGTTAAATACAACTATGCGAAGAGTGTGGTAGAAGACAAGCTAATCACAATTGAATACTTGTCCTCTGAGAGTATGGTAGCAGACCCATTGACAAAACTTTTACGCATGTATGTTTTCGAAAAGGACGTTAAAATGCTTGGACTGCGTAGGGTTTAAGAAGCTTGTAATGTGTCAGTAAAATTTTTTAAGTTTGAAGTAATACTTGAATGAATGAATTTAAATTTGAGTTTATGATCTTACGATGTCATAATGGCTAAATTAAATCTGATGCACGGTCTATAAACTAGTCGTAAGAGTGTAAAACCTCCAACAAAATATGTCGAATGTGGACCTTGCCTCTTCACACGGGCATGGTCGTCTTGATGCAAGGGAAACCTCAGCCATGTCAAGTCTGGCTAAGAACTATGGTTTTTCGAAAGACAAACCTGGTTAAGAAAAATGAACATTTGGTTTCGGGTTTACACGACATGATTATTGTTTTGCGGACTGCAGTGATGAGCTCTGTTCGTCAATCACCACATTTTGGGCTAGATGAGAATTTACGATAGCATATGACATTTCCAATTCCTGAACATATGTAAGCTCAGGTTATGCTATGGACACGCACTTCATACTGCGCGTGCCACGTTCGACCACGGGGTCAGGCTCGGTTGTGCTAGGTGGAATCTTCCAAGATTCTGATAGGCACAAACTTCGTCACCTTGAGCGTGTGACTGATCCCGGGTGCTTACTGAAGGAGCACCCGAAGTATCATTTCCACTCAGAACTCATATCCAAAGTTGGGCTCAATGTTCGCCTCCAGGCGTACGAACGCAGTGCCCGAACAAAGAGGCCAGTGACCACGTACTGGAAACCGGTTGAGTTTGACTAAGGTTATGAGGAATAGGGATGGTCACGTACACCCGTAATTCTCCGACTCTTGCTCCTTCACAAGAGTTGCTACAGGACGTGTTTGGTAGATCGTGAACTCCCCATCACGTTCCTAGGACTACGGAAAGCAATATAGGTATGTGCGTTCTTTCTGCTGCGTAATTCATTACATAACATGTACATTGAGGTTTTTTTTCCCGTAGTAATCGTTCCCTAATTCTAATAGACTTGAGAAATTAAGTATGCTACCCAATTAAATTTAATCAAATTACATTTAAAATACTAATTAAATTTAATCAACTACATTTAAACTACCTGATTAAATATATAACAGAATATAATAAGTTATAAAATAAAAAATAGAAAAAAAACAACCGAAGAAGATACCTTCCTTCACTAGTGCAGCAACAACAATTTGTCCGGTGATAAAGAGCGGGGAGCAGCAGCGGAGCGACCTTGGGCGGAGGAAGGACGACGGTACGACAAGCAGCAAATGGCGGCGGCACAGGGAAGTTCCTGCGAGTCCTAGCTGCAGTAGACGGGCGGGTCGGTGTCGTTGGGCTGAAGATGATCAACGACCAGGCGAGCTCCTCGTCGGCACGACGAGCGGGACCTGGTGGCGACTTCGACATATGTCGTGGTGAGGCGGACAGGGACGGGCGGCTACTGACTGGAGGGGATGACCGGCGTAGGTGGGAGAAGGAAGAGAGAGAAAAGGAGAGAGATGAGTTTCAATTTTTTTGCACGCAAATCGAGGATAGCTTTTTATTATAATTTTATGTTTGTCTTTTTTATGGAATTAGGGGATAGTTACTATGGATTAAACATGTGTAAATGCTAGGTAAACTAATTACACAACGGAAATGAAGCACATACCAATTTATCTTCCGTAGCCCAAGATCTTCATAGAGGGAGTTCTCAATCTGTCGGACGGGTCCTGCAGGAACTCTGGTTAAGGAGAAATCTTCAGGAAATTGTCTCAATAGCAAAACATCTTTCAATTAAATGACATGATGTATCTCTGGGGTAAACTTTTGACACAATTTTGGCACCTCCTTTTTGCTGGACTAGTTTCGGCCGAACCTCACTAATATTAGGGAGAAGATTTATTTTCTTGTCAACTTTTGGAGAGAGTGATTAACCCTAAGAAATCCCTTAACATCTCCTATTTATAAGAGGTGTTGACCAAAACCCACCGAGGGTTTAACCCTATAGTTCGGCCGAAATACTCACTAAATGGGCTTGGCCCATTTTGGGCCAATTGTGGCTCATATGGATTTTGGCCTGACCCAAAATCCCTTATGTGGCTAATCCCAATAACACTTAATCAGTTGGGTTTATATTAATGGGCTCCCAACTACGGTGACCCATATACACCAAATGCCAACAACTCACACTTGGCGGAATGGGAGGGTGCCTATTAATATGTTGTCGACCAACACATCAATATCGTTTAGTGAACCAATCTTGTTCCCGTATTGTTCATACGAGGCTTCCCGTGCGACCGACAGACACAACGAACATCGTGCTACTCATTTATTAAGAGTGTTGTAGCATCCACGGAACGTTGATTCCCTGTCATGTTAAAAACCTGTTACTTCTCTGTGCCGCGCTGTACCCCTGGTCAACTGTTATTCTCCAATTGTCTAGTTCCCATAAAAGGGATACTTCTCTAAGGCATCCACATAAGTATTCACAACCTTCAACTACCTCCTGCAAGGATCTTGGGACTACGGACTATTGTTAAGGTATGTGCGAATCTTCCGCCGCGTAATTTCGATTACTAGCATGTACCATGGTTTTAGTATCCGTAGTGATTACTCCCCGTAATCTAACACTAACGACTAAATCCTGTCATAACTTATATGTCCGAGTCTCGCATGCCATCCAGCCGAGTCAGTTTCTGCTTCCCTGGGATATAATGCATACATTCTGTTCGAATTTATACTACCATTCAAGTTCCCAACCGGTTTCCAAAGACGTGGTCACTGGGCCTTTTTGTTCAGCACTACGCTCGTACGCCGGGAAGCGAACATTGAGTCTGACTTTAGATATGAGTTATGAGTCCGTGAGGATACTTCGGGTGCCTCTTCTTAAGGTTCCCATGATCAATCACATGCTCGAGGTGAAGAAGTTTGCGCCCGTTAGAATCTCGTGGATTCTTATCTGGCACAATCGAGCAGTGACCCCGTGGTCGAACATGGCACGCGTAGTATGAAGCCCGCGTCGTTAGCATACCTGAACTTTTAAGTTGACAGGAATGGGATATGTCAGTCATGCTATCGCAAATTCTCATCTGGCACAGAATGTGGTTTAATGACGAACGGAGTTCATCACGACGATTTGCAAAAATGAAGATCATGTCGAGTTACTTCGTGATTAGATAATTGTCTTGCGTAATCAGGTTTATCCCCCTGATTCTTAGCCAGCCTTGCTTGGTAGAGGCCTCCCTCCACCTCAAGACGATCGTACTTGTGTGACTAGGTAAGGTCCACATTCGACATAGTTTGGCAGAGGATTGCGTCCTTCTACGACTTAGTTTATAGACCGTAAATCTGATGTATTCAAACATTATGATGTTGATGGATCATAAACTCGATTGCAATTCTCTCGTTATTAAAAATGTAACCTTAAATTATCAAAATGTTATCACAGATACATGCCACTTTTAAACCTTATGCAATCCAAGCAGTTTTACATGCTTTTCGAATATCTCCCTGCGTAGTGGTTTAGTTAATGGGTCCGCAACCATGTTATCAATGGACAAGTATTCCAAAGTGATTGTATTGTCTTCTACCATAGATTTAGCATAAAAATATTTCACATCAATGTGTTTAGTCCTAGTATGGTACTTTGGATTCTTAAATGCCGCAATAGCTGCCTGACTGTCAGAGTGTACCACGACGGTTTACTCAGGTCTTTATCACCAGGCAGTGCAGTAAGAAGCCTTTTCAGCCAGACCGCTTCCTGTGCGTTTTTGGAGAGAGTAACGAATTCCGATTCCATCGTAGACAGCGTGACACAGGTTTGCTTCTTGCTCGTCCATGAAATGGCGGTATTAGCTAGGAGAAAGAATCCTCTTGTGGTGGACTTACGATAATCGAGATCGCCACCATGGTCGGCGTCACTGTAACTGGTCAATTCTGACATCTTGCCCTCATAGCACAGTGCGTAGTCGGCAGGAACTTTCAGACAACGAATAATTCATTTTACAGCCTTTAAATGTTGATAGCCAGGATCTGATTGGAATCATGCTACTAGGCCCACGACGTAACATATGTCCGGACGGCTGCATTGCATGCCGTACATGAGACTACCGACCATGCTTAAATACTATGCACCCTTCATCTATTCTTGCTCTGCCCAGTTCTTGGGGCCGACACGTTTCGACAGTGCGCACCCAAACACCACCGGTGTATCCACGGGTTTGGCATCTTGTAATCTGAACATTTTAAATAATTTGTTGATATAAGCTTCTTGAGATAGAAATAATTTCCGGGTAGCGCGATCTCTAGCAATTTTAATCTATAAGATGTATGTGGCCTCTCCCATGTCTTTCATCTCGAACACTGATGAATACCAGGACTTTGACTTGTTCATAAAACTCACGTCGTTTGCGGCAATGAGAATGCCGTCCACGTATAAGGTTAAGATGGCATACCCGGAGGCCTTATAATACACGCACGGATCCTCATGTAGATTCACGAATCCGTTTCCTACGACTTCCTCGTGGAATCTGCGGTACCATTGCCGAGACGACTGTTTAAGACCGTAAATGAACCTTTGGAGTTTACAAACTTTACGTTCGTTACCAGGAGTAATGAAACCCCTCTGGTTGCTCCATGTAGATCTCTTCCTCCAAGTTTCCGTGGAGGAATGCGGTCTTAAAATCCATTTGGTGCAGCTCGATATCGAGACCTGCGACCATGACCATAAATGATCCTAAACGTGGTTTTACGCACAGTCGGTGAGTATGTTTCGTCAAATTCCACTCCTTGAAGTTGGGTATATCCTTTCGAAATTAGTCGGGCTTTGTATCACCCGACTTGTTCCATCAGTGGTGAGCCTTCTTTTAGGACTCACCGTATCCTTGTGCCCCTGTAGTTAGCAGGTAAATCAACTACATACTATAATGGCTCTCATTTATGCGATCTCTCTCTTTTATTGTTTTCCTCCATTTCTCTACCCGAGGCCTTTCCAATGCTCATCAACAACTGCTAGAGTGAGGTTTTCACCCTTCTTGATTGGATACTTCTTGGAAGAAGTTCGATGCCTTTGACTTTCGTCTAGGCTTGTTAATCCTATCTTGAGTCTGAACGCTTCTCCCACTCGGAATAATGCTTCTTATCGGAGCATCACTCCTACTGGGAACAAGAGCAGTGTTTGAACCTTGACTTTCAACTTTCCTCGGACGACCTCTTAGTCTCGGGGTTTTACTTCCGAGATGAATTCCTTGATCACTAGAACCTGGAACCAAGTTGGTCGGATAACTCCCACTTGGAACAACGGGTAGTATAGGTAGTTGTGGCATTATTGAATTTTCATCCAACGGTTCAGCAACATGACTATCAGGTTCAACTTGATTCATCTCTGCGGCAACAGTGATTTCATGTGGTAGGGTTTATTCTTCCTACTGGATTTACCATGAAAATGTTTCCATTATCGTTTACCATGTCATTCACTTGTGTTGTCGGTTCAAATCTCCCACTCGAAGTAAGTGGGACCTGATTGTCATTGTTATCCTGCTTCGATACGATCAAGACTACATTTGTTTTAAACTGATTATGCATTCGGAAATTCGTCCTCAAGTGTATCATGTTCGACCGCGGCACCATTTTCAAAGCTTTAAACATGTATTTTCTAAGAGCAGTTATTGTACTCTCAGTCCAAATACGTGTTTAATGCGCATATTAATGTCTCATGATGATATGATTTAACTCATTATCATTCTTTAGCTTTTATGGCGACGTGTCTTACCGATTTAATTGGAACACAGTTTACATATATGTGAATCATCTCCTTACATCCCATTGGGAACATACTGATATATTGACTTTATCATTATGTTTATGAACTGTGCTTCCTGAAGTGTGTGATTTGATTTGAATGCCTAGCCTGACTTATCGTTCAAGGCGTATTGAAAGAAAATCGTTTCACTGACTTCATCCTTCTTCGTTTGCAAACTTATCTCAGAGATTTCATCCCATCTCCGAACTGATCATTTTGAATTTTCACCTTATGCGTCAGTTGATAATTTTACAAGGTTGTGGTAGCTTGTGAAGTATACTTCTTACCGGTGTAAATGTTATCAATAAGTTGTTTCCGAAGGGATACAAAAGAAAATTCAGCACTTAATCATTAATAACACTTCATCATTAAACTCGTATATTGAAACGATGTGTTCCGTCTTTTGAGGTCCACACGCTCGTGACGCTATTTACCAAAGTTTAGCCCATGGTTAAATCGTTTCATTTCTGAATTTAATTCAATTTAATCCAATCGGTTTCGCACATGAATATCATTACTGATTATTTCATTCAATGGAGTACTAACAATTAAGAAATACTAAATCTTTCGTTCTAGCTACGCAATCGATGTGTATGTTCATTTCAGTTGTCCCAACTGAGATGACGGAGTACGTGTATCGTTTCGTTTTATTCTACCACTTTTACCTGGATGAAATTTCGTTTCGGATCGATCCAGTTTAACCGGGTCGATTAATTTTGACAAGTAGATCACATTTCGAATCGAATGGAAACTAATTTATTCAATAAATCTAAATCTCGAAATAACCAAAAATTTTGTAACTCAGACGAACGATAAATGTGGCAGGGTTCTTGATCTGAAGTTCGCGTATTCGATCCATGATTGCCGCATAGATAGTCGAGAACTTTAAGCCATGTTGAACATCACATCTGAGTGAATTCACGAGTTAATCACGTCAAATGATCTGTGTCTGTATAAAACATTTTACCGCTTCATACATATGACCTACGAGGCGTACTCGAGACGCACTTTATCAACATGGTTTAACCCACCGGATTATCGTATAAGACCTTTATGGTCCAGTTCTCTCTATGATATGCGGATCATGGTTGACTTCTTTCGAACCCAGTATGGTGAGCAAAGAAGGTTTCCCTTTTTATTGTTGTGGTTACTGTACTTGATTAGGCTCAAAGTCATTGAGTCCTGTCAACATCAGACAACCATATACATCTTTTTCATGTTGACCTTTCATTATGAATATCCGATGCGAGTTTTACGCCAACATCCATGTAAAGAGAGAAGACCATTATGTTCAACCGAAACGTTTAGCTTTTGCATCCTTAAGTCCACCGAGGCGGATGAAAGGGATACTAAGCTGCAACATTAACTGGTTGCAATTGAAGTCTTCTTCAACCCCTTTTTACCAAGGTTGAATGTATCACCACATATGCGTTCAGATCATCAAAGAACCTACTCCCATGCTTGGTGAAACAAATTATTACATTCGTCTCTCATTGTCAAAATCATACAGACTACTATATTCATCTGTAGTTGTCCTCTCCACTTTTCGGAATTGTAGTAGAGAGTTCAACACGTACTCCTTTTATTCATCACGATTCATACCATCAAGATTGCGAGGAATATCGAATCGCACTAATTCAACCAATTCATACTAACACATCGATGATTATGCAAAAATCAGAGAGATAATAACATTTTGAGAAAGAATTGCATACATCAGATATCTATAAAGATGGAATGCGACAAGTAACGATTCCTCAGTCATCTGAACCAACCGACCACCAGTAAACCAACGTAAGATGGCTGTGAAAGCATGCACATTACTGTCGTCTTCAATCTAACAGATCCGTCTTTTAAAACGGTTTTAATCGCAAATTACTGGAACGGGAATTTTAAAACAAGCATACCCGATCTTGGCTTTCCCAATGACCTTTTTTATTTTGAAAAATATTCTGATGAACTTACTCATGCATAAACAATTCTACTATCCATGTAAATCATCATACACAAGTAACATTCATCTCACAAACCACACTCATGCTTAAGCGTCATGCGTCTAATGTTCCGAGGAACTCATGCTTGCATACATAATCTTACATCCAAGTAAATTATTAAATGCGGCTACATCCTCAACATTCTAGCATACGTGTCAAACATGAAACTTCCATATTAATCATACACATTTGGTGACTGGTTTTCGATTTTAAAAATATTTTAAATATTAGGGGCTGATTTGCAATTCATGCTTATATTCAATTACGCATCATTCTAGACATGAATCCTAGGCAATTTAAACCATCAAAGCATGTCTATCCTAGTGCGCATACCATATATTTAACCAGTGCTCTGCCCCCAACATGCATTATTCAGCTAGCTTGACTCAGTCAAGACGACAGCTCTAATCATGTACAAATATATATCGAATAATAAACAATTGCAATTCAGCCCACTAATTAATCCAGTCCCAAAAATATGTATCTCCGAGATCCATCCCTATAATCGAAACAAGGCATAAAGGTTTAATCATTATGTAAATAATAATAAACCCTTTGAGCACTGTGTAGGCCATTTGAGGTTCAAAACATTTGGATTTTAACACTTGACCACCCTATTTTAATTGACTTGATTTCGATTTTGAACATTCGGTTTGGTTCAGTTAATTTCGGTCCGGTTTGATTCGGTCCAGAAAAATCCGGTTCGGGTCCAGTTCAGTAAAATCCGGTTCGATTCGGTCCGGTTTTATTTTCAAAATCGGGTTCAGTCCGAACCGGTCCAATAAAATAGGGTTTAGTTCGGTTCAAAACTTAAAATCGGTTTGGTTAGATTCACTTAGTTACCCCGGTCCGACCCAACCCGTCTAGGTCTAACCGATTTAGAAAACCCAGTTCGATTCAATGCGTCCCGGTTTGATATATTGGACCGGCCCAATAATTAAATCAAAAGGAGTTTGGGCCGAAATGTTTACTTGTGGGCTAAGTAGGGTTTTGAAGTCCACTAAAAATTTTAACTTAGCCACCAAGTAACATTAATTATATAAAATAATTTTCGGCACTATCTATAAATATATATTATATTCAATATCTTAAATAGTGAAACACATATACTGACAATATATTTTCTCAATCTTTTAGGCAACTAAATCTATCAATAACATCTTTAACCCTATTAAATATTTAGATATATTGATAGTTATATATATATTTCTATATATTAATGTGAATCTATCCTTATGTTTCCAATTATAGATATATTCTTACCTTGATTAAAAATTAAAATATGGTAAAAAATATATTTTAAAATTTCGGCCGAATTTTATTACTTGGTGCCCAAGAAATTAAAAATTTTACCTTGTAATTTAGCTTAGGGTTCGGCCAAAAACACCAAATTCAAAACAAGTGGTCAAATTTCAAGATCAAATTTTAATAAGATCTACAATCCAATGTTCGATTTTGATAATATTCATATTTTTCTTGAAGATCTTGAACATCAAATTTTTCGGGCAAAATCATATTTCCAAGAACACCAATGTATCAAAATCGTGAACTCCTAACCTGGCTCTGATACCACTATTAGATTACGGGGAGTAATCACTACGGGTACTATAAACATGGTACATGCTAGTAATCGATATTACGAAGCGGAAGATTTGCACATACCTCAGAAGTAATTCGTAGTCCCAAGATCCTGCAGCAGGAAATTCACGGTCCTCCGGTCGGCACCCGTAGAGGTTCTTGTTAAGGAAGCCCTACGCGGTATAATCTCTGCAGCAAAACCTCTAATTGATTCTTGGCAGGGACGGATCTCCGGAGTGTTTGCTGAAAGGAAAATTGGCACACCCTTAGTGAGGTAGAATGTTTGGCCAAAACTATGTGGTTATGGGGAGGGTTTTCTCTCAAATCACCACTAGAGAAGAATTATGATTAACCCTAATAAAACCCCTAACATCCCATATATATAGGAGGAGCAAAGTGGACAAAAGTCCACTTTGCTCCTACATAGTTCGGCAGGCCCCATGTAGTATAAGGGAGGCCCAATTTTGGACCTCCCATGTCAATTGGGATTTTGGCCTGGACCAAATGTCCTAACATGACATTTACCCAATTGAAGTTTGTCGGATCACTCCCACTGGGAACAATGGGTAGAATAGGTAGTTGTGGAATCCTCGGTTTAGCATTATGATAATCAGTTTCTATTTGATTCGTCCCAACAGCAACAGTGATTACTTGTGGTAGGTGTTTAGACCTCCCACTGGATTTATCATGAAAATGTTCCCATTATCATATACCATGTCATTCACTTGAGTTGCTGGTTCAAATCTCTCCCACTCGAATTAAGTGGGACCAGAGGTCAATAATATCCTCTTCTGTCTGATCAAGACTCATTATTCTGAGCTGTCAATGCATCGAAAAATTCATCCTCAAGTATGTAATGTCACATGTTCGACCACAGTACCATATCTTTAAGCTGTAAACCTGTATTTTCAAAGAGTAGTAACATACTCTTGTCCTAAATACGTGTTTAATGCGCAAATTAATATCGCATGATGATATGAGTAGCTCATTATCATTCTTCAGCTTTTATGGCGGTGTGTCTTACCGATTACAATGGAACATAGTTTTACATTAATGTGAATCATTTTCTCATCATCGCAAAGGGAACGTTTGACGAAATGACTACAACATTTATGTTTACAAACTGTGTTTATAGAAGTGTGTCATTTGATTTGAATGCTTATCCTGACTTATCGTTCAAGGCGTACGGAAGGAAAATCGTTTAACCGACTTCATCCTTCTTCGTTTGCTAACTTATTTCAGATATTTTATCCCATCTCCGAACTGAGCATTTCAGGTTTTCACCTTATGCGTCAGTTGGTACTTTTAAAAGGTCGTAGTAGCTTTTGAAGCCTACTTTCTACCGATGTAAATGTTATCAATAAGTTATTTTCGAAGGAATGCAAACGAAAATTCAGCACATCATCATTTTAAACACTTCTGTATTAAACTCATACTTTGAAACGATGTGTTCCTCTTTTGAGGTCCACTTGCGCGAGGCGCAATTTACCCCAGTTTAACCATTGGTTAAATCATTTTATTTCCGAATTTAATACAATTTAATCAAATCGGTTTTGCACATGATTATCATTACAGATTATTTCATTCAATGGATTTATAAAAATAAAGAAAGAGTTTTAATCGGTTAATTCTTAGATCGATGCTATCAATGGATTTAATGGCATATTGATGTTACTCAAATGTATGATTAAAATGCATGGAGTTGTTTGATTTGGCTATGTTCAATAGCCTTATTGTTTCGGTTTTCACACTTTTCGGAACGATCTTGTTTCTAGGCGAGTCGATTAATCTTGACAAGTAGAACTCATTTCAAATCGAATGGTAACTACTTTATTCAAAAATTCCGAAATATCAATAACCAAAATTCAAACATAAAATTGAACTGTATGAGAAATAACCACAATGGAAAAATCTAGATCATCCACGAAGCTTTTAAAATATAAGGTAGAGCATTAAGAGGAATATAAGCGAGACAATTTAATGTACTTTTATCACTGGCGTTCATCACACCGGATGATCGTTTGAGGACCGATAAGATGATCCTGATTCCTTGCTTCTTCCCTTGATCTCTTGCGGTGAAGCGCAGAGGGACCCTCTGGTTGATCTTGTTTGCTATCAACAAACAGGGCCGTGATGAATTTGATTGATTCAATCAAGTAGCCAAGTCCGTAGTCGTCAGCCAACCATGATAGAGGGTACCTTTGCGCAATGCTGAGTATCATCTCTCGTTCGTGAGATCTGATGTGGGTTTACACCTCATCTTGAGAAATAAGGGCAACATACTCAAATTGCACTCCTTTGGCTTCGGCTGCCTTACCTCCACAGAAGCGGAGTCTAATAGAGCACTAAAGTTGAAGAGCACTAAGGTTGAGTTTGAAGTCCTTCGCAACCTCTCTGTCCAAGGTTGCCATTATCACCTCGCAAGCTCTGCGATCCATAAATCTCCTTAACTTGTTAGGGTATGTAAAGACGCCTTTTTCATTCACCAATGTTCTCCCTTTGTTCACGTCAATACACTTATGTATATTTTCAGCGAAAAGGAGTTCTCTTACATATTCACTCCACGCATCATAATCCATGCCATCCAGATTGCGAGGCTTGTAGAAGGAAACTGATCCAGCCATGAAAACTATCACTTTGATAATCATGCAAAAATTAGTTAGACAATAACATTTTGAGAAAGAATTGCATACATCAGATATCTATTAAGACTGAACCCGACAAATGATGATTCATTAGTCATCTAAACTAACCGACCACCAGTAAAACAATGGAAGATGGTTGTGAAGGAGTACACATTACCGCCAATCCAATAGACCAGTCTTTTAAAACGGTTTTAATCGCAAATTACCGGAACGGGAATTTTAAAACAACCATACCCGATCTTGGCTTTCCCAATTCCCTTTTTATTTTGGAAAAATATTCCGATGAATTCACTCATGCATATATAATTCTACTAGCCATGTAAATTATCATACGCAAGTATTATTCATCAAACAAATCACATTCATACTTACGCGTCAGCGTCTAATGTTCTGAGGATATCATGCTTGCATATATAATTCTACTTCCATATAAATTATCAAAGCAACTACATCCTCAAAATTCTAGTATACGTGTCAAACATGAAAATTTCACAACAATCATACAAACTTGGCGACTGGTTTTCAGTTTTGAAATAATTTTAAACATTAGGGGCTGATTTGCAATTCATGCTCATATTCAATTACACAACATTCTAGACATGAATCCTAGGCATTTCCAACCATCACAACATGTCTATCCTAGTGCGCATTCCATATATTTAACCAGGGCTCCGCCCACAACATGCAATGTCCAGCTAGCTTGACTATGTCAAGACAACATTTCTAATCATGCATTAATATATATTGAATAATAAAAAATTTCAATTCAGCCCACTAATTATACCAGTACCAAAAACATGTATCTCCGAGATCCATCCCCATAATCGAAACAAGCCATAAATGTTAGCAACCCTACGAGCACTGTGTAGTCCATTTAGAGGTTCATAAACATTTGGATTTTAAAATTTGACCACCCTATTTTATTTAATTGACTTGAATTCAGTTTTGAAAAACATTTCGGTTCAGTCAAATTCGGTTAAGTTTGGTCTGGTTCAGAAAATCCGGTTTGGCCCAGTCCGGCAAATCCGGTTCGGTTCGGTTTTAAATTTTAAAATCTAGTTTTGTCCGAACCGGTCCAATAAAATAGGGTTTGGTTCGGTTCAACACACAAAACAGGTTCGGTTAGATCCACTTAATTACCCCGGTTCGACCCGACCCGATTAGGTCGAACCGATTGAGAAAACCCGGTTCGATTTAAATCCGTCCTGGTTTAATATATTGGACCGGCCCAATAATTAAAAATTTCAAAGGTTGGCCGAAATGTTTACTTGTGGCCCAAGCAGGGTTTTAAAGTCCAAAAATATCTAACTTAGCCACCAAGTAACATTAATTATTTAAAAATAACTTCCAATATTAAATATATATATATATATATATAAATTTCGGACCATATTAAAACATATATATATTTATTGCTAATATTCTATTTATAAGATTAAATAAATCAACAATATATATATATATGTAAAAATCGGCACAATATATATAAAATATATATTTATTTATTGTCAATATCTTAAATAGGGTAACAAATATACTGACAATATATTTTCTCAATCTTTTAGGCAATAAAATCTATCAATAACATCTTTAACCCTATTAAATATTTAGATATATTGATAGTGATATATATTTCTATATATTTATGTGAATCTATCATTATGTTCCCAATTATAGATATATTGTTACCTTAATTAAAAATTAAAATATGGTAAACAAAATTATTTTAATAGTGGCCGAAATTTCCTTGCTTGGAGACCAAGAAAATAAAAAAAATTACCTTGTAAATGACTAGGTTTTCGGCCAAGAACATCAAATTGGGAACAATTTGTCAAATTTCAAGATCAAATTTTAATAAGATCTACAATCCAGCGATTGATTTTGATAAATATTACACTTTCTTGAAGATCATGAACATCTATTTTACCAAGAACATAAAAAATTTCAGTTTTACCAACAACCATAAAAAATCGAAAATTTTGAAATTTTAATTTAAAATTTTCGGTTTTCAGTTTAAATTTTCAAGAACACCAATTTGTCAAAACCATGAACTCCTAATAGAGGCTCTGATACCACTGTTAGTTTACGGGGAGTAATCACTACGGAGACTTAAACAAAGTACATGCTAGTAATCGGAATTACGCAGCGGAAGATTCACACATACCTTTAAGATGATCCGTAGACCCAGGATCTTCTCAGGAGGGAGTTCACGATCCTCCGGTCGGGACCCGTAGAGGTTCTTGTTAGAGAACCCCTACGTGGTGCAAGCTCCACAACAAAGGCTCTGATCGATTCTTGGCACGGGGACAGATCTCTGGAGAGTTTGCTCGAAGGCAATTTGGCACACCATTGGTGAGGGATATGGTTCGGCCGAAACACTAGGTGTGGGAGGAGGGATTTTCTCTCTAAAACACTCTTCTGAGGGAATTATGATTAACCCTAAAAATTCCTTAACACCTCTTATTTATAGGAGGAGTAAAGTGGACAAAGTTCACTTTACCCCACACTATAGTTTCGGCCGGCCTATGTATTTGGGGAGGCCCAAACTTGGGCCTCCCATATCAATTGGGATTTGGTTCTAGCCCAATTACCCTAATGTGACATTTACCAAATATCATTAGGTAAACTATACATATTATGGGCTACCAATTATGGCGTCCATTACTATGCTTACATCTCCATCGTAGCCACATTCGAACAGATCCACAGTTGCCTTAATCAATTTGATCAGCCGTGTGAGTCCATTATCATCTGCAAACCATGAGAGAGGGAACCTTTTCATCATGAGATGAATCATCTGCCACACATCCCCTTCGTCATCAGGTTCAGGATCAACTTTTAAACCGAAATCTATGCGGAGAATACCATCATATTTAACCATGAGGTTTCTAGCTTCGGCGGCATTTCCTTCGGTGAAACGAAGGCGTAAGGCACACCAACGGTGTAACGCACTGTTGTTCATGAACTACTTCTCAATTTCAACTGTAATGGTTGAATAGATCAACCCTTTCGCAGTATGATCTTTGCGCGACCTTTCATTGTCGAAGTGGTAAGGACTACCATATTTATTCGTACGTGTCCTCTTTGTTTTCGGATTTATGCATTCGTCAGTATCCGCTGCATAGAGAAGGTTCAACACAACTCTTTCCATTCATCATAATTAAATCTATCGAGATTGGGAGGAGTAAAGAATTGCACTCTTTCAGCCATTGAAACTAACACATTTACAAACAATTGCGAAAATCAGGGTGACAATTTTATTTTGAAAAGAATTGCTTACATCAGATATATATGAGATAGAAAGCGATAAATAATGATTCCTTAGTCATCTAGCCTAACCGACCACCAGTAAACCAATAGAAAGAGGTCGTGTAAAGAGTTCACACTATCGACGTCTCCTTTCTAATAGATCAGTATCTTTGAAAACAGTTTAGTCGCTAATTTAACTGGAACGGGGAGCTTTTACATACGGGGAGCTAATTTAACCGGAATGGGGAGCTTTTAACCGGAACATGGAGATTTTCTCATGCAAGAATACATAATTCTACTTCACTAGCAAATTATTGCATGCAGACATATCCTGCAACTATCATGCATACTCATCATGCGTAGTCACTCCACATCAAACCTGCATATTTGACGACTGAATATCGTTTAAAAATATTTGGGGCTGACTTGCAATTCATGCTTTCAAAATCATGAGTAATTCTAGACATGGATCATATCAAGATCACTTAGCATAACATGTCTGTCCTAGTGTGCAACTCGTTAATTGACAATAGGGCTCTGCCCCCAAGCATACAATAACTAGCTAGCTTGAAATAGTCAAGACTCAATTCTAATATGCATTCATATCAATACAATTGCAATTCAGCTCACAAAATGATTCAGTCCCAAAATCAAGCATTTCGAGGTCCATCCCCAAAACCGAAACTAGGCATCAGGTTTGATAAAACGTGTAAAATATCAAGCCAATTCACACTGTGTAGGTAATTTTAAAGTTAAAAAATATTGGGATTTTCAAATTGACCCGTCCTAATTTCAGTCGACCCGAACCGGTTGGTCAAACAGGTCCGGTTAAGTCAACCCGGTCCGGTCAACCCGGTTCGACCGGTCCGGTTCAATTAGGTTAGTACGGTTCGGTTTGACCCGACTCATTAGAACACTTGGTCCAACCCAACTCATTAGAACACTTGGTCCAACCCAACCCGACCTAGGTCAGACCGATTGAGAATTCAAGGTCGGTCGACCTGACCCATTTGAACCGATGGAACATGATCCGAACCGAACTGGTTCGGATCCCTTTGGTTATCCAGCTTGGTCGACCCGACCCGGTTGCGCATTTGGTTTTGGTCCTAAATCCTAGAGTTCGGCCGAACTATATTACTTGGTGGCTAAGTAGGGTTTTAAAATTCACTAAAAAATTAACTTAGTCGTCAAGTAACATTAATTATAATAGATATTAACCTATAGATAATTAATGTGTAATATTTATTTATAACTGATTTGATTTTATATTTAGGATTAAATATATCATTCAATATATTTTCTCAATCTTTTAAGGTAATTAATTTATCACCAAATATTGCAATATCCCTAAAAATATGCACAAAATATATCAATAATTTGTAAGCATTTTGTAATGCGCGCCATAATTGGTAGCCCATAATATGTATAGTTTATCAAATGAACTTGAGTAAATGTCACATTAGGGTAATTGGGCTAGACCCAAATCCCAACTCCTCCTATAGATAAGAGGTGCTAGGGGATTTTTAGGGTTAATCACAATTCCCTCACAAGAGAGTTTTAGAGAGAAAAACCCTCCCCCCTAAATACCTAGTTCGGCCGAACCATATCACCCTCACCAAGGGTGTGCTAAATTGCCTTCGAGCAAACTCTCCAGAGATCTGTCCCCGTGCCAAGAATCGATCAGAGGCTTTGATGTGGAGCTTGCACCACGTAGGGCTTCTCTAACAAGAACCTATACGGGTCCCGACCAGAGGATCGTGAACTCCCTCCAGAGAAGATCTTGGGTCTACGGATCATTCTAAAGGTATGTGTGAAACTTCCGCTGCGTAATTCTAATTACTGGCATGTACCTCAATTAAATAAAATAGGATGGTCAAGTTTTAAAATCCAAATATTTTGAACCTCTAAATGGACTGCACAGTGCTCATAGGGTTGCTAACCTTTATGCCTTGTTTCTATTATGGGGATGGATCTCGGAGATACATGTTTTTGGGAGTGGTATAATTAGTGGGCTGAATTGTAATTGTTTATTATTCAATATATATTAATGCATGATTAGAAATGTTGTCTTGACATAATCAAGCTAGCTAGACATTGGATGTTGTGGGCGGAGCTCTGGTTAAATATATGGATTGCGCAATAGGATAGGCACGCTGTGATGATTGTAAATGCCTAGGATTCATGTCTAGAATGTTGCTTAATTGAATACAAGCATAAATTTCAATCAGCCCCTAATGTTTAAATTATTTTAAAACCGAAAACCAGTCGCCAAATATGTATGATTGTTGTGGAATTTTCATGTTTGACACGTAAGCTAGAATGTTGAGGATGTAGTTGCATTTGATAATTTACATGGAAGTAGAATTATATATGCAAGCATTAGTTCCTCGGAACACTAGACGCATGACGCGTAAGCATGAGTGTGATTTGTTTGATGAATGTTACTTGCGTATGATAATTTACATGATTAGTAGATTTATATATGCATGAGTAAATTCATCGGAATATTTTCCAAAATACAAAGGGCCTTGGGAAAGCAAAGATCGGGTATGCTTGTTTTAAAATTCCCGTTCCGGTAATTTACGATTAAAACCGTTTTAAAAGACTGATATATTGGATTGAAAACGACGGTAATGTGAACTCTTTCAAAGCTATCTTCCATTGGTTTACTGGTGGTCTGTTGGTTTAGAGGAATGAGAAATCGTTATTTGTCGGATTCAATCTTAATAGATACCTGGTGTATGCAATTCTTTCTCAAAATGTTATTGTCTCCCTGATTTTGCTTGATTATCAATGTGTTAGTTTTCATGGCTGAACCGATACAGTTCTACGAACCTCGCAACCTGGATTGCATGGATTATGATGCTTGGAGAGACAATGTTATGGATCTCCTGATCGCTGCGGATCTTGACGATCAAGTCAATACGACAGCGAAAAGGATAAGTCTTGATGAAACAGTTTGTAATTTGCGATTAAGTCAATACGACAACAAATACAGTTCCGGTAATTTGCGATTAAAACAGTTTTAAAAGACTGATCTATTGGATTTAAAACGATGATAATGTGAACTCTTTCACAACCATCTTCCATTGGTTACTGGTGGTCGGTTGGTTTAAATGACTGAGGAATCATTATTTGTTGGATTCAATCTTAATAGATATCTGATGTATGCAATTCTTTCTCAAAATGTTATTGTCTACCTAATTTTTGCATGATTATCAAAGTGTTAGCAATGGTTGCGATCAGCAATGTAATATCCCAAATGAATAAGGGAGTGAGATTGAACAACAACAATTATAAGAAATGGAATGAGCGAGCGATAATGGTAATTACTGAAATGAGAGGTATTGAGCATCTACCTACGAAGAAAGTCAGGCCAGAGGGAGACCTCACGGCTGAACTGGAGAAAACCCGTGATGAACGGGATGCAAAGGACCAGGAGATCCGTTCCGCCTTGCTATCACTGCTTGAGGATGACATACTCTATGGGTATGATCACTATGAGTCTGCCAAGGACCTATGGGGTGGTCTCAAGGCAGGGTTTGGTGTTTACACCATAGCCCAGAAGCATCGTTAAACATCGCTTTAGACTCATACAAAATTAATCCAAAGCATACAATGAAAGAGCATATATGATACATGTCTAACATGCTTGCTGAACTCAAGGAAGCAGGAGAAATCCTAACGGAGGAACAAAAAGTCCAATGCATGATGCCATCCTTACCTGACTCTTGGAGTAGCATGAAAATGCACCTTACATATGCCACTCAACTCGATAACCTCAAGAAAGTGTGAGTACATCTCGAGCTGGAAGAGGATCGCCTCAGGGCTGAAAAGCCTAGGGCGGCAATGCATATCGCATCCTCATTTCCAGATGAGCAAAAGGGTAAGCGCAAGAGAAAGGGAAAGAATCTCCAGGTCAAGGTTGATAAGCCTCTAGCTCCGAAACCTCAGAAGAAGCTCAAGCGAAAGCAATTCGGTGGTAAGAAAGGCAAAGCATAACAGACACGTAAAGAGGAAACTCGAACGTGTTTTAGGTGTGGCGTGAAAGGAAACCTTGCTAATGCCTGTACCAATCCTCCCAAGGTACGTGCTGAAGAATAATGATAAACTCATAAGTTCTTCTAGGACTCCTCTTACTCGAGAGTAATTCAATTCATTCTTTTGGATTACAGAACCGAGAAGGAGAACAAGCACAAACCCGAGGAACTTGCCCCGAAGATATAAAGATTGAATGAAAGACTTTATCTTTACTTGCTTTTCTTAATAAACCTCTTCTAAATTCTTCAGTTTAAAGGATACTTGATAATGTTTCTTGAAATACAGGAAACATTTTATTTTGAGCATGTGACCATGCTTTGAGAAAGTATTAATTACCATATCTCAAGCTTTTCGATCCATTAATTAGCTGTTTTTCGATCCTTTTAATTAGCTGTTTGATGCATTGCTTATAAGTATATTGCTTATATCTTCCTTTATTACTCCATTGAATGAAATAAATTGTAATGATAATCATATGCGAAACCAATAGGATTAAATTATATTAGATTCAGAAATGAAACGATTTAACCAAAGGTTAAACTGGGGTAAGTTGCGCCTCGCGCAAGTGGACCTCGAAAGAGGAACACATCGTTTCAAAGTATGAGTTTAATACAGAAGTGTTTAACATGATGTGCTGAATTTTTGTTTGCATTCCTTCGGAAATAACTTATTGATAACGTTGACATCAGTAGGAAGTCGACTTCGAAAGCTACTACGACCTTGTCAATGTATCAACTGATGCATAAGGTGAAAACCTAAAATGCTCAGATCGGAGATGGGATAAAATCTCTGAAATAAGTTAGCAAATGAAGAAGGATGAAGTCGGTTAAACGATTTTCCTTCCGTACGCCTTGAACGATAAGTCAGGCTAAGCATTCAAGTCAAATGACACACTTCTATAAGCATAGTTTGTAAACATAAATGTTTTAGTCATTTCTTCACACGTTCCCTATGAGAAGTAAGAAAATGATTCACATGTAAAACTATGTTCCATTATAATCGGTAAGACATGCCGCCATAAAAGCTGAAGAATGATAATGAGCTACCATGCGGCATTAATTTGCGCATCAAACACGTATTTAGGACAAGATTATGTACTACTCTTTGAAAATACATGTTTACAGCTTAAAAGATATGGTACCGTGGTCGAACATGTGACATTACATACTTGAGGACGAATTTTCCGATGCGTAAACATGAGTCTTAATCAGACACAGAGGATTTTAGTGACATCGGTCCCACTTAATTCGAGTGGGAGGGATTTGAACCAGCAACTCAAGTGAATGTCATGGTAAATGATAATGGGAACATTTTCTTAATAAATCCAATGGGAGGTCTAAACACCGACCACAAGTATTCACTGTTGCTGTTTGGACGAATCAAGTAAAACTTGATTATCGTAATGCTAAACCGAGGATGCCACAACTACCTCTACTACCCATTGTTCCCAGTGGGAGTGATCTGACAAACTTGGTTCCAGATCCTAGTGATCAAGGAATTCATCTTGGAAGTAAAATTCTGAGACCAAGAAGTCATACAAGGAAAATTGTCGGTTATGGTTAAAGCACTTCTCTTGTACCCTATAGAAGTGATGCTCCGATAAAAAGCATCATCTTGAGTGGGAGAATTGATCCCAATTGGAAGAAATGCTCTGATAAGAGGCATTATTCCAAGTGGGGGAGACGTTAAGACTCAATGACAGGATAATCAAGCCTAGACGAAAGTCAAAGGCATCAAACTTCTCCAAAGAGGCATCCCATCTGGAAGAGTGATAACCTTACTCTATCAACAATCCGCATGCAGGAAAGACCTCAAGTAGAGAAATGGAAGAAAATAATGAATGAGGGTGATCGCCTGAATGAAAGCCATTAAAAGTCAATAGTTGATTTACCTTCTAATCACAGGGACATAAGGATAAGGTGAGTCCTGAACGAAGGCTCACCACTGATGGAAAAGGTCGAGCGATACATAGCTCGACTCGTTGTGAAAGGCTGTACCCAACTTCACGGAGTGGACTTTGACAAAACATACTCAACACCTGTGCGTAAAACCACGGTGCAGGGCCATTCATGGTCCTGGTTGCAGGTTTCGATTATGAACCTCACCAAATGAGTATAAAGACCGCATTCCTCCTCGGAAACCTGGAGGAAGAGATCTACATGGAGCAACCAGAGGGTTTTATTACTCTTGGTAACGAACGTAAAATGTTGGTTAACTCCATAGATCCATCTACAGTCTTGAACAGTCGTCTCGGCAATGGTACCGCAAATTCCACGTGGAAATCGTAGGAAACGTATCTGTGAGTTTATCACAAGAATCCGTGCGTGTATTTTAAGACCTCCAGGTCTAAGCGTGTCATCTTAACCTTATGCGTAGATGACATAGTTATTGCTGTAAACGACATGAGCTTTATGAATAAGTCAAAGTCCGGGTTGGCATCTGTATTTGAGATGAAAGACATGGGAGAGGCCACGTACATCTTAGGCATTAAAACTGCTAGAGATCGGGCTACCCGGAAATTGTGTATGTCTCAAGAAATCTATATCAACAAGCGGTTGAAAAGGATTCAGATTACATGATGCAAAATCCGTGGAAACGCCAATGTTGTTTGGGTGCGCACTGTAAGAACGTGACGGCCCCAAAGAACCTGGCAGAGCATGAATAGATAAAGGGTGTAGGAAGTTATTTTGTTCTACGTCATGTAACGAACAAGTCTGGATATCTGTTACGTCGTAGGCTTAGTAGTACGTTTCCTATCAGATCCTGGTCATCAACATTCAAATACTATAAAACGAGGAACTCGTTATCCGAAAAGGTACTGCTGACTACGAACTGTGCTTTGAGGGCAAGAAGTTAGAATTGACCGATTACATTGACGACGATCGTGATAGTGATCCAGATGATCGTAAGGCCACCACAGGAGGAGTATTCCACCTTTGCTAATGCCGCCATTTCATGGACGAGCAAGAAGCAAATATGAGTCGCGCTGTCTACGATGGAATTAGAATTCATAGCTCTCTCTAAGAATGCGCAGAAAGCGGTCTGGCTTAAAAGGATTCTAACTGCGCTGCTGGTGGCGATGTTAAGAATAAACCTGTGAAGGTCTTCTCTGACAGTCAAGCAGCCATTGCGACAGTTAAGAATCCGTAGTACAATAGTAGGACCAGACACATTGATATGAAATAATTTCATGCTAAATTTTTAATAGTAGTAGACAATATAATCACTATGGATTACTTGTCCACCAATAACTTGGTAACGGACCCATCAACTAAACCACTACGCAGGGACATATTCGAAAAGCATTTAAAACTGCTTGGATTGCGTAGGGTCTAGAAATGGAATGTATCTGTGATAACATTTTGATATTAGAAAGTTACATTTTGTAAGCGAAATAATTGCAACTGAGTTTATGATCAATCGACGTCATAATGTTTTGATTAAATCAGATTTACGGTCTATAAACTAAGTCGTCGGAGGACGCAATCCTCTGCCAAACTATGTCGAATGTGGGCCTTACCTATTCACACAGGTACGGTCGTCTTGCGGTGGAGGGAGGCCTCCACAAAAAAAAACTGGCTAAGAGTCAGGGGATAAACCTGATTAAGCAAGACGATTATCTAGTTTCGAAGTAACTCGACGTGATCTTCGTTTTGCATATCGCCGTGATGAACTTTGTTCGTCATTTAACTACATTCTGGGCCATACAAGAATCTGTGATAGCATAATTGACATATCCCTTTCCTGTCAACCCAAAAGGTTCAGGTATGCTATCAACGCGTGCTTCATACTGCGCATGCCACGTTTGACCATGGGGTCACAACTCGGTTGTGCTATGAAGGAATCCTCATGATTCTGGCGGGCGCAAACTTCTTCACCTCGAGCGTGTGATTGATCCTAGGAGCCTTATGAAGAGGCACCTAAAGTATCCTCGTGGACTCAGGAATCATATCTAAGGTCAGGCTCAATGCTCGCTTCCCAGCGTATGAGCATAGTGCTGAACAAAAAGGCCCAGTGACTACGTCTTTGGAAATCGGTTGGGTCTGATTAAGGATATTAGCAATGGGGATGGTCAAGTTCACCTATAATTCACGGACTCTTGTATTCACTAGGTGGCCACCAACAGGATATTAGTTGAAGGTTGTGAATACTTGTACGGATGCCTTGAAGAAGTGTTCCTATGTGGAAACTAGGTAATTGGAGAATTATAGTTGACCTAGGATACAACGCGGTACAATAAATGTTGTTTATAACAGGTTGATTGGAGAAAAGGGAATCAACATTCCGCGGGCGCTACAACACTCCTAACAGATGAGTAGCACGATGCCCGTCGTATCCGCCAGTCGAACGACAAACCTCGTATGAACTATTCGGAAGTAACGAGCAGATCAAATGAGAGAAATGTTAATGCAGATTTGGACGACAATACATTAACAGGCACCCTCCCATTCCGGCGAGTTGGTGCTGTAAGCATATGGTAATGGGCGCCGTAATTGGTAGCCCATAATATGTATAGTTTTCCTAATGAACTTGGGTAAATGTCACATTAGGGTAATTGGGCTAGACCCAATTGACATGGGAGGCCCAAAATTGGGCCTCTTCAATTACATAGGCTGGCCGAAATATAGAGTGGGGTAAAATGGACTTTTGTCCACTTTACTCCTCCTATAAATAAGAGGTGTTAGGGGATTTTTAGGATTAATCACAATTCTCTCACAAGAGAGTTTTAGAGAGAAAAATCCTCCCCCCTTAATACCTAGTTCGGCCGAACCATATCACCCTCACCAAGGGTGTGCCAAATTGCCTTCGAGAAAACTCTTCAGAGATCTGTCCCCGTGCCAAGAATCGATCAGAGGCTTTGCTGTTGAGCTTGCACCACGTTGGGATTCTCTAACAAGAACCTCTACGGGTCCTGAACGGAGGATCGTGAACTCCCTCTAGAGAAGATCTTGGGTCTACGGATCATTCTAAAGGTATGTGTGAAACTTCCGCTGCGTAATTCTAATTACTGGCATGTACCTTGTTTTAGTATCCGTAGTGATTACTCCCCGTAATCTAATATAATTAATGTCACGATTTGACCTCTCGACGACCAAAACCCTAGCCGCTCTAAAGTTGCTCCTCCGTAGGAGGCCACCGCCGTCGGTGTCACGACAGTGGATGCTACGGCTAACCACGGACAAGCCATGGATCACGTCGTGCTTGGCCTAGGCTAGTCGCGGCCCTTAGGGTTTGGTGGGAAATTTTTTTATCAAATTTTACGTCGATAAAAAACCCAAAGTCCAATTTTGATAAAAATCACGTTTTTTTATTAAAAATCATGAACACCCTACACATGCTCTGATACGTTGATGGATTCTAGGGGAGAATTAATACGGATCAAACTTAGGCACGTGCTAGGTAACTAATTACGCAGCGGAAAGAGTGCACATAAATATTACGCGATCCGTGGCCCAGAATGTCAACGATGGAGTTAAAGGAATGTCAGACAGTGTTCTACGGGAAGTTTGGTTAAGTAGCAATCTGTAGGCTATGGTATTCAAAACAAAGCCTCTTCAATCCGGTCACTGGATGGATCTCCGGGGTTTATTTTTTTTTAACACAATTCGGCACCTGACCGAACCCTTAATGAAAGGGAGAGAATATTTCTTTTCTGACAGCTAAAAGGGAGAGAGTGACAAACCCCAAAAAATCTCTAACACCTCCTATTTATAAGAGGAGGTCAGCAAAACCCTAGGAGGGTTAATTGCTAGTCCGGCCGAACCTTGTGTCTAAATTGGGCTGGCCCTTTTAGGCTGCGCATGGCCGGTGATGATTTCGACCTGACCCGAAATTCCTTATGTGCCATACCCCAAATTTGACTTAGCATGTTGGGCTTATATTTATAGGCTCCTATTACGACGGCCCATTTACTCCAAATGCCAACAGTTAGGTGGCGAAGGGATTCAACGCTTCGTCCCATGTTTAAGCTTACAGAATAAAAAATAAATGTTGACCAGTATTTTACCTTAAAGAATTTTGTCACGGGATAACAAAATTCAAGATGCAAATCCGTACTTATGCCTCATTTTGTTTTGCCAATATGCTTCATTGATTAGATAGAGAAATATATACATTTTACTTTTTGCCAAATTCTTTAACTTTTCCCCAATTTTGATGTTTTATTGATAATAAAAGGAGTGCCACATCTCTTGAATGAATACAATACGAAATATATAGTTGTGTTGTTTCAACAGTTACATATTGATCAAAAAAATAAAAGCAGTTTAAGAGACAGTATTTGTCCAGATTAATTAAGCAGTTTTAGCAGCACTAACACTGCAGATGGTTGGATTCTGCTTTCCTGTGATGGTAGGTTTGATATTTTCACAAATTGAAATTGCAGGTCCTTCCTTTCCACTGTAGGTGAGATCGATGTCTGCAAGCTCCACCCCGTCACATGGAAAACTCTTGCTACAAACTAACTTAACTGCTTCATGAGTTGAAGAAGTTCCCTTAATATTCTTGAAGCTAATTTTGCTTAACTTAACACTTGATGGTACCTGGATGGAAAATAACCAAATATATAAGACCCATTTTTCTCCCATAAATTTGTTACTTTCATTGGAACAACAAATTAATTTTTATGTAAAATTTGGATAGAGAAAAGTAGTTGATATCCCTCTGACTTACCTCTGCAGTGCATTGGTTGTATGGGCAGTATCCTTGATCAATAAGTATCGGTGTCCCAACATTATTCATCGTAATATCCTCAAAATGCATTTCACTGGCTTCTCCAGGTTCTGATTTTGGCCAAGTCTTGATTCGAACACCATTTTGTGAACCTGTAATTGTGCAGTTCTTCACGAAAATACCAACAACGGGTTCCTCATTTTTATACCTTCCCAAACTGCCAACGCTAATCCCGTGGCCTGGACCACAAGTAATATTTGTGATGTTAATATTCTTACTGCCATCCCCCAATGAGATGCAGTCGTCTCCAGTTTTGATTTCTGTGTTAATGATATTGACTCCATCAGAACGACCTATGTGGATTCCGTCCGTGTTAATAGAGGTTTCAGCCGCTGATACATTGAACCGATCGAATGTCAGATTCTTGCATCCTATAACGTTGACATGGAAATTTTTGCTATCCAAGGTTGTTACATCTCGCAATATGCTATTGGTGACACGGTTAAGGCTTAAATTCTGCTCGTTCATCAACCAAATAGAAGAAAAAAAATACTTCAGTAGATGGAAATAAACTATATAGATTTCTGAAGGTTGATTCTCTTTAGGGATAAGATTGTTGTGACTAGATGAAAAATGTATTAACAAATTCCTTCCGCAAATAAAAATATCTAAAGTTGCAAATCTCTTACCATTGAAAGAGTCTTACAGATAGGTCCGTTCTTATGGCAATCATTTTGCACCCAAGCTGATTTTCCCTGGCCATCAAAGACTCCCCCTCCAAAAATAGTTAATAAGTCAATATTCTCTAGTGTGATCCACCCTTTACCCTTAATCTTACTTGGATCAGCTGGAGCCTTTAAGGTGCCTTCAAGTTGTAGTCCTATGCTACATTTACAAGGACCTTGAAATGTAATTAACCCGACTTCAAAAATTCCTTTAGGAATTAAGATTGTGCTTGGGCTAGTTGATGCGCATGCCTCCTTCCATACAGTAATTAGTGCCTTTACCAAATGTTGAAAAATATTACTCATTTCCATGAATACACATTAATAATAATTGAGAATCAATATGAGATTAGTAAAATGTTAGAGATATGTGTGCGTACCTGAGTGGAGTCCGTAGCCCCATCACCCTTTGCACCGTATTTTGTGATATCAAAAAGTTGTGCATTTATGAGAGTACAAGAGACCAAGATATAAAGACATACAATAAATTTCATCTTTATTTGTATGTACTTTTATCTTGGTCTCCGTACTTATTTTATTCACAATCTTGAAGAAATGGAACAATCTGAACAAGTTAATATAGTGTATTGCGAAACATTCATTTATATTATTAGTTTGTAAAGAAGCTTCTAAAATTAACTCTTGTTGAGAGAATATTTCGGATCTACATTTAAGGAATGACATTCATCATTCTCTATTTCTTTAGCGTTTGATTAGAAAAGTAAATTCTTTCTTTTTTTAAAATAGGAGTCGAATAAAATTTATGAGAATGATCTCCAGATGAAAGTTCCTTATTCCTAAATGTGAATTCCTAGTTCAAAAATTTGTCACTGGACGTCTCTAGGCATGACTAGAATTACAAATATTACCGTTTTACCATTATCGAGTGGAGAGGGAAGTGGTACAGTTTCTACTATTAGAACTCACATTGTCACTGTTCATATCATGCCTACTTTTTATTATTTTTTATTAAATTATTTTATTTCTCTCTTTTATTATATATATATAATTTTGCTACACTAACTTAGATAATGATACTAGCTTTAATCTGTCATTTTTAATATTTAGTAAGTTAAATAATGTCATGAATCATAATTAATTTTGTTTAACTTCAAATCAAATAATTTCAGAGCTTCCATACTATATTTTTTTTATATTTCGATGTGGCACAACCGTCAATTCTAAATTTTGAAATACTATAAATTCCATAGTATTATATGCAAAATATTTTTTTACTAACAAAATAATTTTATTATAATATATATATATATATATATATATAGATTTCTGAAGGTTGATTCTTTTTGGGATAAGATTGTTGTGACTAGATGAAAAATGTATTAACATATTCCTTCCGCGAAATAAAAATATCTAAAGTTGCAAATCTCTTACCATTGAAAGAGTCTTACATTAAAAGAATATATTTTGTTTATGATATTTTGAAAAATTAATTCTTTTGGATGATATATAATATGTATATTGAAAATCATTAGTAAAAACATATGATTAATACATTAAATTGATTTACAAATATGTATCTGATTAATATGCGTAAGGGTGAATCTGTTGACGAGATCACTCAGCACAACATGTCTATCCTAGTGCGCATCTTATTAATTGACAACAAGGCTCTGCCCACAACATGTAATATCTAGCTAGATTGACAGAGTCAAGACACAATTCTAACATGCATTCATATCAATATATATAACAATTTTAATTCAGCCCACAAAATGATTCAGTCCCATAATCATGCATTTTCCGAGATCCATCCCCAAAACCGAAACTAGGCATCATGTTTGATTAAAGCGTGAAACTATCAAACTGTTTCGCACTGTGTAGGTAATTTTCAGTAGACCCGAACCCGGTCCGGTTCGGTCAACCCGGTCCGGTTCGGTCAACCTGGTATGGTCCGCTTGACCCGGTCCGGTTAGGTTAATTGAGTTCGATTTAATTGAACTGGGTTGGGTTTTGTTGGAATTTGGACAATGGGCCGCCATAATTGGGAGCCCATTTAAAAAGTCAATGCACCTAAGAAATTAGGTAATGTCACATTAGGGATTTTGGGCTAGGCCTAAAATCCCAATTTACATGGGAGGCCCAAAACTGGGCCTCCCTCCTAACATGGTCGGCCGACTTATACTAGGGTAAAGTAGACTTTTGTCCACTTTACTCCTCATATAAATAGGGAGTCCTAGGAGGTTTTATTAAGGCTATTCATCTCTTCCTAAGTGGTGAGATTAAAAGAAAACCCTCCTCCCTATATACCCTAGGTTCGGCCGAAACTACCACACCAAGGAGGTGCCAAATTATGTCGAGCAATTTACTCCAGGAGATCCATCTCGCAAAGAATCGAGCGAGGCTTTTCTGTGAGGCATAATCCGCGTAGGGCTTCTCTAACAGGAACCTCTACTGGAACCGTCCGGCGGATCGAGAACTCCCCTCAACGGTCTTGGGCTATAGGAAACATTATAGGTATGTGCACCTTATGCCGCTGTGTATTAGTTATCATGCACGTATCTACGGTTTGGTTTCCGTAGTATTAATCCCCTAAATCCTACAGTGGTATCAGAGCATGTGTTAGGGAGTTCGTGTTTTTGATAAAATTAGTGTTCTTTGTTTTTTTAAACCTAGCCGAAAATTTTAAAAGGTTTTAAAGTTTTTTATTTTTTATTTTTTTGTTCAAATTTCGGAACTGGCCATGTTCCTTAACGGTGTTCTTGGTAAAGTTTGATGTTGAAGATCTTCAAGAAAAACAAGACTATTATCAAATTAAAACTTTGGATTCTTGATCATGACAAGATTTGATCTTGAAATTTGACCACTTGCACTAAAATTCTTGTTTCTACCGAACCTCACTTTAGTGTTCAAGGTGAAAATTTTTATTTCTTAGCCCACAAGTAACCTAAAGTGACCAAAATTTTCGGATATATTTTACTATATATCTCGGCTGAAATTTTACCACCTATGGATTATGTTAAAATTAGGGATAGGTTCACAAGATAATTTGTGAATAGAAACTATCAATATATCTAGCACAATTTTAGGGATCTAGATATTATTAATAATATAGTTGCCTAAAAGATTGAGAAAACATATATTATTGATGAAATATACATCTCTAATATTGAATATTAACAATAATATATTTTCATAAGATATATATATATATATATATATATATATATATATATATATATATATATATATATATAATGTTGCCAAATATATATATATATATATATATATATATATTATATATTGTTGATTGATTATATATTTATAAATATTGAATATTGGCAATAATTATATATATATATATGTGCAGAAAATTGGAAATTATATTATAATTAATTGTTACTTGGTGGCCAAGTTTTTGGTGGATTTTCAAAACCCTACTTGGCCCACAAGTGTCAATTTCGGTCGGACCTATAAGGTTACGGGCCGATCCAATTTATCACAACCAGGTTAGGTCAACCAACCCGGGTGACCAAGGGAACCCGAACCAAAATGAACCTGGTCGGGTTCCACGGGTCCAAACCGGAGCGGTCAAAAGCCGGGTTTTCTCAATCGGTCTGACCCATTCGGGTCGGGTCGGACCGGGGAAACTAATATAGGTCAAACCGAATCGAAATCCTATTTTAAATAGAACCGGTCGAACCCTTTTACCGGACCGGTCCAAACCGGTCTGAACCAAACCAGAATTAATTAAATAAAATAGGATGGTCAAATTTTTAAATCCAAATGTTTTCGAACTTTAAATTACCTACACAGTGCTCAAAGGTTTAATATTTCATTGATTTATTTCAACCTGATGCCTAGTTTCGATTATGGGCATGGATCTCGGAAATGCATGATTTTGGGACTAAATCATTTAGTGGCTGTATTGCAAATGCTATTTAATTGATATTATTGCATGATTAGAACTGTCGTCTTGACTATGTCAAACTAGCTGGATTATACATATTGTGGGCAGAGCCCTGGTTTTCAATTAATGAGTTGCACACTAGGATAGACATGTTGTGATTGTTGAAATTGCCTAGAATTCATGTCTAGAAGTACGCATGATTAGTTTATAGCATGGATTGCAAGTCAGCCCCAAATGTTTTCAAAGCGTAAATATGACGCCAAATATGCATGTTTGAATGGTTTGATCATGCATTATGTGTATGCATGAATGTTGATGATGAATTAGCGTATGATAATTTACTTAAGCAGTAGAATTATACATACTGAGCATGAGTTCCTTAGAACATTAGACGCATGACGCGAATGCATGAGGTGTGTTTTTTTTTTCTTGGATGTGATATGCTCACGATGATTTACTTGTGTAGTAGAATTATGTGTGAAAAAGTTAAATACTAGAATACGTTTTAAAAAGGGCCTTCGGAAAGCCAAGATCAGGTGTTTTATATAACCTCTCGTTCCAGTTATAGCGATTAAACCGTTTTAAAGTCTGATTTATTAGAAAGAAGACGACGATAATGTGAACTCTTTCACGACCCCCTTCCCTCGGTTTACTGTCGGTCGGTTGGGTTAGATGTCTTAGGGATCATTATTAGTCGTCCTCTATCTCATAGATATTCGATGAACGCAATTCTTTTTCAAAATATCATTGTCTTCCCGCTTGTGCATAATTGTCAATGTCTTTATAGTATAGATGGCAGATCGAAAGCGTTTCTTTACTGAACTTGATGGTAGCAATTATGATGAATGGGAGAAATATGTTACGAACATTCTCCTTGCTGCAAACGTTGAGGAACGTATAGACTCAACCGCAGTGAGGGTAAACACGGACGAATTTGGTAGTCCAAGATACAACTACGGTGAAATGTCGCGGATAGATCGGACAGCACGCGATTGAATTCGTGCAAACCTGATAGAAGGAGCTGAAGAAAGCGACGTGAACGTTAGTGCGCTACACCTCTGGTGCACTATACACCTTCACTACAGCGGAGGAATGGCTGCACACGCAAGAGACCTAATGCTTAGGTATTATGGTATTCTTTGTAGAGATGGATGTGTACTCACCACTGACGATCCCGAAGATGAAATAGACATGTGGAAGAGGATTCAAAAGGTGATGAAGATGTTTCCCATTTCATGGTTTGCAAATGATGATGGGCTCTCATGTCTGATTAATACAATTCAGACTGCGACTGAGCAATTCGAAAAGCAACCTAAGGATGAAGGTTCCTCCAACGAATCCCAATCGGAAGATCTCTATGATCATATCAGTAAGTTGATGGGTAAATCCAACAACAAAAGGTCTAGACGAAATCCGGTGCGACAAACACCGTAGATAAAATCGCGTCTCAGGTACGCCTCGTTTGCCATATAAAGTTGTAAATACTTTACTTGAAACAAAACGTCTAACAAAATTCACTTGTGAATTCTTCTCAGGTGTCCTGCTCAATGTGGCAAAGACTCATCGTCTATTTATCACTTTCTGCTTCTTTAATTTCTGTGACAATAGTTGTAATGTGTTTAGTTGTTCGATTAAGTTGTTGAAATTGGTCAATATATGATTCGGAGTTATTGAATAAAAGTAATTTCTATTCGATTAGAAATAAAACTTACTTATCAATCATTGTCCTAGACAATGTGAACGGTCTGAAACAAATATCTAAAGCCTCCGGCTTAGAACCAAGACTTTTCGATCAGTATAACTGTTCGAACTAAACAACGAAATTAACATAACCCATTTAAATTGCTATAAGTCAGTGAGTACGTAAATAGATAAATCCTTATTTGTTATTAATCCATTATAAAATTATATTAAGTAATGATGAGTATGTACAATACCGATTAAAAATTTTAATTTTTGAAAACGAAACGATTCCGCCACGGGTAAAGCCCGGTGATGCGCGCGCCATGCACGTGTGTTCCTCAAGAGATGGATCACATCGTTTCAAAGTACAAAATTCAATACAAATTGTGTACTTAATTTAATGCTTAAGGAAAATTTTCATTTGCGCGAATACCCATTCAAGGGTTTTCACTCATACAAAATTCTCACAGAGAATCAAAACGAGCTTAAGGTGAAAACCTGATGCACGGTCCATGGTAGATAAAATCTTGGGGTATGAATGAGCAATGAAAAGAAACGTCTGTTAAACGACGTCTCATATCATACGCCTATAACGACAAAGTATTGGCGAAGCATTAAAACGTCACACACTTCATAAACTAGTTCAACACTATGATATCGCAAGTTTAACTTACAACCTTCATTTTTCTTTCCAAAGGAAAGTTGTGGTTAACTGCAAATCATGTGATGAACCTAGTTAATGTAATAATTGGTTACGCGACACCATATGAGCTATTGGTAATGAGTGGGATCTTACCAGAATTGCGACATTTATGTTTCAAATAAAACACACACATAGTAACGATTGAATGCTGAAGGCATCTCCATACATGTGTGCAATAGCTTAGATGTTTGGTGACGTGGTCGAACATGAGACGTTACAATACTTGAGGTTGTATTTCCATAGCTTAAACATCAAATCAAACGAAATCTTGATTAGACTAGAGGATAATGATAATCATGTCCCACTCACTTCTAGTGGGAGAGGCAGCAACACAAGTGAACTATATAGTAAATGAAGATGGGGACATTTTCATAATAAATCCAGTGGAGGAGTCAATCCAACCACCCAGATCACTGTTGCTGCAGGTGCGAATCAAGTCGGACCTGATGATCAAGTTACTGAACCGATGGATGAAAATCCAATTTTACCTCAACTACCTACTGTACCCAGTGGGAGTGTCATGACCAGCTCGGTTCCCGTTCATCGTAACCATGGAATTAATCTCGGAAATGGAAATCCGAAACCGAGAGGTCAACCAAGAAAAGTTGTTGGTGAAAGTTCAAGTAGCGCTCTGGTTCCCAGTGGGAGTTGCACCGATAACGAGCGTTATTCATAGTGGGAGCGTAGTTCAAACTCAAGATGGGCATATCGAGCCTAGACGTACTCTAAGGCACCGAACTTCTCCAAAGAAGTATCCCATCGAGCGAGGTGAATTGTTCACTCTCATTTCGGTTGATGAACTGGTAACAGTTAAACAAGCTATGGATGGACCTCAAGCGAAAGAATAGAGGAAAGCAATGTAGGATAAGATCGACTCTATGAAAGCTAATTCGGTATGGTCTTTAGTTTATTTGCCTCTAAACCGCAGAGCAATAGGTGCAAAATGGATTCTGAAATTGAAACTCACTGTTGATGGAGCTGTCGAGCGATACAAAGCTCGACTCGTTGCGAAAGGATATACCCAACTTCACGGGGTGGACTTTGATGAGACATACTCGCCTACTGTGCGTTATACTACAGTAAGAGCCATATTGGATTTGGTAGCAAGCCTCGATCTGGAGCTGCAACAAATGGATGTTAAGACTGCATTCATCAATGGTAACCTGGAGGAAGAGATCTGTTGGGAGCAGCCATAGGGTTTCATTACTCCTGGAAACGAACGTAAAGTTTGTAAACTCCAAAGATCTATTTACGGTCTTAAACAGTCATCACGACAATGGTACCGCAGATTCCACGAGGAAATCGTTGGAAATGGATTCGTGAATCTTCACGAGGATCCATGCGTGTACACGAAGACTTCTGAGTCTAAGTATGTCATCTTGACATTTTATGTATAGGACATGTTGATTGTCGCGAATGATGTGAGTTGTATGAATGAATCAAAGTCCTGGCTGGCATCTGTATTTGATATGAAGGATATGGGAGAAGCCACGTATAACCTAGGCATTAAGATTGCTAGGGATTGGGCTGCTCGCTCTCTATGTCTCTCTCAAGAATACTATATCAACAAATTATTTAAAAGGTTTAGACTACAAGTGCATAACCCGTTGATACGCCGGTTGTGTTCAGGTGCGCGCTTAATATATGGTTGTGTTCGGGCCCGAAGAACCTGGCTGAGCGTGAACAAATGAAAAGTGCAGAATACTTAAGTATGGTTGGCAGCTTAATATATGCCATGCAATGCACTTGTCTAGACATCTATTACGCTGTGGGCCTAGTAGCACGATTCCAGTCAGATCCTGGCATTCAACAACTAAAGGTTGTGAAACGATTAATTCGATTCCTGAAAGGTACTGCGGACTATGCACTGTGCTATAAGGGTAGTAAATTAGAATTAACTGGGTTCAATGACGCCGACTGATGGGCTTTGCTATGGCCGTTAGGCCCTTTAACGGCGAGGAAACGGTGAATAGGCCCACTGGGCTCTGAAAGGAGGTCAAGAAGACCAAGGCGAAGGGTCCCGACTGAGGGAGTCCCGATGAGAAAAGGTCCCGACATAGTTGGTCCTGATAGGTGAGCTGAACGCTCCCGATGAGATGCCTTTAAGTAGGCCCCGATGATGAATCCCTGAGAATGATTGGCCCTGTCACGATGACGAGGGGCCCCGAGCGGTGACACAACGAGATAACTCTGGAGTCCCCGATGTTAGTCGGGACTTGCTATCAGAGGTTGAGGCCGGGATACGCGGGGCGTGGCCGAGATACGGGGAGCGTGGCCGAGATACGCGGGGCGTGGCCGAGATAAGAGAGATCATGGCCTAGATAGGCGGGATCGTGCTCGAGATACGTGGAATATGGGCTTACCACCCCAACGGTTCACCAGGTAACTGAGGTACCTCTCCGCCTATAAAAGGGCAGAGGTTACCTCGATCAATTACGTTTTGATATACGCTATTTGAGATTACTGCTTGCTAGTTCATACGAGATACTCATTTAAGCATCGGAGAGGGATTCTGGGTCGCCGCCCGGTCTATCCCCTCTTGCAAGATTACGTGGAGCGAAGGAGCTAGGATCGCCGTCAAAGATCGTGCTGGAGTTCCATCGTGATCAAACATTGGCGCCGTCTGTGGGAACGTAACAAAAAGCTGATATGCCTTCTACTCGTTCAATGGCGGCTGGCAAGCAAAGAAGACAAGGACAATCTGGTGGTTCCCGTCATCGTGCTGGGACGACTCTGAATTCACCACCGGAGCGCGTTGAGAACCAGAATCTCCCTGCTGAGGTCTCCCGGACAGGAGAGCATAATGAAGCTCCTGAAGATACTGCTGCTCAACACCAGGGGAATAGGGAGCAGGAGGCTCCTCCAAATGCGGACCTGACGAGGGCTGTGGCGGAGGCCATGCCGATGTTTTTGGCAGTCGTGGAGGCTCTCTAAGATCGGAGAGAGGCTGCGAGGAGGCAAGAAGAGATGCCCCCACTAGAAGAGGAAGCGCCCCCACCAGCAGAGGTTCAGAATGTGCGGGAGGTTCAGCCCCGAAGCCAGGTTGATGTTCATCAACCTAAAAATTTCGGATTCTTCATAGATTCAAGAACATCAGTTTATAAAAATTTTAAGAACTCCTAACTCAGGCTCTGATACCACTGTTGGATTACGGGGACGTAATACTACGGAATGCTAAACGTGTACTAGCAAGATATCTAATCTACGCAGCGGAATTAGTACACATACCTTTTAGCTTTCCTGCCCGAGAACGATGCGGAGGGAGTTCTGATCCTCCTGTCGGAACCACGTGCAAGTTCTTCGTTAGAAGAAGTCCCACGCGATGTAGCTCCACAACAAGACCTCAGATCGATTCTTCAACGGAGATGGAACCACAGACTTGATGTTGATGGTGCCGAAATTTAGACTAGGGTGACAAGTTTTCTCAATGGAGATCCTTGTTCTTAATTGTGTGTTTAAACCCTTAGAAGTCACCCGTATATATAGTATTGGGTGGAGTTGCCAAAAGGCGACTCCACCCTATGTGGTACTAGGGTTTCGGCTGAACCATGGAAAAAGGGGGGAGGCCCATTTTGGGCCTCCATTGTCAATTACTATTTGGATTCGGCTCAATTAGCCCAGATTGACAATTACCTAATTAACTTAGGTAATTCCCGTAATTAACAGGCTCCTCTTATGGCGCCACGTCACCATATGCTAACACTTTCTTCCGTTTCAGCTGTCACATGCGAGCATATTATTTTCCGACCTTTATTATTGTATTTGTGAGGTATCCCTTCTTCGTTTGTATGTAATCGTTGACCTTTTAGATCGATACGATCCTCGACTCCCACAGGTATCAGGTCAATTTCAACACTAGTTTTCCAATCATCATAATTAATGTCATCCAGTTTGCATATTTTGTTAAAACGATCTGATCGAGCCATTAGAACTATTACAATTGATAGTCATGTAAAGTTAGGAAGACAACAACATTTTGACAGAATTGCAAACATCGAATTATCTATTAGGATGGAATACGACAAAATAATGATCCTTCAGTCACTAAACCAAACCGACCATCAGTAAACCGAGGGAAGGGGGTGTCGCGAAAGAATTCACACTACCATCGTGTTCAATCCAATAGATCAGTCTGTTGAAAATGGTTATTATGTTGCAAATTAACGGAACGAGAATTTTCAAACAAGTATACCCCATCTTGGCTTTTCCAAGGCCCTTATAATTTTAAGAGGAACTATCCGATAATTTACGCATGCATAATATCATATTATGCCATAAAAAGCGAACAAACCAAAACATGCTTACGCGTCATGCGTCTAATGTTCCTAGTATATATAATTCTACGTAAAGTAAATTATCACATGCTTTCTATCCTTGAACATCCTAGCATACGTGTCAAAAACATGCAACATCCGCACAAATTATGCATAATTGGCGACTGGAATTTTCAGTTTAAAAAAATGTTTGGAAATATTAGGGGTTGTTTTGCAATTCATGCTTACAATCAATTATGCGACATTTCTAGACATGGATTCAAGGTACTTTCAATCAGCATAGCATGTCTATCCTATTGCGCAATACATATATTTAAATCATAGAGCTCAACACTCGCAATTAATATCCAGCTAGCTTGACTCAGTCAAGGCGACAGTTCTAATATATATGTAGCAGAAACTAAACAATTGCAATCCAACCCATTAATTTAATCCAGTCCCAAAAATATGCATATCTGAGATCCATCCCCATAATCGAAACTAGGTATTAAGGTTTTAACCAAAAAAACGTGTTAAAACGCAAACCCTAAGAGCACTGTTTAGGCCTAATTTAAAGTTCGAAAACATTTTAGATTGTAAAATTTGACATCCTATTTTATTGAACATTTTAAAATTTCCGAGAAATTTAAAAATTCTGGTCCGGTCCAATTTAAAATCTGGTTCAAGTCGAAATGGTTCAATAAAATAAGATTGTGGTTCGGTTCATCACTTAAAACCGGTTAGGTTAGGTTCAATTTAGTTACTACGGTCTGACCCGACCCGACTAGGTCGACCCGATTAAGAAAACCCGGTTGTATTTATCCGTTCCGGTTTAGCAATTGGACTGGCCCATAAACCTTAGGCTTCGGCCGAAATATGTCTTGTGGGCTAAGTAGGGTTTTAAAGTCCACTAAAAACTTAACTTAGCCACCAAGAAATATTAATTATTTAAAAATAATTTCCAATATTGCTAATATATATATATATATAATTCGGCACACACACACACACACACACATATATATATATATATTTATTATTTTCAAATATATCTTTAGGGAATAAAATATGTAGACAATATATTTTCTTAATCTTTTATAGCAACTAAATCTATCAATATACATTAACCCTATCTTTAACTATATATATTAATAGTTAATATCTTTTACAATATTATATTATGAACCTATCATTATTTCCAACTTATAGATATTTAGTTACATATTAATAAAATTTAAAAAATGGCAACATATATCTAATAGTATATGTGCCAAAAAAATTAATTACTTGGGGGCCAAGAAAATTAATTTTTTTACCTAAAATACCCTTAGGGTTTTCGGAACAAACATGCAAAGTTGGAAAAGCTGTCAAATTTTAATATCAAACCCTACCTTGATCATGAATCCAAAAGGTGTTCTTGATAAAACTCATGGTTTTCTTGAGGATCATGAACATCAAACTTAATTTCGAACATAAAATTTGGTTTTGATCTATAAAAACATGTAAATTTTGAAAATTTTAAGTTTTTAAAGATCAAACACATGAAATTTACTTAAAATTTTCGGATTACTCATGGTGTTCATGAACGTGAAAAATTCGGATTTTTTAAAACTCAAGAACATCAGTTTATAAAAAATTTAATAACTCCTAACCATGCTCTGATACCATTGTTCGATTACGGGGACGTAATACTACGGAATGCTAAACGTGTACTTATAAGTAATCTAATTACGCAACGGAAAAACGTACACTTACCTCAATAGCTTTCCTGCCCAAGAACGTTGTGGAGGGAGTTCCGATCCTCCAGTCGGAACCCGTACAATTTCTTCGTGAGAAGAAGTCCTACGTGGTGTAAGCTCCACAACAAAGCCTCTGATCGATTCTTCAACGGGAAAAGAACCTCGGACTAAGATGTGCACCGAAAATCACTACTAAGGGGGTGAGAGTGTTTCTCTCAAGATCCTCAATGGAGGTACTTCTTATTCTTAATGACTTGTGTAAACCCCTTAGGTGAGTCCCCCCTATATATAGGATTGGTGGAGTGGAAAAAAGTCAACTCCATTCTATGTGGGACTTATTTCGGCCGAACCTATGCTATTTACGGGGAGGCCCAATTTTGGGCCTCCCATGTCAATTAGGGTTAGGGTTTGGCACAAATACCCTAATGTGACAATTACCTAATTAACTTTGGTAATTTTCTTAGCATTAACGGGCTACCAATTACGGCGTCACGTCACCATATGCTAACAGGTGTCGCCCCTACTCCTGCTTCTGGATCCACTGTATCAGGAGGTGGATCAGAATGGAAAGTTTCTTCTTGTTGTTGGATACCATCTTTTCGAGGAGGGTCTTCCTCATTTGTTGGTCTCGAAGTGGTGGGATATGTCTGAGATTTTGCCATCTCGTCCACCACTGCTGCTGTTTTCTTCGTATTCTTGTTGGGAGCCATGACGTTTTGATCACCGTTCCCACAGACGGCGCCAAATGTTGGGATCAAAATGACGTGGCTTTGAACTTCTGGTAATGGACTTCAAGATCTCGCCGGTGACTAGCTCCTTTAGGTATCTGTGTCGACCTTGGAGTGACTTAGTTTCCTTTAGGTTCTTTGTGAAAGGCGAGGACCTGAAAATGGGTGGGGATGGCCCCTGATTCCAATCCGAAGCTTAAGTTATTAATGGAATATAAGAGAATACTTTAACAAGTATGTGTATGTAAATAATGAATTATCCCCCCATTTATAGGGGAAGTTTACCGACTTTGAATGGCGGCTACCCTCTTGGGAGGGTTTCTGTCCTGAGTGGGTGTCAGTAGGTGACAAGCAGGTCGCCACCTCACCTTTCCTTATTTAGGAAGGTTTCCTTATGGCGGTTGAAGCAGGTCGCCACCTGTCCCTTCCTTAAGAGGAAGGGTTTTATTTAAGGCGGCAAGTCAGGTTGCCAGTTGTCCTTTCCTTAAGACGAAGGTTTCTTCAATAATACTTGCTTATCAACTCGACTCTATCCTTAAGAGGGTGAGTTTGGAGATTGACTGGTCGCCGGTCTTTGAAGACCTTGAATGTCGACTTTCTGAATATTTGGTGTCGACCATCTTTCCTGGTTTTCACATTCTGAGCGTGATTAGTCGTCGACCTTTTTTGGGAGTCTCGACTTATAAGCTCTTGACTTATACATACTGGTCTATCCTAAAGATCATAACTCAACACAGCTCTTAGACGAATTCAAGTTCTCTTAACAGGGACGCTTCCTCTTCATTTTTTTTTCAGATTTCGTCAAAAGAATTCCATCTTTTGACTTAAACTTCTAAAGTAAGTCTCAGCGACTTTCTCGGCATCATAGACGGCGGACTAGACGAGTGTCCAATCCCGATTATCAATGCGCTGGCATCTGCGATGGTATATCTCGTAGAATGATAGCATTTATAGATCACATCAAGAAGATTGTGGTCTTTCCCAATTTTAGACTTGTCCTCCAAGTGTTAGCTACATATTCATTGAGTAGAGTTCAAACATTGGACCTATGACAAACCCCTTAGGATTTTTTTTAGAAGTTGAGTATTTCGTACTCGACCCCACAATAGTAATCCGAGACATCAAATTCGGATTACTAAAATTCAAAAATCGATTGGAATTCCTAATTTCATTAACTAAGTTTAATCAATTCAGTTACAAAAAAAAAAAAAAAACCATAGCACAGATAAAAAAAACCTAGACACGGTTAATTTTGGTTTTAACAAAACCAGACCCACACGAGGCTAACTGCCTTGTACTAACTTCGCACCTTACATACGTGCCTGTTAGATTACGGGGAGTAATCACTACGGAAACTAAATCATGGTACATGCTAGTAATATAAATTACGCAACGGAAGATTCGCACATACCTCTACAGTTGTCCGAAGTCCCAAGATCTTTGTAGGAGGGAGTTCACGATCCTCCGGTCGGCACCCATAGGGGTTCTTGTGAAGGAAGCCCTACGTGGTATATTCTTCACAGCAAAGCCTCTGATCGATTCTTGGCAAGGGACAGATCTCCATAGTGTTTGCTCGAAGACAAATTGGCACACCCTTGGTGGATACTAGGTTCGGCCAATATGAGTGTATTTGGGGGAAGGGTTTTCTCTCAAATCACCACTTGAAGGGAACTGTGATTAACCCTAATAAAACCTCTAACTCCCCATATATATAGGAGGAGTAAAGTGGACAAAATTCCACTTTACCCCACCCATAATTCGGCCAGCCACGTATAGTATAGGGAGGCCCAATTTTGGGCCTCTCATGTCAATTGAGATTAGGTTCTGGCCCAATGTCCTAAAGTGACATGTAGCTAATTAACTTAGGTAACATATACATATAATGTGCTTCCATTTAAGGCGCCCAACACCATATGCTTAAGCTAAATTCTTCCACCTGAAAACACTAGATCGACGTCGACGAAATAAGATCCTCAAGATTTGTAAACCGAATGATCGATGGTTGCAAAGTGAAGAGGAAATTGGTGGTGAATTCCTAAGATACTTTGGGGATTGTTTACTACAGATGATAATCGAAGATGGGGGAACATAACCAGCTGCATTCCTGAACTTGTAACTAGTGACATGAAAGATGATTTGATCAAGCCTATCCCGCTTTAAAGCGCCCGAGCCAGTTGGTTTTTCGGGTGTTTTCTTTCAGAGGTACTGGGGTGTTGTGGGTAAAGACGTCTTCACCAGGTTTAAATCCTTCCTCACCACAAGTATCATACCCCGCCCCCTCTCTTAATTATACAGATATTTCCCTTATTCCAAAAGTGTCGAGTCCTTTTTGACCGAGTCGTTTTAGGCATATTAGTCTTTGTAATTTCAGTTACGAGATTATTTCAAAAGTCCTAACGAATAGATTGAAGGTCTACCTCCCGAGTATTATTACGTCGTTTCAAAGTGCTTTTGTGGCAGGCGGATTAATTCAGGACAATATCATCGTGGCACACGAAGCCTTTCACCACTTGAGAACTCGATCGGCAGCTCAAACAGAGGAATGCGCTCTTAAAGTTGACATGCAAAAGGAATATGACTACGTAGAATGGAACTTTTGGGAGGAGGTATTACGAAAGCTGGGGATCCACGCTAAATGGATCCAATGGATTATGGCGTGCATATCTACGGTTTTGTACCAGATCAAGATCAACGGCAAGAGATCGAAAGTAATTACACCAACACGAGGAATATGACAAGGTGACCCCCTATCTCCCTACCTATTCATCCTAGTGGCAGATGTTCTATCTCGACAAATAACGGCCGCTGTCGAATCAGAGAGGCTTGAGGGGATTCGAATCAAAAGAGGATGCCCGATAATTCACCACTTGTTCTTTTGCCGAAGATGCGTTATTCTTCATAAGGGCTGAACCAAGGAACATAACGCAGCTGATCGTGTGAGGCATCTGGGCAAGCAGTTAATATCGACAAGTCAACCCTTTTCTTTGGGAAAAACGTTCACCCGGCTACACAAAGAAGAATTGATAGCATCTTGGGAATCAAGGCAAAGAAGAACCCCGGGAAATATCTTGGCTTACCCACAATTTGGGGTAGATCAAAAAGGGAAGCTCTCGGCTATTTGTAGGAGCGTATAGCAAACAAACTCAACAGGTGGAAATCAAATTTCCTTAGTAGCGCGGGAAGAGAGACGCTCATTAAATCGGTGGTAATGTCTATTCCAACGTATACAATGAGTCTATTTCTCCTACCCAAGATGTGGTGCTAGGAAATAAATTAATTGATTGCTCAATTTTGGTGGGGTCAAAAAGGAAGCGAGAGAAAAATTCAATTGCGAAGTTGGTAGACATTAACAAAAGCGAAGGGTGTCAGAGGCTTGGGCTTTAAAGATTTACGTGCCTTTAATTTGGCCTTGTTAACTCAGATGGCTTAGCGATTGGAACATAATCCAAATGCCTAGTGGGTGAGAATTTTAAAGAGTATATACTTCCCTAGACACGATTTCTGCCAGGCTAAGAAAAAGGAGGTCGATCATCATGGGCTTGGACAAGCCTGCTTTACGGAAGAGACGTTTTAATGAATGGAGGGCTATGAGTAGTTGGTGATGGAAATAGAATTTATACAATGAATCACCGTTGGATACTTACGCTTCCTGGCTTTTGTCTAAACACCAGCCCAAGCAACGAAGACATGCATGAGTTGAAGGTTGCTGACATCATCGACACATCTGGCCCAAGTTGGAACCTCCAGCCTTTAAGTAATACCATCACTAGAAGGGAAGAGCAGCGATAAGGGCCATCCCGCTCAAAACTGACCTAAACCCCGACTCGATTATATGGCTGACCACCAACGCCGGGGAAGCTGAGGTTAAGGCCATCTATAGGGACATCACAACAGCTTCATTAGTGGGCCAAACTCATCAACGAATCACACATTCGACTTGGAAGGAGCTATGGTCGATAAAAACTATTCCTAAGTACGCTCTTTTTTCTGGAAACTAAACTCGGGTGCGGTGAGAGCTGTACTGCATCATAGAGGGGTTGATGATGCTGAAAATTGACCATTTTGTAATATGCTGGAAACAAACGACCATATGCTTGTTGAATGCTCATGAACAAAGTTGGTTTGGGTTGCAACATTGAATGCACGTTTTAATAACCTGGATCAGCTGAGCATATCGACTTGCTTTGGTGAGCTCAAGAAGATAGATGGTCTAACAAGGCAGGAGAAAGATGCTAGATGGTCGCTTATAGGGGCAACATGTTGTTCTATTTGGAAGGAACGTTGCAAGGCCGTTTTTTTTCTAACGACACCCCAAACCCGATAGGCTAGGCATCTACTCAAGCTCTTAAGGAATATCATGAATTCTGGAATGCCTCTTATGTTAACAACCAATTAGCTGCAGGGAGGCTGGGAGATAATTCTGTCCAGATATGGGAGAAGCCGGAGCAAGGAATTGTCAAGCTAAATTGTGATGATCTTGTGACCATTCCTCAAGTGCAGGGGCCATAGGATAGGAGTCATAGCTCGAGATTCAAACGGGTTAGTTGTTGGAGGTATTAACAGAAGAACGGGGCTACATGGAAGCTTGGTGCTCGAGGATCTTGCCGTTTTAGAAGCCATGCAACTTACGATTCAAGAACGTTGGCTAAGAGTGATAGATTATCGAATCAGATGCTAGAGAAGTGATACTAGCTCTTAATGAACCATCCCATCAAAACTGGCAGCTTAAGCCCATCGTGGAGAACATCCTTCACTTGGTTCATCAAATTCCTGAAGTCAAATGGCGGGTAGTAAACGAATGTGCAAACTGGATCGCAATCCAATCCAGAAAGAGGTCGTGTATTGATAATTGGGTTTTACAACCCCGCCCCCTCTTTTATATGTATGTTTAATTAATAAGGATCGATAATTTATCCGTTGTGATGTAATCAGATACTTCTTCCTTTATGAATGAATGAATTCCTTTGGCCAAAAAATAAAAAATATAGATTTATTATATATATATCTTACTTGTACATGAAGTTAGTACGCTTTACTTAGTTAGAGGCTTAATTAGTTAGAGGTTTCAACTAACTATACCATAAATAGCTTTACATTGTAATATTGATACTTCGAGACGCCTAATCCAAGATTCGGAGTATATTCATCCCATAAAAAAGGGATTAAGTACATTTTTATACCATTTTTTTGCACAGAATCCACTTTTGGTACCACTTCTATTTTTTTGTATACTTTTGGTACCGATTCTTTCAACTTTGTATCATTTTGGTTCCACCGTTAACTTTCCGTCCAAATAGGCCGTTAAGTGGCATGTGCCATGCACGTGACCGTCCTAAACTTTTGAATTTGTTTCAATTTAGTCCATCTAATGCATCCCTAACTTTTAATTTGTTCAATTTAGCCCTAAAATTTCCAAATCGAACCCTTGACCCAAATTGACCTAGCCGGACCTAGCCTAGGGCTAGATCCAACCCTGGGTCGGGTTCGCCTGGGTCAGGCGACCCTGGCCCAGGGTCGGACCTAGCCCTAGGCTAGGTCCGGCTAGGTCAATTTGGGTCAAGGGTTCGATTTGGAAATTTTAGGGCTAAATTGAACAAATTAAAAGTTAGGGTTGCATTAGATGGACTAAATTGAAACAAATTCAAAAGTTTAGGGCGGTCACGTGCATGGCACATGACACTTAACGCCCAATTTGGACGGAAAGTTAACGGTGGTACCAAAAGGATACAAAGTTGAAAGAATTGGTACCAAAAGTATACAAAAAAATAGAAGTGGTACCAAAAGTTGATTCTGTGCAAAGAAGTGGTATGAAAAGGTACTTAATCCCCATAAAAAATAATAAAGGAAGACATGAAAAAGTCAATTAAAATAAGTAATCTCACAATTAATTTCTTACATCTAAAGAGCATCCATAATGGTATTATATAGCATTACCTAAACATGGTCTTAACATGCTTTTTTATGTAAAGTGCAACAAAAAAACATGTTACAATAGTTTTACATAGCATTCCTTAAAAAGTAGGACCTACGTGTTTTTATAGAAAATATTTCTTAAATATAAGGAAAGCACTATGTTGCCACATCATCACATAAAAAATATATATACTCAAATACAACCTTCATCAACCGTGTTGGGTTTTGATCTCCGGTTGAAGCTTGAACCCGATTATCCGTGCACCCGAAACCTGCACTAAGGGATAAACCAAGCTTGTGCCCGGTAATCCCCCTCCGAAGCTTAAGTCAGTACTCAGAAAACAAGTCTAAGAACTGATATGTATTGTAATATGAATCAGACTGAAAAAATGAGAAGATATATGAAGTTATATTTATAGGGGATGACCCATATGGAAACCGGTCTATGCACTTATGATGCACCAGATATCTTTGTATGGAAAGTTGTCAATGCATACTTTCCTTATGGAGAGGCGATCACGTATTTATGTGTAGGTCAATGAGACATTGTCATTCGACTTGGAAAAGACGAGAAACCAATCACTTATGACAATGCGGTCTTTCGTTAATTTTTATGTACGAAATGAGATAATCTCTTCTCTATATGGAGAGGATCGAGCCCCTCTCATTACGTAGAGGGATCGACCCCTTTTCTTTATGGAGAGGGGTCGTCCCCCTCTCCATAGGAGGAGGGACGATCCCCTCTCTTTATGGAGAGGGTCGTCCCCCACTCCATAGGAGTGGGGACGATCCCCTCTCTTTTTGGAGATGGGCGTCCCCCTCTCTTTATGGAGAGGGTCGTCTCTCTCCATAGAATGGGGACGATTCCCTTTCCTTATGGAGAGGGGTCGTCCTCCTTCCTATGGAAAAGAGTTCGCTTATTCTACTTTACCATTTAACGGTTCACTTTGGACCGATTGGAGGAGACAACCGTTCGGTTCTTATACCGATATTCATCAAACCGCGTTTTGTTATTTTATGTCATGTTTGAATATTTATTTCTTCTTTCATCGAATGAACTTGTCAAACTTGATATTATATCAACCGGATTGAGTTCTGAAGAACCCATTGATTTGTATAATGTGGGATTGAAGAAATTAAATGAAATAGGATGGGATGGGATGAGATGAAAGAAAATGTATATAAAAGCTAATGAATAACGAAATTGTACAATGTACAACAACACAGTGTATAATCAATCTCAATTTTCTAAATAACGGGAAAGTGTGAAATCTTTTTTTTCTAGACAACATCACTTAGAAATTAAACATAACTATTTTTTAATTTGTTGTTATGATTTAATAATAAAATATGTTTAAGTAAAATCATTTTAGACTTACTATTATAAGCATTATTTAAGTACACATAAATGACTTATAGAAAACAAGTAATAGCGTTGTGGATACTCTAAAGTACGTAATTAAGTCAATTAGCTAGAGTTCATTTATTGACAACGAAATCAAGTAATGGTTGATGAAGTTAAAATAACATTTTTTTTTTATATGGGAGATCTTGATGAGGATGAATAATTCACCTTTTATAAAATTAATTTTTGAACCAGACATGTCGAACATTCAACCTTCTGATCTAGAGTCAGAAGTGCTATTATTGCGCCACAGACCCCTTACATTTATTTGAATATCGATATTAGATACAAGTATAATTGACATTTTTATTTTTTATGTGAAATACTTTATAAAATTATTTTGTGAATCTAGCATGAATCGAATATACAACCTTTGATCTGGAATCCTAGCATTGTGCCATAGATTCCATACATTTGTTTTCTTTTGAATATCGATATTTTATTTGAATATCAATATTAGATTTGAGTATATCAACATTTTCTTTTCTATATGAGATTTTGATGAGTGATGATTCTTAATAACGAATAATTTATTTTTATAAAATGTATTTGTGAATCAAAAACACAATCTTCTAATTTGGAGGCAGATGCACTACCATTGCATTATAGGTCCCTTACATTTGTTTTGATTTGAATATCGGATATTAGATTCGAGTATAATCACCCGCATAACACGGAGTGAAATCCTAAAATAACTTAGGACACCAAGTTGTTTCGCAAACTAGGCCGGTTCAAAAGATAATCCTTAAATTAGGTTTTTCTATTATTTTTTAAATTATATATTATATCTACTTTATATTCCAAAGTTTAAATTAAGTTATAGAAAAATCTTAAAAAAATATAATACAAATAATATTAGGAAATTAAAAAAAAATTAAGGAGATTAAATGTATGAAATAATTTAAAAAATCGAAAAAACAAATAATTAAAGTAAATGCACACATATATTTATATACATATATATAAACATTTTTTTTTTAAACTTTGATACTTGAAATATTATTCGAAATTTTTTTTTTGGCCAAAAAATATTATTCGAAATTAAATGATAATATTAAGTTTTGAAACATATATATAATGATTTAAATTTATTCATTAAGAATATTGAAAACAATATACCTACTAAAATTCATTCTTAAATTTATTCTACCGCTTTTTTATATTTATATTAAATTTATGCGAGTCCATCCATTTTTTTGTTTATGAATGTTGAAATTTATTGAAATAAAAACTATTACACACTACAAAATAGAAAATACTTGCGCTGGAGAGATTGGTTAACATCCAATTCCCGAACTAGTAGAGCAGGTACTAACAAAACATTAGAAGCAAATACAACAGAGCAAAACACAGAAATAAAATTAAAAGTAAATAAACTAAAACAACATAACGGAATAACAGAAGAGATGACCCCAGACAAATCATAGAAGCTTGGAGAGGAAGAATCCACCTGATACAACGGCACCCATAGCCCTTTGGAGGGTAGAAGAACCTTGCTCAAAAGCAACATAGCTAACAGAGGACCTACAAACCAAGCGATACCAGACATGACCCATAATAAATCGGAAACACACACGACTCCATAGACAAATACAGAGATCTTTGAGTGGTAGGGGCTGGATGAAACCTGTCTACCGAAACACCCCTGCATGTGGAACATCCGCAAAGGACTAGCGCACGTCAGGGGTGCAACAAAAATAATCTGCTTCTCCATTAGGAGAAGGAAATGAGATACGTCCGCGACCGCAATCGTATCGTGGTTATCCCGAAGGGTAAATATCATGTGGTGGCTTATTTCGAGAACAGAGCGTTGGTTCTGACGAACCATGGGTTCAGCTGGAAGGGGTATATGGGGAAGGGTAGCAGGCTATACCTCCAAGATGTAATAAAATTGGAGCTTAAGACGGTGAACAGCATCCACGACGGCGCGTGGAGGGACGTAGGCGACCGGTGCACGGCATGTTGGGGGTGGACCGTGGCGGCGCATCCTGAAGCGCGGAGGTGCGTGTCGTCGCGCAAGGCGGCGCGTGGTATGCATGCGCCACTGCAGTGGGTGCGTGGTATGCATGCGCCGCTGCAGTGGGCGCGTGTGTAGGAATTGGCAGTGGGTGGGTGTGCATGTGGCGCGTGGGCGTGCATGTGGCGCGTGTGGCGGCGCGTGTGACAGTGCGTGGAGGAGCGTGAAGGTGCATGTATGCGCGTGGAAGCGTGTGGAGGTGGTTGTGGTGGTGGTGGGGGGTCTTTATGCAGGCTCGGTGATGGTGAGGGTGAAGGGGGGACGCGAGGGGCGAAGGTGTGGGGTGGACTCCGCGATTTTGCGAGGCGGAAGCGAAGAATGGGATGAATTCAAGGTTGAAGAAGGCCATCCGCCGTGGTGGGGCTTCCGGCTTTGGCTTAGGCTTATGCTTTGGCGTATGCTGGAGGAAGAGTTGCTCCATTCTTATGATTGACGAGAGAGTTTGCAAGAGCAGTAACTTCCCATCAGTTTTTGGATCGAGAGAGGGAGTCATCTACTCCAGCCGAGGCGAAACTATTCAGAAGCTAGATAGCTTCTTAATAGTGCCCCTGAGAGAGAAAGGAAAGAACTATTTACTGTCCATCCATTTTTTTAATCACTGGTTTTATAAGTTTTCTTTAAGGTTCGTGTACACTTGTATCTTTATTTTTCAAATATGATTATTTAGATTTTTTTTTGTTACAGTTATACGACATTTTTATAATTTTTTTAGCACAATTTTTAATTTTTTTAAATTATTAATTTATTAGTTTTTACTATATAACTTTTACATCTAATGTCTTAAAATTTTCAAATAGTTTCTTAATTTATTGTATTATATTTCGGTTTACATTCAATTGTAAAAAAGTGTAAACTTCTGAAATGTAAAATAGTAATTGTAGATGATTAAAAAAAACTAATTTAAGAATTAGTTTATATAGAAGTCTAATTTGAAAATAAGCTCGGTAAGTTAACCAAACCTATTTTAGGAATTTACTCCATAATATGTGGATCACGATTGAATACATGATCTTATAAGACAACGGAATCTGATCTAATATAGATCACCAAGATTTTCTTTGTACCCTAATAACACGAGCACTCGAGTGTTTCTCCCATTAACATAAGGAATTTCTCTAGTTAGTGACATTCTGTCTCTAGCTTCTTCTTCTTCTTCTAATTCTTATATCTTGTGTTTCTCATTCAAAGTTAAGAGATAAATTATTTTAGCATAAGTAATTATTATCTTTCAAAAATTGATGAATATCTTAAAGAACGGATTCAACTCATACATGCTATGAATAAACGCTCAAGCTCAAACATTAGTTGGAAGAACCCTCCGTGAAGATAGATTACTGATGTTAGTTAGATCGTAAAAATGGCCCACTAACCAACTATGTCATAAGTTCGAATTCGTATATATGCCATCTCAATGTATTACTTAGGAGGTTTCACATTTACTATGGCTTTGTTACATTTTGAATATGCGCACTCTGATAATACGTTAAAAAAATTTGTATTTTAACTAGTTTTCTCATAAATTTAACATTGTAAATAAAGACATCTGACACACTCTTAAATATATTTTAAAATAAGTCTAAATTTAATATTCCAATAGAACAAACGTCTGATTTGTATATAATTTATTTAGTATGGGAGTACATGTTGGGTTTGTTGAATCTAACCCATATTGAATAAATATATTCAAGGATTTTTAAATATAGTGAGTGATATAAATATGTTGAATTATGGTTTATTGCAGTGATTCCTCAAGATCCCGTAAGGTCTCCGGCCGTCGTACTTCCACCTGCCAAAAGGGACAGTGTCAGGGCGAACCCCGACGATCATTCTTCGACGATCAAGTTAGTTACCGGTTATGTAAATAGAGGGATCACTAGTATGCATATAAGCATATAATAATATAGAGAGAGAGAGAGCAGATAGTGTGCACATAATGCGTATATAAAAGTGTAAAAGTGTGAATATGCCCCAACCATTGTTAGGCATGAGGACTGGGGGTTGAGTAATCCCCGTGTATCTCAGTGTGTGTTTAAGTCTCCCTATGTGTCGTTGTCTGTGTAAAAGTCCCCCTCCACTTTGATATAGTAGTAGTATGATATATATAGGGGTTTCGAGCGGCGCTGGTCCCTAAAATATGTGCGTGATGACGACCGTATCTCATGAGATTCTGCCAATATCGACCTAGGGAGAGTAGGTTGTAGTCTGAGTGATAGATTTTTTTCATTTCCTACTCCCCTACTCTAGTCTGTAAGTTTGTCAGTTGCGCAAATCCGGACAACGATCCCGGAAGATCAGACGCCCTGTTGGGTTACGATTATAAGGATGGGCCAATACGTACAAGTCGAGAGCATATAAGTCAAGATTCATAAAAGAAGTCGACGACTAATCAAGCCCAGAATTTGAAAACAAAAGAAGATAGTCGACACCGAATATGGGGAAGGTCGACCACTAAGGTCTTTGAAGATTGGCGACCAGTCAGCTCAAAACTCTCCCTCTTAAGGAAAGAGTCGAGTTGACAGTCAAATACTATCGAAGAAACTTTCCTCTTAAGGAAATGACAACTGGCAAACTGCTCGCCGCCTTAGAGGAAACCCTTCCTCTTAAAGAATGGACAGATGGCGTGTTAGATTACGGGGAGTAATCACTACGGATACTTAAACAAAGTACATGCTAGTAATCGGAATTACGCAGCGGAAGATTCGCACATACCTTTAAGATGATCCGTAGACCCAAGATCTTCTCAGGAGGGAGTTCATGATTCTCCGGTCGGGACCCGTAGAGATTCTTGTTAGAGAAGCCCTACGCGGTACAAGCTCCATAACAAAGCCTCTGATCGATTCTTGGCACGGAGACAGATCTCTGGAGTGTTTGCTTAGAAAGAAATTTGGCACACCCTTGATGAAGCAAGGGTGCGGTTGAAACTCTATGGTGTGGGGTTTAGGGTTTTTCTCTCTAAAACACTCAATGAGGAAATAGTGATTAACCCTAAAAATACCTAACACCATTTATTTATAGGAGGAGCAAAGTGGACAAAATTCCACTTTGCCCTACCTAGGTATTTCGGTCGGCCATGCATAGGGGAGGCCCATAATTTGGGCCTCTCATGTCAATTGGGATTTGGGTCTAGCCTAATTACCCTAATGTGACATTTACCTAATTTCCTTAGGTAAACTATACATATTATGGGCTACCAATTACGGCGTCCATCACCATATGCTTACAGCTCCCACTCGCTGGAATGGGAGGGTACATGTTAATGTATTGTCGTTCAAATCTACATAAACATTTCACTCCTTCGATCTGCTCCTTGCTTCTGAATAGTTCATACGAGGTTTGCCGTGCGACCGGCGGATACGACGGGCATCGTGCTACTCATCTGTTAGGAGTATTGTAGCGCACGCGGAACGTTGATTCCCTTTTACGATGGGGATAAGCGATGGGGATGGTCAAGTTCACCTTTAATTCACCGACTCTCGTGTTCACTAGGTGGCTGCCAACCGGATATTAGTTGAAGGTTGTGAACACTTGTACGGATACCCTGGAGAAGTATTCATTTGTGGAAAACTGGGCAATTAGACAATTAACAGTTGACCAGGATACAGTGCGGTACATAGTTTTATTTCAAACATGTTTGGTTCATGAAAGGGAATCAACGTTCTGCAGGCGCTATAATACTCCTAACAGATGAGTAGCATGATGCCCGTCTATCCGCCGGTCGCACGGCAAGCCTCGTATGAACTATTCGGAGACGGAGACGAAGACTGAAATGTTGATGCTATTGGATGACAGTAAATTAACAGGCACCCTCCCATTCCGGCGAGTGGGAGTTGTTAGCATATGATGACGTGGAGCCGTAATTGGTAGACCGTTAATATATGTGGTTACCTATAAGATAATTAGGAAAATGTCACATTAGGGCTAATTGGGCTCGACCCAATTCCCATGTGACATGGGAGGCCCAAAATTGGGCCTCCCACCCACATAGGTCGGCCGAAACCCTAGATAGCTAGAGAGGAGGATTTTCTCCTCCTCCCACTATATAAGGAGGTCTTGGGGTTACTCCCAAAATATACATTTGATCACAACTCCTCAACTCCTCTTAAGTTGTGATTTGAGAGAAACTCCTCTCTCTCTGGCCTAGTTTCGGCCGGCCCCTATAACACCACCATTGGTGTGCCAAATTACTTTCGAGCATTCAGTCCGAGGTTGCATCTACGTTGAAGAATCGATCAGAGGTCTTGTTGTGGAGCTACATCGCGTGGGACTTCTTCTAACGAAGAACTTGCACGTGGTTCCGACCGGAGGATCAGAACTCCCTCCACATCATTCTTGGGCAGGAAAGCTAAAAGGTATGTGTACTAATTCCGCTGCGTAGATTAGATATCATGTTAGTACACGTTTAGCATTCCGTAGTATTACGTCCCCGTAATCCAACAATAAACCCTAGTGGGTTCGGCCAAAATACTTCTCTTGGGCTAAATATAGTTTTAAAATCCACCAAAAACTTAACTTAGCCCATAAGAAATATTAATTATGTAAAATAATTTCCAATATTGCTAATATATATATAAAATTCGGCACATGCATTATTAATATATATAAATATTGTCAAGATTCTATCTTTAAGATGTAAATCAATCAACAATATAAATATATATATATATATATATATATATATATATATATATATATATATATAATTATTTTCAAATATATTTATAGGGATAAAATATATAGACAATATATCTTCTAATCCTATCAATATATCTTTATCCCTATATTTAACTAAATATATTGATAGTTTATATATTTTACTATATATTGTGAATCTTTTCCTTATCTTTCCAATTTATAGATATATTGTTTCCTTTAATAAAATTAAAATATGGTAACAAGTATATCCATAGTCTAGGCCGGCCGAATTTTCTTACTTGCACCCCAAGAAATTAAAAAAATTTACCTAACAATTTACCTAGGGTTTCGGCCATAACACAAAAAATCAGAAAAATTGTCAAATTTTAAGATCAAACACTATTATGATCATGAATCCAAAAAGTGTTCTTGATAAAACTCATCGTGTTCTTGAATATTATGAACATCAAACTTAAATTTCGACTTTGATCTATAATAACATGTAAAATCCGAAATTTTAAGTTTTAAAAGATCAAAAACATGAAATTTTGTCAAAATTTTTGGATTCTTGTTGAAAAATTCGGTGTTCATGAATAAAATCCAAAAACATCAGTTTATCAAAATTTTAAGAACTCCTAACCTCGCTCTGATACCACTGTTGGATTACGGGGACGTAATACTAGGAAACACTAAAACGTGTATGCGCTAGTAATCTAAATTACGCAGCGGAAGAATTCGCACATACCTCAATGATGAATCCTTTGCCCAATATGTTGTGGAGGGAGTTAACGATCCACCGATCAGGACCTCGTGCAAGTTCCTAGAAGGAAGTCCCACGAAGTATAGCTCCACAACAAATCCTCTGATCAGTTCTTCGGCGGGGACAAATCCTCGGATAGATTGCTCGAAAGCAATTTGGCACGCCCTTGGTGAAGGAGTGGTTCGGCCGAAACTTTAACTAATTGAGTGAAGGAATTCACTCCAATTTACTCTTGAGAAGAGTTGTGGGAATTGCTTAGGAAAATCCCAAGACACCACTATATATAGGAGGAATGGAGTGGACAAAAGTCCACTCCATTCCATGTGGTATTCCTTGTTTCGGCCGGCCACCTATAGTGTATAAGGGAGGCCCAATTTTTGGCATCTCATGTCATTAGGGATTTGGGTCTAGCCCAATTTCCCTAATGTGACATTTACCCAATTGACTTAGGTAACGTATACATATATTAACGGGCTGCCATTTACGGCGCCCGTACACCTTATGCTAACAATACTGATACTCCTCAATAATAAAATCATCTACAACTCTATGGGTGGAGGCAATTTGCTAAAACACGTTAAATCTTGTGTCGCGTTTTCAATTTTTTCCATTAGTTTTTCACAATAATTGGCATCAGAGTTGGTGGCTTGGTCCGTAAAGCACAAAGTGTAAGTCCCGCTAAGGGCGGTACGTACATACATGGGGAGACATGACTTGGGATATGGTGTTGCCTTTCGAGGGGATAGTTTGAAATGACCATATGCATGAGACCAGTAAAACATTTGGGAAATATAGGGTCCTGTTGTGCAAGTTTAGTGCAGTAAAAAGTAAACTTCCGGTTAAGTTACTACGATGGACTCACATGTGAGAGGTATATTATTAGGTCTATATGAGTAATAGTACCAAATCAGATAATTTAAAATATGTTGGAACATTGGGTACTCGTACTATTACTTATTATTATTTCTTGCAAGATATCTCACTAAGTTGATGAAATGGATCTGAACTTGTTTCCTAATTTAATCTCATAATAAATGGTATATATTAGGGTTAACAGGTCTTTTGGTCCATGATGTTTGACAACTTTTGGGTTTTGGTCAATGATGTTTTTTTTTTACCTAGTTTTGGTACCATATGTTTGCAGATTTTTTCTAGTTTTGGTCTAACCGTTACATTCCGTCCATTTTTTACATGTTCAAGTCACGTGATCCACTCTAAACTTTAAATTTAGTCCCTTTAATACTTTCTTAACCTTTTTTTTGTTCAATTTAGTCCCGAAGTTTCAAAATTGACCCCAATTGGACAATAGGTCCAATTGAATTTTTGAAACTTCGGGACTAAATTGAACAAAAAAATGTTAGGAAAGTATTAGAGGGACTAAATTGAACAAAATTGAAAGTTTAGGGTGGATCACGTGACTTGAACATGTAAAAAAAATGGATGTATATAACGGTTAGACCAAAACTAGAAAAAAATCTGTAAACATATGGTACCAAAACTAGGTAAAAAAAACATCATTGACCAAAACCCAAAAGTTGTCAAACATCATGGACCAAAAGACCTGTTAACCCTATATATTAATACTATATTTGTATATACATATATAGACCGACCTTCAGAGCATCAACAGTGGTATTATGTAAAGATTACGTAAACGTGGGCCCTATATGTTTATTTAAGTAAAGTAAAAAAAAACTCTCTGCAGTGGTTTTACATAGCATTCCTTAAAGATGGGACCCACACGTAAATTTATGTTTTTACATAAAGCATTCCTTAAATATAACGAATGCACTATGTATTACGTAACCAATTTTTAATTATAAATTAATTCATTTTATAATTAATGCTAATATCTTATTGGTGGTTGTTGAAAAATTTAATAATAAAATATATTTAAGGAATATGTTTAAATAATATAATTGCAGAGAAAATATTCTTTATGTATGTCTTAACTTTACGTATTATTTAAAGTGTACATAAATGTCTACGTGACAACTTTAAAAAATAAAATTTATGTGAAACCATTGTGGATGCTCTCTTAATTAGATTTGAATTTGGTATTCTTGATAAAATAAGAATTCTTTTCAGAATTTCAAACTATAAATTATAGTTGATTACCTAAAGCATGAGGCTAATATAACGACAAATAATAACGTGGGCATGAATGTACGTGTATGGCCCTTTTCTTTTTGTGCAGTGGTACAACTAGATAAACGGCATTATAGTTTTGATGAGTATAGACAAGAAAATGAGCACGCACTAAACTAAATAGTTGCTTCTTTCCATCTGGCGGGCCTGATCATGTGGGTATAAATAGGTGGGTCAGAAGATGAAATAGATCGTATTGTTAACATGGAGAGCAGTAATAATATGATGAATGATGAATCAAGAGTTGTCCCTCTCAAAAAATGGGATGTGTCCCTCTTGGAACTAAGAGATCGACTCTCAAAGTTCGCTCAAGTTAGAGGCTGGGATCAATACCACAGCCCTAGAAATCTCCTTTTAGCTCTGGTAATTACCATTATTTAGTTGACTTAATTGAACATTATTAATTTATTTTATTTTTGTCCTTAATTGGATGCAGGTGGGGGAAGTGGGGGAGCTGTCGGAGATATTTCAGTGGAAAGGAGAAGTGGGGAGGGGACTGCCGAACTGGAGCTCCGACGAGAAAGAGCACCTGGAGGAGGAGCTCTCCGACGTTCTACTCTACCTTGTACAGTTAGCCGATGTTTGTGGCCTCGATCTTGGACAAGCCGCTCTCACCAAGATTCTCAAGAATGCTCGCAAGTATCCTGTTGAATCATCATTCAATAATCAACACAACCAATCCCAATCCCAACACCACACAATTATTAATTAATTAATTAAGAAGACCAACTACCTTTATCTTTGTCATCTTAATTATTAATAATTTGTTTGCCTCTCATAGGCTTCTTGTCTTCATTTATCTTTGTTGAGTGCTTATGTTTGATTTTGTACTACGTTAATTATTTATTTCAGATGTTTTCGGTCGCTACTACTTATTTTAAGAGGTTATAAGGTAAGGTCATTTCTACAATGAACATGACAAATTTGCTTCACTTCTCAGAGATCGACGCTCAACTCTCTAAAGCACGAGAGAATTCGTAGTATTGTGTAGTTGTTGGATGTGTAAAATGATGAAGGGTCTCTGAGGGGCGTGACCCGGACGACAGTTTCTTGGACGTCGCGTACGCCCTTTGGTCGGGCGTAGTACGTCATCCGGGGTGGTATCGAGGCCTCTGAGATCGGTCCAAATATCCGATCTCAGAGGTCAGAGATCAGACCAGCTGGTCCGAACAGGTGTATTTTTTCCGTCCGGACCGTTTTTTCCTACGAGTGGTGTGCTCGAGTAAATGTTTCGTTTTGTAATCGTGTGTGGGGTTATCGTGATAATACTATCCAAACTAAAACGGGTCCAAATTGGGCGTATATCCATCAAGATTGGTACATACATGTTATTTGTGATAATTGTATGTTGATTACCGAATAAAATTATTTGGACATTGGTCTACATATTTCAAAATATTGTGTTTACCCATGTATCAACCAACATAAAAATTGCATGAAAACTGTGTAAATACATTCGTATAGATCAAAATAGTCAATTGATGAACATAAATGATTAAGTACGTATTTAACATTCTAACTCCTCAAGTTTATGCGTAGGATAGAAATTTAATCGTCAATGCCTCATGTCATGCTCCACCCAATTCATTAACTCATATTCATATATATATATATATAGTATATATGGTTAATTTAGTATAATAATTAAGAATGGTAATTAATGTTGTATTTAACTATCTATTTTGATTTATTCAATCTTCAATTATATTTTTTTTTGTTCATCTCTATCACATAGATTATTTTTTCATATCGTCTTAACTTGTTTATGCATTAAAGTTAATTATAATTATATATTATCATACTGGAAAACGTATTTTAATAAATTGCATATCTTAAAATTTAGTACGTGCAACATACGAATTAATAACTCATATAATTCAAATACCTACCAATATAAATAAGTAGTCCGACTTCTTCGGCCATAACATAAATTAACACACAATAAGAAGTTGTTCACCCAAAAACACACGCACAAAAATTTACGTAGGAGGTTTCATTAATATGCGAGCATTGATTTAACATAAGGGTTAAGAACACCTATAAACAGTCTGAAGTTTGTCTCACTTGAAATTTTGGTGTCTGAAGTTTAAAATGTTAAAATGTACAGTCCCAGATTTCATTTTGTTGAAATTTGATGTCTCGATATGATTACTTTAGAGAAGCTAGTCCGGACTACCAAATAGGACCTCTCATGCACGCTCCATTCTCGTCGCCTAGCAGGGACGGTCACCTAAGAAGGTGGCTACATCCACGCAAGTAAATCTCGCTCTATTGTCGTTGAAAATCACTCCACACCACTCTGCTTGAAACCTTTTCTTTCGGATGCATTAGTTTTGAGAGAAATTTGACGATTTTATAAAAAGTAAGGAGTGATGGATTATGAGTGGGTGAATGGGTCTATGAAAATGTTTGAATGGAGAGGAAAAGACGCATGAAGACACCAAATTTCAACAAAAATGAAACTTGGGACTGTGCATTTCAACATTTTAAACTTCAGATACCAAAATCTCACATAGAGCAAACTTCAGACAGTTTATAGATTCTGAACCCAATTAATTATAACCTTTTACTATTAAAAAGAAATTTGCATTGTACGCCGTGGCATCATTATTAGTTATGAATCCGACGTGTCATTGTTCTCTGGTTCCTAGCTGATGTGTCGTCGAGGGGGTGCCCATCTGTTGTTGTCTATAGAGTGCTGCCATCTTGTTGTAGAGGTCTAAGTTCATGTTCTGTTGATGCAATCAAAATTGGACGAGGAAATTAAAGCATTGAGGCGTATGCATAACAATTAATAACAGATATACAAGTGTAGCAATCTAACTAGCTAGAGTTCACTAATTAATGTAGGTTGTATGAAATTTGTATAATACAAACTGAAATACATGCATGGTGGCCAGTCCTAATTGGGGTAATTATATATATCACGTGTATACCAGTGCACGTAAGTATCAAGTTATTAATACACATACAGGAGGTAAAATTAATATTTACATGGTTAAATAAGGGGGCAAATTATGGGTATAACGATAATTATATAATTTGAAATTCGGAGGGGGCAAAATCAGATACACAGTTAATAAGTTTAAGGGTACTTTTTAACATTTGAAAAAAAAGGCAATTAATTACTCCCCTAGATTGTACTTTAGGGTTTTTATAACCAAATGAGTATATATCTATAAAGCTCGACTTGTTTTGATTAAAAACTTAGAATTTGGTCGGGTTTAAATTTTTGAAACTTGAAGATAGCTTACATTCAAATTCAATTCTACTTGTAAGTTTATTATATATTATAATAATAAAACAAATTCATTACTAAAAAATCGAGCTCGAGTTAATTTAAACTCGGCTGACTTATGTATATTATAAAGCAAGTTTAGGCTCACGATTAGTTTAAGCAGGGTATTATCAAACTCGAACGCAATTCAATAAAATTCAAATTTTGATCGAATCAACTCCAAAAAGATTGACTCAGTTAGCGGGGCGATACTAGACCATGATGAGACTGATCTGTCAACAGATAGAATAATGAAGATAGACACGTACTTGAGCTAGAAAAGCAGTGAAAGGATCTGGAGCCGGAAGCGATGGAGAGTTGTTCCGCTCCGGAACCGTCGGATGGGCCACCGGAACGACTGCGGGTGGTGGCGGCTGAGCAGCGAATTGAGGTGGGACAAAGTTGAGTGCTGCTGCAGCGGAGGAGGGTGCAGGGTGCATGAGCGGCGGAGGAGGAGCAACGGCTCGAGCGACAGAGTTGGGGTCGAGCATCCCCATTCCCATGCCGAGTCCGATCATCCGGGAAAAGAGAGAGAGCTGAAGCTGCTGCTGCTGTTGGTGGTGAGCTTGAGCGATACCCAGGGGCATCATCGTAAAATGAGGGACGTTGTTCATATTATTCCTCATGCTCATCGCTGTCTGAACCTGGGCTTGTAGTTGCTTCAAGTACTCGATTACCTCGTCCAACATCGATGCTTTGTCTGTCTGCACATGCATGTTAATTTCAACCATACTTCACTTTTATATCTTTCTTATTCTTATTAATAATTTGCTAAGCGCCACTCGTTTCATCATTCAAACAAGGAAATCTTTCTTTTTCTATTTCTATAATAATAATAATATATATAGTGCCTTAATTAATTTACATACCTTGTAGGCATTAGGAACCAACCTCTGGAGAGCTCTCATCTTCTGATTTATTCTATCCCTACGTCTCTACAACACCAAACAAGAACACCATCCATATATATATATACATTAGTTTGAGCTAAACTATCAACTTTACTAGTGAAAACATTCAAAATTAATAAGTTTAATTACTTACACGCTCGGACTGATTGTGATTAGCAGCTACTCTACTTGATCTCCTGCTCGAGGTTGAGCGACCCGTCTGATCGGTCTTAGTCTTGCCGTCTTCATCTTGAGTTGCCTGCTATAAATCAATTCATTATTTCCATTTATCCTGATATATATCACAGGTTTTAGATTTAAAACGTAGTGTTTAATTTCTACATATCGATCATAGTCTAGTAATTAATTATCTGTATGTTCAACTTGTTAAATATCCCTGGTGGACGGTATGTATATATCTGAAATGATGATATTGAACAAGAATAATATATATATATATAGATCAATTAATTAATTACCGAGATTCCGAGAGAAGCTGAGTCCTCTGCAGGAGCAGGTTGAAAAGTTTTATTGGTGTTGAAGGTTGTTGGAGAGTCGAAGGAAGCCCAAGTCATCATGGTTGTGTCTTCTTCATCCTTACAAAATGTTGCACTCCCACTTCCACGGATCCCTCCATGTGGGTGATGATAATGATCATCTCCTTCTAATTTAGTGTAACTACTAGTGTTACTAAGCAGACTAGTACTGTTGTTAGTTCCTCCACACTGCTCCGACTCAGATCTTGTCCGCTTCTTCTTCATCATCATCATCAATATCGACGACTCATCAGTTTGATCAGCTTCTACAGATATCTTTTGACCCGAAGAAGAAGAGATGAAGTGCTTATTATTTTCATCACCCATTTTGCTTAAGTATATTGGGTTGATATTGGTATGAGTATGAGATGCTTGGTGCACAATTGACTCGAGTGTGTCTTTGGTGCCGGGCCAAATGGGTTTTGTATGATTGCGCCGCCCATGCATCGATGGCTGCCCGTTTTCCCAAGTTAGCTCCTTAATTTGTTCAACATTGTTGGACCTAAAAAATTTCCAAGTTGATATCACCACATACATACGTTTATATATGTTTTGAACATGAAACAGTTAAATAATAAAACCATTAGATTCTTTGACTCTCAGCTATATAACAACACCTTAAGGCATAAAGGTGCTAATTAGAAGAAAAGAGTTGATTTGTTCTTTTTATGGTATTTGGTATTAGAGCTTGAACGAAGAAATATATGTGCCTCTAGCTAACTAGCTAAGTGGTTGATGATGCATGAAATGAATAAAAGATGGAGAAGTGTGTATAGGAAAAGGAAAACGTACATAATTGGATGAAGAAGATTGTGTTGGGGACGGACGTGAGAGGATCTAGTGTTGTTGTTTTGTTGATCAACTTGTACATGTCTTTGCTGTTGCCTCATCAGATTCCATTCCAGTTCTGGCACAACACACTCGTATTCACTCATCCCTCTCTAACTATATATCAACACAACAAATCCAAACTCAAAACCTAGCTATATATATATATATTCATTACTTATATATGTATATTTTTTTTAATTAAAAAATCCAGCATATATTAAATTAAATATATACAAGGGGGTTTCGTTATCTAAAGAGGCCCCAACCTTTATTATAACGCGTTGGCATGATAGGGATGTCACTCAAAATCCTGTGGTGGCTAAAGGAATTTCCCCAACTTGGTTTCTTGTATTGTCGCCTTCATACGATTCTACAATATATATATATATATATATTACATTGGAGGAGTGAGTAGTCCTAGCTAGCTAGTTTGTGTATCGTCCTCATTATCATGTCAACAACGGTCGACTTAATTCTCACATTAATTTCGGTATTGAGACAGACAGATGATGAAAGGAAACGAAATGAAAGGTCGGTCGATTAAAAGCACCAGCTGTGTTAATTAGGAAGGGTACGTTTGTGGCGCTCTACAAATACATAAAGCTTGTATTGTATTGTATTGTACCTATGGATCATCAGTTCCTCCTATCCACAAGTTACCACATCCAAGAATACACAAGATCCTGTCTGTATCCTTTATATCTTATTATAATTCTCTGCTTTTCCATTCTATCAATCATCTTACCCTATTTTTTTTAATCATTGTTGTTTCAGATGTCCGGTATCCGAAATTAATTAAGCTTAACCACCCGCGCGCTTGTATCTACACAAATGATGGGCTGGAGTTGGTCTAGGTGATGCCATTGAAAGTTTAAATAAAAAACCGTCAGAGAAATGTATGTATGTCGTATGGGTGTTGCAACAAACTGTGAAATTTCAAGTGAAATTTCTATAAAAAGTGATATATGGACCCACCAATCACCAATACATTTGCTTCTTTACTTTCTCTTTCCTACTTTCTATAGAAATTTCACAAGAAATTTCACATTTTAAAGATTTACTCATGTCGTATATGTTTTAAATGAAGGGTATTTATAGGTTTTTAGTCTAATTATTAGGGAATAAAATATATTAGAAATTAATATATTTTATTATCTTCTGATTGAGTTATATTAGAAACAGATATATTTCTAATAACTTATCATTATCTCTTTTCTTATCATATTTTATAGATTTAGTCTTGTATCTATATATATATATCATTCTTCTATATGGTATCAGAGTCTTTCCAACTCCAACGAGTATAACCTACAAGGCTCCGCCCACCCTCACCGCTATCCAGGGGCGGTCGGCACCTCCATCAACTATATACTTGTCATGCCGGCCGCCCCCTGCCCAATTCTAATTTCATTTTTTTTATTTTCTGATAAGAAAATAAATTCCTCCTTTTGTGTTGACGACTTCTGCGCCGATTCTCTGATTTAGCGCCAAATGACGAAGTCACTATACTGATGGTCCCTATTATCGTCATGTCCGCCTCAATTATTCTCCGCCCGATGCCGACTGGATCTCTCCGGGCTTCCGCTATAGCCGACTAGACCTTCGGGCTACCGCTGTGCCGACTGGATATCTTCGGGCTACCGCCGTGCCGACTGGACATCTCCGGGCTTTCATCGTTGCCGACTGGACACCTCCGGGCTTCCGCCGTTACCGACTGGACCTCTCCGGGTATCCGCCGATGACGATTGGACTATTCGGGCATTCATCAATATTCATCGTATGAAAATCTGCATTCTTGTCAGAACGTCCGTCTTGCGGGGGCGTATTAGGGAATAAAATATATTAGGAGTTAATATATTTTATTATGTTTTGATTGAGGATAATGTGTATTATTAATCTTGTTTAGGGTTGAATACATCTACCTATATATATATATATAAAAGACTAAATCTATAACAAAAACTAAACCATAACAATATAATAAGTATAGAGATAATGATAAGATATTAAAAATATATATATTCCTAATATAACTTAAACAACCCATTAACCATGAACCGGCCCATTAACATATTTTGAATCGCCGAACTTACCGTGGTTAAGTGTGACTTTACTTAAGTTTATTTGTCACATATGGTTAGTTGGTGTGAAGAAGTGACTTCCACAACCTCGTAACTTGGAAGGAATCCCTAGTGGTGTTGAATGATGACAGTTGCCCCTCGAGTCAAAGTCTTAACACATTGACCGATTTTGTACTAGGTGATGATACGCCCATGTAATGAAGATTGCGCCTATCCCATGGCCCGATTATATACACTACAAGAAAACATACCTACATATAAGTGACCATAAGTTGCTACTAAAGCTCCAAATATTGTGGCTAAAACTTTAGATGTGTCATAGTTGGGCAAACACGTCGTTACTAAATGCCTCGTAGCTAAAACTATTAGCAGCGACTAACGACCACCATTACTTCTTTGTCATCGTTGTTTCCATCTTGTGAAACAATGTTTTACTAGCAACTTATTGCCACCACTAATAGTTGTATTCAACAGTGGAAGTGTCATGTTGGTGAACAAGACATTTAGCGTCGAATCTAACACTATTTTCATCACATGCATAGCATTTTAGCAACAACTAGATGTCGCCACTAATAGCTATTTTTAGCAGCCCAAGTATATTGATGGTAATTAAAACATTTAGTAGCAGAAGATTCTCGTTAGTAAATAATGCATTTAGTAACGAGATCGTTGTGTTGGCAATTATAGAAATTGGGCCGCCCTTCATGGGAGCGCATTAACCATGCTTAACTGAGTGTAAGTTAATTAGAAGCAATTAATCCATTAATAAGATGTGTGTGCCGAAATTAATAGCGGTTAGTTCATAATGAGCTTGCTCATTAACTATAAAGATTAATGTTCATTAAGTGGACCCAATAAGTGTATTTCAGCTGGTCAAGTAATTGAATTACGTGGTGGTTAAGTTTTGACCACCTTAATTTAAGGAGGTGAATAATATATTGTATTACTTAAGATATATATAGTAATCATATATATATACAAGGAATAGTATATTCAATATAATGTATTCTATAAATAATATATATATATATATATATATATATATATATATATATATCTCATTATTAGTGATAGTATATATATATTAAGGAAATAATATATTGCTCCATGTGTCTTAGTAGATCATATTTTGGAAACGAATCATCTTCTCACCATATATAAGGGGTTCAGCCGAATTGCTTAATTCTACTCATTGGTGTGCAATTAATCGTTCACACAACCAACAGTGAGAGAGAGCAGCCTTAGTCCTACTAATTCCCCAGTTTATTCCTCACATTCGTGAGGTTTAGTCTGTGGTGACCTGAGCCCTCTTTTTTATTGTGAGCAAGATTGAGGGACCCCGTTCGGCGAATCGCGATACAATCTTTTTCAATGATCTTAGGAATTGGACTTGAAGATTAAGTGTAGAGTGAACTACATAGGTGGGCCTCCTCCTCCTCCTCATTCTCAAGTCAGGACCTGTGATGATTTATCTCGTCAACCGGTTAGTATTCTTATTTTAGTTATCGTGTTTTTTTGTGATTTATCTTATTATTTCCTACAGTGGTATTAGAGGTAGTATAGGTTGTAGTTAATGTTTGTAGATTGATTATTCAACGTTGGAATTTGGGTGAAACACTAATTTTGGTAGGGGTGAACAAGATAAAATCATGATCACCAAGTAGTCCAATTTAGACCGAATAAGGCAACTCACTTCCATGCTGCCACCATATCGCTATGCCACCGTGTCAATGGCCCTCCCGCTACTGCATGTCGTCTTGTCGTAGTGGATAGGTGGTCATATGCCACCCACCTCAACATTGTATTGTAACGTAACCCTTAATTGAAAAGGTAAATCTTGATAATTTGGGTTAGAGTTTTGGATTGGAAAACATACCAATAATGGATTATCGGGTTCTACATGAAAATTCGAATATAGATTTAATCGGTTGATTGAATCTTGATCCAAACTAGAATAAAAATATATTATCTTTGTTGCATTAAGCAATACGAATTGGATCTTTAGCTTGGTAGCTCGTTATTTGTGATGGAATTAATCTAGGGTATTGGGATTCAAAGAAAAACTTTTTGGGCTAATAAACCGAAATTTTAAAGTTTATTTAAATTATGGGCTGAATTGATTTATTTTTACTTTTGGGTTAAAGGGTCTTTTGGTGCTATATGTTTGGCCAATGTTGGCTTTTGGTTCCATATGCTTTATTTTTAGGTTTTGGCGCCATATGTTTGCATTTTGTAGAATTTTGGTTCATCCGTTAGTCAACGGTTAAGTTTGACCGTTGAATACTTTAAATTTGTTTAATTTCATCCTTAAATTTATATTCTTAAGTTTTGAATTTTACATGTAATCCCTATTGTGTTCTCCGGTCACCGCCTAAGTCCGTCAGCCAAAACCCAAGGCCGACGACCACCACAATTACGGTCGACCACCATATATCAGGGCCGGCCACCACCAAATCGGAGCCTGTCAGCCACAATCGGGCCGACAACCACCAATTTGGACCGGCCACCACCATTAGTGGCTGGCCACCACCACAATTAGTGGTGGCTAGCTCCGATTGGTAGCGACTGTTGGCATTTGGTGTATATAGGTCGTCGTAATTGAAAGCCCATTAATATAAGCCCAACAGATTAAGCATAATTGGGGTTAGGCACGTAAGGGATTTTATGTCAAGCCAAAATCCCTATGAGCCGTAATTAGCCCAAATTGGGCCATGCCCAAATATAGTATATATCGGCCGAATTGGGTATAAACCCTTGGTGGGTTTTGCTCACCTACTTTTATAAATAGGAAGTGTTAGGCGATTTCTTAGCGTTAATCACTCTCTCCCTAAGTTGACAAGAAAAGAAATCCCTCTCCCTAAATACTACTAGTTTCGGCCGAAGCTTACCAAGCACAAGGAGGTGTTGAAATTGTGTCAACAATTTACCCTAGAGATACATCCAGTCACCGATTGAAAGAGGCTTTTCTATAGAGAAAATTTCCTGTAGATTGCTCTTTAATCAGAGTTCCTGCAGGAGCCGTCCGGATGATAGAGAACACCCTCGTGACGATCTTGGCTATAGAAAGCTAAACTGGTATGTGCTCATTGTTCCGCTGCATAATTAGTTTACCTAGAACACGAAGAGATTGCCTCTATGAAAGCCAATTCGGTGTGGTCGTTAGTTGACTTGCCTGCTAACCGCAGAGCAATAAGGGCTAAGTTGGTTCTGAAATAGAAACTCACTGCTGATTGAAACGTTGAGCGCTACAAAGATCGATTGGTTATTAAAGGATATACCCAACTCCACGGAGTGGACTTTGAAAAGACATACTCACTGACTGTGCGTTATACCACGGTCCGGGCTATTTTGGCCCTGGTTGCGAGCCTCGATCTGAAGCTACACCAAATGGATGTTAAGATTGCATTCCTTCATGGAAACCTGGAGGAAGAGATCTATATGGAGCAACCGAAGGGTTCCGTTACCCTTGGAAACGAACGTAAAGTTTGTAAACTCCAATTATCGATCTATGGTCTAAACAATCATCCCGGCAATGGTACTGCGGGTTTCACGAGGAAATTGTTGGCAACATATTTTTAAATCTTCATGAGGATCCCTGCGTGTACACTAAGACCTCTGTGTCGAAGTACGTTATCTTGATGTTATACGTCGATGACATACTCATTGCCGCGAATGACAGGATTTATTTAAATGAATCAAAGTTTTGGCTGGCATGTGTTTTCGAGATGGACATGGGAGAAGCCACGTACATCCTACGCATTAAAATTGCTAGGGATCGGGCTGCTCGTAAACTTTGTCTTTCTCAAGAAGCATATATCAACAAATTGTTGAGAAGGTTCAATCTCAAGATAAAATATATGTGGATACGTCGGTCGTGTATGGGTGTGCGTTGTCGAAGCGTGATGACCCGAAAGACTAGGCGGAGCGTGAACATATGAAAAGTTCAGAGTACCTTAGTATGGTTGGTAGTATGATGTAATCCATGCAATGCACTCGTCCAAATATCTGCTACGCTGTGGGCCTAGAAGCACGTTTCTAATCAGACCCTGGATATCAACATTTACGATCTGTTAAACGAATTATTTGATACCTAAAGCTAGTACTGACTACGGACTGTGCTATGAGGGTTGAAAGCTAGAATTGAATGGGTTCAGTGACGCCGACCATGGTGGCGATCTGGATGATCGTAAGTCCACCTCAGGAGGAGTATTTCTCCTTGCTAATGTCGTCATTTCGTGGATGAACAAGAAGCAATCATGTGTCGAGCTTTCCACAATGGAATCTTAAATCGTGGCCCTCTCTAAGAATGCATAGGAAGCTGTCTGGCGAAGGAGACTCTTGACTGCTCTGCTTGACTTCGAGGACGGGAGTAAACCTGTGGGGATTTACTCTGATAGTCAAGCAGCGATAGCAGCAGTTAAGAATCTGAAGTACCATAATAGGACGAAACACATTGATATTAAATATAATTATGCGAAGAGTATGTACAAGACAAATTGATCACATTAGAATACTTATCCTTTGAGAGTATGGTGGCAGACTCATTGACCAAACCTTTACGCAGGGAAGTTTTTGTAAATGATGTCAAAATGCTTTGAATGCGCAAGGTTTAGGACGATTGTATTGTGTCAGTAAAATTTTGAGTTTCGAAGTAATATTTGAATAGAAATAATTTCAATTTGAGTGTATGATCTTACAACGTCATAATGTTTGAATTACATCGGATTTTACGGTCTATGAACTAGTCGTTGGAGTGTAAAATCTCCCAATAAAACATGTCGAATGTGGGCCAGCCTTGTCACAGAGGCTCGATCGTATTGACGGAGGGGGAGCCTCTCCCATGTCCTGACCGGCTAAGAAGCATGGTGTTTTCGAAAGATAAACCTGGTTAATTAAAACGATCATTTGGTTTCGGGGTAACACGACATGATCTTCATTTTGCGTATCGCCGTGATAAACTCAATTCTTCGGAAACCACATTCTGGGCCAGATGAAAATCTGCAATAGCGTATGACATTTCCCACTCCTGACAATATATAAGTCCAAGTTATGTTATCGACGCGCAGTTCATACTGCGCGTGCCACGTTCGACCACGGGGTCAGGCTCGGTTGCGCTAGATAGAATCCTCGTGATTCGGATGGGCGCAAACTTCTTCACCTAGAGCGAGAGACTGATCCTGGTTGCTTTATGACTGAGCACCTGAGGTATCCTTACGGACTCAAAACTCATATATAAGGTCAAGCTAAATGGTCGCTTCCAGGTGTACGAACGCATTGATGAACAAATGGCCTAGTGACTACGTTTTGGGGGACCGGTTGAGTTTGACTAAGGGTATAAGTAATGGGGATCGTCAAGTTCACCTGTAATTCTCTGACTCTTATATTCACTAGGTGGCCACCAACCGGATATTAGTTGAAGGTTGTGAATACTTGTGCGGATGCCTTGAAGAAGTGTTCCTATGTGGAAACTAGGCAATTTGAGAATACTAGTTGACCAGGGATACAACGCGGCTCATATATGTTAACAGGTTGATAACATGTTGGGAATAAACGTTCCGCGGACGCTACAACACTCTTAACCGATGAGTAGCACGATTTCCATTGTGTCTGCCGGTCGCACGACATAACTCGTATGAACTATTCCGAAGCAGGGCTGGATCGAAGAAGAAATGTTGATGTGTTGGTCAACAACATATTAACAGGCACCCTCCCATTCCGTTGAGTAGGAGCTGTTGGCATTTGGTGAATGGGGCACCATAATATGAGTCCTTTAAGATAAATCCAACACCTAAGTAATTGGGTAATGTCACATTAGGGATTTTGGACTAGGCCTAAAATCCTAATTGACATGAGAGGCCCAAAATTGGGCCACCCATTTCTCCAATATGGCCGGCCGAAACTTAAAGAGTGTTGAGGTGGGTTTTACCCACCTCCTCTTATAAATCGGGGGTGTTAAGATTTCTTTAGGGTTAATGAGATAATCTTATCCTAAGTGTTGAGACAAAGAAATCCCTCCTCCCTAAAATTCAAGTTTCCGCCGAACCACATGCTTGGAGGTGCCAAATTGCTTTAAGCAATTACCCCAGAGATCCGTCCCTACGAGGAATCAACAAGAGACTCTGCTGTGGAGATCATCCCGTGTAGGCGATTCCTTAACAAGAATATTTACATGATTATGTTAGCATATTGTGATTGGGCGCCGTAAATGGAAGCCCATTAATATGTATATGTTACCTAAGAAATTGGGTAAATGTCACATAAGGGAAATTGGGCTTGACCCAAATTCCAATTGACATGAAAGGCCCAAAATTGGGCCTCCCTTATACACTATAGGCCGGCCGAACTAGGAGAGGGGCAAAGTGAACTTTTGTCCACTTTGCTCCTCCTATAAATAAGAAGTGTTAGGGCTTTTAATAGGTTAATTCACAATTCCTCATTGATGGTAATTTGAGAGAAACCCCCCCCCCCCCCCCCCCCCCCGTTAGACACAAGTTTCGGCCGAACTACCTGTGACACCAAGGGTGTGCCAATTTGCTTCGAGCAAACACTCTGGAGATCCGTCCCTGCAAGAATTGATCAGAGGCTTTGTTGTGGAGATTATACCGCTTAGGGCTTCCTTAACAAGAACCTCTACGGGTTCCGCCCGGTTGATCAAGAACACCGTCAGCAAGATCTTGGGACTACGGAAAAGGTTTAAGGTATGTGCACATCTTCCGCTGTGTAATTCTGATTACAATCATGTACCTTGTTTATGTTTCCGTATTATCTAGCCCCGTAATCCAACAATGGTATCAGAGCCTGTGTTAGGAGTTCATGATTTTGATAAATTGATGTTCTTGATTTTAATGTGTTGGCCGAAATTTTAATGAGTGAAAATTTAAAATTTCCGAATTTTATAATTGTTAGTCCCGAAATTTTCATGATGTTCTTAGTAAACTTTGATGTTCATGATCTTCAAAAAAAGATGACTTTGATCAAAATCAAACATTGGATTGTAGATCTTATTAAAATTTGATCTTGAAATTTGATCACTTGTTTCCAATTAGTGTTATCGGCCGAACCCTAAGGAAATTTACAAGGTAAATTTTTTAATTTCTTAGGCCCAAAGTTTGTAAATTTCGGCCGAAATATATTAATATATTGTTTACCATATTTTAATTTTTATTAAAGGTGACAATATTTCTATAATTGGAAATATATGGTTAGGTTCACGTTAATATATAGTAATATATATAACTATCAATATATCTAGCTTATTTATAGGGATAAATATATTGTTGATAGATTTATTTACCTAAAAGATTAAGAAAATATATTGTCATATATTTGTTTCCCTATTAAAGATATTGACAATATATATATATATATATATATATATATATATATATATATATATATATATATATATATATATATATATATTATGACCGAAATTTATATATATTGTTGATTGATTTACATCTTATAGATAGAATCTTGATAATAAATAAATAAATATATATATATATATATATATATATATATATAGAAGTGGCCGAAATTTTATATATATATATATATGCAATATTGAAAATTATCTTACATAGTTAATAATTCTTGGATACTAAGTTAAGTTTTTAGTGGACTTTAAAACCCTACTTAGCCCACAAGATTTATTTCGGCCGAACCCTAGGGGTTTATTGGGCCGGTCCAATTTGCAAAACCGGAGAGGATTAAACCAAACCGGGTTTTCCTAAACCGTTCGACCTAGTCGGGTCGGGTCGAGCCGGGGTAACTAAGTGGACCTAACCGAACTAGTTTTGAGTGTTGAACCGAACCAAATCCTATTTTATTGAACCAGCTCGAACCGAACCAGATTTTAAATAAAACCAAACCGAATCGGATTTTGTGGGACCGAACCGGGTGAACTGAAATTACTGAACCGAACCGGATTTTTCAAAATCGAATTCAAGTCAATTAATAAAATGGGATGGTCATGTTTTATAATCCAAATGTTTTCAAACTTTAAACAGTATACACAGTGCTCGAAGGTTTAAAATTTTCACGTTTTAATTAAACCTCAATGCCTAGTGTCGATTATGGGGATGGATCTCGGAAATGCATGATTTAAGGACTGGATTAATTAGAAGGCTGAACTGCAATTGTTTACTTTTCGTCACATATATTTATTAGAAATGTTGTCTTGACTATGTCAAACTAGCTTGGTTAAATATATGGTTTGCGAATTAGGAGAGACATGTTGTGATGGTTGTGATTGCCTAGGATTTATGTCTTGAAACACGCATGATTAATTGTAAGTATGAATTGCAAGTCAGCCCCTAATATTTTAAAATGTTTTAAGAAACAAAAGTTAGTCGTCAAATATGCATGTTTGATGTGGAAGTTTCATGTACGACATGTATGCCTTAGAAAGTAGAATTATGTATAGTCTACCATGAGTTCCTCAGAACATTGGACGCATGACGCGTATGCATGATGTGTGGTTTGGTTGATGAATATGGCTTGCTATGATAATTTACTTGTGAAGTAGAATTGTATATGCATGCGTAAGTTCATCGGAACACTTTTCAAATACAAAAGGGCCTTGGGAAAGCCAAGATCGGGTATGCTTATTTTAAAATTCTCGTTCCGGTAATTTGCGAATAAAACCATTTTAAAAGACAGGTCTATTGGATTGAAGACGACGGTAATGTGAACTCTTTCACGAACCCCCTTCCCTCGGTTTACTGGCGGTCAGTTGGTTTAGATGGTTGAGGAATTATTATTTTTCGTATTCCATCTAAATAGATATTCGATGTATGAAATTCTTTCTCAAAATGTTATTGTCTCCCTGATTATGCATGATTATCAATGTGTTCGTATGAGTTGGTTGAGTGAGTGTGATTCGACATTCCTCGTAATCTTGATGGTGTGGATTATGATGAATAGAAGGAGTATGTGTTGAACTCTCTGCTAGGATTCCGAAAAGCGGAGAGGACAACTACGGATGAATATAGTAGTCTGTATAATTTTAACAATTATAGATGAATGTGATAATTTGTTTCCCCAAGAATGGGAGTAAGTTCTTTGATGATCTAATCGCGTATGTGGTGATACATTCAACTTTGGATAAAGGGGTTGAAGAAGACTTCAATTGCAACTGGACAATGTTACAGCTTGGTATCCGTTTGCATCTGCCTCGGTGGAAGCAGGGATGCTAAAGCTAGAAATGTTTTGTTAAATGTGATGGTCTTCCCTCTTTCCATGGATGCTGGTGTAAAAGCCACTCGAGACCTTCGCGATGAAAGGTCAAAATTGAAAAGATGTATATGGTTGTCACGGGACTCACTTACCATGAATCTAGTCAAGTACAGTAACCACAACAGTAGAGGGACAACCTTCTCTGCACATCATAGTGGGACGAAAGATACCAACCATGATCCGCATATCATGAAGAGAACTTGACAGAATAGGTCCTATACGATAATCCGGTGGGTTAAACCTTGTTGATAAAGTGCATCCCAAGTACGCCTCGTACGTCATGAGTATAAAGCTGGAAAATGTTTTATTCGGACACAAATCATTTGATGAGATTCACTCGTGAATTTACTCAGATTTTATGTTCAACATGACTCAAAGTTTTCGACTATGTGCGCGACAAGCATGGAAAAAATACGCGACTTTCGGATCAAGAACCATACGGTCATTTATCGTTTGTTGTTCGTTTCAATTACTAAAATTTTGGTTATTTTGAGATTCGGATCTATTGAATAAAGTAATTGTAGCTCGATTCGTAGCACAATTTTCTGATCAATTTAACGGCCTAGTAATAGGGAACGATCCGAAAAAAAATTCATACCCACTGGTTTGGAACCAAATTTTTCGGCCAGGTAAAAGAGGCTGAATGAAACGAAACGACACACATGCTCCGTCATCTCAGTCAGGACAACTGAACTAAATAAACCCATCGATTATGTGGCTAGATCGAAAGATTTAGTATTCCATATTTGTTAGTACTCCATTATATGATAAATTCCGTAATGATGAACATGTGCGACACCGATTGGATTAAATTAAATTGAATTATGGAAACGAAACGATTTATACCATGGGTTAAACCTGGAATAGGCGCCACAAGCGCTTGTACCTCGAAAGAGGGAACACATCGTTTTCACAGTACGAATTTAATGATGAAGTGTTTTAATGAATGAATGTCGAAATTTTCATTTGCCTTCCTTTTGGGAATAGTTCATTCTATACTTACACGATGAAAAGATGTATGCTTCACGAACTCGTAAAGTATCAACTGACGCATAAGGAGAAAGCCCAATGCACAGTTCAGAGATAGATAAGTCTTTGAAATGAATTAGCAAATGAAAAGGCTGATGTCGGTAAAATGACACTCCCACTAAAAGCCTTGAACGGAAAAGTTTGGCAAGACATTCATATCGATAACACACTTCAACTGTCATGGTTTGAAAACATAATGTTAGAGTTCAACGACCGACGTTCCCTATGGGATTCAAAGAAGTTGACTCACATCAATGTAGAACTATGTTCCAACTAAATCGGTCAAACACGACGCCACAAACAAGTAACGAGCTAAAAGGGAATGATAACGAGTTAAATCTTATCATCATGCGACATTAACTTGCGCATTAAACAAGTATTTGAACTGAGAGTATGATAACTACTTTTAAGGATACATGTTTAAATTAGCTTGTGACAATGGTGCCGTGGTAGAACATGAGACGTTACATTCCTTGAGGACGAATTTCCAACGCTTGGTGAAATGAAAACGGACGTAGTCTTGATCGAATTGGAGCAGGATAACGATGATGGTCAGGTCCCACTTATTTCGAGTGGGAGATTTGAGGCAGCAACGCATGTGTATGAAATGGTAAATGAAGATGGTGACATTTTCGTAGTAAATCCAGTGGGAGGACACAATTCTACCACACAAATCACTGTTGCTGCAGGTGCGAATCAAGTTGAACCTGATAATTACGTAGCCGGACCGCTGGATGAAAATCTAATAATGCCACAACTACCCATTGTTCCAAGTGGGAGTGGATTAACCAAATTGGTTCCAGGTCCTAGTGATCAAGGAATTAATCTCGGAGATAGAATCCCGAGAGCGAGAGGTCGTCCAAGAAAAGTTGTAAGTCAAGGTTCTAACACTGCCCCTGTTCCCAGTGGGAGTGATGCTCCGATAGAAAGCATTATTCCGGGTAGGAGAACTGTTCAGACTCAAGATGGGATTAACGAGCCTAGACGAAGTCAAAGGCATCGAATTTCTCCCGAGAAGTATCCCATCGAGAAGGGTGAGATATTCACCCTAACTTCTGTTGACGAACCAGTAACGGTTCAACAAGCGTGGAAAGGACTTCAAGCAAAGGAATGGAGGAAAGCAACGGAGGAAAGCAACGGAGGAAGAGATCGCCTCAATGAAAGCCAATTCTGTATGGTCTTTAGTTGATTTACCTGCTAACCGCAGGGCCATAGGGGCTAAGTGGGTTCTGAAACTTAAACTCACTACTGATGAAAATGTCGAGCGATACAAAGCTCGACTAGTTGCAAAAGGATATACCCAACTTCACGGAGTGGACTTTGATGAGACATACTCACCGAATGTGCGGTACACCACAGTTAGGGCAATCCTAGCCATGGTCGCATGCCTCGTTCTAGAGCTGCACCAAATGGATGTTAAGACCGCATTCCTCCATGGAAACTTGGAGGAAGAGATCTATATGGAGCAACCAGAGGGTTTTATTACTGCTGGTAACGAACGTAAAGTTTGTAAACACCAAAGATCCATTTACGGTCTAAAACAATCGTCTCGGCAATGGTACCGTAGATTCCACGAGGAAATCGTTGGAAACAGATTCGTGAATCTTTACGAGGATCCATGCGTGTATACAAAGAACTTTGGGTTTAAGTACGTCATCTTAACTTTATACGTGGATGACATACTCATTGCTGCGAGCGATGTGAATTTTATGCATGAATCAAAGTCCTGGTTGGCATCTGTATTTGAGATGAAAGAGATAGGAGAGGCTACGTACATCTTGGGCATTAAAATTGCTAGAGATCGTGCCATCCGGAGATAATTTCTATCTCAGGACGCCTATATCAACAATATGTTGAAAAGGTTTAGATTACAAGATGCCAAACCCATGGAAACGCCGGTAGTATTCGAGTGCGCGTTGTCAAAGCGCGACGGCTTGAAGAACTAGCAAGAGCGTCAAACAGATGAGGAGTGCATAGTATTTAAGCATGGTCGGAAGTCTCATGTACGCCATGCTTTGTACTCGTCCGGGCATCTGTTATGTTGTGGGCCTAGTAGCAAGATTCCAATCAGACCCTGGCTATCAACATTTAAAAGCTGTAAAGCGGATCATGCGATATCTAAAAGGTACTGTCGACTACGTACTGTGCTATGAGGGCTGGGAGTGAGAATTGACCGGATTCAGTGACGCCGACCATGGTGGCGATCCAGACGATCGTAAGTCCACCACAGGAGGATTGTTTCTCCTTGCTAATGCCGCCATTTCATGGACGAGGAAGAAGCAATCCTGTGTCGCGTTGTCTAAAATGGAATCGGAATCCGTTGCTCTCTCCAAAAATACACAGGAAGCGGTCTGGCTGAAAAAGGCTTCATATTGCGCTGCTTGATGGCGATGTCGGGAGTAAACCTGTGAATGTGTTCTCTGACAGTTAGGCAGCCATTGTGGCAGTAAAGAATCTAAAGTACCACAGTAGGACTAAACACATTGATGTGAAATATAATTATGCTAAATCTATGGTAGAAGACAATATAATCACTTTAGAATACTCGGTCATGGATGGGCAAGAAGCAATCATGTGTCACACTGTCTATGATGGAATCGATATTCGTTGCTCTCTCTAAAAATGCACAGGAAGCGGTCTGGCTGAAAAGACTTCTTATTGCGCTGCTTGATGGCGATGTTGGGAGTAAACCTGTGAAGGTGTTTTCTGACACTCAAGCAACGATTGCGGCAGTAAAGAATCCCAAGTACCACAGTAGGACTAAACACATTGATGTGAAATATAATTATGCTAAATCTATGGTAGAAGATAATATAATCACTTTAGAATACTCGCCTACTGATGATATTGTGGCGGACCCACTAACTAAACCATTCCGTAGAGAGATATTTGAAAAGCATGTGAAACAGCTTGGATTGCGGAGGGTTTAAATGTGGGCATGTATCTGTGATAACATTTTGATGAATTGGAAGTTACATTTTGATAAATGAGAGAATGGCAATTTGAGTTTATGATTTATCGACGTCATAATGTTTGATTACATCGGATTGTACGGTCTATAAACTAAGTCGTAGGAGGACGCAATCCTCTGCATAAATTATGTCGAATGTGGGCCTTGCTTATCACACTGGCACAGTCGTCTTGTAGGAGAGGTGGACCCCTTCCGAAGCAAGACTGGCTAAGAACCAGTTGGGAAACTTGGTTATGCAAAACGATCATTTGGTTTCGGAAAAACACGATATGATTTTCGTTTTGCACTTCGCCGAACTCTGTTCGTCATTAACCACATTCTGGGCCAGATGAAAGTCTGCGATAGCATCATTGACATATCCCACTCCTGACGATGTTCAGGTATGCTATCGACGCGTGCTTCATACTACGCGTGCCACGTTCGACCACAGGGTCATGCTCGATTGTGCTAGATAGAATCCTCATGATTTGGACGGGCGCAAACTTCTTCATCTCGAGAGTGTGATTGATCCCGGGAGCCTTATGAAGAGGCACCCGAAGTATCCTCATGGAATCAGAACTCATACCTAAGGTCATGCTTAATGTTCGCTTCCCGGCGTATGAGCGCAGTGGTGAAGAAAAAGGCCAAGTTACCACGTCTTTGGAAACCGGTTGGGTTTGACTAAGGATATGAGCAATGGGGATGGTCAAGTTCACCTGTAATTCACCGACTCTTGTATTCACTAGGTGGCCACCAACCGGATATTAGTTGAAGGTTGTGAATACTTGTGCGGATGCCCTGGAGAAGTATTCCTATGTGAAAACAGGGCAAGTGGAGAATTAACAGTTGACCAAGGATATAGCGCGATACAGATTGATGTCTTTAACAGGTTGATTTAAGATAGGGAATTAAAATTCCACAGACGCTACAACACCTCTAACAGATGAGTAGCACGAGGTCTGTCGTATCCGCCGGTCGCACGACAAACCTCGTATGAACTATTCGGAAGCAGGGGCAGGATCAGAAGAGTGGAATGCTGAGGCGATTTGGACAAGGGATTAAGTACCTTTTCATACCACTTCTTTGCACAGAATCCACTTTTGATACCACTTCTATTTTTTTGTATACTTTTGGTACCAATTCTTTCAACTTTGTATCCTTTTGGTAACACCGATAACTTTCCGTCCAAGTTGGCCGTTAAGTGTCATGTGCCATGCACGTGACCGCCCAAAACTTTTGAATTTGTTTCAATTTAGTCTATCTAATACATCCCTGACTTTTAATTTGTTCAATTTAGTCCTAGAATTTCAAAACCAAACCCTTAACCCAAATTGACCTAGCCGGACCTAGCCTAGGGCTAGGTCCGACCCAGGGTCGGGTTCGCCTAGTTCCGGTGACCCCAACCCAGGGTCGGACCTAGCCCTAGGCTAGGTCTGGCTAGGCCAATTGGGACCTAGCCCCAATTGGGTTAAATTGAGGCTAGGTCCCAATTGACCCAGCCGGACCTAGCCTAGGGCTAGGTCCGGGTGGGTCAATTCCCAATTGAACCCAATTGGGGCTAGGACCCAATTGGCCTAGCCGGACCTAGCCTAGGGCTAGGTCCGACCCTGGGTCGGGTTCGCCTGGGTCAGGAGATCCTGGCTCAATGTCGGACCTATCCCTAGGCTAGGTCCGGCTAGGCCATTTGGGACCTAGCCCCAATTGGGTTCAATTGGGGCTAGGTCCCAATTGGGTTCAATTGGGGCTAGGTCCCAATTGACCCTGCCGGACCTAGCCTAGGGCTAGGTCCGACCCTGGGCCAGGGTCGCCGGACCCTAGCGAACCCGACCCTGGGCCGGTTGCCTGACCCAGGCGAACCCAACTCAAGGTCGGACCTAGCCCTAGGCTAGGTCCGGCTAGGTCAATTTGGGTCAAGGGTTCGATTTGGAAATTTTAGGGCTAAAATGAACAAATTAAAAGTTAGGGATGCATTTTATGGACTAAATTGAAAAAAATTCTAAAGTTTAGGGCGGTCACGTGCATGGCACATGACACTTAACGGCCAATTTGGACGGAAAGTTAACGGTGGTACCAAAATGATACAAAGTTGAAAGAATTTGTACCAAAAGTATACAAAAAAATAGAAGTGGTACCAAAGGTGGATTATGTGCAAAGAAGTGGTATGAAAAGGTACTTAATCCCATTGGACAACAATACATTAACAGGCACCCTCCCATTCCGGCGAGTGGGAGCTGTTAGCATATGGAGGCGCTGTAATTAGGAGCTCGTTAATATGTATATCTTACCTAATAAATTGGGTAAATGTCACATTAGGGTGATTGTGCTTGATCCAAATCCCAATTGACATGAGAGGCCCAAATATTGGGCCTCCCTTATACATGGCCGGCTGAAACTATAGTATAGGGGCAAAGTGGACTTTTGTCCACTTTGCTCCTCCTATAATTAAACGAGTGTAGGGTTTTCTTAAGGGTACTTCACAATTCCTCCTAAGTGGTGATTTGAAAGATAACCCTCCCCCCTAGAAAATAGTTCGGCCGAACCTTTTGCTACACCAAGGGTGTGCCAATTTTCTTGGAGCAAATCACTCCGGAGATTCGTCCCTGCCAAGAATCGATCAGAGGCTTTTCTATGGAGCTAATACCGCGTTAACTTCCTTAACAAGAACTTCTACGGGTTCCGTCCGTTGGGTCGTGAACTCCCTCAGCGGGATCCTTGGGGACTACGAAAAGGGTTTAAGGTATGTGCACATCTTCCGCTGCGTAATTCTGATTACTGGCATGTACCTTATTTGAGTTTCTGTAGTAGTCAACCACGTAATCCAACATATATAAGTGCCAAATTTTATATATATATTGTTGATAAATTTATATTCCTTATATAGAATCTTGACAATATTTATATATGTGTGTGCCGAAATATATATATTCAAAATATTGGAAATTATATCTATAATTATTTCTACTTGGTGGCTAAGTTAAGTTTTTAGTGGATTTTAAAACCCTACTTAGCCCACAAGTATGAATTTCGATCGAACCCTATAGGGTAGTGGGCCAGTCCAATTTTGCACATCCGGGTCGGGCCGACTGACCCGGAGGACCATGGGAACCCAAACTGGCCGAACCGGGTCAACCTAACCGAACTGGGTAGGGTTCAACAGGTCCAACCGGAGCGGGTCAAGCAATCTGGGTTTTATCAATTGGTCTGACCCATCTGGGTGAGGTCGGTTCGGACCGGGTAACTAAATGGGTTGAACTGAACCGATATGGTTTGTGTGTTAAAATCGAATTGAACGTATTTTTGTCGAAAGTTTAACCATACCGGACCGGTCGGACCGCATTGACGTGAACCAGACTGTTTTGGTCGGACCGACCCGAGTCAACTGAAAATAGGATGGTCAAATTTTAAAATTCAAATGTTTCCAAACTTTAAAATTGCCTAAACAGTGCAAATTGGTTTGAATTTTTCACATTATAATCAAACCTGATGCCTAGTTTCGATTATGAGTTGGATCTCGGATATGCATGATTTTGGGACTGAGTCATTTAGTGTGTTGAATTGCAATTTCTATTTTAACTGATATTATTACATGATTAGAATAGGGTCTTGACTATGTCAAGCTAGCTGGATATTGCATGTTGTGGGCGGAGCCCTGGATTTCAATTAACGAGTTGCACACTAGGATAGACATGTTATGATGGTTGTTATTGCCTAGAATTCATGTCTATAAGTTCGCATGATTGATTGATAGCATGAATTTCAATTCAGCCCCAAATGTTTAAAATTGGAAATCAGTCGCCAAATATGCATGTTTATTATGGAGTGATCACGCATGACGTGTATGCCTGAACGTGGAGGATGTAGCCGTATGTGATAATTTACTTGGATAGTAGAATTACATATGCTAGCATGAGTTCCTCGGAACATTAGACGCATGACGCGTATGCATGTGATTGGATTGTTTCTTGGATGTGGTTGCGTATGATGATTTACTTGTGTAATAGAATTGTATATGCTTGCATGAATCCTCAAAACGTTTTAAAAAGAGCCTTGGGAAGGCCAGGATCGGGTATATGTTAAAATTCCCCGTTCCGGTGAGAGCGATTAAACTGTTTTAAAAGAATGATCTATTAGAAAGGAGACGTCAGTAATGTGAACTCTTTCACAACCTCCTTCCATTGGTTTACTGGTGGTTGGGTTGGTTAGATGTCTGAGGAATCATTTCTTGTCGCCTTCTACCTCATAGATATCCGATGTATATAATTCATTTTCCAAAATGTTATTGTCTCCCTGATAGTCGCATAATTATCAATGTTAGTATCGATGGCTGCCATTAGCTATGTGATCACCCAAATTAATAAGGGGATCAGATTGAATGGCAACAATTATAAGATATGGAATAAGCGAGCGAAGATGGTGGTTACCGAAATGAAAGGTTTGGATCATCTGAATAGTAAGAAAGTTAGGCTTGAGGGTGACCTCACTGATGAGTAGAGGAAATCCCATGACAAGAGGGATGCCAAGGATCTTGAAATCCGTTCCGCGTTGATGACTATGCTAGAGGATGACATACTCTATGGGTATTACTATCTTGATTCTGCTAAGGACCTGTGGGATGGTCTTAAAGTGGGGTTAGGTGTTTACACCACATCCCAGAAGCGATCGTTGAACATCGCTTTAGACTCATATAAGATGAATCATAAGCATAAGATGAAGGAGCATATAAGACATATGTCTAACATGCTTGCTAAACTCAAAGAGGCAAACTCTGTCTGAGGAACAAAAGGTCCAATGTGTCATACGCTCTTTGTCCGACACTTGGAATAGCATGAAAATGCACCTTAACCATGCCACACATCTCGATACTCTCGAGTCCGTGCGAGTACATCTCGAGTTGGAGGAGGATCGACTAAATGCTAAAAAGCCTAGAGCCGAGATGCATATAACGTCATCCTCCCCAACAGAGCAGAAGGGTAAGCGCAAGAGGAAGGGCAAGGACCTTCAAAATAAGGTTAACAAGTCGTTTGGTCCAAACATTCAAAGAAAGTTCCAACCAAAGCAAGCCTGGGGCAAGAACAGGCAAGGGAAGCGAGCACGTAGAGAGGAATCTCGAACGTGCTTCAGGTGTGGTGTTAAAGACCACTTGGCAGCTTCTTGTACCAGTCCTCCTAAGGCACGTTCCGAGAAATAATGACGAGAGTCATATATTCTCTTAAAATTCCTTCCTCCTCGAGAGTAATTCAATCCCACTTGTGAATTACAAAACCGAGAAGAAGATGGAGCGTAAATATGGATGATTGTACCCCAGTATAAAAGGGACTGGACGATCAACTATCCCTATCTTGCTTGAACTATTCTATTTCTATCAGTAATAAATACTCTTGGGTTATAATTTTCCTTGTGAAAAATGAGAACCTTTATGGGCATAACTTGAATGCTTGAACTGAGTATCAATTATATTTTTCACCTGGCCCCGCTTAATCTTATGAATACTTGCATTGCTAATTTTGAGTGTGACTGATATAAATTCCTTATTTGTTAGTACTCCACTAATTTAATAAATCGTAATGACAAACATGTGCGAAGTCGATTAAATTAAATTTTGGAAACGATTTCACCATGAGTAACAACTGGTGACACGCGCGTGGCGCACATCTCATTCGATAGATAGGACGCGTCATTTCAAAGTACAAATTTAATGTATTATGTTTGGTTTAATGCTCGAAATAAAATTTTCATCGCACTAATGCCCATTATGGGTTTAATACTCATACAACTTCTCATTAAGACTTGTAAACGGGCATGGGGTGAGAACCTATTGCACGATTGAGGCGGTCGAAACCTCGATGCATGAATATGCAATAAGATTTATTGTCTGTTAAATGACGATCTCGAATACGCCTTTGACAAATCAAATTGGTGGAGCTTTATAATCACACATTATACTGGGCATGGTCAGTATCATAATGTCGCAAGCTCAACTACCGATCTCCTTCCAGGATGATATGTAGTTGACTGCAAATTATGTGGTGAACCTAGTTCAGATTCAATCGGTGGACACGACACCATATGAGATGTGGATTGGTAAAGAGATGGATCTTATCAGACTGCAACCCTGGCGTTGTGTAGTAAACACGCATCAAACCAACAGCTGATTCAGCAAGTTGGTACCTAGTGGAACGATAGTATATTTATAAGATGCTCCGTGAACTCTAAGGGATACATGTAAATAGCATCTCAGGAGGATGGTGACGTTTTCGAACATGAGACGTTACGTTCCTTGAGGACGAATTTCCAATGCTTGGTAACATCAAAACGAATGAAGTCTTAATTGAACTAGAAAAGGATGATGATGTTCAGGTCCCACTTACTTCGAGTGGGATATTTGAGGTGGCAATACAAGTGAACGACATGGTAAATGAGAATGTGGACATTTTCATAATAAATACAGTGGGAGTAGTCAATCTGACAACGTTGATCACTGTTGCCGCAGGTGCGAATCAAGTAGAACCTGATCATCACATTGCTGAACCGCTTGATGAGAATCCTATAATTCCTCAAATTCCTGTTGGAAAGAGTGGGAGTGAGACAACCATCTTGGTTCCTTATCCTAGTAACCCTGGAATTGATCTCAGAAGTGGAATCCCGAGACCAAGAGGTCGTCCAAGAAAATTTGTTGGCGAAGGTTCGAGCACTGCCCTTGTTCCTAGTGGGAGAGTTGTTCCGAGTGGGAGCATTGTTCCCAGTGGGAGTATAGTTCAAATTCAAGATGGGGATATTGGGCCTAAACGTAATAAAAGGCACTGAACTTCTCCTAAGAAGTATCTCATCGAGAAAGGTGAATTGTTCACCCTGACTTTGGTTGATGAACTGGTTACGGTTAAACTAGCGTTGGATGGACCTCAAGCGAAGGAATGGAGTAAAGCAATTGAGGAAGAGATCGCCTCTATGAAAGCTAATTCCGTGTGGTCGTTAGTTGAGTTTCCTGCTGATCACAGAACAATAGGGGCTAAGTGGGTTTTGAAATTGAAACTCACTGCTGATGGAAACTTTGAGCGATACAATGCTCGATTAGTTACGAAAGGATATACCCAACTCAACGTAGTGGACTTTGATGAGACGTACTCACCGACTGTGCGTTACACCACTGTCCGGGCTATTTTGGCCCTGGTTGCGAGCTTAGATTTGGAGCTGCACCAAATGGATGTTAAGATCACGTTCCTCCACAGAAACCAGGAGGAAGAGATCTATATGGAGCAACCGGAGGGTTTCGTTACCCCTGGAAACGAACGTCAAGTTTGTAAACTCCAAAGGTTGATCTATGGTCTTAAAGAATCGTCTCGGCAATGGTACCGCAGGTTCCATGATAAAATCGTTGGCAACAGATTCGTGAATCTTCACGAGGATCCCTGTGTGTACACGAAGACCTCTGGGTCTAAGTATGTTATCTTGACGTTATACGTCGATGACATACTTATTTCCGCGAACGATGTTAGTTATTTAAATGAATCAAAGTCCTGGCTGGCATCTATTTTTTAGATGAAGGACATGGAAGAAGCCACGTACATACTAGGCATTAAGATTTCTAGGGATTGATCTGCTCGGAAATTGTGTCTTTCTCAAAAGGCATATATAAACAAATTGTTGAGAAGGTTCAATCTCCAAGATGCCAAAGCAGTGGATACGCCGGTCGTGTATGGGTGCGCGCTGTCGTAGCATGAAAGCCTGAAAGACCCGGCGAGTGTGAATAAATGAAGAGTGTAGAGTACCTCAGTATGGTTGGCAGTCTGATCTACGCCATGCAATGCACTCGTCCGGATATCTGTTACGTTGTGGGCCTAGTAGCTCGTGTCTAATCATACCCTGGATATCAACATTTACGATCTGTTAAACGAATATTTCTATACCTAAAAGGTATTGCCGACTATGGACTTTTCTATAAGGGTATGAAGCTAGAATTGTCTGTTTAGTGACGCCGAACATGGTGGCGATCCGGATGATCGTAAGTCCACCTCAGGAGGAGTGTTTCACCTTTCTAATGCCTCCATTTCATGGATGAACAAGAAGAAATCTTGTGTCGCCCTGTATACGATGGAATCCGAATTCGTGGCACTTTGTAAGAATGCATAGGAAGTTGTCTGGCTAAATGGACTTTTGACTGCTCTTCTAGACATCGAGGACGGGAGTAAACCTGTGAGGATTTAATCCGACAGTCAAGCAGCGATTACAGCAGTTAAGAATCAAAAGTACCATAATAGGACGAAACACATTGATATTAAATACAATTATGCGAAAAGTGTGGTAGAAGACAACTTGATCACATTAGAATACCTATCCTCTGAAAATATGGTGGCAAACCCATTAACTAAACCTCCACGCATGGATGTTTTCCAAAAGCATGTTAAGTTGCTTGGATTACCTAGGGTTTAGGAGGATTGTATTGTGTCAAATAAAATTTTGAGTTTCGAAGTAATATTTGGATATAAAGAATTGCAATTTTGAGTTTATGATCTTACGACGTAATAATGGGTGGATTACATCATATTTTACGGTCCATTAACTAGTCGTTGGAGGGTGTTAGGTTCCGAGTCTAGGGTCAACGGGCGGTCGACCTAAGTCTCGTTCCTCACTGGAGATGTTGTGGATTTGGTGCTCTCGGGTTGTGTCGTCCTAGCCTGTATCTTTCTGTCCTTCGCTTCGCTTCTCTTCTCGCCCTGCAAGAGGGGCAATACCAGGCACAGAGGGGGGGGGGGGGTGGTGTCTGGAACAGAAGCATAACAACCGCAAAGAGAACCTTCGTTGCCTCGGTTAGAAAGTTAACACTTATTGGGCTGAAATTGAATTTCCCATCCACCTTGGACATATAAACCAGAATTGGCTGAAAACCGGCTAAAATACAATCGCCGACAACTAAGAGAATGTTAAGGGCACGTTGCCGTGATGAGACATTGCTTTTGTGACGATCATAGGCCTTTGACACAGTCTTACTGGCAGGAGAGACAAGCCTAGAGTGGCAAACACTGCATTCGACAATCCCGTTCTTCATTAGGTGTTGTTAACTCACTCAATGAAGTATGCTGATCTCAGATCTTTCCGCCTGACGATGCAGAATACCAGCCGTCCTCTCCTCAGCGAACTGATTTTCCTGTAGAAGAATCCTCAAAAGCATTTACCGTAGCTGAATCTCCGTGACGGATTATCCGGCGAGATCCACCAGACACTGAAGGAAGTTATCTCCACCGACACCGTAACAGATTCCAATTCCTCTTCAAAACCACCGCGATCTTACGCTGAAAGAGAAGGTTGTAGTCCTCCGAAGTCTGACTTTATCACACGCAGAATGACGAGTGCTGCTGAGAATTTGCAGTGCAGAGAGAGAGTTGGAGATTTCTTCTCTCTGTTTTCTTTTTGCTTGTTCTTCCTTTGGTTTATGGTCCTCTAACTGTGCCATATACGCTTCTCTAGCATTCGCTGACTCTCCTCCAGCTCCATAACCTCCATGAATGACATATACGTTTGCCATCTGGCTGGTGATAATTAGGCTTTCTATTCGAAACCCACGGACGGCGCCAAGATCATCAAAGATGTCCAAATAAATAGTTGAGAGGTTGTATTTATAGGCAACGGTGTCATTAAGGTGGCTTAATGACATCGTTAACCTTTAAATACAATTAATTATCCTTTAAACACGTAATTAAGACCTTAGGGTACGGAGAAGGTTGGCGGAAATAAACCGAGTATGGGAGTCTAAAAACGGTGTCGGGGCCCTTGGGGGAGGAAAATCCGACCCCCAAGGGTAGGGGTTGGGTGTGGCCACCCAACCCCTCCTAGGGGAGGTCGGGTGTGGCCACCCGACCTCACCTAGGTGAGTCTAACTTTGCCCGGACGAGTATTTCGACCTCGTCCGGACCGTTGGTGTTTTCGCGGGGTGTTCGGGTTGAAGTTTCGATTTACAATCATTAACGGGGTGATCAAAATGAAACGATTCGGAAGTCAACGGGTTCAAATTGGGTGTATATCCATCACATGCCCCCGAGTCAACCAATGGCCTGACCCTTGATTGACTCTATTTTAGGATGGTATGACACGCGCAATTTGAAGCCGGGATTTTACCTATTGTCGGAATGCTTACTTACCCATGGATGTGTGTCTCTGACTTTGCCCCCTGCCTTATAAGATAGAGGAATTGCAAACGTCAGAGTAGCACGGACACGTGTCCAAGCACGCGTCCGTCTGAGGTGGAAATAATAAATCTATCCTTGCCATGGGCGTATACTTGAACAATATATACACACATGGGGATGCAATATGAATACAGCTAAACGGATTCATACTTCAATTTCATGCCGGGATTTGTCTAAGTGAAGAAAAATTTCAATTTTAGTCCAAAATTTTTCTAAGTATGGGATACTAGAAAATATGTCTATAGGATGTTAACTAGGAGTGAACATTGACATATCATGAACATGAGGATGTGTACTAGCATACATGTAAGGAGGAACATAAGGATGGGAGTGAATATAGACATACTGCGATTGTAGTCATGAATGTATGCATAAATATATGGCGGCCATGTGCATGGACGTCTAAATGTTTGAACATACGGGAGTGTGTACGTGGGCATGCATATGAGTGCAAGCATGAACATGTATGTATGTATGGACGGGTTGTGAGTATAAGCATGAGTGATGACATTGATATACCTGTAGATGTTAATCATGAATATGAGCATAAGTGCAAAGGTGAGAGCCTAGACCTCTCATTTACTTGAGGGTGGAAACTCTGCCACTCAATGGGACACAACGTTCCGCCTCCCTCGTACTAGCGTGAGCATTGTCCATTAACCTCGACCTTCGGCATGTGTAACATTTTTCCTTCATTCGTTGGAGCGTGTGTATAGCTCTTGACCTTTACCCTGCAATTTGTTCCCCATAAAAGTGAGGGTGAAAATGCTTACAAGCTTTCTTCTTACCGCCGCGAGCGAAGGGGTCTATTGACATGTGTTAAGGGTTGACCCTTCCTTCGGATGTGTTGGAGCGTTGCTCCATTTGGGGAAACTAAAAGTTCGCCTTCTTCCCTTGGTGTTAAGGTTGCCCCCGTAGTAGGCGTATCTCGCCCCTCCATGAGTAAGGGTCGATCTTTGCTGGTTGCTCGTATAGATGACTCACTTTTGGAAGCTTTCTTCTTCAGACAGGGAGACCGTTGAATCGGATGAGAGGGAAGAACCCTCTAGTTCTGCTTATCAGGCCAAGAAATTTTCTAAGTCAGGGAAGGCTGCTAATGCTTCCAGTATGTTCTCATTCCATTTTCTTTTCTTTGTGATATACTTATGATTGTTCTCATGTTGCTTCCTTCTTGTTGTTAGAGCGTTCTTCCCTGGTTACCGAATGGTTCTTGCGGTGGGCGAGAGTTCAAGTCAATCTAAATCCAAGGCGCGAAAACCTGACTCTGAGGTCGGGCCCTCGGCTGCCAAGGAGAAGGAAACCACGAGAGGCTCTCCTTCCAGTGCCCCCTTGCTGACTCCCTCTCATGATAAGGAGGTAGTGGTTGAAGAGGCGCCCTATTTGCTTGACAAAGGGAAACAATCTGTGGCTGGCGATGGGGTGATCATAGGTCTTGATGTCTCTTCTTTATCCTCTGCCCCCCAGCCGAGGGGCCGAGTCTCAGGTTCATTTCATCTTCATGTAGATTTGACGACTTTCGAAGGTGTCTTTGGCTTTCCTATGGGTTATGTTATTAACCCCTACGTTGAAAATTTTTCTTTTGGTGATGGGTGTGATCATCGCCTTTCGTTGAGGTTCCTTTCTCTTGCCATGGCTCTGATTAAGATAGCAAATTCTTACTTGGGAGTTCGGTGGAGACTGTTCTTGAGTTAGCCTCTACTAGTATCGTGGTTGTGACCGTTGTGGGGATCGTTTTGTTATATGCCCTCAATAGTGCTTGTCGTGATTCTTTGCTTCATGGTTGATTTCATGAGATATGGAGGTTGTCTTCATAATGAGGACGTCTCCTACCTAGTATCCCCTAGTGGGTTGAAATATAAGTGCCTACCTTTGATGAGCGTATGAAGGGTGTTGTTTTTCCCTTTTTCTTGAATCTCCTTTTGAGGTTGGGTGTTGTCTCTTTAGGTTTGTGGTGGACTTGATGGTCTTGGTGTGTGGATATGATAGCCACTTCGCAGTGTGTGGACATGATAGCCACTTCATGGTGTGTGGACATGATAGCCACATCACGATGTATGGAGTTGTGCTTTAGTATTCCTTTCTCATTGGAGAGCCTTTATTGCTATAGTTGCCTTTTGTTTAGGCTATGTTTGTTGGATTAGGTCCCGATGTCTCATCTTGTCGGATGTTGTATCCTTTATTCTCTTTAGATGTCTCCTTCATGAATTGTGCTTGACGATGTTCAAGTCTGATACGAGCATAGGTCACGCGAGGGCGACATGTAAGACAATAACGTTTGTCAGAGGTTGATTTGTGCGACTTGTGAGGCAATTCTCTTCTTGATGGGTCGAGTTTATTTTGAGACCCTTGAACTTTGGATTTCATGTCTTTGCTATCCTTCTTGGTGGTGTTGGGTTCCTTTGAGATACTTCTCTTGACTTGTGATATGGATGGTAGGATACCTCGTTACTTTTCATAATAACCTCTTGTGCTTCTGTATATGATCCTTTGGTCATGGACTTCTCCTTTGTATATGCTTTCCTTTCCTTACCTTTCTTTTGTTTTTTCCTTCACATCATACCTGCTATCTCATCAAGAAAAAATATTATGTGTTCTTCATACAACTTTGCTTTGCAATTATTTTCTCATGGAATCCTTCTCAGTATGGTGCGATGATCTCTTCTGATACCCTTTAAATGGTATATATGGTACTGTTAGACCAAAGATACGCTCTTGGTGGGCGTTGAATCTGTTCACGAGACAGGCTCTCGGAGGGCACTTAACGTTTCACATGATAGGCTCCCGGAGGGCACAAGTTAGACCAAAGATACGCTCCTGGTGGGCGTCGAAACTGTTCGCGAGATACGCTCCCGGAGGGCACCAGTAGTTAGACCATAGATACGCTCTAGGTGGGCGTTGAAACTGTTCGCGAGATACGCTCCCGGAGGGCACCAGTAGTTAGACCAAAGATACGCTCTAGGTGGGCGTCGAAACTGTTCGCGAGATACGCTCCCGGAGGGCACCAGTAGTTAGACCAAAGATACGCTCTAGGTGGGCGTTGAAACTGTTCACGAGATACGCTCCCGGAGGGCACCAGTAGTTAGACCAAAGATACGCTCTAGGTGGGCGTCGAAACTGTTCACGAGATACGCTCCCGGAGGGCACCAGTAGTTAGACCAAAGATACGCTCTAGGTGGGCGTTGAAACTGTTCACGAGATACGCTCCCGGAGGGCACCAGTAGTTAGACCAAAGATACGCTCTAGGTGGGCGTTGAAACTGTTCACGAGATACGCTCCCGGAGGGCACCAGTAGTTAGACCAAAGATACGCTCTAGGTGGGCGTTGAAACAGTTCACGAGATACGCTCCCGGAGGGCACCAGTAGTTAGACCAAAGATACGCTCTAGGTGGGCGTTGAAACTGTTCACGAGATACGCTCCCGGAGGGCACCAGTAGTTAGACCAAAGATACGCTCTAGGTGGGCGTTGAAACTGTACACGAGATACGCTCCCGGAGGGCACCAGTAGTTAGACCAAAGATACGCTCTAGGTGGGCGTTGAAACTGTTCACGAGATACGCTCCCGGAGGGCGTCGAAACTGTTCACAAGATACGCTCCCGGAGGGCACCAGTAGTTAGACCAAAGATACGCTCTAGGTGGGCGTCGAAGCTGGTAGTTTGAAATCTACCTCAAGATACGCTCTTGGGGGCGTCGAATCTGGTAGGTTGCAAATCTACCTCAAGATACGCTCCTGGGGGCGTCGAAGGTCGTAGTTTTAGAAACTACTCTCAAGATACGCTCTTGGGGGCGTCGAAATTCGTAGTTTTTGGAAACCACTCTCAAGATACGCTCTTGGTGCGTCGAAGGTCGTAGTATAGAAACTACTTTCAAGATACGCTCTTAGGGGCGTCGAAGGTCGTAGTATGAACACTACTCTCAAGATACGCTCTTGGGGGCGTCGAAGGTCGTAGTATAAAAACTACTCTCAAGATACGCTCTTGGGGGCGTCGAAGTCCGTAGTATAAAAACTACTCTCAAGATACGCTCTTGGGGGCGTTGAATCTGTTCGCGGGATAGGCTCCTGGAGGGCACAGGGTTCGTAGTTTTAGAACTACTCTCAAGATACGCTCTTGGGGGCGTCGAATGTGTTCGCGGGATTGGCTCCCGGAGGGCTCAGAATATTACTTTACCTTGGGTTATTCCCCATGCAGGGTGTGTCTTTGATACGCCTTTTAGATCTTTACTTGAGCTTTCTTTCCATGATATTGCATGCTACCACGCTTTTTCTTCAATGTGGGGGATCACCTTTCGATGGCGATGTTTGTGTGTTGCCAAATTAGGACGAGTCCGTATAGGGAGTTGAGGATGTTTTCCTCTTATGTGACTTCTTCTAGGAGAAGTGGTATTGCATGTTCTTGTGATCTTCTTCCTCTAATCTCTTCTTTTGCACTTAGGTGGACTACCAAGCACTTATTCGTTTGGTGCCCCCCAAGTTGCTTGGTGGTCATACCACCTTTCATATTTGGCCGTTGAAGGCCCCTCGTTCATTTTCTTGGTTGGGTGCCCCTTATGCTCGGGGCTCCCTTGTCTGCTTGTTTGAATGCGATGAATGTCTCTTGTAGGATTTACTCTTTCTCATGCTTGCTTGTTTCAGTCATAGGCATTGTTTGGATAATGTCTTTGTCGGATGTATCTTTAGGGGTGCTTGTAAATTCTTTCCCCCCCTTCCTTGTGTTTTTTAGAAAAAACACTTCTGCGGTGATGATATAGTAGGAGTAACGTATCTTGGAAGGGATTGTATTTAGGTTGAAAAGCTCTCTCATAGAATGGTATCTTGAGTTGTTAATCTTGTAGGTGTGTTTCAGACTATTTAATCTGATCCATGCTCTTTGCACGGGCACGGGGGGGGGGGGGGGGGGGGGGGGGGGGTCTGACCGGGCTGTGATAATCTTCTTGGAGTGTTGTGGCACTTAGTGTGCTTTGCATTTTCCTTCACATTGGAGTATTCTTCAATGCCTTTAGGGGGTGTCACATTGGTCATGCTCCTCCCACCTTGAATGTTGATTATAGACTTCCTTTGAATTAGGAATTGAATCTAAAAAGGGTGTTTTCCTTTAGGTTTGCAGGTGATGCTCCATGATTTTCCATCGGTTTGCCCCCGTATTGGCTATTCCTTGTTGGATAACTTCATTAGAGGCTGCATTTGTATTGCGTACGTATACGTGTTTGAGGTGTGTTGAGCTGACAAGTCCCTCCTTTTTTGTTTTGTCATAACCTTCATTCATCATGTATTCGGCGTATGGCCTTAAAGGCGGGATATTTTTCTACTGCCCCTTTTATCGGGGTTCTCCTCTTGATGGGACACCAGAGTCAAATGTCTTATTATTTGCAGACAAGGTGGTTAATCGGGGTGTGCGTCTAGTGTGAGGGTCGATCTTGAAACCTTACTCCCCAAGCTTTTGAGCTCTTCTTTGGTTGATCTTGTAGAACTATTATCCTGCCCTGAGGCTCTTGATAGGAGATGTATCTCCTTTTTCATACTCTAGTTGTTGCACTATCTCTTTTGCTAATCTTGCATCTTTAGAGTTTCTCTCTTGGTGCATGACTTCCATGACAGGATTTTTTACCGATGTTTATTCTATTAGGACTTGTATCCTTGGTTGTCTTCCTTTCTTGTGAGATGGCCAAGGAGTGTTTATGAACAGTCCAATGTGTCGTACTTGGTAGAGGTATGCGCCTAATCTTTATGGCGTTGTCTTGAATCTTCGTGTACCTATCTTTGATGAACATGTTATTCATTACATATATAATACGGAGTCGAAGGATCTCCGGGTTAGGATCATATTTTGAGAACAGAGACATAGTCATCTATTAGATAACCTTTTTATCTATGGAGTTTATTTTTGCAAGGATAAATGCAAGGATACTTGTAAGGATACTTGTAAGGATATGTGTTCCATCCCACTTCCTGGTTCATCTGCAGTGCCGTGTCCCTAATGGGTGTGTTGATGTTCTGACCACCTTTACTAGTAGGGGGTCCTTTGGTATTAGGTATGCCTGACTCTTCTCTAGTATCATCAATGGTTGGTCATGGGAGATGTCTGACGGACTCCCTTCATGCACTATGGTTCTCTTCATGTCAAAGTTGGTGATTCCCTCTCTTATGACTAATATATCATTGTGTGGAAATACTATATTTTCCATATCCCTTTTTTAAAAGCTTGATGATGGTGTCACCATTCTTCCTTTGCTAGGCTTGGTGTCCTTGAGAGTTTTTGATGGAAGTGTATTCCATTACCTGGGATGAGCTTACTAGGTGTAGTTGTATCTCCTGGATATTTTGTGAAATCATAAAGATCCGCTGGAGGTGTTTGCCTCTGATGGTGGGCGTTGCCCATGTGATATGGTTTCCTCCATTTTTGGAGGGGTGAGTTCGCGGCTTCCCCCTCTTATTCTAACGGGCGTTTGTGGGGAGGGCATGTTGTGACTGGTGCCCCCCTTGCATACCAATGCCAGATGGGATCCTTTGACGGACTTGGCCCTAGGATGCTTAGTGGAAGGTTACAGTAGGGGTAATCCTTTGTGACCTTCATGGTAGTTCCTCTATAGGATGTTGGGAGTGCTCAACTTATTTTTGTAAGTGGGTCTTCCATCTTGTGATCTTTCCCCGAATTTTGACCTTATAGGTGCCCTTTGAGATTGAGAAATATGTTCCTTGTGCACCTCTTGGTTGGCGGCGGCATTTTATGGACTCTTCTAGTAGTCCACCTGTGTATATATATACCACGGAGCCCGAAGGCGTCCGGTATGGTCATTCTTGGAAAACATGTTGATATCAAATATCAAAATCTACTCCTTTTAGGGAGTTGACTTGTTATGCAGTTAAATTAAATAAGAGGATATGGGAAGGATATGGGTGTGGGGGTGTTGATATCCCCTGCTTCCTTGGTAATGTAACTGTCTTCCTCCATTAGTCTGTGTGTATTCCTTCCACTTGAGGGATAAAAGGTCGCATCCTTGCAAGGCGGACTAGGTGGAGGTGTATCCTTCATGTATGCTATGTGCGATCTCACTCTACTACATCTCTCCATGAGACTTCCATTGTAGTAGCTATGTGCTAACGTGGTGTGGTACTCTATGAGTCCTCTGTTCAAATCCTTGTCTTTCTTGGGATTGCCTGAGGCTCTGGGTGTGCAGGCTGTTTCTCTGGGTTAGGCTGCCTTGCTGGAGGTATAGGCTGTTTTCTTGCCTATTGCCCCCAGGTGGGCGATTATCTCTAGACACTAAGTTGTTCGTCATCGCTCTCGTGATTGCCAGGCTTTCTGTTCGAAGCCCATGGACGGCGCCAAGTGTTAGGTTCTGAGTCTAGGGTCAACGGGCGGTCGACCTAAGTCTCGTTCCTCACTGAAGATGTTGTGGATTTGGTGCTCTCGGGTTGTGTCGTCCTAGCCTGTATCTTTCTGTCCTTCACTTCGCTTCTCTTCTCGCCCTGCAAGAGGGCCAATACCAGGCACAGAGGGGGGGTGGTGTCTGGAACAGAAGCATAACAACCGCAAAGAGAACCTTCGTTGCCTCGGTTAGAAAGTTAACACTTATTGGGCAGAAATTGAATTTCCCATCCACCTTGGACATATAAACCAGAATTGGCTGAAACCGACTAAAATACAATCGCCGACAACTAAGAGAATGTTAAGGGCACGTTGCCGTGATGAGACATTGCTTTTGTGACGATCATAGGCCTTTGACACAGTCTTACTGGCAGGAGAGACAAGCCTAGAGTGGCAAACACTGCATTCGACAATCCCGTTCTTCATTAGGTGTTGTTAACTCACTCAATGAAGTATGCTGATCTCAGATCTTTCCGCCTGACGATGCAGAATACCAGCCGTCCTCTCCTCAGCGAACTGATTTTCCTGTAGAAGAATCCTCAAAAGCATTTACCGTAGCTGAATCTCCGTGACGGATTATCCGGCGAGATCCACCAGACACTGAAGGAAGTTATCTCCACCGACACCGTAACAGATTCCAATTCCTCTTCAAAACCACCGCGATCTTACGCTGAAAGAGAAGGTTGTAGTCCTCCGAAGTCTGACTTTATCACACGCAGAATGACGAGTGCTGCTGAGAATTTGCAGTGCAGAGAGAGAGTTGGAGATTTCTTCTCTCCGTTTTCTTTTTGCTTGTTCTTCCTTTGGTTTATGGTCCTCTAACTGTGCCATATACGCTTCTCTAGCATTCGCTGACTCTCCTCCAGCTCCATAACCTCCATGAATGACATATACGCTTGCCATCTGGCTGGTGATAATTAGGCTTTCTATTCGAAACCCACGGACGGCGCCAAGATCATCAAAGATGTCCAAATGAATAGTGGAGAGGTTGTATTTATAGGCAACGGTGTCATTAAGGTGGCTTAATGACATCGTTAACCTTTAAATACAATTAATTATCCTTTAAACACGTAATTAAGACCTTAGGGTACGGAGAAGGTTGGCGGAAATAAACCGAGTATGGGAGTCTAAAAACGGTGTCGGGGCCCTTGGGGGGGAGGAAAATCCGACCCCCAAGGGTAGGGGTTGGGTGTGGCCACACAACCCCTCCTAGGGGAGATAGGGTTGGGCAACCCTATCTCCCCTAGGGGAGGTCGGGTGTGGCCACCCGACCTCACCTAGGTGACTCTAACTTGGCCCGGACGAGTATTTCGACCTCGTCCGGATCGTTGGTGTTTTCGCGGGGTGTTCGGGTTGAAGTTTCGATTTACAATCATTAACGGGGTGATCAAAATGAAACGATTCGGAAGTCAACGGGTTCAAATTGGGCGTATATCCATCAGAGGGTAAAACCTCTCATAAAACATGTCGAATGTGGGCCAACCTCGTCACACAGGCTCAGTCGTCTTGACGGAGGAGAAACCTCCACCATGTCAAGGCCGGCTAAGAACCAAGGTGCTTTCGAAAAACCTGGTTAAGCAAAACGATCATTTGGTTTCGGGGTAACACGACATGATCTTGTTTTGCGTATCGTCATGATGAACTTAGTTAATCAGAAACCAAATTCCGGGCCAGATGAGAATCTATGATGTTATATGACATTTCCCAGTCCTGACAATATGTAAGTTCAGGTTATGCTATTGACGCGCACTTCATACTGCGTGTGCCACGTACGTCCACGGGGTCATGCTCGGTTGTGCTAAGTAGAATCTTCGTGATTCGGATGGGCGCAAACTTCTTCACATTAAGCATGCGACTGATCCCGGGTGCTTTATGAAGGAGTACCCGATGTATCCTTACGGACTCAAAACTCTTATCTAAGGTCAAACTCAATGGCCTCTTCCAGGCGTACGAAAGCAGTGTTAAACAAAAAGGCCCAGTGACCACGTTTTGGAAACTGGTTGAGTTTGACTAAGGGTATGAGCTATGGGGATGGTCAAGTTCACCTACAATTCTCCGAGTCTTGTATTCACTAGGTGGCCACCAACCGGATATTAGTTTAAGGTTGTGAACATTGTGCGGATGCCTTGGAGAAGTATTCCTATGTGGAAACTAGGAAATTATAGAATGATAGTTGACCAGGGATACAACGCGGCACATATATGTTTACAGGTTGATCACAGGTTGGGAATCAACGTTCCGTGGACGCTACAACACTCTTAACCTATGAGTAGCACGATGTTCGTTGTGTCTGTCGGTCGCACGACAAACCTCGTATGAACTATTATGAAGCAGGGCATGGATCGAAGATCAAATGTTGATGTGTTAGTTGACAACATATTAAAAGGCACCCTCCCATTTCGGCGAGTCAGAGCTTTCGGTATTTGGTGAATGGACCGCCATAGTAGGAGCCCTTTAATATAAGCCCAACAGTTAAGGTAATTGGGTAATGTCACATTAGGAATTTTGGGCTGGGCCTAAAATCCCAATTGACATGATAGACCCAAAATTGGGTCTCCCCTCTCCTTGCCTAGGTCGGCCGAACTATGTATTAGAGGAGGTGGGATTTTCCCACCTCCTTCTATAAATAGGGGGTGTTAGGATTTCTCTAAGGTTAATAGTTAATCACTCATTTCTCCTAAGTGTTGAGATAAAGAAATTCCTCCTCCCTATATTGAGCTAGTCTGGCCGAACCCTAGTTTTAGGTGCCAAATTGTTTCGAGAAATTTAGCCCGGAGATCCATCCCGCGAGGAATCGAGAAGAGGCTTTTCCGTGTAAACCATTCTTCGTAGGCGATTCCTTAACAAGAATCACTACAGGATCCGGCCGGTGGACCGCGAACTCCCACAAGATCTTGGACTACGGCTAAGAAGGAACTGGTATGTGTCCCTATTACGCTGCGTAATTGGTTACCTGGCATGTACACATGTTTCTTTTCCGTAGTAACTATCTCCATAAGATCCTACACTATAGGCCAGCCAAACTACAACTAAGAGGTCCACTTAATGGACATTAATCCTTATTTTTAATGGGCAAGCCCAATAGGGCCCTAACTTCTTATAATTTTGGCACATATGCCTTAGTATTAGGTTAGTTGCTTCTAATTAACTTACACTTAATTGGGCCTGGTTAATGGGCTCCCATGAAGGGCGGCCCAATTGCCACAATTGCGAACAGTTTCGACTCAAATTGTTAATTCCAATAGTAAATACCCACAATTTACCATTCGATTTATGAATCTAAAAAAATTCGTAAGAAATGTTAAAGTTTCTACAAATTAGTTTTAGCAACTGCAATGCTGCTCTTATAACTTGTAAACACAACATTTCCTTTGGTAACATCTTAGTTTGATTCCACATTATTATTAACAGACTATGTGTAATCTAATTGTCCTTTAAGTTAAATTTCACACCAATTTTTTTTCTGTGTGTACCACATATTTACACGCCAAATGCAGACATCTGTATAATTCGGTTTGCAAAATAATACACACCAAATTTTTGGTGTGGAATATCCACAACAATTACTACCTCTAAATTACACACAACAATAAGAGTTCTTCAATCTGTTGCATATGTGTTTGCACACTGATTACAAATTGTTCCACCTATATGTAAGTGTGTGATTACTTGTGGTTTGACCAAACAAAATAAGTCAAAGTTGTGTTCTGTTGGTGACTACGGGTTTGTATTCTGTTGGTGACTACGGGGTGACAATGTTAAATCGAATTCTTCTAATTTATATTCATATATGAAATAGGACATAATAGATTAGGGTAGTGACTATTTCTCTTATTCTGTAGTGATATACCTTATATATCTTATTATTATTATATAAAATATTATTTTTTTTCATACCTCAATTATAGGAGTAATTGACATTTTGATACTTAACTTTTTTTTTTTTTTTTTTTTACTTTTAGGTGTCTCAGTAATCTGAGGTGTAATTTTTCAGTCTCATAACTCCATTCACCTAGTTAGGGTGCTCGCATTGGACCAAGCATATGCCAGACATGGTCACCTAGTCCCGGAGACCATGTCTAACACCAGTTCTAGTCATAGAGACCCCTCTAGTTCGGGTCATGACAAACCCTCTAGCTAGGTCAATTAAGTGATGACCGATCTATAATTTTGATATATCAATATGAGTTAGGCGGTTCAATCCAGTGGCGGACCCATGGTTACAAAAGGGGGACACCCTTTAATTTATGTTCTTGTTTAATTTTTTTTTATATAGAATATACTTAATCAAATAGCTTATAAGCAAGTCAATAAACGAACTAAATTATATTTATCAAAATTATTATCTTGTAAATTGTTAGATCTCGTTTTGACATCCTGACAAATTGATAGCTGGATTTTTTTTACAAAGTCCTGATTTAAGTTTCGCTTTGTGGATAATATGATAGCTTATGTTTTTTTTTTTTGGAGAATTCGCTAACTCGGATTTCAGTCTGTAGACAATTTGTTAACTCGGACTTCACATTGTGAACTATTTGGTAGCTAGCAAGTTCCGCACAAAATGAAAGACCGATAATTAAATTGTCCACAAAAGGAAACCTAACTAGTAAATTATGTACAAAGCGAAATATGAGTTAGCAAATTGTAAAAAAAAAAAAAAACAAAACAAAATTCATCCAGTAATTTGTCCACATTGTGAAACATAAACTAGTAAATTGTCCAAAAAAAAACTGTATGTGCCAATTTCACCTATTGCTCCAATGTGAGCTAGCAATTTTGGTAATTAAATCTTTTTGTTATTGCCAAATTCTTTAATTCATTACAGTATAATATATAGTACGACTTCATAAAATTTTACATCGTTATTTTTTTGTAATAGTTTTTTTTTTCTCAAAAAATGTTTCCAATTATTCAATTTCTGGATCCGCCATTAGCTCAATTTAACCCGAGCTCGTGCTAGACATAGTCTCCTAAACTAGCTAACCAGGTTTGGCATAGGCTCAGATCAAGGTAAATCGAGACATGAGTCAATAAATAATCACACTTTAGATAAATAAACATTTAAAAAAATCAAGGTATTAAAAGATACTAAAAAGAGTATTTTACTACTCTAAAATGCTGTCAATCCCACTTGTGCACGAGGCAAAAATTCCGAAAAATAAAAAAATCATTACTTAAATAAGTATATTTAGAAATTATTAAATAGTAATCAAGATCGCAATATGAGTACAGATCATTTAAAGACGAACTTACGGGGCAATTTTCCAAACCCAAACAAGACGCAATGTATATAATTCTGCATGGACAAGCTCGTAGTTTGCATGATGAGTCCATGATATAATACTCAAGGAAACCACAGTAAATCTAAGTCTAGCTAGGTGTGTATATCGGTGGTCCTTCCTGGTACCACCAGAGTCCCCACTCGATAGATTTGACAAAGTTAAGAGTATCTAAATCATGGCCTCAGGAACAGATAACGATCACATTCTATCTACTACATCATTCTCTTCGAATTTCTTGACACTTTTTTTTTGTCACTACTGCAGAGAAGATATTATTACACGGTCTCGTACGTACCAACGAATTCAATCAATCGAACACAACTTCTTTACTAATTTTGTGGATTTACTATTGGGATTATTTTATTTAATGAAGAAAATGGCAGATATATACCTCATATAAATCTTAAATAATAATTTTATATTGAAACTGCGATTTCATTCGTGATCAATCAAAAATGGATTACTCTCAAAGTTAAAAGTAGAAATATTAAAATTATAAATACTAAAAGGGTTAAAGGGTCTTTTAGTGTCATATGTTTTACCAGAGTTGGTTTTTGGTGCCTTAAGTTTATTTTTGTAGGTTTTTTGTACCGTATGTTTGCATTTTTCTAGATTTTTTTTGCATTTGTTAGTCCGCTATCAAGTTTGACCGTTAAATACTTTTATTTTGTTCAATTTAGTCCTCCAACTTATACAGCTAACATTATTTTTTTTTTGCAGTTAGTATAAAAAAAAAACACAATTTGACCCTAGAATCCAATTGACCTAGCCATGGTGCGACCAATGACTGAGTCGGACCACGGCTAGGGTCGCCGGACCCTGGCGATTTGGAATCGTGGTCCGACCCAACCATAGGTCGCACCATGGCTTGGTCAATTGGACCATAGAATCTAATTGACCCAATTGGACTATAGATTCCAATTGACCCAATCGAAGTGTAGGGTCCAATTGACCTAGTCATGGTCGTATGGCAGACCGGCGATTACTAGCGATTCCGGCTTCATGCAGGCGAGATGCAGCGATCCATGGTTGGGTTAGACCACGGTTGGGGTCGTCCGGGTTCGGCGACCCTAGCCGTGGTCCGACCCAGCCATGGTCGCACCAAAATGCAAACATATGACACTAAAAGTTTACAAAAATAAACGTATGACACAAAAAATCAACATTGTAAAATATATGACAGCAAAAACTATTTAACCCATACTAAAAAAATATAATAAATACAGATCAAAAGCAAAAACACAGCAGCAATACTAATGACGGTTTCAATATTGCCCAATTTGCCAATTATCGAGAATTGCGAGAGAATTGGTAGCGAAAACAGTGTGTAAGATTGATTAAAGAGAAATTGTTGACGACAGTCTCATTTTGCGCCCTTTCAAAATGCAAAGCAATTTTTATTACAATTTTGTCCGTAAAATTATAATAATTTAATTTTTGACTTATCACAGAGGCAAGTAGAAATTCCCATCTAAAACCAACCAATAATTTTACTATGTTATGAATATACATGTATGGATGTTCAATATTATGTATATATCATCTTCATTATTTAGACTTTTCTAATATTGATTTTATTTTCTTTTCAAGTCTATGTAATCCCTATATAAGGACCCCTATGTGTAATAATAAAATCATTCTCAAATTCTTCTATTTTATTATTCTCTACTTTTGTAACACGTTCTCAGCGCGACAATATCTCCAATTTTCATTCGTTAGAGTTTATTAAGGTACGCCCCACCCAATGCATGAATAATTATTTACGCAAGTCCAATCTAATTAGAACCATCTTCGATCACATTAATGCCTCCACTTAGATTCAAGTTTAACGTTACACTTACACATGTCCTGTAATAATGTAACCACGACCCATGCTTCAATACTTGCATATTTACACATAGCCACACTACTGTTTTTTTTAATTGCATGTTATCGATATTACAACATATTGATTACACGTTTTTTAATGCTAACTGATGAGCCCTGGCGAAGGCCGTTAGGCCCCTTAACGATTGACTAACGGCGACTAGGCCTAGTGGGCTAGAAGCTGGGCTGCTGGAAGGCTAAGGGCTCCGACGGAAGGAGGCCCCGATATTGAATGGCCCCGAGCAAGTATGGCTCCGACAGGGAAGAGTCCCGAAGATATCGGACCTGGACGTAGTCGGTCCCGATATGGGAGTTGACACCACTCCCCGACACCGAATCCTCAAACGATGTAACTTGGGAGTCTCCGATAACGATCGAGACTCGCCAGTAAGAGCACAATCCCGGAAATCTCGCCACGGTTACAGTAGTGGTATAATGGGCGAGATATGCGGGATACGAATAACTGTACGAGATACAGGGCAGAATATATGGCGAGATACGTGGGATAGCGGATCACGATCCAACCACCTAATCAGGTAACTGGGATAGCCTCCCTCTATAAAAGGAGGGAAGTTATTCCAGATTAGGGTTACGTTTTACACACATTGACATTGCTTGCCTATTCTGTTGATCGCCATACTTACGTTAAGCATCGGAGAGGGATTCCGGGCCACTGCCCTCTATCCCCTTCTGCAGGATTGCGAGGAGCTAAGGAATCCGTCACCGTAACCGGAGTTCCCGCCGTGATCCAACATTGGCGCCGTCTGTGGGAAACGCAACAAAAAGCCAAAAAGTAAGTTTGCTTTCCTTTGATTCCTTATCATGGCTGGCAACAGACCGCAGCGTTCAGGCAAGCAGGTGCCGGCCGCCAGCAATCCTCCTGAGGATGCTGCCCAGCATCAGGATCTGAGAGATGAGGGCGACAGCACTCGCCGGAACGAAGCACCTTCCCCGAATCCGGAGTTGGCCAGGGTAGTGGCAGAGGCCATGCCCCTATTCATGGAGGCCATGGAGGCCCTCCTAGACCGAAGAGAAGCTGCCAGAAGGCAGGCTGATCTACCACCGCTCCCTCCGCGGCGAGACAATCCCAGAAGGCAGGGGGACGACAACTTGCCTCCACCTCCTCCATTAAGGGAACAGCCTATTCCCCCTAATCCAGCACCGGCGGAGAATTTTGTGGTCGATGGACCGGGGCCAGTGCAGCAAAGGACCATTCCCCTGAATGGTCCCCTCACTGCCGATCAGGTGGTGAGAATTGTGGGTATCTGTATGGGAGATCAGAAGCCCATGATGTCGGAGCTGGGGAGTCAGGAAACCCATCCCTTCGTGCCCAGGCTGATTCATACCTTGGCCCCTCCAGGCTTGGGTATCCCGAAGATAGACGAGTACGACGGGGACGCAGACCCGGTCCGCCACGTACAGAAGCACCTGACAGCATGCATGGGCAGGACCCCGGATGAGGATGTTATCTGCGCTCTGTTCCCAAGCACCCTCGGGGAGAAGGCGATGACGTGGTTCTACAGCCTGCCCACTGGATGTATCACCTGCTGGAAGGATATGCATCAGCGATTCATCGCCCAATATCAAGGACGTCGACGGCTCCTAAAAAGTGTTCGGACCCTGCATGAGGTGGTCCAGAGGCCTGACGAGTCGTTGGCTCAATACTATCAGCGTTACACGGCTGGCATGACTGAGCTGGATGAGGAGATATCGGAGGGCGAGGCCATCCGTACCTTCCTGAAGAACCTTAAACCCCCTTACGGTTCCGACTTACTGCACAGCATCGCGGCCAAAAATGTCTGGAACATGGAGGCGCTCCAGGCAGGGGTGAAACAGCAAATCGACGTCCAGGAGTCGAAGATTGCCGCCGGAGAACTGGCTCCTCCCAAGGGGCGTGAAGGAAAACACTTGTTCAAACCATTGGACAACCGGCACAAGAAGGATAACTCCGAGGGTAGTCGGAGTCGAGGACGTTCTGATCGGAGGGAGGATAAGCGTCCGAGCAGGAGGGACAGTCAGAAGGAAGAGTTTACCCCTCTCAACAGACCTTTGAAGGAGGTCTTAGCAGTGATGGAGAAGCAAGGCCTCGCCCGTTTCCCCAAGAAGAAGGAAGGAGAAAAATTGGGCTCCCGCACCGACCGTTACTGCCGATTTCATCGGGCCTCCGGTCACGACACTGACCAATGTCGAGAACTGAAGAAGGAAATAGAGAAGCTTATCCAGAGGGGTAAGTTGAAGGAGTTCGTGGGGGACTCACGCTGCAAGCCCCGCTCACGATCTCGGTCGAGGTCCAAATCTCGATCGAGGTCCCCCAGGAAGAGAAGGTCCGACGTAGAACCTTCGGAGGGCCCATCCGGGTCCCGACAGAAGAGGATTATTAATGTGATCCACGGAGGGTTCGCTGCAGGAGGAGACACATCATCCTCTCGGGAACGTTATGCCAACCAAGTACCAGTCGCAGTGGTTTTGGGGAAAAGATCGCGGTCGTGGACCCCGAAGGAAGAAATGGAGATCACCTTCTCGGCGAAGGATCTGGAGGGAGTAGAGACCCCCCACGAGGATGCCCTAGTAGTAACACTGGATGTAGGAGGATTTGAAGTGAAGAGGATCCTCATTGATGGAGGGAGCTCCTCCGACATCCTCTTCTTCGACGCCCTGGAACAGATGGGAAAGAAGAAGAAAGATTTGCGGGAGGTTAACTTCCCGATGGTAGGATTTTGTGGCACGACCTCTTATCCGTTAGGGGTTATCACACTGCCCGTGTGGTTCGGCAGTGGCTGGAAAATGGAGAAGCGAGATGTGGAGTTCGTGGTGGTCGAATCCACAGGAACGTACAATGCAATCATCGGAAGAACCACCATCAACCCTCTGATGGCGGTAGCCTCGACCGTCCACCAAAAACTGAAGTTCCCGACCGAGAATGGGGTAGGCGAGGTGAAAGGCGACCAGGTGGCGTCGAGACGGTGCTATGTCAACGCCACCAGGAGATCAAGGAAGGAAACTATGTCAGTGCTCCAGACAGACACTGACCCTCGAGAGGAGTTTGGGCGTCCTGCCCCCATGGAGGACCTAAAGGAAGTCGAGATAGACGGGCCCGAGAGGAAGGTGAAAATCGGATCTGCCTTATCCGACGAAAGGGCCCAGGAGTTGATTGCGCTCTTACAAGAATTTAAGGAGCTGTTTGCCTGGTCCCCGAGTGATATGCCAGGAATCAGCCGGGACGTAATCGAGCACGAACTGAATATCGACCCTGCGATCAAGCCAATCGCGCAGAAGAGACGTCCGATGGGGGCAGACAAGAGGATTGCAATCCAGCAGGAGGTTGGCAGGTTGCTCGACGCTGGGTTCATTAGGGAGATCCGATTCCAGACGTGGGTAGCCAACCCAGTGCTGGTAAGGAAGAGCAACGGGAGGTGGCGGATGTGTGTCGACTTCCGCGACCTGAACAAGGCCTGTCCGAAGGACTGTTATCCGCTCCCGCGGATCGATCAACTAGTGGATGCCACATCGGGACATGAGCTGCTGAGCTTTATGGATGCTTATTCTGGTTATAATCAGATAAAAATGGCGGAGAAGGATGCCCAACACACCGCCTTCTACGCTGACAGCGAAGTCTTCCAGTACGATGTCATGCCTTTTGGCCTGGTAAATGCGGGGGCGACCTATCAGAGAATGGTGAACAAGCTGTTCGGGGATATGATCGGAGATACCATGGAAGCTTATGTAGATGACATGTTGGTGAAATCCCGACAAGCATCGGATCATGTCGGTAATTTGGCTATGGCCTTCGAGAGGATGAAGCTCCACCAGGTCCGACTGAATCCAGCTAAATGCGCTTTCGGAGTCCATTCCGGGAAGTTCTTGGGCTTCATGGTGAGCCAGAGGGGGATCGAGGTGAATCCCGAGAAGCTGAGGGCGATAGAAGAGATGCAGTCTCCGACCAACCATAGGGAGGTGCAAGTGTTGAACGGTCGACTGGCTTCCATAAATCGCTTCTTATCCAAGGCCAGTGACCGATCGATGCCATTTTTCAAGGTGTTAAGGGCCAACCGACAGTTCGAATGGACTATTGAATGTGAGAAGGCGTTCCAAACGCTCAAACAACACCTCCGCGACCTCCCGCCACTGGCGAAGCCAACTCCAGGCGAGCCGCTCTATCTTTATTTGGCCATTTCTGCATTTGCAATAAGCTCTGTTCTAGTTAAAGCTGTCAAAGGCAATCAGATTCCTGTCTATTATGTAAGCAAGGCGTTTGCCAAGAGTGAAATGAATTATCCTCCGATTGAGAAGTATCTCTTTGCGTTGATTATTACTGCTCGAAAGTTACGGCCCTACTTCCACGCGCATGAAATTACGGTGTTGACTGATCAGCCACTGAAACACTTCTTGAACCGACCCGACGCGTCGGGGAGACTAGTAAAGTGGGCCGTGGAACTTAGCGAGTTTCGAATTCATTTCGCTCCGAGAACAGCTATTAAAGGGCAGGCATTGGCTGACTTTATAGTTGAATCTACTATTCCCGATCCTGAAGCAACGGAAACAATAGAGGGTGATGGGCCCTGGCGAAGGCCGTTAGGCCCCTTAACGATTGACTAACGGCGACTAGGCCTAGTGGGCTAGAAGCTGGGCTGCTGGAAGGCTAAGGGCTCCGACGGAAGGAGGCCCCGATATTGAATGGCCCCGAGCAAGTATGGCTCCGACAGGGAAGAGTCCCGAAGATATCGGACCTGGACGTAGTCGGTCCCGATATGGGAGTTGACACCACTCCCCGACACCGAATCCTCAAACGATGTAACTTGGGAGTCTCCGATAACGATCGAGACTCGCCAGTAAGAGCACAATCCCGGAAATCTCGCCACGGTTACAGTAGTGGTATAATGGGCGAGATATGCGGGATACGAATAACTGTACGAGATACAGGGCAGAATATATGGCGAGATACGTGGGATAGCGGATCACGATCCAACCACCTAATCAGGTAACTGGGATAGCCTCCCTCTATAAAAGGAGGGAAGTTATTCCAGATTAGGGTTACGTTTTACACACATTGACATTGCTTGCCTATTCTGTTGATCGCCATACTTACGTTAAGCATCGGAGAGGGATTCCGGGCCACTGCCCTCTATCCCCTTCTGCAGGATTGCGAGGAGCTAAGGAATCCGTCACCGTAACCGGAGTTCCCGCCGTGATCCAACATTGGCGCCGTCTGTGGGAAACGCAACAAAAAGCCAAAAAGTAAGTTTGCTTTCCTTTGATTCCTTATCATGGCTGGCAACAGACCGCAGCGTTCAGGCAAGCAGGTGCCGGCCGCCAGCAATCCTCCTGAGGATGCTGCCCAGCATCAGGATCTGAGAGATGAGGGCGACAGCACTCGCCGGAACGAAGCACCTTCCCCGAATCCGGAGTTGGCCAGGGTAGTGGCAGAGGCCATGCCCCTATTCATGGAGGCCATGGAGGCCCTCCTAGACCGAAGAGAAGCTGCCAGAAGGCAGGCTGATCTACCACCGCTCCCTCCGCGGCGAGACAATCCCAGAAGGCAGGGGGACGACAACTTGCCTCCACCTCCTCCATTAAGGGAACAGCCTATTCCCCCTAATCCAGCACCGGCGGAGAATTTTGTGGTCGATGGACCGGGGCCAGTGCAGCAAAGGACCATTCCCCTGAATGGTCCCCTCACTGCCGATCAGGTGGTGAGAATTGTGGGTATCTGTATGGGAGATCAGAAGCCCATGATGTCGGAGCTGGGGAGTCAGGAAACCCATCCCTTCGTGCCCAGGCTGATTCATACCTTGGCCCCTCCAGGCTTGGGTATCCCGAAGATAGACGAGTACGACGGGGACGCAGACCCGGTCCGCCACGTACAGAAGCACCTGACAGCATGCATGGGCAGGACCCCGGATGAGGATGTTATCTGCGCTCTGTTCCCAAGCACCCTCGGGGAGAAGGCGATGACGTGGTTCTACAGCCTGCCCACTGGATGTATCACCTGCTGGAAGGATATGCATCAGCGATTCATCGCCCAATATCAAGGACGTCGACGGCTCCTAAAAAGTGTTCGGACCCTGCATGAGGTGGTCCAGAGGCCTGACGAGTCGTTGGCTCAATACTATCAGCGTTACACGGCTGGCATGACTGAGCTGGATGAGGAGATATCGGAGGGCGAGGCCATCCGTACCTTCCTGAAGAACCTTAAACCCCCTTACGGTTCCGACTTACTGCACAGCATCGCGGCCAAAAATGTCTGGAACATGGAGGCGCTCCAGGCAGGGGTGAAACAGCAAATCGACGTCCAGGAGTCGAAGATTGCCGCCGGAGAACTGGCTCCTCCCAAGGGGCGTGAAGGAAAACACTTGTTCAAACCATTGGACAACCGGCACAAGAAGGATAACTCCGAGGGTAGTCGGAGTCGAGGACGTTCTGATCGGAGGGAGGATAAGCGTCCGAGCAGGAGGGACAGTCAGAAGGAAGAGTTTACCCCTCTCAACAGACCTTTGAAGGAGGTCTTAGCAGTGATGGAGAAGCAAGGCCTCGCCCGTTTCCCCAAGAAGAAGGAAGGAGAAAAATTGGGCTCCCGCACCGACCGTTACTGCCGATTTCATCGGGCCTCCGGTCACGACACTGACCAATGTCGAGAACTGAAGAAGGAAATAGAGAAGCTTATCCAGAGGGGTAAGTTGAAGGAGTTCGTGGGGGACTCACGCTGCAAGCCCCGCTCACGATCTCGGTCGAGGTCCAAATCTCGATCGAGGTCCCCCAGGAAGAGAAGGTCCGACGTAGAACCTTCGGAGGGCCCATCCGGGTCCCGACAGAAGAGGATTATTAATGTGATCCACGGAGGGTTCGCTGCAGGAGGAGACACATCATCCTCTCGGGAACGTTATGCCAACCAAGTACCAGTCGCAGTGGTTTTGGGGAAAAGATCGCGGTCGTGGACCCCGAAGGAAGAAATGGAGATCACCTTCTCGGCGAAGGATCTGGAGGGAGTAGAGACCCCCCACGAGGATGCCCTAGTAGTAACACTGGATGTAGGAGGATTTGAAGTGAAGAGGATCCTCATTGATGGAGGGAGCTCCTCCGACATCCTCTTCTTCGACGCCCTGGAACAGATGGGAAAGAAGAAGAAAGATTTGCGGGAGGTTAACTTCCCGATGGTAGGATTTTGTGGCACGACCTCTTATCCGTTAGGGGTTATCACACTGCCCGTGTGGTTCGGCAGTGGCTGGAAAATGGAGAAGCGAGATGTGGAGTTCGTGGTGGTCGAATCCACAGGAACGTACAATGCAATCATCGGAAGAACCACCATCAACCCTCTGATGGCGGTAGCCTCGACCGTCCACCAAAAACTGAAGTTCCCGACCGAGAATGGGGTAGGCGAGGTGAAAGGCGACCAGGTGGCGTCGAGACGGTGCTATGTCAACGCCACCAGGAGATCAAGGAAGGAAACTATGTCAGTGCTCCAGACAGACACTGACCCTCGAGAGGAGTTTGGGCGTCCTGCCCCCATGGAGGACCTAAAGGAAGTCGAGATAGACGGGCCCGAGAGGAAGGTGAAAATCGGATCTGCCTTATCCGACGAAAGGGCCCAGGAGTTGATTGCGCTCTTACAAGAATTTAAGGAGCTGTTTGCCTGGTCCCCGAGTGATATGCCAGGAATCAGCCGGGACGTAATCGAGCACGAACTGAATATCGACCCTGCGATCAAGCCAATCGCGCAGAAGAGACGTCCGATGGGGGCAGACAAGAGGATTGCAATCCAGCAGGAGGTTGGCAGGTTGCTCGACGCTGGGTTCATTAGGGAGATCCGATTCCAGACGTGGGTAGCCAACCCAGTGCTGGTAAGGAAGAGCAACGGGAGGTGGCGGATGTGTGTCGACTTCCGCGACCTGAACAAGGCCTGTCCGAAGGACTGTTATCCGCTCCCGCGGATCGATCAACTAGTGGATGCCACATCGGGACATGAGCTGCTGAGCTTTATGGATGCTTATTCTGGTTATAATCAGATAAAAATGGCGGAGAAGGATGCCCAACACACCGCCTTCTACGCTGACAGCGAAGTCTTCCAGTACGATGTCATGCCTTTTGGCCTGGTAAATGCGGGGGCGACCTATCAGAGAATGGTGAACAAGCTGTTCGGGGATATGATCGGAGATACCATGGAAGCTTATGTAGATGACATGTTGGTGAAATCCCGACAAGCATCGGATCATGTCGGTAATTTGGCTATGGCCTTCGAGAGGATGAAGCTCCACCAGGTCCGACTGAATCCAGCTAAATGCGCTTTCGGAGTCCATTCCGGGAAGTTCTTGGGCTTCATGGTGAGCCAGAGGGGGATCGAGGTGAATCCCGAGAAGCTGAGGGCGATAGAAGAGATGCAGTCTCCGACCAACCATAGGGAGGTGCAAGTGTTGAACGGTCGACTGGCTTCCATAAATCGCTTCTTATCCAAGGCCAGTGACCGATCGATGCCATTTTTCAAGGTGTTAAGGGCCAACCGACAGTTCGAATGGACTATTGAATGTGAGAAGGCGTTCCAAACGCTCAAACAACACCTCCGCGACCTCCCGCCACTGGCGAAGCCAACTCCAGGCGAGCCGCTCTATCTTTATTTGGCCATTTCTGCATTTGCAATAAGCTCTGTTCTAGTTAAAGCTGTCAAAGGCAATCAGATTCCTGTCTATTATGTAAGCAAGGCGTTTGCCAAGAGTGAAATGAATTATCCTCCGATTGAGAAGTATCTCTTTGCGTTGATTATTACTGCTCGAAAGTTACGGCCCTACTTCCATGCGCATGAAATTACGGTGTTGACTGATCAGCCACTGAAACACTTCTTGAACCGACCCGACGCGTCGGGGAGACTAGTAAAGTGGGCCGTGGAACTTAGCGAGTTTCGAATTCATTTCGCTCCGAGAACAGCTATCAAATGGCAGGCATTGGCTGACTTTATAGTTGAATCTACTATTCCCGATCCTGAAGCAACGGAAACAATAGAGGGGGCAACCACTGGGAAGACTGACGAGGTCCCGAGGGAAAGACAGTTAGAACAGCCAAATAAGAAGAACACCTGGGAGTTGTACACAGATGGCTCCTCGAGCTCAGACGGATCGGGTGCAGGGTTCGTATTGATTCCACCAGGCGGGGCGGAGCCGCTTCGATATGCATTGGCCCTGACATTTAAAGCCACCAATAATGAGGCGGAGTATGAAGCTCTTATAACAGGACTGAAAATCGCCAGGGGTACTGGAATCGAGCATCTGAGAGTGAAGTGTGATGCAAGCCTGATTGTAAACCAGATTCGGGGACAGTATGGAGCAAAGAATCCAATCATGAAGAAATATCTTCAGGAGGCTCAAACATTAAAGGAGAGCTTCAAAAGTTTCGATATAGAGGCAATCCCAAGAGAAAAGAATGTGGAGGCCGATGCCTTGAGCAAATTTGCCTTGGGGGCACCTTTGGAGGAGACTCGGAGGGTACACTTCTTGGAGAAGGTGATTCTATCGACGACCGATCCATCGGAAGTATGCACTATCGAGACAGGGTCAGAAGAGAAGCCCACGTGGATGACCCCGATAATTGTGTACCTAACCACGGGGGCACTGCCTGAAGACAAAGTGGCAGCAGAACGACTGCGACGAATGTCAATTAACTACGCGATGGTGGATAACCAGTTGTACAAGAAGGGTTTACTCTCGACACCTTTCTTGAAATGCGTAGCAGAACCTGACACGACCCGAATTCTAAGAGAACTACATGAAGGAGTCGCAGCCTGTCACGAGGGCGCTCGATCCATCCTGAGAAAGGCGTTGAACTTGGGATACTATTGGCCTACGATGAATAAGGAGGCAACAGCGCTTGTTCGATCCTGTGACGCGTGTCAGAGATACGCCTCGAATATCACAGCCCCCGCTGCTGATCTGACGCCCATTGGGAGTGCTTGGCCCTTCGCACAGTGGGGCATTGACCTGGTGGGACCCCTTCCGAAAGCAAAGAGCCAGTGCACACATCTGCTGGTTGCAATTGATTACTTCTCGAAGTGGATCGAGGCTAAGCCCTTAGCCAAGACAACAGCAGGACATATCATTAAGTTCCTCCAGACCCGAATCTTGTCAAGATATGGGGTGCCGAAGGTGATCATCAGTGACAACGGTCCTCCATTTAATGGGGCCCAGTTGGAGAGATTCCTAGACGAGTTCAATATCGAGCATCGGACGGCATCCGTTCGTCACGCCCAGACCAACGGGCAGGTGGAGGCTGCTAATAAAATCGTGATGGAGGGCTTGAAGAAAAGGGTCTATGCTTTGGATGGAAAGTGGCTAGACGAGCTGGAGAACGTGCTGTGGGCGGTCCGAACGACACCCAAGCGGTCAACAGGTGAAACCCCGTTTGCACTTGTTTATGGGACGGAGGCGGTCGCTCCTGTGGAAATCGCTGTGGCGTCCCATCGAACCAGAAGCTATGAGCCCTCGACGAGTCCAGGAAAAGCCAAGATAGGACCTTTGACGAATGACGAAACCAGGCGCCTGGAGTTATCCTTGTTAGAGGAAAAACGGCTAGAGGCCGACATAACGCAAGCTCGGATGCGTCTGGCGACGGCCAGGTACTATAACCGGAAGGTCAGGTCGCGACAGTTCTATGCGGGGGAGCTGGTCCTACGACGGAATGAGTTCGCTCTCCAGGATCGGATCAACAAGCTATCTCCGAAATGGGAAGGACCTTATAAGATCGTAGGTATGCCGGCCTCAAATTCTTACAAGCTAGAAGACCTCAACGGTAAAGTATTACGAAACACCTTTAGTGGGGAACATCTGAAGAAATGTCATGTTTGAAAAATAAGTCGTCCGTAGAGGCGCAACGATGTAATCAAGTCGCCCTGAGTGGTGCATGCTATGTTAAAGACATCAATCAATAAAGAGGTTACTTCTGGTTAAAGTGTTCCGAAAAATCCTTAAGTCATTAAGGTTCGATTAAAAAGCGTCATTGGACGTCCGAAAAATCCTTAAGTTATTAAGGTTCGATTAAAAAGCGTCATTGGACGTCCGAAAAATCCTTAAGTTATTAAGGTTCGATTAAAAAGCGTCATTGGACGTCCGAAAAATCCTTAAGTTATTAAGGTTCGATTTAAAAGCGTCATTGGACGTCCGAAAAATCCTTAAGTTATTAAGGTTCGATTTAAAAGCGTCATTGGACGTCCGAAAAATCCTTAAGTTATTAAGGTTCGATTAAAAAGCGTCATTGGACGTCCGAAAAATCCTTAAGTTATTAAGGTGCGATTAAAAAGCGTCATTGGACGTCCGAAAAATCCTTAAGTTATTAAGGTTCGATTTAAAAGCGTCATTGGACGTCCGAAAAATCCTTAAGTTATTAAGGTTCGATTTAAAAGCGTCATTGGACGTCCGAAAAATCCTTAAGTTATTAAGGTTCGATTTAAAAGCGTCATTGGACGTCCGAAGTGTCCTTAAGCCTCTAAGGTTCGCTTTTAAAGCGTCGTAGGACAACCAAAAGCCTTAGGATCCGATAGAAGAGTTACGAGGAGCATAACCGAAAAAGAAAACATTCTTAGAAGGCTCGAAGGCCCAAAAGATTCGGTACAAAAAGGATAATAAAAAAGTACAAAGACTTAAGATTTTAAACACCAGGGGCTGAATCTTCGGAAGGCTTTGGAGGGGCAGACTCATCGGCGTCTTCGGAGGAGCTTTCGGAAGGAAGGTTGAGATACGTTTCTGCGGCTGGGCCGAGAGTCTTGGACTTTCTCAAGTCGATGGAGTCCCCATAAGTCTCATTAAGCTCTTCAACAATATCGAGGATGGCGTTCTGTAAGTCTTCTTGACAATATTTCGCCGCATCCTCCTTGAAGTCCTCCGAGCTTCGGTACTCCTCGCGACCTTGGACCTTCGCGTTTGTTAATTGGGCGGAGTGATCCGCCCTCACCTCCTCTAGCTCCGCCCTCGCCTCTTCTAGCTCCGCGACGGCCCTCTGCTTCTCGAGCTTCAGCCGCTCCGCAGTCTCCTGCAACGCCGCCTTCTCGAAAGCAAACTGGCCCCGATCCGCCATGGCCGCCTGCTGCTCCCGCTTGAGCGAACTCTCAAGACTTAGAATCTGCCGCTGTTGGGATTGAGCCTCTTGAGTGAGCTTGGCTCGGAGTTCCTCAGCCCGCCTTTCGCCCTCCTCCGCTCGGAGCCTTGACGCCTCGGAGGCCGCTAGGTCCTCCTGGAGCTTGGTCAGGCTCTCGAGGTTGGAGTTGGCCCGCTCTCGCTCCAAAGCCTCCCGCAAAGACAGGATGTAGCCGAAGCAACGATCCTGGTCCGCGATTTCCTGAAAAGAAAATGTAGCTTAGCACTCAAAAATCGGAACGCCCCCAGATGAACAAAAGAGAGATTCACTTACCTCTATCCGACGGATAGCCATCTGCCGGATGTCAGCATCGATGTCTTCCCCTTCCAGAGAAAGGGGACGCCTCAAAGAGGGCGGGACCGAGCCCGACACCAAATGCAAGGCCAGGTTCTTCTCCTGGCACCCCCGATGCAGAGGGATTCCCTGAAGGGACTCCACCGGTCTCCAAGGCTCGGAGCCCTGGTCCGAAGAGAAGGCCCGATAGTAGTCCCCGTCCAAGGGGAACGGAGGTACTACCAGGCGAGGCTCCTCAGCTTCCTCACTCACTCGAGCTTCGGGGGTCACTCTCCTAACTGGCGAGGATGGTGGAGCAGAAGATGATGGCGGCGTGGTAGGAAGTGGAGATGCCTTCCCACCAGATGACTTCACGGGAGTCAACCTTGATTTCCCTCGGAGGATGAGGCCTTCCTCCTCAGCTCGATCATCGGAAGGGGAGTCCTCCAAGCTGGTCACCCGACCGAATTCGCCCCGGTCTTCCGTCGGGGTATCCTCCACCACCGGCTCCGCCGCAGGCGCAGAGTCCGAGCCAGCTGCAGCAGGGGCGGCGTCCGCAGGACCTGCAGCGGGGCGAATAAGTCGAGGGATTAATTTGGTATCAGTGTGCCAGATTAAACAACGCTCCATAAATCTTTCTTTGCCGAAAAAGTCATAATAGCCCGCCTCGAGAACATGTGGAGTTTCCCCCCGAAGGATATTCCCGACATCCCTAATTCGTCCTTCCATATCGGAGGCTTGAAGATCCTGAGGTACTAACTCCCTATATCTTTTAATAGCACGAAAGACTTCCTTACCTTCCTTTTCGGAGCGGACGTTGAAGGCGGACCGGACAACATCCACATTAGTCCGCCCCTCGGAGGTGGGGGCCTCGGAGGTCTTTGCCTTCTTCTTGGACGGCCCCGAAGTGGCAGAAGTCTTTCGGTGGGAAGGCTTCTTCTTGCGCTTCAGTGAGTGGGAGGCATCGGTATCCTCCTGAAACAGACGGACGGTCAGCGATGTTCGAGGGGCTGTAAGCAGTAAAAAAGAAACAATTAGAAGATTACCCAGAGAATTACATTGGAAACACCGTCACGAACTTTTCCCCCGGCCATGGGATCGATCAGCATAATCCCAATCTTGACCCGCTGTTGGTCAGTGACAGAGGTGGCCTCGAAGGGCTGGTAACCCTCCTCCCAGCGACGAGCCTGGATAAGCATCAAGGCTCTCCGAGTCTGTTCTGACCACGAACGGAAAGACACGGGAGGATCAGCCTCCACGATGGTCCTCGGCCACTCAATGGGACCAGGCTGGATGAAGAAATATTGCTCCTTCCAATTGGCATTATCGTTCCCTTTGTCGGAGATGATGGCCCGCTCCTTGCAGATCTTCCAGGACACCCTCCTGTCCCAACCCATCTCCTTGTACTGCTCGTCGGTCCCCTCAGGTTGACGGGGAGAAAAGGAGCAGATCCCATCCTTGTTGCAAGTCATCTTATAGAGGACCCGCCAAAGCTCCAGGCTATAACTCCAATCTTCTGCGTTGATGTCGCACCACACCTGGAAGGCAATCCACGTACGAATCGCATGGGGAGAGAAGGTCGTGGGGTAGGTTTTGTAGTGATTGCACAACTCTACCCAGCTTGGACAAAAAGGGAGTCGAATCCCCGCACGAATTTGCCCCGGAGAAATAAACACTTCGTCTCCTTTGGGGAGCGTAACTTGAGTATTGCGAGAATTGAACTGGGATTCCTCGTAGGGATAACGAGCCCCAAAGGAAGATTCAAAGATGCCACATTCGTTACAAGCCCTCTCATAATTAATAGGCGCGAGGGAGTTCTTCAAGTACTTGAAGACGAAGGGTGGTCCAGCAGTAGCAGATCCCTCGGCTGAAAATCGTCGAGGGAGGAGGAAGGGGAAAATTGAAACCTAGGAAGATCGAAGATGAAAAGGAAAGGAACAATAAGGAGAAGAATCTTACCAGACATAGTGACTGAGTCCTGATCGGAGAAGTCTGAAGTGCCTGAAACACTGGTAAAAACTCGAATCGCCGGTGAAAACTTGAAATCTGGAGAATTACAGCTCTTGGGATCGCAAAGAGGAGGAAGTAAAAGAAAGGTAAAACAGTGCTTGGGGCTAGGGTTTTATAAGAGAAAAGGAAACTGAAGGGGTGGAAAATCTGAGCCACAGAATTCGAAACGATTCAATCACGATCGTCCAAGGGGAAACGTGCCAATTCGAAGATTAGGAACGGTTTTAATCTGAACCGTCAGAACAGATAAGACAAAAGTAATGACGCATTGGAACGGCTGAAAAGTGCTTTTTCAACAGGCAGGCCTGCAGAGCCCAAAACGTTCCCTCACCTCCTATCAGCATTTAATGCTGATCTTTTCAAAAAACCCCTTCGAATCCAAACAGGATCCCAGAAGATCTTGAAAAGATCCAAGGCAAAGGCCTCCGACGGAGACGCGGAAGAGTCCGATGTTGGAAGACGCGACGCACTATAAGTCCCCCACGTCTTGGGGGCAAATGATGGGCCCTGGCGAAGGCCGTTAGGCCCCTTAACGATTGACTAACGGCGACTAGGCCTAGTGGGCTAGAAGCTGGGCTGCTGGAAGGCTAAGGGCTCCGACGGAAGGAGGCCCCGATATTGAATGGCCCCGAGCAAGTATGGCTCCGACAGGGAAGAGTCCCGAAGATATCGGACCTGGACGTAGTCGGTCCCGATATGGGAGTTGACACCACTCCCCGACACCGAATCCTCAAACGATGTAACTTGGGAGTCTCCGATAACGATCGAGACTCGCCAGTAAGAGCACAATCCCGGAAATCTCGCCACGGTTACAGTAGTGGTATAATGGGCGAGATATGCGGGATACGAATAACTGTACGAGATACAGGGCAGAATATATGGCGAGATACGTGGGATAGCGGATCACGATCCAACCACCTAATCAGGTAACTGGGATAGCCTCCCTCTATAAAAGGAGGGAAGTTATTCCAGATTAGGGTTACGTTTTACACACATTGACATTGCTTGCCTATTCTGTTGATCGCCATACTTACGTTAAGCATCGGAGAGGGATTCCGGGCCACTGCCCTCTATCCCCTTCTGCAGGATTGCGAGGAGCTAAGGAATCCGTCACCGTAACCGGAGTTCCCGCCGTGATCCAACAGAGGGGGCAACCACTGGGAAGACTGACGAGGTCCCGAGGGAAAGACAGTTAGAACAGCCAAATAAGAAGAACACCTGGGAGTTGTACACAGATGGCTCCTCGAGCTCAGACGGATCGGGTGCAGGGTTCGTATTGATTCCACCAGGCGGGGCGGAGCCGCTTCGATATGCATTGGCCCTGACATTTAAAGCCACCAATAATGAGGCGGAGTATGAAGCTCTTATAACAGGACTGAAAATCGCCAGGGGTACTGGAATCGAGCATCTGAGAGTGAAGTGTGATGCAAGCCTGATTGTAAACCAGATTCGGGGACAGTATGGAGCAAAGAATCCAATCATGAAGAAATATCTTCAGGAGGCTCAAACATTAAAGGAGAGCTTCAAAAGTTTCGATATAGAGGCAATCCCAAGAGAAAAGAATGTGGAGGCCGATGCCTTGAGCAAATTTGCCTTGGGGGCACCTTTGGAGGAGACTCGGAGGGTACACTTCTTGGAGAAGGTGATTCTATCGACGACCGATCCATCGGAAGTATGCACTATCGAGACAGGGTCAGAAGAGAAGCCCACGTGGATGACCCCGATAATTGTGTACCTAACCACGGGGGCACTGCCTGAAGACAAAGTGGCAGCAGAACGACTGCGACGAATGTCAATTAACTACGCGATGGTGGATAACCAGTTGTACAAGAAGGGTTTACTCTCGACACCTTTCTTGAAATGCGTAGCAGAACCTGACACGACCCGAATTCTGAGAGAACTACATGAAGGAGTCGCAGCCTGTCACGAGGGCGCTCGATCCATCCTGAGAAAGGCGTTGAACTTGGGATACTATTGGCCTACGATGAATAAGGAGGCAACAGCGCTTGTTCGATCCTGTGACGCGTGTCAGAGATACGCCTCGAATATCACAGCCCCCGCTGCTGATCTGACGCCCATTGGGAGTGCTTGGCCCTTCGCACAGTGGGGCATTGACCTGGTGGGACCCCTTCCGAAAGCAAAGAGCCAGTGCACACATCTGCTGGTTGCAATTGATTACTTCTCGAAGTGGATCGAGGCTAAGCCCTTAGCCAAGACAACAGCAGGACATATCATTAAGTTCCTCCAGACCCGAATCTTGTCAAGATATGGGGTGCTGAAGGTGATCATCAGTGACAACGGTCCTCCATTTAATGGGGCCCAGTTGGAGAGATTCCTAGACGAGTTCAATATCGAGCATCGGACGGCATCCGTTCGTCACGCCCAGACCAACGGGCAGGTGGAGGCTGCTAATAAAATCGTGATGGAGGGCTTGAAGAAAAGGGTCTATGCTTTGGATGGAAAGTGGCTAGACGAGCTGGAGAACGTGCTGTGGGCGGTCCGAACGACACCCAAGCGGTCAACAGGTGAAACCCCGTTTGCACTTGTTTATGGGACGGAGGCGGTCGCTCCTGTGGAAATCGCTGTGGCGTCCCATCGAACCAGAAGCTATGAGCCCTCGACGAGTCCAGGAAAAGCCAAGATAGGACCTTTGACGAATGACGAAACCAGGCGCCTGGAGTTATCCTTGTTAGAGGAAAAACGGCTAGAGGCCGACATAACGCAAGCTCGGATGCGTCTGGCGACGGCCAGGTACTATAACCGGAAGGTCAGGTCGCGACAGTTCTATGCGGGGGAGCTGGTCCTACGACGGAATGAGTTCGCTCTCCAGGATCGGATCAACAAGCTATCTCCGAAATGGGAAGGACCTTATAAGATCGTAGGTATGCCGGCCTCAAATGCTTACAAGCTAGAAGACCTCAACGGTAAAGTATTACGAAACACCTTTAGTGGGGAACATCTGAAGAAATGTCATGTTTGACAAATAAGTCGTCCGTAGAGGCGCAACGATGTAATCAAGTCGCCCTGAGTGGTGCATGCTATGTTAAAGACATCAATCAATAAAGAGGTTACTTCTGGTTAAAGTGTTCCGAAAAATCCTTAAGTCATTAAGGTTCGATTAAAAAGCGTCATTGGACGTCCGAAAAATCCTTAAGTTATTAAGGTTCGATTAAAAAGCGTCATTGGACGTCCGAAAAATCCTTAAGTTATTAAGGTTCGATTAAAAAGCGTCATTGGACGTCCGAAAAATCCTTAAGTTATTAAGGTTCGATTTAAAAGCGTCATTGGACGTCCGAAAAATCCTTAAGTTATTAAGGTTCGATTAAAAAGCGTCATTGGACGTCCGAAAAATCCTTAAGTTATTAAGGTGCGATTAAAAAGCGTCATTGGACGTCCGAAAAATCCTTAAGTTATTAAGGTTCGATTTAAAAGCGTCATTGGACGTCCGAAAAATCCTTAAGTTATTAAGGTTCGATTTAAAAGCGTCATTGGACGTCCGAAAAATCCTTAAGTTATTAAGGTTCGATTTAAAAGCGTCATTGGACGTCCGAAGTGTCCTTAAGCCTCTAAGGTTCGCTTTTAAAGCGTCGTAGGACAACCAAAAGCCTTAGGATCCGATAGAAGAGTTACGAGGAGCATAACCGAAAAAGAAAACATTCTTAGAAGGCTCGAAGGCCCAAAAGATTCGGTACAAAAAGGATAATAAAAAAGTACAAAGACTTAAGATTTTAAACACCAGGGGCTGAATCTTCGGAAGGCTTTGGAGGGGCAGACTCATCGGCGTCTTCGGAGGAGCTTTCGGAAGGAAGGTTGAGATACGTTTCTGCGGCTGGGCCGAGAGTCTTGGACTTTCTCAAGTCGATGGAGTCCCCATAAGTTTCATTAAGCTCTTCAACAATATCGAGGATGGCGTTCTGTAAGTCTTCTTGACAATATTTCGCCGCATCCTCCTTGAAGTCCTCCGAGCTTCGGTACTCCTCGCGACCTTGGACCTTCGCGTTTGTTAATTGGGCGGAGTGATCCGCCCTCACCTCCTCTAGCTCCGCCCTCGCCTCTTCTAGCTCCGCGACGGCCCTCTGCTTCTCGAGCTTCAGCCGCTCCGCAGTCTCCTGCAACGCCGCCTTCTCGAAAGCAAACTGGCCCCGATCCGCCATGGCCGCCTGCTGCTCCCGCTTGAGCGAACTCTCAAGACTTAGAATCTGCCGCTGTTGGGATTGAGCCTCTTGAGTGAGCTTGGCTCGGAGTTCCTCAGCCCGCCTTTCGCCCTCCTCCGCTCGGAGCCTTGACGCCTCGGAGGCCGCTAGGTCCTCCTGGAGCTTGGTCAGGCTCTCGAGGTTGGAGTTGGCCCGCTCTCGCTCCAAAGCCTCCCGCAAAGACAGGATGTAGCCGAAGCAACGATCCTGGTCCGCGATTTCCTGAAAAGAAAATGTAGCTTAGCACTCAAAAATCGGAACGCCCCCAGATGAACAAAAGAGAGATTCACTTACCTCTATCCGACGGATAGCCATCTGCCGGATGTCAGCATCGATGTCTTCCCCTTCCAGAGAAAGGGGACGCCTCAAAGAGGGCGGGACCGAGCCCGACACCAAATGCAAGGCCAGGTTCTTCTCCTGGCACCCCCGATGCAGAGGGATTCCCTGAAGGGACTCCACCGGTCTCCAAGGCTCGGAGCCCTGGTCCGAAGAGAAGGCCCGATAGTAGTCCCCGTCCAAGGGGAACGGAGGTACTACCAGGCGAGGCTCCTCAGCTTCCTCACTCACTTGAGCTTCGGGGGTCACTCTCCTAACTGGCGAGGATGGTGGAGCAGAAGATGATGGCGGCGTGGTAGGAAGTGGAGATGCCTTCCCACCAGATGACTTCACGGGAGTCAACCTTGATTTCCCTCGGAGGATGAGGCCTTCCTCCTCAGCTCGATCATCGGAAGGGGAGTCCTCCAAGCTGGTCACCCGACCGAATTCGCCCCGGTCTTCCGTCGGGGTATCCTCCACCACCGGCTCCGCCGCAGGCGCAGAGTCCGAGCCAGCTGCAGCAGGGGCGGCGTCCGCAGGACCTGCAGCGGGGCGAATAAGTCGAGGGATTAATTTGGTATCAGTGTGCCAGATTAAACAACGCTCCATAAATCTTTCTTTGCCGAAAAAGTCATAATAGCCCGCCTCGAGAACATGTGGAGTTTCCCCCCGAAGGATATTCCCGACATCCCTAATTCGTCCTTCCATATCGGAGGCTTGAAGATCCTGAGGTACTAACTCCTTATATCTTTTAATAGCACGAAAGACTTCCTTACCTTCCTTTTCGGAGCGGACGTTGAAGGCGGACCGGACAACATCCACATTAGTCCGCCCCTCGGAGGTGGGGGCCTCGGAGGTCTTTGCCTTCTTCTTGGACGGCCCCGAAGTGGCAGAAGTCTTTCGGTGGGAAGGCTTCTTCTTGCGCTTCAGTGAGTGGGAGGCATCGGTATCCTCCTGAAACAGACGGACGGTCAGCGATGTTCGAGGGGCTGTAAGCAGTAAAAAAGAAACAATTAGAAGATTACCCAGAGAATTACATTGGAAACACCGTCACGAACTTTTCCCCCGGCCATGGGATCGATCAGCATAATCCCAATCTTGACCCGCTGTTGGTCAGTGACAGAGGTGGCCTCGAAGGGCTGGTAACCCTCCTCCCAGCGACGAGCCTGGATAAGCATCAAGGCTCTCCGAGTCTGTTCTGACCACGAACGGAAAGACACGGGAGGATCAGCCTCCACGATGGTCCTCGGCCACTCAATGGGACCAGGCTGGATGAAGAAATATTGCTCCTTCCAATTGGCATTATCGTTCCCTTTGTCGGAGATGATGGCCCGCTCCTTGCAGATCTTCCAGGACACCCTCCTGTCCCAACCCATCTCCTTGTACTGCTCGTCGGTCCCCTCAGGTTGACGGGGAGAAAAGGAGCAGATCCCATCCTTGTTGCAAGTCATCTTATAGAGGACCCGCCAAAGCTCCAGGCTATAACTCCAATCTTCTGCGTTGATGTCGCACCACACCTGGAAGGCAATCCACGTACGAATCGCATGGGGAGAGAAGGTCGTGGGGTAGGTTTTGTAGTGATTGCACAACTCTACCCAGCTTGGACAAAAAGGGAGTCGAATCCCCGCACGAATTTGCCCCGGAGAAATAAACACTTCGTCTCCTTTGGGGAGCGTAACTTGAGTATTGCGAGAATTGAACTGGGATTCCTCGTAGGGATAACGAGCCCCAAAGGAAGATTCAAAGATGCCACATTCGTTACAAGCCCTCTCATAATTAATAGGCGCGAGGGAGTTCTTCAAGTACTTGAAGACGAAGGGTGGTCCAGCAGTAGCAGATCCCTCGGCTGAAAATCGTCGAGGGAGGAGGAAGGGGAAAATTGAAACCTAGGAAGATCGAAGATGAAAAGGAAAGGAACAATAAGGAGAAGAATCTTACCAGACATAGTGACTGAGTCCTGATCGGAGAAGTCTGAAGTGCCTGAAACACTGGTAAAAACTCGAATCGCCGGTGAAAACTTGAAATCTGGAGAATTACAGCTCTTGGGATCGCAAAGAGGAGGAAGTAAAAGAAAGGTAAAACAGTGCTTGGGGCTAGGGTTTTATAAGAGAAAAGGAAACTGAAGGGGTGGAAAATCTGAGCCACAGAATTCGAAACGATTCAATCACGATCGTCCAAGGGGAAACGTGCCAATTCGAAGATTAGGAACGGTTTTAATCTGAACCGTCAGAACAGATAAGACAAAAGTAATGACGCATTGGAACGGCTGAAAAGTGCTTTTTCAACAGGCAGGCCTGCAGAGCCCAAAACGTTCCCTCACCTCCTATCAGCATTTAATGCTGATCTTTTCAAAAAAAACCCCTTCGAATCCAAACAGGATCCCAGAAGATCTTGAAAAGATCCAAGGCAAAGGCCTCCGACGGAGACGCGGAAGAGTCCGATGTTGGAAGACGCGACGCACTATAAGTCCCCCACGTCTTGGGGGCAAATGATGAGCCCTGGCGAAGGCCGTTAGGCCCCTTAACGATTGACTAACGGCGACTAGGCCTAGTGGGCTAGAAGCTGGGCTGCTGGAAGGCTAAGGGCTCCGACGGAAGGAGGCCCCGATATTGAATGGCCCCGAGCAAGTATGGCTCCGACAGGGAAGAGTCCCGAAGATATCGGACCTGGACGTAGTCGGTCCCGATATGGGGTTGACACCACTCCCCGACACCGAATCCTCAAACGATGTAACTTGGGAGTCTCCGATAACGATCGAGACTCGCCAGTAAGAGCACAATCCCGGAAATCTCGCCACGGTTACAGTAGTGGTATAATGGGCGAGATATGCGGGATACGAATAACTGTACGAGATACAGGGCAGAATATATGGCGAGATACGTGGGATAGCGGATCACGATCCAACCACCTAATCAGGTAACTGGGATAGCCTCCCTCTATAAAAGGAGGGAAGTTATTCCAGATTAGGGTTACGTTTTACACACATTGACATTGCTTGCCTATTCTGTTGATCGCCATACTTACGTTAAGCATCGGAGAGGGATTCTGGGCCACTGCCCTCTATCCCCTTCTGCAGGATTGCGAGGAGCTAAGGAATCTGTCACCGTAACCGGAGTTCCCGCCGTGATCCAACACTAACCTAATTACAATTCATGTTTTCCCACGTTTGTATAATCTGATCTTATATAATTATGAAGTCATCCATGAATTTATATATACGCATCATTTAATATTCTATGTATCCTCTATACATACGCATGTTCGTACAATCTATATCATCACATGTTTTTATACTCTATATAGATATGCAAGTTCCTATAATATATATATACGTGCTTTTATACATATACTAGTTATAGTTATTTCTGCATGTGCTTTGCACATACATATTTCTAAGATTGTTATTACATAAGTTGTTAAAGCATAATTATGATAATTACATTTAATATAATAAATAAGTCTCTTTTTATTTAGTAACATGTATAGAATTTAGTGATCATTATTATGGGGAAAAAAATCGGAGTTTTTGCATAATTGTCCCTTATAATTGGGATTTGGGTGATGCTAGAACATGTGGAAAAAAATGTGAAAAATCCATAAAAAGTACTTCTAGGTCCATATGAACAATCATTACTTGACATATGTTACTTGACAACTTCCTATGAATTTTTCACTAAAAAATTCACACTTCAAAAATTTATCATATGTAATCAAACAAGCAGCTTCACTGAGTACGTTTTTCAAATTCCGAACCACATACATAAAAATAAAAATTGCGACCCTAAATATGTTGAATCGTTAATGCATCACATATCATATATTAAATCATAGTTTAGAGCTACAACAGTTACGGATTTATTCGGCTTATCGGCGTTTATAATTGTCCCAGTTTGGTTCTATATCCAAAGACCATTTTTTAATAGATTGTGCCGGTTCGGTAAGATTTCGGTCTAAACCGGTTTGATAATCAAATTTTAATATAAACCGGACGAAATAGGTTGGTTTAAACTTTAGAAGGTAGGTGACTTTTTGGAAGGTAGGTGACTTTTGGGGGTGAGGACCCAACACAAATTATATATTAGTATTAGTATATAGATATGCATGCTTATTGGTATAATTATGCTTCGGTTATATATATATACATGTTTTCATTTACACATTCTGATACTTTATATTATGGTTGAATAGCGAGTTTGATTGATCAAAAAATAAATCATTTGATCTGTCCAAGTGGATTTGCTGACTCTAAGAGTGAATACAACAGTATCTTATATTAACAAAAAAAATATCTTGAAGATTATGAAAAAATACATATCATGGTAAACCAGAAGTTTACCGCCAATATTGGCATGATTGATTATATATTCCGGTAAACCTGAAGTTTACTCATTCATATAGAGGTAAACCAGAAGTTTTACCCATATAATATGATATTTGGCGTGACCAGTGACAGACCATTCCAAATCGCTTATGTTGTGCAAGAAATTATTTGGAAGAACCTGAAGATTCTCCATAAATTATTATGATACTTGCTCTCAAAGAAAATTAATTATGTGATCATCATCAACCGATGTCGGGATAAAATCCTGTTATTTATGGAAATTATAAAAGGTGAATATGGGCCCGTTCACCTGCCATGTGGGCCGCAATATTATTACTAAAAGATGCATCAACTATATGGTCACATGTGCATTTATGAAACTGGAAGAACAAGTTTTTCAGATTATGCAATAAAGATTGATGATGATATTGAAAGTTGATATTTACAACAAGAATCAGACAACTACATGTCCAAATTTACAAGTTTAGCATAAAAGTTACAAGAGCCTCCAACTAAATAGCTAAACTGCTACCAAAGAGAGCAAATTGAGTACAAATGCATGCTATTATGAGAGCAAATTGAGTACAATTGCATGCTATTATGAAAGCAGCTGTATAATTGTGCATCAAGCCAATTTTAAAAAAAAAAAATAATAATAATAGTTCTCCCCATTACAACCAACTTTTGGTCAAGAGAAAGTTTCTCATATAAATTTTATAATGTGCGATACATGTTTGAATTGCTCCACCGCAACGCAGAAAGATGGGTCTGGAATGTTGGGAAAAATATGTTGGATATAAATAATTTATTGGGAACAATGACTGATATATACTTAAAGAAAGAACTCCTGATTGTTATTGATGAACAACTTTTCCGAACATTAGGGGGGAGAAAAGAAGCAGCTGGCAGAAAATAGATTGACAGAAAAAAAAAAAAAAAAAAAAAAAAAAAGTGTTATTATCTCATTTAGATCCTCGCACAGTGATAGTATGAACCTGAAAATCAAAGAGATAAACATTTTCAGATACTGCTAATTAAGTGACTTTGTGACCCAGAAAGTCATAAGTTAAGTACCATCTGTTAATGCTCCAAAGTTTAATATCCCGGTAGGACAAATTATAATGAAAAATAACTCACGCCTGAAGCGTGTGATACCGGTTCCAAATAAGTTTTTGAAAGAATAATGGAGCATGAAAAGAAAAGAAAAAAATATGGTCTTATTATGGAGGTGATTTCTCATAAACAAAGTAAAGACATAGCTAAATATGAAACCCCGGAAGTGGTTCAGGTACCTGAAATAATTACAATGAAGAGATCTCGATAAGTTACGTTATTAATGGAAATTTATGGAACCGGGAATATCAAGTTGTCGACAATAGTTTTGAATATTATTCATGAGGGAAATCATAAAACAAGACGAGGATCTTGAGCTCAATATATCAACGAATCATTATGATTGGCCAAAGTTTGAAAAGACGCAAGTATTATCATGAAAAATGGCAGAAGGTGAAAGCCAGTGTATATAAATAATTTTATGCGTACATAAATTGCCTCGTAAGATAGGCACAACCCATGGTACAAAGACTTTTCCGCAGAAATATGACAATTATTATATGAATAATTTGGTGGAGCAATAACCTTCAAATACATTATTATGTTGGCAGTACATACAAGGTTTTTAATATGCGTCTCATGATATGAATAATTTTATAGCCTATTTGGTTGGCTAATTTGATAGTGAAATCCACGTAAAATAAACGGGTTGTTTATGGTATATTATCCCCACTATATCAACATTTGAGCTAAGTTGTAGCGAATACTAATATAAGTATACAAATTAAGCAAATTGATATTTGATAAGATGAATTGATCACGCTATAGCCGAAAGGGGCATCGCGTGAGGAGGAGAATTTGAAGATATTGAAACTCCTGAAGAGTTTCGAATACAATCAATTTATTGATGATGTTAAAATTCAGACGAAATATATGGAAATGACAAAGATTTGGTTCGACCTGATGATCGAGTACTTAAGAGATTGAAAATATTATTGTCCTATAAAAAATGTCATAAAGCTAGTTTGCATAGCTAAACACATCTATTGAGTACCTTAATGGTTGTAAGAATAATAGATTTGAATAAATATATTTTTCGTCCTCGTGAGATTGAAGAAGAACATAATGGTCCAGAAGTACCTTATATAGTGCTACATTAGCGCTAATATATCTTGCTAATTATAAGGAACATGAGGTATTATTGGTTATAAGCAAGATTCAGTTCTTCTCCAATATAGTGAAATTTGAACAAAGTTAAAGAACTATTTATGTATCTCCGAGAGACGAATTACATGAGTTTATTATCGGATAGAATCAAGTCATAAATCAGTTGGCTATGCAAAATGCAAGTTATATTGTGAAATGTACCATTATTTGTATATTTAAAGATAATGCAGGTTGTATAGCTCCAACTGAAGAATAATTTACATCAAAGGAGACAAGACGAAACATATTTTCCCAAGTTATTTTTTATCCACGATGTTGAGAAGAAGGTAAAATAACATCCAATAAGTCTGTGCGGATTTATTCCCGGAGGTTTACCGACTGCGAAATTTGAAGATTGGTGTACAATGCGGAATTGCGTCGACTTAATGGAATTACGTGATGTCTACATCAGGGGGAGAATCTACACCACTGGACTCTTTTTCCCTTAACCAAGATTTTATCCTATTGGGTTTTCCTGGTAAGATTTTTAACGAGGCAGCTTACAAAATGGATCCATTATTGTGTACTCTTTTTCCTTCACTAGAATTTTATCCCAATAGGTGTTTTCTAGTAAGGTTTTAATGAGGCACAATTCTTTTATGAACATCTAAGGGGGAGTGTTATGAATATACATGTATGAATGTTCAATATTGTGTATATATCATCTTCCTTATTTAGACTTTCCTAGTATTGATTTTACTTCATCTCCAAGTCTATGTAATCCCTATATAAGGGCCCTCTATGTGCGATAATAAGATTATCCTCAAATTTCTCTATTCTATTACTCTCTACTTTCGTAAAATACTAGTATTAATTGTTGAAAAATGATACAGATTCAGACGTACAAATTTCGAGAAATGCCGAGTAAGAGACTATGGCAATCGTAATTTATCTCAGTTTGTTGGCATATTTATAGACCCAGCAATGATACAGATTCTGATTTCTCATTCCTCCAAGTTCCGAAGTGTAAATGTGTGGCATGGTTGTAATTATTCACAACTTCTAAGGAATATGCTAAGCTAGACACAGTCGGAACATTATGGAATGACAATGTCGGACTCTAAATCATGTCTAACACCAGTCGGAACATTACGGAATGACAATTTCATACACAAGTCTAACACCAGCTATGGTCATGGAGACCCCTCACAACTGAAACTTTTCAGCATATATCTATGGAAACTTATCGGCATCCATCAGTCGGAATATTTATCATTTTCGTTAATTGTTTTGTTAGGTTAGTGCACAATATAGATATGTATATAGCTGATAATTAGATGTGCTTAACTTAAGACATGAGGCATGATGACCATTAATTATACATCTCTGCACTCGGACAAGCTAATTTCGTTCAATTCAAATAATCGCGTGATCCTAGTAAAAGCAAACGTAATGCATGACACGAGGCTATATGACGCTGTCCAACAGGGTCCGACCTAAATTAAGCATATCGAAAGGAACGTTTGCCTCATCGCCAAAAAAGAAAGGAACGTTTGCTCGGCCATAGATACTATGTCTGAGCGCCGAACTATAGAATGAATGAGAATAGTGTATTGATTTTATTTAAAATTGAGTACAAGTACCTATCTCTATCTCTATCTCTAATCTCTAATATTATAAAAGTTGTAGATGTCCTCACATCCAAAAGACACCATATATCCACCAAGTGAAACAACTGTCATCACACAGTCACACCCAAATGCCAAAAGACATCATATTCATCAAGAGACACAACCATAACAACTCATCCGCCTCCAATCTCTACTATTATAGTTTATATCTCTACTATTATAAAAGTTGCAGTTGTCCTCACATCCAAAAGATACCATATATTCACCAAGAGACACAACTGTCATCACACAGTCACACTCAAAGGCCAAAAGACACCATATCCACCAAGAGACACAACTGTAACAGCTCATGCTCCGCCTCCAATACTAGAATAAACATTACTGCGGGTTCCCCACTAAAACCGCCATAGATAAGAAACAGTTCCAACGCTTCGCCAAGAGTTTGAAAAAGAGAGAGCCACCACAGGGATTGCAAATCTTCCTCTTTGACTCTTCCCTCCGCCGCCCGCTCCACCGCGCAATCTGCCGCCCGCTCTGTCAAGCCCCGTTCCGCCTCCTCCCTACGGCTTCCCACTCCTCATCCGCAGTCGTCAGCCACAATCGCACCAACTTCGCCCGTCGTAGCCGGTTTATCCATCTTCCGTTGATGTTCAAGGCCTCACCACCAAACATCATGTCTATTCATCCAAACCTCACCCCACGTAAATAGAACGTTTACGGGATTCTAAAACCCCTATCTCCCCTCCCTCCCCCTCTCCCCTCTCGACTCCTGCTTCCTAAAACTGTTATTCTCGGCGCGAACCTCCATATTCGGTGTCTACTTCAACGGTGGTGGGTCTACTAGTATGATGTCGGCTCGGGTGGTTGTGGCGGCCCTACAGTGATGGCAACTTCACCTTCGACCAGGTACGACCATCTCTCTATCTTAGTCTCAGATCAATTATTGTGGCTATAGTAATTCATAATCTTCTACATCTCTTCTTCAACTTCAGTTAAATGTATTTGATTATTTGCTCCAAATCATAGTCTTCAAGTTCGGTTTCAACTGAAAATCAATCGGTACACCCTTCTACGTCTTGTTCTTGAACGTCAAACGAAGTACTACTTGGTTATAAAGATTGGTTTCAATTGATACTTGATTAGATAAAAGGTACCTCTGACGATTGTGATGTTCTCATTCATTTTTATTTATCTATCATTAGGTTGATTATAAATATTGTCGCATCGTTTAGTTATACTTGACAATGCACATAAGGTGTTTGTTTAAATGTCTAAATAGCCTTATGAAATCTGAATTATCTTAGCTTATCCAAATGGCTTTTACGAACAACTTACACTACGACATGTTTATCATAATGAACATTGAATGTTGATTATAATGGAGACAATATTTGAATGTATGATAATTCAGAGGTAATGAAAATCAGTGACCGTTAATAAAATGTGAAGGTTTGGGTCATAATTGTTGTCACCAATATTGGTATGAGTAATGCTGAGAAGCTAAATATGACAAGTGCAACTTATTAATTCTATATTGCCACGTTACCGATCAATGTTGTTACCGTGTCCATGCTGCTAGGTCATATAATTACTAAAATCCTTAAATCCTTCTACTTAAATTGAGATGGGCAACTCATTGTTGTCTTTGAAGATGCGCTTAGGTAAGTTTAGCTTGGAGGTCGACCTCTAAATTCTTTTACAGAACACCTTACTAGTTGTTAGGTTCCGAGTCTAGGGTCAACGGGCGGTCGACTCAAGTCTCGTTCCTCACTGGAGATGTTGTGGATCGGGTGATCTCGGATTGTGCCGTCCTAGCTTGCGTCCTTCCGTCCTTAGCTTCTCTTCTCCTTTCGCCCTGCAGAAGGGGCAGTACCAGGCACAGAGGGGGGTGGTGCCTGATGAACCCTCTCCGATGCCTAAGTCAGTACGGTTTTTAGAGAGATAAAACTAGAGAGATGTCAGAGCAAAATTATCCAACTTGCCAAGCTCCTCAAATGAATAGTGGAGGTGGGGTATTTATAGGCAACGGTGTCATTAAGGTGGCTTAATGACATCGTTAACCTTTAAACACAGTTAATTAACCTTTAAACACGTAATTAAGATCTTAGGATACGGGGAAGGTAGGCGGAATAAACCGAGTATGGGAGTCCAAGAATGGTGTCGGGGCCCTTGGGGGGAAGGGAAATCCGACCCCAAGGGTAGGGGTTGGGTGAGGCCACCCAACCCCTCCTAGGGGGGATGGGGTTGGCCAGCCCTATCCCCCCTAGGGGAGATCGGGTTGGCCGACCCGATCTCTCCTAGGAGAGATCGGGTTGGTGGACCCAATCTCTCCTAGGAGAGATCGGGTTGGTCCACCCGATCTCCCCTAGGGGAGGTCGGGTGTGGCCACCCAACCTCACCTAGGTGAGTTTGACTCGGCCGGACGAGCGCTTCGGCCTCGTCCGGGCCGTTGGTGTTCTCGCGAAGTGTTCGGGTTGAAGTTTCGATTTACAATCATTAATGGGATGATAAAAATACAACAATTCGGAAGTCAACGGGTTCAAATTGGGCGTATATCCATCACATGCCCCCGAGTCAACCAATGGCCTAACCCTTGATTGACTCTATTTTAGGATGGTATGACACGCGCAATTTGAAACCGGGGTTTTACCTTTCATCTGAATGCTTACTTACCCATGGATGCGTGCCTCTGACTCTGCCCCCTGCCTTATAAGATAGAGGAAGTGTAAACGTCAGAGCAGTACGGATACGTGCCTAAGCACGCGTCCGTCTGAAGTGGGAATAATAAATCTTTCCTTGCTACGGACGTATATTTCGAAAAATACACGCTCGCATAGGGATGCAATACGAATGCAACTAAGTGACTTATGCTTCAATTTCATGCCGGGATTTTGCCTAAGCGAAGAAAAATTTAATTTTAGCCTAAAATTTTTTCTAAGTATGGGATGCTCAAGAATAAGCCTAACTTGATGGTTTTTCTAAGTATGGAGATATACTTAGCCATAGTCAAAGGGGGTAAAAGTGATGGTTTTTCTTTAACCCTTAGATCTCATTTAAAAATAAATGGAGGGTGGTGATTAGAACTCTTTAAAAAACCCTACCATCTTTCAAATATATAGGAGAATTAAGAAAATACCTTAGTTAGTCACCATAGCCACCCTTTTCCCTCTTTTCTCACCCTTGGAGAGCAAGAAAGAATTAGGAGCACACCCAATTAGGAGGCCGGCCGAAATTTCCGGTGAAGGACCAGAAATCCGACCAGCAGCTTGATCGGGACGGTCGACGGGAGGGAACCCAGCAAGAGGTGGCGACGCGACCTCAGGTGGACAGCGGCTAGCGGCGACGGTGGTGTGGGGTGCGGCTGAGGCGACGGGAGGCTCGATTGGAGACGACGGCGCAGCCTTGGGCGGACGGCGGTGGTCGACGGCGAGCCTGTTTCTGACGACGACAGCACCAAGTCCGGCGGGGGTTATCGACGGCGAGGCGAAGCAGCTCCGGCGTGACCTAGGGCAGCTTCCGGCGACGGTGGGGCGACTGAAATCAACTCCGGCGACGACGAAATTGGGGCTCCGGCGAGGGGCTGATTCCGGCCAACGTCGAAGTTCGAATTCCGAACCCGTTTATCACATCGGGTCGGGTTTTCCTAAGGTCCACTCTTTTCCCTTCCGTTACCGCGTAAAATGTTGATTTTTGAATTGCCGATACTTGATTGTCGATACTTGATTGCCGATACTTGATTGCCGATACTTGATTGAATGTGGGATTGCCGTGGATAGCCGTAGATAGTTGTGGATTTGGAAAAAATTTGGCCGGTCGTCCGGAGATAGTTTCTTGTCCGATTAAACTATCCCCATTTTGAATTTGATGTCGAGTCGCCATTTGTGCGTTGATTTCCGTTGGAGGGCGTAATGGTCATTTTGCCCGAAAACCGACTTTAGGTTCGGACAAAATTGTTCGATTTGGTCGTCGTGGTGTCCTTGGCTCATGCTTGTTATCTTTGTTGGGTGTTTTCGAATCCTTGATTGTTGTTGTTGGTCGAGCGCCGGGGTATTCCCGGTTTTTCGGGAATTTTCTTGTTTTGACATTTGTCATGTCGTGGCAGGTATTGTATTCCTGGTGGTGTCCCCGCACACAGACTCTACAGAGGCGTTACATCCTCCGAAGGATGAGTGAGTTCCTTTTCTCTTCTTTTCGTCGCATTACTTCTTTTCCTATCATAAGCTTAGTGTCGCGATCTGAGCTGGAGTGTTAGTCGAAACTTGATTCGGACTTTGGGATTTCCTGCTACCTTTGACTTAGGTCTCGCTGCTCTGTCGGAGAACCACCTTACTAGGTCTGATTACAATGAGCACGTTACCTTAGGAGATATCTGTCCCCTAGATGAGCCTCTATATCATTTCCTCCCTTCCTTGGGGAATACCCGCGAGACGGTGACAGAGCCCCCTAGGGGGAAGGTCGTCGTTTACCCCTCCCAGATTCGATTTGGGCTGAGTCTGCCTTACTGCGACGACCTCGTAGAGTTGAGTAGGTTCTTCAGGATTTCTCCTGTGAACCTTGCTCCTAGTGCCCTCCGCGTCTGGGTGGGCTTCCGGGTGTTGTGCCACTGGTACTCCTGGAAGTACTCCCTAGTTCTGTTCCGATGCTTCTACCGGTTCCAATATCAGAGGAAAGTGGGCTTTGCGAGTTTTGTAACTCGCCATCCGTCCTTCAAGGATTCCCGATTTGCTGATTTCGGGTTGAGTGGGGTCGAGTGGGATACCTCTCTTCGCTTCGTGGCCCGGAGTGACAACTCAGCCAGTCACTGGGCCAAGCACTATTTCTTCATCACAGATCGATATGTCACTTGGTCGGTCTTGAATGAGGATCGGTCGGATGGTTGGCCTGCCTTCGGGGAGTTTTCACCTGTTGATTTAGAGACTATGAAGATCATTCATGAGAGCAACAGGACCCGATCATATTGCCCCGTGTCCTTAGTGACTGAGACGGATCTTTATGAGGCGGGGATCAGTTTGACTCCTGACTCCGGGGGTTCGGTATGTTACTTAGTCTTCTCATCTTTATTTACTTTCTGCTCTTCCTTTGTAGGTTGGTTTCACGGAAAAACCTATAACGTGCAGGGAGCACCGGTCGACCTGAGCAAGAGGAAGGCTCCTTCCAGCTCCGCTCTGAAGAAATCCCCCATGCTTGGGAAGAAGGCTGGGGCCTCTGGTATACTTCCTCCTGTTCGCTTCTTTATGGTATACTTGTGTTTTCCTTATCTTGTTTTTCTTACATTGCTAGGGCGCTCTCCCTTGGTGACCGAGAGGGTTGTCTCTGTAGGCAAAGACTCTGGACCTTCCAAGTCCAAGTCGCGGAGATCTGACTCTAAGGCCGGGGCCTCGGCTGTCAAGAGGAAGAAAGCTGCGGATCCTCCTTCGCCTGTTGCTCGTCCCCCGACCCTATCTCGCGATAAAGAGATGGTGGTCGAAGAGGCGCCTTCCCATACTGATAAAGCGACCTGTTGGTGGTGGTTCCCCTGCCCCCCAGCCGAGGGCACAGTCATCAGGTTCGATCTCTACCTTATCACTGATGCTTCTATGTTTATATTTTCCTTTGACTTGCTTCGTTTGTATAGGTGGGCCTCCGGCTTTGAGTCGGAAGGACTTCGCACGTCTTACTGACGAAGATGTCGTTGGGTCTGAGTGGACTCCTTTCGCTGGTTTGAAGGAGTTCCACCTTGATAGCGGCTCCTCTTTGTGGACTCCTGAGGTTGGCATCCGTGTACTTCGCGGTGCCATCCCTCCTGGCGATCGTGCTGCTCAGCCTAAGTCTCCTGGGGAGACTCGGCGCTTCGTTCAGGGTGTACTCTCTCGTTATGCACCTGTGAGTTGTTCCTTGCTTTCTTCTTTATACTTTTATGTGGTTGGTTTTTCGGTTACTCATCCCTTGTTTAAATTATCAGGGTATGTCTGACATGGTGAACATGTCATCACTCGTGCTCGAGCTATCTGACGAGAAGAAGACCCTTGAGGACAGCCAGGTCTCTCTGAAGGCGGAGCTCGCCACTGCGGCTGAGAAGGCGCGCTTATCTGATCTGAAGATGCAGGAGCTCAGGGACCAAGTGTCCTTACTTGAGACTACCGTAGGTAGCTTACGCCGGGAGGCTGAGGTTGCATCTTCACTCCACTCTGAGGAGTTGCGGAAGTTGGAGGCTAGGTGTCGGGCGGAGGAGAGGATTATCGCAGTGTCTGAATACAAGGCTTCTTCTGCCTTCACTGCTGACTATAGCGTGCGGCTCAATCAGGAGATGAACCAGTTCGGTGAGTATCTGGTTGATCATATTTTCCGCATTGATCCTCAGTTTCCAGTTGGCGATCTTGGTGATTTTGGGTCATACGCTACTGGCTACATGGCTGTCCTTAGGGGTCAGGCTGCTGTTGCAGACGAGCCTGCCCCTACACAGGTGGATGCTACGCCTGTGGATATCGATACTTCAGACTCCTCCTCTTCCTCCATCTCTGCCGGTGGTTCAGCCTCAGGGGGTCAGGGTGACTCCCCCGAAGGCTCTGATTGATGTGTCCACATCTTGCTATCTTTGTATATATGACCATACTCTTTCTCCCCTTTGATGGGTTGAGTATCTTTTGGATTGTTGTGGGGTTTTGTGTTGCTCTCCTTTGTCGTATTGTGTTGTTGACTATGTGGTTCGCTTGGCTTTACATTGGTACTTCGTATGCTTTTGTATGTACTCCTTTGATTATGGACTCTTTCCTTGGTGTGTTTCCTTTACTTATCCTTCTACTGTGTTTTCCTTCATGCCATACCTGCTTATTTCATCAAGAAAAAACATTATGTGTTCTTCATATCACTTTACTTTGAAATTGCTTTCTCATGGGATCCTTCTTAGTGATGGTGTAATACTCTCTTCTGATACCCTTTGAATGGTATGTATGGTACTGTTAGACCAAAGATACGCTCTTGGTGGGCGTCGAAAACTGTTCACGAGACAGGCTCTCGGAGGGCACTTAACGTTTCATAGGATGGGCTCCCGGAGGGCACAGGTTAGACCAAAGATACGCTCCTGGTTGGCGTCGAAATCTGTTCACGAGACTGACTCTCGGAGGGCACTTAACGTTTCACAGGATAGGCTCCCGGAGGGCACAAGTTAGACCAAAGATACGCTCCTGGTTGGCGTCGAAACTGGTAGTTTGAAATCTACCTCAAGATACGCTCTTGGGGGCGTCGAATCTGGTAGTGTTTTTTCTACCTCAAGATACGCTCTTGGTGGCGTCGAATCTGGTAGGTTGCAAATCTACCTCAAGATACGCTCCTGGGGGCGTCGAAATTCGTAGTTTTTGGAAACCACTCTCAAGATACGCTCTTGGTGCGTCGAAGGTCGTAGTATAGAAACTACTCTCAAGATACGCTCTTGGGGGCGTCGAATGTCGTAGTATGAACACTACTCTCAAGATACGCTCCTGGGGGCGTCGAAATTCGTAGTTTTTGGAAACCACTCTCAAGATACGCTCTTGGTGCGTCGAAGGACGTAGTATAAAAACTACTCTCAAGATACGCTCTTGGGGGCGTCGAAGGTCGTAGTATGAACACTACTCTCAAGATACGCTCTTGGGGGCGTCGAAGGTCGTAGCATGAAAACTACTCTCAAGATACGCTCTTGGGGGCGTCGAGGGTCGTAGTATTGAAACTACTCTCAAGATACGCTCTTGGGGGCGTCGAAAATTCGTTGTTGACTTGAAGTCATATCTGTGTAAGGATAACTTCATGATTATATCACCACATTCATTGGAAAATACCTTTGAAGGAAATCCTACTCCTTTAAGAGCATTCATGTTTTTTGTACACATGGGGTGCCTTGGGTGGGTCAAGACACCCTTTGGAGGAAATCAAAGATAGTTGTAGAGTTGGAGTAACTTCGTGAGTTCTCCTTCTCAAAAGTTGTTTTTGGAAAACTTAGAAAGCTTGAACATGCAAAGTGCTAAATATGAAACTAAGGATATGGGGTGTTGATTTTGTCCGTTGCCACGTACTCCTTTAGGCCTCCGTTGTGAATCATTTCCTCCACTTCTATCTTCAGCACCATGCAGTTGTTGGTTTGATGCCCCCAGGTCCCATGGTATTCACACCATCCATGTGCATCTCTTCCTAGGAAGGCCTTGCCCTCCTCCCTACATGTGGGTAGCTCCTCTTTGAGGTGCTTCTGAAAAATTTATTCTATGCTCACTGTAAGGGATGTGAATGTGAAGTTTACACCTCCTCCCAGTGTGTCAGTCTCTCTTTCTTTCTCCGGGACTTCATCCAGTTGCTCCATCTCCTTTACAAATGCCTTGTCTAGCTTTTCCTTGAGCTCTCTCATCGTGCTCGTCATGATCATCTCATAAAGCCCTCCATAAGCTTCAAATGAGTTTGGGTGCATGTTCCTAATGAATGCTTTGACGGCTTCTCCTCTTGTGATGTCCATATTGGCACCATAAATGGAGAATCTCTGGAAGTAGCTTGATATTGGCTCCCGCGGCATTTGCTTAATATCATCGATGTAACGGAAGCCTCTTATGATGGAGTCCCTTTTATGGTTTCTGGCTGCCAAGGTATGGCTGTCACCTTCACAACCTTGCTCATGTGTCTCTTCTTAGGCATTATTTGAAAAAACTGTTTGCTCAAACGGAGTACAACTCCCTTCTTCATCTTTCCTTGCCTTCGCCTCCTTCCCTTCTTCTTGCTGTCTTGGTTGGTTCCTACCATGACCATTGCCACTGTGTCTGTCCTGAGTGATCCCCGTCTCATGGAGTTGACGTAGCACTGCCTTGCTGTGCGTTGGTCACCCAGGACTTCTCCAACTCCATTCTCAGTGATGTACTTCAATTTCTGGTGTACGGTGGATGGCACGATTCCATATGGGTTTATGGTTGTTCTTCCTAGGATCCCGTTGTAGGCTCCCAAGCTTTCAACCACCAAGAAGTTAATGTTCACCTTCAGCTGTGTCCATCCTTGGCCCATGGTTACTGGCAGTGTTATCATTCCCAGGGGGTAACTTGTTGCCCCTGAGAAGCCAACTAGAGGGAAGTTGACTGGTTTGATGTCTGCCTTTGTCTTCCCTATTTCTTCTAAGACCCTTAGGCTTAGGAGGTCTGCTGAGCTGCCCCCATCTACCAGTATTCTCTTTACATCAAAATTGTCAATGTCTATTGTGATGACTAACGCATCGTCATGTAGACAATGTGGCTCTTGTCCTTCTCCGAGAATTCAATCTTCATCTCCTCTCCTTCTCTTGGCCTTTTCGTCCATCTTGGCACTGAACTCAGTTTGGATGCGTAAACCTCCCTTGCATTAGCAGTTGGGCCACCTGATGCCACTCCTCCGTGTATCATGTTTATGGTTCCTCTCTTGTTGGGTGGAGGATTGTAGTCTACCTTGCTCTTGCCTTTGTCCCTGTGTGATGGCCCTAACTGTATGCTGTTGCCCCCATGATCCACGAACTGCTTTAGTTCTCCCCTTTGGATGACATTGTTGATGCTTAGCTTTAGGCTAATGCATTCGTTCGTGTCATGTCCGTATGCTTCATGGTTATCACACCATCTATCCTTGTGCGTCCCCACCATTGGGGCTCTCCACCTTGCAGGGGGTGACCAGAGTTTCTGATGCCGCATCTCTCTGAGGACAGTAGCTGGAGTGGCGTTCAATGGGATGAACTTGATGACGTTGATTTCCCTAGCTTTCAGTGGTTCGCCCATTTGATTTCTTTGCTGGGGCGGACGCCATTCCGGCTGCCTTGTGTGTTGAGGTGCCTGAGGTGGCTTTCCTTTATTCGGCTTTGCATTGTCTTCCTTAGCTGCTTGGATCTTGGCTTTCTTGGTTGCCCTGTGCCTCTCCAGGTCTATATGAGTTTTTACTCTTCCTGCAAGCTCCTCTAAGGTGCTCGCTGGTTTCTTGGCCATCTTTTCTGCCAGCGTTGACCCGAAGCGGCCTAGGTTTCTGATGAAGGCTCGTATTATCTCACCCTCAGTGATGTCGCCATGGATGTCTGCTATGTTTTGGTTGAACCTAGTGTAGTAACTGGCCAAGGATTCATCATTTTCTTGCTTCACATCATCAATGGAGCCTGTTCCTTTGAGGAGCTTCCTTTCTCCTAGATACCTTTGAAGGAACTTCGCCTTTAGCTGCTCCCATGAGTGGATGCTCTCAGAGGGTAGGCTGAAGAACCAGTGTGAGGCCACCCCTGATAGGGTGTTTGGAAATAGGAGTGCCTTGTATCTTTCATCAGTGGTTCTCCCAAATAGGGAGGCTTCATGCTGCTGAATATGCTCCAAAGGGTCTCCCTTGCCATTGTATTTTGCAATCTGAACTGTATGCAGGGAGTCCGGCACCTTGCTCATCTCCAATTCCCTTGTGAAAGGGTGGTTCGTTTTGTCACTTAGACAATGCAAGCTATGTTTCTTTGACTCGTTCATTTTCCTTGTTATCATTGCCTCTATTTCTTCCGGAGTGATCAATATTGGTGTCGGAGTGTAATTTCTCTGATAGCCTCCGTAGTTATAGATAGGGCTTGCCGGGATCCCTTGTCCGTATTGATACGGACTGTAGGTGTATCCTTGTTGTCCCTGCTGGGGTGCTTCATAGAATTCTTGCCTCCTTGGAGGTCTTGCTTGTCTTTCCTCCCCCAGTGGGGTGTAAGCCCTGGCGTTCTGCTGTTGTCTAGGAGGCACGAATTGTTGCCTTCCCTCTGGGGGTGGCTCCTGGTAATTTCTTCTTTGCTCCTCTCGCTGCCCTGCTCGGGGGTGCGAGTGGTGCTCTTCCGTTGGGATCTGTTCCTCTTCATGAGCTTCTGTATTTGTCCCCTGGGTGTATACCGGCCTTGTGTATATTGTGTAGGCGCGGTTGTCATTCCTTTGGGTCGGCATCCCATACGGGTACCCTTGGGGTTGCGCCTCGTAGTAATATCCCTCAGGGGGTGCCGTGTGTTGGGATGGCACTCCCTGTTGCTCCCTCTCTCTCTGTGGCCTCCTTGCCAGGGGGGTTGAGGCTGTGGAGGACTCAGCCCCAGCTGGGCGTGAGGGTCCTCCCTCATGGTTGTTGTGTTGGGGAGGCTGTGGGGTTCCTTGTGGTTCTGGTTGCACTGGCTGCTTTCCCGGGTTAGGCTGCCTTCCTGGGGGTATAGGCTCTCTCCTTCGCCCATTGCCCCCTGGTGGGCGGTGGTGCCTAGACACCCTGCTGTTCGTCATTGCCCTTGTTATAGCCAGGCTTTCTGTCCGAAGCCCACTGACGGCGCCAAGTGTTAGGTTCCGAGTCTAGGGTCAACGGGCGGTCGACTCAAGTCTCGTTCCTCACTGGAGATGTTGTGGATCGGGTGATCTCGGATTGTGCCGTCCTAGCTTGCGTCCTTCCGTCCTTAGCTTCTCTTCTCCTTTCGCCCTGCAGAAGGGGCAGTACCAGGCACAGAGGGGGGGTGGTGCCTGATGAACCCTCTCCGATGCCTAAGTCAGTACGGTTTTTAGAGAGATAAAACTAGAGAGATGTCAGAGCAAAATTATCCAACTTGCCAAGCTCCTCAAATGAATAGTGGAGGTGGGGTATTTATAGGCAACGGTGTCATTAAGGTGGCTTAATGACATCGTTAACCTTTAAACACAGTTAATTAACCTTTAAACACGTAATTAAGATCTTAGGATACGGGGAAGGTAGGCGGAATAAACCGAGTATGGGAGTCCAAGAATGGTGTCGGGGCCCTTGGGGGGAAGGGAAATCCGACCCCCAAGGGTAGGGGTTGGGTGAGGCCACCCAACCCCTCCTAGGGGGGATGGGGTTGGCCAACCCTATCCCCCCCTAGGGAAGATCGGGTTGGCCGACCCGATCTCCCCTAGGGGAGATCGGGTCGGGTGTGGCCACCCAACCTCACCTAGGTGAGTTTGACTCGGCCGGACGAGCGCTTCGGCCTCGTCCGGGCCGTTGGTGTTCTCGCGAAGTGTTCGGGTTGAAGTTTCGATTTACAATCATTAATGGGATGATAAAAATACAACAATTCGGAAGTCAACGGCTTCAAATTGGGCGTATATGCATCACCAGTTAGATTATTTCGTTATAATATTGGGTTAAGAACACAATAGGGGCCTGAATGTTTGCCCATGTTGCCAAAAGGGGTCTGAATTGAAAAATGGTATTATTAAGGGCCTGAATTTCTGAATGTTTGCCCATGTTAACAAAAGGGGTCTGAATTGAAAAATTATTAAAGGCCTGAATTTTCATGTTTGTGTTTTTTCAGATTTCCGTCCAAATTTTCAGTTAAATGTAACTGAACCACGTGAAATGACAGAATTACCCTTTTGCAAATTATCAGATTAATTAATGAAATGTGAAATGTCTAAAATATCCCTGCACACTAATTATGCCCTTAAGGCCACACGGCACGGCCACCGCCCGGCGACCACCACCACCACCCCGACTCCTGAAACAACCATCCGGCGACCACCACCCGGCTCCGGCGACCATCACCCCGACTCCGGCGACCGCCCAAAAAAGCTCCGATCGGAGCTCCAGAACTCCGGTCGGAGCCAAAAAGCTCCGGTCGGAGCCAAAAAGCTCGGATCGGAGCTTTGGAGCTCCGATGGGGGCCACAGGGCTCCAGATCGGAGCTGTGTGGCTCCGACCAGAGCTCCAAAGCTCCGATCGAAGCTTTTTGGCTCCGACCAGAGCTCCAAAGCTCCGATCGGAGCATTTTTTGCGGTCGTCGGAGTCGGGGTGGTGGTCGCCGGAGCTGGGTGGTGGTGGTGGTCGCCGGAGCCGTGGTGGCTTAAAGGGTATTTTCGTCTTTTTAGGTCAAGCATGTGAGGGGCACACTTTGGTCGGGGGGCATTTTCGGATTTTCAGTTTAACAGAAAAAATAGATGAAGACCTCTCATATAAACATAACTCAAAATTCAGGTCATTAATAATATCATTTTTCAATTCAGACCCCTTTTGACAACATGGGCAAACATTCAGGCCCCTATTGTGTTCTTAACCCTATAATATTTTTTGGGTTGTCTTTGTCAGTCACATTTATTCTGGTTGATTTCTCTTTTAAATCCAATAAGTTGAGAGTTATAAAGCTGGAAGTTATATTTGCAGTTATGTTTTAACTCTTAGTTAGCAGATTACATTATTCATATATGGTTTTATTTTGTTAATATTATCTATTAGAGCATTCACAGTGGTATTACGTAAAGACTACGTAAATGTGGGTCATACATGTTTATTTAAGTAAAGCAACAAAAACTATTTACAGTGGTTTTACATAGCATTCCTTAAAAATGGGACCCACACGTAAATTTATGTTTTTACATAAAGCATTCCTTAAATATAAGTAATGCACTATGTATTACGTAACCAATTTTTTATTATAAATTAATTCATTTTATAATTAATGTTAATATCTTATTGGTGGTTGTTGAAAATTTAATAATAAAATATATTTAAGGAATATGTTTAAGTAATACGATTGTAGAGAAAATATTTTTTACGTGTGTCTTAAATTTACGTATTACTTAAAGTGTACATAAATGTCTACGTGACAATTTTAAAGAATACAATTTATGTAAAACCATTGTGGATGCTCTCTTCTTACCCTGCATAATTATATTATAATTAGAAAGAAAAATGTATAGACTTAGTTGGTACCATTCTCTCTGTTTTTGTTATTATATTGTTAATACTCTTATTTATAAAGCTTTTCTTCTAGATGAAGAGAAATTAAACTGCCTAACCTAAACTTCAACAGTCCACTTCCAAAATATAATTGTTAGAAGAAATTTATGGAGATTTGTTTGTCATTCATGTTAGTAAAGGTAAAAAAAGGCTGACCTCCATCTCCTAACAGCTTAACTTGTATTGTGGTCTTTTTGAACTGTCTAAGAGTAATTGCAGTTTCACAGGTAATTCTGGCCACATTGATGTGGGTTTTGTGATATGTCTAGCACTAATTTCCTCCAACTTTGAAATGTATGTTCCTAATAATCTAGAAGTTTCAATTTCTCATAATTTTTTTATATGAGACATTCCCACAACTAACAAACATATTATTTTGTCGACATGATGAAAATACAGTAGTTAAAAAAAATACAGTAGTTTGTTGTTAATTACTGAAGCTGGCTGGTGTACAAGCCAGGGAAAGACAACCAAGCGAAAGGAAGGAACATGGTGGAACTGGACTGATAACCTCGTGTGTTACGCAACACATGAATGCCACCTCGTATATATTTGCTTGAATTAAGGTCTCTCCATTATTTATATTTATAAATTCTCAAGTTTTGTACAATTTTCTGCCTTCACCCTCACTTGTTAGAGCCTAGGATTAGATTTAATAACCAATGAATAAGTTAGTGTATACGCAATTCGTAGCCACCTAACAAGTTCGACATTAACTTGTGTCCTCGGTATTACTCCGCTTTAAAACACACTTCTAAAAATAATGTTTCATCTTTACCAATATGATATTTGAGTTTGTGACCTAACTCTTAGAACAGAACTTAATATTTGTTATTATAGAGTATATAAGTTGATATGCTCACATTACATCTTGTCATTTATACTTGCATTTACTTCTATCATGTCATTAGATGATTGTATAAGGTTATTATATGGTGCATATATCATGTAGTACATGTTACATGGTGTATGCACCTTGGTGCACCAAGTTGGGCACATAGGATAGCTAGTCCTAGTTGGTGATCCTTATCACCTAGTATATATAGTTTACCTATTGCATTGTAATCCCTAATCATCAATCAACAAATGATTCAACCTTCTAAAGCTATTATGGTATCAGAGCCACCTCAAATGGCGGCACAACCACAAAGCTAAAGAAGACCAAGTTTCTTCAAAGTTTTGCTTTAACATTCACCTTGTTCAAGTGTGGATTTGCAACTTCAGCTTCGTGGATCATCTTTTCTACTTCAACAATCCATTTCTTACTTAAGAATGGACATATAGTAAGTGGAATTTCAAGAACTCAATACGCATAAAGTAGATCTGCACCTAGACTAAGCATAGCCAAGATGACTTAGTACTAGTTTGCTTGTTCTTGAAGAATTCAGCCTTGTTGAGCTGATTGCGTGTTTGATATTGCTATTTCCTGGAGTTTGCTTTGTTTCTCTACCTTTGGATATGGATTTTGAACATGTTTCAGCTGCGCCCCTTGCTTGATACCTGGAAGTTCATTGCTTGATTTCCTTTATCTACACATTGCTCGGCTGAGGAGCATTTGTGCCTACCTTGTGCTTTGTGTTCATATCTTCAAGAATTCTGAGCTTTCATCAATGGAGAATGGTTTCTAATCCATTTCTGTTGAATTTCAAGCTTTGAAAGTCACAAATCTTGTTGCGGAATTGTACAAGCAATCTCATAGGGTGAGCTGGATTTTGTCCTACTATCAACAACCTTGGTGTACTACTTTTGTTTGTAGTGCAACTTGTGTATGCGATTTTGATTGGATTGTGGCAGCTGATTTCTTGGATTTGGATTCCTATTATTCACATTCCATACCTACTTGTGTTATCTGAGTTACAAAATGGCTCAGGAAACCAATGTTGATGACCCCCTTTACATACACCCCTCAGACACCACTGGCCATATGCTCATCCCTTTCCAACTACAAGGAACCTCCAACTATCATGTTTGGAGCACATCAATCAGGGAAGGCTTGTTGGTGAAGAACAAGCTTGGTTTTATAGATGGCACATTCACAAGATTGGATGTTGATGTCAATGATAGAGTGAAATGGGATAGGGCAAATGCAATTGTCAAGGCATGGTTGAGGAACACTGTGGCCAAAGATTTGGTGAATGGTTTGGTCTACAACACAACTGCTTCTTCTATTTGGAATGACTTGAAGGAGATGTTTGATAAAGTGGATGGCACACAAATCTTTCAATTAACAAGGGAGATTTATCAAACATCTCAAGGTGTGCTCTCTATCACTGAGTACTTTGCCAAAATGAAGCAACTCTGGGATGCCCTTGCTTCCATTGATGATTTGGATCTTCAATGTGCTGGAGACATTGCCATTGTCAATGAACACAAGGAGAAGCAAAAGTTGATGGCATTTCTTCTGGGACTGAATGACTCCTATGGACACATTAGGAGCACCTTACTTATGAGACAACCACTTCCTTCCCTTAGCATTGCCTTCTCTGTATTGGTACAAGAAGAAAGCCAAAGGACCATCTCTGGTTCCATTGGTGATGTGGGTGAGGCAACTGCCTTGTTCACTGGAAAGCACCCATCCTATGGTGGTGGTAGAGGCAATGGAAGAGGATATGCAAGGGGAAGAGGCTTTGCTAGAGGCAATGGCAATGGCATTGGAAGAGGAAATGGCTTTGGAAGAGGCAACTTCAATCCTTCAAGTCAGAGACCACTCAATACTTGCAACTATTGTGGCAAGAGAGGTCACATTGAAGACAATTGCTACATCAAACATGGCTACCCATATGATCACCCAATTCATCAAACCAATCCAAATGCTCCTAAGAGGAATTGGAATTCAGCCAACATTGTTGAAGAAGGTGGCAACTCAAGCACAATTGAGCATGTGGCAGCCAAGGACAAAAGGATATTTCATGGCACAGCTGACAAAAGAATCCAACATGTTGCTGCCCATAATGATCACTTTGATCATACACCCCTAAGCTTTGAGGATATGGATCAAGCTCATGTCAACATGGCAGGTATATCTAGTGATTCTATGGTTTGGATAGTTGACTCAGGTGCTACTAACCACATCACTCATCAAGTTGAGTGGCTACATGATTTGAAGAAAAGTGATTCAGATCACCAATATGTGCACTTGCCAAATGGTCACAAATGCAAAGTGACTCATGTTGGTTCTTGTTCTTTCTCAAGTGGATTTACCTTGACCAACATACTCTTGGTCCCTGACTTCAAGTTCAATCTGATCTCTGTATCTAGGTTACCTAGCCAGTTAAATTGCAAAGTGATCTTTACTTGTGATCATGTGTTACTTCAGGGCCAGAGTGGCAAGTCCATGGTGATTGGGGAATGGAATAGAGGACTATACACTTTGAAGGATATGGTGCCTTCAAGCCCAAGGAAGTTAGCAGCTGCTTGCTTGGAGAATAAGGATGAAGTATTAAGATGGCATAGGCGTTTGGGCCATGTCTCTGAACAATATTTGAATCATTTGGATGTTTTAGGCTTGAATAAGACATATGGTTGTATCAAACAATGCACTATTTGTCATCTTGCAAAACAATCTAGATTTTCTTTTCCACAGTGATTCTATTGCTTCAAAGCCCTTTGATTTGGTTCACATGGATTTATGGGGTCCTTACAAAGTGCCAACCTTCAAGAACAATCAATACTTCTTGACCATTGTTGATGATCACTCAAGGGCAACTTGGGTTTACTTGATGAGGCACAAAAGTGATACTTTCTTGCACATCAAGAATTTCCTAATCATGGTGAAGAATCAATTTGGAACAATGGTCAAAACTTTGAGGAGTGATAATGGGACTGAGTTCATCAATTCTATTTGCAAAGGTTTGCTTCTTCAATTTGGCATTCTTCATCAAACAAGTTGTGTGCATACACCACAACAAAATGGAAGGGTGGAACGCAAACATAGGGACATCCTCAACATTGCTAGAGCTATAAGATTTCAAGCATCCATGCCTTTGAGGCATTGGGGGTATTGCATACTCAATGCTTGTTACTTACTCAATAGGCTTCCCACCTCTATCTTGAAGTTCAAGTCACCTATTGAAGTGTTATATGGCAAAACTCCTTCCCTTCATCACTTGAGAACTATAGGTTGTCTATGTTTTTCAACCAAATTGAACAACCATGACAAGTTTAGTCCAAGGGCTGAACCATGCATCCTAATGGGATATTCAACATCTCAAAAAGGATACCTTGTGATGAACATTTCAAACTCAGTGTTTCATGTATCAAGGGATGTTCATTTCCATGAGGATATTTTCCCCTTTAGCATGTCTAAGGATGCTCTAAAGGCTCTTATTCCTTCTTGCTTGGGAGTCAAGCAACCACTTGAGGATTTCCCACCTGAGAATCCTTTTCATTTTGACATGGATATATCAACCAACTCTCCTCCCATTGAGGTTGTCACACCTCAAATTGATGATCAAGCACCCCCAATTGAGGATCAACCACCTCAACAACCAATTGAAGAAGAAGCACCCCAACCTTCCAATCTGAGAAGGAGTCTCAGAATTGCACAACTACACCGACCACCTCCTAGGAGAAGTGCAAGGCTTGCTGAACTCAAACAAAGATCAAGTTCAAATGCTATCTTTGGAATGGAGAAGTATGTCTCCTATGACAACTTGGGTCCACAATACAAATGCTTCTTGGCTGCTCTTGACAAGATCAAAGAGCCAACCACCTATAAACAAGCAATCAAAGACCCAAAATGGATCTTGGCCATGAAGGAGGAAATGCAAGCACTTCAAAACAACAACACTTGGGAGCTAATAGAACTCCCACAAGGCAAATCTTCAATTGGTTGCAAATGGGTATTTAAGGTCAAATACAATTCTGATGGTTCCATTGAAAGATACAAAGCAAGATTGGTTGCCAAGGGATTCACTCAAATTGAAGGGACTGATTTCAATGAGACATTCTCCCCTGTAGTCAAAATGGACACAGTGAGGATCATATTAGCTTTGGCAGCTTCCAAATCATGGGGATTGTACCACATGGATGTAAACAATGCATTTCTTCAAGGTGATCTAAATGAAGAAGTGTATATGGACATTCCCCAAGGTTTTAATCATTCCAAGTCTCATGAAGGATATCCCAAACTTGTGTGCAAGCTCAACAAGTCCTTATATGGTCTCAAACAAGCTTCAAGACAATGGAACATCAAGCTCACTCAAACCTTATTGAAGAATGGTTACAAACAATGTGCCTCAGATCATTCCTTGTTCACCAAGATACAAGGTGATGACAAAGTTTTTCTTCTCACCTATGTTGATGATCTTCTAATCACTGGCTCCAACACCAAGATGATCAATCAATTGAAGAACACACTCCAAACACACTTCAAATTGAAGGACTTAGGAGACTTGAGGTATTTTTTGGGACTTGAAGTTGCAAGGTCAGATAGAGGTCTTGTAATCAACCAAAGGAAGTATGCAATTGAGCTCATTGAAGATGCTGGCCTAGGGGCTGCAAGGCCTGCTGAAACCCCTATGGAGTTCAATGTCAAACTCACCACACATGAGTATGACAAACCAACTAATTCAAACATTGATGATGCACTCTTGGAGGATGCCACTTCTTATAGGAGGATCATTGGCAAGTTGCTATACCTTACCATGACAAGGCCAGACATTAGCTTTTCAGTGCAAAGACTCAGTCAATTTGTTGACAAGCCAAAGAAGTCCCATCATGATGCAGTCATAAGAGTCATCAGATACATTAAAGGCACTCCAGGGCAAGGATTGATCTATCCTTCCAACAACAAGCTCAATTTGAGTTTGTTTTGTGATTCTGATTGGGCTGCTTGCCCTTTTAGTAGGAAATCAGTGAGTGCTTATTGTGTCAAGCTAGGAGAGGCTATGATAGCCTGGAAGGTGAAGAAGCAAGACACAATTTCCCTATCAAGTGCTGAAGCAGAGTATAGATGCCTAAGAGTTGCAATTCAAGAGGCACTTTGGGTGGGAAGAATCCTCAAGGAACTTGGCATACAAGTAAATCTTCCTATCCCAATCTACACAGATAGCCAAGCAGCTGTGAAGATTGCAAAGAATCCCATGTTCCATGAGCGCACCAAGCACATTGAGCTAGACTGCCACTTCACAAGACATCATATTCAACAAGGATTCATAGGTGTCCATTACATTCCTTCAAAGGAACAACTTGCTGATTTGCTTACCAAGGCATTGGTCAAGAGTCAACACTTAGCTTTGCTAAAGCTATATGGAATCAAGGATGTGTTCCAAGAAAGAAGAGAAGAAGAAGAAAAGGATGGGAGAATATAGAGTATATAAGTTGATATGCTCACATTACATCTTGTCATTTATACTTGCATTTACTTCTATCATGTCATTAGATGATTGTATAAGGTTATTATATGGTGCATATATCATGTAGTACATGTTACATGGTGTATGCACCTTGGTGCACCAAGTTGGGCACATAGGATAGCTAGTCCTAGTTGGTGATCCTTATCACCTAGTATATATAGTTTACCTATTGCATTGTAATCCCTAATCATCAATCAACAAATGATTCAACCTTCTAAAGCTATTAGTTATCTTATGCTAATAAATTATTTACATACATAAACAATTTGATGAAAGTTTCAAAACCCGAGTTGGAGGACCTCTCTCGGGTAACCCGAGTGGGAGGTCCTCACTCGGGTTACTCGAGTGAGGTGGCCTCACTCGGGTTACTCGAGTGAGGTGGCCTCACTCGGGTTACTCGAGTGAGGTGGCCTCACTCGGGTTACTCGAGTGAGGTGGCCTCACTCGGGTAACCCGAACGGGAGAACCTCGCTCGGGTTATCCCCGAGGGGTTTTTCCCCTCGGGGCCTTCCGAGTGGGTTTCGCCGCTCGGATTATTTTGGGCCTACGCGATAGGCCTCGAGTGTCCGTTTTCCAAGTTTCGAATTATAATCGATTGTAGCCCATTTATCGGGTTCAATTTATAATAGCTTGGGCGTATATCCAACAAGAACCAAATAAAAACTCATATGTGGAGTCCTCTGATTCGTCGTCTAACCGGCCCTCCAACTCTTTATCTCGAGTGGTTGGAAGATAGGAAGATATATGTCGACCATGATTTTGTCCATCGTTTTAAGCTTAAATGTTTAGTTGATTCATCGAAACTACGTCCTAAACACCTGGTTATTGATCATCCATCGCCCCGAGATAGTTCTGGTATTTACAAACCTCACAAATCCTTAGGAAAATCAGGCAACGACATTCACATTTTATTTTTTCGATTAGATTTGGCCTTAACTGAATCTAGTCCAATTAAACTGTTCCATCCGAGGTCCCCTTCGTCTCCCACGTGTGCTAGTATCTGTATGTTCCGCGTATTGGAGTGTATTGGTATTATGGCCCTAGGCCATGTATACCATCGAAGGATCCTTATCTGCAACTATTTCTCCCTACTGTCTTGCCTAATTAGAACTTGTTATTGGTGGGATTTTGCGATGTTAGAAATTCTACCTCGTACCGTCTCTACTACAGCCTTATATCCGTCCACAAATATCCTGGTTTCTCACTTGGTATGCGTCCATAGAGCTGACAATCTTTTACTTGATGTGATCACTTTCACTTTTAGGTTTGTCACTTCTCGCCTGCCTCTACCACTTCTACCTCTACCTTTAACGGAGTTCGACGAGTCACTCGCGACTTTAGTACTTGCATCTTTTATTCTAGTTTTAATAATTGGGATATTTTGCACTTCAGGTTCATGTAACGAGAATTTAATTTTAACCATATATCTCATAATGTAATTAATTCCCATCAAGCCATTTTTCTAAAGATTGTTCTAATATTCTAATATATGAGCTTCGTTTAACAAAATAAAATAAATAAAAAAATAAACTAAGCCAATAAAATCCGACACCCCATTGATATCAATTCAAGAATATAATAATTATCATAAAATAAAAATCGCGTAAAACTAACGCAGCAGTAACGAAAAGATTAACGGTCAGTGTGGGCATCTGCAATCTACGGCCCATATTTGTCTGGGCCCACCACTAACTAAATGGATCACGGCGCGATTTGAATGATATGAAACTCTAGAACCCCAGAAGGAGGGAGGGAGAACAGAGAGAAACCCATGCCATATATTAGATATATAGATTAGAGATATATATATATATATATATATACAAGTCCTTCGTCGTTTTCCCCAATCTCTCTATCCACTTCCTCTCTCTCCGTCCGGTGTCCGTTACTCCCTCCGTCGATCCGATCCGTTGCTCGCCGTGACACTAGCCGAGTCAACCATGTCGGACGAGGAGCATCAATTCGAGTCCAAGGCCGATGCTGGAGCCTCCAAAACCTACCCTATGCAGGCAGGTGCCATCCGTAAGAACGGCTACATCGTCATCAAAAACCGTCCCTGCAAGGTACTACTGCATTCTCAGTCCTTTCTTTACTTAGGGAGTCTCGATTCTGGTATATTACGTTTTGATCGGGTCCAATTGTCTGATTCATACAGTTCTGGTTTGATCATTAGGTAATTGTATTTGTTGATTGAGGAACATAGTCAAGTAATTTACTGCTATGTTGATCTTTATCAATTCATGCTGAGACCTGCTTCTGGTAGCTAAGTTTAGAATTCGAGTGAAATTTGTCATCGTATTTTAAGCTGCGATCATGCTGTTGGTACAATATCGGTGCATGTGGTTAGGATTGGAGTTTATCCGATCAGTCAATTTGGCACGTACATCAGAAGGTTGAATTTGAAATAATCAGTTGTGTGAGGTGATCTAAGTTCATCGCTAGCTTTGGAAACTAAATATGTGGCCTTTCTAAGTTTACGATTCTTTACTATGTAATAACAGTTGTTGGCACGGTGGCATGTTTCTCTTTGATGGTGAATGGTGATCACTACATATAACTGATCCACATTCATAACAGTTTAGATAGTCATCGGTTAAAATTTCCTCTATAAGAAACACATGCAGTTGAAGTTTTGTATTTGAATGCTATAAGAATATAAATCCACAGCCACCACCATCTAGATAAAGGTATCGAGATTCTGCACCCACTAACTTTTGCTGTCAAGATTCTACCTTCTCTTGGAAAGTTGAGATGAGATGATTTTAATTTCATGTTGTGGATGTCATAGGTTGTTGAAGTTTCCACCTCCAAGACCGGGAAGCACGGCCACGCCAAGTGCCACTTTGTTGCTATTGACATCTTCAATGGCAAGAAGCTCGAGGATATTGTGCCCTCATCCCATAACTCTGATGTATGCATCGACTGTAACTCTGGATAATATGTAGTTATAAAAGATCACGCCTGATTCTTTTTGTTTTTTTTTCATCATTTAGGTTCCCCATGTCAACCGTACTGATTATCAGCTCATTGATATCTCCGAGGATGGATTTGTACGTAAATTTTGTCCATCTATCTGTTATTACTGCCACCTTCAATCATGGGACCCTTTTTCTTCCTCATTCTGTTTGTGTTAATGACAGTACTATCTTAAAATGATGATGATATCCAGGTGAGTCTTCTGACTGAAAATGGAAACACGAAGGATGACCTGAGGCTTCCTACTGATGATGCTCTGCTCACTCAGGTCGGTTTTCTAGACCTTGAAAACACACTTTACTTGAGCTTCTAAATCGTAACAAATTTAATCTAGATAAAGGTGATCGCATATAGGTAGTTAGAAGTTTTAAGAAGATTGTTAGTTCTTGGATTTATTATCTGATTATTCTGGTTGGTTGTTGATTATTGCAGCTGAAGGATGGATTTGGGGAGGGAAAGGACCTGGTGGTGACAGTTATGTCCGCCATGGGAGAGGAGCAGATCTGTGCTCTCAAAGACATTGGTCCCAAGTAATTGTGCATCACTGTTAATAATATGCAATTAAAAGTTTAAAGCTGCTATTTATGTTTTACTTTTATTACATGGGAATATTCGGGATCTTATGAATCACAGCTCTTTGCTACCCGAGACTCTCTAAATACATATGATATGGTGTTGCTTCACTTTTGTCGATTATACTTTGGATAGCTCTTTTATTACCTGCCTCATAATAATGATTAGTTGTTTAATTACTTGTACTTGATCAAATATTAGCACGGACTAAACTTCTGTAGTGCTAATAATATGGATGAACTAGTACTTACGGTGTATTATTTAGGAGAAACCTGCATTTTTATTAGGGTTAAAAGGGTTAAAAGTACTTTTGATAAAACATGTTTGACCGAATGTGGCTTTTAGTACTGGATGTTTAGTTTTGTATATTTTTTGTACCAAATGTTTGAAAAAATGTGGCTTTTGGTCCGTTAGTTTTGGCCGTTAAATTACATGTGCAAGTCACGTGATCGACTCTAAACTTTTAATTTTGTTCAGTTTAATCCCTCAAATATATTCCTAACTTTTATTTTGTTTAAATTAGTCATAACACTTCAAAATCGGACCCAATTAAACCAATCGAATTCAATTGACATAGCCCCATTTAGGTAAAATTTACCCAATTCTAGATAGGTCCTAATTGGGTTCGATTTTGAAGCTTTATGACTAAATTAAACAAAATAAAAGTTATGAATATATTTGAGGGACTAAATTGAACAAAATTAAAAGTTTAGAGTCGATCACGTGACTTGCACATGCCATTTAACGGCCAAAACTAACGGTCAACCAACGGATGTACCAAAAGCCACATTTTTTTCAAACGTTTGGTACCAAAAGTATACAAAACTAAACATTCAGTACTAAAAGTCACATTCGGTCAAACATGTGGTATGAAAAGTACATTTAACCTTTTTTATTAACTCACTTAACCGTCCATTCAATTTACTACCTCAGTATTTTTTTTATTTTTTATTTTTACTTTTAGTGTTTCAACTATCTGAAACGCGATTATTCAAATGACACATAATTCGACTTATATTGACTGATCAAAACTCGGAATCAGTCATGACTCAAGTTTGCTGAGTTATAGGACTTGACTTGACCTGACTTGTGCTAAAAATAGTCTCTCATACTAGGTGATCAATTCTAGCAATGGTTCGGGTCAAGCGGAGCTTCTAACTAGTTAATCGAGCAACACGTCATTTAATTATCACACTTCTGATAGTTAACACACCTAATAAAAAATTTGAGGTACTAAAGATTCAAGGGTTTAAGTCTTTTGATACAACATGTTTGACATTCTTTACTTTCGGTGTAATATTTTTTTTTTGTATACTTTTGGTGCACTACGTTTGCAACTTGTATATTTTGTGCATCTGTTAACTTTCCTTCCATTTAAGTCATTAACTACCCATGTGCAAGTCACGTGACTTCCCATAAGTTTCATTTTGCTCAATTTAGTCCCTACTATTTTCTCCGGCCAGCCACTCTTCTTCCGGCCACCGCCCAAGTCCGCCAAAAACCGCACAAGTAGGCCAGTGACCACAAATCAAGGCCAGAAGGCTTCGAGGAGCCTTCAGGCCCCGATTAGGCCCACATAGGTCCCAGATCAGAGCTCTATGTGACTCTATTCGAAGCCACTGAGCTATGATCTAGGCCCTTTATGGCCCAAATCGAGATTGGGTGGCTCCAATTGGAGCATTCCGACCCCGATTGATGGTCACCGGTGATCATGAAGTTGGTCGGCGAACTTTGGCGGTCACCTGAACAAAAATGAAATTTAGGTGGAAGTCACGTGACATGCACTTTGACACTTAACAGCTGAAATGGATAGAAAGTTTACCGATGCACAAAAAATATACAAGTTGCAAACGTGTTGCGCCAAAAAATATACAAAAAAAATGTAGCACTTAAAGCCAAAAGTGATCAAACATGTTGTACCAGAAAACCTATTAACCCAAAATTCATTGATCGATAGTTGAGAATCTAAAATGACAGATAGTTTAGAATCCAAAAAAGTAATATTTCCCTTATTTAAAGATGCACTTTTTTTTTGTAGATAAAATGAAACTAGAACTAATGGAAGGATTGTAAAAAAGACAGCCCCGCCAAAGTACTAACTAAGAATAAGATATCCTAATCTGACAAGGTTCGCAGACCCCAACAATGTAGTTGAATATAAACAGACGAGCCTCCCTAAGAGGAACGCAATACGCAACAAAATTTAATGTTGCAATACTTCAATCCTAGCCAAAGCGTGCACAACAAAATAGGCTTCTCGATAAACATTCCCAGGTTTAAATCTACTAAACTTGAGCAATAGTTTCCTACAATCCTAAATAATAGATATATATTTCATGTTAAAGTTTACAGTCTCGGAAGCCTCGGGTTATGCAGAAATGTGTGGATGATCACTTAATATGGGAGCTCTTCATCCATGCCCGATATATTCAAGTTAAAACGACTATAGTAGTGGGTCAGCCTCTCCATTTCTCCTTGAACAACAGTATCAATTGCATCTGAAATCTTCAAAAGATGACGCTTTCCTAAGTAATGCACGATGAACATAAGTTTCAAATCCGGCCAGGAATTTAATGATCTGTGCAGGAGGGCAAAGAACTAGAGGCGCCTAAAGACAGTGTGGTTGGGAAAGACAATCCAAAGTGTTCCTCGTCTTTGGAGACGGTGAACATGATGTCTATCACCCGTGCACGCGGCGATGTCCTGAGGGACGATAGATGGCGAGATGAGGATATTCGGCCATTCTTATGTGAAGGGGTGCGACACTCGGTCCCGTAGTTGGGGCATGAGTTTAGATTCCCCAACATTTAGATGGACGGTAATGAGTTGATCTACCTCTTCTAAAGTTTGCACACCCGAAAAATGTATGATGGGCTCGGCTATGGGTATAGTCCCTTGTGCTACATATTGTCCGTTTGTACCGGCAGCGATAAAAGTTACTTCGAGTAGGTGTTACGTCAATTCTAGAATGTCCATGCATGTTGCACCTGGTGAATGGTGTTGTTAGGTTGACCTCCAGCTATTCGTTTTCATATAGCCTTGGAGGGAGCAAGGCAAGTTGCTCACTCCAACAAATGATGTCAATTGTTTGATCTCGACGAGTGGGCATATAATGCTTAAATTAGTGTATTTCCTTGTATAGAGAATATGAATCTTAATAATGTAGCCCCCCTTTATGAACGGTGTATGAGGATATTTATAGATAAGTATTTCAACTAGGGTTATTACCATGGAATACTCAAAACCTTTCCGATAACTATTTTATTTAGGAGTATCTCTATTTATTCCGTTAAGAGTGTCATTTTGTACCTTGCTTGGTACAAAATGAGATATGGTTTGGGCGTATGGCCTAAGACTGTCCGAAGTTCCTAGGCATCGCCTGTTCTTCGTGGCATGGGGGATTACTTCTCTTCTATTCTCATCACTCGAAGTTCAATTCTGTCAAGTTGTACGCTAACAGAAGCATCGCCTTCTGTCGTTGCTCTCTTTGACTCCGTAGTGACTGTCAATCAGGCGTGCCTCAATCTGACTATCGTCATTAGAAAGCGTCGCTTCTATCTGTATAGTAAGTTTCGTTGTGCCTCATTTTTTTTTCTAGTCGGGCTTTCCCGGGCTCTCTACCACGACCGATAAATAACTTACATGATATCAATGTGAATTCTGGATTAGGGGTGAAAACGATTTAAGCTACTCGAGATCGACTCGATCGATATTCTCATTCGAATCACTAAATTTTGAGTCGCGTTTTTTTCTTGTACCGAGTCGAGTACGAATTCAAGTCGACTTCGAGCTCAAAAGCCTATTTGAGTGGAGTTCAAGCTTGAACTCGTGCTAAAGTGTATCCTTTATGATTTAACCGAATATTAAACTTGACGATCCAAGTTTGAATTTGTCGAGTATGATACCGAGTCGAATTTGAGCTTGAAAAATATTAATTCAAATGAATTTATGATTGAGCTCAAACTTAAATAGAATTAGTCGCATCAAACTTGCTAAATACTCCATTAAACTCGGCTCGACTTCAGCCGTCTGAACCAATTACACACTTCTCACGAAATATTCATCGAAATCATTGCAAAAACATGTCAGTAAAAAATAAAAATAACAAGTGCTTTTAAGTTTTAAGTAGGTGTGCCGTGTGTGTGGCCGGGGTTGGTGTGAATTTTAATATTATGATAATATACTTCAGTATGTGCCAAGAATGGTGAACGGCCAAAGAGTTTGCGTCAGCATCATCTATCTCTTCATTCCTTTTCTTTTCTCATTTGTCCTATTTCTGTTGACCAAACACAATATCAGTTGAGAAAATATATATAATAATAATAATAATAAAAGTGTAAGAACAACAAAACTCCATCCTTGATCCATCCATCAATTTGATACTACAAAAAAGAAAGTAACAAAAGTTGAAAAAAAAAAAAAAACCATGAATCCTCTATTGTTGAGTATCATATCTACAAGGTAAAAAAAATTAAACTTCCAAGTAAAAGAAAAGATACATTTTCTATGCATGCTTTCGAATGAATTACTCTGTTATTATTCTCTACATATATCGATCTACGATGGATCGCATCACGATTCCGGCTCACAAAGCTGCTTCTGATTAGGAATCTCGATCAAGCAATGGTATCCATCACCATCAACATCATTGTGGTTCAACAGAAGACACTGATCTACAGACTCCTCCAATTTGCAGGTCTTGAAGAAAATGCAGCTCACAATCGTATCAACAACTATAACAATGGAGTACAAGTAAGCAACGAACAGCCCCTCCAAAGCCGTCCCTAAACTCGTCTCCTTCTCGACCCGGTAAGCCCTCACGACCCGGTACTGAAACAATGCCTCCACCGCCGCCATGGCCACGTTCATCGGAATCGCTAGAGACAGCGCCGTCGGGATCGCTCCTTGTATCATAACGCAAGCCTTGAGGATCGCAAAGTACCCGCTGATCCTCTCCTTCCCCGACAGGATGACGGCGAAGTTGGAGATGACAAGGGCGTGGGCGATGAATATGGAATAGACGACGGCGGCGGTGGCGGACACGAGGAGGGTGAAATTAGGGTTTTGGAAGCCGTTGAGAGCGTTGAAGGCTAGGAAGAGGAAAGAGAAAGCGGTGGCGTTGGCGGAGAGGATGGTGAGAGAGATGCAGAGGAAGGTGGCGAGGAGAGGGCTGTAGGATGAAAAGACGGAGGAGAGAGAAAGTGAAGGATGAGAGAGAAGGAAGACGATAATGGAGGATTTGGAGATGAGGAGGAAGGTGAGGGAGAAGGGGAGGGTGAGGGAGAAAGAGGAGATGGTCTGGGAGAGCTTGAGGCAGAGGAAGGTGAAGAAGGGCGAGGAAATGGGAAATCCGGCGGCGGAGAAGAGGGCGGCGAGGCGGTTGTGGATTGTGGAGATAGAGGTAGTTGGAGGTAGGGTTTGGGAGAGGAGGGTGGCGAGGGAGAAAGGGAGGGCGAGGAGGGCGGCGGTTGTGGTGAAGAAGATGTAGTGTTTGAGAAATGTGTGTATCGATCTTCTCAGTATGGAGGTTGCTGCTGATCTCCTCACCTCCATTTCTTTACCTTTCTTGTTCAAAAAACAGAAAGAAAGAAATGGCGTCTTCTTCTTCTTCTTCCTTGAGGCGTTGGTTGGTCTCTCTCTGTATTATTATGGTGGTGGAGGGAGGTTAGAGGGAGAAGTTGGTGATAGGCCAACTACTGAAAACTAAAACAAATAAAATTAGGAAAGGATGTGGATTAATTGGGAGTGGAGTTGTTTTCCTAAGAAATAATGTTAGGTTATATATATATATATATATTATATTGGAAATTAAAATTTACTATTTCAGATAGAGATTGGGTTAATATGTACTGCAAAATAGACTTAATTCACAACTCCTCCTTATGTTAAACATACAATCTCGACAATATCAACTTCAACACAGTAATTCATTAACACTACTAGCACGTTATTTAATTTGATATGTATGCATATATGTATTAAATTTCTTTAATGCCATATATAAGATGCATTTACAAAACTACTTTATCTAGCCTATCTATATGACTGAGGGAGGCAAGGCAAGGCAACACCATACTGGAGCTAAGCTAGCTGCCTAGTACTGTACATACAAACTGGTCGCATATTAGATTTTATATAAATAAATAGACCACGTGGACTTAATATAGCATGAGAAATTCTTGTATACATCGGCTTCAATACGTGGCGCTGACATGTTGCCCTTTTAACCAATCAAATTGTGACATGTCTTTGTCCGCTCTCTCACTTGCCACATGTCACGATTTGATTGGTTGAAGGGGCAACACGTCAGCGCCGCGTGATGAAGCCGGTGTATACAAGAATTTCTCAATATAGCATAGTCAACTCATTACAATTTACACTTTCAGTGGAGTATGGAATGATTTCACGTATATATACACGTTACAGCTAATTATAAACTTAGACCATGTTTAATTAGATTTATTAGAATATACTACTAATGCATAAATTAGCTCTTGCATTATTTGTTTTGATTTAATATTAGTATTAATTAATGTATTAGTATTATATCTAATAGTTATTTTTATAGTAAATTATGTACTAGCTAAGTCTTATAAAAACAATATATTAGTGATTAATAACTAAAATACAATTAGCCTTATATAATAGATAATGACTTCGGCGACCACGGGTTGACCTTAGGCCCGACTCCAGAGACCTCGGCCCCGACACCATCAACCCCAGACCTGTCTCAAGCGACCTCAGGACCGACCCCGGTAGTCCCGGTTCCGTGGAACTTTTAAATAATTTTTTTTTAATTTTTTTAAAAATTTGTTAAAAAAATATATACATATATAAAAATATAATATTATTAAGAGTTTATTATATATATTAGGATATTTAATACAAGGTTCATCCGAAATTGATGATTCGTCCAAATATAATATTAATCGCTAAGATATTTTAATTGATAACCAATAGATACGTGTATTAAGACATTGATTTAACCGATCTCTCTGTATGTTTATTATGTATTGATGATTGTTACCTTGATCTGATCGAATATGGGCAGCTATTTATGTTTGAGCTCATCCATACTCTTTACATTACAGTAACTACCAACATATACCTAAATAAATAAATATTAATTAAGGAGTCAGTCACGAAATAAACACCTTCCTTCCTTAATTTGTCTTTCTTCTATTATGTGTATTTTCCGCGCATCGTGAGGGTTACTTATCAAATATATTATAATTAACAAACTAATATTCGATGAAATTATACTGACTATTTATTATATGTTGAAACACTATTTTTAAATAAAATATCAGTCTAAAATTTGAAAAAGTAAAAGAAAGACTGAAAATTTTGAACCATATAATACCACTGCGCAAATTCACAAATAAATTTTAGATGCCCGTACCGCATGCCCATTTGGTCGTCGGATCCGTGTCAAGCGTCAGTTCCTCAACAGTTATGCCTTCGATGACCACCGGCGATATCTCGCCGGAGATAGAGATGGTTCTGCCACTAAGACTGTCAACCGCCCGTACCACCTGATATCTTCGTTCACCGGCTCCGCGTCAAACGTCTGTTAAAAATCAACGAAATTTTAATTTCGATTAATTACATACATTGAATCTTGAATGGTCCGAAATGTTAATTGCGATTAATTGCATACAGTGAATCTTGAACGGTTCGAAATCAAGGAAATTCTAATTGCGATTGATTGCATATATTGAATCTTGAACGGTCCGAAATTTTAATTGCGATTAATTGTATGCATTGAATCTTGAACGGTTCGAAATCAGCGAAATTTTAATTGTGATTAATTGCAACTTAAAAACCCTCAGCTCCCTAATGGAATCAATGCTATGGAGTTAATGACTACAATACCCTTAACTCAATTGTCCCTTAACTCAATTGTCATAAATGCATCAATTAGTGTAAAAAACAAAATCCCCAGCTCCACATTTACTCTGCTATTATCTTTATTTCAGAATTTATAATATATATAGATATAGATTATTATTATATGTATATAATTTGTTTTCCCGGCTAAATTAACATTATTGTTTCACTCACCGAAATACAATCACTATCTTTTTAGAATGGAAAATTAAAATACTAATGAAAAATTAACTAAAAAAAGGGGCGTGATAAAATATATTTTACCAGAAGGTTATATTATTAAATAGTACTAACGAGTACCATAAAACATGTGGTATTTTCTGATTGTCCAAACATTGCTTTGTATGCAATCCATGTTATCTTAAACATAAGTTTGGTGCGGAGGCGCGTAGTAATTGAATGATTCGTAAGCTTTAAGATTAAACAAAATGAATTAGTTGTGTAGAGAGAGAGACATGTATATGTATATGCATGAGTAGGGTAGCTTCTTTCTGAATCAACAATTATGACAGTTCGGTTGACCTATACAAGTACAAGTATATATATCCACCGGTGGCATGTCAATACTAATGCATCCATGACATTCTAACTGATAAAGATAGGTTGAGTCGAGTGAGCAGGCACGGATGCACATAGGGACCAGAGTGGGCATCTGCCCCCTCTGAACTTTTTGTAATTAACAAAAATTCTCTATATAAATTAATAATTTTCAAATTTGCCCCACTCTAAGTTTCTGATTGCCCTTGTTTGCCCCCTTGAATTTCAGATTGTCGACACTGTGATTTACAGTTTGCCCCTGTGAGTTGTACAAAAACAGAAAGAAGACAGTAAAGAGAAATCTTGAAGAAACAAGACTTTCACTAAATTAGAAATCAAAATTCAAAACAGATATCAACATAATTACATAATATTGGAATGGAAAATTCACAAGACTCAACTATGTATCACCAATAACTTCCTCAAATGGAATGAAGTTTGACTTAAGTGTAAAAAATATAAACCTGAACTGAAAACTCTCAATTCACAGTTCAAGAGAAAAGAAAATACAGTCCCAAGTAAAGTAAGACTTGCACCTGGCTCAAAATACCCCGAAGACTCCCTCTTGAACCAGATTGAAGAGTTATTCAAGAGTGAACCAGATTGAAGTAAGGGAGATTGAATCAAGACACAAAAACGCATCAACTCGGAAAAATTGATCTTCAATCATGAAAGGTACCTTTTTAATCCTTAATCTCATGAAACTGAGTTCGAAATTGTAGAAATTGAACGCTCGGTGATGCTAATTAGTTGTAGATTGCTTCAATTTGAAGCTTGAAAACATCAGAGAAGGAGGAGATTTGATAATTAGGTTTTTGGCAAAGTTGAACATCTGCTGCGGCTGCGGCTGTGTGAAGAGGGTCTGCTGCTGCGGCTGTTGGCTGATTAATTAGTGAAACTGTGTTAGGGTTTCAATTTATTAAGTAAATAGAAATGGGTTGGGCTAAATTTTTAAAGATTGTTTAATAACTAATGAGATTTGTTGGGCCGATCTGATTTATGAATGTTTGGAAAAATTAATTTTTTTTACTGAATGGGTGGTAGTAGTAAATATGTGGATTCGCTTGATGCATGTAGGTGGAGACAGAAGAGAATGGGAGATGCATGGCCAAAAAAATGTAGGCTAAGACTTGGAAATAATTATAATTAGTTGGATACTAATGAATGAAATTAGTGGAAATGATTACTAATTTTATATTTATTTAATTTACTTATTATATGCTTACATTTATATTTATTTTGATAGGTACTATTGATCAATATTTTATTCTTAAAAGGAAATCCATAGTCGAAGAAGGAAGTTCGAGTCAAAATATAATTGAGAAGTGTTCGAAACAAAACTATGAAGAGCTCAACTTAGACGATCTACCTTCAGATCCCGGGTTGAGAAAGAAAATTCAAGATTATCATCCAAATGATCATGACAAGATTCGAAGAGCTTATTTAAACAAGGGTCCATGTCAACCAATTGACCACAAGTTTCCTCAAAGAACATTTGGTCAATCATGTCGCCGCTTTGTTCCAACTTGGTTTGAGGATTATAAAGATTGGTTGGAATATAGTATATCGAAGGATGCCGCTTTTTGTCTATGTTGTTATCTCTTCGGTAAAAGGAATGGAGATCAAGGAGGTGGAGATTGTTTTGTGCTTAATGGATTTTCGAATTGGAAGAAAAAAAAACAAATTTGATACACATGTTGGGAGTGTGGGTAGTGCTCATAATGAAGCTTGGAGCAAGTGCAAAGATTTATTGAATGATGAACAACATATTCCAGGAGTTCTCCACAAGCAAGAAGCTACATCGCGGGAAAAATACCGAATGCGCTTAACTGCCTCACTTGATTGTGCTCGGTTTCTTTTGCGACAAGGATTGGCATTTCGTGGTAATAATGAAGATGAAGAATCTCTTAATAAGGGAAACTTTCTTGAGCTCTTGGATTTTCTTGGCGATCACAATGAAGATATTAATAGTGCCATAAAGAATGGTTGTGGTAATTCGAAGATGACATGTCCTGTGATTCAGAAAGAACTAGTTCGGGCAGCAGCAATGGAGACTACTCGTGATATTATTAAAGATCTCGGGGATGAACCGTTTGCAATACTAGTTGATGAATCTAGGGATGTGTCGATACAGGAACAAATGGCAATTGTTTTGAGATATGTTGACAACAAAGGGCGCGTAGTGGAGCACTTTCTTGGTATTCAGCAAGTTCGAGATACAAAGGCATTATCACTCAAAGTAGCGATTGATGAGTCACTCTCAAAACACAATCTATGCATTTCTAGATTGCGTGGGCAAGGCTATGATGGTGCAAGCAACATGAAAGGTGAGTTAAATGGTCTAAAAGTTTTGATTATGAAAGAAAACTCATATTCTTATTATGTTCATTGTTTTGCCCATCGATTGCAATTAGCACTTGTCGTCGTAGCTCAAAAAAAAATCTCAGATTGCTGATTTTTTCAATACAATATCAAAGATCACCAACATGGTTGGAGCTTCGTGTAAGCGAATAGATCTTCTTCGAGAAAAGCAGTGCTTTAAAGTGATTAAGTCACTTGATTGTGGTGAAACTACATGTGGGACGGGTTTGAATCAAGAGAGGAGCCTTCAAAAAGGAGGAGACACACGTTGGGGCTTCCATTATAGATCGTTGACCAGTTTGTCAGTTATGTTCTCTTCGGTTCTTGAAGTTCTCGAGTTCATTGAGCAAGATGGACAATCTCAACCTCAAGAAGGTGAAGCATGTTCCCTAATAAATATAATGTCCGGGTTTGAGTTTGCTTTCATCTTACACTTGATGAAAAATTTATTGGCAATCACTGATGAACTATCGATTTGATTTATTCAATGATGTGATTGATTGGAAATTACAAGAACTCAATCACCGTTTCGATGAGGTAAACACCGAGTTGCTTCTTTGTGTAGCTTGTTTGAACCCGTCTGATTCTTTTGCAGCTTTTGACAAAGAGAAGTTGGTTCGTCTTGCTCAATTTTATCCTTCAGATTTTTCTGAGATTGATCTTCATATTCTTGCCAAACAGCTTGATACATTTATATTTGATATGAAGTCAAGTGTTGACTTTTTAGATCTCAAAGGCATTGGCGAACTCTCTCAAAAAATGGTTGAAAAGAGAAGGCATATCGTATACCCATTGGTGTATTTGCTCGTGAAGTTAGCCTTAATATTGCCAGTTAGCACTGCTTCTGTTGAGAAAGAGTTTTCTCGGCGATGAAGATTGTGAAGAACCGGTTGCGTAATAAGATGGACAATTTTTGGATGAATGACTCTTTGGTTACACTTATTGAGAAAGACACATTCTGTAATGTTGACAATGAGAGGATTTTATTATGCTTTCAGAGTATGAAGACTCGTCGAGAATTACTGTAAAAATCGTTTGTACTTAATGAATTATGTGTTTTTATGGTACTAACAGAGAATATATATTCCAACCATATGCTTTGATTGATTGTGTGGAAAAAAAATTATATCTATAATTTTTCCTCTCCTGAATTCAAATCCTAGATCCGTCCCTGCGAGTGAGTATCTATAGCCTACCTTCCGGGTGCCCTTTAGTATTCGTCTTTTAGTTGTTTGAACATTTTAATTTTAAATAATTTTTTAGATTTTATATTATTTTGTTACATTAATTACTTTTTTTCAAAATAACATTTCATTCATGTATCAATCTCGAAATCGGGTCTATTATTCTCTTATATCATCATTGAAATTGATACGAACATTCTCACATTGATAATATATGTCGTATATATAGTTAGTTAATGCCAAGCAAGCTAATTAAATATTAAGCATAAATTGAACTCGATCGAGCTAGACTGATAAGAGAGATACATAATAGGTCAAGAGATATATCGATGGTTCGATGTTTTCATGAGATTGTATTTTCTAGGGGTGAGCAAATTACTCGGTTGAACATGAAGCTGGAACCTGTTAAAACCATAATGGATTTTTTTTCGGACGATTCCGGGTAGAGTTAAACACTTATAGGATGAGTCTAAATAAAAAATCGATATTTTTCAGTTTCATACTAAATATTTTAGATACTCAAATATCCGGAATCGAAACCAGTCTAGTATATATATATATATATTAGGAGTGTTGCTACATATGCAGAAATTTTCTGTGAAAAATTCTGCCGAAAGCACTCACAATGGTAAAGTTGTAATTTTTTTTTTAATTTCAATGGCAATTAAAACACACTCACGATCGGTAGATGTTTCACAGGTTGATTCTCAGGCTGAATCAATATTCTATATTTTATAATAAAAAAACCTACCTTAATTGAATTCCGTCTGACCTATCTCGTTTCTCATCCATCGAACGCCTCCAAGTCATCTCTCTCCCAGCTCCAAGTCTCTCCTCCAGAAATTTTCTTCACTCTTCGGGAGAAATTATTGCATATTTCGTGACGGGTCATAAAATTAATAATGGGACAATATTGGAAAAATATAAATTATGTGTAAATGTTATCATGATATCTTGTATGTTGTATTGTGATACATAAATAAAAATACGTCACAAAGATTATATCGTTTTATATGTTTGCTCGAACACGATTTTTTTCGTACGTATTTGTATCGTGTGAGAAAATGTCAGCCCTAGTCAGTAGTAATCTAGAAAGATATATTAACATTTATATTGTGACGAAACGATTGTTCAGAATTTAGTCACCCATACTATCCTGCAATTTTTATTAATTTAATTAATTCATAGCTGAAAAAATTATAGCCACAATTGTTATTGTTACTAAAAGAATCAAAATTAGCTTTGAAAAAAAAAACTTGACCAAATGTGATATAATTTCTCATTTCATCAACCTTCACGGATAGTCCTCCAGTTCATTTACTTTAAATAAAAGTATGTTATTCACTTTCCTAAGTTACCTATAAAACTAATTATTGGTTTATTATTTAATATTGACTATATATATATATAATAATAATAATAATAGTAAAATTTAAGAATTAATTGGGGACATTTTTATCCCCATAATGTGATGTAGAGCCGCCCCAGACTCGGCTGTAATACATGGTGTTGAGGTGGTATCTCGTTGTTCAATAAATGTGTGCCACGTGGCTCTTTATGCAGTGTGGCACACATTCATTGGACAGGGAAGTACCACCTCAGCACCATGTGTTACAACCGAGTTGTGCAATAATTTCTCCACTCTTCAGCCCACATCGGTCTAGCCCATCTTCAGTTTCCTTCCGCGCTCATCGTCGTCCATGTCACAGTCATCACCGTCCGCCGTTCTTCATCATCGTTCATCACTTTGTATCTTTTTTCTTAATAGGTACCCAAAATCGATCTGTTTCTAACGATTTCGGTTCCGAATTATTCTGGTACGGGTCTAGATAATAGATATTGGGACTAACCTTATTGTTGGTAATTGGTGTAAATGGACCGCCGTAATAGGAGTCCATTAATATAAGCCCAACATGTTAATTATAAATTGGGACATGGCACATAAGAGATTTTGGGTCAGAAAATCCCCATAGGCCATGTGTGTACCAAAATTGGGCCAACCCTATAGTGGCATATTTCAGCCGAATTAGGGAGCAAGCCCTAGATGGGCTTTACTCACCTACTCTTATAAATATGAGGTGTTAAGGGATTTCTTAAGGTTAATTAATTTCTCCCTTTTGGTCGAGACAAAAGAAATCCCCTCCCCTCACATCAAGTGTTTTAGCCGAAACCTCTATATATATTGTGTTAACAATTTACCCCGGAGAGCCATCCCAGCAACCAGATTGAAGAGCCATTGCTATGGAGACCATAGCCTGTGGATTGATCTTCAACAAGGGTTCCCGCAGGACACCGTCCAGCAGATTGTGAACTCCCTCGTGACGTGCTTGGGCTACGGAAATTAAAACTGGTATGTGCTCCCTTTCCGTTGCTAATTAGTTTACCAAACATGTACCCGTGTTTTAATCCATAATTGTATTCCCTAAATCCATCAGTGGTATCAGAGCCTGTGTAGGGTGTTCATGATTTTTGTTAAAACCGTGTTCATGAATATTAATGGAAACGTGATTTTTATTTTATTTTATTATTTTTATTTTTATCATAATTGAACTTTTGATTTTTAAACGAGGTAAAATTTGATCTTGAAATTTACCATTAAACCCTAGGGCTGCGGCATAGCCGTGGCTAACCTAGGCCAAACCACGGCGCAAGCCGCGGCCGGCCCTAGGGTTAGTCAATGTAAAATATTGACATTAATTGTCGATATATTCTTTCCATGATTTTAGGGATATATATAGATAGATTTTATCCATAATATTGAATCTAATCATATTGATATATATATATATATATATTGCGCAATAGTTATCTATGTGAAATACATATATATTGAATATATTATATTATTAATTGATGACTAAGTTAATTTTTTGGTGGATTTTAAAACCATACTTAGTCACCATGTAAACAATTCGGCAGAAATCCTAGGGATTACTGGGTCGGACCAAATGCGCAAGTCTGTTCGACCAAACTGTATCTCTCAATCGGTCCAACCCGGAGCGAGTCGGGTTGGACCAGGTGGGATAATGGGACGGGTAAAACCCAACCCGGTTTGAGAAAACAGAACTGAAATTACCGAACGGGACCGAACCGGTCGGACCGGGTCAATCAGACCGGATCGGTCGGACCGAGTTGATCAAACTGCGGGTTCGGGTCAACTGAATTTAGGTCAGGTCAAATTTTAAATCCATCAGTTTTTTAACTTTAAAATTACCTACACTGTGCGAATTGGTTTGACATTTTCACGTTTTAATCAAACTTGATGCCTAGTTTCGGGTATGGGGATGGATCTCGGAAAATGCATAATTATGGGACTGAATCATTTTGTGGGCTAAATTGAAATTGTTATATATTGATATGAATGCATGTTAGAATTGCGTCTTGACTATGTTAGGTTATAAAGTCTAGGTCAACGGGTCGTCAATCTAGAATTTATCTCCCACTAATGAAATGTCGGGTTCAGTGCTCCTAGGACTAGTCGTTCTGATCCGTGCCCTTATACTCCCTTGGGTAGTCGTTCTGATCCCTGTCCTTATACTCTCTTGGGGTAGTCGTTCTGATATATGTCCTTCTCTTCTCTCCTTCTGACCTCCTTTCCTTCTCTCCTTCTGACCTCCTTTCCTTCTCTCCTTCTTTCCTTCTGGCCTCCTTTCCTTCTCTCCTTCTGACCTCCTTTCCTTCTCTCCTTCTGACCTCCTTTCCTTCTCTCCTTCTGACCTCCTTTCCTTCTCTCCTTCTTGTTAAGTTATGGGATCTCAGTCAACGGGGTGTCGGCTTTAATCCCACTCCTTATAGGGGGGTGTGTGTGATCCGGTCTTCTCAAGTCGCCTTGTCTTTTCCTATGTCCTTCTTTCGTTCCTTCTTCCCTTGGTTCCTTCTCTTCTTCTCTCCCTTTGCCCTGCAAAAGGGGCAATACCAGACACGGAGGAGGGGGGGGGTGGTGCCTGGTGAACCCTCTCCGATGCCTAAGTCAGAACTATACTTCTAGAGAGATAAAGCTAGAGAGATGTCAGAGCTAAATTGTCCAAATAGCCAAGATGTGTAAATGAGTTGTGAAGGTGGGGTATTTATAGGCAACGGTGTCATTAAGGTGGCTTAATGACATCGTTAGCCCTTAAATACAATTAATTAACCTTTAAGCGTATAATTAAGACTTTAGGATTCGGAGGAGGTAGGCGGAGTGGACCGAGCATGGGCGTCTGAAGATGGTGTCGGGGCCCTTGGGGGGGAGAAATCCGACCCCCAAGGGTAGGGGTTGGGTGAGGACACCCAACCCCTCCTAGGGAGGGTGGGGTTGGCCAACCCCATCCCTCCTAGGAGGGATCGGGTTGGCCGACCCGATCTCTCCTAGGAGAGATCGGGTTGGCCAACCCGATCTCTCCTAGGAGAGATCGGGTTGGCTGACCCGATCTCTCCTAGGAGAGATCGGGTTGGCCAACCCGATCTCCCCTAGGGGAGATCGGGTCGGCTGACCCGATCTCCCCTAGGGGAGGTCGGGTGTGGCCACCCAACCTCACCTAGGTGAGTTCGCCTCTGTCGGACGGGCGCTTCGGTCCCGTCCGAGCCGTCGATGTTCTCGCGAAGTGTCCGGGTTGAAGTTTCGATTTATAATCGGTGATGGGACGATAAAAATACAACGGTTTGGAAGTCAACGGGTTCAAATTGGGCGTATATCCATCACATGCCCCCGAGTCAACCAATGGCTTAACCCTTGATTGACTCTATTTCAGGATGGTATGACACGCGCAATTTGAAACCGGGATTTTACCTTCTTGTCTGAATGCCTGCTTACCCATGGATGCGTGCCTCTGACTCTGCCCCCTGTCTTATGAGATAGAGGAAATGTAAACGTCAGAGTAATACGGACGTGTGCCTAGGCACGTGTCCGTCTGAGGTGGGAGTAATAAACCTATCTTTGCCGCAGGCGTATACTCAAAGAATACATGTTCACATAGGAATGCAATATGAATGCAACTAAGTGACTTATGCTTCAATTTCATGCCGGGATAAGTCTAAGTGACGAAAAATTTCAATTTTGGTCCGAAATTTTTCTAAGTATGGGATACTAGAAAATATGCCTATAGGATGTTAACTAGGAGTGAACATGGACAAATCATGAACATGAGGATGTGTGCTAGCATACATGCAAGTAGGAACATAAGGATGGGAGTGAGTGGAGACATGCTGCGATTGTAGTCATGAATGTATGCATGAATATATGGCGGCCACGTGCATGGACATTTAAATGTTTGAACACATGGGAGTGTGTATGTGAGCATGCATGTGAGTGCAAGCATGAACATGTATGTATGCATGGACGGGTTGTGAGTATGAGCATAAATGCAAAGGTGAGAGCATAGACCTCTCCTTTACCTGAGGGTGGGGACTCTGCCACTCAATGGGACATAACGTTCCGCCTCCCTTGTACTAGCATGAGCATTGTCCATTAACCTCGACCTTCGGCATGTGTATCATTTTTCCTTCATTCGTTGGAGCGTGTGTATAGCTCTTGACCTTTACCCTGCAATTTGTTCCCCATAAAAGTGAGGGTGAAAAAGCTTACAAGCTTTCTTCTTACCGCCGCGAGCGAAGGGGTCTATTGACATGTATTAAGGGTTGACCCTTCCTTCGGATGTGCTGGAGCGTTCCTCCATTTGGGGAAACTAAAAGTTCGCCCTCTTCCCTTGGTGTTAAGGTTGCCCCCGTAGTAGGCGTATCTCGCCCCTCCCTGAGTAAGGGTCGATCTTTGCGTTGGTTGCTCGTATAGATGACTCACTTTTGGGAAGCTTTCTTCTTCAGACAGGGAGACCGTTGAATCAGATGAGAGGGAAGGACCCTCTAGTTCTGCTTATCAGACCAAGAAATTTTCTAAGTCAGGGGTGACTGCTAATGCTTCCAGTACGTTCTTTTTCCCTTCTTTTTTCTTTGTGATATACTTATGATTGTTCTCATGCCGCTTCCTTCTTGTTGTTAGAGCGTTCTTCCCTGGTTACCGAATGGTTCTTGTGGTGGGTGAGAGTTCAAGTCAATCTAAATCCGAGGCGCAGAAACTTGACTCTGAGGTCGGGCCCTCGGCTGCCAAGGAGAAGGAAACCGCGAGAGGCTCTCCTTCAAGTGCCCCCTTGCTGACTCCCTCCCCTGATAAGGAGGTAGTGGTTGAAGAGGCGACCTCTTTGCTAGACAAAAGGAAACAACCTGTGGCTGGCGATGGGGTGATCATAGGTCTTGATGTCTCTTCTTTATCCTCTGCCCCCCAGCCGAGGGACCGAGACTCAGGTTCATTTCGTCTGTATGTAGATTTGACGACTTTCGAAGGTGTCTTTGGCTTTCCTATGGGTTATGTTATTAACCCCTGCGTTGAAGATTTTTCTTTTGGTGACGGGTGTGATCATCATCTTACACTGAGGTTCCCCTCTCTTGCCATGGCTCTGATTAAGATGACAAATTCTTGCTTTGGAGTTTGGTGGAGACTGCTCTTGAATTAGCCTCTACTAGTGTCGTAGTTGTGATCGTTGTGGGGATCGTTTTGTTATATGTCCTCAATAGTGCTTGTCGTGATTCTTTGCTTCATGATTGATTTCGTGAGATATGGAGGTTGTCTTCATAATAAGGACGTCTCCTTCCTGGTATCACCCAGTGGTTTGAAATATAAATGCCTACCTTTGATGAGCGTACGAAGGGTGTTGTTTTTCCTTTTTCTTGAACCTCCTCCTAAGGCTAGGCGTAGCCTTTTGATGTTCGTGGTCGGGATGGTGTCTTTACAATGCATGTCTTTGACAGATGTTTTATGATGTGCTGCCATGATAATCACTTCGAGGTATGTGGACATGATAGCCACTTCCTGATGTGTGGGAGTGATAGCCCTTTTGTATTGTGCGGACATGATAGCCACTTCAGGGTATGTGGACGTGATAGCCACTTCAAGGTATGTGGACATGATAGCCACTTCAAGGTATGTGGACATGATAGCCACTTCAGTGTATGTGGACATGATAGCCACTTCAAGGTATGTGGACATGATAGCCACTTCAGTGTATGTGGACATGATAGCCACCTCAAGGTATGTGGACATGATAGCCACCTCAAGGTATGTGGACATGATAGCCACCTCAAGGTATGTGGACATGATAGCCACCTCAAGGTATGTGGACATGATAGCCACCTCAAGGTATGTGGACATGATAGCCACATCACGATGTATGGAGTTGTGCTTGACGATGTTCAAGTCTGATACGAGCATAGGTCACGCGAGGGCGACATGTATGACAATAATATTTGTCGGAGGTTGATTTGTGTGACTTGTAAGGCAATTCTCTTCTTGATGGGTCGAGCTTATTTTGAGAGCTTTGACCTTCGGATTTCATGTCTTTGCTATCCTTCTTGGTGGTGTTGGGTTCCTTTGAGATACTTCTCTTGACTTGTGATATGGGTGGTAGTATAACTCGTTACTTTTCATGATAACCTCTTGTGCTTCTGTATATGATCCTTTGGTCATGGACTTCTCCTTTGAATATGCTTTCCTTTCTTTTTCTTTCTTTTGTGCTTTCCTTCACATCATACCTGCTATCTCATCAAGAAAAAACATTACTTGTTCTTCACATTACTTTACTTAGAAATTTCTTTCTTATGGTATCCTTCTGAGCATGGTGTCCTTTTAAGCATGGTATCCTTCTAAGAATGGTATCCTTCTAAGCATGGTGTGATGATCTCTTCTGATACCCCTTACACGGTATACGTTGTACTGTTAGACCAAAGATACGCTCTTGGTGGGCGTCGAAATCTGTTCACGAGACAGGCTCTCGGACGGCACTTAACGTTTCACAGGATAGGCTCCCGGAGGGCACAGGTTAGTCCACCGATACCTTCTTGACGGGTGTCAAATCTGTTCACGAGACAGGCTCTCGGACGGCACTTAACGTTTCACAGGATAGGCTCCCGGAGGGCACAGGTTAGTCCACCGATACCTTCTTGACGGGTGTCAAATCTGTTCACGAGACAGGCTCTCGGACGGCACTTAACGTTTCACAGGATAGGCTCCCGGAGGGCTCAGGTTAGACCAAAGATACGCTCCTGGTGGGCGTCGAACTGGTAGTTTGAAATCTACCTCAAGATACGCTCTTGGGGGCGTCGAACTGGTAGTGTTTTTTCTACCTCAAGATACGCTCTTGGGGGCGTCGAATCTGGTAGGTTGCAAATCTACCTCAGGATACGCTCCTGGGGGCGTCGAATTCGTAGTTTTTGGAAACCACTCTCAAGATACGCTCTTGGTGCGTCGAATTCGTAGTGTAATAACTACTCTCAAGATACGCTCTTGGGGGCGTCGAAGGTCGTAGTATGAACACTACTCTCAAGATACGCTCTTGGGGGCGTCGAAATTCGTAGTTTTTGGAAACCACTCTCAAGATACGCTCTTGGTGCGTCGAAGGTCGTAGTGTATAAACTACTCTCAAGATACGCTCTTGGGGGCGTCGAAGGTCGTAGTATGAACACTATTCTCAAGATACGCTCTTGGGGGCGTCGAATGTCGTAGTATGAAAACTACTCTCAAGATACGCTCTTGGGGGCGTCGAAAACTGTTCGCGGGATAGGCTCCCGGAGGGCTCATAATGTTACCTTATCTTGTGTCCCTTCTCATGCATGGTGCATTTTTGGTATGCTCTTCGAGTCTTTACTTGACTTCTCCTTCTACGATATTGCTTGTTGTCACGCTTTTCCTTCAATGTGGGAGACCACCTCTCGAGGGCGATGTTTGTGTGTTGCCAACTTAGGACGAGTTCGTATAGGGAGTTGAGGATGTTTTCCTCTATGTGACCTCTTCTAGGAGGAGTGGTATTGCATGTGATTGTGATCTTCTGCCTCTAATCTCTTCTCTTACACTTAGGTGGACTACCAAGCACTTATTCGTTTGGTGCCCCCCAAGTTGCTTGGTGGTCACACCGCCTTTCATATTTGGCCGTTGAAGGCCCCTCGTTCATTTTCTTGGTTGGGTACCCCTTATGCTCGGGGCTCCCTTGTCTGCTTCTTTGAATGCGATGAGTGTCCCTTGTAGGATTTACTCTTTCTCATGCTTGCTTGTTTCAGTCATAGGCATGGTTTGAATGATGCCTTTGTCGGATGTGTCTTTTGAAGTTGGGTGGAAGAGCTTTTGCTTTGGGTGGGTGGTGGTGGATTTCATTCTCTTGATAACTAGGATGTGGCAATGTCTGTATCCTAGGAGGGCTTGTAAATTTTTTCCCCCCTTTCCTTGTGTAGGTTGAAGAGCTCTCTCATAGAATGGTGTCTTGAGTTGTTAATCTCGTAGGTGTGTTTCAGACTAGTCAATCTGATCCATGCTCTTTGCTCGTGCATGGGGGTGTGGGGGTCTGATCGGGTTGTATCTTCTTGGAGTGTTGTGGCACTTAGAGTGCCTTGCCTTTTCCTTCACACTGGAGTATTCTTCGATGCCCCTTAGGGGGTGTTCCACTGGTCATGCTCCTCCCACCTTGAATCTTGGTTATAGACTTCTTTTGAATTAGGACTTGAACCTACAAATGACGTTTTCCTTTAGGTTCGCCGGTGATGTTCCCTGATTTTCCATGGGTTTGCCCTCGTATTGGCTATTCCTTGTTGGATAGCTTCATTAGAGACTGCCTTTGTATTGCGTACGTATACGTGTTTGAGGTGTGTTGAGCTGACAAGTCCCTCCTTTTTTGTTTTGTCATAACCGTCATTCATCATGTATTCGGCGTATGGCCTTAGAGGCGGGATATTTTTCTAGTGCCCCTTTTATCGGGGTTCTCCTCTTGATAGGATGCCAGAGTCGAATGTCTTATCATTTGCAGACAAGGTGGTTGATCGGGATGTGCATCTAGTGCGAGGGTCGATCCTGAAACCTTACTCCCCAAGCTTTAGAGCTCTTCTTTGGTTGATCTTGTAGAGTTATTAACCTGCCCTAAGGCTCTTGATAGGAGATGTATCTCCTTTTTCCTACTCTAGTTGTTGCACTATCTCTTTTGCCAATCTTGCATCTTTAGAGTTTCTCTCTTGGTGCATGACTTCAATGACCGGATTTTCTACTGATGTTTATTCTATTAGGACTTGTATCGTTGGTTGCCTTCCTTTCTTGTGAGATGGGGAAGGAGCGTTTATGAACACTCCAATGTGTCGCACTTGGTAGAGGTATGCGCCTAATCTTTATAGCGCTGTCTTGAATCTTCGTGTACCTATCTCTGATGAACATGTTATTCATTACATACATAGTACGGAGTCCAAGGATCTCCGGGTTAGGATCATAGTTTGAGAACAGAGACATAGTCATCTATTAGATAACCTCTTTATCTACGTAGTTTATTTTTGCAAGGATAAATGCAAGGATACTTGTAAGGATACTTGTAAGGATATGTGTTCCATCCTTTTCCTGGTTCATTTGCAGTGCCGTGTCCCTAATGGGTGTGTTGATGTTCTGACCACTTTTACTAGTAGGGGGTCCCTTGGTATTAGGTATGCCTGACTCTTCTCTAGTATCATCAATGGTTGGTCATGGGAGATGTCTGACGGACCCCTTTCATGTACTATGGTTCTCTTCATGTCAAAGTTGGTGACTCCCTCTCTTATGACTAACATATCATTGTGTGGAAATACTATGTTTTCTATATCCCTTTTAAAAGCTTGATGATGGTGTCACCGTTCTTCCTTTGCTAGGCTTGGTGTCCTTGAGGGTTTTTGATGGAAGTGTATTCCATTATCTTGGATGGGCTTTCTAAGTGTGGTTGTGTCTCCTGGCTACTTTATGAAATCATAAAGATCCGCTGGAGGTGTTTGCCTTTGATGGTGGGCGTTACCCATGTGATATGGTTTCCTCCATTTTTGGAGGGATGTGTTCGCGGCTACCCCCTCTTGTGCTAATGGGCGTTTGTGGGGAGGGCATGTTGTGACTAGTGCCCCCCTTGCATACCAATGCCAGATGGGATCCTTTGACGGGCTTGGCCCTAGGAAGCTTAGTGGAAGGTTGTAGTAGGGGTAATCCTTTGTGACCTTCATGGTAGTTCCTCTATAGGATGTTGGGAGTGCTCAACTTATTTTGTAAGTGAGCCTTCCATCTTGTGATCTTTCCCAGAAACTTGACCTTATAGGTGTTCTTTGGGATTGAGGAATCTGTTGCTTGTGCATCTCTTGATTGGCGACGGCCTTTTACTGATTCTTCTAGTGGTCCACCTGTGTATATATATATCACGGAGCCCGGAGGCGTCCGGTATGGTCATTCTTGGAAAACATGTTGATATCAAGTATCAAAATCTACCCCTTTTAGGGAGTTGACTTGTTATGCAGTTAAATTAAATAAGAGGATATGGGAGTGGGGGTGTTGATATCCCCTGTTTCCTTGGTAATGTAACTGTCTTCCTCCATTAGTCTGTGTGTATTCCTTCCACTTGAGGAATATGAGGTCGCATCCTTGCAAGGCGGACTAGGTGGAGGTGTATCCTTCATGTATGCTATGTGCGGTCTCACTCTACTATGTCTCTCCATGAGACTTCCCATTGTAGTAGCTATGTGCTGACGTGGTGTGGTACTCTATTAGTTCCCTGTTCAAATCGTTGTCTTTTCAACTCCTCCTCTGTCCTAGGAGGACGTGTGCCAAGGGTTGTCATGCACAAGGGGTTTGGACCTGTCGTGCTGTATCATGGGTAGGTGGTTGCTTTATTGTGTTGTTGGGACTATGTCCCTCCCTTTGAGCTTTCCTTGGTATGTCCCTTAGGCATGTCTGTGGTGATACGGACTGTATGTGTACATTGCCATGGTTGATGTTGGAACTCCTATATCCTTGTTGGTCTGTCATGTATGTCTTCCCTTAGTGCGGTGTATGTCCCTGTTGGGGTACTTGGTGGAATTCTTGCCTCCTTTGAGGTCTTGGCTGTCTGTCTGCCCCCAGTGGGGTGTAGGCCCTGGCGTCCTGTTGTGTCTGTTGTTGCCTAGGAGGCACAAATTGCTGCCTTCCCTCTGGGGGTGGCTCTTGATAATTTCTTCTTTGTTCTTCTCGCTGCCCTGCTCTAGGGTGCGAGTCGTGTTCTTCTTCTGGGACTTGTTCTTCCTCATGAACTTCTTCTTCTTCATGCTGGTGTTGCCTTCTCTGCCTGTTCCTCAGGGTCTCCCTATAGGCTAGCAGCTCATCCAATGCGTGCATCAACCTCGGAGTCACTGTTTGTGCTCCTTGCGAGTATGCGGGCCTTATGTTGGTTGTGTGGGCACGATTGTTGTTCCTTTGAGTCATTACTCCACATGGATACCCTTGAGGTTGTGCCTCATAGTAGTACCCCTGTGGAGGTGCCGTGTATTGGGATGGCACTCCTTGTTGCCCCCCTGTCCCTGTGGCTTCCTAGTCAATGGAGTTGGAGCTGTGGAAGCCTCCTCCCTGCTTGTTAGGCTGGGGTGCCTGTGGGGCTACCTGAGGCTCTGGTGTGCAGGCTGTTTCTCTGGGTTAGGCTGCCTTGCTGGAGGTATAGGATGTCTCCCTCGCCTATTGCCCCCAGGTGGGCGGTGATGCCTAGATACTAAGTTGTTCGTCATCGCTCTTGTTATTGCCAGGCTTTCTGTTCGAAGCCCACAGACGGCGCCAAGTGTTAGGTTATAAAGTCTAGGTCAACGGGTCGTCAATCTAGAATTTATCTCCCACTAATGAAATGTCGGGTTCAGTGCTCCTAGGACTAGTCGTTCTGATCCGTGCCCTTATACTCCCTTGGGTAGTCGTTCTGATCCCTGTCCTTATACTCTCTTGGGGTAGTCGTTCTGATATATGTCCTTCTCTTCTCTCCTTCTGACCTCCTTTCCTTCTCTCCTTCTGACCTCCTTTCCTTCTCTCCTTCTTTCCTTCTGGCCTCCTTTCCTTCTCTCCTTCTGACCTCCTTTCCTTCTCTCCTTCTGACCTCCTTTCCTTCTCTCCTTCTGACCTCCTTTCCTTCTCTCCTTCTTGTTAAGTTATGGGATCTCAGTCAACGGGGTGTCGGCTTTAATCCCACTCCTTATAGGGGGGTGTGTGTGATCCGGTCTTCTCAAGTCGCCTTGTCTTTTCCTATGTCCTTCTTTCGTTCCTTCTTCCCTTGGTTCCTTCTCTTCTTCTCTCCCTTTGCCCTGCAAAAGGGGCAATACCAGACACGGAGGAGGGGGGGGTGGTGCCTGGTGAACCCTCTCCGATGCCTAAGTCAGAACTATACTTCTAGAGAGATAAAGCTAGAGAGATGTCAGAGCTAAATTGTCCAAATAGCCAAGATGTGTAAATGAGTTGTGAAGGTGGGGTATTTATAGGCAACGGTGTCATTAAGGTGGCTTAATGACATCGTTAGCCCTTAAATACAATTAATTAACCTTTAAGCGTATAATTAAGACTTTAGGATTCGGAGGAGGTAGGCGGAGTGGACCGAGCATGGGCGTCTGAAGATGGTGTCGGGGCCCTTGGGGGGAGAAATCCGACCCCCAAGGGTAGGGGTTGGGTGAGGACACCCAACCCCTCCTAGGGAGGGTGGGGTTGGCCAACCCCATCCCTCCTAGGAGGGATCGGGTTGGCCGACCCGATCTCTCCTAGGAGAGATCGGGTTGGCCAACCCGATCTCTCCTAGGAGAGATCGGGTTGGCCAACCCGATCTCCCCTAGGGGAGGTCGGGTGTGGCCACCCAACCTCACCTAGGTGAGTTCGCCTCTGTCGGACGGGCGCTTCGGTCCCGTCCGAGCCGTCGATGTTCTCGCGAAGTGTCCGGGTTGAAGTTTCGATTTATAATCGGTGATGGGACGATAAAAATACAACGGTTTGGAAGTCAACGGGTTCAAATTGGGCGTATATCCATCAGACTATATCAAGCTAGTTGGATATTGCATGTTGGGGGCGGAGCGCTGTTTTCAATTAATGAGTTGCGTACTATGACAGACATGTTGTGCTGAGTGATCTTTATTAGGATCCATGTCCAGAAGTTCCAAGACTGTTATAACATGAATTTCAATTCAGCCTCAAATACTTTAAAAATATTCAGTCTCCAAATATGCATGATTGATGTGGAGTGATTACGCATGATGCGTATGCATAATAGTTTCAAGATGTGACCGCACGCGATAATTTACTTGTGTAGTAGAATTATGTATGCTTGAATGAGAAGTCTTCGAAATTTTTTAAAAAGAGCCTTGGGAAAGCCAAGATCGGGTGTATGTAAAAATTCCCCGTTCCGGTTAAAGCGATTAAAACATTTTTCAAGGAGACTGATCTATTAGAAAGGGAACGTCGGCAGTGTAATCTCTTTAGACGGCCTCCTTCCATTGGTTTACTAGTGGTCAGGTTGGTTAGATGACTGAGGAATCATTGTTTATCTCCTCCTATCTCATAAATATCTGATGTAAGCAATTCTTTTTAAAATGTTTTAAATTGTCACCCTATTGTCGCATGACTTATCAATGTGTTAGTTTTAGATGGCTGATAGAGTGCGATTATATATTCCTCGCAATCTTGATGGTATGAAATATGATGAATGGGAGAAGTATGTGTGGAAACTCCTCTCCGCTGCGGATGTCGATGAATGCATAAATCCAAATGTTGGATATGGTGGATAAATAGTACATAAATAAAACACGTGTACATGCCAGGTAATCTAATTACGCAGCGGAATAGAGACACATACCAGTAATTGCTTTCCTTTAGTCCCAAGATCTTCAAGGGGAGTTTCGATTCGCCGGACGGCTTCCGTAAGGATTCTGGTTAAGGAATCTCCTACACGGAATGGTCTCCACAGCAAAGCCTTTTTTCTATTCCTAGCAGGGACGGATCTCTGGGGTAAACTGCTCAAAGCAATTTGGCACCTAAGAACCCTAAGGTTCGGCCGAACTATGATGTAGAGGGGGAGGGATTTATTTGGTCTCAATACTTAGGAGAAAGGAGTGATTCGCTTCTAATAAATCCCTGACAACCCCTATTTATAGTGGGGGCGGAATAAATCCTCCTCCTTAAACATATCAAGTTCGGCCGGCCTAGGTATTGGGGAGGCCCAATTTTGGGCCTCTCAAGTCAATTGGAAATTTAGGCCTAGCCCAAAATCCCTAATGTAACATAACTCAGTTACCTTAACTGTTGGACTTATATTAAAGGGCTCCTAATATGGCGGCTCATTCACCAAATGCCAACAGCTCCAGTCGCCAGAATGGGAGGCTGCCTGTTAATATGTTGTCGACCAACACATCAACATTTAGTCTTCGATCCAGTCCTTGTTTCAGAATAGTTCATACGAGGTTTGCCGTGCGACCGAGAGACACAACAGACATCGTGATACTCATCGGTTAAGAGTGTTGTAGTGTCCGCGGAACGTTGATTCCCCAACCTGTAATCATCCTACATACATCTCTCTGCCGCGTTGTATCCTTGGTCAACTGTTATTCTCCAATTACCTAATTTCCACATAGGAACACTTCTCCAAGGCATCCGTACAAGTATTCACAACCTTCAACCAATATTCGGTTGGTGGCCACCTAGTGAATACAAGAGTCGTAGAATTATAGATGAACTTGACCATCCCCATACCTCACACCCTCAGTCAAACTCAATCGGTTTCCAAAACGTGGTCCCTGAGCCGTTTAGTTTAGCACTGCGTTCGTACGCCTGGAAACGACCATTGAGCTTGACCTTAGAAATGAGTTATGAGTCTGTGAGGATACTTATGGTGCTCCTTTATAAAGCACCCGAGATCAGTCACACGCTCAAGGTGAATAATTTTTTGCCCGTATGTAATCACGAGGATTCTATCTAGCAGTACCGAGCCTGACCCCGTGGTCGAACATGGCACGCGCAGTATGAAGTGTGTGTCGATAGCATAACCTGAGTAATCATGAGTGGGAAATGTCATAATGGATTTTTTTCGAACGATTCTGGGTAGAGTTAAACACTTATAGGATGGTTCTAAATAAAAAATCGATATTTTCAGTTTCATACTAAATATTTTAGATACTCAAATATCCGGAATCGAAACCAGTTTAGTATATATATATATATATATATTATAGGAGTGTTGCTACATATGCAGAAATTTCTGTGAAAAATTCTGCCGAAAGCACTCACAATGGTAAAGTTGTAATTTTTTTTTTAATTTCAATGGCAATTAAAACACACTCACGGTCGGTAGATGTTTCACAGGATGATTCTCAGGCTGAATCAATATTCTATATTTTATAATAAAAAAACATACCTTAATTGAATTCCGTCTGACCTATCTCGTTTCGTACGCCTGGAAACGACCATTGAGCTTGACCTTAGAAATGAGTTATGAGTCTGTGAGGATACTTATGGTGCTCCTTTATAAAGCACCCGAGATCAGTCACACGCTCAAGGTGAATAATTTTTTGCCCGTATGTAATCACGAGGATTCTATCTAGCAGTACCGAGCCTGACCCCGTGGTCGAACATGGCACGCGCAGTATGAAGTGTGTGTCGATAGCATAACCTGAGTAATCATGAGTGGGAAATGTCATAATGGATTTTTTTCGAACGATTCTGGGTAGAGTTAAACACTTATAGGATGGTTCTAAATAAAAAATCGATATTTTCAGTTTCATACTAAATATTTTAGATACTCAAATATCCGGAATCGAAACCAGTTTAGTATATATATATATATATATATATATATATATATATATATTATAGGAGTGTTGCTACATATGCAGAAATTTCTGTGAAAAATTCTGCCGAAAGCACTCACAATGGTAAAGTTGTAATTTTTTTTTTGAATTTCAATGGCAATTAAAACACACTCACGGTCGGTAGATGTTTCACAGGATGATTCTCAGGCTGAATCAATATTCTATATTTTATAATAAAAAACATACCTTAATTGAATTCCGTCTGACCTATCTCGTTTCTCATCCATCGAACGCCTCCAAGTCATCTCTCTCCCAGCTCCAAGTCTCTAAATTCTCTTAAGTCCGCCTCCAGAATTTTTCTTCACTCTTCGGGAGAAATTATTGCATATTTCGTGATATCTTGTATGTTGTATTGTGATACATAAATAAAAATACGTCACAAAGATTATATCGTTTTATATGTTTGCTCGAACACGATTTTTTTCGTACGTATTTGTGTCGTGTGAGAAAATGTCAGCCCTAATCAGTAGTAATCTATAAAGATATATTAACATTTATATTGTGACGAAATGATTGTGTAAACACCTAATTTTGGTCCGCGCGTGACACGTTAAAAAAAGTCATATGTGACGCGTTAAAAAAGGAAGTATTTAAATATGGAAGGTCGCGAAGTTTCTAAAGATAGGACTGACTTAAATTAAGATAATTATTTGTATTTATTGCAGATAATATTTGTTGAATATTTAGAGTGTACTTTTTGAATATTTAGAATTTATGATTATAATAAATCTGTAATATTTATTTCCTAGTTAACTTAGGCCTAGATTAGTATAAATAAATGTGAATTACATATAAAGAAAAGAAAAAAAAACATCTCAAGAAATACAATCGAAGTTCTACCGATTTCCATTTGTCACGTTTTGATCTACCATATACTGAGCATACATATTCGTAGCTATGTAGCTATTTTTCTTTAGGGTTAATAACTAAAAAACTGTCCAAGGTTTACCCTATGTTAAAATTAGGTGTCTGAAGTTTGAAATGTTAAAATTGACTGTCCCAAGTTTCATTTTTGTTGAAATTTGGTGTCTTTGTGCGTCTTTTCATCTTCATTCCATCATTTTCATCAACCTACCAACCCACTCATAATCCATCACTATTTACTTTTCACAAAATCGTCAAATTTCACCTAAAAATTGAACATTAAAAAAAAAGTTTCTAGAAGAGTGGTGTAGAGCCATTTTCCAAGGACAATAGAGCGAGATTTACTTGCCCGGATGTGACCAACTTTTTAGGTGACGGTCCCGGTAAGATGACGAGAAGGGAGTGTGTATGAGAGTTCGAATTTGACAGACGGTTTCGTCGGAATTGACTTATCTAAAGTAATCACACCGAGACACCAAATTTCAACAAAAATGAAACTTGGGACAGTCCATTTTAACATTTCAAACTTCAGACACCTAATTTTAACATAGGGTAAACTTTGGACAGTTTTTTTAGTTATTAACCCTTTTCTTTATTGTGTTTATTTATATATGTATATAATATTATTAGATAAAAAGCAGCAACCATCGTCCGTTACCGGCGAGTCCTGAAGCACTCCGCAGGCGCTCCTTTCTTTTCTTCCCGTCTCCGGTTACCCCTGTGTTCCGTCCAGTCGCTCGTCTTGCTCCTCTCGCCATCGAAATCATCGTCTTCCACCTGCATCATCAAACTATTCCATCACAAAGCTCTACTTCATTTTTGAGTTTGATTTATTATTATAAGAATTATTTTAGTTTGCATAATCAACAGAGACATTCTCCTCGGATCGTCCTCTTTTTCTATTGGTATCGGATCTCTATCCTCGACCTGGGTCTTCCCTGGTTGTCGCCGGAGCCACTCTCGTCCAACAGACCAGACTACTCCGTCCCTCCATCCGTTTGCCCAGTCGATGTACGACCACGAATCCCTCACCACCATTCACAGGAATCATATTTCGCCGGAGTCAAGAAGTCGATGTCCGTGCTCCGTCACCGTCGCTCTGCCGCCCTGCTGTGTCGTCTATCACTTCCATCGGACCTCGTCTTCATCAATCTCGGCACTCGCTGCCGCATTGTTCCTCCCAGAGTCCACTCCCAGTCGTTCCATCCATCTCCGATCAGTATCCAACAGCAGCTCCGTACACGAGAAGTTGAGAATTGCAATTTGGGGGTAGACAGTCTTCTAATTTAATTTGGTTTGGTTTACTTCATTATTTAGTTTCGTCATTTCTTTATTAAAACTTTGTTTAAAACCCTTTATTTTATTGTTCTTTGCAGTAGAAAAATTGCAAGACAATCCATAAGTATATATATTATGAAGTTACATTATCTGTTAACTTTTAGATATTATTCCATGTATTCAGTTTGTTTAGTTAGGGTTTGCTTAATTCTTAGTTTAAAAATAAATTTAAAAAAATTGGCAAATTAAGTGAATTGAGTACCGATAGGGCGTAGTTAAAAACTATATTTTTAATTCGTAATAAAACCCCTGAACTCGAATTTCTGAGCGTAGACCAATTTTATACCTAGGTGTTTAATCTATTATTCGCTTAGGTAATTTAGGATCCTAGTTAGCCTAATAATTAACTAGTGACGACTCTTTTCAAAATCCACGTTTTCAAAACGTAATTCGCCGTAGGTCTGATTTTAGGTCCGACAATTTGGCGACTCTGCTGGGGAAGTTAGAGAGTTCGGGCTCATTATATTTGCTTATTTGCCATATTTTTAATTTAATTTAATTCTTTTTTCTCTTGATTAATCTAACTTTTTTTTTCTTTTTTTACAGGTACAATATGTTGTATTTAAACTAACTTTTTTTTTGTGGCATTGTTTGAATTGGCACACACCACTTTAGTGTAATATCCAAAATACCTAAAACCCAGGGCAACTAGTAACCCCGGAGAGTTAGTAAGGGTACGGCCGCGCGGCCGAGCCGCCGGAACGACTCAGAACAACTCCACTCGCTTGTGAAGGTCCTATGATCCTTGTGATGGGGAGAGAAAACCACATTGTTGGGAGCCTATCAGTGGAACCTACCTTGTAGAGCAAAGCCACAATTTTTTTTAGACCCCTAACATGTCGTGTTTTATCCGTGTTTTTTTTTTGTAAAGAGGTTATCAGGTAAACTGTAAGTTTTTTCTAACCGTGTTATTTCTCATGCATTCATCTCATTGAATTTAAAAGAACAAAAGAATAAAAAAACAAAAAAACTTTTTTTTAGCTAAGTAGTTATTCATTTAGTTGTAGAAATTTTCTTTTCAAATATGCATTTCATATGCATTGTTTTTTTAAAAAAAAACCTCTTACCTGAATTCTTTATTTTAAACCTGCGTTTTATACGCATTATTTTTTAAAAAAAAACTCTTCAGGTAAGTTGTAATTTTGGTTGCGCGTCGCATATTCAAAAAAAAAAAGGAAAAAAACATTTTTTTTAGGAAAAAATTGTAATCCAGCTTTAGCTATTAGAGCTTCTAATTTCGAACGTGCATTCCATATGCATCATTTTAAAAAAAATAAAAAGAAAATTTTTAACTGAATTGCTTTATTTTTAATAATGAATACAGTATGCATTAATTAAAAAAAACTTTTTAGATAAATCGTAAGCTCTCTTAGTTTTAGGGTTTTTTGTTTAAAAAACATTTTACCTGATTTTTTTTAATCAAAAGACGTGCATCGCATATACATTATTTTCGAAAAACCTTTCAGGTAAATTGTAATTGTTCTTCGTTGTATAACTTTTATTTTTAAGTTTGCATCTTGTATTTATTTTTGTGCAAAAAAAAAAAATTCACCTGATTTCTTAATTTTGAGCAACCAAGATGCATTGATTTTTTTTCCTCGTTAACAAAAAAAACAAAAAAATCTTTTCAGATAACTTGTAAATTTTCTTAACTGTACAACTTTCATCTCATGTACATCTAATATGCATTTGTTTTAGGAAAAAAGTTTTTAGATAGATTGTAAATCTTCTCTTAGTTGTTGAGCTTTTAATTCCAAACATGCATCGCATTTGCGTTATTATTTATTTTTTTTAAAAAAAATTTTACCTGGATTTTTCATTTTGTACATACATTCCATATGTATCATTCAGGTAAACTGGTTGTAAGTTGTAAGTTTCTTATCAGTAGAACTTTAACTTTCGAGCATGCATGAGCATTTAAAAAAACTCAAAGTGTCATTCGTTTTTATCCAATGTGTATTGCACTTTTTTTGCTAGATCGTCTCAACCTTCGCATGAGTTAGCGTTTTAAAAAAGAGATTTGATTCTTTTTTTGAGAAAATAGTTTAAATGTGCAGTTGATTGCGACCATTCGAGTTTAAACAAAGGACAATAAAATCTTTTTGAAAAAACTTTGTTTTGAACATCTGTCCTGCGTTCGAGCCAGATAGTGCACTCAACGAACGCCGTGATAGTGCAAAACACCTTAGATCATAAATTTTGATTCATTTTCAGAAAGTGATCAAAAATATGAAATGAATGACATTAGAGCTTTCAAAATAAAAAGTCATGCATGATTTCTAGTATTCTCTAGATTGATTTTTCATTCACTCTTTTGAGGTACCCTTGGTTAAGGTATCATGTACATATCACTCTTTTGAGGTACCCTTGGTTAAGGTATCATGTACATATAAGTTATGCCGGCTAAATGGGGCAAAAAAAAAAAGAACGTGCAGCCATCCAGTTGCACGAAGCACAAATTGCGCACTCGGGATATCCAACGCTCAGGTACGATGAATTGTACTTGATTTTTCCTTGAGATTTGAGTGTCCCTACTCTTTTTACAGATTAGACGACCACTTCGACGAGGTCGCATCCACGTGAAACGTGACTGCTTCAAAGAACTTCCATGCCAAAATTTCACCTACCATGTGTGGAATTCAACGTATCCCCGAACAAAGCCGTACATCTGTTTTACGGCGAGGTCTAAACCAGTCGGCGGTAACCAAGGGGCATCTCCCATTGAGATAAAGCATGGAAAATATCAAGAGATCATTGAGAGTCCCCAGAAGATTCAATGTGTCGATCAATGATCATTTGAGATGTCAAACAAATGAAGCATTATTGTTGGTGCCTTCCGTCAGAGGTCCAGGGGCATGTACTTTCCGGTCGATGTTCATATACAAGTTGTGTTTTCTAGATGGAGTAGGAAAATCAGGACATGCAGAAGGGCTAGTCGCATAGCAAGCACATTGCCCACTATAAAAAAATCCAACACCCAGGTAAGAGAAGTTGTGATCATTTTTATCCCTGAAATTTGAATTTTTCCTTACTCATTTTTCAGCTTGAATAATCATCCAAATCAAAGCCCTTGAAGAGCACATCTCGCACGCGGTCTTTTGCTTGCCGACCATTCTGATATCGACCGCCGAGTTTGTCCCAGATACTTCAGATAGGTTCCAAACCCATGAAGCTTTACCTACCATCTACGGCCTTCCTCAACCAGATCACTCATCCAGTATGTGACAAGCCTAACCCGATGGGTGCTAACCATGGGCATCCTTCGTTAAGATCGAGCATATTCAAAAACGGGAAATTATCAAGAAATGAAGAGATTATTCGAAGGGATCGAGAATCCTGTGAAGGTTGAATATGCCGGTAAACAAGCATATGAAAAGCCTAGAGAAGAAATCATCATTGTCGATGTCTTCCATCGGAGGGTACTCAACCCAAGACGTCGACACAATCAACTTGTTCTGACTCGAGTCATCATCAAGAAAAAGGTCATTTGTATTTAGAATTTTCAATCTGCCACTAGGGGCATGTAAATAATTGTTGTTAATTATTTTCGGTAAATTTATTTTTTTTTAAAAAAAAAAGCAAAAAAAAAAAAAAGCAAAAAAGAAAAGAAAAAGAGAGAGAAATTCCCGCTAGGCAACCTAGGCAAAAAGATAGGGAGAGGGGCATGATTGATAACCCGCAGGGGCAGTCATGGCAAAAGGTGAGCTGAAAAAAATCATCATTTTTCTTTAGGGTCACAACACCCTTTAATTGGCTACAGAAAAATAAAGAGAGTGCTCATGCAAATTTTGTGAGAGCAGTGAAGAAATAAAAGGGTCACAGTTGTCTCTAAATCAACTACAAATAAAAAGGGTCACAGACGTCCTAAAACGACTATAAAGAAAGGGCCACAGCCACCCATCAAATGGCTACAAATAAAAGAGTGACCCCGCGAACCCTGTGAGGGCGGGAGAATAAAAAGGGCAACAGCCACCCTCCAAACGGCTACAAATAAAAGAGTGACCCCGCGAACCCTGTGAGGGCGAGAGAATGAAAAGGGCCACAGCCACCCTCCAAACGGCTACAAATAAAAGAGTGACCCTGCGAACCCTGTGAGGGAGGGAGAATAAAAAGGGCCACAGCCACCCTTAAAATGGCTACACAAAAAGAGTCATCCCGCGAACCCGGTGTGGGCGGGAAAATAAAAGAAAGGGTCACAGTCGTCCCTCTAAACGGCTACAATCAAAAGAGCGCTCCCGGAATATCGATGGCGGGTATTAAGTGAAAGTGCCACAAAATGGTTACATACAGATAGTGTTTTCCGGATCAGAGACGAGGAATGAAGGGCCACAGCCACCCTCCAAATGGCTACAATCAAAAGAGCTTCCGCAACATTGAAGACGGTGAGAAAAGGGTCACAGTCACCCTCCAAATGGCTACAAATACTCCTGCATCGAGGCGGAAAATAAAGTACGAGTCACAGCCACCGTTTAATCGGCTACCGTATATAGAGTGCTTCCACTAGGTTAAAAACCCGAAAGGGCGACCTAGGCAAAATCAGGAAATGAGAGGTATGGTTGCAAGTTCAGGAATTGCAATCATGGCAAAAGGAGAGAAAATAAAAAAAAAAAACCGAGGGGCACGGTCGGAAATCTCTCAATCGGCCGTAGAAAAAGGAGAGAAAAAAGAGAAATTCTCAACAAAAAAAAAAGAAGAAAAAAGAAAAAGAAAAAGATCCCGCTAAGTTGTCGCACCATGCGCAATTTAGGCAAAAAATAGGGACAAACATTCGTGCGCCTGGGTATTATCTACGGTACAGCGTTTTCTAAGTCAACTTCACGGCAAGCGGGACGGTTACATTCTGCTCTCGCGAGTCATCATTCAAGGATGAGTAGGACTGTTACAGTCTGTTCCTACGAGTCAACTTCATGGCAAGCGGGACGGTTACAGCCTGTTCTCTCGAGTCACCATTCTAATGATGAGTAGGACTGTTACAGTCTGTTCCTACGAGTCAACTTCACGGCAAGCGCGACGGTTACAGTCTTCTCTCGCGAGTCACCATTAAAGGATGAGTAGGACTGTTACAATCTGTTCCTACGTGTCACCTTCACGACAAGCGGGACGGTTACAGTCTGCTCTCGCAAGTCACCATTCAAGGATGAGTAGGACTGTTACAGTCTGTTCCTACGAGTCTCATGAAAAACGGGACGGTTACAGTCTGCTCTCGCAAGTCACCATTCAAGGATGAGTAGGACTGTTACAGTCTGTTCCTACAAGTCTCATTACAAACGGGACGGTTACAGTCTGCTCTCGTGAGTCACCATTCAATGATGAGTAGGACTGTTACAATCTGTTCCTACAAGTCACAGCCGACAATCAGGATCTGAAGTTTTCCAGTTTTCTAAGAGTCACCCCCGAAAAACGAAGCCATAGTATTCAGCCTTCGCAAGTCACGCCACTGGAGGCTTTTCTTTTCTACATGCCATTGGAGGCTTTTCTTTTTCGCTCGCCACTGGAGGCATCATCTATCAAGATTTTACTTTATTGCACGCCACTGGAGGCTTTTCCTTGTCGCTCGCCACTGGAGGCATCGTCGATCAAGATTTTTCGTTAGTGCACGCCACTGAAGGCTTTTCTTTTCTGCACGCCACTGGAGGCTTTTCGTTACTGCACGCCACTGGAGGTTTTACTTTTACACACCGCCAACGGAAGCACCGTCAACAGGGGCACCGCCGGCCGAGGCTTTTTGTTACTGCACGCCACTGAAGGCTTTACTTTTATGCACCGCCAAGGAAGCACCGTCAACAGGGGCACCGCCGACCGAGGCTTTTCGTTACTGCATGCCACTGGAGGCTTTACTTTTTCGCACAGTCCGAAATAAGCCAGGAGTTCCCTTGAAGATTCGAAGACTCAAAAGAAGATATACTTCCTAACCAAAATTAATGTTTACTCGTCTTTGGACGAATCCCCTCGAACATGATCTACGGGAATTCGCCCAAAGAGGGGCAAGCTGTAAACACCTAATTTTGGTCCGCGCGTGGCACGTTCAAAAATGTCATATGTGACGCGTTAAAAAAGGAAGTATTTAAATATGGAAGGTCGCGAAGTATCAAAAGATAGGAATGGCTTAAATTAGGATAATTATTTGTATTTATTGCAGATAATATTTGTTGAATATTTAGAGTATATTTTCGGAATATTTAGGATTTATGGTTATAATAGAGAAAAAAGAGAAATGTGAATTACATGTAAAGAAGAGAAAAAAAAAACATCTCAAAACAGAGAAGAAAGAAGAAATACAATCGAAGTTCTACCGATTTCCATTTGTCACGTTTTGATCTACCATATACTGAGCATACATATTCGTAGCTATGTAGCTATTTTTCTTTATTGTCTTTATTGTGTTTATTTATTTATATATGTATATAATATTATTAGATAAAAAGTTGCAACCATCGTCCGTTACCGGCGAGTCCTGAAGCACTCCGCAGGCGCTCCTTTCTTTTCTTCCCGTCACCGGTTACCCATGTGTTCCGTCCAGTCGCTTGTCTTGCTCCTCTCGCCATCGAAATCATCGTCTTCCACCTGCATCATCAACTCTTCCATCACAAAGCTCTACTTCTGATTTTTGAGTTTGATTTATTATTATAAGAATTATTTTTGTTTGCATAATCAACAAAGACCTTCTCCTCGGATCGTCCTCTTTTTCTTTTGGTGTCGGATCTCTATCCTCGACCTGGGTCTTCGCTGGTTGTCGCCGGAGCCACTCTCGTCCATCAGACCCGACTACTCCGTCCCTCCATCTGTTTGCCCAGTTGATGTACGACCACGAATCCCTCACCACCGGCCACATGAATCATATTTCGCCGGAGTTAAGAAGTCGAGAAGTATCCTATCAAATGAGATGTGTTAAAAATCTTGATGTTAGTACTTGAACCAGTGACGGTTCAGCAAGCAAAGGAATGACCTCAAAACGAGGGAATGGAGGAAAACAATGGAGGATGAAATTGCCTGAATAAGAACTAACTCGTTTTTAGTCTTTAATTGATTTATCTGTTAACCACAGAACTAGAAAGTGAAATCTTAGAATTCACTTCGGGTGGAAATTTCAAGTGATGCAAAACTCGAATAATTGCGAAAGGATATACCCAAATTCACGGAGTAAACTTTGATAAAGACAGACTCACCGACTGTGCGTTACACCACAGTAAGGGCCATCCTTGCCCAAGTTGCTAGTCTTGATCTAGAGCTACATCAAATGGATGTTAAGACCACATTCCTCCATGGAAACCTGGAGGAAGAGATCTATATGGAGCAGCCAGAGGGTTTCATTACTCCTAGCAAAGAACATAAAGTTTGCAAACTCCAAAAATCTATATACAGCCTTAAACAATCGTCTCGGCAATGGTATCGCAGATTCCACGAGGAAATCGTCGGATACGGATTCGTGAATCTTCACGAGGATCCTGCGTATACACTAAGACCTCCGGGTCTAAGTATGTCATCATAAAACTATACGTGGATGATATACTCATTGCTGCGAACGATATGAGTTTCATGAATAAATCAAAGTCCTGGTTAGCATCAGCATTCGAGATGAAAGACATAGGAGAGGCCACGTACATCTTAGGCATCAAAATTGCCCGAGATCGTGCCACCCGGAAATTATGTCTATCTCAGGAATCATATATTAACAAACTGTTGAAAAGATTCAGAATGCCGGATGCTAAACCCGTGGATACGTCGGTTGTGTTCGGGTGCGCGCTATTGAAGCGTGATGGCCCGAAAAACCAGCAGGAGCGTGAACAGATGAAGAATGCAGTGTATCTGAGCATGGTAGGGAGTCTAATGTACGCTATGCTCTGTACTCGACCAAACATTTGTTACGTTGTGGGCCTAGTAGCAAGATTCCAATCAGATCCTAGTTATCAACATCTAAAGGCCGTAAAACGAATTATCAGATATCTGAAAGGTACTGCCGACTAAATTCTGTGTTATGAGGGAAATCAACTTGAATTGATCAGTTATAATGACGCCGACCACGGTGGCGATCCGGATGATCATAAGTCCACCACAGGCGGCCATTGCAGCAGTTAAGAATCCAAAGTACCATAGTAGGACTAAACACATTGATGTGAAATACAATTATGCTAGGTCGGTTCTGGAAGACAACATAATCGCTTTAGAGTACTTGCCTACAGACAATATGGTCGCAGACCCTTTAACTAAGCCGTTACGTAGGGAGATTTTTGAAAAGCATGTAAAACTGCTTGGATTACCTCTGGCTTAAACTGTGTGGCTTGTAAAAGTGATAACATTTTGACATCTGAAATTATGTTTCAATTAAATAAAACAATTGCATTTAGAGTTTATGATTCATCGACGTCATAATGATTAACAACATCGGATTTTACGGTCTATAAATTAAGTCGTAGGAAGAAGTAAAATTCTTCCACCAAAATTATGTCGAATGTGAACCTTGCCTCGTCACACAGGCACGGTCATCTTGTAAGGAGAGAGGGACCTCTACCATAACAAGATTGGCTAAGAATCAAGAGGATAAACCTGATTAAACAAAACGATAACATCGTCACGGTTAACAGCATGACTTAATCTTCGTTTTGTAAATCGCCGAGTTGGACTTTGTCCATCACTATATATCACATTCAAAGCCAGATGAGAGATTCTGCGATAGCATTATTGACATATCCCATCCCTGGCTTTACCAGGTGTGCTATCGACGCGTGCTTCATACTGCGCGTGCCATATACGACCACGGGGTCATGCTCGGTTGTGCTAGCTAGAATCCTTGTGATTCAAAGGGCGCATACTTCTTCACCTTGAGCATGTGATTGATCTCGGATGTCTTATGAAGATGCATCCAAAGTATCCTCACGGACTCAGAACTTATACCTAAGGTCTGGCTCAATGCTCGCTTCCCGGCGTACGAGCGTAGTGCCAAAGAAAACAGCCAAGTGACCACGTCTTGGAAACCGGTTGAGTCAGACTAAGGGTATAAGCGATGGGGATGGTCAAGTTCACATTTAATTCACCGACTCTCGTGTTCACTAGGTGGCCGCCAACCGGATATTAGTTGAAGGTTGTGAACACTTGTACGGATGCCCTGGAGAAGAATTCCTTTGTGGAAAACTGGGCAATTGGAGAATTAACAGTTGACCAAGAATGCAGTGCGGTACAGATTTTATTTCTAACAGGTTTGGTTCATGAAAAGGGAATCAACATTCTGCGGGCGCTACAATACTCCTAACAGATGAGTAGCACGATGCCCGTCGTATCCGCCGGTCGCACGGAAAGCCTCGTATGAACTATTTGGAGATGGAGACGAAGACTGAAGACTGAGATGTTGATACCATTGCGTAATCGTATAGATTAACGAGCACCCTCCCATTCCGGCGAGTGGGAGCTGTTAGCATATGGTGACGTGGCACCGTAATAGGAACCCGTTAATTAAGGGAATTACCTAAGTTAATTAGGTAATTGTCAATCTGGGCTAATTGGGCCAAATCCAATTAGTAACTGACAAGGGAGGCCCAAAATGGGCTTCCCCCCTTTTTACATGGTTCGGCTGAAACCCTAATACCACATAGGGTGGAGTTGCCTTTTGGCAACTCCACCCAATACTATATATAGGGGTGACTCCTAAGGGTTTAAACATACAATTAAGAACAATGATCTCCATTGAGAAAACTTGTCACCCTAGTCTAAATTTCGGCACCATCAACATCAATTCTGAGGTTCCATCTCCATTGAAGAATCGATCAGAGGTCTTGTTGTGGAGCTACATCGCGTGGGACTTCTTCTAACGAAGAACTTGCACGTGGTTCTGATCGGAGGATCAGAACTCCCTCCACATCGTTCTTGGGCAGGAAAGCTAAAAGGTATGTGTACTAATTCCATTGCGTATATTAGATTTATTGCTAGTACACGTTTAGCATTCCGTATTACTACGTCCCCGTAATCCAACAACTAAGGTACCTGAGACATACTCATAGTAACGGACTGCACTATACCAGACATCCAAGCATAAATGAAGGCTATAGCGTTGGAAACTGGATATCTGTTTCAAGAAACTCGAACTCCAGATCTGGGTATTTATTAGATGCAATCATAACATGGAAATCCTCTAAACGATATTGAAAACCAGATCCCCGTTGATTCTAGGTTTTAAGTATTGAAAGCGTGTCGTATAAGTAGAACGGCTATGTCGTCAATTAGAGGATTTTGCAATTTGGCCAAAATCGGTATGAAGACCAATGCGGAGATTGATAAGATTATTTTGGTTTTAACCAAATACACATATAATCCAACATATTATAAGAGCATGATGGTTCTGTCTAAAAGACAAGGTTTGACGCAAATAATTGGTAATCACCCCCCTTAGCCTGATAACCTTTATTAAGGTTGGCTAGTTGGACACTTGGCAAACCAGTTATCTGCTAGAAGAATCAGCATATATATAACTGTTGGATTAACAAAAATATTCTTGCAGGAAATGATGGTCTGAGGACCTTGAAGCAACGTTGCGATGATCAATCTGCATTTGATATGATATGTTACACAATTGCTCTCAATTGGAAATATCACACTCAACAAATATCGGTTGATAAATAATGCGGATCCGCTACCCGTAGGGTTAAACTGAGAGTTATTTGGCCAATTATCTAAGGAATGAGATTAAAGCCCGTGAAGAACATTCGTGAGAAGGAAAACCTAACCTAGTTGACTGGAGATTCCAAGATCTGATTCAAAGGGACAACTTAATCACAAGAGTGAGTGAGATCACTGTTGGGGTCAAACTCCCAAACCCATTCCTAGATGTAAAACAGTGATAGAGTGGGATATGGTTAAGTGAAAACTTTTAATGATTCGTGAGAAATCTCAAAGACACGGTGAAACTCTTGAATTAAATTCAGAGTCGTGATGAATCTGTTAAGATAAAGAATCACATATGCGAGTGAGAAGATGGGCCCCTTCGAAGGAATTATTGAGGGCACAATTATTAGAAACGCTCGCAGAACCAGGCAAAATGTCCAAGGCCACAACGGACATTGAGGCATGAACCGAACAATACTAGGGAGATATTTGTGTGACGTGTATCATCATTTACACCAACGAAAGTTAGTTCAAAGACATCACGTCTACTAACAGCCAGTAAAGTCGGAATAAGCTCACAAGGGAAGGTTCAAAGGGCAAACCCCATACCTATCTTATGCAGGTATTAACCGTTGAACTCAAATTACGTGTCTAGAGCCACCATTAGGTTTCCAAACACCATTCATGTGGGGGATTGTTGGACAATTGGGCTTGACAGTGACCCAATAGTCGTAGTGAATGACTTGCGGTCATCACATAATTGTGAATAGTAATTGAAGTACCTCGCAGCAGGTCTGGTTTTGCTAATAGGAAATTAATTGTTGTCAAATTGATATTTGGAAAGTTAATTATGCAAACCGAAATTACCTATTCTAAATGTGTCCAGATACATTGTATAATAAAATATAATTTGTACAAGTGTATATTTTATATATGCATAATATATTATGCATTTATGGACTAATAATTAAGAATCCTTCCATATTAAATGGTTGTTTATATATATATAATATATATAGACAATTGATCTGAACTCTAAAGAGGCTATCCTAGCCAAGACACCACACATCCATGATTTTGATGAAGAAGCTATAATGAAATTTTCATCTAAGTGCACTAGTCCGTGAGTTACAACCTCCATTGATGGTATTCAGCTACAAAGTTTTGACGTTGTCTTCCGTCTTCATCTATGTTATCAAGCTAGTAGTTCGCGTTTCCATACGGTTCCATTTAAATTTAGTAGCGTTTTATATTTGATTAATTTTTTTATCTAATGTTCTTGTTTGAGTTCAGGTATGGGTTCCGTTCAGTTGAACGAATTGTATGCGTGATTCGTGTCAACGACACTGTTGTATCCTGGGAGGTGATCGTCCAATTGTTAAACCTCGTTGCATAACGTGAGGATGAGGTGGGGTGAAATTGCCTTAAGGAGACCGTGATCAGCACGTGCTAGTAAAAAATTCATATTTCCCATTCGATCTACGGATCGCAATTTCGGTTTTCACCCACATACAAATTACTCGTTAATTGTATGTTGAATACCGAATAATAATTATTTGAACATTAGCCCTACATATTTCAGAATTATTGTTTTACCCCTGTATCGACCAACGTTTTTCCAACATATTTAACTTAGAATGTAGAAGCAACTAATCATTCAATTCTCATCAAAGTTTAAAAAAAAAAAAAAAAAAAAAAAAAAAAAAAAGCAGACAGAATGTCCTATAATTAATGGCATTAGGTTTGATACACCTCATTACTCATCATGATAATGACAAAAGTTGTTATGATATGATTTGCAGCAAAATTAGATGACATTAATGAACAGTTAAAACAATGCATCTGTGTTTGTTTTGTAAATTTTTTTGTCTTACATAGGTACAAAAAGTTGATAGGATTTGGAACATAGATTGACTCCGAAACCCTAAACCAAAGCATGAATTCTCACCCCTATCAAGAACTGAGTTAATTTGCAGCTAATAGAATGGTATTGGCCTGTATATACAAAGTATCATTCCGACCAAACATATATTTACTCAATTCATTGTTATGTTAACCTAACCAGCTATACTTAGCTCACATGTCCTTTTCTGATTAAGGATTTTGACTAAATTGCATATTAATTTATTTGCAGAAGAAATTGACATTTTGGTGAAAAACGATTTTGTTCCGTTGCAGCCATTGTTAGTATATATGATGAAAGCAAGAAAAGCTATCAACATTCACAAAAAGAGAGCTCAGTTTTTTGCATATAATTTCCACACCACAAGGCAGGAATACGTAATGGACCCTAGCCAATACAAGTGCATAAATCGTCACAGCTCAGCTGCACCAGCCGGGAATCGAACCCGGGTACTATTCTACCACTAGACCACTGGTGCTCTGTTGTTTGTTCTAATAGTTTATTGTATTGTGTTCGATAGTATTTATTGTTTTGGTCCCTCTTACAGACTAATCCTTTGTGTGAGGATAAACGATATACGAGTTTTTTACAGATTGACATATGAAATTTTGAATAAATCTTTTTTGTCAATTTTTTATGACTTGAATACCTAATATTTACTTAATATTAAAATCTCATTTTTGTTACTTTTACAATCAAGTAGCTCACTTTTTAACTATGGATAAAAAAAAAGTGCAACAATAAAAAATGTCAATACTAGCCGAAACGGAACATAACAATTAAATTAGTGGAAACAATTAATATAAAACAATTTTGGGTGGGACGAGCATTTTAAAACTTCATCAAAGTCGAATCAAGAACTTTGGCAAAAAAAAAAAAATCGAATCAAGAGAATTTTCTTTTGGCCATGTGAATCAAGAATAAATGAGACCTTTTACAAATAATAATAATAATAATAATAATAATAATAAGGGTTAACAGGTCTTTTGGTCCATGATGTTTGATAACTTTTGGGTTTCGGTCAATGATGTTTTTTTTACCTAGTTTTGGTACTATATGTTTACAGATTTTTTCTAGTTTTGGTCTAACCGTTACATTCCGTCCATTTTTTGACATGTACAAGTCACGTGATCCACCCTAAACTTTCAATTTTGTTCAATTTAGTCCCTCTAATACTTTCCTAACCTTTTTTAGTTCATTGTAGTCCCGAAGTTTCAAAAATTCAATTGGACCTATTGTCCAATTGGAGTCAATTTTGAAACTTCGGGACTAAATTGAACAAAAAAAAAGGTTAAAAAAGTATTAGAGTGACTAAATTTAAAGTTTAGAGTGGATCACGTGACTTGAACATGTCAAAAAATGGACGGAATGTAACGGTTAGACCAAAATAGAAAAAATCTGCAAACATATGGTACCAAAACTAGGTAAAAAAAAACATCATTGACCGAAACCCAAAAGTTATCAAACATCATGGACCAAAGACCTGTTAACCCTTTTTTTTACCTAGTTTTAGTACCATATGTTTGCAGATTTTTTCTAGTTTTGGTCTAACCGTTACATTCCGTCCATTTTTTGACATGTACAAGTCACGTGATCCACCCTAAACTTTCAATTTTATTCAATTTAGTCCCTCTAATACTTTCCTAACCTTTTTTTGGTTCAATGTAGTCCCGAAGTTTCAAAAATTCAATTGGACCTATTGTCCAATTGGGGTCAATTTTGAAACTTCAGGACTAAATTGAACAAAAAAAAAAGGTTAAAAAAGCATTAGAGTGACTAAATTTAAAGTTTAGAGTGGATCACGTGACTTGAACATGTCAAAAAATGGACGGAATGTAACGGTTAGACCAAAACTAGAAAAAATCTGTAAACATATGGTACCAAAACTAGGTAAAAAAAAACATCATTGACCAAAACCCAAAAGTTGTCAAACATCATGAACTAAAAGAACTATTAACCCTAATAATAATAATGGGATTGCCCGCAATTATCACAATGTGAAAATCTCAACAATTCACGAGCTCAATAAAATTAAGTACATGCATTGTATTATATCATGGTTGATAATTAAATTGGTATATAAACTTTTTCTCAATTACAAATTGCTATCTGAAATTCAAATTTTTAAAATTAGTTACTATTGAACTTTTGATTTCCAATCAAATTGATAAATATGTTAAAATTGTGTCAAATTGGACCGAATATGAAATTATTTCTTTTGACATATATTTAAAATGAAATAAACAATAAATTAAAATAATTACAATGAAATGCCTTCATATGGATTTTTGATTTGACCAACGACAATTTTTTTTTTTTTTTTTTTTTTGTGTTTCAATTGAATTTCTAGAGGCTGAATTTTGAAATTGTATAATTAATTGTTCCAAAAAAAAAAATAATGGCAAGAACAGGCCAGGAGTTTGAATGGATGGATCTATGTGCCTGTCAAAAAAGAATCATAGAACAGATGGGTTATTTTTTTAAAAAGTTTAGGGAAACCAATGGGTTGTCTTTGTCTCTTAGCTCCATACTCTGTGCTGGGCTGCCCTGCCATTCCACTATCCATCCAAATAAATAGCTGAACTGAAGATCATCTATCTATCCAATATCCAGCGCGCTGCTTTTATTTATCTTCTTCTTATCTTTTTGTTACTACAACAAATAAAGAATGAATGAATGTACATCTTATATGTAATTGTACTAACAAAATTCCTCCACCACCTTATAAATTCATCCAATCCAATCCAACCCTTCTAATAAACTAAGGCAACCAAACTTGTACTATCTTTTCCTAATTTATTTAATAATAATGTATGTATGTATGCGAACTTACTCGTACATTCTAAAAACCCACGCTCATTTTTCAATATTATTAACTCTTTGCTTTTAAACTTAGTTACCTATTATATTACATACTCAGTCAACTCATATGTTGTTCATCATTCACAAGATAGATTTAATACACGTTGGAATAATGACTTCTCTCGTTGTTCCCAACATTAATTATTTCTCATCACTTAAATTGTGTATGCTCTCCAATAATGTACTAAATAATTTTACGACACTTTCACGTATTGTTAGCTAGAATAGATTATGATTAGTTTAGATCTAATCATTTATTTATTTATCTAAATATAATATAATCTAAATCTAAAACAATTATGAGCGATGATCTTGTCTTATCCTATCTCTCTCTCTGACAACATGAATATAAATTAATCCAGAAAAATAGTGGGAAAAAATAGATTAAAAATCTAACTTTTACGAAACTAAAGAGTAAATCTAGGAGATTTTTTTTGCGAATCAAGTAAATCTTAGGAGTTCAAATCTAAGAATATCCTCCAATCTAGGAGGAGGCGGCAACTAACTCTACGACGATTTGGATTAAGCAATTCTAGGGTAAAAACTAGAGCCAAATCAGATAAAGCGAACTATTAGATCCCTTCAAACACTCTATACCAATCAATGAGCTCCAACTAACCAATTAATTCACATGGTTTATTTTAGTTTCTTTCTAGTGGATGGATTATCTTTGGATAAAAAGATTTATCCAATTTCACAAGAGGGGGACCCCGCATCCAAATCAGACTTGTCTTATAAGTTATAACAACAACAATACGCTGCTCTTCTCTTATTTCATTTCATTGAGCTCCTCAACCCTTCTTCCAAGAGAGAAGAACAAACCAAAGCCTCCAAACTTAGGTCTCTCTTTTTGTCATCCCTCGATCAAAAAGTTCAAATTTTTAGTCCAAATCACTGCACTTTCTATCATTAAGCCAACTGGGTCGGTGGGATTTTTTTGTTTCTTCAACCTGAACTTGGGATTGAGATTTAGATTCTCTTCCAAAAGGAGAGGGGAAGTGGCCGTTCTAGGGTTATGCTTGTCTGATGCAACTAGCTCTTTATAAAGGCTGTCTTATTTAGAAAATCTATGGCGGGTTTGTTGAACAACAGCTTCTGCATTGCCGGGTTTAACAATGGAGCTCTGCCAAGAAGTTCTGGTCCCTCTGCTGCTATCTGTTCTTTAAAGTTCAAGGAGTCAAACCCAAGAGAGGCTCCATTTCTTGTCACCAATTTCAAGGGAAAGCAGCTTATTGTCTCTCGGGATTCTGGAGATCCAAGAAGCAGAGCACCTGGGAATCATTTATCTGTTCATGTATGTATATATCTCTTCATTTATCTATTTCTTACTCTCTTTTTTGGAAAACAAAAATGCTTACTTTTGCATACTTGATGTAATTGCATCTTATACATATGTGCTAGGAACATTTGGATGTTTTCTCAAACCTTTAATTTAAGGTCAAATTTCAGTTAATGAGCTATATAATTTTATTAAAATTTGAAATTTAAGTGGCATGATGAAATTTTGAGGCTAGCAAATGTTTGTGAATTTAGTGGATGGAGATTGGTTCTTGAATCTGTTAGTTTATTGATGACAGGCATCAATCTCTGTCGCCCCAGCCCTGAGATGGTGGAACAAGACCCTTAAACCAAACATGGTGGAAATCAATTCCACCATGGATCTTGTGACTTCTTTGCTAACTGCTGACGATAGATTGGTCGTGGTTGATTTCTACTCTCCGGGTTGTGGTGGCTGCAGAACTCTCCATCCAAAGGTATCTAATTGAAGACATGATCAAATTATGTTAATTATTCATTAGAAAGAAAATTTAAATTAATTGGTATTGTGTGTTCTGATCAGATCTGTCAAATAGCCGAGTTGCATGAAGATGCAATCTTCCTCAAAGTGAACTATGATGAACTCAGAACGATGTGCAAGTGCCTCAATGTCCACGTACTTCCGTTCTTTAAGTTCTATCGAGGAGCACAGGGTCGGGTTTGTAGCTTTAGCTGCACGAATGCAACCGTAAGTCCAAATTTTGATCGAAACAACAAGTTCTTTCGAAGCTTACTGAGGAAAAATCCGTACTTTTATGGAAAAAAATTAAAAAGTTTCATTTTTTAATCAAGTGTGAGACTTTGCAGTTTGCACCATTGGTTTTTCATGAGTTAACTGATCTTCTTTGCAACAACAGATCAAGAAGTTTAAAGATGCAATGGCAAAACACGGGACTGATAGGTGCAGCATTGGACCGACAAAGGGATTAGATGATGCCGAGCTACAAAGATTAGTGAGTAGTGGAGAATTATCGATGGATTGGTCATTGCCCGGTTCGAAAAATAAAGTGATGGATGATATGGTTTTGGCAAGCTTGGGGGTTGAAACAGATCATTTGAGAAGATGACTACACTAGAGGAGGATTATCTTGCTGTGTGATGTTATTTTTCTTTTTGCCTAGACTAGAAGTGGTTAAGATTGTTTTGTTTGGAGACAAAATGGCTCCAACATTGAATGAATCCTAGTAGGTGTTGTGTTTGGTTTTGGTGATGTTTTTTTTCTGATTGGTATGTATATATCCATTGAATTTTTCAGTGAACAGCCAAACAGGCTCTGTTTTTCATTGGAGTCTGAAGAACAATGTGGATAAATCAGAACTGGTTGATATTTTAAGTTTTATAATATTAGAAAATGTATACATATTGAAATATTAGAGTGGCTAGGCTAGCACAGCAAATGTGTTGAGCTTGGGTGTCAGTTGTTGAAATTCTCTCCAATCAATATCAATATGGTTGTTGAAGGAATTTGCGATCAGGGTGGTTGGGAATTGGGATCACCATTTTTCTTTGAAATTGTTTTATCAATCTTACTCATCATTAATATATATATAGTTGAAAATTTATTAGTATATATTTGGCCATAGTTATTAGTTGATTTTATATGATGATCAATCAGAATTATATAGGAGTCTTTCAAATCAATATTATCGAAAATTTGTACTCTGCTATTTTATTTTTATTTTTTTACAAATCAATATATAATTTATGATTACCAAAGAAAAGATATATAATTAGGTTTTTTTGGCCAACATATATAATTTATATTCAAACAGAAATTGACCGACATAATGTTATAAATTATATATATATGGGGTAATATATGGAGTAATATTTAAAAGGCTTAATTAGCTCAATGTATCCATGCATTTCTGCATGTTACTGGATGCACTATACATGTAAACGAATACACCCATGCGTTTTGCTATGTTGGTGAATGCACCTGAAACTCTAACACCGTCAGTTAATATGTGCCACGCATGCACCCGAATGCACCCACGACAACCAACCACTGCGACGACGACCAATCACCGCGATGAGTGAGTAGCAGACGGCCAGCCACGAAGATACACGACAACGCAGACGAGTAGCGATACAAAGAAGCGTGTTTGCAGAGGTTTAGAGTAATTAATTTCATCACGGTCGTAGAAGATGAGGATGAAGGGTATATCTGTCATTAGCAAAATCATTTAATTTTTTAATTAAAAAATGTTTGCATGTGAGTAACACGTGAATAACTAACGATAAAAATAAACGGAACTTAGACTAAATGTGTATTGAGCAACAAAGCAATACATATCGGTGCATTTAGCAACATGAAAAACATATGGGTGTATTTGACAACATGACTAAAACATGTGTGTGCAGTTGGCTAGTTAACCCTATTTAAAATCAAGGAGATATCATCTCTAAACTTTGAGAGTCCATGCAACTTATCATTAGGCCTGTCAATTTTGGACCCAACCCGAAATGAACCCAAAATTAACCCGGGCTCGGGTCATGTTCGGATCCCAACTTTAAGTGTTCGGGTCAGTTTCGGGTTGACCCAAATCTGACCCGGGAAAAAACTGGTCGGGTTCGGGTTCTAATATTGGAACCTACCCGACCCGTCTGACCCGTGTATAATTAAACTATGGATATTAATTAATATATAAAATATTAAAAGCAAAAGTAAAATCAAACAAACAAAAATGTAGGAAGCATAATGTCATCACCTTCTGTTTTCTATCAACTAGTCTTATTCTCATCAATTTCAAAGGCTCGATCAGCGCTTAGACATAGTCACAAATCAACTAATCTAATCACAGACCTCACGCACGGGCACAACTCATAGTAAGCGGAGACAGAAAAGCAAAAATCTAAGCCGCGTTCGACTCTAAGTCAATTAGAAAGAATTCCCGACGTCTGAACTGGTGACTCGAAATTGACGATTGGATTCTATATGGCGAGGATATAATTATTGACTGAGACATGTAGATGGAGTTTTTATAGGTTGGAGTAGCAAATAACGAGCTTGGAGAAGAGAAGAGTTTGACAACGAAGATGGAATGGGAGGAGCAGCAAGCAGCGGTCATCGACCAAAGAGAAACATATGGATTTATGGATGAGTTACGGTTTGATCCGAGTTGACCCGGTGACCCGCTAGGTCAGGTTCGGGTTTTAAGGCCTGACTCGTTATAAAGTTTGGGTCGGGTTGATTGCATATTAACCCACGGGTCACGAGTTTCAGGTCACGGGTCGAGGCATACTTATCATCAAAGAAAAAGTTTTATTAGCTAATTAAGAGCACCAACTCAGATTGACCATGCTGTAAGATCAATTAAATAATTTTATTTTTAAGCAAAAAAAAAAAATCAGAATAATGGACAGTATTAATAATAGAGAAGAGAGGCATGTTCACCAAAAAAAAAAGAGAAGAGTGGCATTATAAATTCATCACAAGCAAGCATCTCTTTTTTTCTAATCGACTGAGATTCCATGCTTTTCACAAGACAAATTACAATTACAATACTACTAAAAGTCAAATTGGAATCACATGATCAATGTAACAACTTTACTTGAATCTTCAGTAAAAGATAAGCACATTATTATTGCTTACGAAGGATGGATGGGAGAAAAAACATAGGATCCGATCCACCAGCACTTGTGTGCTGTTCTTAGAGAATACGCAACCCCATCTCCCAAAACCCTCTGTCATTTTTTTGTAGTGAAGAGTCGATCTTTACGGTTTCACCTGCAAGGCACATTTTCAAACCAATTTCCTTTTTCTGCTAAAGAGCCTTTTCTAACATTTATTTATTTATCACTCCAAATTGGCATATTATCGACAGATACATATCTCCTACCCACTCTTCGTGTCCCACCGTTAAAATCTTAACAAGTGTCATAAGTATAATTAATTTTGTAATTTTTTTCTAAAACATTATTGGGATTGGTGAACCCTATAAAGAAAATATTAAATCTAAGAACACATGTCCAAATCTTAACGGTGATGCACGATATGGGGCACAAAGAGTGAGTCAGGAAATCTGAATCCATTATAGACATAGTGAGATAGACGTAAGCAAATAGATGTTTTTAATAAGACAGCACGCGGTCGGTCGCCACATTCAATCAACCAGGAATATAACTACAAACTTAAGTAGGGAATGAGGGCCAAAGTCTCATTTATTTGATAGCCAGGAAAGGAAAATGAGGATTAAATCTATGTACCTCCTTTACACGTAGCTGAGCTGGCGGTGACATTGATCCCAGTTCTTGCCAAGGCACTTCAGGGCCCTCCATAATTATGCAAATGGATGTGGTTTCCTCTATAATCATCATTCATCTTCACTTATTGTTGCCCTACCGACAACAAGTGATGTGAAGTTCAGTCTGCAAAACTAAGGAGGCAGAGATAGATTCCAGCAGGCAATAATGTAATTACCTTGCATAAACCAATTGAATACGCAATTCGAACTCATACTTTATGAAAGATTGAGTAATGAATTGCATTTCTTTCTAACAACCGCAGATCAATTTCTTCATCATATCAAAGAAACCTTCACAATCATCCTCATAAAAAAGATAAAAGATTCAATCTTTATGTTTCACCAGCAAACCACTGTTTCAAATCAATCTCCTTCTGTATTACACAACATTTGTTACATTCTGACTACATAAATCAAATCTTGGTCGATATGGTGAGGTATAAATGATGTGGAAAATCATGCAAAAAAATCGTCCTTTTTCACAGGCTGCAACTAAGCAGCTCTGAACATAATTACATAACTAGAAACTCAGTAGGTGCACCACTTTTTTATTTTCTAAACTACTAGCCAAGAATGGAAAATGAGGATTGAATCTATCTACTTCTCCACGTCGATGCCGACTCGCTGACATGGGAAACAGATATTGCCAGGCAGTAAAGGGCCCTCCAAAATTATGTAATTTCCTCAATAAGCATCATAAACCCTTTTATGGTGGATATCATCAACCAGATACTATTTTTCAAACGTAAAATGATGGTCCAATCCACAATTATTTGTTACCATACAACATCTAATCAAGATGCTAAATAGATTAATGCTACAATATACGAAACAAAGCAAGAACTTTTTACGTATAAAAGACTGAAAGCAGTGTTTTTACCATTTCAGGACAGAGAAAACAGTTGATATCTCAGGCAATCAATTTTCTTTATGAAATGGTAAAATTTTCATTGTAGCACAAAGCTTTGTATCTAATTTCAGAATTTGTATATTAAAGCCTTCATTTCGACTTCGAAGTGTTAATTACATGAGATGGCATTTGGAGCCCAGTCAGAGACAAGGCTACTACAAAAATCACCATTCAAATCTCCGTTCTTATGAAACAATCATTAGGCTTTTCATGGACATAGCTTCAAAAGCATCAACAACTTAGGATCAAGAAACATGGAAGCCGGAGAAAAAAGCTCTTGATTTCCACACAACATTTACCGCTGCGAGAATTGGGCAAATTTCAACATGTAAAGGAGAATGGATGCCAAACCAAGGAATCAACAAGAGATTTTCCAGATTGCGGAAATTCTTTGAAATGCAGAAATTATGAAATCAGCTAGAGCAAGTGAACAAGACCAATCATTTTTCATTACAAGTGGATAAGACATAGTACTCAATGAAAATGCCAAGTATAATTCATAAAAAAAAACAACACTTTGAACGCCAAACTATCTGAACTATAGCAAGTAAGCACGAAGATGGTTAATTTGTAGCAATTACTTGTTACAAAGCAAAGTACTCAGTTTGTACATCGTGCAGAGAATTCAAGAAAGGGGCAGAAGATTAGGGAACCGAAAGATTAGTAGCTGAAAGCCGGAAGAACCCAAGAAGCGAGTGTTGGCTAGGCTAGGGTTTGTTTCTTCAGTGACGAGAGAGAAATTTCACTTTTTATTGGGGGGGGGGGGGGGGGGGGGGGGGGGGGGGGGCATGGGAGAAATTTCAGTTTAGGAATCAATCCATTAAACTGTTGTTTAAATGGGTCGGACATGGGCCCAAGTATTATCTCATGCGAATGCAGGGCCCAGTTGTTAATGGGGGACGGATCTTTGACTACCGACCGGATCTAATGGCCAAGTTGAGTTGCTATTCGTCCATTCGAAGAAGGCGTTACAGAATAAGTTAAGGGAATAAGACCAACCCCTTCGAAAACGGCAACAAATAGAACCTCGTCCAATACCGGCGACACCAAAAGGTTAGTACGGATCGCCGAAATCCTAGAGAATGAAAATCTAGGGAGAAGACTTGAGGGAAATAAGGGAGCAGTGAGAAATGTATGTATGTATGTAGACACTACAAATCCTAGTTATAGGAAGGAAGGGGAAAGCATAATGATCTCGACCACTCAAGCCCAAAAGCCTCATCATCAGACCCCAGTCTTATCAAAATCGGACGGTGGTCCGACTAGGTTCGACCGGAGCCCTCTAAGGTCCGGTTCGAACAAATCCGACATATGTAAACGAATCCAGTTCGAAATGCCGATTTTTAGAGAACTGGCCGGTTCTGAGCGGACCGGTCGATTCTCCGGTTCTAGGTTTTTTTTTTTTTTAAAGTTTGCTGGTCCTGCGTAAAGTTGCTCGCTTTTCTTTAATTATTATTCATTTCCTGTACAAATTTCTCCTCGAGAGCCCGAAATTCGAGCTGTTCTTGCTTGCTTTTGCTCCGCTCGATACCCATCCTCTCCTCCTTGCTTGACTTCTTCTCCTTCCTCCATCCAGTTTGAGTCCAAAGCAAGGAACCTAGTTAGAGAGAAGAGAGAAGCACACATAGAAAAACCAAACACCCAAATTTTATGCAAACCTGAGAAGAAGGGTTTCTAAATTGATGCAGATATGTTGCTGACGCCTTCTACGAGGCACAAATCCACCACATTTTTGGCTTCTTCTATTTCTTCCTCCTCTTCATTCTAATAACGGTAGCCTTGGCTCCGCCACGCTCCCAATCGAGAAACCGATCGGCCGCCACGGTGAAGGGAAAGGAAAGTGGAGGGGAATGTGAGATGGAGAGGGTGGGATTTGGATTTTGGTCATGGTGAGGGTTTAGGGAGGGGAAGGTGAATGAAGGTTGAATGAGAAGGGAGGGGAAGGTGGGTCACGTGAATGAGAGGGGGCACCGACACATGGAATGATAAGGAATGTGGATGCACGGTCGGACCGGGTTCGAACCGGAGAACCGAGAACTGGAGCCCTATCCGGTTCAACCACCGATCCGGTTCTGATAACACTGCATCACAGTCGCACGATCCTAACTTCAATGAATGGTAAATTATTGGTTGATCAGGTTCGTTGGATCATGGTTAGCATCTGACGGCTTGGAATGAAGAAGGAGAGGTAGCTAGCACTGCAATACTGTTAGTAATCTTGGGTAACTCTGTTAGATATCTGTCCAATTCAGGTTCGTATTTACATTTCGGGCCTTGCAAAAGACTCCAAAACCTGTAAAGAACTCTTCCGCAGGCACCCAAGTCCAAAACGGTCCGGAATACGTGCAGTACCCGGACCGGGGGACTTCTGGATTGCCCTAAGGCAATCCGGGCCGGTTCGGATTGCTAAGGCAATCCGGGCCGGTTCGGATTGCTAGACAATCCGGGTAGGTCCGGATTGCCGACGTGCTCCGCACGCTTATCCCGATTATTTTGCTAAGTTCGAGAAGTCAGTGCGCGCACAGCCCACCTTGATGACGGTATACGTTTTCCTTTAAACCGGCATCAAACCGTACAAAACCGGGCACGGTCCTTTGGTTTCCTATAAATAGGGACCTAGGCCTCCCATTTTAAAAAAACTCTCATTCTGGCTTTTCGAGCTCTGACTTCTCTCTAAAGACTTTCTCTCTCTAAAGATTATGACTTGAGCGTCGGAGAGGGCCCAACCAGCATTCCCCCTCTTCCACGCTGGTTACTGCCCCTTGTACAGGACGCGGAGTTCGAGAGATCAAAGTCGGGAAGTTGAAGACTGGTTCGAGGATCGTGTCTCAAGGTTCGCAGCATACAGACAGATACCCGTTCTTGTGCACACATCCAGAGCCCGTTCGTGAGAGGGAATCCCGAAATTACCCAAGTGGGAGCAAACTTAACAAACTCAATTGTCACTCTTTTTTATTTATAAACAACTCAATTGTCACTCCAATTGCCACTACCATAATAATTGCCTCGAGACGTGGGTTTTCACCCTCCACGATGAAGGGACATTTCATACACAGAGATGATGTCCTTATTCGGAGACGTTTTGGCTGGGGCGACAAAACAACGGGCCTAAGAGAGTCGTACAACCCTCCGCTCGGAAGGAGAAATGCGACGATACTAAACATTACCCAAATATACTGTCCCTACTTGAAGATGATTCATTAATGGGCGAGAGTAAGAAAACGCGGGTTTAGAAAGGAAACAACATAGATAGTCAAGAAGAGTCGACACCTCCAACTCACTTAGGGAGGGTGTTGGATCCGGACATTTAAATGTGGGCCCAAACCCATCCACCAGAAGAACATGACTATAAGATCGTAGAATGATCCCATCTGAAGAGACCAAGGCCCATCATTGCAAAAATGGGCCCAGAAGGGTCTCTAAAACCCTGCCAGAGCTCGGAAAAGTCGTACGACAATAATATGGTGGCGAAAATTCTAAGCACTAGATAAACAATTCCTTCAACGAGCGACAATAACGACAAGGGCGATTGGATGAACGGGTGCACGCCCAAGACTATCCATAGGGCGCGATGCGTACGACACTAATACATCCACCCGTTCACCGAATATCGAAAGATCGACAGTAACCCCTCTTCGAACACCACAAACGTACACCCTACCCTAGAACACCTAACAAGCGGGGCCGTACGCCCGACAAGGAAGGGTCATACACCCGACAACACCCCTTTAAGCTAGACAAAGGTACCAAGTACATGTCAAGAGGACAAAAATGTATTCACCCAATGGGGAAATGTCAACTTAATAACCACAACTAGGTAAATAACCCACCATGGTTGAAACTCTGATTAAGGCTATCACCTATAAATACTATATTTTCTTCCTCATAAAAGGGATTTGATTCTCTCACTACATACATATTCTTTATATATACACTGGTTTTGATTTAAGAATCGAAGAGGGATTATCATGCTACGATCCGGTTCATCCATCTTTACATGTATTCGAGCAGGTGACTTGGATCTATGAACATAGAGAGAAATGAGAGAAAAGAGAGGGAAATTTGAAACTTGAATTATTCATTCATCTCAAACTCAAACTATTACAATTTACAAGACTTATTATTTATAGTAAGTATAGCTAGTTATATTAGCTAACCAACTAACTATATACATATACTAACATTCACCTATCATTTTTCCTTTTCTTCATCTTCATTCGATTTCTCCTTGAAGATATCAACAATACCATAGTGTAACAGTAACGAATCATGTTGAGATTTACCTAAAGCTTATGTAAGCAAATCTGCAAGTTGATCCCGAAATGCAATGTGATGAGCAATGATAGTTCCAGTTTGTATGCAATCTCATGTAAAGTGGCAATCTAATTCCAGATGCTTAATTCTTATGGAATACTGGATTGTTGGTCATCTTAATCGCAGCCCTGCTATCACAGTAGATTGGAATTGGACTTGACATCTGCAAACCAAGCTCAATTAAAAACACGTTTCAACCATATATCTTCAGTTGTAGCTTCCCTTTAACTCCTATATTCAGCTTCTGCACTAGAGAAAGCAACTGTGCCCTGTTTTTTCACTCTCCAAGCTATCATGGCAGAACCAAACTTAACACAATAAGTGCTAAGAGACCGTTTACTAAATTTGCAAGATCCCCAATCAGAATCACAGTAAAGAGAAAGATGAGGGCCATTTTGGATAGGATAAAGTAAGCCCTGTCCAGGATTGCTCTTGATTATACCTAATGACTCTCATTGCTGCATCATAGTGAGAGTGTTTTGGTGCATGAACAAACTGTCTGAGACGCTGAACAAAATAAGCTATAAATGGTCACCTGAGGGGTTCTGAAGTAACACATGATCAGAGGTGAACAAAACTTGACACTTTAATTGCTGAGGCAGCTTAGAAACTAAAATGAGGTTAAACTTGAAATCTGAAACAAGCAATACATCAGTTAAGTGTTTATCAGCCATCAAAGAACAACTACCAATATATGTGACTCTGCATTTATGCCCATTTGGAAAATTACAATTTGAAAATGAGTTGTATTAAATCTCAAATCAAATAACCAATCTCTTCGATGAGTTTTGTTATTGGTAGCACCAGAATCGAAAATCATGTCATTGAAGAACCAGATACAACACCTGCCATATGAGCTTGAGCGTCATGATTTTCTTCCATATGAAGTGAATCAGAAGCACATTGATCAGCAACAATGTGAAAAATCCTCTTATCAGCAACTAAATGAATAATTCTCTTATCAGGTGCGGCTGAGTGAACTATCTTTCCATAAGAGGCGGCAACATGTTCAATCATTGAACCAGTTTCCTAGCTTCTTCAAAAACACCATTAGCAGTAGTCTATTTACGCTTCATATTCTCTAGAACCCCATTCTTAGCGTAGCAAGTATCTATCTTATGATCCCTCTTGCCACAATAGGAACATAACCAGTTGGATTTGTCAGTTCGACCATGAGATTGACTATTAAAGGCATTATTTGGTTTGTTTACTCCTCCAGAACATGCATTATTTCGTGCAAAGTAAACTCCAGAACCTGCATTATTCCTTGCAGTATACAAAACTGTGCCATTCTCAATGAGGCTATCTGTTAATGAACCAACAATAGAGCTTTGACTCTCTTATTACAACAAAACTGAAAAAGCTACACTCAGACTTGGTAAAGTCTGCCTCGTAAGAAGAATACTCCTCACATTAGCATAGGTTTCATTCAAAACTAATAAAAATGCAATCAACCTCAGCTTTTCTTTGTTAGTGTTAATCAAGGCAATATCAGCAACGCACACTAAAGCATATCATCGATCACGGCTAAAGCATCCCAAAGTTGTTTCAGCTTCGCAAAAAAATCCAGTGATTGAAAGAGTACCTTGAGAAGTATGGTAAATCTCTCGTGTTAGTTGGAATAACTGAGTACCATCCATCAATCTTATCAAACATCTAACATAGATCATCCCAAATTGACTGTGCTGTAGGATTATACACGAGACCACTAACCATATCCTTCACAACTGTTTTCCGCCTCCATGCTTTGACAATGTCATTAGCATGCTCCCACTTTACTCTCCAAGCAACATGAATAGACTCTCGTGTGCAGGTCAATAAAGCATAATTTGTTCTTAGCAAGAAGGCCTTCCTTGATCGACGTGCTCCAAACGTGATAGTTTGAAGATCCAAGAAGCTGCAAAAGAATCAATAAGTTTCATGTAGTATCGACATGATGTAGGTAAACAGATCATCCATCGGAGCTATCGCTTGAGGATTCTGATTTGCTGCTGTTGGGTTACGATTAAACACGACATGACTAGAATAAAGTCAAGCACGTTTAAAAGGTGAGATCGATAAGTCGTCTACCAACCTTGTTCAAAATGATAAAACAAAGGTACAAGGTCGACGATCACATTCGAAGAAGTCGACTTCCATAGTACGATTAACAAGATAAAGGCGACTAGGCTGCCTAAAGCCCTTCCCTATTAAAGAGTAAGTCGAGTCGACAATCGAAGTCTCATCAGAAACTCTTCCTCTTAAGGAAAGGAACAGGTGGCAACCTGCTTCAGCCGCCTTAAGAAGCAAACCTTCCTCCCAAGGAAGAGCGTAGGTGGCGACCTGCTTCCACCGCCAAAGGAAGAAACCTTCCCAACTAAGGAAAGATGTTGTGGCGACCTGCTTGTCACCTGCTTAAGCCGACTCTGGACAGAAACCCTCCCCAGAGGGTAGCCGCCATATAAAATCGGTAATATCTCCCTATAAATAGGGGTACATTCTAAAACATTAAGTTAAGTTTTTTGCTTAATACTTCATATTATTATTCTCTCCAAATCCATTACTGACTTAAGCTTCGGAGTGGAATCAGGGGCCATCCCCACCCCTTTTTAGGTCATCACCTCACACAAAGCCTCAAAAGGAAACTAAGTAACCAAAAGGTCAAAAAAGATACCTAAGAGAGCTAGCCTACGGTGATATCTCGAAGTCTGTTACCCGAAGTTCAAGGCCACGTTATTTTGATCCCAACATTTGGCGCCGTCTCTGGGAAACTGATCAAAAAGTCATGGCTTCCGAGAAGAATAAGAGGCCACGCCCCGTTATAGAGGAGATGGGAAACACTCAAGTAAATCCCACCACATCAAGTCCAACACCCAGAGAAGACCCACTCGCGCCTCATGCTAACGGCACTGGTGGTGAAGAGAATCTCAGTCATGCCGAGTCATTACCCAATCTCGAGGAAGCAAGAACAGTCCCTCCGACTGTCCCTCACGAGATAATGGTGGCCTTCATAGCCTTTTGAAACCAGACCCAGGCGGGAACTGTTCCTGATAAAAAGGAACCGACTAGAGAATTCTCCCAGAAGGAAGAGGTGGCCTCTAGTGTGAAGATCGTAGAAGAAAATATCTTGGAGAAAGAGGTTCCCAAAGCTCCTGAATTCAAAACGACGAGCAAGGGTCCTGTCCTATTCAATATAGGACAGGTAGAAGAATTGTTGGAAAAGAAAAGAAGAGGAGCGAATGATCTACTTATTGTTCGCGACCACACTTCTCATCCTTTCTCCAAAAGGTTATTTAACACTCGAGTTCCTCCACAAGTCTTTGCAAGGAATATCGATGATTATACGGGCGAGGGAGACCCGGTTCTCCATATCAACGCCCATAACTCTTCTCTTTTGGGAATAGGGGCAACTCCGGACCATTACGCGGCGCTCTTCCCAACAAGCTTGAAAGAAGAGGCATCCACTTGGTTTTATGGTCTTCCCGACAGTTCAATTGACTCGTGGGAAGAATTGAAGGCTAAGTTCATAGAAGGTCACATAGGCCAAAGACAACGTCTCAAGAGTATGGACTTTCTAGATAAAATTGAGCAAGGTCCTGATGAAACCTTGGCCAATTATTATACTATATACCACAAGATACTCCAACAGTTGAATGAAGGCGCCACTGATGGCGAGTTGATCAGGACCTTCTGGAGGGGTCTCAGAGTGCAAAGTCAAACTTTGAAGGATAGTACGGTGATGAAGCCAGTACGAAAAATCTACGCTCCCGTCATCAAGGTTAAGAAATATATCGACTTGGAGAGGTCGCACGAAATATCGCCTATGGAAGCCAAGAGGCAGATCGTCCCGACCAAAGTTGAAGAAGGTTCTGCATCTCGACCATCCAAGAAAGAGGAGAAGCGAGAAGGGGTTTTCCGACATGGAAATCGCCCGGGAATGAAGAGAGACCCTAATCATTATTCTGCAAAGTTCACTCCTCTCACACATAATATATCTGTAGTACTTCAAGAGAGGGAGAAACTTAGGCTGGATGATCCCCCTCTAGTTAGAAAGAGTCTGATGGGATCTCAGATGAATGATTACTGTCGTTATCATCGAGTTCAAGGGAACGATACTAATGAATGCGTCACCTTAAAACACGATATTGAGGCGTTAATTCGAAGAGGTAAACTATTAAAGTTTATCGAAAAGCCTTCCAAGGCGCCAAGGAAACGAAGCCGTAGCCCTCAGAGGAATTCTCGATCTCCCCCTCATGACAATCCTACCCCGACTCAACGAGGGACGATAAATTTCATCGCCGGAGGATTTGCTTCTGGAGGAGAACTAGTGTCGCCCGAGAAGTCTACGCTGCCCGAATCTCACAAGGGGGTGAAGGAAAGGCACATGAGGAAATCAACCCAATAACCATAAGCTTCACCACCGACGATTTGATTATGGTTACTCAACCTCACGATGATGCCTTGGTTATCACCGCCACTTTAGCGGAATACGAAGTAAAGAGGATTCTCATCGACAGTGGAAGTTCGATGGATATACACTTTTATGAAGCTTTCCAAAACTTGGGATTAACTAGAAGAGATCTCCTGAAGGTCGACTTTCCCCTCATAGGTTTCGCCGGAAGAACTACCTATCCGATGGGAGCCATCAAACTACCAATGATTCTGGGAAAAGGAAAGGCAACCCTGACAATTGATGTACTTTTCGTGGTCGTCGACGCCGCCTCAGCATATAATGATATCATCGGAAGAACTACTTTTAATCCTCATCGGATGATCCCGTTGACTTCTCATCAAGTAATGAGGTTCCCGACGCTACATGGGATAGGGGAGGTAAGAGGAGATCAAACCACATCCCGACGGTGCTACGTCAGCTCGATGCGACGTCGCAATCAAAGTGAAGTCATAGGAACAACGCCTAATTAAGAAAAGTAACTCTGTTTATCTTTAAGACTAATGTTTGTTTTATGATACTTTTTGTGTAAGACTCGGGAAGGATAAATAAATATAGTCTTTCAAGGCCCCTTTATTCCAAGATATCTTGAGCCCTTTCGTCAAAATACTCAAAGAACCGACTATCAACAATCTGATATCATCTAAATCACTTAGATTAGTCGACAAAGAGGTGGCGTTTAAGATAAAATTTTTCCGAATCAATAGTCGACCATCAACAATCTGATATCATCTAAATCACTCAGATTGGTCGACTACTTGAAAGAGGTTAAGTATTGAAGATAAACTTTTTCCAAATCAAGAGTCGACCATCAACAATCTGATATAATCTAAATCACTCAGATTGGTCGACTACTTGAAAGAGGTTAAGTATTGAAAATAAACTTTTTCCGAATCAAGAGTCGACAATCAACAATCTGATATTATCTAAATCACTCAGATTGGTCGACTACTTGAAAGAGGTTAAGTGTTGAAGATAAACTTTTTCTGAATTAAGAGTCGACCATCAAAAATCTGATATCATCTAAATCACTCAGATTGGTCGACTACTTGAAAGAGATTAAGTATTGAAGATAAACTTTTTCCGAATCAAGAGTCGACCATCAACAATCTGATATCATCTAAATCACTCTGATTGGTCGACTACTTGAAAGAGGTTAAGTATTGAAGATAAACCTTTTCCAAATCAATAGTCGACCATCAACAATCAGATATCATCTAAATCACTCAAATTGGTCGACCACTTGAAAGAGGTTAAGTATTGAAGATAAACTTCTTCCGAATCAAGAGTCGACCATCAACAATCTGATATCATATAAATCACTCGGATTGGTCGACTACTTGAAAGAGGTTAAGTATTGAAGATAAACCTTTTCTGAATCAAGAGTCGACCATCAACAATCTGATATCATCTAAATTACTCATATTGGTCGACTACTTGAAAGAGGTTAACTATTGAAGATAAAAAAAAAAATCTGAATCAAGAGTCGACCATCAACAATCTGATATCATCTAAATCACTCAGATTGGTCGACTACTTGAAATAGGTTAAGTATTGAAGATAATCAAGAGTCGGCCATCAACAATCTGATATCATCTAAATCACTCAGATTGGTCGACTACTTGAAAGAGGTTGAGTAGTATAAGCTGATCTTCTTGAAGTCATATATCGACCACCTGTAATTTGATATCAACCAAATCACTCAGAGGGGTCGATGACTCAGAAGACGGGTTAGATTTTCTAAGGATAAAATCCTTCTCAAATATTAAATTATCGATTATATAGAATTTAGAAGTTTGCTCTAAAAAGTCGAGTAAGTAAAACCTTATTTCTAAAAGGTGAACTTTGATCTTGGACAAATTTATCATAAGATTGATTAAAGTCCTTATGGAATGAATGCATGAGAATTGCCAAAAGAGGTCTCCCTTCTATCATTGATAAGCACTGATTACATCAAGTCGGGAAAGAAAAGAAAAGCATCTATACAGAGTTTTTCCTACTCCTAGCCTCCTCCACTAAATATTCTTAAAGAACCCCCACCTTCGAGAAGTCAAAATTAGGTTCCATGGCCCTGATGTCCTCTACCATCGAAGCAAAGCTTGGAAGGAGCATCTGCCCGCTGACTACGGCAGCGTCGGTTTGGAATTCAGTACTAGCCTTGTAGGCAGTAATGATCTCCAGGGCGGACTTCTTGTATGCCTATACCTCCGCCTTCAGCCTGGCAATCTCCTCTTTGTGAGAAGCTACCTTGACGTGGAAAGTCCTCAGAACAGCGACAGAGGTACGGCGAGCACTGTCAAACAATGCACCAAGAGTCAGGGAGGCCCTTAGAATATCATTAAGGGAGGAGAGCTCTTCAGACATAGTCGTTGAAGCCTCATTCAGACAAAGAAGCTCATATTCCAAGCGAGTAAACTCTCTTTGAAGGCGCTGCACCTCTCCTACCTCCAACTCCATCGAGGCGAGTCTCCCTTTTAAAGAGGAAACTTCCTCGTCCAAGTCGACGAGCAGCTGACCAACTTGGAGAAAGTCACGAGTAGCCTAGAAAGAACAGGGCAAAATAAGTACGGATCGACCTCAAAATTTATATGTGATAACAAAAGAATATCAAGTTTTTTGGTACCACATGTTTACAAAAATTACACTGTTCATACAATTAGTATTTTTTTGTACCGAATTGGTACCATATGTTTCCAAACCTTACTGTTTTGGTACTTCCGTTACCATTCCGTAAAAAACGGCCGTTAAATGGCATGTGCCATGCACATGAGCAGCCCAAAACTTTCAATTTTGTTACAATTTAGTCCATCTAATGCATCCTTAACTTTTATTTTGTTCAATTTAGTCCTAAAATTTCAAAACCAAAACATTTTCCCAAATTGACCTAGCCGGACCTAACCATGGGCTAGGTCCGACCCTGGGTCAGGGTCGCCTGGGTCTAGTGACCCCGACCCAGAGTCGGACCTAGCCATTTAACGTGCATGATAGGGGGCACCGACACATGGAATGATAACGAAAGTGGATGCACGGTCGGACCGGGTTTGAACCGGAGAACCGGGAACAGGAGCCCTATCCGATTTGACCACCGGTCCGGTTCTGATAACACTGCATCACAGTCGCACGATCCTAACTTCAATGAATGGTAAATTATTGGTTGATCAGGTTCGTTGGATCATGGTTAGCATCTGACGGCCTGGAATGAAGAAGGAGAGGTAGCTAGCACCGCAATACTGTTAGTAATCCTGGGTAACTCAACTGTCACTCTTTTTTTTATTTATAAACAACTCAATTGTCACTCCAATTTCCACTACCATCATCATTGCCTCGAGACGTGGGTTTTCACCATCCACGATGAAGGGACATTTCATACACATAGATGATGTCCTTATTCGGAGACGTTTTGGCTGGGGCGACAAAAAAACGGGCCTAAGGAAGGCATACAACCCTCCACTCGGAAGGAGAAATGCGACGATACTAAACATTACCCAAATGTAATGTCCCTACTTGAAGATGATTCATTAATGGGCGAAAGTAAGAAAACGCGGGTTTAGAAAGGAAACAACATAGATAGTCAAGAAGAGTCAACACCCCCAATTCACTTGGGGAGAGTGTTGAATCCGGACATTTAAATGTGGGCCCAAACCTATCCACCAGAAGAACATGACTATAAGATCGTAGACTGAGCCCATCTGAATAGACCAAGGCCCATCATTGCAAAAATGGCCCCAGAAGGGTCTCTAGAACCCTGCCAGAGCTCGGAAAAGTTGTACGACAATAATATGGTGGCGAAAATTCTAAGCACTCGATAAACAATTCCTTCAACGAGCGACAATAATGACAAGGGCGATTGGATGAACGGGTGCACGCCCAAGACTATCCATAGGGCGAGATGCGTACGACACTAATACATCCACCCGTTCACCGAATATTGAAAGATCGACAGTAACCCCTCTTCGAACACCACAAACGTACACCCTAGAACACCTAACAAGCGGGGCCGTACGCCCGACAAGGAAGGGTCATACACCCGACAACACCCCTTTAAGCTAGACAAAGGTACCAAGTACATGTCAAGAGGACAAAAATGTAATCACCAAATGAGAAAATGTCAACTTAATAACCACAGCTAGGTAAATAAACCCACCATGGTTGAAACTCTGATTAAGGCTATCACCTATAAATACTATATTTTCTTCCTCATAAAAGGGACTTGATTCTCTCACTACATACATATTATTTATATATATATACACTGATTTTGATTTAAGAATCGGAGAGGGATTATCATGCTACGATCTGGTTCATCCATCTTTACAGGTATTCGAGCAGGTGACTTGGATCTATGAACATAGAGAGAAATGAGAGAAAAGAGAGGGAAATGTGAAACTTGAATTATTCATTCATCTCAAACTCAAACTATTACAATGTACAAGACTTACTATTTATAGTAAGTATAGCTAGTTATATTAGCTAACCAACTAACTATATACATATACTAACATTCACCTATCATTTTTCCTTTTCTTCATCTTCATTCGATTTCTCCTTGAAGATATCAACAATACCATAGTGTAACAGTAACGAATCATGTTGAGATTTACCTAAAGCTTATGTAAGCAAATCTGCAAGTTGATCCCGAAATGCAATGTGATGAGCAATGATAGTTCCAGTTTGTATGCAATCTCATGTAAAGTGGCAATCTAATTCCAGATGCTTAATTCTTATGGAATACTGGATTGTTGGTCATCTTAATCGCAGCCCTGCTATCACAGTAGATTGGAATTGGACTTGACATCTGCAAACCAAGCTCAATTAAAAACACGTTTCAACCATATATCTTCAGTTGTAGCTTCCCTTTAACTCCTATATTCAGCTTCTGCACTAGAGAAAGCAAATGTGCCCTGCTTTTTCACTCTCCAAGCTATCATGGCAGAACCAAACTTAACACAATAAGTGCTAAGAGATTGTCTACTAAATTTGCAAGATCCCCAATCAGAATCACAGTAAAGAGAAAGATGAGGGCCATTTTGGATAGGATAAAGTAAGCCCTGTCCAGGATTGCTCTTGATTGTACCTAATGACTCTCATTGCTGCATCATAGTGAGAGTGTTTTGGTGCATGAACAAACTGGCTGAGACGCTGAACAAAATAAGCTATAAATGGTCACCTGAGGGGTTCTGAAGTAACACATGATCAGAGGTGAACAAAACTTGACACTTTAATTGCTGAGGCAGCTTAGAAACTGAAATGAGGTTAAAATTGAAATCTGGAACAAGTAATACATGAGTTAAGTGTTTATCAGCCATCAAAGAACAACTACCAATATATGTGACTCTGCATTTATGCCCATTTGGAAAATTACAATATGAAAATGAGTTGTATTAACTCTCAAATCAAATAACCAATCTCTTCGATGAGTTTTGTTATTGGTAGCACCAGAATCGAAAATCCATGTCATTGAAGAACCAGATACAACACCTGCCATATGAGCTTGAGCCTCATGATTTTCTTCCATATGAAGTGAATCAGAAGAACATTGATCAGCAACAATGTGAAAAATCCTCTTATCAGCAACTAAATGAATAATTCTCTTATCAGGAGCGGCTGAGTGAACTATATTTCCTTAAGAGGAGGCAACATGTTCAATCATTGAACCAGTTTCCTAGCTTCTTCAAAAACACCATTAGCAGTAGTCTATTTACGCTTCATATTCTCTAGAACCCCATTCTTAGCCCAGCAAGTATCTATCTTATGATCCCTCTTGCCACAATAGGAACATAACCAGTTGGATTTGTCAGTTCGACCATGAGATTGACTATTAAAGGCATTATTTGGTTTATTTACTCCTCCAGAACTTGCATTATATGTGCAAAGTAAACTCCAGAACCCGCATTATTCCTTGCAGTATACAAAATTGTGCCATTCTCAATGAGGCTATCTGTTAATGAACCAGCAATAGAGCTTTGACTCTCTTATTACAACAAAACTGAAAAAGCTACACTCAGACTTGGTAAAGTCTGCCTCGTAAGAAGAATACTCCTCACATTAGCATAGGTTTCATTCAAAACTAACAAAAATGCAATCAACCTCAGCTTTTCTTTGTTAGTGTTAATCAAGGCAATATCAGCAACGCACACTAAAGCATATCATCGATCGCGGCTAAATCATCCCAAAGTTGTTTCAGCTTCGCAAAAAAACCCAGTGATTGAAAGAGTACCTTGAGAAGTATGGTAAATCTCTCATGTTAGTTGGAATAACTGAGTACCATTCATCAATCTTATCAAACATCTAACATAGATCATCCCAAATTGACTGTGATGTAGGATTATACACCAAACCACTAACCAAATCCTTCACAACCGTTTTCCGCCTCCATGCTTTGACAATGTCATTAGTATGATCCCACTTTACTCTCCAAGCAACATGACCAGACTCTCGTGTGCAGGTCAATAAAGCATAATTTGTTCTTAGCAAGAAGGCCTTCCTTGATCGACGTGCTCCAAACGTGATAGTTTGAAGATCCAAGAAGCTGCAAAAGAATCAATAAGTTTCATGTAGTATCGACATGATGTAGGTAGAACAGATCATCCATCGGAGCTATCGCTTGAGGATTCGGATTTGCTGCTGTTGGGTTACGATTAAACACGACATGACTAGAATAAAGTCAAGCACGTTTAAAAGGCGAGATCGATAAGTTGTCGACCAACCTTGTTTAAAATGATAAAACAAAGGTACAAGGTCGACGATCACATTCGAAGAAGTCGACTTCCAGAGTACGATTAACAAGATAAAGGCGACTAGGCTGCCTAAAGCCCTTCCCTATTAAAGAGTAAATCGAGTCGACAATCGAAGTCTCATCAGAAACTCTTCATCTTAAGGAAATGAACAGGTGGCGACCTGCTTCAGCCGCCTTATGAAGCAAACCTTCCTCCCAAGGAAGAGCATAGGTGGCGACCTGCTTGTCACCTGCTTAAGCCGACTCTGGACAGAAACCCTCCCTAGAGGGTAGCCGCCATATAAAGTCGGTAATATCTCCCTATAAATAGGGCTACATTCTAAAACATTAAGTTAAGTTTTTTGCTTGATACTTCATATTATTATTCTCTCCAAATCCATTACTGACTTAAGCTTCGGAGTGGAATCAGGGGTCATCCCCACCCCTTTTTAGGTCCTCGCCTCACACAAAGCCTCAAAAGGAAACTAAGTATCCAAGAGGTCAAAAACGATACCTAAGAGAGCTAGCCTACGGCGATATCTCGAAGTCCGTTACCCGAAGTTCAAGGCCACGTTATTTTGATCCCAACATTTGGTGCCGTCTCTGGGAAACTGATCAAAAAGTCATGGCCTCCGAGAAGAATAAGAGGTCAAGCCCCGTTATAGAGGAGATGGGAAACACTCAAGTAAATCCCACCACCTCAAGTCCAACACCCAGAGAAGACCCACCCGCGCCTCATGCTAACGGCACTGGTGGTGAAGAGAATCTCAGTCATGCCAAGTCGTTACCCAATCTCGAGGAAGCAAGAACAATCTCTCTGACTGTCCCTCACGAGATAATGGTGGCCTTCATAGCCTTCTGGAACCAGACCCAGGCGGGAACTGTTCCTGATAAAAAGGAACGACTCGAGAAGCCTCCCAGAAGGAAGAGGTGGCCTCTAGTGTGAAGATCGTAGAAGAAAATCTCTTGGAGAAAGAGGTTCCCAAAGCTCCTGAAATCGAAACGACGAGCAAGGGCCCTGTCCTATTCACTATAGGACATGTAGAAGAATTGTTGGAAAAGAAGAGAAGAGGAGCGAATGATCTACTTATTGTTCGTGACCACACTTCTCATCCTTGATCCAAAAGGTTATTTAACTCTCGAGTTCCTCCACAAGTCTTTGCGAGGAACATCGATGATTATACGGGCGAGGGAGACCTGGTTCGCCATATCAACGCCCATAACTCTTCTCTTTTGGGAAGAGGGGCAACTCCGGACCATTACGGGGCGCTCTTCCCAACAACCATGAAAGAAGAGGCATCCACTTGATTTTATGGTCTTCCCGACAGTTCAATTGACTCGTGGGAAGAATTGAAGGCTAAGTTCATAGAAGGTCATATAGGCCAAAGACAACGTCTCAAGAGTATGGACTTTCTAGATAAAATTGAGCAAGGTCCTGATGAAAACTTGGCCAATTATTATACTAGATACCACAAGATACTCCAACAGTTGAATGAAGACGCCACTGATGGCGAGTTGATCAGGACCTTCTGGAGGGTTCTCAGAGTGCAGAGTCAAGCTTTGAAGGATAATAAGGTGATGAAGCCAGTACGAAAAATCTACGCTCTCGCCATCAAGGTTAAGAAGTATATCGACTTGGAGAGGTCACACGAAAGATCGCCTATGGAAGCCAAGAGACAGATCGTCCCGACCAAAGTTGAAGAAGGTTCTGCTTCTCGACCATCCAAGAAAGAGGAGAGGCGAGAAGGGGCTTTCCGACATGAAATCGCCCGGGAATGAAGAGAGACCCTAATCATTATTCTTCAAAGTTCACTCCTCTCACACATAATATATCCGTAGTACTTCAAGAGATGGAGAAACTTAGGCTGGATGACCCCCCTCTAGTTAGAAAGAGTCCGATGGGATCTCAGATGAATGATTACTGTCGTTATCATCGAGTTCAAGGGCACGATATTGAGGCGCTAATTCGAAAAGGTAAACTATTAAAGTTTATCGAAAAGCCTTCCAAGGCGCCAAGGAAACCAAGCCGTAGCCCTCAGAGGAATTCTCGATCTCCCACTCATGACAATCCTACCCCGACTCAACGAGGGACGATAAATGTCATCGCCGGAGGATTTGCTTCTGGAGGAGAAACTAGTGTCGCCCGAGAAGTCTACGCCGCCCGAATCTCACAAGGGGATGAAGGAAAGGCACATGAGGAAATCAACCCAATAACCATAAGCTTCACCACTGACGATTTGATTATGGTTACTCAACCTCACGATGATGCCTTGGTTATCACCGCCACTTTAGCGGAATACGAAGTAAAGAGGATTCTCATCGACAGTGGAAGTTCGACGGATATACTCTTTTATGAAGCTTTCCAAAACTTGGGATTAACTAGAAGAGATCTCCTGAAGGTCGACTTTCCCCTCATAGGTTTCGCCGGAAGAACTACCTATCCGATTGGAGCCATCAAACTACCAATGATTCTGGGAAAAGGAAAGGCAACCCTGACAATTGATGAACTTTTCGTGGTCGTCGGCGCTGCCTCAGCATATAATGATATCATCGGAAGAACTACTTTCAATCCTCATCGGATGATCCTGTCGATTTCTCATCAAGTAATGAGGTTCCCGGCGCTACATGGGATAGGGGAGGTAAGAGGAGATCAAACCACATCCCGACGGTACTACGTCAGCTCGATGCGACGTCGCAATCAAAGAGAAGTCATAGGAACAGCGCCTAATTAAGAAAATTAACTCTGTTTATCTTTAAGACTAATGTTTATTTTATGATGCTTTTTGTGTAAGACTCAGGAAGGATAAATAAATATAGCCTTTCAAGGCCCATTTTTTCCAAGATATCTTGAGCCCTTCCGTCAAAATACTCAAAGAATCGACTATCAACAATCTGATATCATCTAAATCACTTAGATTAGTCGACAAAGAGGTGGCTTTTAAGATAAACTTTTTCCGAATCAATAGTCGACCATCAACAATCTGATATCATCTAAATCACTCAGATTGGTCGACTACTTGAAAGAGGTTAAGTATTGAAGATAAACTTTTTCCGAATCAAGAGTCGACCATCAACAATCTGATATCATCTAAATCACTTAGATTGGTCGACTACTTGAAAGAGGTTAAGGAAGATAAACTTTTTCCGAATCAAGAGTCGACCATCAAAAATCTGATATCATCTAAATCACTCAGATTGGTCGACTACTTGAAAGAGGTTAAGTATTGAAGATAATCTTTTTCTGAATCAAGAGTCGACCATCAACAATCTGATATCATCTAAATCACTCAGATTGGTCGACTACTTGAAAGAGGTTAAGTATTGAAGATAAACTTTTTCCGAATCAAGAATTGACCATCAACAATCTGATATCATCTAAATCACTCAAATTGGTCGACCACTTGAAAGAGGTTAAGTATTGAAGATAAACTTTTTCCGAATCAAGCGTCGACACAATCTAATATCATATAAATCACTCGGATTGGTCGACTACTTGAAAGAGGTTAATTATTGAAGATAAACTTTTTCTGAATCAAGAGTCGACCATCAACAATCTGATATCATCTAAATCACTCAGATTAGTCGACTACTTGAAAGAGCTTAAGTATTGAAGATAAAAAATTTCCGTATCAAGATTCGACCATCAACAATCTGATATCATCTAAATCACTCAGATTGGTCGACTACTTGAAATAGGTTAAGTATTGAAGATAAACTTTTTCCGAATCAAGAGTCATCCATCAACAATCTGATATCATCTAAATCACTCAGATTGGTCGACTAATTGAAAGAGGTTGAGTACTATAAGCTAATCTTCTTGAAGTCATATATCGACCATCCGGAATTTGATATCAACCAAATCACTCAGAGGGGTCGATTACTCAGAAGACGGTTTAGATTTTCTAAGGATAAAATCCTTCTCAAATATTAAATTATCGATTATATAGAATTTAGAAGTTTGCTCTAAAAAGTCGAGTAAGTAAAACCTTATTTCTAAAATGTGAACTTTGATCTTGGACAAATTTATCATAAGATTGATTAAAGTCCTTATGGAATGAATGCATGAGAATTGCCAAAAGAGGTCTCCCTTCTATCATTGATAAGAACTGATTACATTAAGTCGGGAAAGAAAAGAAAAGCATCTATGTAGAGTTTTTCCTACTCCTAGCCTCCTCCACTAAATATTCTCGAAGAACCCCCACTTTCAAGAAGTCAAAATTAGGGTCCATGACTCTGATGTCCTCTACCACAGAAGCAAAGCTTGAAAGGAGCATCTGCCCGATGACTACGGTAGCGTCGGTTTGGAATTCAGTACTAGCCTTGTAGCCAGCAATGATCTCCAGGGCGGGCTTCTTGTACGCCTCTACCTCCGCCTTCAGCCTGGCAATCTCCTCTTGGTGAGAAGCTACCTTGGCGCGGAAAGTCCTCATAACAGCGACAGAGATACGGTGAGCACTGTCAAACAATGCACCAAGAGTCAGGGAGGCCCTTAGAATATCCTTAAGGGAGGAGAGTTCTTCAGACATAGTCGTCGAAGCCTCATTCAGACAAAGAAGCTCATCTTCCAGGAGAGTAACCTCTCCTTGAAGGCGCTGCACCTCTCCTACCTCCAACTCCATCGAGGCGAGTCTCCCTTTTAAAGAGGAAACTTCCTCGTCCAAGTCGACGAGCAGCTGACCAACTTGGATAAAGTCACGAGTAGCCTAGAAAGAACAGGGCAAAATAAGTACGGGATCGACCTCAAAATTTATATGTGATAAAAAAATAATAGCAAGTCTTTTTTACCTTGGCCTGCCGGTGTAAGAAAACGCGAGCAGTCTCATCGCCACTCGACGGGTAAGCGAGGGCGGTCTTGAGGGGGGATGGAGTCATTTATGAGGTGGAGGGCTAACTCTCTATTGGCGATAGATTGACCCTCATTCAACCGGTATCCCTTCAAAGAGGCGAGGGGATCCTAGTCGGTATTTCCAGATGAAGACTCGGGGGCAGAGTGGAGCATCTTCCAAGTAAATAGAGGACCCTCAAACTTCAAGCCAGTCATGGCTTGGGAGCTCGAAGATTCAGCACGACCCCTACCATTCGGATCGACTTCTACAAAAAATGAGGATGTTAGAAAAATTCCATGAAAATCCAAGAAAAGATAAAATCAATGATAGAGAATTCCTACCTTTGAAAGATTGGGGGCTGGAAGCAGCATGAGCGGCTAAGGAGGCCGTCTCCTGGAATTCTGAGAAAGGGGTGACGACAGTCACTCTCGCCCTTTTGATAGGCTTGACAATTCCTCTATTGGCGTTCCTCTTGGTCCTCGCGCGAGGAGTCTTCCTGTCGCCTTCTGCAGATTCCGCCTTTTCAGAATCAGGGGCAGCATTAGTAAGAGCTCCCTGTAGAGAGGGTCGTTCAGAGACGACCTCCGCGCTGGTCGCCGCAGAATCGTCCACCAAGGGCACTCCTGTTTCCGCCTGACCACGAGCATCAAAAAGCTTCTTAAAGATACCTACAGAAAACCAAAAAAGGATTTAAAAAGAGATTACGAAGAAAAAGAAAAATTACCCAGTTGAGAGGAGGGTCTTCGGTGCGAAGGCGAATTGAAGCTCTAATAAGAGCCTCCTCTGTTGTATCTTCAACAAAGTTCCACGTCTCAAAGTCTTCTGAGGTAACGGCGACGTGAATTTGGCCAACCATGGCGAGTTCCTCAGGAGTTAACCCGCGTAAAGTTGGGGCACCGTTAGCACCAAGGAGAGGGGTTATAGGCCAAGTGACGCCTTCTCGACAAAAGAAGTAATAATGCTTCCAATTCGCATTATAATACTTAATCCCAACCACCAATTTCTTGGCCGATTTTCAAGAAAATTGGTCGTCTGATGGCCATCGACCCTTAAAACCGAAGATCGACGCCTCACTCCTCAACATCTGATAGAAACATATAAAGACCTGAAGAGTGTACGTCCAGTTGTAGATGTAGCACAAACAGTGGAAACCAACCCAGAAGCGAATAGCATTGACTGTGAGCTGACAATGATGTATCCCATAATGCTCACAGAGCTCGTCCAACTCGGCCCAAAAAGGAAATCGAAGCCTTGCCTCGATCTGACCCAAATAAACAGGGACTTATCCATCCCTAGCCCGATATTCTTGTCCGGTGGGACCAGCATATCGAGGGCCTTCAGGATCACTTAAATTAGCCAAAGTCACAGCTTTTACAAAAGTGACGCTGGTCAGTTTATTTTCTTTGAGGGGTTCAGGAAAAGAAGGAATGAACCCTTGAAACCTACCTTGTGGGAATTGAGCAGCCATGGGAGTCTGTGAAAGAGATTGAAGGAAAGAGGTTTCTCGATTAGGATCGGAAGGACCAGCAGTGGCGACTCCAATTAGAATCCTCTCTTCAGGAGCACAGGGACGAGGCGAATTAGGATTGATAAAGAAAGCACTATATTGATTCGCCAGGGTGAATAAAAACGAGAGCAAGAGTAAAAAGTTAAGAGTAAAACGGTGATATTTATACTAAAAGCATTCGACGCTTGGATAACTTCCCAAAGAAGTCTTCCCGATGTCAATCATTCATTGGGTCATCCACTGACAACATGACCGTTGCCTTGCACCTGTCAAGAGTTTATCGAGATGACTCTCCAGCTTCACCAAAACCTCCAACGGTCAGGAAAGCCATCAGCCAAGTACCACGCCTCGACTAAAGATACTCTCTTCAAATCTACATATCAAAAGCTGGTAAACAGAATAAAGACAGAATATCGCCGAGATGTATTCAAAAATTATACTCGACTCAAGACCTCCTCTTCATGAATGAAGTTGACGACTTAAGAAGCAAACATTCCTCCCAAGGAAGAGCATAGGTGGCGACCTGCTTCCACCGCCATAGGAAGAAATCTTCCCAGCTAAGGAAAGATGAGGTGGCGACATGCTTGTCACCTGCTTAAGCCGACTCTGGACAGAAACCCTACCCAGAGGGTAGCTTCCATATAAAGTCGGTAATATCTCCCTATAAATAGGGGTACATTCTAAAACATTAAGTTAAGTTTTTTGCTTAATACTTCATATTATTATTCTCTCCAAATCCATTACTGACTTAAGCTACGGAGTGGAATCAGGGGCCATCCCCACCAGTTTTCAGGTCCTCGCCTCACACAAAGCCTCAAAAGGAAACTAAGTACCCAAGATGTCAAAATAGATACCTAAGAGAGCTAGCCTGCGGCGATATCTCGAAGTCCGTTAACCGAAGTTCAATGCCACGTCATTTTGATCCCAACAGCTGCCATCGATTGATGAAGAAAAGCTCAAATCAAAATGAGTAACAGATAGTGGAAATCCAGCTAAAAGATGAAATCGAATAATCGAATCAAAATCAATGATGCAATCAACTAGATCGCTGCAAATCTAGAAATAAACTTAATTTCTTGATTGCTTAGGGTGCAAACAATCTTGCTATGGTACCACATGAATAGAGAGAGAGGTGAGAGAAAAGAGAGGGAAATGTGAAACTTGTATTATTCATTCATATCAAACTCAAACTATTACAATATACAAGAATTACTATTTATAGTATGTATAGTTAGTTATATTAGCTAACCAACTAACTAACTATATATATATATATATATATATATATACTAACATGATCCTATGTAAGACTCGTCATAGGATCTAACAAGTAATCACTCTATAATGAACTTTAATTTATATGTTTAACTCCCGATAACTTTTATTTGATTGCTAATGCAATTAAACCCCTTTAGAAATATAGTGGGTTTGAAATTATAAATATGTTTGTTATAGTTGTAGCCATTAATTTACCCAACTATTTACAATATTTTCTTCTCATAAGGGCTTTTTCACACCTCGCGCTATATGCAGGTCCAACATTTAGTATATATATATATATATATATATATATATATATATATATATATATAACGACAGAAAAGAGGGTAAGAGACTTAACCTGAGCACGACACATCGGACTTAGAGCATCCACAGTGGTATTACGTAAAGAATACGTAAACGTGGGTCCTACATGTTTATTTAAGTAAAACAACAAAAACTATCTACAGTGGTTTTACATAGCATTCCTTAAAGATGGGACCCACACGTAAATTTATGTTTTTACATAAAACATTCCTTAAATTTAAGTAATGCACTATGTATTACGTAACCAATTTTTTTATTATAAATTAATTCATTTTATAATTATTGCTATATCTTATTGGTGGTTGTTGGAAAATTTAATAATAAAATATATTTAAGGAATATGTTTAAGTAATACGATTGCAGAGAAAATATTTTTTACGTGTGTCTTAAATTTACGTATTACTTAAAGTGTACATAAATGTCTACGTGGCACCTTTAAAGAATACAATTTAGGTAAAACCATTGTGCATGCTCTTATGGAAGTCTTCTGAACGCTCCAGTCAGCACGAATTCTCTCGCCCGCGAGTGCATCACACGCGCCTCACTTTCTTCGCCTTAAATTTAACTTTCTTCGCAGGTTAGAGACTAGACTAATATGGTAAGTCCAAATCAGCCGCCTCTATTAATGCCCTCTCTTCGCAATTTCCTTCTCTCCCCCGCTTATTTCTCCTCCATTAATGCCCTCTCTTCGCAATTTCCTTCTCTCCATTATTTTCACTGTTTGATTATATCTCCTTCTAACGTTTCTTCTTTAATTAATTTTTCAGAAAGAATAGCAATAGTCAGAGAAAGGTAACTCATCTCTCACTCTCTTCTTTAAAGACACTTCAGGGTGAAATTTAGGAATGCAAATCTGCACATTGATGTACGTGACATTTCACGGCAGCGTTGGATCTTTGCAGGTGGTGATGAGGCCAGAACCGACGGTCGGAGATATGTTGTCGGTTTCCGTGAAGGAAGGGCTCCCGTCAGTGACCAGTGAGTAAATCTCTTCGAATCATTTCCATCAAGGCCGTTATCCAACTCACATGGCATGAATTCCAATGTCTTATTATCAGGCCAGAGGAAATGCAATACTCCAAGCTAAGCTTGGAGAAGAGGAAGCAGGCTTTGCATGAGCGTCGATTGGCCCTTGAACAGGATGTATGCTACTTACTTCTTATATATATATATACTTCTTGAAATTCCATCAGTGCACCTTGAACTATGCTTTCTTTAAATTTAGCTTAATAAAATATTTGATATCTCAGGTGATTAAATGAAGTTTATCCTGGAAAATGTGAATGACGATGCAGGTAACAAGACTGCAAGAGCACCTGCAAGCAGAGAGACCTTAGAGCTGCTCTAGAAGCTGGACTGACTATGTCATCAGGGCAGTCATCCAACTCACGTGGCACGAATTCGAAGGTTCGTGCAATATTTTTCAAGGCACTCATATTCAACAACTAAAATTGATCATTTTTAGCTATTCTGATTTATATCGATGTTAATCAAATTGATGAGAAATGACTATTTATCCACAGATTTTTTCACCTTTGTAGATATCTGCATTGATTTTTCACCTTTGTTTGAAGTGCTCTATATATATTTTGTAGATTTCTATTTTGCAGAATCCTATATATATTTCTTAATTTGATTTTAGATTCCTTAATATTGCATTCAATTTTTTAAATCTGTTTGAAATGCTCTATATATATTGTTTATATATATTCTGCAGATTCCTAATTTGCAGAATCTCATATATATTCCTTAATCGTGTTTTAGATTCCTTAATATTGCGTCGATTTTTCATCTCGGTTTGAAATGCTCTAGATATATTCTAATGGACAAACAAAAAAATTCTCTATATTCCTATTTTGCAAAATCCTATATATATATATATATATCTTAATTGTGGTTTTAAATTCCTTAATATTCATACTTCATATTCCTTCATATATATTCCTATATTAGTTCAAATGATTCTTATCAAGTATGATAATGACCTTCTAAAACCTTATGTACAGGGAAGATACTGACTGTTCAAACAGAACAAGTGTTTAGATCGCTTACTTTGATGTATTCTAGTTGAGAATCTGAAGTCCTATATTGTTTTCAAAATGATCTTGGATGTCAAAAAGTAATTTTGATGTGGATATCTCAGACTTGAGTCTTAATATCATATGTATAATATGTCTTCAATAATTGAATCAGTTTCTCTCTAATAGTGGTCTTTTTCATCCGTGTTTGTTTCAGGCTCAAGATTACTTCAAGACCAATCAATTGCTAAAGAAAGATCAATTCCCAACTTTGTACATGTGTTTTGAGGTTTGACTTCAGTTTATTGAGTTTTATGTTGCTGATGTGCTTGATTTCACGTTGGCTCTGTTCGTTCATGGTTCTCCGTTGATTTGTCTGCTAATACTAAGTGTGATTTGTTGTTTTACTTTTACAACAGAATTTTAGATTATTTCGTTTGTGGTTTTTTAATGAACATAAAAGAGACGAGTTGACTAAGAGACATGATAAAGTCTGGAAATTGGTATTATAAACTATTTCAAATATGAAGACTAAATTTGATTAAATTTTAGAAATCAGCATTTTCTATGGATAGGATATAAATGACTGATTCCATTATTTAATCTTGCATTTATATTTTGGGTTTGTGTTTGAATTCAAATTGTCAAGCATTGCTATAAAGAGTCGACTGGTCTTTTCAAGCACTAAAAAGATGGTACATTCAGTAAGCTCTTCATCTTTTATAAGCATGGGAAGTTCTACTAAGTGTAAAGAAGCTTAGAAGAGACTTTGTGAAAATAATGCATAATTCTTTATTTTACTAATTTAAATTTACTTGATATCTAACTTTGTGTGTGTTTATTGTAAGCATGGGTGGACAAATGATATCATTGCTTCCGAATTAGGGATTATTATTCTCAATTTGGAATGGGGGAGCTAATCAAAATCATATCTTTCTGCTAGCAGTATTATTGCGATCCAGTGATGGGCCACATGTTCCGGTCGAGGAATGAGGTTCTCTACTATTTGAAGAATGGGAGTAAGAATGGGAAGAGAAGCTCAAACAATTCCTCTGAAGGTGACAAAGAAGGAACAACAGTGAGCATGAAAGAAACTACCTCACATACGAAGAATAAAAAGAAAAAGAGCTCTGATAATTCGAAAATGAAGAAGAAGAAAGCATCATCTGCTCCTTTGAAATTTGATTTCAAGGATATTCTGAAAAATATGATTTGAACAGTATCAGATTTTGCGGAAAGATTCTGAACGCCGTTCATGGATGATATGAACGTTGCAGAGTTAGTGAGCTGGGAATGAAAAGCCGCCTTCAAGTTCCTTGCTGTAAAGTGTTAATAGTTGAATGACTTTTCTTTGTTCCTCTTCTTCTTTGAGCTATTGTTTCTACATCTTCGGGATACAGAGCACTAGCATAACAACTTTAATGACTTTCTTAGGTTTCAGCTTTTTTTTTTTTTTTTGGACATGATGGTTGTATGTGTTTTTTTATGCTATTTCCTATTTGTATAAATTCATGTATACATAAGCATGTGTCACTATATTTAACTCTGGATTTAAATCTACATGGTTAACTTAGGAACCATGTAATATGGTCTATATGGAGTATGCACTTTTTTACATTTCGAAATAAATCACTCTGCGTGTTGCGCTGGAACAATACACGAACTAGGACGATGATAGAAGAACCCGAAACCAATGCATCATGACAATTCTAAATCCTATTCCATCTGCGAGTCAAGAAGAACTTTCAACACCAACAATTTTGAAGATCAAGAGACTTGCTGCATAACATGTTTGAAGAACAGATTCTCAATCTTTATATATAATGTTAACGTTTATATTTTACCCGGTCGCCCCGCGCTCGCGGGTCAGCACTAATTAATATAAATAATAGGGTTAAAAACCTATAAACTGTCTGAAGTTTGCCATATGTGAGATTTTGGTGTCTGAAGTTTAAATTGTTTATATTGACCGTCTGAAGTTTTAACTTTGTTGAAATTTGCTATCTCCGTTCAAATTTGCTGTTAAAATTGACAGAACTTGGTTATGTATTTGTCACATGACCCGATAAAAAAAATCTCAAAATTGTCCCTAGTTGGGTAGTGGCCGGTCGGAGTTGGTGGTGGACGGAGTAAACATAATAGATTAGGGGCAATTTTAACTTTTCATACCATTTTGTCAAATTTAACCGAAAAAAAAAAAAACTTTAAGCAAAGTTGAAACTTCGTATATTCCACAATTTATATAAATATAACACGTTAAACACCAAAATATTCAAAATCTCTCGACCACAGTTTTCAGAAAATTTGCCACGTGGCACTGCAAGGCCCGACAGCAACTTTGACAACCAACAGCAGCAAAGAACATAGATAGGAAGATATGGAAAATCCAGATAAGATAAGAAATGAAGCCGTATGAACCGTGAGATCAATCCCACCAATAATCCAGGCCGTCGAATTTTGTGACTGATCTAGCACCACGAAACTGATGGATGGTAAAAGCCCAATGCACTATAATAATACATTGTCCCAAAGCTTGGTATATCAATCACAAGAGACCTGTACAGTCATATCTATCTAAGAAGACAAGATTATTCCAGGCATAGCCATGGCCGCCGCCACAATGCAAGCTCCCGTTGGCGTATTCCGGCCATCTTCATCGGGATCAAGGTTCTTGAACGGTTCTTCGGGTAGACTACACAGGGAGGTCACATTCAGGTCCCTTCCATCTTCCACCTCATTTAAGGTAGAAGCCAAGAAAGGCGAGTGGCTGCCTGGTCTCACCTCTCCACCTTACCTTAATGGAAGGTATGATTTTGTGTTTGTCTCATTCTTAACAAATCAAATATAGACTGGATCCAATAGCTAGCTTTATAAAATTCAATTGCAAATACGCTTAAAGAGCAAAACCACACTTATGTTCTCTTTAATTTATATTAATTAGTGTCTACATAGATTGAAAAATTTATGTAAAATTGATATTTAATTGACATAAATATACTTGAGCCGAAGAAAACTCATACCCAAATCCGTCAAATTTAACTGAAAAACCGATGAAAAACTAAAATGTAACGAAAGTGAAATCTGTAACACCTATTAGCAACAATTAAAACCTTAGACATTTAAAATTAACATGTTCCAAAACCTGAGACTGTAATTAAACTTTTAATCCTAAAGTAAATGACTTGTTTCAAAAGTTACTAAGTGGCTTGTTTGAAAAGGATTTGAGTTATCACCAAGTAATGTTTAAATCAATTTGATTTACTTAATTTTACAGCCATGAACACAGATAGTTAGCAAAATCTCATTCATTGATGATGCTCTGAACTTAACTATAATAATAAATGTAAAATGTGTAGGCGCAAAATGCATTATTAAGGTTAAACTAAGTTCACTTTGTTGTGGTATATTAGTCTTGCAGGTGACAACGGATTCGATCCCTTGGCACTGGCTGAGGACCCAGAGAGCCTAAGATGGTTCGTGCAGGCCGAGCTTGTCAACGGCAGGTGGGCTATGCTCGGCGTTGCAGGGATGCTATTGCCCGAAGCCTTGACATCGGCTGGGATCCTAAACGTACCAAAGTGGTATGATGCTGGCAAATCAGAGTACTTTGCGTCGTCATCAACCCTGTTCGTGATCGAGTTCATCCTTTTCCACTATGTCGAGATCCGCAGATGGCAAGACATCAAAAACCCAGGAAGTGTTAACCAAGACCCTATCTTCAAGCAGTACAGCTTACCCAAGAACGAGGTCGGCTACCCTGGCGGCATCTTCAACCCCCTTAACTTTGCCCCGACTCTTGAGGCCAAGGAGAAGGAGATTGCTAACGGTAATGACGACCGCTCATTTTGATTTTCTATAATGACAACATTTGAATTATAACTGAATGAATAATAAACGGTTTGAATTTTGCAGGTCGATTAGCAATGCTTGCATTCCTAGGGTTTGTGGTGCAGCACAATGTGACCGGGAAAGGGCCGTTCGATAATCTCTTGCAGCATATTTCTGACCCATGGCACACCACCATCGTCCAAACCCTAAGCGGCAACTGAGTTCATTAGCTTGTCTTCGATTTGGATGTTGGGGATAGTATTACTTTAACCTGTGTGTACGATTAATCAAAAAATGGATTTGAATTGTAAGAGCATCAGAACTCCAAGTGTACAAGAAAAAATGTCAACTGGCAATTTGTTTCAACACTCTCTATCCAGCCCCCCAAATTGCCTATACCCATTAACACGTTTCCATCGATGCACAATCAAAGAACTGATTAAAAAGATGGCTCCTAACTAAGCATTAGCACAAGCTCTTTCTTGGGAAACTATGATACCTACATCACCAAGTCATTGATTTTGCAAAAGAGTGAGCAATTTCAGATGAATGAATGAATGAATCACAAAGCTGAAATCTTCATCACATTCATTATTTATAGCAGAAATGATGCTTTCTAATTGATAATCTTACACAGACAACTATATATTTATCTTTACATAAGTATTACATACATACAGAAGAGGAGTGAGAACTTTAGAACCAGGCTTTATAGCTCCCTCTGGCGGCTAAGGCACGGGACACAATTTATGTTCATACCAAAAGAAGATTTGGTAGCTAATCTGACAGAAAGCTGAGGTCGAGACAGACTCTCTTCCGTAGTAATGACTCTATCGGTGGCATTTTCCTCTTTCGCCCACCTCTAGGTCTTGCTTGGAACTGCTCATCTGCTTCCACAAAATCACCCTGAACCAATAATCCAACCACCCACAAAATCAGATTTTTTATTCCCAAATAAGTATATGATGAAAAGCCGACAATCCAAATACATTGCTTTACACAGGAATAGAACATACTGGTGTGTAAATGTGGCATCCCGTTTTCTCATGGTGATCTCTGACGTGCCGATAGGAAAACCTCTTGCCACAATTGGGATGGCAGCACACATATGGCTTCAATTCAAGATGCACAGCTTTCACATGCGTTTGTAGGTTTGATTCCTATTCAGATACAAAGAATCAACTTGCTGAAATCAGAACAATTTACACAATATGCAACAAGAATAGACATGGGGCACCAATCAAGGAGCAGGTAATAATATGAGACAAACATAGTGCTTACAGATGAAAATGTGTGGTCACAATCAGGGAAATGGCACTTAATCACTTCAGAATCTGATGACCCTTTTTTTTCATGAGTGCGGAGATGTCGTTTAAGATTCTTCCTCAGTTGTTTGCTTCCACATATCTCACAGGTGGCATGCTGATGAGACGAGAGTACATGGGCTTTAAGACAATCAACATTGCTGAATGTTTCCATGCATTCAGCACAAATTGCCTCCGTTGATTCCAATTTAACTGCAGTTATAGAAATTTGTACCTCACAGTTAACCCCAAAGACTTAGTATGATGCATTGATCAAATATAAGCCTGTAAAATAAACAGGGACTTGCCATGAGAATCCTCGTGCTTTCGTAACTGTGATGCGTACTTGAACACTTTTCCACACCCTTCTTCTGGACAAACATGTTCTTTAGGAGTCTTGGGATTTGGGGAGGGAGGAGATTCATGATGGTGAATGTCTTTCAAATGTCGTTTCAGATTACTCATAATGGTAAATGTAGTCTTGCATCCATCCAGAGGACAAGTGAACAATTTTCCTTCATGTTGCAGGGCATGACGAGTTAAGTGGTCTTTCCTTCTGTAACTTGCATTGCAATCTTCAACTGAGCAAACAAATGGCCTCTGCGAATGAAAAATGCTTACAATTGAATCATATGAAGGAGTATGTCTCAAAATAACCTTTCTTTTTTAGTCTTGAAAAAGAAAACCGATGTCCAAACCTCAAAAGAATAGCGCGTGATCTGAGGCTGTCTTGAAGGAGCTTCTCAGGTGGTCTCCCAACCTGATACTAGTCCATTCAAGATCTGAGAAGAAACAGCCTCTCGCATTTTGGAGTTCTTTGTTGGGATCCAATGCTTCACGCCACATCACCACAAATAAAATATCTCAAGCAATACAAATCCTGCAAAATTATGTTATTTAAGCAAATTGGGATTTAGGGTTTAGGGAACTCAAATTTCTCTGGAGTACTACGCAGCAACATCAGATGGCCCCTAAAATTTCCTCATCTAAGACAGCCCGAGCCGAGATTCACATGATACAATAGTAGAAAAATCATTCTTATAATTATTCATCACTATCTTCATCTATTGTAAAGAAGATCTTAGGTTAATTTACCTCAAGCAAATGACTTTGCATATGCTGCATCAAATATGCTGGTTTCTTGAACGTTGCACCACAGCTGTCACAAGTATTCGACTGCTTCGTTTCACAGCTTTCGTCAGTAAAGATGTCTTCCTTCGCCAGTTCCTCCTAATAGAGATCAATCAATCAATAAATATGAGAGGATGTACGAGAAGCGGGGCGCAGAATCATACTCTAATCCCCGCACAGATATCTAATCGATATGAATCCATGGAAAACTACAACGAATCAGTCCGAGAGATTCAGCAAAACAAAGTACCTTGTGCTGAGATTTCATGTGAGCTACGATTAATGACTTCTTCGACCTGGAGATCCCACAGTACTCGCAGCAGTAGTGCCTTATGTCCCTGAAAATCGGTCGCGGCGTCTCATCGCCGAGGCAACCCGTACTCACCATGTCGTCTTCGTCGTCTCCGAGTGATGGATGGAGGAGCAGGTCACAGAAGAAGATCTACTCTGTGTTGACGGCGAAATGAAGAGATGATAAACGCGCGGGACGAAGCAATCCAGCTAGGGTTTATCTACTCCACTGGCCCGCCACTTGGCAGTGACACTGACAGCCCGGGATGAACCCGGTCCGGATGTGGTCCGATCTTCTTCTGTTCTGGTTGGATCTCAATAGTTTCTGCCCCTCTTCCTTGTGGCCCGCAATGATGTATTGAAAAAATAAATAATCATGCGGTAAGTAATTTATTGGGTCTAGCTAAAATGCAGTTGAGTTTATTTAAACTTGATTTATCAGCCGTTAGTTCATAAGAGAGAATCAATTATAATTGAGGAGAGATAAAAAGTGTTTCTTACACATGCATAATCTGATGGTTAAGAAATCGAGTTGAAATAAACTCGAGTTTATTTTAGCCGAACCCTAATTTATTTATAGCATTGTTAGTATATTAAAAAAATTCAAATTTAATATAGATAACTAATTTTATTGGTTTTTGTTATTTGAAATAATTTATTCAATGCAATGAAGCACTACTACAACACTAGTAAGGTGTATACATCTTTATATAATTCTATCTTAGCGTGTGTCAACAAATGTCTATTTGTTAGTTGACGGATTTACACATATAATATTATGCTATATATATATTATTATTTTTTATAATATTATTATTTTCCACATATTTTCTTGTGTGTTTATTTATTCCCCATATTTTCATGCATTTTTCTAAATAAATTTGTAGGATGCAATTCCAACTTTCTATTGTTAGAATGCAAAGTGACTAACATAAAAGCGAAACAAAAATTGTGCTTCCAAAATTTTATGTATTTTAAACAATTGAGTTCACTTACTTATTATCATATTTTTTCCATTTTATAAATTCATCAAGCTAAATATAATTATATAACGAGTGTGTTCATTAAAAGATATACCAACTAAGTCGAATATATTGAAGTATTTTTTATTCACTTATTTCTTTTTAAATGGTATGTTTACGGGTTTTTTAATACTTCTATATAATCCTATTATTTTTAATGTATTTTCTTATGTGTTTATTTTATTGTATTCATTTTTGCATCATATTTTAGTGAAATTTATTAAATAAATTTGTTAGGGTGCAATTGCAACTTTATATTGTTAGGATGTTAAAAACAAAATTTATAAGTTCAAACTATATTATGTTTTTATATTCAATATTAATATATATATATATTGATTCAAATTCAAAGATACTTATACTATTAAATTTTATATTACTTAAATAAACATTAGTATACTTATGTAACATTTGTGACGTTTGTAACGTCTTTTTATAGTATTGTAAAAAAAAACGTCTCTTGAGAATGAATGAGAGCATTTGGAGCCACGAGAACTTAGTTGTTGAGATCATTTTCCACTTGGGATATCTCGAACTGTTTTTCAGGGACCTCGATCCACGAACTAACTCTGGCTCTCACCTCGATCCCTGAACTAACTCTGATCTCCGTCTTAGTCTTCTAAACACCGAATCCTGCAGAGCGGGCGATAACCAGCATGGAGAGGGGGGTGGTGCTGGTTATGCCCTCTCTGATGCTAAAGTCAGTATTTTTAGAGAGAGAAAGCTTTAGAGAGAGGTCAGAGCACAAATAGCCTATTCTCCAGAGTTTCGAGTTAACCCCCTGAAATGGGAGATCCAGGCCCCTATTTATAGGAAACCTGAGAACTTTGCCCGGTTTGATGTCGGTATACAGGAAAGCGCTTACCGACATCGAGATTGGCTATATGTGCGCTAACTTCACGTACATAGAAAAAATAGGCGTATACGCGCGGTACAAGTCGGTAACCTGTACCGTGTCGATATTCGACACGGTCCGGATTGCCGGACAATCCGGAGGTCCTTGGTTCGGGTGCGACGCGCATCTGAACCGTTTTGACCCAGGGTGACTGCGGTAGGGTCCGTTTTGTGGTTTTAGCGTGTTTGCGAGGTCCGAAACGTAAATATGAACCCGAATTGGACAGATATCCAACACTTGCCCACTAGTGATGTTGCAGTTCAAAACCCATACTTGACTCTATTTAAGATAGGATATTCGTCCAATTTAGGTTCGGCACTGACCTCAGGGGTGGCCTGTTTGTCAATCGAGTGCGCGGCAGATTCGTCCATTTCTACTTTTCCGATGTACGTACACAATCTATTCACAGGGTTAGTGTAATAGACGGTATATATGTATAACAATGTGCAGCTTAACGACTTATTCATAATAACATGCGATAAGCGAAATACTTGTGATAATAAGTAATCATGCAACGCGGTATCAGCTAGGTACGTGACGTGAACGTGTAGCATGATGTTAACATAGAGATGACAACACAACACATGGATGACGTAATCGTGCAATGAGCAAAATACTTAGAGCAATTTAAAATTGAAGAGCATGCTTGTCAACGTGAAGCATGATGTAAACATGTAATATGATGTAAACATGCAATTCATACGTAGATCATAAAAATAATCATGTAGCAATCATAAGTTAAAATTATGCACACATAAAAATAATAACATGCATAATAGCCTATACGTACGCAACATGCGACAATGATCGTACATAACACGTCACGCAACATTAAGGAGCATGTATGTAATGCAAGCATAGAAGAGATGTAAGTATGCTCACACATGATACTAGGGACTTGTGCAGAAATAGATATTAGTTTAGTCCTTAGCACATGGTGTAGACACTATTCGAGAAAATTAGGAGAGAGAATAGTTATTAGCTTACATCCTCCTTTGATAGTTTTCCAAGAAGCTCTCATTGTTTGTTGAAGAAGGAGCCTATGGAGGTGTAAATTTGGAGTGGTCACCTTAACATGCATACAAGGTGTTTGATGAAATGCATTAGGATACTTAACCTCAAATCGGCCAAAAAATTTCTAAGTGCTGAAAATTTTAGAAAAGTGTAAATGAATTTTTATACTTCCCTTATGCATAGCATTCATTGCCGACATGTTTCTCCATGCCTTAGTCGTTGTTTTAGTATGCTCGATATTGATGATCGGTAGTTGTACGTACATGGTCGTCAATGGTTGTATGTTGGTGATGATAGCATAGACAATGTATGTTGAGCATCATGTATTGATCATTGGTCCCTGTCTGCAAGCATGCTAAAACACTTAGAAAATATTTCAATAATATCTAGTGCTTGTTACCATTGATGTAGTCATATGATTCTTGTCGATCGCCGGCATAGAAACACTTAGAAAATATTTCGTAGTAGTTGATGTTTGCCACTTGATGTACGTTATCCGTCGTCATGCTAGTATACTTGGAGAATGCTCCTAGATAGTTGATTCCATGCCGCTTGTTGATTGTTGTCATCAAGGAAATATTTAGACAATATTTTCTGACGGTTGATTTCTTGTCGCATATAGTCCCATGTCGTAAGTGAAATACTTAGAAAATATTTCAGCCATATCTTGCCGCATGTCGGCACCTTGTCGTACATAGATATTTGATAGTATGCTGACGGCTTGTTGTATGTTGACACGTAGTAACATGTTGACACTTAGTAGCATGCTGACCGCTTGCAATATGCTGACTGTCATCATGAGTAAAACACTTAGAAAATATTCATTGATGGTCGACACCTTGTTATGTGTCGATTGTTAACATAGTGGAACACTTAGAACATATCACTTGATAGTCGACACTTGCTATATGTTGACAGCTGTATGCGCGTGCTTTTATGTACACGCTTGTATGCGTGCACTTGCCCCCACACTTAGAATCTTTTCTATATCCATTGCTATGCGCGCTGTATCCATAGACTTGATGTAGAGATATGATGCATGTCGTCGGTTGTCATGGTAAAACACTTAGAAAATATTTCGTCCTTGTTATCATTAGTAAGTCCATTATTCCCATTCTGCGAGTAACTCTATGTTCGGATGTCGACATGGTTGAGTAGCTAAACAATGCACTAAGTATAGATGTTGACGTCTTTGCTTGATTAATTGATGTCGGTATTCATATACTTCCTTCCGAAGATTTTGTATGTTGATGATCTTTATAACTTGTATCATGTTGCAATGTAGGTCGGACTGATGGAAAAAGCTTCATCTTTGCAGACAGCCGATGTATATGGTAATTCGCTTATTGGAAAAGATTACCGCCCCATTGCCCCCGCTACTATAGAGTATCCAAACATGGTTGCAGTAAAGGACTTGTGAGTAAGGTACCTCCTTGTATCTTCTTTGAACTTGTTAATTTTCCAAGTTGTTGTTTTCATGTTGCTCTTGTTTGCAAGTTGCTCCGTACATGCGACTGAACGAGTGGTTGCAATTCCTGGCTTTAGCACAATTCAAAAGACCCGTCGCAGGGGCGCGTTCCTCGAGCGATTCTTAGTTCTCTATGCCGAGTGCGACCGTGCCAACTCCTTCTTGCGATAAAGGGAATAGAGTTGAGGGTCGTGCGGTGGCGCCTTCTGCCCCCCGGTCGAGGGACCGGTCCAAGGAGGAGCGTTCCTCCCATTGAGGTAAGCGTTGTTTACTTCTTCCCACTTGAAGTTTGAACTTGAATATGGCTGATTTTGATGCATGCATTGCTGCTTGTCGCGCCCATGTTGAAGAGTTATATCGCACTCCTGGTTGGTATTAAGCTGCCTGCTTCCAGCATGCTCAACCCTTGAGTTATCCTCACTGTCTGTATGTACTGCACTTGCGTAATAAGATATATATCCTTCGATGATGAGCATGATGTCCGTAGTTGCGACTGTATGTCGCACATTGTTGAGTGTTATGAGCGCCCCTCTTGGTTAGATTCCAAGGCATGGAAAGATATGTACACTTGGTACTTGTAACATTGTAGATAGTAATGAACTCAGCACGGGCACTTGGCACAGGCACTTAACATGTAGCAGTGTCATCTTGACGAAGCAAGATTTAAGTTTATATTGTCTCTTAGTTCCACTCTAAGGCGACGTTGTACAAGACTCGACTTGTAAGTTTAATGAGTTTTTCAAACAGGGTGCGCTCCTGCTAGCGTTTTTGAATGAAGCCTACCCATTTAAGGGGGTCTTTCTTATGTCTGCATCCTTAAGAGGATATGTATAGTTTGAGTGTACATGAAGCCATCCTAACAAGGAATGTAACTTCATGGCGTATAAACCCTTGAGAGGGATATACATACTTTGTAGATATGTGGGGTTGTCGTCTAACAAGAGGACTTCCGCCACGATGGGGTGATCAGTCCCACCTAAGTCCCGCATCCTGGTTGGTATGCAGAGAATGGCTATGAACATGAGGATTTGCTTCTAAGAGCATTTCGCAGCATGCCATTTTTTAGGAGTAAACATGGGGTTTGCCCTTACAAAGAGGATACCACAGCATGCTACTTTTGATAGTGAATCTTGGTGTTTATCCAAGATATTGCTTGTTGTTGACGCCTTTGGAATAGTCGTCATCTTGAGTAGAGATTTTTTATAAGTTCCTTTTGTAGATAATCCGCATGTTGTCATTGCCACATATAAGTTGATTGTGAACATAGCACGATGTCTTTGTGTTGCCGACATCTTCTTGAGATAAACGTCGTTATAGATGGAGAAATAAACTCCTTGTTGGTGTAGATAATAGATATGCTGGCGTTGTATGCCATAAGTTCCTTGTTACATATAGTGTTTAGCTTGTATTGTTGAAGTAGATATTATGCGCATAGGTTGCTACCTGGCGCAATTCCAATGTAGTAATCATAGTGTAGTATGTACCTACGAACAAGGTTACGCTTTATCAGATAGTTGCAACGTTTGCAAGTTTGTAAAAATATGGAGTTATGGATTTCCTTTTAACTAATGCATATAATAAATAGAGTAAAGGAATCTGATACGAGGATCCCTTCATTGTGTAGAAAACTTCCCTTAGTGCAGATGTGATAAGTGCGGACATGACAGGAGCGAAGCTTTTCAAGTACCACCCAATGTATGTGCTTGTGAATATGTACGTACAAAGAGAGACTATGCATTGCTGTATGCATCCTTTATTCGATACACGTCGATGCTTCCTTGGCGTGATGCGCATACGTATATATGATCGTTGCTTGATATTGTTTCCAAGGGAAGAGCTGATGTTTGAGTATAAAATTCGTTGAGATGTCGCGAGTTAGAAACTTGTTGTGATGATGCAAATGATATATACGCGACCATTACTCGGCCTAGATGCCTAAGTAGAATGTCCATAGATAGAGAATTCCAGAGAGTGTTGCATACAGCTCCTCCTAGTGTTGTTCTCCATATAAGATGTGTCATTGAGATCTCTCTTGGATGTACGTATAACCTGTCTCAAATTAGTCACAATACTTTGAGATATATATTGGTTAAGGAATGTAATGGAGTTATAAATCTCTTCATATGGCTCTATCGCCTGCAATGCCAATATGACTGGATCAGACTATTCGCGACTAGTTTGTTCCGTTCAGCTTGGATTCTGTTTTGACTAAACCAGGCTACCCTGAGTAGTTGTCCTACTTGAGTGGTCTGCTTTATTTATAGTAGTGTTGTTGTGAAGTTGTTATCTCATACCTGAGTTTACCTTTGGCAATAACTTGTGTTACCTGGACCTTGTTTAAGTAGGAGATATCGTCTTTTGAGGGTGATGCTTGATGTTGATAACATACATATGGGTGTTGTTGGGATCAAAATGACGTGGCCACAAACTTCACGGAATGGACTTCTAGGCTTCGCCTTGGACGTAGCTCTCTCGAGGACTTGATTTCCTCCGGGAGACTTTTAAGGTCGAGCACCTAAAAAGGGGTGGGGATGGCCCCTGATTCCACTCCGAAGCTTAAGTTAGTAATGTATTTGAGAGTGTAATATATAAGTATTCAGATCAGATTGTTCTTAATTGAATAAGATAGGTCCCTATTTATAGGGGATAGTTACCGACTTTGTAGAGGCGGCTACTGGCCTCTGATTGGTTGCCTAAGGGCGGCAATCAGCCCTTTGTGATTGGCTGATAGAAGCGGTTGTCAGTCAGCTGGTAACAAGCAGGTCGCCACCTCACTTTTACTTAGGATCAAAGTCTTTCCTAAGGCGGCTGAAGCAGGTGACAAGCAGGTCACCACCTTACCTTTACTTCGGGGGAAGGTTTCCCCTTGGAGACGGTGGGAAGCAGGTCGCCACCTGTCTTTACTTCGAGGGAAGGTTTTCCCTTGGAGACGGTGGGAAGCAGGTCGCCACCCATCCTCTGGAAGATTCTCTAAGTCTCCATAGTCGACCAGTCATTCTTTTGAAGTCGACTTCTTCATGATTGGTAGTCGACCTTTTATCTCCAAATGGTTGGAATAAACAAGAAAGGTCGTCGACTTCTTCTCCTCGCCCTGAAAGCGTACTCGACCGGTCACCTGTAGGAAATCACCATAGACCAAGAACGTACATTCATAGTCGGGTTTATTTATAACCCAACACTTGCCCCCGAGAATCGAGTCGTCAGCTTCATTTACTTAAGGTGAAGGCTTGAGTCGAGTAAAGCCCCATTTTGTGGCGAGATAATCTATCTCTCAGGACTTGTGGATTTCCCGGACTTTCCAGAAGTTGAAGAGGCCCTCCCTTGGGATTAGGATTTCTATCCGTTGGGAGAAGAGATAGTTTCGGCATGCAGAGATATCCTAGGGAAGCTGGGGAGTCACCCTCTCAATGGCTCTACAGGTGTAGGCTAATGGTCATGTTGTCAGATGAAGAACCAATGAATGGCTGACCTTGATAAGGCTTCGCAAGGAAGTTATCCAGCGAGGGAGTTCTTCTATAAATACCCCCCTTTTTACTTTCATTTTTCACCTTTCACCTTCGTCTTCTCTCCAATCCTGGCGAATCAATACAGTGCCTTCTTTATAAACCCTAATTCTCCTCGTCTTTGTACGTCTGAAGAGAGGATTTTGATCGGAATTGCCACCGCAGGTTCCTCCAATCCTCAGCGAGAAGCTTCGTTCCTTCATTCTCTTTCTAGAACTCCGATGGCTCTCCCCATTCCTGAAGGTAATCTTGAAGATTTCGTTCCCTCCCCTCCTTCTCCTAAGGTTAGTAAATTGACCAGCCATGGCTTCATGAAGGCCGTGGCTTTGGGTAATCTGAGCGATGATGAACATCCTCGATACCCTGGTCCCCCGGGACCAAAATATTTTCCCCAAGAGGAAGAAGTGGCAGTCTTCGTGGGTCATCTTGAGGCGGACTGAGATTCCCTTTTTGTGGCGACTTGATGGAACTCTGCGAGCATTGTCGCATCCATCCTTGCCAATTTACTGAGAATGCCCTCCGTTATTGGGTGGGTTTTCGTTGTTTGTGTTCCACCTATGAGTGGAGGTATTCTTTGAGGGTTTTCCGCAGCTTCTACCAACTACAACGTACGCCTCATGACACCTACAATTTCAGGAGTCGTTGGCCTACTGGCAGCGATCTTGATTGGGAGTCTTCCCCACGGTTGGTTTACAACATTAAATCGAAAAACGCCAATTGGAAGAATCATTATTTCTTCTGTCGAGTAAGCGTTCCGTGGCCTCTGCTTCCTCCTTTGGGTACGGATCGTGCCCCGACTCTTCAAGGATTAACTCCAGAGGAAGTCGACACGGTCTATAAGATTCATGCCACCATATTTTCTCCCGATTTTCTTCCTTGGAAGTCGATATCCGATACCTCGGAACAGGCCCTTATCAATGATTCCATTCGTCTCCGCCTCGAGGATCCTCCTATAAACTGGGTAATCCTTTTTTTATTTCTATCTTTAGTCGTTTCTTGAATCCTTCCTTTTGCTTTCTGTAGGTCTATTTACAAGGCTTTTTGATAAGCAGGCGGCGACTGGAGTGCCCCTTGCTGGCGAGGCAGCAAGGAGTGGAAGTGGAACTAAAGCCACTTCGGAACCTCTGTCCATGGAGGACGCCCAACCTACTTTGGAGGGGGCTTCGCCTGACATGGTGGTCGACTCTTCTGAACAGGAAGAAGCCACCCAACCGGCCGTAGAAGAACAGCCAAAGTCCTCGAAGAAGAGGACCAAGAGACCCGCTGGGAGGGCAGGCGCCACTCCTTCGAAGAAAGTGAAGATCACCACCGCCACTCCAGTCTCCTCATTTCAAGAGGTTACTTCTGGGGTCGATCCGACGCCCACTAGTCCCTTGCCCCCCACTGGTACAAATTTTTGCCTTGATAGATTCCTTACTTAGTTCTTGGTAGTTCATTTTTATTAACATATTTTCCTCGCAGAAGTCGACCCTAAGGGCAAGGGTATTGCTGAGGCTTCTTCTTCTCAAGCCAAGACAGGCTTGGGATATGAGGGTCCTCCCTTTGCTTGGAGGATGCTTCATTCTGCCCCCGACTCTCCGCCACGAGATGTCGATTGGGACCCTCTCGCCACTCTGGGAGAGTACAAGCTGAAGGAGGGCCATTCCATCGCCAACAAGGAGGTGGCCCTTCACTTGCTGAACGCCTCTGTTCCTCCCCGGGATCGTCCTCACCTCCCTACAGATCGAGTGGAGGACGCCACTCGAATGTTCCTGCATCGACAGTCCAAGGTAGAACCATATTCTTATTCGTCGATACATATTATTTGTACCTTATGTTGACGACTTTTTCCTTTTCAGGCCAACCGCGATTTCTTGCAGGTGGGTTAGTTGCTCATCGACCTTGGCGAGGAGTTATCTCTCGCAAAGGGGCAGCTTGCTTCCCTGGAGTCGGAGGCCAAAGAAGTGCAGGGCCTTCGGGAAAAGGTGGCTCGCCTTGAAGGGGAGGTTTCCAGCCTTCAGAGGGTCTTGGGCACCATATCTGGGGAGCTCGATACCTGCAAGGAGGCTCTGAGAGCTAGTGGAGTTTTGGCGGCCGTGCTTGGCAAGGCATATCCGATGCTGCCGCCTTTTCCAAAATTTTCCGTGCCCAACTGGATTCTCAGCGCGAAGCGAACATCGAGCTGAAGAAGAGGGTGGAAGAGCTCGAGGAGCCTGAGCGGAATGCTGTTGCCGCTTACAAGGTCAGCTTGGCCTTTCAAACGGACGCCGCCATGGCGAGCGGGCAGATGCTTCTCTCAGTTTTTTCTTCATTGGTGGCCGACCTTAGGGCCTTGGGCCCCGACCTGGACCTCTCGAGAATGGCAGTTCTTCGAGAATATCTGCAGGAGGAAGCTAAAGCCAAAGTTAGGGCTGATAGATGGATTTTAGCATAGACGCTTTTAATTTCCTTCTCGATATTTTGTAAACTCCCGTTTATTAATGAAGGATAATTTTTAGCAATCTTACATATGCTTGCCCTCTCTTGGGCTTTTCACCGTTTTCATAGATCTTTCAACGGACTTAATAGAAAACATACTCGACTTTAGAACAATCATTAGGTCTCCATATAATTGAATAATTTTAAGGGTAATTCCCAAATATCTAACCTTTATCTCGAGTTGTAGATTTGTCCGAGTGATTTAGTGGATATCAGATTTTGAATGGTCGACACCGAACTTCGAGGCGGGATGATCGACTTTCGAAACCTCAAGTAGTCGATCTATTTGAGTGATTTAGTAGATATCAAATATTTTAATGATTGACTCTTGGGCTCTTTTGTATTGCAAGTAGTCGATCTATCTGAGTGATATTGTAGATATCAGATGTTTGAATGATCGACTCTTGAGTTCTTTCATACCGCAAGTAGTCGATCTATCTGAGTGATATTGTAGATATCAGATGTTTTTAATGATCGACTCTCGGGTTCTTCTGCACCGCAAGGAGCTCGATCCATCTGAGTGATATTGTAGATATCAGATGTTTTCTATGATCGACTTTTGGGTTCTTCTGCACCTCAAGGAGCTCGATCCATCTGAGTGATATTGTAGATATCAGATGTTTTTGATGATCGACTCTTGGGTTCTTCTGCACCTCAAGGAGCTCGATCAATCTAAGTGATATTGTAGATATCAGATGTTTTTGATGATCGACTCTTGGGTTCTTCTGCACCTCAAGGAGCTCGATCCATCTGAGTGATATTGTAGATATCAGATGTTTTTTATGATCGACTCTTGGGTTCTTCTGCACCTCAAGGAGCTCGATCCATCTGAGTGATATTGTAGATATCAGATGTTTTTGATGATCGACTCTTGGGTTCTTCTGCACCTCAAGGAGCTCGATCCATCTGAGTGATATTGTAGATATCAGATGTTTTTGATGATCGACTCTTGGGTTCTTCTGCACCTCAAGGAGCTCGATCCATCTGAGTGATATTGTAGATATCAGATGTTTTTGATGATTGACTCTTGGGTTCTTCGTTTACTTAACCGCTTTCAAGTAGTCGACAAATCTGAGTGATTTAGTAGATATCAGATTTTGATGGTCGACTCTTGATTTGGAAAAAGTTTGTCTTCGACGCCGCATATTATCGCCGAATCTGAGTGATTTAGTGGATATCAGATTATTGATGGTCGATATTAAATGTCGGTCGCCTTAAAAGAGAGAACTCAGATATCTTGAGGAAAAGAAGAGCCTTTGAAAGGACTATATTCATTCATCCTTCCTGAGTTTTAACAAAAAAGAGGAACACCATAAAACGAACATTAGTCTTATCATAATAAACAATATTATTTCTTTACGGAGGTGTTGTCTCTATGACTTCTCTCTGATTTTGACGTCGCATTGAACTGACGTAGCATCGTCGGGATGTTGTTTGGTCGCCTCTCACTTCCCCAATTCCCTGTAGCGTCGGGAACCTCATTACTTGATGAGCAGTCGATGGGATTATTCGGTGAGGATTGAGCGTCGTCCTTCCAATGATGGCGTTATAGGCGGAAGCGGCGTCGACGACTACGAAGAGTACATCGATTGTTAGAGTCGTCTTCTCTTTTCCCAGAACTATCGGGAGTTTGATTGCTCCCATTGGATAGGTGGTCCTTCCTGCAAATCCTATGAGGGGGAAGTCGACTTTCATGAGGTCCCTTTGGGTCAGACCCAAATTCTGAAAGGCCTCAAAGAAAAGTATATATGTCGAGCTTCCACTGTCGATGAGGATCCTCTTTACTTCGTACTCTGCAATTGTGGCGGTGATGACAAGGGCATCCTCATGTGGTTGAGTCACCATCATGAGGTCGTACGTAGTGAAACTGATAGTTACTGCCTCAGTCTTTGCAGGCACTTTTCCCTTTCCATCACGAGCTATCTGGCGGCATATACTTCGCAGGCGGTGCTGGTCTCTCCTCCTGAGGCGAAGCCTCCCGCGATGACATTGATTGTCCCCCTCTGTATTGGGGCGAGGTTATTGTGAGGGGGAGATCGAGAATTCCCCCGAGGACTTCGACTTCGTTTTTGCTGGGGTTTGAACGGTTTGTCGATGAATTTCGACAACTTCCCCCTTTTGATTAATATCTCGATGTCGTGTTTGAGGGCCACATAATCGTCGGTGTCGTGCCCTTGTACTCGATGGTAACGGCAATAGTTGTTCATCTGGGATCCTATCGGGCCTTTTCTTACTTGAGGAGGATCGTCCAGCCTAAGTTTCTCCATTTCTTGCAATACTACTGATATGTTGTGTGTGAGTGGAGTAAACTTGCCTGGATAGGGATTAGGATCCTCCTTATTCCTTGTCGATTTCCCGGGCGGGAGTCTCGCTCACGTCTTTCTTCCCTCCTGGGCGGTCGGGAAGCGGAGCCCTCCTCGATCTTGGCAGGCACCAGTTGTTTCTTGACTTCTTCGGGCAACCCTTCATGCGACCTTTCTAGGTCGATGAATTTCTTTACTTTGACGGCGAGGGCGTCAATCCTTTGCACGGGCTTCATCACCATGCTGTCTTTCAGAGCTTGGCTCTGCACTCTAAGATCCCCCTAGAAGGTCCGAATCAGCTCGCCATCCGTGGCGTCCTCATTCAGCTGTTGGAGTATTTTGTGAAACCTTGTGTAGTAGTTGGCCAAGGTTTCAGCTGGGCCTTGCTCGATCTTGTCGAGGAAGTTCATGCTCTTGAGGAGCTGCCTCTGACCTCTGTGTCCTTCAATGAATTTGGTTTTCAGCTCATCCCATGAGTCTATAGAGTTGTCGGGGAGACCATAAAACCAAGTAGACGCCTCTTCCTTCAGCGTGGTTGGGAAGAGTGCTGCATAATGATCAGGCGTTGCCCCTCTTCCCAAGAGGGAGGAGTTTTGGGCGTTGATGTGGCAGACTGGGTCGCCTTCTCCGGTATAATCGTCGATGCTCCTCGCGAAGACTTGCGGGGGAACTCGAGTATTGAATAGCCTTTTGGTGAAGGGGTGAGAAGTATGATCACGAACGATGAGAAAATCGTTCGCACCTCGCCTCTTCTTCTCCAACAGTTCTTCGACCTGCCCTATTGTGAACAGGACAGGTTCCTTGCTCACCGTTTCGGCCTCGGGGGCTTTAGGGGTTTCTTTCTCCAGGGGATTCTCCTCCTGGATTTTCACACTGGAAGCTACTTCTTCCTTTTGTGAAGCCTCTCGGGTTGGCTCTCCTTTCTCTGGAACAGCCCATGCTTGGGTTTTATTCCAAAAAGTAATAAAGGCAGCTATTACCTCCGGAGGAGCAGCCTGGGGAGCTGTCCTCGCATCTTCCAAAATCGGCAGAGATTTGGAATGGTTGAGGGTTTCATCGTCGCCAACACCATTAGATGAGATATTGGGGGATCTTCTTGGGGGATCGGCCTCGATGTGGTAGGATCTACTGGTGGACTGCTCCTTTCTTCCACCGGAGTGTTGGAAATCTTGCTCTTTTCGGCGGCCATGACTTTTTGATCTGTTCCCACAGACGGCGCCAAATGTTGGGATCAAAGTGACGTGGCCACAAACTTCACGGAATGGACTTCTAGGCTTCGCCTTGGACGTAGCTCTCTCGAGGACTTGATTTCCTCCGGGAGACTTTTAAGGTCGAGCACCTAAAAAGGGGTGGGGATGGCCCCTGATTCCACTCCGAAGCTTAAGTTAGTAATGTATTTGAGAGTGTAATATATAAGTATTCAGAGCAGATTGTTCTTAATTGAATAAGATAGGTCCCTATTTATAGGGGATAGTTACCGACTTTGTAGAGGCGGCTACTGGCCTCTGATTGGTTGACTAGGGGCGGCAATCAGCCCTTTGTGATTGGCTGATAGAAGCGGTTGTCAGTCAGCTGGTGACAAGCAGGTCGCCACCTCACTTTTACTTAGGAGGGAAGTCTTTCCTAAGGCGGCTGAAGCAGGTGACAAGCAAGTCGCCACCTCACCTTTACTTCGGGGGAAGGTTTCCCCTTGGAGACGGTGGGAAGCAGGTCGCCACCTGTCTTTACTTCGAGGGAAGGTTTTCCCTTGGAGACGGTGGGAAGTAGGTCGCCACCCATCCTCTGGAAGATTCTCTAAGTCTCCATAGTCGACCAGTCATTCTTTTGAAGTCGACTTCTTCATGATTGGTAGTCGACCTTTTATCTCCAAATGGTTGGAATAAACAAGAAAGGTCGTCGACTTCTTCTCCTCGCCTGAAAGCGTACTCGACCTGTCACCTGTAGGAAATCACCATAGACAAAGAACGTAAATTCATAATTGGGTTTATTTATAACCCAACAGGTGTTATATGGCCTAAGCCGTTTGTTGTTCCTAGTGCGATAGCTTGGTTGTATGTGCGTTGCTTTTGGTTTTATTCCAAAGTAATGAGCATAGTGCAATAAGGTACCTACGAAAGTAGATTTAACCTTCATTAGATATTTTGGAGTTCATACAACGGATTACAGGAAGGCGTCAACTGGTCGCTCTTTTTGAAAAGTACTAAGGCTAATAAGCATAAGTTGTACTTAATATAAGAAGACTTTAAAGTAGATATGCAAAAAATGAGATAAAGGGATTGATGATGTGTTTGACGTCTTCATAGGTGACTTGTCGGCAAGTTGATTCTGCCACGTGCCACATAGTTCCTCAGTGCATCTAGCGTGTTAAGCTCTTCAACCTCCTCCCTTGGGGATGAACAAATGTTGGTGTTATGCCCCCCCCCCCCCCCCCAGTTTTATGGTGCTTGCATCGTTCTTCAACGTTCTTGCCAAGGAAGTCAGTCATTGGCTCGAGTGGACGGGGAAGCTTGTTTTCCGGGAGTTTGACATTTGTTTCTTCCACCTTCATATTCCAAGGACTGTAGAAGTCGTCATAATTGGTTCCCTGAATGTCGTTTTTTCCACGCTTCGCGAGAGGTGGAATATTTTTCGCCTTTTCTTTTCCTTTGCCTTTTCCTGAAGGCTCCACGTGAGACTTCTTTTGATGCTTGTTGCTTTGATCGATATACTTCTTCATTTCTCCTTTTAAGATGAAGCTGTTTACATGGAATCTTAGGCTGACACAGCTGTCCGTCTCGTGGCCATACACTTCGTGATTTTCATACCATTTGCTTTCATCTTTTCCCAATGAGCCTTTGCGGAATTTAGAGGGCTTTTTCCAAAGCTTGGTCTCCTTAATTTCTTTCAAGATGACAGACAGCGGTGTGTTCAATGGAATAAATTTGGCGAGATTGGTCTCTTTGAGCCTTTGGACGTCTGACTGGAACGGCCTCTTTTGTTGTCTCTTTTCCCAGGAAGCATCCATCTTTTCCTCAATTATTGCCTTCAAGGTTCTTGTTGTAAGTCCCGCGATTGGGACATCATTAGGGCTGAGCAGGAAAACCCGAAAGCCCGAAAAACCCGTCCCGAGCCCGTCCCGAAAAGCCTGGTCCCGAATAGACCCGAGCCCGAGCGGGCGGGACTTTTATTTTCAATTCGGGCTCGGGCTCGGGCTTTTGTGCCAAAATCCCGAAAAGCCCGAGCCCGTCCCGAATTTTTTTTAATACTATATAAATATATATAATTATATATATTCCCTACTAACTATAGTTAGTATCTAACTATCTAGTTAGTTTCTATCTTATCTAACTATCTAGTGGGTACTAGTTACTATACAGTATACAGAACCTAGGAAAAAGCAGAAAAGTACAACTGTTGTTACTGTTCTCTCGTAAGTCATACTTATCTCCATTATTTGGTTTCTACGCCTCCCTTTCTCGGTTTCTTCTTTTCCTCACGATTTGTATTCCTCTCAAGCTCCTAAAATGACGATGCGCCTCCCTCTCCAAATTCCAGCACTCCATCTTCCTCTATGTTTTAATTTTTTTTTTTTCAGATTTTTTTGTTAAAATTCGGGCTAGCCCGAGCCCGAGTCCCGGCTCGGGCGGGCTATTTTCCTCATTTTCGGGCTCGGGCTAAAAATTAGTGTCCCAAAAATTTCGGGCTCGGGCTCAGGTAAAAGCCCGCTCGTCCCGACCCGAGCTCACCCCTAGACATCATCGTCATCAATAGGTTTTTCCCATCCCTCCTTGTGACGGATGTCAGCATCGTCTTGGCTTGTCATCGTGGAGGAACCTTCCTTATGAATTTCTGAGCGAGAGGTTGGAGGTTGTCTCCATGTCCCTTCTTAGTGTTGTGCTATCATATACGGATTGTATGAGGGCGCAACTCCTTGCCTTGTTTGTCGGTACTGGAAGGTACCTTCCGTGTATTGCCCCCCTATTCCTTGGTGCGGTGTGTCTTGATGACTTGTGTTTCGGGACATTGCTCTTGTCCCTTCGATTTGTCCGTTGTTTGGAGGCGGGGCACATCCTTGGTTCCTTTGCATCCTTCGGAATGCAAGCAGCTCTTCGAGCGCGGCCATCATGGTAGGAGTGATAGGTGGTGGCGGATTGACACCTTCATATTGGGGGACTCCTTCTTCTAGCATCCTGTAAGGAAACTCTTCATTGATATGCTTCCTAGGCTCAAATCCCAACGGGGGTGTAACGTGCTTTGCATTGTGGATTCCTTGGTCATACTGTGCGAAGGGCGCACTTTTTGTTGTTATGAAGAAGGCATTGGACGTGGCAACATGCATGTGGGAGGATCCAAGTTGACTTCTTGTCGGATTCCGCGTGGTTATGACCAAGGCGTCATGGTGCACATTGTGCTCTTTGTCCTTTGATGAGAGTCCAATGACATCTTTTATGACAGCATCCTTCATAACGACATCCTTCATGTCAGCATACTGGGACTTGTGCATTGTCTTTGCAACGTACCATGCTTGCTCGTTCGACTTCTCGTCTCCAGCATCCAAGTCTCCATGGATCTCGTGCACGCTTGCCATCTTTTCTGAAAGGGATGCAATGTACATCGTATTCTGGACTTCAAGGCCATGCTATGCGGAAGGCACACTGCTTGTTGGCATGAAGGATACGGTGTATCCTTGATTTTTTAGAGTTTCCCTGAATGCGATAAGTTCTTCAAGCGTATCCATCATGGCTGGTGTGACTGGCGGCAGGTTGCTTGCGCCTCTTGCTTGCTGCTGCACTCCATCAGCTGGCATCCCGTATGGGAACTCTTCGTTCCTTTCCGTCCTTTGCTCGAACTCGTGCACTGGTACCTCGTTCTGGACGTCGGGATCATGCTGTGCGGAAGGCGCATTTGCGGTTGACATGAAGGAGGCGGTTGACATGGAGGAGGCGGAAGACTCTGCATCTGGAATGTGAGAAAGTCCTTGTTGGCTTCTCGTCGGCTTCGGCTTGTCTGCCCCCTCCTTCTTCGTACATCTACATGTCATAGCTTGCGGTATGGAACGACTTTCTGTTCGAATCACGCTGATGGCGCCAAGTGTGAGATCTTTTTCCACTTGGGATATCTCGAACTGTTTTTCAGGGACCTCGATCCACGAACTAACTCTGGCTCTCACCTCGATCCCCAAACTAACTCTGATCTCCGTCTTAGTCTTCTAAACACCGGGTCCTGCAGAGCGGGCGATAACCAGCATGGAGAGGGGGGGTGGTGCTGGTTGTGCCCTCTCTGATGCTAAAGTCAGTATTTTTAGAGAGAGAAAGTTTTAGAGAGAGGTCAGAGCACAAATAGCCAATTCTCCAGAGTTTCGAGTTAACCCCCTGAAATGGGAGATCCAGACCCCTATTTATAGGAAACCTGAGAACTTTGCCCGGTTTGATGTCGGTATACAGGAAAGCGCTTACCGACATCGAGATTGGTTATATGCGCGCTGACTTCACGTACATAGAAAAAATAGGCGTATACGCGCGGTACAAGTCGGTAACCCGGACCGTGTCGATATTCGACACGGTCCGGATTGCCTTGGCAATCCGGAGGTCCTTGGTTCGAGTGCGAAGCGCATCTGAACCGTTTTGACCCAAGGTGACTGCGGTAGGGTCTGTTTTGTGGTTTTAGCATGTTTGTGAGGTCCGAAACGTAAATACGAACCCAAATTGGACAGATATCCAACATTAGTCATGTGTCATGCCATGTAAGAATGATTATTGTATGTTTGACATGGACTAATCAAAAGTTATAAAATTGACATTAGGATAGAGAAAATGTGATTAAAAACTTACTTGTCATGTTTATATATGTTCTATTGAAATTATATTATATATATATATAAAAATATAAATAGATAGATAGATAGATAGACAGACAGACAGACAGATAGATAGATAGATAATTAAAATTTATTTAAGTAAAAATGATATTGTTTAGAGGAAAAAATTATCCAAATTAAAAATTTATTTTTAATATAAAATACATTATATATTTGGAAAAAAAAATTACTATTAGATTTTATAGAATATATGACGATAGAAAATAAAATAATATCTATCCAACCATTTATTTGATCTAAGCTTATTTTAGTATTGGTTCTAGTTACTTATATATAGCTATTATAATTTACCAACGAATATATGGTTAATATAGATTTATAAATGATTTGAAATAAATTAATTTACATTTTTGTTAATTTGATTAATGAAGAACATGTACAGTAAATTTAATAACTATTTTTTTAATATAGTTCAGGTATAGAATTTATTAAACATCTCATTAGTCCAAATATTATTCAATACCAGTTTATTATTTAGATTTCAATTAAATATAAAAACTTTTAGCAATTAATTTTATTATCATAGATAGTAGTTACCATTACTAACGCAATATTTAATACATTGTAGTTTTTAATTTGAATTGATCAATATGAAATAAGTGATTTTGGATTTCGTTATTAATAAATATAATAATGATGTAATTAAATTTATTATGTTATTAATTCAGCTTGTATGTCATAGTAATTGTTTGCACACGGGTCTCTTCGTGGGTTTTCTCCCTCGTATTCCCGCTCTTCGTGGACTTCTTCTCATTTTCCTGCTCTTCGTGGGCTTCCTCTTCTCGTACTCCCGCTCATTCTCTCTTGGATACCTGCAAACGGGCACCAATCGGTTTCCCGGTAAGCCCACTCTGATGCAGTATAAGCTTTAGAGATATAAAGTGAGCTTAGAGAGAGATTAATTACCTTTAAATGATGAGAGGAGGTCTCTATTTATAGAGTTCCCACTGAATCGCCCCGGTTCCAATGCTTTTCTGGTTCTGGTTTCTTTCCTAATTGTTGTTTTATTTTCAACTGTCATTTTCCTTTTATATTTAGTATTAACCACACGTATGCGGTGCCTTTTTTTCTAATATAATAGAAGGTCAGTTTTGAAACTCGCTCCCTTTTTTGAACCTTTCTGAGGTGAGACTTGCATGTTCCTAAGCCCGTTCCATTAAATCGCACACGAAGGTAAAATCTTCTCTTTTTTAGTACCACTTTTATCTTATTATCTAAGGTAGCACAGCTATTCTATGTTAAACTTGACACGAACAGTAGGGCCGACCTATATTTGAACGAGAATTTCATGTCGTCCATTTTTTTGCCAAATAAACAATATTACCGTTTAAAATGTAAAAAAAAAAAAATTGTGACTTCATGCTTTCTGATTTATTGTCTGATCATCATTTTATTTTTTGGTCATTACAGGGTTCCCCTTCTTGATCTACGTTCTCCTTTTAATTCAGAGAAATGAGTCAACATATACTCTAAATCAAAATCATGTGTCTGATTAGGGATTTTTCTTCAGTTTTTCCTGGATAGATTTTGTGGTTGTCAAATTGCGTTATCGAGTCATTGGATGGCTCGGAAAATTATTGCTTTTCGTTAAGGTTGGGAATAGAAGAGGGTTGGGCTTCTTGATTATTTCCTAATATTCCTCCGTAACGATATTCAGCACTGATGGATTGAATGCGTCGCTTTCGAATGGGAAGCGACTTGGCGTCACCAAGTTGTTATCATTGATATGGTACTAACTGAAATTGATTTAGAGGTTTGAAGTTGTTTGTGCATTGCAATGTATTTGGTGAATGCGGGATTTATGAAAGTACATACGAGTATGAGAAGATACAAGTTTTTCTTCAGCGAATTGGCTTAGTAAAATTACTGCTTGTAATCTTATTGTTCTATCCAACTCCAATAGAATGTCCTTAATATATATATACACATGTAACAAATAATAGTGTAACATAACACATGAGGTTGATAGTTGAAAAAGTAGTACTTGAGAATTGTCTTCATATTGGATAAAATAGTGATAATTGAGTGGTAATCTGCTAGCATGTATAAAAATTTACTTTCTTTCAATCATCTATTAAGGAAGGCCAAGATGCAATGAGCATCTATTGCTAAATATGATATTATGTGGGAAATAACCAGTTTTTGTTTGTAATGGAAAGGTTTTTGAATGCATATAAGTCCACACGAAACAATTATTTCATTGCTACTGAAAGAATGTGTCAAATTAGTCAAGCTATTCAACTGAAACTAAAAGCTTGCTCATTTTGTCTTTCATTGGTTATGTGCTAGATTGTAAAATAATGGGTAAAGCATGTTACCCGCATAAGAGGATAATCCGATAAAACGGTGTAGGATTCCAACACATTGATATTCACTTTTGGTTTCTACAAATTGGTAGATAGTAGTGCGTCGATCTATAGCTTAATTAGTATGTAGAGCTCAGTAGTCCTCCTGCTGGTTTTGTAAATTATCATGAATTGCTAAGCTGCCCTATAAACCCTAAACTCTTTGGTTTCTCTTTTCTGAGTTAACGCCAATTCTATTAATGAACTAGACTAGACATTACAACAAAAAAAAAATCAGAAATTTGTGACAGATCTATTGTGAGAGAATTGATCCATCACAATTTAGTAGGTTTTGTAAGGGATTTGTTAGGGTTTGGTTAGAGAAATTATTTAAGGGACAATCCCTAAATAATAAAATACTAAGGTTAATTAAGAGTTTTTATTAGGATTTCCGTAAATATTTTTTTAGAGGGAAATCGCTTAATAATAACACTAGTTAATATGAAATTTTGTGAGGGATTTAAGTTCGTACATGATGTTCCAAATTCTGCATAAATTACCTATACTATATCGAAATGGACTTACTATAATTATTGTAATTGTCACAATTATTATTCTTTATAACATAGTAATGTTGCACTATATATAAGAGATTATAGAAGCATGCACGACAATGCATGTTTGGTGACAACTAGTTTATATATAATTAAAAAAAATTAAAACAAGACATGCATTTTATTCTTGATGATTAAGTTTGTAAAATAGGGTAAGTAAATTAAAAATATATGATACTTTATGTCATTCGAAATATGTTATTCATATTTACTTTCACATGAAAATACATTTGTAACGTACATAAATACTATGAAAAATATGACTACTTGATTAAGATAGTAAAAAATAAATAATGTTATAGTAAATAAAATTATATATTTATAGATATTAAAATTATATAGTGTAAGGAAGATATAAATAGTACAAACATTAAAAACAATAGTAAGAAAGTACACACATTAAAGTAGGCTATTAGCTATTATCGTTTACAAGAAAAGAAATTTATTGAATACATGAAAAGGATATAGAGATATAGTGGACAACTAAATCATTGTTTTTGACTCGGCTTATTAATTCCTCCTCCATTTCCTCCTATTCAAAGAATGGATCAACATCCTCCAATCGACCGTGTTCTCAACTGCAACACCAACAACTAACCCTCCTCCGAATCCAATAGACACTACGATCCACATAATATTTGGAGTCATGTCATCCCAAAAGTCGTCTTCTTTTTTCGCCATATTCTTAGGTGGTTGTGGAGCTTCTTGCCCAGGAGGTCCACATTTTCTGGACAATGGTTCACCGCAGAGTCTCAGATTCCCAAAGTATGAAACATTTAAAAATGTATCAAACTGTCGTCCTTTCGGTATAACTCATGTAAGATTGTTGTCAGACACATCAAAGATTGAAAGGAAATTGAGGCCGGATAGTTGCTGAGGAAGTTGTCCATATAAATTATTTGATGAGAGGTCCAGTGACTCCAACTAATCCCTAATGACGACGGTATTGTACTTATCACAAGCAGAATCATGTGTATGAGCAATTAATAATATTTAAATATGACGGAGAGTTTCGGAACATATATAACAGACCAGAGAGATGGTTGTTGGAAAGATTGAGTAAATGAAGTCCTTGTAAATCTCCAATGTTTCTTGGTATCTCGCCTTCAAATTCGTTGCTTGAGAGATCAATGGCAACTAGAGCATCTAAGATCTTTGAGTACTCTATCTTTATGCCCTTGTTGTACATTGTCATCGAGGAGTATCCATAAAATGAACCGCGATACACGTATCCATACATATCCTATTCCTGGCCCATGTAACTTGGATTTCTTAAACCAGCCGTCTTCATGGCAATCCACTGCTCAAAGTGCCATGAAGTAAGATGGTGATGGAACTGGAACTGAGCCTCCTAGCCTAGCTTGTTAAAACTGATATCTAGATTTAACAAGTTTGGCCATCGAAGAAAATATTGTGGGTCATCGAGACCGGTTATAAAATTGTGAGACATGTCGACTTAATAAAGTAACGAGTTTATTTTCCCCATCCAACTAGGAATTGGGCCCTCTATATTGTTATAGGAGAGATCTAGAAACTTCAGTTCAGGTTGGTGCACTGGGAACCTGGAAAGACGACAAGTAGATAACCCTAACACAATTATCCTCTTAAGTATCGAACTAGTGCTTACATTTCTGGGCGGCAGCAACAATGTGAAATTGTTGAATGAGAGGACAAGGTGAGTCAAGTTGTTGAATTCACCGAACATGTCAAGCTCCAATGTGCCGCTCAACTGATTGTTGCTAACTGAAATGTATTCAAGATTTCTCATATTCTGGATCGGAAGTGGTCCATAGAGGGTGTTGTTGCTAACATCAAGGTATGTGAGTTTTGTCAAGTTGACCAACCCAGGAGGGATTACACCAGTAAATTGGTTGTCAACTAATTCTAGATAAGATAGTTAGGTTAACTCTGTAAGGACTGGTGGAATATGACCGGTTAATCTGTTTTTAGATAGATCTAGGGATGATAGGTGAGTGAGGTTTGCTAAAGAAGAAGGTGAAATCTTTCCTATTAGATTAGCTAGAGATATATGAAGGTATATTATATATGGTTGGTCAGCCTACCAAGCAAGATGGAAAAAGTGGTGAAATTGTTAGTTGGGGAAGTAGTATAAAAATACGAAAGGTCCAAACGGGTGAGGTGCGTAAGGTTACCGAGCGAAGCAGGAATATGCCCAGAGAATTTGCAATCATACAAGTCCAATTCTCTCAAGAGAACCAAGTTTCCAATCGAAACAGGTATAGTACCACTGAAATTGGTCCACCCAAGCAAAAGTGACTCTAGTAGCGTGCTCGAATTGAAATCGGTGGGTAGATGACCTTCTATTTCAGTGTTCCATTGGATGCTGAGATGTTGTAGCTTTGGAAGGTGGAAAATACCTTGTGGAAATTCCCCATTCAATTCACAATTCTCAAGTTTGAGAGACCTCAAAGAAAACATATTTGTGAATAGCAACTTGGGTACCTCACTAGGAATAGGATATGTCCAACTAATGTCAATTTCTTCCAGGTTGGTCAGGTTCCTCCTGAATAGGCTCTTTAAATTCAATTCTAAAATGATATTCTCAGAGAAGTAAGCATGGAAAGCTTTGAAATCTCAAACGGCACCCGACCCACAAAAGAGGAGGATGAGAGATTGAGATAGGTTAACCTCGAAAGATTGCCGAGTTCTGAAGGGATACTCGAGCCTTGAAAGTCGAGGTTAAGGTGCTCGAGGTGAACAAGAAGACTGAAAATGCTGCTGCTGCTACTGCTAGCGTTGATGGAGCCGTGAAGGCAGCTGCTACTGAGATCAAGGACAATCACATGACCTGAACTGGATCGCATTCAACCCCTTCCCACTCTGCGGTGCCATTAATGAGGCAGGCTCTCGGCATTATTCCACGAAGATATTTTTGGATAACCACCATCATAAGAGTCGGTGCAATTTACTATAAATCCGTCTCTGAACTAAAGCATAGCAGAGAGCTCTGCTTGATAGTTGCATCTGGACTGAACAATTGGAATCAGAGAAGAGAAAAAGAGTAGTGAGAAAAAGAAGAGACATTGTATCATCATCGTGCAGTACAAGTAATGAAGATTGGTATGTCATAGGTCTCACAAACATGCATATGCTTGTATAATAATAATAGGGCGACCTTATCAACTAATGCCATTTTTGAAATAGACACTCCACCGTGAGTCTGTAGTACTACACCGGTATCTGTACAATTGAACAATATATAAATAAGTGGGCCACCTCCTCCTATCACCAATTGGTTTTAGGATGGAAATCCACTTGCATATATGATTGCTCTTTGCTGGCCCGTTGGGCTTGACTCGGCCCAATGTGGAATCTAACATGGTATCAGAGCCCGCAGACGGACCTGGGCCTGGGAGATGGTCTGTTGAAATCAGAGAGCCCTCACGGTGAAGGGGAATGTTGAAATAGACACTCCACCCTAGATATTTCAATAGCCATAAAATAAACAAATAAACCTCAAATTTCAAACAGCATGTAGAATTTGGGGGTTGAGGTCAACATCTGCCGTAGCAAATAGGGTTGAAGTTTAGGACATGATTTAGCTAATATTTTATTTATATTATTAATTAATACTCATTTCTATGAATGTATTAACTATATAAATGTCCTAAATAATAAATTAATGCGTGAACTAATAAATAATATTAGTTGTGTTTTAATCATTAGTTAATAATTATATGCCACAACATACCTTCTCGAAGATATATCACGATTGGAGACAAATTCAGCTTGCTTAAGACATCACTTGGGGCAGCCATCAAAACTGATCATGCACGATGAAAGTTATTGCACAATGCACACGTCCAGACACTGCGCAAGGCATTTGCTGAGTACATCCAGACAGTGGCGGCTCTAGGGCCTCAATAATGAGGATACGCTAGACAGAAGAAAAAAAAACGTGAAGATTTAACATATTTTTAACAAAATTATATAAAATGTATTAAAAAAAAACTATTTATTGGTATTAACATGTTTTAAAATATACATATTTTAAAACGATGATAATAGATAATTTTTTCAATTATTTATCCAAAATTATCGTTAAATATATTTCAAATGTACACAGTATTTTTCAAAGTATCAGAAGTACACCATATCTGCTTATACAAGTGTTACAATTGAGTCAAATCCGACCGGTACCACTTGTGGATGAGTTGAGTTTTAATCGAGTCATGACACTATTGTAACACTAATATACTTTATTTTGTTTTGATTTCGATATTTAGAAAAGTATTCATTTACTTTGTAAATTCAAAATGTATTTGATGACAATTTTGGACGAAATAATAAGGTCTTAGTATCTTGGACAAAATAATTTAGATCTTACACTCAAATAATGAGGATCTTACATTTAAATAATGAGGATCATGTCATATTTTTTCTCAGAAATAAACTTAAAGTACCACTAAAAATACTCGATAATGTGGTTACGTTCGTAACCACATTATCCAACATGCATCCGCCACTGCATCCAGAACCACACATGAAGGCACTGCACATGGCAGGTGCTCATGCACTGCCTGAGCACGACCAGAAACACTCATGAAGACAAGGTACGAACCGAGGTACTTGCTTGAGACATTAATGACAGATGCATACTGTGAAACACGTTGGCTGTCGAGCACAGAGATATTCTTCCTGCATCACCAATCTTCAATTACTTCCCCATACGCTAACTTCAATCATTTCCAAAACACCGACATTTTGCTATGATCCCCTATATTCACTATTCCATTGATTATTGAACTCAGAAAGCATGACTATAATAGCTAAATTCATACTTCCCAATAAGGTGAACTTTGACAAATGAGTATGACGTTTCAGGAAAATGTCTTTAATCCTAATTTTCATAATTTTTCCACTATTATTCCTATTCCTAGCCCGAAGTTAAACATTTGAAAAAATCCCGACTTGGTCGGGACTATCTAATTTGGGACGGGCTAGGGACAACCTGAATTTACACCTAAATTTGAAAATAAATCTTAATATTTTCAACTCAAAATACAAGTTTAAATTCAAACGTGCATCAAGTTCATAAACACATTTATCAAGTTCAGACACATAGATTAAGTAAGGTGAATTACAATAGTTAAATTATTTATGTTGTAAAATGTTGAACTAAGTAAGTAACTCGGGACATTCGAGACTTTTCTAACAAAAGCTCTAGCCCGAGCCTTAGTTGAGAGTAAAAGTCCCTCCCATACAGCCTCAGACACAATTTCGAGACTGGGTCGGGAAGGGTTTCTCAGAACTTCGGATTAGTACCCTATGTAACTCCATGGTCTTATTATGAGTTGGCCCGGGAAATGGAGTTTTTGACCAAAATAGGGTTACATGGACAACCAACTATCAATATAGGCTAGAAAAGAATTCAATTACAAACATAGGGCTGGCCGGGTTGGGGGAATCCGACCAACTGTTTTTTTTTTTTTTTTTTTTTTTCCGGAAAACTGTTAAAAAAAATTGGTACTCACTTGGCCGGGTTGGGGCAACCCGGCCAAATATGTTTTTTTTTTTTTTTTTTTTCGTTTTTTTTCTTTCTTTTTTTTTTTTTTTTTTTTGCTTTTTTAATAGAAGTTGTAAAAATTAATGGTTTTGTAATTTTTTTTCTAAAAAACATATTGGACGTGGTGAACCCGAGGGCAAATTAACAGACATTTGTCATTTATCAGTTTTCGTAAAAAAATTACAAAACTACGAATTTATACAACTTCTATTAAAAAAAAGAAGAAAAAAAAAGAAAAACATATTTGGCCGGGTTGGTGAGTTCCAATTTTTTTTACAGTTTTCCGAAAAAAAAATAAATAAATAAAAAAATTCAGTTTGTCGGGTTCTCCCAACCCGGCCAGCCCTATATTTGTAATAAATTTTTTTTAGCCTATATTAGTATTTGGTTGTCCATATAGCCATATTTTGGTAAAAAAATCCATGAAATGCACAATCCATGTTTAAATCGATTAAAAAAAAAAAACCGTAAAAAAGTCGAGTGGCTTGAATTTTCTGACACTAAATAGCACCCGTTAGAACAATTCCACATTTAGGTAGCCAAAAGTTCCATCCATGGACTTATCTACAAGCTGCTTTACTCTGGTCTCAAGAAGGCACGTAAACGCCACTCTCTTCTTCTTGCTCTCTTCTTCGTTACCAAACCCACAGGACCAAATGAAGCCAACCAAGAATTCCCCTAAACGAACCCGACCCAGCAGCCGGAACTCGCCGCCGCGTCGAGGCCGCGTCGCCACTTTCCCGTCCGAGCCGGAAACAAGCTCCTCGGCGCTCACCCCCTCCGCCACTCTCCTCGACCAGGAGGCGGAAACCTCGTCTGCTCTCTTCGACAACCTAGGAATCTCATTTGACGACAACACTGCCCCGAGCCCTAATTCAAACCCTAGGAGCTTCCCTTACAGCGTGAAGCAGCAGTGCTGGGACAAAGCGGAGAAAATCAAGGACCGCGACCCCGACCGGTGGCGGCGAGACTCCCTCGGCAATATCGTGTTCCGGAAACTCGTTGGTTGCCCAGGTTGCCTCTGCCACGATTACGACCATATTTTGCCTTACTCCAAGGTACTACTCTTCACGGCCAAGATTGGCGATTGATAATCCCTGCCAATTGCCATTTACATTAATTTGATCTTTGCCGTAAAACTTACTGATATCCTTCGCTGCCATTGGAGGAATTGAGTTAGCTATAATTGTTATTTTGCCGTAAAACTTACTGATATTCTTTGCTGCCATTGGAGGAATTGAGTTAGCTATAATTGTTATTTTGCTAAGTACGATGGTAGACTACAAATGAACATCAACTTGGGACCTTGATTCCAATGGAGCTAACACCTCCTCCACGCGTTAGCTCTGATCAACGAATAAAGTTGGCACGTTTTCTACTAAGTACTTGTGTTAAACTTGACAATGTTGTCTATCTATAATTTAAAAAGCTTTTTATAGCATCAAAGTCAAACTGGAGTTGATAATGGAGGTGAAACAGCATTAGAGCTTCTTAAGGCTGAGCTTAGCGTTGGTATTGTGTATTTTTGTCTTGTTGAGGCTATGCTTTTCTGTTAGGTGTAATTGGACAACACCAAACTTGATCTCTTCAGATTTGGACTGACCCTGCAAAAGTTGGATACCGAGTAGCTATAGGAAATGTATTTCTGGATTAATAGATCAATCAGACTTCGGGTCATTCTCAAAAGAACTACCCAGTAGACAATAGTAGAGTACTCAATACTGACAAAGAAATTTTGCCAAAATGCTTATATCCACGGTAAGAGGTCCACTCTTAGCTTTCACAGATTGTAAAGGCTAGGCGTTCTGACGTTCTGGTTTCAAATCAAACATAGAAGATCATACATGGAAAAATGGAAAGACTTTCTTTTTTGTCCGTGCCATCTTTTTTGTGATCGCACTCTTGAATCAATGAGGACTGCTTTTGCTCGAATCAAATTGAGGTTGTTGCTCTTTGATTTGTTTTTAAGCTGTTCTTGAAGGACAAATTGAATTGAATTGATGAAATGTTTAACTTTCTGCTTCTCTATTTGAATCTCAGGGTGGAAAAAGCACACTAGAGAACTGCCAAGTTTTGCAGGTACCCTTCACTAGTCAACCAGTCCTCTTTGCCTCTTGATTAATAACCCGTCAAGTATACGAATGTGTAGTTGTAAAGATTCATATCTTTTTCTGGAATGACCTTCTATTGTCATTCAAGAAACCAGTTCACACGTGGTTTGTTCGAATTACTAAAACATATCATGGTAAAGTGTAAGCTTATGGACTCCTTTCTTAACTTAAAGTATGTCCAATTTCTTATAATTATTTATTTTGCAGGCAACGGTGAACAGATCCAAGGGAAACCAGACAGATATATCTAGAGCAGAACTGATTCGGAGGAGTTCATATTGTCGTGTTTCAGGTAACTTGTATTGATTTACAAAATGCATCAAATTTCAAGCTTTTCGTAAGAGTTTCTGGTATCTGATGACCAAATGACTCGCATAGGGCGCGACATGGATCTACTTGAGCTCTCTGCATTTGGCAATGTTCGTCGTGCAGAAGACTCTGGAGGAGGATGCAGAATACAGTGATGAACCATTTTTAGTCGATTATTATCGATGTCCTCTTGGTGATTGATACATTAGCTTAATTTTATTAGTGAACGGAATGGAAATGAAATTCCACAAAAAGGGAAGAAAAAAAAAATAATTTGGGGTTATTTTATACTATTTCTTATCGAATTTTAATCTTCAGTATTGATGAGTGAAAGAAAAGTGAAAGTGATGCATAAGTTGGAGTTTATCTTCCCCACCACAAGAAAAAGGAAAGAATTTAACTATACGATTAGATTAAAGGTGAATGTATCACTTTACTGAGAGGTGCTTCTAATTACACCAATAAAACTTCATTTATGGTTCATCACTTTGTCTTTTAATTAGAGATTTTTTTGTTTAAGTTTTGTTCTAACTGTGAAATGAAAAATTATTCATAGTTCATATTTTACCATTTATATAAGCTGATTAGGTGCGAGCTGAGATAATCAGAATTCCATTGCCCACAGTTTGAAAAGAATTCCATTGCCCACAGTTTGAAAAGCTTAAGCGATGGATATTGATATAAACATATTTATTTGATACCATAATAGGTATTAATTATAAATAGTCTGATGCCATAAAGGTCAATCAACTATTAATATTTAACTAACATAACAGTAATTGTCTAAATATTCTGTTACCATAACGACCATCGTCAATAAATGACTATATACCATAATTGTTATTATATTATTTTATATAAAGAATCCTATGATTAACATTTGATATATGATAAATTATATACAAAATAGTGATCTCTCTTTATATGAACGGTTACTAATTTGATTGTCGGAGAGGGATCGCCGGGGTTCACCCTGGCATTGTCCCCTTTTGCAGGTGCGTGCCTGGAATTCGAACACTAAGGAGCTCGGAGATACCGTGGAAACCAACCCGGTAATTCCAGGATCCAACATTCAAGAAGAGACATGGCGAGGAGGAATGGAGGAAGTCTAGAACATGGAAAATTGGAGCCTCTTCTTCTCACCATTTCTCCATCGAAGTCAGGGGGTCATATTGAGCAATATTTGGGCATCCATTTCCCAAGAATACCACCAAGAGAGGAAGCCATCGGTTTTCTTCTCCGATGCATGTTGTTCGCCGGGATAGAGAAGCTCCCCGCCACCACTTCCTTAGTATTCAAATTCGGACACTCGATTCGCCCGACCACGCTCCGTTGCTCCCCAGTACCGGTCACCAACGACGACCCCCGTTGTGCTAGTTCCCAGTACGTTCCTTTCTTACCCATCGTCCACCAGTGACCACCTCGGCTCGGCCATCGTCGCGACTGCACTGGCCGCCGGCTCACCTGCGACGAGTCAATTCTTATCGCAATAATTGTGGCCTAAAAAATCGCTAGCTACGCTTCAACTTCAACGGGTGCATTTGGTTCCCGGTACATCTCTGATCGGAGATTTCCGTCGGGTAAGGTGATTTGGATTGAGTGGGAGACCCATGGTGGTGGCTCGATTGTCGATTCACCAGAATCTGAGGATCTCTCGCCGGCGGTGACTTTTGCCGACCATTCGGGGGGCCACTTCTGCTCCCGTTTTCGGGTAGAAAATAGATGGATTTAACGGGTCGGGTTCATTTTTACCCGTAGTTGGTAACTAACTTCAGTTACAACTTTAAACTTTATTATATAATTCATTCAAATCTATTTATTTATACTTGAATTATTAACATGATTAAGTGTATTTGAGTGGATGACAGGTTGGACTTGCTATTATCAATTCAAGGGCTTGAATATCCCCTAATTGATCCTCTCCTCGCTGCATTTAAGAATTGCAGTTAATTCTATTAATGTCATTAAATGCTAACATTGTATTTGTAGCATATGTATTTAGACATCATATTCACCTGACGGACATGAGAGCCGCCTGGTGCCGGTGCTCTCCAACTTGGGAATCCCTACGCCCCGCTTGAACGACGCGTTGATGGGCTTACTCATGGGCCTTCTTCATATGTTATGGGCCTTGCCAAAAAGCAGAGGAATGACCTTCCTTCGGGCCAGCAAAGCAATTTCCCTTCCAGCAAAGTTGTTTCGAGGGACATAAGCTTTTTATAGGCCTAATAACGTGACAGAGTCGGCATTTGTCCGGCCCAAGAACATCATACATAACTAACTATCTCATTGTTCAAAAATGATAGGACATGCCGAATGTTCCCATTGTCTACATTATCGAGGCGTTCATTCCAGCAACAATGATCACGGTGCTTTACTATTTTGACCAGCATCACAACTTGCTCAACAGGAGTTCAATCTTAGAAAGCCTTCTTCTTATCACTATGACATGCTTCTTCTGGGTTTCTTAGTATCCACTAAGTGAACCGGTCAACAGAGGTTCAACCCAGACTCCCTGAACCGGTCAACCAAGTGAACCGGTCAATAACGTTCAGACCGGTCAAACCAGTCAACATCCGTCAACACTGATCAATCCGGTTAACAACAGCCAATACGGTCAACGTTGGATCGAGTTCATCAAACTCAGGAAAGATTCATTCTTATTTATGTTTCATATCTCTACGATAAAGTCATGAGTATATAATAAATAGAATATCCATGCATATGATGATACAGCTGCTTTCATGCACATGATTTTTCTATGAATATAATATTATGATGATACAAGTGCATTTATATATGTCATGAATTGGATCAGTGCAAGCATACTTTTTAATATCGGTCAAAAAATTGACTTGTAGTATTTTATTATAAGTTATAACTCTTCCACATTTCTCTTGCATGCATTTTAAGTAACCCATAGTGAAGGCATATGTTGTAGTGAAAGAAGGAGGCTGCGGGAGTAATTTAGGGTTTCTTCTAAGACGTCCCTAAAGCAGTTTAATGGGTCAACGACATTTTGACCTGTCAAATCGGTCAAACATTGATCAAATCGGTCAAATGTCGGCTAAACCGGTCAAACATCGGTCAACGACGGTCAGACCAATCAACGCCAGTCAAATCGGTCACAATCGATCAAACCGGTCAATAACGGCTCAGCTGGTCAACTAGTGGTAAAACCACCAAATCAAAAGGCCAAAACCAAACGGTTTTGATGTCAAAATCGGACTTATCGGGTTCATTGCAAGCCATTGAATCGAATTCAGGGAAGTCTCAATTACACACATTTAATTATAATATATGATATAATCATCCATGTTTGATACTTCCGCTATATGGTGATTTATATATATTTATTCATTTGTATAAATGAATCTTTGCAATCGAATGCAATTGAACCACTAGCTACGAGGCGTTAGATTTGTTAAAGCATCAAGGCCCGAAGCTCACAACCATCATCGCTTATCGAAATTACAGGGCGTTGACTATATTGAGAATCAAAGTTCACGACTATCGTCGCTTGTCTAAGCTATATGGTGTTTACTTCACTAAGGCATGGAGCCTCAACACCAAAGCTCACTTCTGTGAAGCTTATTAGCTAAGCTAGCAAGATAAGTCTCCTATTCATTTACATAAGTTAGCTATCGCGTTGATGATGTTGCTAAAACAAGTATATATAGGAGCTATTTACACTCTTGAGTTAAGCACGCCTCCATGCATTTATTGCTACATGCACGTACTAATTCATATATATACGCATGAATGTGCATAGTTCGCTGAGATAATCTAAAAGTAAAAACCAAGGCAATATCATGAGGACAAACCCGCATTACTAGCAACTTATAAGTGGGGTCATAATTGTCTAATACACCCTATGATGATTAGTAATTAGAGATGCATCAGGACCTTCCCTAGCGTCGCATGTATGTTTTCCCAGTGCTGGCAAAACGTTACTTATTAAATAAGTCTGATCGCCACATCATAATGCTACATGTATACTCTTTCATACACTAGTAACATAATGTCTGCATTGGTACATGCATGTATGAATGATTATATCATCATTTTATCTAGTATCTTACATCCACGTCATGTGTTGTGTTAAGACATGTTATTTAAACCAACAAGAGGCGACACCTCTCATTGGCTTGGGGGCATGATATATATACATTGAAAACCATGGACAAGGAAGGAAACTGCTTCTAATCTATCTACGATCGCTCAAAGCAGCATCACATCGGTCAAAACTGACCAAACCGGTCAATAATAATTAAAACGTTCGACAGCAGTCAAATCGGTTAACAATAGTCAACGACGGTCAAAAGCAGTCAACAGATGTCGCTAAACGCCGAAATCAGGGAAGCATCTACACCCTACACTATTTATTTTCTATGACGTGCTTTGAAAAATTCAAATTAGTATGAATTTATATAATGCATATATCTATGAAAATTCATAACTAATGATTGTCGAATCCGACATCCTATGGACAGGAAGAGAAAACAAAGGAGCAAGCCTCCAAAATGTATATCCAAGTATACAACGACTAGATCAAGAGGACACGAGCGTCCAATACACGCACGCTCTTACGTATCTCAGTACTCAAATATACCCACAACGTGGGAAAATAAAATCCACAACGATGGGAGGATATGCTGCAACGCATGCCCCTAAACTAAAGGCATGGGGGCAACTGGACAACCGCTACATAGCAGGAAAGTCATCCCCCAAACTTTTACATTATGCATCTTTTTAAGAGCAACTATATTATGCCTATTGCTTTTATTTTTAGAGCATTTAGTGTTGCCCGAAAAGTTATTTCCGCCCAAGCCTAGGGGGCAGGGGAGTACTAGGCAGCACTATAGCTACTTCACTACTTTACTGCACAAATACTAACGCCTTAGCGGCTACATATACACCCTAGTTTCCAAACACTTAGACTCACTGGAAATCTCCAAATTCCGAGTCAAAAATGCGGTGGTTAAAACCAAACTTATTTACTAGAACGTGGTGGCTAACACACGACATAAACTAGAGTAGACGTGTCGCTACACCCCTCTTATAACTCAAACTCGGATCTATATCCGGTTATAACTCTAGCTCAGATCAATATCTGATTACAATGATAAGCGTAAAGGTTCCCCCTCATTTACAACTCAAACGAGCACATCGTTCAGGGTCTAACGACCACAACTAACGTGTTACGCTCTAGCACCAACGGTGCATCTTTATACCGAACTGGGATTCACTTTTTGGCAAACAGGCCATTCACAAGGGCAAATGTCCCATACTATAGCTTACTGACGTAATCCTTCGATCAAGTGCGTAGTTTACTTACAACATGCGACCATGATCCTTAGAAGTATCTTCTGGGCACCACCAATGTGTTATTCCCAAAGCTCAAACTCTATAAAGTCCGCGGGTATATCACTCCCGCTACTGTAACTACAACAACTCTCAGGCGTGCAGGTATATCACTCCTGCCGCCTTGATTATTCCTATTACGACATCAGGTGCGCATGTATATCACTCATGTCGTTTTTGATTATTCATATTACGACATCATGCTCGTAGGTATATCACTCCTACCATCATGATCCTGTGATCAGACATATTGTCATATTATATTACGATTCATCGATCAGGTGTGTAGGTATATCACTCCTACCGCCATGGTCCAGTGATCAGATTATTTCCATATTACATTACGATTCCCCGGTCAGGTGTGTAGGTATATCAATCCTACAACCGTGGTCATTAAATCAGGCGCAAAGCCATATTATATTTACAACCACGAACCTCAAAAGTGGCTATCATGTCCACGAACATCAAGGTGGCTATCATATGCATGAACATCAAGGTGGCTATCATGTCCACAAGAAATGAGATCTTGTTACCTCAAGGTGGCTATCATGTCAGCATATCTTTTAGTGGCTATCATGTCCACGACTTTCAAAACGGCTATCATATTTCATGGTCGCAAAATGGTTATTATTTCTATGAATCTCCAAGTTGGTTATTATGGTTACATATATCTAAAGGATCATCGAGCGATGGAGATACAGACGTCCTTCATGCAAAGGTGTCCGTCCAAAGAGGCGGTTATTCTTAAACTACTCAAAAGACAGTAATATTTCACATGAACGGGTTGGTGGACAAACCACCCTTCATAGGTGTTCGTCCAAAGAGGTGGTCACCCCCAAACTACTCCAAAAGAGTAATATTTTACATGAACGGGTTGGTGGACAAACCACCCTTCATAAGTGTCCGTCCAAAGAGGCGGTCATCCATAAACTACTCCAAGAGAGTAATATAAGGGTCGGTAGACAGACCATCCTCCATAGTCGGTCGTACGAAGCGACGATCGACCACAAAACTCCAAGTGAGTAAAATAAAGGGTCGGTAGACAGACCACTCTCCATAGTCGGTCGTACGAAGCGACGATCGACCACAAAACTCCAAGTTAGTACAATAAAGGGTCGGTAGACAAACCACCCTCCATAGTCGATCGTACAAAGAGACGATCATCCATAAACACTCCAAGTGAGTAAAATAAATGGTCGGTAGACAGACCACCCTCCATAGTCGGTCGTACTAAGCGACGATCGATCACAAAGCTCCAAGGGAGTAATATAAGAGTCCGTAGACAAACCACCCTCCATAGTCGATCTTACAAAGAGACGATCGTCCATAAAAGCTCCAAGTGAGTAATATAGGGTCGGTAGACAAACCGCCCTCCACAGTCGATCGTAGAAAGAGACGATTGTCCATAAAAGCTCCAAGAGAGTAATATATTGTAATATAAATGATTGTGTAATGGATGCAGGTTCATTTAACTCAGAGCCTAATGCAGGCAAAGCCTCCATCAGCCTCGGGGGCAAATGATGGATATTGATATAAACATATTTATTTGATACCATAATAGGTATTAACTATAAATAGTCTGATGCCATAACGGTCAATCAGCTATTAATATTTAACTACTATAACAGTAATTGTCTAAATATTCTGTTACCATAACGGCCATCGTCAATAAATGACTATATACCATAATTGTTATTATATTATTTTATATAAAGAATCCTATGATTAACATCTGATATATGATAAATTATATACAAAATAGTGATCTCTCTTTATATGAACGGTTACTAATTTGATTGTCGGAGAGGGATCGCCGGGGTTCGCCCTGGCATTGTCCCCTTTTGCAAGTGCGTGCCCGGAATTCGAAGACTAAGGAGCTCGGAGATACCGTGGAAACCAACCCGGTAATTCCAGGATCCAACACTTAGAGCATCTTAGAGTGATATGTATGCTATGTAAATGCAATCGGATGAGATGATGTGGGGCTTTTCAAATATTCTTTTTCTGGTCTTATATTATAGTTCTCTTGAGAACTGAATTATATATTAGCAGCTGGAAAGAAATATGAATAATAATCATTGCAAGTAAATATAAATTCATACATATTATTGTGTAAAGTAATTAAAATTTAGACAGTATAAATAATGGAACTTTTTTTTCTCACAAAAGCCAAAACTCTCACAGTGACGTGGATGTAATAATCGCAAACAATATGGGCTATTAATTGATATTATCAAAACTATTTGTCAATTTATTTATAGGGTTCGGCTAAAATAAACTCAAGTTCAATTAGCCAACCCCTTACTTATATATATACTGATTTTTGTTAAAACTTAAATATGTTTATTTAGTTATTATACTACAACTAAACACCCACAGTTTGGACTCAAACCCATGATTATATGGTTAAAAACCTTGCACTCTATCAAATGTGCTATGTAAATGCAATCAGATAGGATGTGGGGTTTTTCAAATATTTTTTTTTCCTGGTCTTATAGCACAGTTCTCTTGAGGACTGAAGTATATATTAGCAGATGCAAAGAAATATGAATAATAATCACTGCAAGTAACTAAAGTTTAGACATATTATTGTGTAAAGTAATTTAAAATTCAGACAGTATAAATAACGAAACTATTTTTTTTTTTCACAAAAGCCAAAACTCTCACAGTAACGTGGATGTAATAATCGCAAACAATTTTGACTATTAATTGAAATTGTCAAGACAATTTGTTAATTTATTTATAGGGTTCGGCTAAAATAAACTCAAGTTCAATTAGCTAACCCCTTACTTATATATACTAGGCGCTGACCCCGCGCTACCTGCGGGACGACATGATAAAATGTAAACGTTAATATGAATGTAAACATTTTAAAATATATGTTTTAATATTGTAACAACACATATATATATATATATATATATATATATGCACAGTTAGGTCACCCGTTGTATAGTATAGTTTTGAACTTCTTATGTGAATTGTTACACGAAGTTTCCGGAGATACGTCTCTCAATATATATAGCAAAGACGTTAATCTCTATATGTCTCTAATAGCGAATGAGCCACTTTCCAAGCGTGCGGAATTAGCTCGTACTTACGTATAAATGATATAATTTATCAATTGAAAAAATTACATTGACCGATTGGTTGGATAAGATTTTTTTTTTAAAAAAAAAGATAAACTTATTGCTTGGGTTTTTTTTTTTGGTGAAACGATGCATATATATAATTAACAACAATACACAAAAGTGACAACTACTCAGCAAGCCAACCGGGGCTACTTGGATAAAACCAAATTCCAACCACATCAACGTTGGCGGCTCTAGTAACCAAACCATGTGCACGGCAGACAACAGACCGTTTCATTACAAAGAGACAAAAGAGGTAAACTAGCAAGCAAGGTACGAACATCAGAAATGAGTCCAAACAAAGACAGCGGTGGTTCCGTCGGAGCGGTCAAAGCACTTTCTAACACAACCGAAGAATCAGAAAGCAAGAAGCGAACGTTCTGGTTAGACCGTTGTGCCAGAAGTAGACCAGTCCTACAGGCCAAGCCTTTAGAAAAAAGTGGATCATCCCCAAGTGCAGACGATATGAAAATAGCAAAAACTTCATTAACTGGGCTCAAAAGAACAGCAGCTCCATAGACCTTCGATCGCCCCCCACGAACCGCTCCATCCACGAGAACTAACCAACAATTGGGGGGAATCGACGAACGACGAATCAGTTCCGGGACTCCGCTGTGGACTCGCGAGGGCTCTGAAATAGGCATACGAACAACCCGGTTATCATTACAAATAGAAGAAATGAAAAACATTACAGACGACGCATCAGGTACTCTAGCGCGAAAAACCACATTATTTCGTTCAAGCCGGATACCCCACATAACTAAACACTTATAAACAAACCAGTCATGATCAGACACTCCCGAACCTAAAGACTCTTCTAGCCATCCACGAGCAGAAGATATATGACTCATAAGAGGATTAACCCCTAAAGTAGAGGCAAACCAACTCGACGAGCAAAAGCACATTTCCACATTACATGGTCCCATGTTTCAATAGCATCATCACAAAGGGGGCAAGTTGGATCAACGAACGGAAGCCTACGATGGAGATTCCCTCGAAAAGGTAAACCCCCTGAAATTCATAAGAAGTTTCTTGCTTGGGTTATTCATAAGAAAATAGTCAAGAAGTTAAAAAAAAATATTGACCAAATGAATAACCCACCATAATGACTTATATGATCATGTGATCAGTTTAATGTATGTATTAATGTTGTTTTATATTACTGGTGTTAATTAGGTGTTAATTCATTCGTGTACATTAATAAAATAATTCAGCGCAATTCTAGTTATTTTAAGCCAAATGTATTCGGTCCAAATACAAATTGAACATCCGAATGTAAATTATCTAAGTGTGTAAATGAAAAAAATGATTCAGCCCAAACAAAAACCTAATATTTTGCTGATGTGGCGAGCTCTGATAATCTTTTTAAGTATTTGTTATAACTTATAAGTAGTTTTAAAATATTTAAAAGATATCATAGTAATTAATGTCGAAAAAGTTTAGCCAAATTTAATTTTATGCAGGAAAAATATACATATTTTTTCCAAACAAAAATATAAATAACTTCTTGGCCAAAAAAATATCTATCTATTCCTATAATAAAAGTTTGAGGTGTCCTCACACTCAAAAGACACCACCATAGGCCCAAAGGTCACCACTTCTCACGCTTTCTTGATGCACTGCCTCGCCTCCTCTTCTCCTTCAAACAATCTTCTCCATCCCTTCCTTATCAGTAGATCTATTCTTTACCCTCCTTGCAATGATGAATCGAACCACTCAATCCCTATATCAAATGTTCCGGCTGTCCTTAACATCAAGCGACGCCAACATCTAACCTATTCACAAATCAAGCGCTTCGCACTCTTCCCGCCTCTTTCTCAGGTAACCACCAAACAAAAACTATTTATTCTCCCCTCCTCATGCATCCTCTTCCCCTCGATCAAATTTTAATCCACTCCATCACAGTCTCCACGATCATTTTTGCAGTCTTCCTTCGTCAGCCATGAGACAGTACACCGCCTAAATGGTCCAATCTGCCCAACTTCGGTCTGCCATCTGTATTAGGAAACTCCAAACTACTACTGGTAACTCCTCTAACTCATACATTTAAGTTATTTAAATCAGTAAGATCTCTCCACCCAGAGAACTTCCAAAGCGCCATCCACTAATTTAACAACCATACCAATATATATATTCTGTTCTTCCATCTATGTCAATGTAATTAAAATTATAAGTTTATTTACATGCATAATCGGTGAGTTCGTCTATTGTATAGTACAAATTGAAAATTTCAAGTTTTCTAATGTAGATAACGCGTTTGTAAAAGTGCCTGAGAGAACATTTATATCCACTTGCGTTAGGAATAATGACTTTTTAAGTTTGTTCTTTTTTAATCATTATTTTAGGGTTCCCATTACTATTTATATATTTAATCTCTCAATTCGAATGACAACCCTTTATTCATTCTTTCGTTTCCTTGAGGTGAAGCACTCAAGTTTATTTTTTCTTTTCTTTTATTATATATTAGATTAATGGTGATCAACTTCAGCTGGATGTGTCAACGTGTTACATCGTGTAGAATGGCAGTCAAGTGGAACATTCTGAAGCTCCTTACTGATGCAAATAAGAATGGCAGCATTGGTCATTTGGGAACTTTGGGGCTTATGATATGGATGTAACTATGTGCTTATATGACTGATACATCCCTCCCTCCAAATCCAAGAAAGGCTTCGCCCAAGTGTTACGCATTTTCTAGATGTACGTTCCGACTGTTATAGTATATTATTATTTGCATACTCCATTCAAAATCCACGCTTAACATTATAATAATCTTATCGATACATCCACTCATCCAGTATTGCTCAACACAATTTTATGGCAAGTTTTTGCTACATTTTGTGAGGTTCTCCAGCCAGAGAGGTATTGTCGTGCTCTACCTTTCAACTCCAGGTTAGAATGAATAAAGAAAAGCTCAGGTAGTTTGAATGTGAATCGTATGATTATTCTGTGAATACTATAAGTGACATTTGCTGCATCGATTTCAGGGAAGACCATTGAATATAATTATCAGTCATAGAGCTCAGGACTTGAAGCTCGGAATCCCTGAAGACAACCAGAACAGATCAAAACTTGCCGATCAGCTCCGATATCATTCCACAAAAAGCGGAGACGAACTAACAAGATTGAAGGATTACGTGACGAGGATGAAGGAAGAGCAGAAGGACATCTATTACATCACCAGTGAGAGCAAGAAATCTGTCAAGAACTCACCATTCTTAGAGAGGATGAAGAAAAAGGGGTACGAGGTTCCGTTCATCGAGGATATCGGGCAGTTGAAGGAGTACGATGGAAAGAAGCTCGCTGATGAAACCGAGGAAGAGAAGAAGAAGAAAAATGAGGAGAAAAAGAAGTCTTTTTAAAGTCTTTGTAAGACAATCAAGGAAAACTTGGGTGACAAGGTAGAGAAGGTGGTGGTTTCCGACTGAATCGTTGATTCTCCGTGTTGTCTGGAGAATACGGGGGGACGACAAACATGGAAAGGATCATGAAGGCACAGGCGCTGAGAGACAGCAGCATGAGCTCTTACATGCCGAGCAAGAAGACAATGGAGATAAACCCAGATAATGCCATCATGGAGGATCTCAGGAAGACGGCCAAGGCGGATAACAACGATAAGTCCATGAAGGATCTTGTGCTTCTGCTGTTTGAGACGGCTCTGTTGACTTACTGAGGTTGGGATTGATGAAGATGAAGGTTGACATCAAGTCCATATCGTTTATTGAGGCTTTATGGCAAATTTTTTACCTTTATGGTGAGGTTTATGTTGTGACGCTTTTGGAGATTTAGTCTTACGTGCTGAAGGCTTTTGTTTGAATTATGTTAGCCTTGTTCCCGTATTGAATATTGATGGAAAGAAATTTTGAACTGATTGCTTATTTTCTTTAATCTAATAACAGATCAGAAGGCTTGCGAAACAAATCTTTTAGTTGAACATGAAAGGTTTGTTAATACTAAACCAAGAATCATTGAAGTATTGTTTTTGCATTATACTTGTGTTTAGTATAATCGGTTTCATTATTTGCAGTATGGCCATGGATGGGCCATGCTTAAAAAAAAGGACTTCTCAAGTTGAACTATGCAACAAATTGCATATAGTTGAATTTTTTTTCATGGCTTGATGTTTTTATAGACTTTATCTAAATTGTTAATTATATTTATAATATGATTTACTTTTTACATGCTCGCATAGTTGGGAAGTAACTCATACCTCTCTGTTCTCAAGGTATGTATATGTCATTAAGTAGTCCCAGGTTGTTTAGATTGAGACTTTGCAGCTAAAGAGCGCAGAGAACCTGTTAAAAATGGGCCAAATGGCGGTGGCGGATGGCAACTGTCTACACTTCAAGTTGACACTGAATTCCAATGGGTTCTGGAAGGTCTTGACGCGGAATCTTTCATTTCTCTTTCTTTTGAGGCACATGTGATCCCATGTCTTTCGCTTAGAAGCATTGAGTTAACTATGTAGCTGCTCAGTTGCATATGATCAGTTGCCATCGAAAAAGTTGCTACAATTGTGTCATGTGGTAGATCGGTACATTCAATGTAACTACAGTGATTAATTCTAAAGTATGTAATGACTATTTTCTTACTGATGGTACTACATACAATACATATTTCATACAGATCCATACTAACATTTATCGTGAAAAAAATAATTACTCTTGACATAATATAATTGTTTTTAGTTACCAACAAGTTATCATAGATGGCCAAAAGAACAAAAATTGGCATAAATAAAGAATTCTGCAACAATATAGTATAATTGCACTTTATCAACAATTACTATGTTGATTACAACAATTTACTTCAGTTTATCTCGTTTTTTTAGCATTGCGCGCAGCATGCAAGTTAATGTGTTGAATAGATTGAATACGGCTGCACCTATCAAATGTCATATATGATATGAGATAATCAAAAGGTTAACTAAAATTTATGATCTAACGAACACATTAATTAGAACTATATGTCCTTATACAAAATAGATCTATCAAACTATTAAAACAAATTTATTGCTCGAAAGGAAAGAAAACTGTGAAGCTGTGTGTTCTCTTTTATGTTTGTTTATGGTTTGACTTAGTGCCATTTTGTACTTCTGCGTATAGTTTTATGTTACATTTTTTTTTTTTCATTTTTGTTTAAGGTATATCATAATAGTTGACTAATTTTCATATACCTTTTTTCAAATTCAAAAAACTTTCAAAGTACTTTGATCTCCCATTAGCCTTTATAAAGATTATACAAAAATGATTGATTCGCATGCAACGCAGACGCCAACCCCTAGTATATATAAATAACTTAAAATATCATTATTTTAATACACCTACACAGTACACAGATAGATACTTCATTAATTTTGCTATAATATATGTTATTTTAATACTTAAATTGGTTTGACAAAAAAAACTTAATTGTTTTCTTTTAATTTCAGATAATATTTTTTTTAATTATTATATCATTTTTTACACTGAGTTTAAATTTTTATAAGGTATTGATTTAATAATGGTATGATATCATTTATTTTTAATTTATGTATATTAATCAATAAATTTTTAGTATACATTAATTTAAATTAAATTTCTATATCATAGCATAAAATATATACATATGGCAAAAAAATTAAGAAGCTTAAAAGTAATTAATTAATTTCCTTTTAGTGAAATTTAGCCAGGTAAAAATAAATAATCAACCAAACCGAGAAATTATTAGTTGGACCCAGTCCACCACCTAGGTGTATGGACCAACCAATAAAAGTGTTACACGTAATAAATGTACTTTACATAAATAGTTTTAAGTAACATGTGATTACAATCCAACAATTTTTGTTATTTAATACATACATCTTTTTTAGCTAATAAAAATAATTTATCTTATAAATTTTTTTTTATATATAAATATAATACGAGTGTCACTAATTTTCTGATTTTTTTTTCTTCTAAAAACCTGTTGGACATGGTGAACCCTAGAGGGCAAACTGACACTTGCCCTCTAGGGTTCACCATGTCCAATAGTGTTTTAGAAAATAAATACAAAACTAGTGACACTTTTATTATATATTTGTATATAAGAAAAATATTTTTATTTATTAAGAGAAATTATTGTTTAAAAAATAAATAAGGCATGATTAATTATTAGATTGTAATCACATGTTACTCAAATTTATTGATGTAGAGTACATTTATTATGTGTCTCTCTTTATTTGGTTGGTTCATACGCTTAGGTGGCGGACTGGGTCCAACTAATAATTTCTCAAACAAACCATTTCCTTTGCAAAAAAAAAAATATCAACCAAACCATTTCAGCTAGAAAAATCTTTTCACTAAAAAAATATTAAACTCATCTTAATATCAACAAATTTTCATTCTAATGCTTTAACGTAAACAAACATCTTGGACGGAAATTTCTACATTACGATCGTATTTGCACCAAAAATCAACAAAGAATTGTTAAGTCTTTAAAATTTTAACCTAAGGGTTTTATATATATTATAAAAAAAGTAAACAATAGTTTGACACTTTGTACATTTCAGTTAGTTTTGGCATAATCGAATTATAACCATTTTTTTTTGCCAAAATTGGATAACAAATTAACTCACTTAATTTTCCTAATATTTCCATTTGTAACACCAATAAACTTTTTGGCTGATAACACCAATAAATTTATTATAAAAATATTGACACATAAGAAATACTCATCAATTACAGTAAGAAGTACCTACCATTTATTTAATTAATCCATTATTTAATTATATTCTAAATAGAACGCCACATGAAAACACAAGATATAGTAAGTACTTAATAGTAAAATGGAAGATAATTAAAAAAAAAAAAAATAGAAGGCTTCAAATTAACAATAAATTAATACACTATACTACGAAGGGATTTTTTTACCAAAGTATTTGGCAAAAATAAAAGAAAACTGCCATAAGGGGAAAATATTAGTAAATTTGAAAGAAAATCACTATTTATTGCGTTCTTATCATCATATTTAAGGTCATTTTTAGTAATTTTCTCATTTTTTTTACAAAGGTAATTTCCTCTTATTAAGGAAGGGGCTGTTTTTTGACCCCTCTTCCGAAAATCCTACCTAACTTCCAACTTCAAAGCTTCTCATTCCTTCATTCTTTCTTTGCGGCGTTCCATCTCCTACCCCCGCTTCTCCGTCTTTCCTTATATGGGCTAGAAGGATTAAGAAGAAAAGTTTAGAAGCGGCCCTTCCCTCAGCCTATGCATGCATGCCCGCCTCCACTGCCGGTGTTTCTTACATATTACAACAACCGTTTATAGTCTCGGCGACAGGGGGTTCGGGAGGGTTTAAGCTTTGCCACAAACGTAAAGATATGGGCTCAAACATCGCAGATCTGGTTTGAACCCACGACGACAGCCAACCATCTCAACCTCTGCATGCGTCAGTCGTCACGCAATTGTGTCTTCGCCGAGTAAGGGATTTGTAGTTCTGCAGATCTACCGCCTCATTACTACCAGTGGTGTATACATGTGTATTAATGCGGTTACAAACGTCATCATATTATCGAGTATTTTTATTTAAACCCTAGGTTTATTTTTTATAGGAAATACATCCAGATCCCCATTATTTTCCGTGTAAGATCCACATTATTCGTGTGTGACTATAAGACCCTCGTTATTATTTTGTAAGACCTCGTTATTATTTTGTAAGACCTCGTTATTGTAATACGTCATTCAATCCATTAGCTTTTAAGTTGAAAAAAATGGTTTAAGTTTATTATCTAGCTCTTTAATAGACTATGAATTGTAGTTAATCTAATATAATGTCATACGGGAGAACCAATTAATAGGAAAATGATGTAAATCATACAATATGTTTGAAAAAAATGGATCTTTGTACCAATATGTTTGAAAATGTACGTGTTTCAAAACTGTGTTAATTAGTACTTCCTTCAATCACGAGTCTAAAATTGCCCTCAAATGCGTTTTAAATTAAAAAATTAACTGAGTATTTATTTTCTAAATATCAAAATAAAGACCTAATAACGTATACTACTGTTACAATAGTGTCCCGACTCAATTGAGACTTATTTTATACTCATTCGGTTCTTATCTGGTTTGATTTAATTGTAACATTTGTATTTCATTAGTATCTTACTTGTGATACTTTAAAAATTATTCATTTAACTCTGCACATTTAAAATATATTTAATGATTTGTAGATATATTTAATGATTTGAAGAAAAACAATTATTATTGTTTTGAAATATTTTGTAATATGTTAGTATAAACAAAAAAAGAATCCATACATGTATATGTTTTATGTAATTTTTTCAATGAAATACAGTTATACATTAAATACTGGCAAAAAAAAATTACAAAGCGCACCCCTATTATAAATATCCTGGATACGCCATTGAATTTACTACCTGTTGCCCTTCCTCAAATAACCAACCAGGTTCCTCCTTTGCAAAAAAATCATTCTTGCTCTGTTGCGTCACATCTCAGTACGGGACCACTATGGATGGCTATAAGAACCACCAAAGCTACGGTAGATGAAGGGTTGAGTATTGAGGAGTTTCAACTTTCAATTAAAGAGAAGGGGGAAAGGAAAACTCCATGAGATTTAATGTCTACTAATTGTTGAGTTTTATTACTGGTAGGTATTAATTATGGTTTATTTATTTGTGTAAATTAATAAGATAATTAAGCCCAAATCTTGTTAATTTGAGCCCAACTGTATTCGGTGAATACAAATTGAACGTCTGAGTCCATACATATTGAAGCACGCCCGCGAATATGCCTGCTGAATGTTGATGTGGTAAGCTTTGAAGACGCGGCCCATTGAAGAAGAAACTAAACGGCCCAGACTGCTGATTTAATCTGCTGATGACGTGACTTAATGATAATAAGTCTCTTAAACTGCTAATTTGGCATAATCATAGTGAGTTTGTTACTCTCTCAACTATCTTTTATATATGTATATAGATACTGATTTTTGTTAAAACTTACATATGTTTATTTAGTTATTATACTACAAATAAACACCCACCGTTTGGACTCGAACCCACGATCATATCGTTAAAAGCCTTGCACTCTAAAAAATGTGCTAGCCGAGCTTATTATTTTTAAATTTTAACAATTATCGAAGTTTACAAGTTACACTAACAAAAATTTAGGTGACAACAAAGAAAACTAGCTAGGCTCAAAATTCAAATATATTCGCTTCTATTATGCTTGCTTGTTGGTCCTTGTTGCTTGTCTTGGTACCTGCTTTACTCATGCAAACAACATACATAATTTCATTAGATGGCGGCGTCATAACATGTTGGACATGATACTACAAAAGCTTGCATAGGAATGTAAACTACTCTAAGCTCTACACATGGAGTGTTTTCTTTACTACATAGCTTAGCATAATAAAAAAAAGGATAGTGGACAAGTGCATATGGGTATGCCCCTTGTCGGGTGGTGGGTGGGGGGGGAGGGGGGTTGGTGGATGTGTTTCATGTGGAGGGCGCGTCATGCCTTAAAGTGGTTCAATTGTCCGTGACAGACCATTGTCTCGATCTCGTCTTTTAGGGCGAGGCAGTCGCCGGTCTCATGCCCCCATGTATCGTGATGTTCACACCACCTATCGAGATTTGGTCCGACGAAGGCTTTTTCGGGGAAGGGTGGCTCGATGAGACCTTTAAGGTGCTCCCTGAATAGTTCGCCCACTCCGATTCTGAGCGACTGAAGTCGTAAGATGGTGTATAGCTTTCGAGTCTAGCTGTCTCATTGCTTGCCCTGTCGGTGTCGACATCCTCGCCCGTGTCACATGGATGTCCCATGACCTCTTCCCATATTAGTTTGTTTTCCTCCTCCTCCTACCCACATCATTGCGAAGGCCAGCTTGTCCCTGAAATATTTCATTGTTTGGGTTGTCATGATTCCACTGCCTCCTCCGAAGAACCTGCTTTTCTGGAATTCCAAGTTTCTATAGAAGGCTCGTATGACCTCCCCTGGGGTTGCGTCTTCCGCTGCCGCGTTCTTGCTAAACCTGCGAAAATAAGAACGAATACTTTCCCTTTTTCCTTTGAACGATCGCGTCTATATTGATCACGTCTCCTGTTATATTTGGGTTGTCTTGTTCCTCCCTCCTTTCTTCGCGAGTCCCTGCATGAGGTGGGGACTCCTGGGGCACCTGCATAATGTCAACTTCGGTTGTCTCCTCCGCTTCGTCATGTGTTGGTGCCTTCCTTGACGGGGCAAAGCATAGTAACCTACTTAGGCGTAGTGAGCCTGTGAGGAATTTTGCTTTGCCCCTCCTTCGTTTCTTTTCCTTTCCCGTCTCTTCTTCTCCCTGTTCTTCTGGTATGTTGATCATATTGATCGAGGTGTCTCGGTGTGCCTTAGGCTTCATGGAATTTAGGTAGCATCTACGAGCTGTCACTTGGTCGCCCAATACTTCACCTATTCTGTTTGGGGTTGGGAACTTCATTTTTTGATGGACTGTAGAGGCGATGATTCCTGTTGGGTTGATGGTCGTTCGACCCAAGATACCATTGTAAGCCTCTAGTTCCTCTACCACCACGAAGTTGGTGTTCACCTGGATTTGTGGCCATTGTGCCCCCATCGTGACTGGGAGCACGATTGTGCCCAAAGGGTAGGTTGTTGCACCTGCGAAGCTAACAAGTGGGAAGTTCACCTGTTTTAGATCTTGTCTCCTCTTTCCCAATTGTTCGAGCACTCTTACATGTAGTAAGTTTGCCGAACTGCCCCCATCGACGAGGATCCTTTTGACGTCGAAGCCATCCACTTCCAAGGTGACGACCAATGTGTCGTCATGCGGGTATACATGTGCTCCATGTCTTTTCTCGAGAATTGGATGACCTCTTCCTCCTCGACCCTTGAGCGCTTTCCATAAAGTTCCATGTTAGTTTGGGAGGTGTATACCTCCCTGGCGTTTGATACTCTTCCTCCTGCGGCCGGTCCTCCGTGGATGACATTGACGGTTCCCCTTTTGATCAGGGTTGGGCGTTCACCCACCTTCTCTTTTCCTTTGTTCTGAGTGCCTTGTGCTTGTGGTGTGCCTCCATTACCCCTTTTTCGATTGTCCACGAATTGTTGTAGCCCTCCTTGTCTGATGATGTGGTGTATGTTCGAGAGGAGGGTGTAGCATTCGTCTGTCGTATGTCCGTGCACTTCATGGTTATTACACGATTGGTCTAGCTTGCCCCCGATTGGTCCGTCCTTGTACCTTAGTGGTGTCTTCCAGATATTCATTTTTTTCATCACTCCAAGATCAAGGAGGGCGTTGCGTTCAGTGGGGGCCTTGTTGTTGGTTTGTTGGTCTCCCTCACGATGTTGACAGGTTGAGGCCTCTGTTGCTGTTGCATTGATGGTTGTTGCCATATTGGTGGCCTTCCTTCGAATGGCTTGTTTTGCCTCATCGATCCTCCAGCGTTCGTCTGGGGGGGTGTCCTTAACTTTCGGTTGTGCCTATCTCTCTCCAAGTCGATGTATTGTTTCACGCGGGCCGCTAGTTCCTCCGGTGATGCTACCGGTTTTATCGCCAATTTGTCCCCTAGGGTGCTGCTGTTCTTGTAAACACTCGATTTTGACCCGGACGTAACGACGTTACACATGATACGTCAAATTTCGGACGCGTCAAGCCACAAAGTCTCCAAAAATGCTCAAGGGAATATTAGGGAAATTATTATAAAATATATTTTAAATTATTTCGAATTTATTTAATATTTTCGGAATATTTAAAAATATATATATAATAATTAGTTTTTTTATTTTAGAAAATTATCTGTAAGATATTTATCTCCAGATATTATTTTTTATTCAAAAAAATAATTATCTGTAAAGATAAATATCCTTAGGAATATTCTCTAGAATAATTATATGTTAGCATTTTTTATTTAAATTTTATCTGTAACTAGACTAGGTTTTTAGTATAAATAGGGGTCTAGGTTTACATTGTAAGGGACAAACAGAAAAACACCAAAAAAGCAATAATACACTATTCATCGGGATCCGTGTGATTTTCGTCCTCTAGTGCCAGAATTATTATTATTATTATTATTTTTAAAAAAAAAAAACGTTTTTCCCGCCTCTGACTCCCCAGTTCCCCCCGCCTGTGATGTTTCCGTCCGCCGGTGACCGTCCGCTCGCCCCAGCCAGGTCCGACGGAAGCCGTTTGTCGACCCAACCCTGGTCGCAGTGCTGCCTAGCCCTCCTCGAGCGAAGCCCCGCCGCGCTGCCAGCCATCCTCGAGTGAAGCTCCGCCGCGTCAATCTCCACTGCAGCCGAAGGATCCCGCCCGTGATTCCAACCCCGGCCACCAGAAGTACCGGAGCTCCGCCACGCTTCCTCCGTCGAGTCCTCCTCGGAACCACCCCACTCGCCCCTTGCAGCCTTCCAGTGGCCGGACTACTGCTCTCTCTCTCTCTCTCTCTCTCTCTCTCTCTCTCTCTCTCTCTCTCTCTCTCTCTCTCTCTCTCTCTCTCTCTCTCTCTCTCTCTCTCTCTCTCTCTCTCTCTCTCTCTCTCTCTCTCTCTTCTCTTTCTCTCTCACCGTGACAGCCCTGCCCGCCGGACCTCGGGACCCCGCCCTCGCCATTCATCTCGCCGGCCCGACGTCACCAACCCATGTCCAGACCTCCGCCCTGTCGACCACGCCCTCCTCCTTGTCCGGCCACCATCGCCATGGATCTGCAGGTAAAGCTTTTTTTTTTTTAATATTATTATTATCTGATATATTATTATTATTACTATTATTATTTTATATTTTTATATTATTATTGTTATTATCATTATATAATGTAGTTAAATAGTAAAAATAAAAATTGAGTTAGATAGTATGTTTTATAAATATATGCATAATATGTAATCACTAAATTGTATCATGATTTCAAGCATGTTTAGTTTAGTTTTGATTAGATTTTTCCAATTAGGAGTTTTAGATGCTTAATAGGTTTTTAGATGCGAATGAAAATTAGTTTAATTTTGATATCATTAGGTTAACTCAACGTAACGCATGTTTAAATTTTGAAATTGGCAAATTAAGTGAATTAAGTACCGAAAGGGCGTAATTAAAAATTATATTTTTGATTCGTAATAGAACCCCTGAACTCGAATTTCTGATCGTAGACCGATGTTATACCTAGGTGTTTAATCCGTTATTCGCTTAGGTAATTTAGGATTCTAGTTAGCCTTAATTAACTAGTGGCGACTCTTTCAAAATCAACGTTTTTTCAAAACGTAATTCGCCATAAATCAGATTTTAGGTCCGACAATTTGGCGACTCTGCTGGAGAAGTTTTAGAGGGTTCGGGCTCAGTATGTTTACTTTTTGCCAGGTTTGAGTTTTGTAATTTTAATTTTAATTTTAATTTTATTTTAATTTCACAGATCTAACTTGTTTTGTGTAATTTCAGGTGTGGAGTTAATTTTTTATGACTGACTATTTTTCTTTGTTGGATTATGCATTATTTGTATTTGCACACACCACTTTAGTGTAATGTCCAAAACGCCTAAAACCCAGGGCGACTAGGAACCCCGAAGGTTTAGTACGGTATGACCGGAGCGGCTGGGCCGCCGGTACGGCTCGGAAAAACTCTACTCGCTTGCGAAGGTCTTATGATCCCTATAATGGGGTGAGGAAACCACCTTGTCGGGAACCTATCAGTGGAACCTACCTTGTAGAGCAAAGCCACACATTTTTTTTTACCCCCCTAACATGATCTGTTTTTTGTTGTAAATGTTATCATGCGACTGTTTGTATAGATTTTATTTCTCATGCATTCATCTCATTGCATTTAAAAAAAAAAAATTCAGCTAGGTAGTTAGTCATTTAGTTATAAAAAATTCTTTCCAAACATGCATTTTGTACGCATTGTTTTTTTTTCATTTAAAAAAACAAAAAAACCTCTGGCCTGAATTTTTTTTATTTTAAACACGTGTTTCATGTGCATTATTTAAAAAAAAAAAAACCAGGTAATAATACATAATTAACGCATCATTCGCACATTATTTTCAAAAAATATTTTCATGAGAAATTTAACTCCCTTTTGGCTATTAGAGCTTCTAATTTTAAAATGCATTTTGTATACGTTATTTTCAGAAAAAACCAAAAAACATTTTTCGCTAAGTAGTTAATCTCTTAGTTGTAGATTTTTAAACATGTGTTTCAGATGCATTATTTTTATAAAAAAAAACCCTTACCTAAATTTTTAATATGCGTCTCATGCGCATTATTTAAAAAAAAAAAAAAAAAACTCTCAGGTAAGTTGTAATTTTTGTTAGTGCGTTACGTATGCATTACTTTAAAAAAAAAATTCAGAAAAATTAATTTCTTTAGCTATTAGAGCTTCCTTTCGAACATGCATTTCATATGCATTTTTTTCTTAAAAAAAATCTCTTACCTGAATTTTTATTTTTAACATGTGTTTTGTACGCATTATTTTTGAAAAAAACTTTTCAGGTAAGTTGTAATTTTGGTTAGTGTATTTTATATGCACTGCTAAAAAAAACAAAAAAAACAAAAAATAAAAACAAAAAACAAAAAATTTTTAGGAAAATTTGTAATTCCGCTTTAACTGTTAGAGCTTCTAATTTCGAACGTGCATTCCATATGCATCATTTTAAAAAAAACTTTTTAACTGAATTGTTTTATTTTAATAATGCATCCAATATGCATTAATTTTAAAAAAAAAACTTTTTAGATAAACTGTAAGCTCTCTTAGTGTTAGGGCCCTTTGTTTAAAAAAACATTTTATCTGAATTTAAAAAAAAAACGTGCATATCATATGCATTATTTTCGAAAAAAACCTTTCAGGTAAATTGTATTTTTTTTGTAGAACTTTTATTTTTAAGTTTGCATCTTGTATTTATTTTTGTGCAACTCATATGCATCATTTAAAAAAAAAAAAACTTTTCGCCTGATTCTTAATTTTGAACAACCAAGATGCATTGATTTTTTTTCCATCGTTAAAAAAACAAAAAATCTTTTCAGATAACTTGTAAATTATCTTAACTGTAAAACTTGCATCTCATGTGCATCGCATGTGCATTGTTTTAGGAAAAATAATATGTTAATAGACTGTACACATTCTTAGTCGTAGAACTTTTAGTTTCAAACATGTATTCCATGTGTTGTTTTCAAAACTACTTACCAGAATGTTTTATTTCAAGCATGTGTTTCATACGCATTATTATTTGAAAAAAACTTTTCATGTAAGTTGTAAAATTCTGTTAGTGCATCATTTTTTTAAAAAAAAATTAGGAAAATTTGTAATTCCTTTTTGGCTCTTAGAGTTTTTTAAATTCAAACATGAATTGCATATGCATCATTTTCAAAAAACATTTTTACCTGATTTTTTTTTTTAAAAGCACGCATTCAATATGCATTATTTTTTTTATAAAAAACATTTCAGGTAAATTGTGATTAGCTATAGAGCTTTCAAATTCACGCATGCATCTCAATTGCATTATTTTTAAAAAATCCACCTGAAATTTTCATTTCAAAATATGCATTTCATATGCATTATTCAGGTAATATGTTGTAAGTTGTAACTTTCTTAACATTTGAATTTTAACTTTCGAGCTTGCATGAGCATTTAAAAAAAAAAAAAAAAAACTCAAAGTGTCATTCGTTATTATCCAAGTTGTATTGCACTTTTTTGGCAAGATCGTCATTTCAAAATTCGCATGAGCGAGCATTTAAAAAATGGGATTTTTGATTCTTTTTGAGAAAATAGTTTAACTGTGCAGTTGAGTGCTACTATTCGAGTTTAAACAAATGACAAGAAAATTTTTTTGAAAAAAAATTTGTTTTGAGCATTTGTCCTGCGTTCGAGCCAGATAATGCACTCAGCAAACTCAGTAAACTCCATGACGGTGCAAAACACATTTGATCATAAATTTTGATTCTTTTTCAAAAAAGTAATCAAAATTATGAAATGAATGACATTAGAGTTTTCAAAAAATCATGCATGATTCCTCATATTCTTTACACTGATTTTTCATTCACCATTTTCAGGTACCCTTGATTAAGGTATCATGTACACATAAGTTATGCCAGCTAAATGGGGCAACAAAAAAAGAACATGCAGTCATCCAGTTGCACAACGAACAAATTGCACACTCGAGATATCTAACGCTGAGGTGCGTTAAATTGTACTTAATTTTTTCCTTGAGCTTTGAGTGTCCCTACTCTTTTGCAGGTCGGATGACCACTTCAACTAATGCCGCAACCGTGTGAAACGTGAGCGCTTCAAAGAGTTTCTATGAAAAATTTCACCCAACATGTGTGAAATTCATACACTTTCCAAGACGAGGTATACAACCGTTATGTGGCCAGGTTTAAACCATTCAGCGGTAACCATGAGGCATCTCCCTTTGAGATCGGACATGTCAAGAGATGAGAAAATTTCAAGAGATCATCGAGAATCCCTTGAAGATTCAATGTGCCAATCAATGTAGCTTGACTCGATCAACCGAATCCTTTTCCGAAAAAAGTTCTGAAATTTTCAGTCTGCCACTAGGGGCATGTACTTTTCAGCAGGTGTACATACACAAGTTGTGGAGCAAGAGAATCAGGACATGCAGCAGGTCCAGTCGCATAGCGAGCACATTGCCCACTGAAAAATCTAACTCCCAGGTAAGAGAAGTTGTGATCATTTTTATCCCCGAAATTTAAGTTTTTCCTTACTCATTGTGCAGCTTGGATAATCATCCAAATCAAAACCCCTGAAGAGCACATCTCATGTATGGCCCTTCGCTCGCCGACCATTCTTATGCCAGTTATCCCAGATACCTCGGACGATATCTATGCCTAAGTTTACCATTTGCGGACTACTGTGCCAAACTCAACACCATCCATGTGTGTTCATTAATCAGGCCATTCATCCAGCATGCGACGAATTATGAACCAGTCAGATGTAGTCGTGGGGCATTCCTATTAAGATCAAGCATGGTTGAAGATAGAAGACATCCAGAGATCTTCCTATTAAAAAAGATCGAGATTCCATGAAGATCGACCGTGCTAATGAAAGAGCATTTGAGAGGAAGAAGAAGAAGAAAAAATTATTGTCGGTGTCGTCCACCCATTGAAATCCTCCATTCAAGACATCGACATAATCAACTTATTTGACAAGTTTTCCTCCGGAGAAGTTCTGAGAAATTAAAAGGTTTAATCTGCTATTAGGGGCATGTAACATAGTTGTTGTTGATTAGTTTCTGTAGATTTTCTTTCCATTTGAAAAAAGAAAAAGGAGAGAAAAAAATAAATTCCACCTAGGTTGAAAACCTAGGCATAAGTCAGGGAGAGGGGCATGATTGAAAACCCGCAGGGGCAATCATGGCAAAAGGTGGGATGAAAAAGCAAAAAAAAAAAACTCAGTTTTCTTTAGGGTCACAGCCGCCCTTTAATCGGCTATAGGAAAATAAAGAGAGTGTTTGTGCTAATATTGTGAGAGCAGTGAAGAAATAAAAGGGTCACAGTTGTTCCTAAATCAACTACAAATAAAAGGGTCACAGTCATCCCTAAAATGACTATAAAAAAATAGGGCCACGGCCACCCTTCAAATGGCTACAGATAAAGAGCGCTCCCGCAAGATCAAAAGCGGAGAATAAGTGAAAGGGCCACAGCCACCCTCCAAACGGCTAAAGATAAAAGAGTGACCCCGCGAATCTGGAAAGGGCGGGAAAATAAAAAAGGGCCACAGTCGTCCCTAAAACGACTACAAAATAAAGGGCCACAACCACCCTTCAAATGGTTACAGATAAAGAGCGCTCCCACAACATCAAAAGCGGAGAATAAGTGAAAGGGCCACAGCCACCCTCCAAACGGCTAAAGATAAAAGAGTGACCCCGCGAATCTTGTGAGGGCGGGAAGATAAAAAGGGCCACAGTCGTCCCTAAAACGACTACAAAATAAAGGGTCACAGCCACCCTCCAAACGGCTACAGATAAAAGAGTGACCCCGCGAATCTTGTAAAGGCGGGAAAATAAAAAAAAGGGTCGTCCCTAAAACGACTACAAAATAAAGGGCCACAACCACTCTTCAAATGGCTACAGATATAGAGCACTCTCGCAAGGAAATGAGTGAAAGGGCCACAGCCACCCCTAAAATGGCTACCTACAAAGAATGTTCCTCGAATACTGGAGGATGGGAGATTGTTGAAAGGACCATAGCCACCCTCAAAATGGCTACATATAAAGAGTATTCCCGTGAATCTTGTGAGACCGGGAAATCATTTGAAAGGGCCACAGCCACCCTTAAAACAGCTACAAATCGAAAGAGCACTCCAGGAACATCGACGATGGAAATAAATGAAAGGGCCACAGCCACCCTCCAAATGGCTACAAATCAAAAGAGCTCTCGCGACATTGAAGACGGTGAGGAAAGGGTCACAGCCACCCTCCAAATGGCTACAAATACTCTCGCATCGAGACGGGAAATAAAGTACGGGTCACAGCCACCGTTTAATCGGCTACCAAAAAAAGAGTGCTTCCGTTAGGTTGAAAACCCGAAAGGGCAGCCTAGGCAAAATTAGGAAATGAGGGGCATGATAGCAAATTCAGAAATTGCAATCATGGCAAAAGGAGAGAAAATAAAATCCCGATGGAATAAAAAATCCCAAGGGGCAATCCATGCAAAAATTAGGAAAACCGAGGGGCACGGTCTAAAAATTCTGACCGTGGCAAAAAGAGAGAATATGAGAGATTAAAAAAAATAATAAAAAAAAATAAAAAAAGATCCCGCAAAGTTGTCGCATCATGCGCAAGTTAGGCAAAATTTAGGGACATTCATTCAAGTTGTCAAGCCACTAGAGGCCCTTATCCAACCAACGCCACTAGAGTCTCTTCTCCAATGGACGCCACTAGAGGCTCTTCTCTGACATACGCCACTAGAGGCTCTTCTCCAACGGACGCCACTAGAGGCTCTTCTCCAACGGACGCCACTGGAGGCTTTTCCTTGTCGCACGCCACTGGGGCATCGTCGATCGAGGTTTTTCTTTTCTGCACGCCACTGGAGGCTTTACTTCTCCGCACGCCACTGGAGGCTTTACTTTTCCGCACGCCACTGGAGGCTTTACTTTTCTGCACGCCACTGGAGGCTTTACTTTCCCGCACGCCACTAGAGGCTTTACTTTTCTGCACGCCACTGGAGGCTTTACTTTCCCGCACGCCACTGGAGGCTTTACTTTTCTGCACGCCACTGGAGGCTTTACTTTTCTGCACGCCACTGGAGGCTTTACTTTCCGCACCGCCACTGGAGGCTTTTCCTTGTCGCACGCCACTGGAGGCATCGTCGATTGAGGTCTTTACTTTCTGCACCGCCAACAGAGGCACCGCCAACAGGGGCACCGCCGACCGAGGCTTTACTTTTCCGCACCGCCACTGGAGGCTTTACTTTATGCATCACTAATGGAGGCACCACCAACAGGCGTCCCGCCGACAGAGGTTTTTTCTTTCCGCACCAGAATTAGCATATGAGCCACCTTGAAGACTTTGAAGAATTGGAAGAGAATATACTTTCTGGTCAAAATCAGTGTTTCTTCGTCTTTGGACAAACCCCTTCGAACACGTTCTACGGGAGTCCGTCCAAAGAGGGGCAAACTGTAAATACTCGATTTTGACCCGGACGTAACGACGTTACACATGATACTTCAAATTCCGGACGCGTCAAGCCACAAAGTCTCCAAAAATGCTCAAGGGCACATTAGGGAAATTATTATAAAATATATTTTAAATTATTTCGAATTTATTTAATATTTTCGGAATATTTAAAAATATATATATAATAATTAATTTTTTAATTTTAGAAAATTATCTGTAAGATATTTATCTCCAGATATTATTTTTTATTCAAAAAAATAATTATCTGTAAAGATAAATATCCTTAGAAATATTCTCTAGAATAATTATCTGTTAGCATTTTTTATTTAAATTTTATCTGTAACTAGACTAGGTTTTTAGTATAAATAGGGGTCTAGGTTTACATTGTAAGGGACACACAGAAAAACACCAAAAAGCAATAATACACTATTCATCGGGATCCGTGCAATTTTCATTCTCTAGTGCCAGAATTATTATTATTATTATTATTATTATTATTATTATTATTATTATTATTTAAAAAAAAAAACGTTTTTCCCGCCTCTGACTCCCCAGTTCCCCCCGCCTGTGCTGTTTTCGTCCGCCGGTGACCGTCCGCTCGCCCCAGCCAGGTCCGACGGAAGCCGTTTGTCGACCCAACCCTGGTCGCCGTGATGCCTAGCCCTCCTCGAGCGAAGCCCCGCCGCGCTGCCAGCCATCCTCGAGTGAAGCCCCGCCACGTCAATCTCCACTGCAGCCGAAGGATCCCGCCCGTGAATTCCAGCCCCGGCCACCGGAAGTACCGGAGCTCCGCCACGCTTCCTCCGTCGAGTCCTCCTCGGAACCACACCACTCGCCCCTCGCAGCCTTCCAGTGGCCGGACTACTGCCTCTCTCTCTCTCTCTCTCTCTCTCTCTCTCTCTCTCTCTCTCTCTCTCTCTCTCTCTCTCTCTCTCTCTCTCTCTCTCTCTCTCTCTCTCTCTCTCTCTCTCTCTCTCTCTCTCTCTCACCGTGACAGCCCTGCCCGCCGGACCTCGGGACCCTGCCCTCGCCATTCATCTCGCCGGCCCGACGTCACCAACCCATGTCCAGACCTCCTCCGTGTCCGTCCACCATCGCCATGGATCTGCAGGTAAAGCTTTTTTTTTATAATAATATTATTATTATTATTATTATTATTTTCTGATATTATTATTATTATTACTATTATTATTTTCTGTTGTTATATTATTATTGTTATTATCATTATGTAGTTAAATAGTAAAAATAAAAATTGAGTTAGATAGTATGTTTTATAAATATATGCATAATATGTAATCACTAAATTGTATCATGATTTCAAGCATGTTTAATTTAGTTTTGATTAGATTTTTCCAATTAGGAGTTTTAGATGCTTAATAGGTTTTTAGATGCGAATGAAAATTAGTTTAATTTTGATATCATTAGGTTAACTCAACGTAACGCATGTTTAAATTTTGAAATTGGCAAATTAAGTGAATTAAGTACCGAAAGGGCGTAATTAAAAATTATATTTTTGATTCGTAATAGAACCCCCGAACTCGAATTTCTGATCGTAGACCGATGTTATACCTAGGTGTTTAATCCGTTATTCGCTTAGATAATTTAGGATTCTAGTTAGCCTTATTTAACTAGTGGCGACTCTTTCAAAATCAACGTTTTTTCAAAACGTAATTCGCCATAAGTCAGATTTTAGGTCCGACAGTTCTTACCAAGGTTCCTGATGAATGCTCGAACTATCTCCCAATTCTATAACTCCTCGTCGATATCTGCAATGTTTTGATTGAATCGGGTATAATAGCTAGCCAAGGTTTCATCGTTACCTTGCCGTACATCATCCAGGGATCCTGCGCTTTTCCTTAGTTGTCGTTCACCCAAGTACCTTTGCAAGAACTTCTTCTTGAGGTATTCCCAAGAGGTGACGGAGTTCCTCGGGAGGCCGAAGAACCAATGTGCCGCTGGACCTGTTAAAGTGGTTGCGAACAATAGAGCAACTATGTTCTCATTGTGGGTTCTTCCGAAGAGCGCAGCCTCTTGTTGTTGTATATGTTCCATCGGATCCCCTTTGCCATTGTATTTCTCTCTTCCTGCATTTAGACCATCTGGCACGTGGCTATGTATTATGTCCTGTGTGAATGGGTGGGATGCCTTGTCGCTGAGGACATGCATGGCCCTTCCCTTAGCCTCCGCCATCATTTTCGTTATTATTTCCTCCACCTCTTCTGGGGTCATTGTTGGCGGGTTTGTGTACGGAGTTGTGTCGGCGCCTACTCCGATTCTTGTTTCTCGTAACTCCTCACGTGGGGCTTGGAGTCCTCTGTTGTTTCCGACGTGGTGGTCATGTCCTCTCGGGACTTGGCGGTTATCGTCGTTGCCGGCGTGTTCCGCTTTTGCATGGTAGCCTCTACCATTCCCTGCACGTTGTTCATGTCTTGTCGGGGGTTGGGGGTACCCCTCTTCATGGAAGCCTTGTGGCGGTGGTACATGTTCATCATAAAAAAATCGTTCGTTTCTTGGGGTGGCATGGCCTCCTCATCATGGTGGTTGTTTGCATCTCGAAACACCAGTCCTCCTCCTTGGGCGTAAGTCGCTATTGCATGGGGAACTTCCTATGGTGGTATGTCATACGCATTCTGGTTGTAGAACCGGCTATCGTAGGATGAATGTCCATGTGAGTGACCTGCGAAGGGCATGCCATATGGTGGGAAACCATAGTGAAAACCGTGTGGGGGCATCCCGTAAAGGAGCTATGTGAGAAGGTCCTGCGATGTCTCCTTTCCACTCCTCCTGATTAATGCCTACTCCATGGGGTGCTTGATGCCGACGATGCATCCACTGGCATATTCTGTTGTTGGTATTGTTGCTCCGCCGGAGTGTTCTCCTGTACCTGTCCCTGTACTTCGATGTTTACCCTTGGACGATCCTCCTGTCCATTGGGTGGCCGTTCACTAGGAGGTGGTTCGCTTCGTGCGGCCATTCCTCGAGTGATCGCCAGACTTTTTGTTCGAGTCACGCAGACGGCGCCACTGTTGGATCACGCAACCAATTGGTTCGGGTTGTGCGTAAACCAATCGGTCGGTATCCGACAGAAATGTATGAACCTGTAAAAATATCCGTCTTTGGAGTGCGATTCCTTTCGTAGGAATGATTTCCGCTTTGGCAGTCCACCTAAAGACGTTGGGATATTATCTTCATTCTGATATTCCACCTAAAGACGTCGAAGGTGATCCTTGTTCCGATGTTCCACCTAAAGACGCCGAAGGTAATCCTTGCTCTGATATTCCACCTAAAGACGTTGATGGTAGTCCTTGCTCTGATATTCCACTTAAAGAAGACGAAGGTAATCCTTGCTCCGATATTCCACCTAAAGACGTCGACTGAGAGGGTTGTCCTCGTTCTCCTATCTCTGATCTCCGTTATGCTCCGAGTACCTGCAAATGGACTACCGAGCACCAAAGGGGGGGGGGGGTGCTTGGTGAGCCCACTCCGATGCCTAAATAAGTATATGCTCTAGAGAGAGAAAGTCTAGAGAGAAGGGAGAGCAAAATGCATGAGAGCTCAAGTTGTTCAAATGAAATGGCAAGAGTCCTATTTATAGGCTCTTGGACCATTAGTCGACTAATCGCAAAATTAGTCCGTTAATCATGCGTTTAACTAAGATAAGTAGGGATTAGGCCAAGCTAAGCATCGGAGGTGTGGGGAACGATTTTGGTAGTTCGGGGTATGCGCGGCCCGGGGGGGAGACCCCCGGATCGAAAATATTCGGTTAGGGGTGTCCTAACCGAACATTGTTTGGTTAGGGGGTCCTAATCGAACATTGTTGGGTTAGGGTGGTCCTAACTGAACAATGTTCGGTTAGGGCCCTCCTAACCGAACAATGTTCGGTTAGGTGGTGTCCCTAGCTGAACTTTGTCTCGTGGGTCTTTGGCGGTGATTTTCTCTAAGTTCGGGTTTTGTCGTGTGTCGGTCTAAGACCTTTTTGGGTCCGAGTGGTGAGTAACTCGGGTCGAAACGGGTCTAAGTGGGTGTATATCCATCACGGACCAAGTTCTATTGACCCCCGGAGTTCCCATCACCTACGGGGGTAAACGATTGACGAGGGGGTAGCATTGGGTCCGCGAGCCCGATCACGGTTCCTCGGCTCTGATACCATTTTGTCATGCCCTCAAGCCCGAGCAACTGCCTCACTAGCCCAACCTAGCCTAACTAAGCCCGTTGTCCTCACTTGGGCCTATAAAAGGAGGAATTCCTACTGGACTTGAGTAGTGCCCCTCTGGCTTATTAAGGCTCCAAATTTCCGATTTCCCACCAATGTGGTACACAAGAATATGAGGTATTACAATATGCTTATTAAGGCTCCAAATCTCCTTATTCCAATCGATGTGGTACAAATCTTATGGGGTATTACAAACACCCTTAGACATATACAGTGTTATTCTATCAAGTTTTGTGAAATTTGATCTTCTTAACGTTTGAATTTTTTTTAAGTGATTGGTGGAATTCACCCAAGTTTTTAACATTGCCATCTATATATTGTTGTGCTCAAGAAAACCATCCGCTGTATTTTGCTGTTACAGAAATGTGTATCACTATCAGCAACAAATGAATAAAATGATGAGTAAGATGATGAAGACGTCGATTTTGATGAAGATGATTTCGAAAGTTATTTTAAGTTTAATAATGTATTGTAAATTGTAAATTTCAATATGTAAAAGAAAAAATAATATATTAAATTTTTATTTTTAATTAAAATAACATATTGTAAAGTTTTATTAAGAATAATATAATAAATAAATTAGGTTAAGGTTAAAATTATATTTTTCTTTTTATTTTCAGTACCAGTTAAAAAAATGGAATAGTTATTCTCAGTGATTAGGCTAATATTAACTATTCCCTCAAAATTTCAAATGTAAATCCTTATTCCAAACACTTTTATAATCAAACCACCGTCATATTGAGTACCTATTCCTTATTTCTATTCTAATTCCACCATCCATATATTTCATAAATCATACACCAATACACCATATATATTCCATTGCGTATAAATATGTTGTAAATGCCAGTCCATCAATATGTTATATCCCACAAAAATATAAAGGAGTGGTGTACAATACATACCCACATGACACCACTAGAAAAGATCTCAAGTGCTTTTTAAGAAAAAGACAGCAACACTTATCTTTTTTTTCTTTTGTGGTACTGGTAATAGATTATTTATATGTATAGTAGTATAAGTTAGTATGTCGGTTGGATAAGATATAGTTTTAGTTAAGCAAGCTTCTTCTTTCATCATCAGATAGATATATTTTATTATCCGGAAATAATTAATGTTCCGACCTTTAGGCGTTTGGATGGACGTAACGTTTGATTACTTGAAAAGTGAGATTACACGTAATGTGAGATTATTTGTAATGTCAGATTACAGCGTTTGGTTGTGCTGTAATGTGGAGTGTAATGTCAGATTACAGTCTTTGGTATGTGTTGTAATGTGTATTGTAATGTGACTTTATTATTATTATATTAATTTATATGAGAGTATTATATATTAATATGATAATATTTAAAAGAATATATATTTTGACAATAACGAACTTCTTAAAGTTTATGTTTTGTGGTTAATTCTATAGTCATTTATGAACTAAATATTAAATATTTAAACTAAATACACACAACTATTAAATTTCTATTAATTGAAACATTATATATAGTTTTATAAGATATTTTTTTAAAAAAATGTCACGAATTTTTTTTACTCATTTTATAAAAAACATTATGATCATTATTATTTATTATAATAAAAAGTTATGAAGTAGATAAAAAATAAAAGATAATAATAATAACAATATTATTATATCATATTAAACTATAAAGATAATACAAAGTATTTTATCTATTTATAAATAATAATAAAATAATAACACTCCATAATGTTGGACGTAATCTCACATTACATCCGTTTTTGGATGTAATCTCACATTTTGTTGATTAGACTTTGGACGTAATCTCAGATTACAATGCACAATATTACATTACAATGCACATTACATTATAATGCACATTACGTCGTTTGGCAAACCAAGCAACGTAATGTTGATGTAATGTGGGACGTAATGTGAGATTACATCTCACATTACATCCATCAAAACACCCCCTTAGAGCATCCACAATGGTTTTACATAAATCATATTCTTTAAAGTTGTCACGTAGACATTTATGTACACTTTAAGTAATACGTAAAGTTAAGACACACGTAAAAAATATTTGCTCTACAATCGTATTACTTAAACATATTCCTTAAATATATTTTATTATTAAAATTTTCAACAACCACCAATAAGATATTAGCAGTAATTATAAAATGAATTAACTTATAATTAAAAATTGTTTATGTAATACACAGTGCATTCCTTATATTTAAGGAATGCTTTATGTAAAAACATAAATTTACGTGTGAGTCCCATCTTTAAGGAATGCTATGTAAAACCACTGTAGAATTTTTTTTTTGATTTACTTAAATAAACATGTTGGTCCCACGTTTACGTAATTTTTACGTAATACCACTGTTGATGCTCTTACATTTTGAATGGGTGTGTCTTATAATATGCTGTTGAAGTTGCTCATAATTACAATTATGCTACACACTCAGAAATCGTAACATGACGAAATGAATTATTGGAATGTGTATAGCCTTTATTCTCAACCATTTTAATTAGTTTGAAGATTCACTTAAGTCTCACCTATCGGATATCATATCATTATCATATGAGGAGCAGCAGCAACGCATGTTATATAATAAGAAAGACAAGTATTGCAGTTGAAATGAAAACTCGTTACTTTAATTATGAAATTGTTCACTCCTTAACTTTTTGTATAAGTTTCCTCCTTACTTCAAAAATGTAGTATAATTATAAATAACTAACGAATGGTGGATAATTAAACCAAATTATAATTTATTTCCGGTTTGTTATAACCAACTAGATATGAAAATGAATTTGACATTTAACACACCCTTCCCTCCCTCATAGCATAAGAAATTTGCTAGTCAAAAGTTCCCACTTTAGTAACATGTTATTGCATGCGTACATTATTATTATTGTTATAATAACTGCATGATATATATATAATTAAACATGATATTACAGTTTTATCCAATTGCAAAAACCAAACGTGTAAGTGCCTTTATACGTCATCATCAATTAATTATTTGCTTTTGGGTTTCTTAAACCACCCCACTATATATATAAGCTAATAAGTGCATGTAACTTCGTATTGTGGAAGACGTTGACTTATGTGAGAGTTAGTAAGTAAATTCAAATCCAATTAAAAAAAATGACAATGGAAGTTATCTTCTTAGCAAAAGTATTTCAGGCGTCTCTAAAGCAACATCTCCACTCTCTCTCTCTCTCTCTATACATTCATTTTCTTAGTATAATAAATATCGTTACAACTCAAAAACTTTAATTAAGTGTAAAAACCACTTTTACTCAAAACTAGTTATTAATGCGTGCGTTGCACGCGTATCAATCGTCTAAATTTCAAAATACATAATTTATCTTCAGTTTTCTAATATTTTAATATGTAGTTAATACATGGCCAAGTTTAGGGGTTGCGAGAAATGAATCTGTGATCGAAAAGAACGACACAAAGTAATTCAAAACAGGAAAAATAGAAGAGAATAATTAAGTCAAAAAAATAACAATTGTTTTAAATTACGATACTAATTTACTGTTATAACTAATAATGAGTTGGATTGAGCATGACGTGAGTTATTAACGACAAAGTTGTATCTAATTTATCAACTTGAGGAGTGAAGAATGTAAGCCCGTAATTCGCCACTAAGAGTCACCGGTGGAGCAGTTTGACCTATACAAACGTACCTATACACTTTTCATGCAATTTTATATCATAATACCAAAAAAAATTGATTTAACGCTAAAGGAAAAAAAATTGGTCAACGGGACGATTCATTAAAATCTTAAGTTTATACTTGATATGTCAATTACTTATTTAACTACTAATTATGTTACAATTTGATTTAATTGACAGACGAAAGAACTAAATTAATGATTCGAGACCCTAAATGTTGGACAATGAGTACCAGGTTATCTGTAAAATATCAAAATTTAAGAACCGTGGTTGACCCATATTTTGACATTTGATATGATTTGACAAGTGACTGATCTATGTGATACAAAAAAATCTCAACATGTACTCGAAGTTTGCATGAGTTGAGTACATATCATACTTTATGGGTGGCTCAAATTTATAGGTATATTGTATTAATAAGATAATGATAATTAATGTAACATGTCAGTTAAGCGGCCTTAACAAAAAAGTTAATGCAATTTATCTAATGAAATTTTTAGTAATACTCAAATATTGTAGGGACTAAATCATCAATTTTTTTAAAACACTAATGTCTAAAGTTTATACTTGAATTCAACTTAACTATTTATTCAACTATCAATTAGGAGATACCAAATATGATTGAATTTACAAACGCAACTAAATCGATAGTTCGAGTCATTAAATATTAAACATTGAGTAACATGTTATATGTAAAGTCAAACTTCAAGAACCACGTTTGATCTATATTTGATATGTTATATGAGTTAGCAAGTGACTAATTTATTTGATACAAAAATGTCAACAAGCGGAACATCCCCAAATCGGTGATATAGTGAATGGAAATATGCATCTACCTTACATTTGCACCTATTGAATGCATGTTGAATCTAATTGATAATTATATTTGATGGAAAAATTAATAATAACTACGGTGACCTACCAATTAAGCGGCCTAAAAAACTAAAAATAACAAAATGTAACTAAATTGTTTTTTTAGTAATTGTAAAGATAAATAGACGGGACTCAAAGATAAAAAGACTAAATCGCCAATTTTATAAAAATAGGGGAACTAAATATAACACATATATATATATAGAATAAAATAAAAAATATGGAAACTAAATATAATATATATATATATATAATAATAATAATAAAATAAAATAAAAATAAAAAAGTTTAAGAGGTACCTTTTGGGGTGAGTACAACTCTCACATTTTATATTGGTATAAAGATGTTTAACCATGTAAGGAGTAAGCTTACATTACAGGTGATGAAAAGGCAGAGAGAGATTAGGTACCGCACGTGCAAAAATCCACTAATCTTTTATAAAGGAGATTATTATAACTATATATAACCTTTTAAAGAAGAATTAACCTAAATTAAAGGTGGTTTGGATTCGGCCTTTCTCTCTTCTTATCTTAAGCATGTATTGTAGGGTGCTTGCTTGCCTATCCACATACTTACTTCATCTCACCTCCTCCAAAATGGTATAAAAGAGTTTGGAGCCCACTTGACAACTCATTTTATACTAAAATTGTGGCCAACATTTGTTTGCGGACACAAAAAATATCTCCATGTTTCTCTAAGAGATAGAAAATCAAAATCTTGTGTTTGTTGCAATTTATAATCCTTTATTATATTTACATTTATCTATGTGTGTGGATCACAATTATACACTTGGATGAATAAATATTTATATAACCCTCCTTCCTAAGTCCTAGATAACAAACACTTTTCGAGCACTCAGTCCACTTTATTTGTCTTTTTATTTATGAGAAGATCTCCACCCAAATAGTTTGACCAATTTATTTCCTGGGAGTCAAATTTAACCACCAATTACGGTCTAAAGTCCACCAAATAAATATTTAACTATGTTCACCCAACTTTGTGGGTCCATCGATACAATTTACTTCTCAAAATTATAGGTCGACTGAAACTTGCTGATTTTTCTTCTTAAAATCTTCATTACTTTGGTTTATGCAAATTGTTCCTTATTTTTCTAGGGTTAATAATCAATTCGATAACAACTTTAATTCAACTATAAATTACTACTCAAACTTTAATTTTTTAAACAAATTACCATTTTTTTTCTTTTTTTGAGTAAATTACTACTATGTTATATAATATATATCGAAATTGGACAGAAATGAAGCAAGTGTTGGTCACGTAAAGTTTTATCATCCGTTTTTAAGATGGATTCGCCAAGAAACTAGATGAATTGCAGAAAAATATATTCAATTGGACCATCAATTGAAAACATTGTAATTGAATGGAGATCCAATTTAATGTCCAACTGAAGATATTTCGCTACAATCGTTTTAGGTTCTTGCAAATTCACCTTCTATAAATTTATCAAAAGACTTCACATGGCCAAAACTTGCTATTTTTATGTTCAATTTGACGAAAATTGTAACAAGATACGCAATTTGCTCCAAAATTGAAATTTCAAATAGCAAAATTAGAAAAAACTAAAATTTAAATAAAAATTTGTAATTGAATCAAAGTTTATGTAACAAGGTCACGTCCGTTTCACCCGACTAGAGGCGTTCGGCGGGGGGACCCTTTATCTCCATATCTTTTCATTCTCGTCTCAGATGTCTTGTCTCGAATGGTTACATCAGCGGCAAATACCAATCGGCTAGCTGCTCTTAAGTTACGAAGGGGTTGTACGGATCTTCATAATTTGTTCTTTGCCGATGACTCGCTTTTCTTCATTTAGGCAACCAAGGAAAACACTATAATGATTCGGGGAGTTTTAGATGAATATTGTGTCGCATCAGGGCAGGAGGTTAACTTCTCAAAATCTAGCATCTATTTTGGTTCGAATGTCTACTCTTATACGAGGAGATCAGTTGAGGGTGTTCTCGGTGTTCGGTCGGTTTGGAATCCAGGGAGGTATTTGGGATTGCCGACTATTTGGGGTAGGTCGAAGAGGGAGGCGCTCGGATTCCTTCGGGAGCGAATTGAGTCCAAGCTACGGGGATGGAAGTCGTTGTTACTCAACAACGCGGGTTGAGAGGTGTTGATTAAGTCGGTCGTTACAGCAATTCCGACCTACGCTATGAGTATCTTTCAGTTGCCAAAAACCTGGTGCTCCGAGATAAATTCGCTCATTGCACGATTCTGGTGGGGTCAAAAGAATGGGGAACGAAAGATTCATTGGAGGAGCTGGGACGTCTTAACCCGACCGAAGCATCATGAGGGCCTTGGATTCAAAGAGTTGCAGACTTTTAATGTTGCAATGCTTACAAAGATGGCAGGGAGACTTTTGCGTGAACCATATTCTTTTTGGCTCGCATTCTTAAAGGCCTTTACTATCCACGTACCACTCTTCAGTTTGTGGTTAAAGAGGCTCGTGGATCATGGGCTTGGTCGAGCTTATTGGCCGGCCGAGATGTGCTTTTTGATCACGGTATGTGGAAGGTGGGTGATGGCAATTGCATCAATATTTTCGATGCTCCTTGGATCCCGGGTTTTCCTCGATTTCGTTTGCATGATGATTAGGATCTACTGCCTTTGGAGGTTTCGGCGAGAAGGGTCTCCTCACTGATCACTCCTGCACCGAGACAGTGGAATCTGCTGCTTATTCAGGGTCACATTACGGAGGCAGAAAAGACAACTATCTCGCAAATACCGTTGCCTATTCTTGATGCATCAGATGAGCTTATTTGGCCACATAGCAAGGTGGGGGATGTCTCGGTTAAATCGGTATACCCGCGGCTTAAAACTGAGTCAAATGAATTATTAGCAGATGAGGAGCACCCGTCGGAGCACATCACGAGCTTATTGAAGTGGAAGGATCTTTGGTCGATGAAGATTATTCCTAAGATGCACCATTTCTTATGGAAATTCGCCTCTAATGCAATTGCGGTGAGGGTGAATCTCCGTCGGTGGGGATTAGATATCGATGAGCGTTGCTCGTTTCGTCCGGAGCCTGAATCTACTGCGCATATGCTCTTTGAGTGTCAGTGGACACGAGTTATTTGATTTGCGACCGTACAAGTGAGGCCGGATGTATTACATGTAGTGTCGCCCACTCTTTTCCTCTCGAAGTTGAAGCTCATGCCGAACCTCTCTAAGAAGGAGCAATCCATGCGATGGTCTTTGATCGAGTGCACTCGCTAGGCTATGTGGAAGGAGTGTTGCCGAGCGATGTATGGTAATACAGCACCGGATCCCACGAAGACTACAAGTAGAGTTTTACTTGATCACTCCGAGTTTTGGGAGAACGCTTCTTCTTCGGCGACTATCCACACTGGCGCTAGTCTGGAGCCTAAGCGGGGGAATGATGGTCATCGTTGGGTGCCACCTATGGAGGATACTGTCAAAGTGAACTGCGACGCATCCCTGGACGTTCAGCGAAACATTGCCGGTATATGTGGTTTAGCTCGAACCAGTTGTGGAGCGGTCCTGGATGGGTTTGGGCGGCACATGACGGGTTAATCAGTGTTGGAACTTGAGATGACCGCAGTGGAGCTGGGACGGGAGCTTTTGATATCGTGTGGATGGAAACGGTAGTCATTGAATCAGATTTGTTGGAGGTGATCCAGAGTATCCGTGACGACATCTCACGAGTGGACTGGCAAATTGCGACTAGGGTGTCGAACATCTTACATCGAGCATGTAACCGGATTGTTTCGTGGTCGTGGGTTTCGAGGGAATCGAATGAAAGCGCCAACTGGGTCGCTTCGGAGTTTAGAAAGAGGTCATGTTGTCCTAATTGGGACTGCGTACCCCGCACTCTCTTTTATGTTTGCTTTTGAATGATTGTTGCTATAACACTACATGAACTCCTTGTATCGTTTGGTTTGAATGAAGCGTCTACTTGACAAAAAAACTCTATTTTTTATATTTTAAAAACTAGTGACTAATTCTGAATTCTTTTACTGAAAATTAGAAAACTCTTCCGTTTTCTGGTGAGGTTGTCAATTTTCAGTAGAAAATTTGGTAAGAGTCCGTCAATTACTATTTAGTACTGAGAAAAATCTTCTGTAGACTTGGTGTTTATATTAAGATACTATAATAGGGATACGTTTCTTTATCTTCCACCATTTTGAAATCTATACATAAGATTTTAGAAAAACAAATTTAAAAACATATACACAAAATTTGCCTTCGAAATTTTTACGTGTAAACTTGATGTTTACACTAAAATAATATAGCCAAATTAGCCAATACGGGATTTGCTAGGATCCTTTGAAAGTATCCATGCTTTAAAATTATTTTTGCAAATATTTTATTTATAATTTTACCCAAAAATTTGTAAAATTAAACTGAATAATCACAATGGTTATAAAAGTGAATTTTAAGATTTTTTTTAAATGTTAAGGTTTACATTGTAGAAAATAAAAATAACAGTTTTAGAAAAAAAAAACACAAAAAAAAAATTCGAAGGCAAAAATAAAAATAAAATAATTACTAATAAGAGACAAAGTATAATGCTCTTAAAATTGAATGATTAAACTATAAATAAAATAATTTCTAAACAAAAATAATGCATAAAGCACCAATACTTTAAAATGATGTTAGACAGACTGCGGACCTTAACATACAAACATAAGTTAATAATAAAATAAGATTTTTATTTTTATTTTATATAAAGACCATTCATTACTTTTTTTTATTCCACCCATTACTTACCAAAGAGTAAATAAATACCATTTCAAAAAAAAAAAAAAAAACCACAAGTTTTAAATTTCGCAAATTACCTTCAAGTTATTTATTTTTTATTCTAAAATAATAAAAAAAGATAGATTTTTAAAAATAAAAATAAAAATAAAAAGGGATTAAAATTTCAAAATAATTTTTATACAAATATATGTAAGTCTTTTTAAACGAAATATTTTTTAAAAAATATATAAAAAAACCCCAAAGAGGTTCTGTCTTTCGTATAAAAAATTGGTTTTTTTTTTCAATTTTTTATATTTTATGTTTAACAATTTGTTTAAATACTTTTTCTAATATTTAAATAAGTTTATAATTTTTATTTTTATTTTTTAGAATAAAAATATAACCTATTAATAAAGCTAGAATAATTATAAATTGTGGTGTTTAAAAAGCGGTGGTTTTCAAACATAGTTTTTCTAAATTAATCAAATATATATATTTGGACTACTATTTAGTCTTTAGTAGTAATAATAGATGGTTTCCAAATCCGTGGACCGCGAAGACCGACGATTGGAGGATAAATGACTTCGTGTCCACCATCAGAAGACTTGTTAAAGAAGTACCCGACATATCATTGTCTTTTGTTCGTCGAAACGCAAATCGTAGCGCCAACTGGATCGCTTTGCAATCCATAAAGGAGATGTGTCCTATGAATTGAATCTTTGTACCTCATCTCTTCTTATTTCTCTTTTACTTTTAGACTGTAATCCAGATTGATGTTTTTTTATTCTAATAGACGCATTATCCAAAAGATAGGTTTCCAGCAGAGTGATGTGAAGCAATTTCTAGCGACAATAGAGCTGGATTTACTAGCGCGGATGTGGCCAACTTCTCAGATGACGGTCCCGGCAAGGTGACGAGAATGGAGCTTGCATGATGATGGGTTCCGATGTAATCGTTAGCCCCGTTAACAGTCAATAAACGGCGAGTAAGCCCGGTGGGTCTTATGAAAGACCTGGAAGGTCCAGAAGCCCAGTATGAAGGGTCCCGACGAGATCGGTCCCGATATATGAGCTGAACGCTCCCGACGATAAGCCTCTGAGTAGGCCCCGATATGCCTTTGAGAAGGCCCCGATAATAAAGCCCCGAGAAAGCTGGCCCTGTCTCGTGAGACGAGGGGTCCTGGGTGGTGACCTAGAATGAGATAACTCTGGAGTCCCCGATATGAATTGGGACTTGTGATCAGAGGATAAGACCAAGAAACCCGCCTACTAGATAGAGTAGTGGGGAAACGGTTGAGATACAGATAACCTCCCCCGAAATACGCAGGGCGTGCCCGAGATACGCGGAACGTGGGCGAGATACGCGGAGCGTGGGGCGAGATACACGGAATCCCGAACGAGATATACGGAATCGTGGGTAAAACTGCCAGGCGCAGTTACAGGTAACTGAGTAACTTCCCCTCCTATATAAAGGAGGAAGTTACCTCATAAAACACACATTCTAATACGAACTTAGATTACTGCTTACCACCCCATCGTTCATACACTCATTTAGGCATCGAAGAGGGATTCTGGGTCACCACCCAGGTCATCCCCTTTTGCAGGATTACGCGGAGCCCGGGAGTTCAAGCTTTCCGTCAAGAACGTAACGGAGCTTCGACCGTGATCCAACATTGGCGCCGTCTGTGGGAATCTTACGAAAAGCCAAAATAGTTTCTACTAGATCGATGGCTGGTGGTGGCAAGAAGAAACAAGCTCTGGCAAGCAGTTCTCGCCCTGCTGGAACTGTGAATTCCGCGTTGCCGGAGTATGTTGCTGAGCAAGGTGAACACCCTGTTGTTTCTCAAACAGGGGGGCATGGTGAAGATTATGAGGTCTCAGTCCGAGACACGGCGGTGAACAGGGAGGATATCCCGCGAAGGGAGGTGGATGCTCCTCCAAACCCGGTGGTGCACAGAGAGGAAATCCCGCGGAGGGAGGTAGGTGCTTCCTCAAACTCGGAGTTGGCTAAGGCAGTAGCAGATGCTATGCCCATGTTCTTGGCGGCCATGGAGGCTTTGCTGGACAAGAGAGAGGCGCTAGGAGGGGAGAAAAGTTACCTCCCAGAGAGGAGTTGCCCCCACCTCCTCCAAGGGAGGTCCAAGAAGAACAGGAGGTTCGGCCCAGGAATAGGGGTAAGGAGCCCGCGCACTTGGAGAAGTTCGTGGTCGATGGTCCCGGACCAGTGCAACACAGGACCATTCCCCTGAATGGCCCCATCACCCCCGATCAGGTGGTAAAAATCGTCAACATCTGCATGGGCGACCAGAAGCATATGACGTCGGAGCTGAGGGACCGGTCCACTCATCCTTTTGTTCCACGGCTGCTGGATACTGTCGTCCCGCCAGGGCTAGGCATCCTGACCATCAAGGAGTACGATGGTGAAGGAGACCCGGTCCGCCATGTTCAGAGGCATGTCCAGGCCTGTATGGGTAGGACCTCGAATGATGACCTCGTGTGTTCGCTGTTCCCGATCACCTTGGGAGAAAGGGCCATGACATGGTTTTTCAGCCTACCGTCGGGAAGCATTACTTGCTGGGCTGATATGCACAACCGCTTCATCAAGCAGTATCAGGGTCGTAGGCGCCTCTTGAAGAGCGTGAGGTTTTTGACCCAGGTGGTGCAGAGATCTGACGAATCGTTGGCATACTACTACCAACGGTTCACTGCTAGTGCCGCGGAGATCGATGAGGAGATATCGGAGGGAGAGACCATCCGCACTTTCCTTCGGAACCTGACTGCTCCGTATGGTTCCGACCTGATGCACAGTGTAGCCGCGAAGGCTGTGTGGAGTATGGAGGCCTTGCAGGCAAGGGTGAAGCAGCAAATCGACGTGCAGGAGTCGAAGATTGCTGCCGGAGAGCTTGATCCTCCGAAGTCGGGAAGAGGAAAGTCATCGTCCAAGCTATCGGATGATCGCAAAGGGAGCGACAAATCGGAGGGAAGTAGGAGCCGTGGTCGCCCCGATAGAAGGGAGGACAAGCGTCCTCCGAGGAAGGATAACCGCGAGGGTCGAAATGTTCCCCTCAACAGTTCGATGACCTCCGTGTTAGCAGTGATGGATCGACAGGGTCTCGCCCGATACCCCCCGAGGAAGGAAGGTGAATTCTTGGGAGGTCGCTCTGATCGTTACTGTCGGTACCATCGAGCCAATGGTCACGACACAGATAACTGTCGGGAGCTGAAGAAGGAAATAGAGAAGCTGATCCAGAAGGGGAAGCTTAAGGAGTTTGTTGGTAGGGGACGGTGCCGATCTCGTTCCAAAACTCGATCGCGATCTCGTTCCAAGTCCCGTGATCGATCCCCAATGAAGAAGAAGGTTGAGCCGGAATCCTCCGGCGCCCGTAAGGAGAGGCGGGGAACCATTAACGTCATTCACGGAGGAATGGCGGCGGGAGGTGATACCTCCGCTTCTCGGGAGAATTATGCTTCCCGTATCTCTGCTGCTGTGGTGTTAGGAAAGAGGTCCCGGTCGTGGACTGTAAAGGAAGAAATGGTGATTTCTTTTTCAGCAGAGGACCTGATAGGCGTGGAGACCCCCCATGATGACGCCTTGGTCGTGACCTTGGATGTGGATGGATTCGAGATGAAGCGGATCCTGATAGATGGAGGGAGCTCCTCCGATATTCTGTTTATGGACGCACTGGAGGCCACGGGAAAGACGAAGAAGGACCCGACGCAGGTGAACTTCCCGATGGTGGGATTCTCCGGTTCTACTTCCTACCCGTTGGGAATGATTACCTTACCGGTGGAGTTTGGTAGTGGCTGGAAAGTGGAAAGGCGGAACGTGGATTTCGTCGTGGTAGAGTCTGCGGGGACGTACAACGCTATTATCGGGAGGACCACCATCAACCCTCTCATGGCAGTCGCCTCGACCGTCCACCAGAAGATGAAGTTCCCGACGGATAATGGGGTCGGAGAGGTCAAGGGTGACCAGGTGGCATCCAGAAGGTGTTATGTTAACGCCACCCGAAGAATAAGGAGGGAAGCCATGGCTGTCCTTCAGACTGACGCCGATCCTCGAGAGGAGTTTGGGTGTCCCGCCCCCATGGAGGATCTGAAAGAAGTCGAGGTTGACGGACCTCAGAGAAAAGTGAAGATCGGGTCTGCTTTGTCGGAGGAAAGAGCCCGAGAATTGATCGATCTACTGAAGGAGTTTAAGGAGCTGTTTGCCTGGTCCCCGAGCGATATGCCAGGAATCAGCCCCGACGTGATAGTGCACGAGCTGAAGATCGATCCCGCGATCAAGCCTATCACGCAGAAGAGGCGTCCGATGGGCGCGGATAAGAGGATCGCGATCCAGCAGGAGGTGGGCAGGTTGCTCGACGCTGGATTCATCAAGGAGCTCCGATTCCAGACTTGGGACGCTAACCCGGTCTTGGTGAGGAAGAGTAATGGGAAGTGGCGGATGTGTGTCGATTTCCGCGACTTGAACAAAGCTTGCCCTAAGGATTGTTATCCGCTCCCGAGAATCGACCAGTTGGTGGATGCCACATCGGGACATGAGCTGCTGAGCTTCATGGATGCTTATTCTGGTTACAACCAGATCAAGATGGCGAAGGAGGATGCCCCCCATACGGCCTTCTATGCTGATAGTGATGTTTATCACTACGACGTTATGCCCTTCGGACTGATCAATGCTGGAGCAACTTACCAGAGGATGGTGAACAAGTTGTTCGGAGACATGCTGGGAAAGACCATGGAGGCTTATGTGGATGACATGCTGGTGAAGTCCCGACAGGCAGGAGACCATGTCCGCAACTTGGCGGCGGCGTTTGAGCGGATGAGGATTCATCAGGTTCGTTTGAACCCGGAAAAATGTGCTTTCGGAGTAAACTCGGGGAAATTCCTAGGATTTATGGTAAGCCAAAGAGGAATCGAGGTGAACCCTGAGAAGCTGAAAGCAATCGAGGAGATGCAGTCTCCGAAAACCCATCGAGAGGTCCAGATGCTGAATGGACGATTAGTCGCGATGAATCGTTTCCTATCCAAGGCGAGTGACCGAGACATGCCATTTTTTGATGTGCTAAGGGCCCACAAGAAGTTTGAATGGTCCGACAAGTGCGAGGAGGCATTCCAACCACTCAAACAACACCTCCGTACCCCCCCGCCGTTGGCGAAACCGGTTCCAGGCGAGCCACTTTATCTCTATTTGGCTGTTTCTGAAGTTGCTGTTAGTTCTGTTTAAAAAAGATTGTCAAGGGCAACCAAGTTCCTCTTTATTATGTAAGCAAGGCGTTTGCCAAATCTGAAATGAATTATCCCGCTATTGAGAAGTATCTCTTTGCGTTGATTGTTGCTGCTCGAAAGCTACGGCCTTACTTCCATGCCCACGAAGTTACGGTGTTAACTAATCAGCCCTTGAAGCACTTTTTGAACCGACCGGAGGCGTCGGAGAGATTGGTGAAATGGGCCATCGAGCTTACGGAGTTCCGTATCCACTTTGCTCCGAGAACGGCTATTAAGGGCCAGGCATTGGCAGATTTTATAGCAGAGTCTACAGCACCCGATCTGGAAGAAGCAGGTCCTGTAGAGGGGGCAACCATGGAGGTCCCGATAGCAGAACATCCAGAACAGCCAGAACAGCCAAATGAGGAGAACACCTGGGAGATGTACACTGATGGTTCATCAAGTGTAGAAGGATCGGGGGCAGGATTTGTATTGATACCGCCCGGTGGAGGCGAGCCCCTGCGATATGCCTTGGCCTTGACGTTTAGGGCCACCAACAATGAAGCTGAGTATGAGGCTCTCATCATGGGCCTTAAAATCGCCAAAGGTACGGGAGTCGATCATTTAAAGGTGAAGTGTGATGCTAACCTGATCGTGAATCAAGTCCAAGGGAATTACGAAGCCAAGAGCCCGACAATGAGGAAGTATTTGCACGAGGTGCAGACTTTGAAGGGAAGCTTCAAAAGCTTCGACATTGAAGCAATTCCGAGGGAAGACTATGCGGAGGCGGACGCTTTAAGAAGTTTGCCCTAGGCGTAGCCCCTGAGGAGAATCGGAAGGTACACTTTCTGGAGAGCGTGATTATCTTGACCATCGATCCGTCGGAGGTATGCGCTATTGAGGCAGGATCGGAAGAAGAAGAGAAACCCATCTGGATGACCTCAATAGTCGCATATCTGACTACGGGGGCACTCCCTGACGATGAAGTGGCAGCTGTCAGGTTGCGTCGAATCGTGAGCAACTACGCGATGGTGGACAACCAGTTATACAAGAGGGGGCATGTAAAGCCTTTTCTGAAATGTGTGGCGGAGCCTGATACGAATCGGATCTTGAGAGAGTTGCACGAAGGAGTCGCGGCCTGTCATGAAGGGGCCCGATCCATTGTGAGGAAAGCACTGAATCTGGGCTACTATTGGCCTTCGATGAACAAGGAAGCGACAGCGATGGTCCAATCCTGTGATGCGTGCCAGAGGTACGCTCCGAATATCGTGGCTCCTGCCGCGGACTTGATGTCCATCAGAAGTGCTTGGCCCTTCGCGCAGTGGGGCATCGACTTGGTGGGACCTCTTCCACAAGCAAAAGGTCAGTGCAAGTATTTACTCGTAGCCATCGATTACTTTTCGAAGTGGATAGAGGCTAAGGCGTTGGCCAAGACGACGGGGCAGCAGATCCTCAAGTTTCTCCAGACTCAGATCATATCCCGGTATGGGGTTCCTCGAGTGTTGATCAGCGATAATGGCCCTCCATTTAATGGGGCTCAATTGAAGGAGTATCTGGAGGAATTGAACATCGAGCATCGGACAGCCTCCGTCCACCATGCTCAGACTAATGGCCAAGTCGAGTCAGCCAACAAGATCGTGATGGATGGCTTGAAGAAGAGAGTCTACGCCTTGCAGGGTCATTGGCTAGATGAGCTTGAAAACGTGCTGTGGGCTGTTAGAACAACACCCAAGCAATCGACGGGGGAGACTCCGTTTGGCCTCGTTTATGGCACGGAGGCAGTTGCTCCCGTGGAGATAGCGGTGGCGTCCCATCGCAGGAGGTATTATGATCCTCTGACGAACGAAGAAATGAGACGCCTGGACTTGGACTTGCTCGAAGAGAAAAGGTGGAAGGCTGATGAAGTTCAGGCTCGGATGCGTCTGGCAACAGCCAGGTACTATAATCGGCAGGTCAAGTCCCGACAATTCTTCGTGGGAGAACTTGTTTGGCGGAGGAATGAGTTCGTCCATCAAGACCGAATCAACAAGCTATCACCGAAATGGGAGGGACCTTACAAGATTGTAGGAATGCCAGCCCCGAATGCGTACAAGCTAGAAGACCTTGACGACAAGACGTTGAAACATTCCTTCAGTGGCGCACACTTGAAGAAGTATCATGTTTGATAATAAGTCGCCTTAAGAGGTGCGTGATGTTAAGTCGCCGCGAATGGCGCAAGTTGTTTAAGTCGCCGCGAATGGCGCAGGTTGTCTATCGAATGATCCGATGTAAGCCAGCTTTGAGTTGTTAATGAATAAAAGAAGTTGCTTCCGATCAAATTGCTTTTAGATTTATTCTAACTGTTAGTAAGACGTCCTGAAGGACGCGACAAAAGCCTTTCGAGGTACGATTAAAAGCCTTCCGAGGTACGAGAAAGACGTCCTGAAGGACGCGATAAAAGCCTTTCGAGGTACGATAAAAGCCTTACGAGGTGCGAGTAAGTAGCCTTATGGCGCGATAAAAAGCCTTTCGAGGTACGGACAAAAGCCTTACGGGGTATGAGTAAGTCGTCTTTATGATGCAACCAAAAGCCTAGGTATGAAAAAGCCCTAACGGGTCCGCATAAGTCGTCTATATGATGCAGCAAAAAGCCCTAAGGGGTACGATTAAGTCGTCTAGAATGACGCGACAAAATCCCTAAGGGGTACGATTAAGTCGTCTAGAATGACGCGGTAAAAGCCTAAAAGGGTACGATAAAATCATCTTAAGTGATGTACAAAATTGCCTTGAACGACAAGGACGAAAAACTTTAAGTGGTGAAGTCCCGAGGAAAGCGTCGCGAAAGACGTGTGAAATCATCTTAAATGATATGGATGAGAAACCTTAAGTGGTAAAGTCCCGAGTGAAGCATCAGAAGGATGTATGAAGTCATCTTAAGTGATGCATCGAAAAGTTTTAAGTAACGAGTCTAAGTCGCTTTAAGTAGTGCAACGATTATCAAGACCAAAATAAGGGCTCGAAGGCCTAAAGGTTCCGATACAAAGAGACAAGGAGGATACAAGGAGAAAAATTACAAGGACTTAAAGAATAAAGCATTAAGCTTGGTCCTTGTTGGAAGTTGGGTCCTCAGCAGCTTTGGAGGGAGCAGGAATCGAGGGGTCCTGGGCAGAAGGCTCCGCAGTCTGTGGAGTCGGGTCCGCGGCATCGACCTCATCACTCTCCGCGGGGAGGCTGAAGTATTTCTCCGCGAAGGGGGCGAGGGTCTCGGACTTCTTGAAGTCGATGGAATCCTCGTATGCCGTGTAAAGTTCCTCGACGGCATTGAACAGAACGTTCTCCACCTCGGTTTTGCAGAACCCCACGGCATCCGCCTTGAAGTCATCGGAGTTCCGATACTCCTCGCGCCCCTCCTCGCGACCCTTTTGGCGACCCTCCTCGTGGCCTTGAGCCTTTGCCTCAGCTAGCTTGGCAGGAAATTCAGCCTTCTCGGCCTCAAGTCCCGCCTTGGCTTCCATGAGAATGTTCTTCTCGAAGATGAGCTGCCTCTTCTCCGCCTCGTGCCGCTGCTGTTCCTCCTTGAGTATCCTCCGCTCCCGACGTAGCACGACTTCATGATCTTGAACCTGCTTGTGCAGGCTCATAGCCTTCTCGCCAAGGAGGGTCTGTTCCTTGGCTATCTTCTCCCTTGCCGCCACAGCGCTGGCAAGGTCCTCCTGGAGTTTGGCCAAGGCCTTGGGGTCCGACCTGGCTTGCTCTTCCTCCAAAGCACCCTTCAGAGCCAGGATGTAACCAAAGCAACGCTGCTGGTTGGCCGTTTCCTAAGGCAGAAAGAAAAGAAATTGAGATCCGATAATTGAAGACAAGAACAATAAAGGAAGGAGCAAAAGCAAGGGTAAAGTTTTACCTCCATCCGACGGATAGCCATGTCGCGAAGGTCTTCCTCGATATCCTCCCGTGCCAAAGAGATCGGGCGTCTCAAGGCTGGTGGAACTGACCCTGCCAGCAGATGCAGGGCCAATTCTGGCTGAAGGTCTCCCCGATGGAGTGGGACCCCATGAAGAGACTCGATCGGGTTCCATGGAACCGTCTCTTGATCGGGGGTGTAAACCTTGTAAAGGTTCTCGTCCACGGGGAGAGGAGGGATGACCTTGGAAGCCTCTGTCGGAGGAGCCTCGGTCGGGGGCTCCGGAGTTGGAGAACGCAGATCCAGGGGAGGACTCCGAGACACGTCCTCCTCCACAGTTGGCCTCAGGATACTTCGACCTGGCCTTTGGCGGGGTAACAAGCCGCCTTCATTTGGCTCCTCGGAGGAGGGGGAAGCCTCCAAGTTGGTCACCTGACGGAACTGAGCTTCCGTCGGGGCATCCTCGGTCATCAGCTCCTGTGGAGTCGCAGCCTCCGCTGGAGTAGCAGCCTCCGATGGACCTGCGGTTGCGGGACGAATGAAGTCAGGCAGAGTATTATTTGGGCACCAGATGATTTGGCGCGGGACGTGTTGGTCCTTTCCAAAGAAGTTGTAATATCCCGCCTTGAGGACGCGGGGGGTTTCTCCTCGAAGAATATATTTGATCTCTCGGACCCGCGACTCCCGGTCAGCAGGGATAAACTCCTCGGGAACCAACCTTCTATATTTCTTAATAGCGTGGCGAACGCGCTTACCTTCCTTGGCAGTGGTGACGCCGAAGGCTTGGTCTATCTCCTCTCTTCTGGCCCGCTTGGCCATCCCGACCTGCTCCCCAGTCGGAGGAGCTGCAGAAGAAGAGGCCCCCCTCTTCAAGGACTTCCGCCTTCGCTTGGAGGAGCCTTGAACAGCATCAGTCTCCCCCTGCTTCAACACGAGATGGGTCAGCAGAGATGCCTTCTTGGCTGCAAAAATGAAAATAAAAAGCAGTTAGAAATGTTACCCAGATAACCAAATTCTCGGAAATGGAATCGAGGAGTTGGACTCTGATCTGGATCAGGTCCCCCTCCACGAGCTTGTTGGCGTCAAGGGGAACGAAGGATTCCCCCCAACGGTAAAGCTGGACCAGCTGAAGAGTGTTGAAGTCATCCTCGGTGTAGACTTCGAGCTTGGGGGCAGGGTCCGCCACAACTTCCCATTGGGGCCATGGGATAGAGCTGTTCTGAACGAAGAAGTAATACTTCTTCCATCCGCTATTGTCGGACCCTAAGTCACGAATGAGCACCCGATCCTTGTTAAACTTCCAGGTCTCACCATCCCAGCCGAACCGAGAAAGCTGCTCCCTGGTCCACTTGGGGAGTCGGGGAGTGAAGGAGCAGACACCAGCCTTATTGCACTTCATCCCGTAGAAGGTGCGGAAGAGCAGCAAGCTGTACGTCCACTATTGGCGGAGGCACAGAACCTGGAAGGCATTCCACACGCGGATAGCGTGTGGGGAGAAGGTGGATGGATGCGTCTTATAGAAGTTGCACATCTCAACCAGATTCCCGCGGAAGGGGAATCGGATTCCGGCGTTTATCTGCCCCGTGGAGACAAACACCTCTCCATCCCGAGGACGCGTGACTATGTGCTTCCTCCTGGAGGTTTGCTGGGATTCATAGGGAAAGCGGGGTACCCAGGCTGAAGTAATGCAGCCTTCTCGGAGAGCAGCCTCGTACAAGGTCTCAGAGATCTCGTTAGTAGCAAGCTCAAAGATAAAGGGGTTCCTTTCTCCGGAACTGGCCTCGTCTAAAAACGGCCATAACAGGAAAACTCAGGAAAGGAAAAGCAGACAAATTCAGTAAATGAAAGCAGAGAATGAAAACCTTACCAGACATAGTAGATGACGGGTTGAAGAAGACGAAGAAAGATTTTGATGGCTGGAGGCCTTGGATCACCGGAAAATCAGACGAAACTTGGAGAAAAAGCTTCGAAGGTTTGTCAATGGCAGAATTTCCAGAAATCAGAACGGTGGGGAAGGAGTGAATAGTGCCAGGATTTTGGCTTTTATAGGCAAAGAGACAGCTGGACAGACTCCAATCTGGACCGTTGAAGATGAAACGACTCAATATTGATCGCCGAGATTATAGGACAGTACGGAAGAGACGTTAGTGACGTAATACTGCTTTTTCAGAAAGCAACAGTCACGCCGGTTTAGGCGTCGTTTCATTATCCCTAGCATTTAATGCTGCAGTAACCGAGAAGTCCCCTCGGATTTGGCAACTGTCCTTAGAGTCTGAGGAATTATGAGTGAGAAGCTCTGTTATTCAAGAATTGTGCCTAAGACAAAAGCCTCCGATGGTGATATCGGGAGGTCTGAAGATAAAAGCCTCTGATGGTAATATCGGGAGGTCTGGAGATAAAAGCTTCCGACGATGGGGTCGGGAGGTCTGGAATTGGAAGACACGACAGACTGTAAGTCCCCCATGTCTTGGGTGCAAATGATGGGTTCCGATGTAATCGTTAGCCCCGTTAACAGTCAATAAACGGCGAGTAAGCCCGGTGGGCCTTATGAAAGACCTGGAAGGTCCAGAAGCCCAGTATGAAGGGTCCCGACGAGATCGGTCCCGATATATGAGCTGAACGCTCCCGACGAGAAGCCTCTGAGTATGCCCCGATATGCCTTTGAGAAGGCCCCGATAATAAAGCCCCGAGAAAGCTGGCCCTGTCTCGTGAGACGAGGGGTCCTGGGTGGTGACCTAGAATGAGATAACTCTGGAGTCCCCGATATGAATTGGGACTTGTGATCAGAGGATAAGACCAAGAAACCCGCCTACTAGATAGAGTAGTGGGGAAACGGTTGAGATACATATAACTTCCCCCGAAATACGCAGGGCGTGCCCGAGATACGCGGAACGTGGGCGAGATACGCGGAGCGTGGGGCGAGATACACGGAATCCCGAACGAGATATACGGAATCGTGGGTAAAACTGCCAGGCGCAGTTACAGGTAATTGAGTAACTTCCCCTCCTATATAAAGGAGGAAGTTACCTCAGAAAACACACATTCTAATACGAACTTAGATTACTGCTTACCACCCCATCGTTCATACACTCATTTAGGCATCGGAGAGGGATTCTGGGTCACCACCCAGGTCATCCCCTTTTACAGGATTACGCGGAGCCCAGGAGTTCAAGCTTTCCGTCAAGAACATAACGGAGCTTCGACCGTGATCCAACACATGAGAGGTCGAATTTGACAGTCGGTTTCGTCGGGATTAACTTCTCTAAATTAATCACACTAAGAAACTGAAAAGTAACCAAAATGAAATTTAAGAGTGTCCATATTAACATTTAATCATGAGACATACATAATTAAAATCTGAGGCTGTAAATAAGTTCTTACCCCAATTATGGTATTTATACTCTGTTATTTCTGTGTGGGTAAAGTCGAAAAATTTGTGCCGGCAAAAAAAAGAGTCTAAAATGCTTACTATAAAGACTTTTGATAAAGAAAGGAATCGTTGAGTCGACATTTACTCACAAGCCTTGCCTGCATTTCCTTGTTAAAAAGGGTTGTTGATGAAAAGTAACCCTTCCTAAATCCTTCATGCGTGTGGTGTATAGGAATTAGCTAGGATAGGCCTTGGTATTCGAATGATCTATTATATATATATGTTGATTTAGGGGTTGAATTTTGTCTACTTTCTGAATAGATTCACTAGAATCGAGAGGGGTTGTATAATAATAATAAGTTTTCGTTTTGATAAACAATCCAAGGCTGTGAAAATGGAGCAAATTTTGGGTTTGGATTCATATATTCATTCATGAAGAATTGAAGAGGATTATTCTCATCTGTATATTACATAGTTCCCCTAACTTAATTATATATATGTACAGAGAGGAGAGGCTACTCTATATATAACAAACCCATGCAAAGTAGCAAAGTCACTCGTAATCATCCATCATGTCACAGACTAGACAAAATTTAGTTACTAATTATCAAACACCTCCCTACCTATCTACATTAATTAGCTACAACTTCGACTCGCCGATCCTAACCTCGTTTCACTGTGTCGTGATCGAGATTCTTCATCATCAGATGTGTGGGTTCACAGACAGCTAGCTGCTTGTTCCTTTCTTTATTCCTGTAATTAATTTACAATCGTGTATTCAATTCTTGTTTCAGTGTCTTTCATGGAAGTTGAGGGATCTCGAAAAAGCCGCAGGATTTGCGCACAGAATTGAAGGGTTGTTTTCTCCTTCTAGGGTTTTCTCAAAACCCTTAAAAAACCCTCCTTTTGGAGGAGCAACACCGTCGTTGTTGATCCCTAGGGTTGCCCATATGGAACTCTTTGCCGCCTCATTCGGGTCATCCATCCTCAGCGTCTTCGGGGCAAACACCTTATTGTTGGGTCTCTCCTGCTCCGAATAATTATCTCCTTCTCGGGAACGCTTCTCCGAACAAGGCTGCGCCCATGGAAGGTTCCATGGAGTAGGGACATGACAGGTCCAGAAGGGATAGAAAGGCACAGCCGCCATGTTATACGTCCATGGAGGAGGTGGAACTCCGTATCCATTTATAAGATGATGATGATGATTCGGATGATGATGATTACTTATTAATTCTTCCTTGTGATTCCCGGCCGACATAGTCGTCGTCACTGTGGATTCGCTGGAAGAATCGTCCACGTTTCTGTTCATGGCTTGAGTTTTTGAATCTGAACTGAAACTCAGTACAGTTGCTTGATTTCTTGAGTTTGGATACTGGTGGTGAGGATGGGAATCGGAGATGCAGATTTGGGGGTACCCAGCTGCGGCGGAGGAGCTTTTGCTTTTCCGGCGGCCGGCGCCGACGGGGACGTTCCTCATGGTGCCGCCGGAGGTCCAGTAGCGTTGGCAGGATTTGCAGAAGTGGCGGGGCTGATTCACGTTGTAGTTGTTGTAGTAACAGAATTTGGTGTCCATGCTTTTGCATCTGGGACATGGAAGAATCTTGTCGGGTTTCTTCAGAATCGTCTTGTCGGAATCTTTCGGTTTCACGGTTTCTTCGTCGATGGATGGCGTTTTTGGGTTGCCGGATTCTGGGGAGACCGACGGATCGGATGATTCAAACTCTTCTGGAGAAGGACGACCCTGATGCTTCAAGAATAACAAAACAGAACAATAATTGTCAATACACACACTTCCAACCACAAAACCTTAAACTTTACCTTATTTGAACTAAAAAAAGAAAGAGACAACAATTGAACATAAATAAAATTCCTAAATATGGAATATAAAAGAAACAAAGTCAGCAACATGTCCCAAGAACACAACTTTTCAAATCTAAGATCATCTATCTGGGAAACTCTAAAAACTTGCAATTACTAATTCTATAACAGCAAATTCATTTCATATTTTTTTACCAACTGGGTAGCTATGAAATCCACAGATAAGATTTAACAGATTATGTATGGTATGGCCACTATTAATAATACCTGCTCTGTTTCGTCGTGCTCTGTTTCCTTGATGACATCCTCCTCGTCATCGTCCGACATCGTCCAAGCTACTTCAAGATCGAAAGGAATCTTCTTTCCGAAGAGCTTAATTGTGGAGTCTTTGATTATTTCCTGCATTTTCTAGCCAAATTCGATAACAAGGAAGAAAGTATGTGTTTTTGTGAAGATGAGAGGAGAGGAGAAGTGTTTGAGATTCTTATGTTTTGGTTGTGCTTTCTTTTATTGCTTTCTTGGTTGGTTGCTTGGTTGGCAGTGAAAAGAACTGGCGTCCAAGTTTTTGATCCGTTTAAACTTGTGTTATGTGCCACGTCGGATTCCAGCTTCATTTTCAGCCACAAAATTTTGTGGCCTTGAAATTTTCCTTTTGAGGGGTCCCACCAAACAAAAGTGCGCCTCTCCGACTTCAACCAAATCTATTGGTTTCGCCAAAAAAAAAAAGACCAAATCTATTGACTATATATATGCTATACATTATATCATTATAAGAAAAAAAAGCAAATTGTTATCCCAAGTTTAATAAATTTAAAAATTGCTACTCGACCAATTTTTTTTTTTTTAAATTCTCTACTTAAAATTGTAATTTTAGATCAATTTTTTATTATTTATATCATATTTTTTTATTAATTTAAAAAGAAAATGAGAATGCGTCGATATCACGTGTGAAGTTTTTTGACGTGAACTCAAAATGAATTTAATAGAGAAATTGAAAAAAGTTGTCATAAAAAACCTTTTATTAATGATGCATAGGAAATCCATTCAATTCTAACAGTACCTTTCAATTTTTTATATAAATTTTGACTCAATTATAAATTGTTATCTTTTGTTTTTAATTAGTTACCAAAACTTTCAATTTACAATTCTCATCAAATTGGACTGAAAAATACGGGTTTTTTTATCATGCTCCAAGAGAACCATGCTTTTGATACTTTTATTTTTTATTTTTATATTGCCCTAATTGTGAACCATAGAGGAAAGTTGATATTATTAATAGTATGATGCAAATATTAGGTGTGGTTAATTTTTTTTTATATTTTTCATACTTTTAAAGTTTTACATATGTTACAATTAAGTCCACCTAGTAATATAAAAAACCAAAAGTATGGTGCTCTTGGAGCATAGTAGAAAAATTCGAAAAATACCATGTTTCGACTACGCGAGTCTTTACATATGTACTCAAGATTGATTATGACGTTTGTTGAAATAATCACAACGAAATACCTTCAATTAGACACTCAATTGAAATGTACCGTTGAAATTAATCAGATGTTCAATTAAAAGTATTTTGTTGCAATCCTTTGAATTTATTTTTGTATTCATCATCGGATACATATGAAAAGTTCTCATGTTACATAAACATGCTCATTTTTTTGTCAAATTTGCCGGAATTTGAAACATAAATATAAATTTGCTTGAAAATTAGAAATTCAAGTAGCCAGATTATAAATTTAAAGTTTGGATAGCCATTAATAATAGATCAAAGTTCATATAGCAATTTTATTATTACTAGGGACGAAGAAGCTAAAGTTTTACTTAAAAACAACAATAATTATAACTGAAATAAATAAATAAAATTATCATATATATACCAATATATTATTTGTGTTGGGTCCTCACCCCAATAGACATGTTTGACACATTTTCATTTTATTAACAAAAACTATATTATATTTAATTCTTACATTTTATAAAATTGATAATTTAGTCGTTACTATATTTGAGAAACATTTATTTATCTTTAATATTATTACTAAATCATTATTTAAATTTTTTTATTTTTTTTAAGGTCGATTAGTCGGCATGTCATAGTAATTATAATTAACATACAATCCAATATTCATATCAATTTAAGTCAGCCCTATCATAATCATTCCGTTCAAATTTCGGATACATGTAAAAAAAGTTTATTCAACGAATTATATAGATCGAGTGATATATGTTCCGCCTGTTGAGAATTTTCTATCACATAGATCATGCACTTACCAAAATATGGGTGAAATGTGGTTCTTGAAGTTTGACCTTGTACAAATAACATTTTACTCATCGTCCAATATTTATGGACTCAAACTATTGATTTAGTTCTTCTATTTGTTAATCCAATCACATTGTGTACAACCTAATTAATGTCAACTAAATATTTTTGTAAATTCAAGTCTAAACTTTATATTTTTGGGATTTAATTTTATCTTTATTGTTAAATCAAATTTTGTTGGTATTGTGATATTGTATATAATTACGTTTGTATAGGTCAAATTTGTCCATTGATGACTCTAAGTAGTTAAGAACAAGTTTACATTCTTGACACCTCAAGTTGATAAGTTAGATACAGTTGAGCCGTTAAAGACCAACGTAATGCTCGACCCAACTCATTTATATATCTAACTATAATGCTAACTTAGTACCGTAACTGAAGACATTAGTTAATTTTTTACTTAATTATCTCTTGTCTTTCTCATATTTTGAATTACGTTATGGCGCTCTTCTCTATCACATAGATTCGTTTCTCACAACGAATCAACTTGCCCATATTTTACTTTGATTAATTATAAATATTAGTAAACTTAAAATATATTATATATCTTAAAATTTAAATGATCGATGCGCGTGCAACGCACGCGTTAATAACTAGTATAAATATAAATATAAAACTTCAAAGTGTTAAAATGAAATTCATGGAAAAAAATGTTAAAACAAAATATATATGTTTTTAATCAAAAGTTGGATTGCCACCTTAATCATCATCCCCTAGTCGTCCCTGGCTTTGTATCTGGTCAACGTTAACCAAGTTCCAGGTCAAAAATGGATCAGGTTCATCCTAGTTAGTCAATTGTACATGTGAGAAAATGGTTCTCAACATACTTTTGTACAGGCCGGTTTAAGAAATCGGAATTTTTTAATTTTTTTTTTTTTTTTAGAAATGAATACGTAAGAAGTAAAAACAGTGCGTCCGAGGAACGATCACCAAATTATACACTCTAAGGAGGTTCTCTCCTCATCACATAGGGTTAGCTTACCGGTAGACATGCCTAAACTTAAATCTTCTGAATTGTAGCAAAAGATCTCTGCAATCCAAAATAATAAGCATAAATTTCAAATTGATATTCACTGTATATGATATAAGTTGTTGGACAATCAGAGCATCTATTTCAATGTGTATAGACATAATCTCAAATTTAAGAGCAAGAGAGAGGCCATCCCTAATTGTCCAAAACTCAGCAAACAAATTGTTGGCAATTCCTAAATTTCGAGAAAATCCCGAGATCCAGTTTCCGTTGCAATCACGGACGACTCCTCTAGCTCCAACTTTTACCGGGTTTCCCTGTGATGCTCCATCTGTATTAATTTTCACACACCCAACCTCTGGTGGAATCCACTTAACTTGTATTGTCATAGTCGGTATAGGTGGAGAGTGCTTCTCCATAACGTCCTGAAAATATTTAGCTTGAACAAATGAGACACTAAAAATGTCATTAGTGGCAAGGACACTTTGAAATATAAAAGCATTTATGTTTTTTAATATATTCCAAATGCAATAACAAAAAATAGTTTTCCATTCAACTCCATATATATATATATTCTTCAGAGTTTAGAGTGCAATTAAACTTTATCCATTCTCCTAAAGGGAGATTAAATGAAGCAAGGGAGCGGCCCGGGGTAGGAAAGTTGTCCCAAAATCTTTTTGCAGGACCACAAACTCGGAGGATGTGGTTAATGTCCTCAACATCAGTAGAGCAAACTTGACATAGAGGAGAAATATTGCACCCCCTTCAGATAAGGAGCAGCGTGGTAGCAAGCCTGACAATGAATCCAAGTCAAATAAAATACTGTATTTGTGGCACAATTGAAATTTTCCAAATCCAGTTCCACAAAATAACAACCGAAGAAGTATCCCAATTAGAAATCTTTGATGTGCCAATAAATATTGATGCAAATTAGAATTGAAGTACTTGGAAAAAAAAAGAGTTGAAATTGAAGTGTGAAGTTGGAACTTGAAGAAGTCTTTATTTAATTAGAGCCATCAATTTCTTATGAATACATGATGCAATTTTTGTGCAATTGTCGTGCAACACGATATGTACAAAAACATGATAAAGTTGTGTAGATATGTCTGATATTTTAGTAATTTTTTTTGCACAAATCTAGTTTAATAACTATTAAATTCCAACAAATTGCTTAACGTTACAATTTACATTAAATACTTGTGAAAGTTATTCACATTTCCTACTAGTTATTATGAGATGTTCATTATTTTAATATTTTCTTAACGATGTCGCATGTAGTTATCAACTACATAACTTAATATATAATATTAAAAATTGGATGTTGTATTCAAGTTTCTTACATAAAAAAATAAGCTTATCATATTATTTGGTAAGTTTAACGTAATACGCTACAGATACACACAATTACACACACGATTTGTCAACCCTAGACCGTAGAGTTACTCAGAGTGATCTATATCAAAGTTTAGGACTACAACATACTTGAGAAAAACTTAATTCTATTTAATTAGTAACGAGGTAATCCAACTCTTTAGTCCGTCAAAGGTAAGGATCATCAATATCAATTATTATTATTTAGGTCATTCATTGCTATCAATCAATTAATTAATATATATATATTTTTTAGAAAAAGGCATCCATCATTATCACTTTAAACAGTAAACGTGGCAAAAAATTATTGGCGTTTGCATCCGCTATTTTGTTTTTCTGTTAAAATACTAATCAATTGGATTTGGAGCGTTCCTTTTTTATTTATTTTTCTCGACTTTGTTTGGGGAAACTATGTGAGTTTACCATTTGTGTCTTGTTTATTGGTTGGAACTTGAAACCTTGATTTATTCATAAAAAAAAATCTTATCTTAGAGGAATAATTTTTGCTACAAAATGTTTTCTTCAGAACGCGTTTCTTACTTTATTACTTGGGTTCAGTAAAAAGAATATTTTAGTAAAAATATCTCATCCCTGACTAAACTTTTTTATTATATATATATATATATAGTACAATAACATAGGAGATGTTTGAATTTAAAGATTGATCATTGTGAATTTGAGAGGTCTGAAGATTGAAATGGTGATTGTTGGATCACGGGCGAAGCTCCGTTACGTCCTTGACGGAAAGCTTTGGACTCCTGGGCTCCGCGTAATCCTGCAAAAGGGGATGACCTGGGTGGTGACCCAGAATCCCTCTCCGATGCTTAAATGAGTATGGTGATCAATGGGTGGTAAGCAAAGTCTAAGTTCGTATTAGAGTAGATGTGTTTTCTAGGATAACTTCCTCCCTTATATAGGAGGAGGAGTCGCCCAGTTACCTGTGACCATGCTTGGCCGTTGTGCCCATGATTCCGTGTATCTCGCCACGATTCCGTATATTTCGGCTGGGATTCCATATATCTCGCCCCACGCTCCGCGTATCCTACCCGTACTCCGCGTATCTCGGGCACGCCCTGCGTATCTCGGGGGATTTATCTTTATCTCTAACCGTATCCCACTACTCTATCTAGTAGACGGGTTTCTCGGTCTTTATCCTCTGATCACAACTGTCGGAGACTCCAGAGTTGTCTCATTCTAGATCACCACCCAGGACCTTCAGTCTCTGCGGGACAGGTCCAGCCTCTGCGGGGCTTTATTATCGGGGCCTTTACTAAGGCATATCGGGGCCTACTCAGAGGCTTCTCATCGGGAGCATTCAGCTCATACATCGGGACCGCTAAAGTCGGGACCCTTCGTGCTGGGCCTCTGGGCCTTCCAGGCTTTTCTTGAGGCCCATTGGACCTATTCGCCGTCCATTGGCTGTTAACGGGGCTAACGATTACATCGGAACCCATCAGTGATAACTGAGGTCTGAATTTTGGACTTTGTGATTTTGAGGTTTTCCGTCCAAATTTTCTGTCAAATTTAACCGAACCACATGAAACGTCTGAAATACCCTTTTACAATATTTGAATTCATCAAAAGTTTAATTAATATATTAATATAAACATGAAAAGATAAAAATACTCATGTCACTAATTTAAACACTTCAACATGTGCAGGATCACGTGGAAACAAATTGAGAAAGAAAGATTAAGGAGAAATAAGAAGGAAAGAAGAGAAAGGAAGGAAGGAAAAAAAAGAGAATGGAGGTTTTAGGGTTAGGGTTCCTGCTGAAGCAATTTATGGTCGCAAGAGTTGCCGCGTCACCAGAAGCTCGCCTGCCCAGTCTGCCGGAGTCGCTGGTGCTGCCTTCTTCCACCACAGTCGCCGTTCACTGCTTTACTAAGATGAGAGAGATTGGGTCGTCATCCGAATCGAGCCAGATTCGGTCGATTTTGCGCCGAAATGCATGCTGTAACCCGGGTGAGGTGGTTATGTGTCGCTGCGACGTTACAGTAGTGGTGAGAACGTCGGGAACAGGTGGAAATTTTGGGCGGGGTTTCTATGGGTGCCCGTTTTACACGGTAATATTTCAATTGGGGCTGGGTGAGTGGGGATATTGTCCATTATGCCCAATTACAATAAATTGAACCTCAATTTGATCTTGAAATTGTTCAATTTCTGTAAAATTGGGATGATTTCGATTTTGTGGACATTACATTCTGTCAGTTTAAGCAAACTATTAATTTGGCTGTTGATTGTTGTTGTATAATTTGGCTGTTGATTGTTAAAAGTAATTCCTGTTGATGGTTGTTGTATAATTTTGCTGTTTTTTGGTTTGTTCTTGCTGTAGGAGAGGAAGGGGGACGATTGTGGCTTTTTCGAATGGGTTGAAGAAGGGATGTGTTCTCAGTCAAGTAGGATGGCTGTTATGGCGAAGAGAAAACTTGCTGAAGCCGAAGCAAAACTAAACCGACTTGAGATGATGTATCACATTGTAATTTGTTGCTTATGTATGTCAGTGATAGGTGCTCTATTTGTAGGAAAATTTTATCTTTAAGTGAAACATTATGTGGCATGTTTCCGTTGTTTGATTTAGGTGTTTATCAGTTGTAAGTCTATCAAGTGTGTGATAGTGTAAAATCGTAATGTCTGGTGTATTACTGTTATGGATAAAATTGTGATGTTGTGTATTACTGTTATGTTTAAGCTCAAATGTCAACATTGTATTGTTTAAGATCAGAAAAACTGAATTGTCCGAAAGTTAAAAATTGTGGACATTAGAAGTCTGGAGTTTGACATGTGTTGATAATCAAGGTCTGAAAATTGTACCGTTGTGACATTTAGGGGTCCGAAAGTTTAAAATAGTGGACATTAGAAGTATGGAGTTTGACATGTGTTGATAATCAAGGTTTGAAAATTGTACCGTTGTGACATTTAGGGGTCCGAAAGTTTGAAATTGTGTACATTAGAAATCTGGATTTTTACAGCTGTTGATAATCAATGTCTGAAAATTGTACTGTTGTGACATTTACGGGTCCGAAAGTTTAAAATTGAGGACATTAGAAGTCTGGAACTTTGACAGCTGTTGAATAAAGGTCTGAAAAATTGTACTGTTTTGAACCACAAAACAAGGTAGTAAATCTGGACATTAAAAGCTTGTTGTTCATAAACCACAAGGTAGTTGTCAGACCCGTAAAATCTGACTTGTTGGGAAGTACGAATTTGGCTATGATAGACGTGCCTCCCAAGCCTTGCAAGCGTTTGGAAGGTAAAAATAGTGAATCATAGCATTGTGTGACGTGTTTTGGAATAATTGGCAGCAAAGTGGAGTTTGTGGGATTCGATCCGTGGACAAGAGTTTGTCCCGCGTCCGTCAAGAGTTTGGCCCGCGTCATCGAATGCTTTTCCCGTGTCCATCCCGAGATTGTCCTGTACGAGCAAAGAGATTGTCCCGTACCAGCAAAGAGATTCCCGTACGAGCAAAGAGCTTTGTCCCGTACCAGCGAAGTTTGTCCCGTACCAGCCAAGTGCTTGTCCCGTACCAGCCTTAGTGCTTGTCCCACGCATTCTGTGTGTTCGTCCCGTGCATTTTGTGTGCTTGGCCCGTGCTTGGAGAGTGCCAGTCCCGTGCCTAGCAAATGTTCCAGACGAAGCTGCTCAGCCCATACCCAGACAGTGCTTGACCCGTGCTTTTTGTGTGCATGGACTGTGCTTTTAGTGTGTTCAGCCCGTGCTCAGCAAGTGCCCAGCACCAGAAAGGCTGAATTGGACCAGAATGGTGGATAAGACAAGCCCGGGCCTGTGAGGATGAAGGGAATTTCGAAATTAAAGGATGCCAAGCTGTTTCTTAGCTGCCAATGAAGATCAAATCTGCTCAAGATATGTGAAGATTCTATCTATAGCTATATTTAAGGGAACTAGATATATTGTGGCTTTGTTAATTAGTTATAGATATATATATATATATATATATATATATATATATGTTATAAATATATATCTATACTAATATAGCCATATATTAAGGGAACTTAGATATATTTGTGGGTTTTGTAAAGACTATGGATATATATATGATATAAATATATATCCTAGCTAAGTATAGATAGAATTGGATAGATATAGATGGATTTCTCCTAGGAGTCTAAGGGAATCCGAAAATCTATATATAGGGAGAGTTCCCTTGTGTTGAAGTAAGTTTTACCTCACCCATCTAGGGCAAAACTTAAGAGTGATAGTGAGCGTCTCATTTGTGTGGGTGTAATTCAGGCGCGTAGCCTCTATTGAGTAATAAATGCAAGTGTTCCACATTATTGATTGTGTTGCTGTGATTTTCCATTGTGTTTGCTGCGTATTTACATTATTGTTCAAGATCCTTGCTGCGTCCCAAGTACCTTGCTGCGTTTTGGCTTGTTCGTGATCGTGTTGGCTGCGTTAGCTTCGAGTTTGGCTGGTGGTTCTGTGGAGTGAATCACGACAGCAAGTGCTATACTTAGGCGAAAAATAAGCCCTAATTTAGCCCTTGTGACAGTGGTATCAGAGTTGTGTTTGTAGCTGCGTTCGTAGCTGCGAATTGTAGAAGACGACGTTGTCCGAATTGCGTTCAAGATTGGACCTTTCTTAGAGAAGGAGCTGCGTGCAAGGGAGTAACTTTCTTGAAGGAAAAGAGAGTTGTGCGTTGGGTTGGTTGGTTTTCTTGGAGAAGAAGAAAGCTGCCCTTGAAGGATCATGATGCTCGAAGGGTTGTTAGCGTGGATCTGCGGAATTCTTGTGGTTATGCTCGAGGAGGGGTCAGCTTCAACGATGTGTGTGCTGTTGTTGCTGGTCTGTGTCCATAAGGAGGTGCAAGGATTTTCTGATTTGTTGGCTAATTTCGAGACAAGGATGAGTGCACAAGGAAATCAGATTCCAGAATTGGAAGGCTTTGCGGATTCGACGCACGAATACGCGAAGACAATCAAGAAACGTGGGAACAGTCACTTGCGGGTCGCTCCAAAAGTAAAGGTATGTGATCAAAAACCCTTTCCAATTGTTCTTGATTCCCGGACGTTGGAAGAGCTTTTGTTGCATGTGGATCAATACTTTGAAGATGCTAAAGTCCCTAAGTCGGAAAAAGAGTGGTGCGCAACAGCGTATTTCGACGGTGGTTGAATTGCTTGGTGGAGAAGTTGCGTGACTTCTTGTGTCGTGTTGGGAGGTGAACCTCTGTCTACTTGGTCAGAGTTGACATCAAAGTTTGGAGCTGGGGTAGCAGTGCCTCATGAGGAGCTTTTGGACTTCAAGAAGACATGTTCGGTTCGTGGGCACAACGAGCAATTTTCAGCAATCATCGTTGTGATCCTGAGTTCGGAAGAGGTGAGTAGACTCTTTAACTCTGTGATGGGTTTGCGATTTTGGGCTCAGGTGGAGCTAAAGCATTTGGGAGCTAATGACTTGAAGATTGCGATCATCGCTGCGGACGGATGGATCGAGCTTTGAGCCCCGAGTATGTTGGAAGACGCTAGCCGCGACGGTAAGGAGCAGAGTGCGTCCAAGCCTCGTGACAAAACATGGAAGGGAAAAGTGAAGCCCCAACCTGAACATGGGAAGCAAAACATAGGCGACTCCAAGGCGGCGAGTTGGAAGGATTCAGAAACCCACCCCGGGTGCTTTCGTGGAAGGGGGCAGCACAAAGCCCGTATCCATTCGCAAAGGAGTGAAGTAATGGCAAGGCCTGATGTTTGCTGAGTTAAGCTCAACGACCCGAAGGAAACCTATTTTGTGCTAGGTGTCCGCAAAGTCCCGAAGGTAATGAGGTCAGTTGAGTATGTTTCAAATTTTCAGCTAGCGCAAGAGTTGGAGCATGTAGTTTGTGTCCGTGATCCGATTCAGGTGAAACCGGACGAGCGTGGGAAACTAAGAAGGTGGAGGCACAATGGTAATAAAGCTGCGGTGAAATCCAAGACGGGTGCGAGTGCATTGAGTAAGTCAAGGCGCAGCGGAGTAGTACAACAAGCGTGGAAAAAGCGGTCTTGCACGGTGTCGTGCGAATCAGACAGTCATGAAGTCAGATTCACGGAGCGCATTGGTGGAACGGTGCGTGGAGAAACCAGCTTGTTGGAGTTGAATGGATTGGATGTTAGTACGAGGGAACTTATGCCTAAAGTGCGCGACTCGGAAGTAAGTAGTGAGCTGCCATCGAGTGATGAGAAGACCGTCCTGAAAAATCGAGTGATTGTCAAGGTTGCAGCCGACGCAGAGTGCGTGTTGGATAAGAGTTTGTCCAGAAGAGGCAAGAGCCAAGATGGCAAAGAAGCATGGCGCGGAGCTGCGGGATGACTGCGACCATTGCAGAGTAGAGTAAAGATGCGTGTAGATTCCAAGGAAAAGGCGTGCTTGCCTGCGCCAAAGAAGCATTCAGCTCATGGAGGAGTTGAAGCGTTCCACAAAGTTGTGTGCTTGGAAGGTGCATTTTCATCAAGTCTTCATGAAGACCGTTGTGAGGCTCACGTGGGGATTGATGGTGCAAAGGAGCTGGCGCGATTTCGAAGGGAGTATGGGCCCCGGGTTGAAGAGTGCCGCGAATTTGTGTCGACAAGGGCGTCGACTTGGAGTGGTGGGGGAGGTTTGTCAGACCCGTAAAATCTGACTTGTTGGGAAGTACGAATTTGGCTATGATAGACGTGCTTACCAAGCCTTGCAAGCGTTTGGAAGGTAAAAATAGTGAATCGTAGCATTGTGTGACGTGTTTTGGGTGTTTTGGAATAATTGGCAGCAAAGTAGAGTTTGTGGGATTCGATCCGTGGACAAAAGTTTGTCCCGCGTCCGTCAAGAGTTTGACCCGCGTCATCGAATGCTTTTCCCGTGTCCATCCCGAGATTGTCCCGTACGAGCAAAGAGATTGTCCCGTACCAGCAAAGAGATTCCCGTACGAGCAAAGAGCTTTGTCCCGTACCAGCCAAGTGCTTGTCCCGTACTGCGAAGTGAATGTCTCGTACCAGCCAAGTGCTTGTCCCGTACCAGCCTTAGTGCTTGTTCCGTGCATTCTGTGTGTTCGTCCCGTGCATTTTATGTGCTTGGCCCGTGCTTGGAGAGTGCCAGTCCCGTGCCTAGAAAATGTTCCAGACGAAGCTGCTCAGCCCATGCCCAGACAGTGCTTGACCCGTGCTTTTTGTGTGCATGGACCGTACTTTTAGTGTGTTCAGCCCGTGCTCAGCAAGTGCCCAGCACCAGAAAGGCTGAATTGGACCAGAATGGTGGAAAACCCATGTTTGATGGAAAAGACAAGCCCGGGCCTGTGAGGATGAAGGGAATTTCGAAATTAAAGGATGTCAAGATGTTTCTTAGCTGCCAATGAAGATCAAATCTGCCCAAGATATGTGAAGATTCTATCTATAGCTATATTTAAGGGAACTAGATATATTGTGAGCTTTGTTAATTAGTTATAGATATATATATATATATATATATGTTATAAATATATATCTATACTAATATAGCCATATATTAAGGGAACTTAGATATATTTGTGGGTTTTGTAAAGGCTATGGATATATATATGATATAAATATATATCCTAGCTAAGTATAGATAGAATTGGATAGATATAGATGGATTTCTCCTAGGAGTCTAGGGGAATCCGAAAATCTATATATAAGGAGAGTTCCCTTGCGTTGAAGTAAGTTTTACCTCACCCATCTAGGGCAAAACTGAAAAGTGATTGTGAGCGTCTCAATTGTGTGGGTGTAATTTAGGCGCGTAGCCTCTATTGAGTAATAAAGGCAAGTGTTCCACTTTATTGATTGTGTTGTTGTGATTTTCCATTGTGTTTGCTGCGTTTTTACATTCTTGTTCAAGATCCTTACTGCGTCCCAAGTACCTTGCTGCGTTTTGGCTTGTTCGTGATCGTGTTGGCTGCGTTAGCTTCGAGTTTGGCTGGTGGTTCTGTGGAGTGAATCACGCCAGGAAGTGCTATACTTAGGCGAAAAATAAGCCCTAATTTAGCTCTTGTAACAGTAGTACTTAATAACATTTAAGTCAACTGAACTGAACACAAAATATTGAACAAAGACATTCTCAAAATAGTTTGCCGTTGTAAACACCTAATTTTGGTCCGCGCGTAGCACGTTCAAAATGTCATATGTGACGCGTTAAAAAATGAATTATTCAAATATGGAAGGTCGCGAAGTTTCTAAAGATAGGACTGGCTTAAAATAGGATAGTGTATATGCATTATTTATTGTAAAATATTCAGAAAATATATTATGTGTATTTATGGTAAAATACATAAATATATATGTATATTTTCGGAATATTGATGGTGCATATTTTTAAGATTTTATTTCCTAATTTGGGTGTCCTAGTTTAGCTATAAATAGACTCCTTTTACATGTAAAGAAGACACACAAAAAAAAACACACCAGAAAACAATAAACAGCTCTCATCGGGATCCGTTCGATTTATGTCACCTAGTGAAAAAAGTTCTATTTTTTTTTATTTTTTTATTCCCACTGGTGAACTGAAGTGCTGCTTGACCGCCGATGGCCGCCATGCCGTCCGTCCGGTCGACCCCAACTACCTCGCCACTCCCTTCACTCCGTCGCTTCGCCCGCCGGTGACCGCCCCCGGGTCCGCCCAGCGTCTCCGGCGCTTGACTCTCTCTCTCTCTCTCTCTCTCTCTCTCTCTCTCTCTCTCTCTCTCTCTCTCTCCTTCTTCTTCTTCCCGCAGAACCACTCTAGCCACCCCTGCCGGAGCTCCGACCAAGCCGCCGTCCCTCTCCCTCCGCCGCTCCCAGCTACTGCGCCACCACCTCCCCGCCGCTCCGTGCCGCGGCGCTGCTCGTTCCTCCCCTGCGGTGAGGAGAAGCTTCCGCTGTAGATTCCGGCCCGGCTCTCCTCTGCCTTCGGAATTCCGCCGGACTTCCAGTGGCCACCCCGCTCCCGACCAATGCTGCTGATTCCGAAGTCCAGGCGAGACGATTGCCACCAGTTGGTTGCTGCCGTTGCTGCTAACTCCGGTGGTCTTCTCAGGTAACGTGACTTTGCTTTTTATTATTATTATTATTATTATTATTATTATTATTATTATTATTATATTTAATTAGTTTGTTTTATTTTATGTTTCTTTATTATTATTATATTATGTTAGTTAGATAGTTAAAATGTAAATTTAATTAGATAGTATATTTTTGTGTATATGTGTATGACATGTTATTAGGTAGTTAAAATTTTATTATCTCAATTAGGAGTTTTAGATGCTTAATAGTTTTTTTTTAGGTTTAAATTTGTCGTTAATAACAGTTTTCCGCTTGAAAATTAGTTTAGTTTTTGATAACGTTAGATTATTTCGACGTAACGCATGTTTAAATTTTAAAATTGGCGGATAGGTTAATTAAGTACCGAAAGGGCGTAATTAGAAAATATTTTTTTCTTAATTCGTAATAGACCCCCGAACTCGAATTTCTGATCGTAGACCGATTTAATAATTTGGTGTTTAATTCGTTATTTACCTAGGTAATTTAGGATTCTAGTTAGCCTTAATTAGCTAGTGGCGACTCTTTCAAAATCCGCGTTTTCAAAACGTAATTCGCCATAGGTCAGATTTTAGGGTCTGACAATTTGGCGACTCTGCTGGGAAAGTTAGAGGGTTCGGACTCATTTTTAAATATGCATGCTATGATGATTTACTTGTGTAGTAGAATTATATATGCATGCGTAAGTTCATCAGAACATTTTTAAATACAAAAAGGCCTTGGAAAGCCAATATCGGGTATGGTTATTTCAAAGTTCCCGTTCCGGTAAATTTGCGAATAAAACCGTTTTCAAAGAGACTGGTCTATTTGGATTGAAGACGACGGTAGTGTGAAATCTTTTACGAACCCCCTTCCCTCGGTTTACTGGCGGTCGGCTGGTTTAGATGACTGAGGAATCAATATTCTTCGCATTCCATTTTAATAGATATCTGATGTATGCAATTCTCTCTCAAATGTTATTGTCTCCCTAATTATGCATGATTATCAATGTGTTAGTTTTCATGGCTGGGTTAGTTCTCTTCTATGAACCTCGCAATCTGGATGGTATGAATTATGATGAATGGAGAAATAGTTGAGGATATCCTTGTTGCTGCGAATGTTGATGATAGAATTAATCCGAAAGCAACTAGGATTGAGACGGACGAATATGAAATTCCATACCCCTACAACAGCAAGAAAAGGTTGATGAACGATCAGACAGCACGAGAATTGATTTACTCGAAATTGTCGGTTTAAATAGAGGAGGAGTTTATGGAGAGCAGCGCATTGCATCTTTGGTGTGCCATTCGTCTTCGCTACGGCGGAGGCAAGGCCGCCGAAGCTAAAGAACTCAAGGCAGAATACTATAGTATTCTATGCAGTGATGACGGTATAATAGCCGTTCATGATCCCGCTGACGAAGTAGACGTATGGACAAGAGCTCGGAAAGTAATAAAGATATTTCCTCTTACATGGTTTGCTAACGATGATGGACTCATACGTCTGATCACATTGATCAAGACTATTGTGGATCTATAAGAGGCCAACCATGAAACAGGAAATACCTTCAAAGAACCCGAGTCACTCGATACCAGATTCGATCTTCTTCGGAAATGCTTGGCTAACCCCAGCAATAAAAGGTCTAAATGAAAATTCGGTGTAAACCACCGCTGATTTGTGTGCCCTAACAGGTACGCCTCGTTTACCACAAACATAGAACTGAAATACGTATTATTAGATGCATGACATCTGATCAAATTCACCTGTGAATTCTTTTCAGGTGGAAAGCTGAGCGTGGTCAAGACTGTTTGTCTATTTTACCTTCATTGAAGCTTCAATCTATGATCAGATACCTTATTATTGTTGTTGTTGAATTTCCTATTTGTTCGTTTAAATGTTTGAATTTGGTTTAATAAAGATTCAGAATTATTAAATATAGTAGTTTACGTTCGATTCGAAATGTGATCTACTTGTCAAAATTAATCGACCCAACAAAATGGGAACGATCCGAAACGAATTTAAAACTGAAATATCCAACATGATCATCTGGTCGGATCAAACAATTATAAACACTTCCATTCATCTAATGTCACGAAACATCGAAATACCGTCAATATCCATCCATTGCGTGGTTCTAAGAGCAAACTGACTTTAAATCTTTCTTAATTATTAGTACTCCATTTTATGATAAATTCTGTAATTATGAAAATATTTGACACCGATTGGATTAATTTAAATTGAATTTTGGAAACGAAACGATTTATAGCATGGGTTAAAACTTGGTATAGGCGACACACGCGCGTGTACCTCGAAAGACGGAACACATCGTTTTCAAAGTACGAATTTAATGAAGAAGTGTTTTAATGAATGAGTGCTGAATTTTCATTTGCCTCCCTTTGCGAATAATTCAGTCAATACTTGCACGATGAAGAGAGGTATGCTTCACAAGCTACCACGAACTCGTAAAGTATAAACTGACGCATAAGGCGAAAGCTCAATGCACAGTTCAAAGATGGATATCTCTTTGAGATGAATTATCCAATGAAAAGGATGACGTCGGTAAAACGACTCTCCCACTAAATTCCTTGAACGAGAAGTTCAGCAACACATTCATATTGATAAAGCACTTCATCAACTGTATCAGTTAAAACACGACGCCATAAAAGCTAAAATGAATGATAACGATTTAAATCTTATCATAACGCGACATTAACTTGCGCATTAAACAAGTATTTGAAACGATAGTATGATGACTACTCTTAGAAGATACATGTTTAATTTGGCTTATGATAATGGTTCCGTGGTCGAACATGACACGTTACATAGCTTGAGGACGAATTTTTAACGCTTGGTGAAATCAAAACAGACAAAGTCTTGATCGAATTGGAGCAGGATAATGATGATAGTCAGGTCCCACTTACTTCCAGTGGGAGATTTAAGGCAGCAACACAAGTGAATAAAATGGTAAATGAAGATGGGGACATTTTCATTGTAAATCCAGTGGGAGGAACCAATCCTACCACACATATCAGTGTTGCTGCATGTGCGAATCAAGTTGAACCTGATAATCACGTTGCCGAACTACTGGATGAAAATCCAATAATACCACAACTACCCATTGTTCCTAGTGGGAGTGTGTTAACCAACTTGATTCCAAGGCCGAGAGGTCATCCAAGAAAAGTTGTAGGTCAAGGTTCTAGCACTGCCCTTGTTCCCAGTGGGAGTGATGCTCCGATAGAAAGCATTATTCCGAGTAGGAGCAACGTTCAGACTCATGATGGGATTAACGAGCCTAGACGTAGTCAAAGGCATCAAACTTCTCCCAAGAGGTTTCCCATCGAGAGGGGTGAGATATTCACCCTAATTTCTGTTGATGAACCGGTAACAGTTCAACAAGCGTTGAATGGACCTCAAACGAAGGAATGGAGGAAAGAAATGGAGGAAGAGATCGCCTTAATGAAAGCCAATTCGGTATGGTCTTTAGTTGATTTACCTGCTAACCGCAGGGCCATAGGGGCAAAGTGGGTTCTGAAACTGAAACTCACTGCTAATGGAAATGTCGAGCGATACAAAGCTCGAGTTGTTGCGAAAGGATACACCCAGCTTCACGGAGTGGACTTTTATGAAACATACTCGCCGACTGTGTGGTACACCACAGTCAGGGAAATCCTAGCCCTGGTCGCATGCCTCGATCTAGAGCTGCACCAAATGGATGTTATGACTGCCGCCCGGAGATACTGTCTATCTCAGGAAGCCTATATCAACAAACTGTTGAGAAGGTTTAAATTACAAGATGCCAAACCCGTGGAGACGCCGAAAGTATTCGGTTGCACGTTGTCAAAGCGTGACGGCCCGAAGAACCAACAAGAGCGTGACCAGATGAGGAATGCCGAGTATTTAAGTATGGTCTGAAGGCTTATATACGCCATGCTTTGCACTCGTCCAGACATCTGTTACGTCGTGGGCCTAGCAGCAAGATTCCAATCAGACCCTGGCTATCAACGTTTAAATGTTGTAAAGCTGATCATACGATATCTGAAAGGTACTGCCGACTACGTACTGTGCTATGAGGGCAGTAGGTTAGAATTGACCGGATTCAACGACGCCGACCATGGTGGCGATCCGGATGATCGTAAGTCCACCACAGGAGGAGTGTCCTTGCTGATGTCGTCATTTCATGGACGAGCAAGAAGCAATCATGTGTCTCGCTGTCTACAATGGAATCATAATTCATTGCCCTCTCCAAAAATGCACGGGAAGCGGTCTGGCTGAAAAGGCTTCTTACTGTGCTGCTTGATGGTGATGTCGGGAGCAAACCTGTGAAGGTGTACTCCGATAGTCAGGCAGCCATTGCGGCAGTAAAGAATCCAAAGTACCATAGTATGACTAAACACATTGATGTGAAATATAATTATGCTAAACCATTACGCGAAGAGATATTTGAAAAGCACATCAAACTGCTTGGGTTGCGTAGGGTTTAGAAGTGGGCGTGTTTCTGTGATAACATTTGGATAAATTGAAAGTTACATTTTTTTATTAAGGAGAAAATTGCAATTCGAGTTTGTGATTCATCGACGTCATAATGATTAATTACATCGGATGGTGCGGTCTATAAACTGAGTCGTGGGAGGACGCAATCCCCTGCTTAAAATTATGTTGAATGTGGGCCTTGCCTAGTCACAGAGGCACGGTCGTCTTGGAGGCAAGGGGGACCTCTGCCGAAGCAAGACTGGCCAAGAACAAGTTTGGAAACTTGGTTATGCAAAACAATCATTTGGTTTCGGAGTAACACGACATGATCTTCATTTTGCACATCACCGGTGATGAACTTTGTTCGTCATTTAACCACATTCTGGGCCAGATGAAAATCATCGATAGGATCATTGACATATCCCACGCCTGAAATTTTTCGGGTATGCTATCGACGCGTGCTTTATACTAGGCGTGCCACGTTCGACCATGGGGTCATGCTCGGTTGTGCTAGATAGAATCTTCGTGATTCGGACGGACGCAAACTTCTTCACCTCGAGCGTGTGATTGATCCCGGGATCCTTATGAAGAGGCGCCTGAAGTATCCTCATGGACTCAGAACTCATATCTAAGGTCAGGCTCAATGTTCGCCTCCCGTCGTACGAGCGTAGTGCTAAAGAAAAAGGCCAAGTGACCACGTCCTGGAAACCGGTTAGGTTCGACTAAGGGTATGAGCGATGGGGATGGTCAAGTTCACATGTAATTCACCGACTCTTGTATTCACTAGGTGGCCACCAACCGGATATTAGTTGAAGGTTGTGAATACTTGTACGGATGCCCTGGAGAAGTATTCATATGTGGAAAACTAGGCAATTGGAGAATTAACAGTTGAACTAGGATATAGCGCGATACAAATTGATATTTTTAACAGGTTGATTTGAGATAGGGATCAACGTTCCGCGGGCGCTACAACACTCCTAACAGATGAGTAGCACGATGTCCGTCGTATCCGTCGGTCGCACGGCAAACCTCGTATGAACTATTCCGAAGTAGGGGCAGGATCAAAAGAGTGGAATGTTGATGCGATTTGGACAACAATACATTAACATGCACCCTCCCATTCCGGCGGGTGGGAGCTGTTAGCATATGGTGACTGGGCGCCGTAATTGGTAGCCCATTAATATGTATAGGTAACCTAAGAAATTGGGTTAATGTCACATTAGGGAAATTGGGCTTGACCCAAATCCCAATTTACATGAGAGGCCCAAAATTAGGCCTCCCTAACACATATAGGCCGGCCGAAATATGCAAGGGGCAAAGTGGACTTTTGTCCACTTTTCTCCTCCTATAAATAAGGGGTGTTAGAGTTTTATTTGGGGTAATTCACAATTCTTCCAAATTGGTGATTTGAGAGAAAAACCTTTACCCCCTTGAGAGCATAATTCGGCCGAACCTACCTGCTACCTAGGGTGTGCCAATTTGCTTCGAGCAAAACACTACTGAGATCCGTCCCTGCCAAGAATCGATCAGAGACTTTGCCGTGGAGCTAATACCACGTAGGGCTTCTCTAACAAGAATCCCTACGGGTTCCGTCCGGTGGATCGTGAACTCCCTCAGCAAGATCCTTGGGACTAGAGAAAGGTTTAAGGTATGTGCACATCTTCCGCTACGTAATTATGATTACTAGCATGTACCTTGTTTTATGTTTCTATAGTAATCAGCCCGTAATCCAATATAATGATGATGGGAGGTCTCTATTTATAGAGTTCATATTGAATCGCCCCGGTTCATGTGCTTTCCTGGTCCGGTTGTGGCAGTTTTGTAATACAAATTGGCATTGACCGTAAATATGGTGCTTTTGACCTCGGTTCGACCGTAGATGAGCTTAATATGGTTAAGTGTTGTGAAATGGCCTACAAGGGAGAGCCCTGGGCGATACATCATCCAGGGATAGGGGTCCGGATGAGTGGAACTCGTCCGGACGAAGGGGGGATACCCGAATGGCCTATGAGAGCCTCGCTCGAGTTACCCGAACACGTGTTCCTTGCTCGGGTTACCCCTGAGGGGCTCTTTCCCTCGGGGCCTTCTGAGTGGGTTTCACCACTCGGGTTGTTTTCGGGCCTAAGTGTAGGGCATCGGGTGTCCGTTTTCCCAAGTTTCGAATTATAATCGATTGTGGCCCAATTACTAGGTTCAATTTATAATATCTTGGGCGTATATCCAACAAGGAGGATGGAGATCTTTCATTTTCTCCTTCCCTTTTTCCTTTGGTAGGAGGTCTCGGTGGTGGGCTTCTTTCTCTTTTCCGGTTATCCCTGATGAAATTGGTTAATCTTCCATGTTGTAGATGATCCTCGATTTTCACTTGCAGAGTATTGCAATTATGAGTGTGGTGACCCCACGCATAATGGAACTCACACCATTGGTCCACGTTGTTTCTCATCCTTCATTCACGTTTCACTGCTGGAGGGAACCACAGTTTTAGCCTTTTCATCTCTTGCAGTATAACTGATGGCTCTCTCGTAAGTGGAGTGAAGGTAATGTTGTGTACCCCTTGTGGTCTTACTGGTTCCACAATCCTTGGTCCCCCCTTGAGGTCTCCAGTCTTGTCAACGCGCTCCTTGTGGTGCTGGAGGCAATTCTCCCTTTACCCCTTTACTCATGTCTGGGGTCAGAGGTTCATTGTTCTTCTTTTTGTTCTGATATGGTCGGGATCGCTCTAAGACGATGTATGCTTTAACTCTTTTAGCCAACTCTTGCAAAGATTGGATTGGAAGAACTTCCAGGTTATCCGCTAGGGACGCTCTTCGCCGACCCAAGTTACACACAAATGCACCTACAATCTCTCCTTCTGAAAACTATGTGGCGATGTCTAAGATGTTTTGATTGAAACGTGTGTAGTAGCTTGCTAAGGTTTCATCAAAACCTTGATTTACATCATCCAGCGCAGAGTCTCCCTTCAACAATTGCAGTTCGCCCAGGTATTGTTGGATGAACTTTTCCTTTAGGTCAGCCCATGAATGAACCGACGCTTGCGGTAGGCCAAAGAACTAGTATGAAGCATTCCCCAATAGACTGCGAAATGATTCTCTTCAGCAGTTCTTCCTAAAAACGATGACTCGTGCCTTTTTATATGCTATATCGGGTCTCATCTTCCTTCATAGTCCGAGATCGGACGTGGCGATACGTTTGGTGGAATGATTACTCGTAGCGGGTCTTGAGCGAAGGGATAGCCTGTCCATGAGCTTATGCATCGCGCGACCCTTGGATTCTTTTATCTTCTTTGCAATAAGCTCTTCGAACTCCTCCTTCGTTAGGTTTACCACAATTATGTTAGGTGTGTGACCGATTCTACCCTTGCATGTACTTGGGGGGAGGGGGGGCTGTGTTTGGTGGGTATCGGCTCTGGGTAGAGACACCTGGTAGCGAGGCTGCTCTTGTCTAAGGTGCGCTCGGAGACGTTCTCTTCTTTCCAGTATATCGTCCAAAGCTGCAAGCTGCTATGGGGTGAGGTGGATTCCATGAGGATTTGGTCCGTCTTGTCCATTGCCATCCGGCAGCGGTGGGGGTGGTTCTTGGTTGACTGTTGGTTGTGTTGCCTTTTGGCTCAGAGGGGGGTTGCTTGAAGAGTGCTGATCCTCATGGAGCGACTCTTGGCCCGCACTTGTTTGCTCCATGTTGATGGGTACCTGACAACTCCCTGTAGGCGCATGCCTGTTAGTACCTCCCCCTTGGCCGTCTGGCCTGCTCTTTCTCGTTGGCATCGAGCGCATGTAGTAGTCTACTGGGTAATTTTTGTGTAGGCTTGGTGTTTACACCAAGCCAATAAAAACATGACAAGTGTTACACTTTTTTGGTGGTTTTTTAAAATCATAAGAAGTAACCCTAGAATGATGCGGTGTAAAGATACTTGTCATGTTTTCTTTGGTTTAGTGTATACACCAAGCCTACACAAGATTTTTCCTCACTTGCTTCTTATTTTAAAGTGTGACACATTTAACAATTTCAAACTTTAAAATATATTAGAAAAGTTTTCATCAGTGAATAATATATATTATATTATTTTACTCCTCATAAAATATATATTTACTTTTATTTACTATATAATTTACAAATTTAAATGATTTAATTAAATAGCCATAAATTTTCTAAAGCTACTGATTTACGAATGACTTTGTCCATATGAAAGGAAATGTAAAAATATTTTTAATAACATATAATATTATATATTTCTTATTTATAAACATTATTGTAAAAATAATAATAAAAAAAATAGAATGCAAATATTTTATTTATATAGTAATAATAGGTTTACGCAAGTCGTGATTCAATCAAAAACTCGTCCTACAAAGGGTTTCTCAACCCTCTGTTCTCTCTCTTCGGTTCTTTTAGGGTTTGGTTTTTTCTAGGGTTTCTTTTTTTCCTGATTGCTTTGTGTCGTTCCGATTTTCCTTTGGCTTTTCCGTTTGGTTTAATCGTGTAGGTATTTGAACCGTTTCGCTTACTGACTCAACTCTGCCGTTCTCTGTTGGTGTCGAGTTCCGAGACTGCTATTGCTGAGCTGGTGGGTGTTGATTGTATGCATGTCTGGCTTTCTTGCTGAGTTGCAATCCCTACTCCTATGCAATCATCACGCCTACCAGCTATGGAAGCTTCAATCAATGAGTCTCTTCGAGTTCGCAGGCCTTTTTATACTTCTTACCTCCTCAGCCGTACTTTCATTACTTTCTCTGCCAACAAAATCATACCAACCTCGGCTAGCTTTAAATCCATGGAAATCCTGCGCAGAACTTTTTTTGGCCGTTTTCTATCGCTGCGTGGGGTTAGGGAGGATGTTGTTCGCCGTTTTGTGGCTGCTAATTGGCGGGTGGAGGAAGCTCCTGAAGTGATTAGGCGTGAAGATGGGCTCTGGATTTTTATCTTTTCCTCGGAAAATCAAGCCTTAGAGGTCCTTCAGAATGGAGCCTTCAATGTTCAAGGGATGATTCTCCAGCTATGGCGACCTGATGCTAATTTGCCTAGTACGGAAGCAGACTTTACAAGGGTGGAAACTTGGATCGAATTGCGTGGCCTTCCCATGCATTTGATGACGGACGCTAATATTACTATGATTGCTGCTCAAGTTGGTACTATTCTTCAAACTGAGGTAGCCACAGATCGTACATGGATTACTGCTTTCCCACGGGTGAGGGTTAGACTAAATTTACTTGAACCTGTCCTTCCTTCTGTGGGGATTACTGATGGGACCACTAATCATGAGATCCTTATTGCGTATCGGCTGGGGCTCCCTTGTCGTCGTTGCGGCCGTTTTGGCCACAACCTCGAGGAGTGTAGATCTCCTGGGACCGTTATCCTTAATGATTTGACCAATCGCCTGGCTAGGATGGCTGACGACCCTAGGGTTACGGCGGTTTCGTCTTCTTCTCACGACATGTTCACTTTTGGTAATCGAGGCTCGGGCAGATTAAACAATTGGATTCCGTTGGATCCTAACCCTAATTTGAACACACCTAATCGAGGAGGGCTTTCGTTTCGTCGCAGAGATCGTGCTGATCCTCCTAGGAATCATGCTGCTTCAGATACTTCCACACGTCCTCCACAGTCTTCTGCTCCGGTGGAAGCATTCCCACTAGCAGCAGTTTTCCCGCCTGGAAGTGTTCCCTCACAAGTACTCTCCGCATCTACTCTTATGCCTGGGATTCAAAGATTTGCCCCACCTACGTTCCATCACGCCACACCCACCAACTTCCCGCAGTCACCTTATACTCCTCCTCAGACTTTGAATCAAGCACATGCAGCGTTTCCCCTCAACGTTTTCGTGCCTTTCTACCAGCATTGGAATTATACGTGGGCAACACCCCAACATCACTTTGCTCCTCAGCAACCTTCGCCGGCTTGGGAGTATTCTTATCCTCCGTACACTGGTCCCTTTGAAATTTCCCATATTCTAGAGCCTACTCAAGGAAGATTCGAGGAACTGGCCCAGCGACAGGATCCCTCTCCAACTTCTGTGCTGCAAGCTCCAGAAACGACGATGCTGCTAGATTCTGTGGAGGATTATGCTAGGGCAGGCATTTATTTCCCGGCTAATACGACCATTTCGAGGCCTCCTTTTGATGGTCATGCATTTTCCCAACAGCTGATCTTAATGGAGCAGTTCAGTAACCAAATCCACCAGACAAATGATTTTGAAGCTGGCCCATCTAATAGGTCTCCTTCTCCTCCGATTATTGCTAATGGGCTAGCTTCTAATGGGTCTGCGGGGCATGAGGCTTTATTTCCGGAGGTTAGGGCCTCAATGCAGAATGATCATGGTGAGCACAGGAATGGAAAAGCTCCAGTGGTAGAGAATGGGCCGTTATCTGAGACAAGGAAGAGGAATTTCGCTGCTTTCTCCAACCCTGAGATCACCATTAGAGACACTCTGATGAATGATGAACCTCAAAGGAGAACACGGCAAATGATTATCTTGGACATAGACTCTCAGTCTTCTTCGGCTTCCTCTGATCTGGATCAGGACATGATGGATACATCGACTACATTCAACCAGGTTTCTCTCTTGTTTAATCAATGGCATTTTCACTTTTATAGCATCTATGATCGTGATCTATTGGCGGGTCTGCATTCGCAGTTCCCGCGTTTATTATGAATTGTCTGGCTTGGAATTGTCAAGGGAGTGGTAATTCCTTGACAATTCAACACTTGCGTCATTTGGTGGCGCAATGGAATCCCCATCTTGTATGTTTGTCTGAGGTCAAGTGTCAACCGGATAGGCTAGAGATTATTCTTAGGAATTTAGGTTTTCCTAATGTGTTTTCTGTGCCTCCTGAGGAGACTAGAGGAGGCTTGGTGATTGCTTGGAAATTTGTCTTTTCGTTGGCTGTTCTTGTGACCAACTCTAATTTTATTCACTGCATTGTTAGGATTAAACCTTTAGATCCGGAGTGGTTTTATACCTTTGTCTATGCGCCTTCTGCTCTTGCTGATAGACATTCCTTCTGGTCTTCTTTGGGTAATTTGGGTGTCCCTTCTGATTGTCCATGGTCTTTGTTGGGTGATTTTAATGATATTTGGGCTACTGATGAGAAAATAGGAGGTAATACTAGGTCTTCCTCAAGAATATTCCAATCTCATTTGTGGAGTGATGCTTTAGATCTGTTTGATTTAGGCTTCAAAGGGGCTCCTTTTACTTGGACTAATAAAAGAACAGGGGACGATTCTATTAAGTGTAGACTGGATAGAGCTTTTATTAATTTTGAATGGATGTCCTTGTTCCTTGAGTCTGTTCTCTTACACCTGGAAATGGTGGCTTCAGATCACTGCCCTGTGTTACTCTCTCTTTCAGCGGTCTCCTCCCATTCGAGATCAACTAGACCCTTTAGGTTTGAGAATATGTGGCTTTCTCACCCTGATTTTCAGCGTTTGTTAGAAAAATCTTGGAATACTCCCCTACAAGGTCTTCCCCAATTCGTTCTCCTGAAGAAATTGAGTAGGCTTAGGCACTCCCTTAAACGATGGAATAAAACAACTTTTGGCCACCTTAGTTCTAGGATTAAGGTTGTGCGTTCTGAGTTAGCTGATGTTCAGGCCTTAGATTCTGATCCCTTAGAAGAAGTTAGACTTTCAGATTCTTTGCTGAAGCTTTATGCCTTGGAGGAAACACATTGGAGGCAAAAATCTAGACAACTTTGGCTTTTAGAAGGCGATAGGAATACTAAGTTCTTTCATGCTAAAATCATTGCTCGCAGACATATAAATCGTTTAGATTGGATTCAAGATAATCAGGGTGCTTGGTTGACTACACCTACTCAGATCCATGATCATGTGGTTTCTTATTTCTCTGAGGTGTTTTCTTCGTCTGGTTTTCAGGGACCTTATTCTCTTCTAGAGTGTTTGAATGATCGTAATTTAAATTCTTCTTTGTCCACGTTAGATTCACCCATTTCAGGTTTAGAGATTTCACAAGCTATTAGGCAGCTTCATCCTGATAAATCACCGGGTCCTGATGGTTTTTCACCAGGTTTCTTTCAGAAGAATTGGTCCTTAGTATCCCCTGAAACCGTTCAAGCTGTTCAGAATTTTTTCTCCTCGGGTTCTTTGCTTAGGGAAATCAATCATGCCTACGTTGTTCTGATCCCTAAGAATAGTCAGCCCCAATCTTTAGCTCATTGGAGACCTATTAGCCTGTGTAACACAACTTATAAAATCATCTCAAAAGTGTTGGCTAATAGATTTAAGACTCACCTTCATAACATAATATCACCTTTTCAGAGTGCCATTGTCCCTGGTAGACTTATCACGGATAATATTTTGCTAGCTCAGGAATTACTTCATTCCATCAAAAAAAGAAGAGTAGATCGGGTTGGTTTGATGGCACTTAAGCTTGATATGTCTAAGGCTTATGATCGCATTGAGTGGCCTTTCCTGCGTGTTGTTCTTGAGGTCTTAGGATTCCCTCAGCTCTTTATTGATTGGGTTATGCAATGTGTCTCAACTTCCTCTCTTAGCATCTTGATCAATGGGGAACCATCTTCTCTTATTACACCTACAAGAGGGCTGAGACAGGGGGATCCCTTGTCACCTTTTCTGTTCATTCTCTGTGCTGAAGTGTTCTCTGCTCAATTGTCACTACATTCTCAGCATAATAGATTAACTGGTATCAAACCAGCCGCTAACTGTTTTCCTATTACGCACCTGTTTTTTGCTGATGACAGTTTCTTGTTTTTACAAGCTAATACTCGAAATATAGACACACTGCAGCAAATTCTGTCTCAGTATGAAACTCAATCTGGCCAATGTATTAATTTCCAAAAATCTTCTATCAAATTTAGTAAGAATGTCCCTCAAGTTCTTAAGGAACAAATCTTTCATACTTTTGGAGTGATAGAGATGAAAGATTCTGACAAGTATTTGGGTCTTCCAATTGATTGGTTCTCTCAGAGGAAGTCTGTTGGGGCTGCTTTGATTGAGAGAGTGGGTGCTAGAATACAGGGGTGGATGGCTAAGTTTCTGTCCCCTGCTGGGAAGGAAGTGTTGATTAAGGCAACACTTTCCTCAATTCCAATCTATACAATGAGTTGTGTTAAGCTTCCTTTTCATGTTTTGGATAAATTAGAACAGCTTATTAGACAGTTTTGGTGGAAGAACTCTGTTACTAGGGCAGGCATTAATTGGATTTCCTGGAGTAAACTTACTAGGAATAAGAAGGAAGGTGGGCTAGGTTTCAAAAATCTGAGAATCCAAAATATTGCCTTATAGTTTAAGCAACTTTGGAGGTTGGCCACTAATAAAGACTCTCTCTGGGTTTCAACTTTAAAAAACAAGTACTTTCCTCATTCATCGATTTTCACTGCTCCATGCTCTAATAATCACTCTCCTGTTTGGAAAGCTTTAATTTCGTTGAGGCCTTTGTTATTTATTGCTAGTAGATGGAGGATTGGTAATGGTCAAACAGTTGATTTTTGGAATGATCCTTGGGTTCCAAATACTTATTCCCTCTTGCAATGGAGGGTTGGTGTCGACAATGATCATCCACCACTTGTTGCTTCTTATTTGAACTTTTCAGATGCTTCATAACATGTTGATTTGATCCCTACAGCTTGGAAGGCTCATTTGCTTTCTCATCTTGTCCATCCTATCATGGTTAGATCTATTCTTGATATTGATGTTCCTTTCTTTCCGGTGGCTGACAAGTTGTTATGGTTACATCATAGGTCTGGTAATTATACAGTGAAATCAGGGTATCACTTTCTTAATACCCTTTACCACGCTCAAATTTATGGCTCTACCTCTGCTCCCCCTATGGCTGTGAATTCTTCTTTTTGGGGCTTCTTTTGGTCAGTCAAGATGGCCCCCAAAATTAGGATGTTCGTCTGGAAGGGTTGTAATGGAGGGTTAGCTCTTGGGCTACCTCTTCAAAGACGTATTGCTTCTTTTGACCCAACTTGTCCTATGTGCCTTATTCAGAAGGAATCGTGGTTTCACCTTATGTGGGAATGCCCTTTTGCTGCTAGGATTTGGTTAGCTAGTCCTCTTGGTGTGATTACTAATGCTTTGCCTATTTCTTATGTTTTGGGATGGCTTGATTGGAAGGATAACTTGGCCACTACAAAAATGGAGAGGAAAAAATTACTTGCTCAGAAATGCGTGGTTCTATGGTCTATTTGGTTAGCTAGGAATGAAGTGGTGTTCAAATCTAGGAAACCAAATATTCAGTTTATCTTATTCTCTATGAGATCTTTGTTTGCTGATCTGGATGTCTTATTCTCTGATGTTACAGGCACAGGAGCAGGGAGGACCTTCCTCTTTCCCCCCTCCACCTCCAACAATGCAGTAAGTTTGGGAGGGTCCTCACACCATCAATGGAGTTTGGTTGTTGATAGTGCTGTACATTCAGAGTCTGAGTCTGTAGTTGGGGCTGCAGTTTTGCTAGATGGTGCAGGGAGTGTTAGGGGGATGGCTTCAGTTCGAGGTGTCGGTTTGGATCCGTTGTTGGCTGAGGCGTTAGCTGTTCGAATGGGGTTAAGGATGGCTTTACGTTTTTCAGACTTCCCAATTTCGGTTTTTTCTGACTCGGCGATTCTAGTCAAGGCTATCAAAGACCCTGTGAATGCTCCAGCAGTCCTGTTTGGTGTGCTTTCGGATGTTTTAAATTTTAGTGTTTCCTTTCCTAGTTTGTCCTTCTTTAAGGTTCCTAGGGTGCGTGTCTCTTTGGCTCATAAACTTGCTAGACTTTCTTTAAGGTTGAACATGTTTGGTTTGTGGTATCCCCCAGATCTTCCCATGCTGTCGTCTGTGTAAAGGGGGATTTGGTTGGTACTTTTGTTGGTGTTCTGTGTTTTATTAATATATGGGCTCCTAATACCAAAAAAAAAAGTGATTCAATCAATTTCATAATATAATATTTAATTTAAGTCCATGTAAATAATTAGGAAAAAGATAAGTTTGAATTTTGGATCTAACAATTGATTAAAAAAGTTTATACTGTCACTTTTAGGAAAATTCAATATATAATAAAAAAAAATTAGTTCAACAATTAAAAAGAGTATTCAGAAAAAGTAGGGAAACAATTCTAGAGGGAAAATATATATATATAGGAAATAGAAGAGACAGTCAGGTCAGTTGTAGAAAATATAATGAATATATACAAACTATCTTAATATTAGTTTTTCTTTAGTACATTTGAACAATAAAACAAAAAATGTAAAAATAAGTTACAGCCGTATTCATACTAAACTGTGTAGGCAATTTTTTGTTGAACCAGGTGAAGAAGACCTGCTTAAGTCTGGCGAGCCACAGTCTGCTCATTGGTTACACGTGTATTTTTTTAGTTCATTAATTAAGGTAAGGTTTATTTGTCTAGGACTTTAAGTCAAAATTTCTGAATAAAGTGAAATAAAAATTCGTAAGTTCAACTTATTTGATTAAGGGACGGACACTGTGGAAAGTAGTAAATAATAGTAATGGGCAGAAGAATTGAATATTAACTACATAATATACTTTATTTATGGGACGGCAAAGTGGGCGGCTTAGATTTGTTATTAAAATGCCAATACGTTTTATTATGGCTAATCAGGTTAAATAAGTTTCTCATGATGTGGACATGAGGAATAGCAAACTTAGTCATCATAGCTTTAGAGCTTTACATGTGGGAGTGGGCCTAATTGTGCTTAATCATCGATTATATATACATTAGTGCTCAAAATCCTCCGCTTTCAAGGAAATCAATCAAGTCAGATTCTAAAGCTAATACTAATATATACGATGTTAAAAGTCAAAACATTATTATGAGTTTCCAACAAGACTAATTTAATCATTTTGTTTACAAATTAAAAAAAATATTAAGATTTGGTGTGTGAAAGGATTTCTTGATGAAAACAATTGCCAAAAATTAGAATTTATTTTTTCACTCAAATAATAATTTTGGGATAAAAAAGGGGTTGACTAAATTAGTGTCGAATGTATTTCAAATCAAATCTACCACAGTTGGATTGAACTCATTGAGATTCATGTGTCCTTTAATTTGATATATCTACTCTTTCTACCTTATAAAAGTCTGTTGTCCTTTTTCTCTACAGATAAAATCAGAGCCTAGGCTGAGAAATAAAGATGAAGCAACAAGCACATCTACTACCTTCATCTCTTTGCCCTTGCGCTACTTCTCTAACACTCGCCCCTACCAATTACCGTTATCTCACTCACACTCTGCTGATTCAAACATCGACCACTTGCCATTTTCTGTAGCTCCCCAGTCCACTGATACAGAGTTGGAGGAGTGTAAATACCTAATTTTGGTACGCGCGATACGAATATAACACGTTCAAAAATGTTATGTGTAACGCATTTAAAAAAGGAATTATTTAAATATGAAAGGTCACGGGGTTGCTAAAAATGGGCTTAGTTTAAATTTGGATAGTGTAGATGCATTTAATATTTTGTAATATTCAGAAAATATGTGATAAATATTTATGGCAATATGCAATAAATATTTATTCATAATTTTCGGAATTAATTAGTGCATATTAGGGATAATATTGTTTTCCTAATTTTAGGTGTTAATCTAGCTATAAAAGGACCCATTTTCAATGTAAAAACACACAGAAAATTAATTCAGCAATAATAATAATATTTTTTAGTAACCTGTGCATTTTTGTCCTGTAGTGTAAAAGTTTTTTTTTTCTTTTCTTTCCCGTTTTTTTTTCTTCCGCCGGTGGCAGTCTGGTTTTTTTTTCCGGTGACCGCACCCGCCACCCGATTCTGACCTCCGGCCGCCTGATTGGCCAGCCCACCACCATCCACCCCAGGTGAGCCGTGTGAAGTTCTTTTTTTATTTTAATTTTTAATTTTTTTTATTATTTATTTATTATATTTTTCTGTCATTATTTTTTTTATTATTATATTTAATTAGGTAATTTAGATGTAATTGGTTAAATTTAGTTTTGTGAATTATGTATGTATATGTTAGGTTATGTTTCGATTTAAGCATGTTAGATAATTTTAGTATTTTAGATTTCATTCTAAATAAGAGTTGTAGATAATAATTTATTTTTAGACTTGGATAATATTTTGCACATGATAGAAATTTAATTAAATTTTGGCATCGTTAGATTAATTTGTGACATGTGTTCAAATAGTGAAATTGGCAAATTTGTGAATTGAGTACCAAAAGGGCGTGATTAATTCCATGAGTTTTAATTCGTAATAGAACCCCGAACTCGTATTTCTGATCGTAGACCGATTTAATACCTAGGTGTTTAATTAGTTATTCGCTTAGGTAATTTAGGATTCTAGTTAGCCTTATAATTAACTGGTGGCGACTCTTTTAAAATTGCACGTTTTTTAAAACGTAATTCGCCATAGGTCAGATTTTAGGTCCGACAAGGAGCAGCAGCTCATCGGGTATAAAGCCAATGTAGAAAGGGAGGAGACTGCAATTATTCATATTAAAAGACGGCGGATCTCAATGTGTTTAATCCAACGGTGGTAGATTCAAGATGAAATATACTGGAGACTAATTTAGCTGCTCCATTAAAAAATACATAAATACCGCTATGTAACTCTGTAACACATTTGACCAAAATATCCAAATACGCCACTCTCATTTGCATACTAAGTTCAATGTGACTATATTCACGTTAATTTCTTCGTAATTAGAATTTAGGATTAGCGGAATTTAAATGACACCATTAAAAAAAATATAATGCTCGTACGTGAAGCTCGTTCGTGTAAGGCTATTACGATAACGACTACGATCCATAAGAGAATGAGATTTGCGTCAAATCGTTCCTTAGACAAATGCCAATCGCCGTTAAACTCATGCGTGAATTTCATTTTCGTCCTTTTCTACTATGAAACTAATCGTTACTTCATATAAAATTTGGTCTTCTATCTCACTCTACAATATTTCCAACATCATGCGTAGTAGACAGTATACCCATTTCAGCGCATCAATCTCATACAAATTAAGAAAATATATTGCAATTTCTTGACAATATTTTATAATGTATATAGCCGTTTATATGTGTACATATGTTAGAATGGTATAGAGTAGGATGTGTAAATATATTTGAATGACTATAGCTATTTCTATATGTACATACTTTAAAGTCCTAAAGAGTAAGATTTGTAAATATGTTCGAATGACTACAGCTTCTTATATGTGTATGTATATATATATAGTAGAATGGTAGAAAAATGATGTGCAAATATGGTTGAATGTATTACATTGTTTATACGTATAAAATAGTAAAAAGTAAGATACGTAAATATTATTGATTATCTTACACTTTTCATATGCATACATTGTTGGGTTTGTCTTGAATTTGGATTATTTAGCCTATTAGCTATTTTAGGTAGAAAATTAATTATGTAGTATTTATATATATAGACATAGATAGGAATCAATATATATATATATAGAGGTTTAGTTGAAGTAGTCTTCTAGGATTAATATAAATCAACATAGAGAACATAATAATGAGTGTGTGGGTTTCTTTAGGGTTTGACAGCGGCCGCTGTGTGTATTAGCCGGGTAGACGAGAGTTTGTTATGTGTTATCCATGTCGCTACTATGATAGCGGGTATTTTTCTTGTAGCTCGGCTGTGGATCTGAGAAGCTAAAGTTTAATGAAATCTGAGATGTTGTCCTTAGCGAAAGCATTCAGAAACGAGAAATAAGTGAGTCATTAGGGAGTGCTCTCAGTGTTGACAAAATGGGGAGGAGTAAATCAAAGTGTCTAAATCAGCATGGACGCTCAAAATTAAGAAATAGAGGAAAATCTCCAAGTAGACCACAAGGATCATGTTGGAACTATGGTAAAAAAAAAAAAGGCAACTTCCGCTCTGATTGGCCGAAACCAAAGAAGAAGAATCACGAAACTGACAATGATAGTGATTCTCTGAACTCAACAAAAGACATTGGGGATGCCCTAAACCTCAGTGTGGCCAGCTCACTTGAACCCTGTATTTTGGAGCATCGTTCCATTCGTATCTAAGCAAGGAGTTGTTTCGAAATTTCAAGTCAAGAAAGTTTGGAGATGTGTATGTTTCTGACAATAAAGCATTGGAGACGAAGGAAATGGGAACGTCTGCATTCACACTCCATCAGGTAGTCAGTGGACATTGGAAGATGTTAGGTACATTCCTGGTGTCAAGAAGAATCTGATCTCGGTTGGTCAGTTGGATCGCACAGGTTATACAGCAAAGTTTGTGAAAGGTTCTTGGAAAATCAAGAAGTGTGATATGGTTGTAGCTGGTTGCCTTAAATCTAGAACCTTATATCCAACTAAAGGGTGTATAAACTCGCCTGTTATTTAGGAGGGTGCTTCAATTAGATGTCTGTGGCATAACAGACTTGGACACATAAGCGTTAAAGGGATGAAGATGTTGGTGGAGAAAGGAGCTTTAGAGGGTCTGAAACATGTTAACATATGAATATGTGAAATCTTTTTTATGGGGAAGTAGAAACGAGTTAGTTTCACGAAGACCCCAATGGAGCCAAAGAAGGAGCGGTTAGAAATGGTCCAAATAGATGTTTGGGGGCCAGCTCCAGTTTCATCATTTGGCGGATCCATGTTCTACATTACCTTCATTGATGATTTAAGTAAGAAGGTATGAGTTTACTTTTTGAAACATAAGTCAGACGTGTTTGCTACTTTCAAGAAGTAAAAAGCTGAAGTTGAGAATTAGACTGGCTGAAGATCCAATGCATGAGGTCCGACAACGGAGGGGAGAATGAAAAGTTAGACTTCATAGCATTATGTGCATCTGAGGGAATCAAACTGATGAAGAAATTTCCTGACAAGACAAGACAGAATGGCGTCGCTGAGATGATGAACATGACATTGAATGAACGTGCACGGAGTAATCCATTGTGAACTGACCAAGATGTTCTAGGCAGATGTTAACACAGCTGCCTACTTGATCAATATGGGACCATCAGTTCCTCTAAGGTTCAAGATTCCTGAAGAGATAGGGTCGGGAAAAGAACTCATGTATTCTCACCTAAGAACTTTTGGGTGCACATCTTATGTTCTTATAGATCCAGAAAAGAGAGACAAGCTTGATGCGAAGGCTATGAAGTGCTACTTCATAGTCTATGGTTCTGACAAGTTCGGCTACATTTTTTGGGATGCAAATAACCGAAAAGTTATGAGACGCTGTGACGTGATCTTTGATGAAAACATCTTGTACAAAGACAAAGATCAGAAGGTTTTAGAGACTCCAAAGCAAGTGGGAGTTGATTTTTATTTGGAGATAGAAGAAACTAAATCAACTCTGGACATTGATGATGAAGAACCAGAAGTCGAGTCAGAAGTCGAGCTAGTAACACCTGAGCAAGTGTTGAGGAGATCATCCAAGACCATGAGGCCACCAGACAGGTATTCACCCTCGTTACACTACATTTTGTTAGCAGATAATGATATGGGAAAACAGAGAGTCTTGAAGAAGGTGGAATTTGAGGTTAGTTGTTCTTCTATTCGAAAAGAGCATGTTATTTCTACTTCAGATCGGTCAGTCCATGACAGGGAAATGAGACAAATCAAGATAGAAGACTTAGAGGCATGTGGCCTAACTGTAGCGGAAGCTGGTATATATATAGAGGTTTAGTTGAAGTAGTCTTCTAGGATTAATTTAAGTCAAAAGAGAGAGCACAATAGGAGTGCGTGGGTTTCTTTACGGTTTGACAACGGTCGTTGCGTGTATTAGCCGGGTAGACGAGAGTTTGTTGTGTGGTTTAGAGCAATGTGTGTTCAGGTATCTACATGTATTGTGAAAGATAGAATTCTATGTGGTCTCGTCTTGTAACCCTCCAGTGTTGATTGTGCTAGTGAAGATGGTGCTCCTCCTTTGGCCATGGGCGTAGGTCGAATTGACTGAATCACGTTAAATCTTGTCTTCTCTATTGCTTTCTTTCTTAATCGTTTGTGAGTGTTGAGAGAATCAATCCTAATATACATTTGTTACAATACTAGAATATATATATAATGAAAATATGAAAATACTTGTATGAGTACATATGTTACAATGCAAGAAAAAATATAATGCGAAAATATGTGTATGTGTTCATTCTCTTTGAACAGTTTACTTAGAAAAATGGTGACCATATAGTTACAATACAAAGAAACCATAAATATGAACTCATGGAATCTTATGTATGAATTGAGTCAGTAAGAATTGCCACAAACTCATAAGGGCATTACTTTAGACGATGTGAAAATGGCGGCTAGGAACATTTGCTGGTGTCGAGCCCGACATGTGGAATGGATGTTCAATAAAGAGACTTAAGAAGTTACTGAGATGCGGATGTTGAACTCATCGTCATACTAAAATGAGATGATGCTACAACTTTTGGAGTCGAAGAGAATTTTGAAGTAAACGAACAAATATATTACTTCAACAACCGGTAGAATGATTGCAAACCATTTAGTTGTCTTAAAGCTAGATGGATGAAATCTTGAAGGAGAATGTAACAATGCTGAGCCTGGTGGAGAATGCAACGGCGTTGGAGTATCGATGGTGGATCTGAGATAGAAGAGGTAGATAAGTCAAATTGATTAGACTCTCAGTCATAGCCTATTGTCAGTACCCAGATAATTAGACCTCATGTAATTGAGAAGAATTACTGGAGTGTAATGATTGGGCTGTTCATACCGGTTCATTCTTCAATATGCCTTACTTTGCAAACGACGATAGTAATTGTGCAATTAGACGTCGTTCACCGATGAGTTATTGTCAAAGATCAATGGTGTTCTCGCATATGTCGACATTAGGGGCAAGATTGTTCTGCCAAAGGTTATTTGCCTACTGTTGATTGATAGACCCAGTATCATGGCTAAGTATTATGTAATGTAATAGTCATTTCACCTTTAGATATGTGAAATGTGTGTATCTCCCCGGTTCACCACTCCGCTACACTGTGTATAAGGTTAAAATCTAAAGGAATACGCGATGTCTCTGCTTTGAAACCAAAATCCGCTGCATTGACGATAACTTCGATCGTCGGGTCTAAGTGCCACATTTTCGTCGCTCGAAAATGTATCTCATTCATCTTCTCACTCGTTTTAACATATAAGTATGAGGGTCTAAATTAATATTGGTAATACTAATGAATAATAATATCGTAGTAACATATACTAAAATTAGTTCTATTTGTACATTTCATTACTTTCTATAAAGGAAAATTTATGTATATTTTGATTTTATGCTTATAGGTTGTTTTTAAAACTCCAAAATAATTGCTAAAATTCTCTAACCAAATAATTAAAGAAATTAGAAATTTATGCGACCAAATTTAAAAAAACTAAACAAAGTATCAAAAAAAATAAACTTTATACTTTTTTTTAGGTAAAAACATAATTTTCAACGGGTTTAATTTTTAAAAACTCTTTAAAAAGTATATATCATTACGTTTGTTAGTATAAAATTTAATTTTTATGTTTTCCCATATATGTTAATCAATTTAATTTTTCTTAGAATAAAAAGCTATTCAAACTTAACAGATAACTTGGAAATTTGACTATTTATTGTCTATGAAACTAATGAGTAGTTTACAAATATAATTTTTCAAAATTAAAATCCAACATTAATAAGTATATGTGTATCAACAATAATAAGTAGTATATGTCTATCAGAGTTTAGGTGTAAACTACAATTTGTAAATATAAATTAAAATTTGCAAATTTAAATAATCATTACTACTAATAATACTAAAATGGTATAGAAGTTACCGTATCTGCAACGACATCTTGAAACAAGTGAGTATCCTAGTCTTACAGAACTAAATGTTAACTAGTTACCAGCCAGCCACACACAGCCATAACCACATCAAGAAGAGGTAATTTCGTCACTAGACATGAAGGGAAACTAAACTTAAGTATGGATTGAAAGACTATAAGGTTGATAGCGGATTTTGAAATTAGGGAGAAGCTGTAACTGCAATTTCCGTTTGGTATATAAGAAGAGTACGCGAATGCCATTCCCGTCGGGTAACGACACTACACGAATGAATGGACCGTGTCGAGCCTTTTAAATGCATGGCGTTAATCTCTAATGAAGTAACCTGAATCTCATTTCATTTGCGTAGGCATTGTATTGTAACCGTTATTGTAATGACCCGTCATAAATGAAATTCACATTAGACTATTAGATTTTTCTAGTGACATGACATAATTTAAATTCTGCTAATCCTAAACCGTCGTTAAGAAGAAATAGACGTGAATGACAGTCGGTGGTGTTGGTAAGCGAATAAGATTTACATACTTTGATATTTAGGCCAAATAATTTATTGGGTTAATAACTAAAAAACTGTCCAATGTTTACCCTATGTTAAAATTAGGTGTCTGAAGTTTTAAATGTTAAAATGGACTGTCCCAAGTTTCATTTTTGTTGAAATTTGGTGTTTTTGTGCGTCTTTTCATCTCCATTCAATCATTTTCATCAACCCACCAACCCACACATAATCAATCACTCTTTACTTTTCACAAAATCGTCAAATTTCACCTAAAAATTGAACATTAAAAAAAAAAGTTTCTAGAATAGTGGTGTAGAGCCATTTTCCAAGGACAATAGAGCAAGATTTACTTGTCCGGATGTGACCAACTTTTTAGGTGACGGTCCCGGTAAGATGACGAGAAGGGAGTGTGTATGAGAGCTTGAATTTGACAGACGGTTTCGTCGGAATTGACTTCTCTAAAGTAATCACACCGAGACACCAAATTTCAACAAAAATGAAACTTGGGACACTCCATTTTAACATTTCAAACTTCAGACACCTAATTTTAACATAGGTAAAACATGGACATTTTTTTAGTTATTAACCCTAATTTATTTACACGGAGGGTATTTCGATATTTGATTTGTTAGAAATGGGCTCCACGCCTATGTTTAGCATATGAGCCTACTACCTTTCCTTTGGGCTTAGAAATTTGACGAGGCCCATTACGATGGAGGGAGGAGTTGATGAAGAAGAGATTTGGTGAGCCACATGATCAAACAAATATTTTTAATAGTGCTGGTCCTTTTGACTTCTTGCTTCAGTTTTAGAATTTATTTTCCGAATTAAACACTAAAGTTATTCACTCTATTAATCAATGAAGATTAGTAAGTGATCTTGATACACTCATATTAACCATGTATCAACGTTAAAAATAATTTAAAAAAGTAAAATATTTGAAACTGGATTTGAGAAATAAAATTATTTGAAATATTGAAATATACATGAGTTTTTATATTCTATTTATATAGTCGGTCATACTGGCATGCCAGACTGGTTTATTGTTGGCTCGGGCCTCAAATATGAAAGTTCGTTAGTTACTTTTTTATTCTAAGGTTCTTCTGTCCGAAATGTGTACTGCTTCATTTGCTTGTTTAACTTCTTTGTTCGGGGTTGTTTAGGATATTAAGTTTCTTTTGAGTCAGTTCCAAAGTTCGGAACTTTGTTATGTTAAATAGTCGATTGTTTCTATTATGCACTTTGTAATATCGGTGACCGCCAACAACATTGTGGGACCTCGCTTCGGTCTTGCTGCAGAATTGTCCCGCCTTCCCAAAATAGAAAGGTCAAAAAACAGTTATAGATGTCTTAAAAAGTTAAAATTAAATAAAAATAAATAATTACCTGCTCAATAGGTTGCAAGTTTTTTTATAATTTATTTTTTTCACTTTCGGCTTTAATTGACCATAACTTTCGTTTTATATGACCAAATGATTCACAGTCAATTGTGTTGTATTCGTTATTTTATGAGCTTCGATTCAAGGCTCGTATTAATATATGTCTTTATAATATATTCGGTTCACAAATGTCTCACAAGTCACAGATGTTAAGTTCCGTTATTTTCTAAAAAAATATACATGCTAAAATTATACACGCATTCGATTTTTACAACTCAATTGAAAATCGAGTGTTAATACTACTAATCAATGAAACATGTAGGTCCATAAACGAGTCGACTCAGGCCGAAAAAAAAAAGATTAAGTTGATTACTTTTTACTTTTTTTCTCTTAAAATTGATTAAATATGATAATAAGGGCTAAATTAGGGCTTATTTTTCGAAATATGATAAAATTGATTAATTATGATAAACTGAAAATATGATTTTTAAGATTAAGTTGATTATTTTTTACTTTTTTCTCTTAAAGTTGATTAAATAAAAATATGATTTTTAACCATCAAATAATCTTAAATCATGTGCAATAAATTTAATAATTTTTTTGCCAGTAATAAATTTAATAATTCGAAAAACTGAAAAGTAATATGTTATTGTTACTTAAAATACTAGTTTAGTGCCAAAATCAATTTTAAAAATAATAATGTGGAAGTAACAAATCTAATAGTTGAGACAATGGATATCAATATTTTAATTATATTTTTGTTGCTTAAAACATTAAATTTAATGCAAAAATCTGTTGAAAAGTGGAAATCAACATTTTAAACTTTTTTTTTTCTTTTGCAAAGCACTAATTTTAACGCAAAAATCAGTTGAAAAGTGGAAAATAACAAATTTGATAATTTGGTCACTGAATATTTAACATTTTAAATCTAAAACAGCAAATAGCAACATGATCTATAGTTTTTAATTCATAACCTTCAATTATAAGTATTGTTTGGTCTTGTATTTTTTGTACTTTGGTTCTTATTGAGTATTGTATTGAATATGATTGGAATGGATACGAAAAATATATATTTGAAATTCTTTTACAGCAGTAAATTCTATAGTATACTGTTTAGATTATTTTAGTAAAAAAACTCTTTCAATATATTGTTCTTCCCAACAGGATACAAACTTGGATAATAGCTCATAATGATACAATACCCTTACTAACTCAAAAAATTGCTATAATACAGATACAGATAAAGAAGCTCACATATATGATTGTAAACACCTAATTTTGGACCACGCGCGACTCGCGTGACGTGTGACGCACCTAAATGAGAAAATGTCTAAATTTGGCAAGTCGCGAAGCTTCCAAAGATGTTCAGAGCAATATTAGGATAGTTATCTGTATTTATTGCAATGTATATTTTCTGAATATTTGTATTAAGTATTTAGAATATTTAGAGTATATTAGGAGAATAAATCAGTGTAATTTACTGTTTAATTAGACTAGATCTAAGTATTATAAATAGTGGTCTATGTTTACATTGTAGGGGAGGAGAAAAAAAACACAACAACAATAATAATACATAACTTTCTCGGGAACTGTGCGGTTTTTGTCTTCTAGTACGAAAAGTTTTTTTTTTTAATTTTTATTCTGTCAGTTTTTTCTTCTTCCCACCGGTGGCAGTTGCCACGCTCCGATAACCCCAGCAGCCACACCGTCGCCAGCCCACCTCCACCTTCTGCGTCCCCGACGTCATCGCTCCAACCAGACCAGAGCTCCGCCCACTGCAACTAGCCTTCTAGACCTCACCGGAGCCCTACGACACGCCTGGATCTTGCCGGAATTCCTGCTGCCGTGCCATGCTGTACCGCGGTCCCGTTCCTACTTCGGTGCCCGCCTTCCCTCGCCGCTGCATCGCCATTGCCGTGCCGGAGTCCCTGCTGCCGTCTACTGGACCGAGTTCTGGCGACCCCCCTTCCGCCCAGGTGAGCTCCGCGTATGGTCCGTTCTTCTTCTTTTATTTTTTATTTTATTTTATTTATTTATCTATTTATTTAATTTATTAAATATTCTGTAATTTATATTATATTATATAATATTATTATATTATATAATATTATTTATTATATAATATTATTTATTATTTATATTATAGTTAATTAATAGTTTAAATGTAAATAATTAAATTTAATCAGTAGTTTAACTGTACTTGATTAGATTAAATTTTATATATTGTTTAATTGCTTAAGTATGCATATATGTTGAATAATATAATAGGTTGTTATTGACTTATGCATGTTAGAATTTTTTAGTATTTTAGATTCCATTTTTTTTCTAGGAGTCATACCTCATAATTAATTTGTAGATTTAGGATCTTAATTGACAATCCTGACATCGTTAGATTAATTTGATATAATATATAAAAAAATAAAGTTGGCAAACAAGTAAATTGACTACCGAAAGGGCGTAATTAAAAATTATATTTTTAATTCGTAACAGAACCCCGAACTCAAATTTCTAATCGTATGACCGATTATACCTAGGTGTTTAATTCGTTATTCGCTTAGGTAATTTAGAATTCTAGTAAGCCTTAATTGACTAGTGGCGACTCTTTTGTAAATTCACGTTTTCAAAACGTAAATCGCCTTAGGTCAGATTTTAGGTCTGACAATTTGGCGACTCTACTGGGGACGATTTTAGAGGGTTCGGGCTCATTATATTCGCTTATTGCCATGTTTTTGAGTTTTTTTTATGTTTTATCATTTTTCTCATTCTAACTTGGTTTTTTTTTTTTTACAGGTACAAAGTGTAGTATTTAAACTAACTTCTTTTTTTCTTTTTTTTGTGGCGTTCTTTGAATTCGCACACACCACTTTAGCGTAATCTCCAAAACGCCTAAAACCCAGGGTGACTAGGAACCCCGAAGGTTTAGTACGGTACGACCGGAGCGGCTGGGCTAATAATTAGGCTAGATATTTAATATACTAATAATTATTTCGAGACTGTGTTATTGTTACATACTAATTTGTCTGATGTATTTAGGGGTGGCAATCGGATCGTGTCGTGTGTATTCGTGTCGTGTAACTAGTGACATGCGTGTCTACTCGTGTCGTGTCAAAACGTGTTAACTCTATTTTCGTGTCATGTCCGTGTCACCAAATTACCGTGTCGTGTCCGTGTGACATGCGGGTGACACGGAAACTTTTAACTAAGGAAAATTAATAATACTAATATTACATGTTTGACCCATTTTTTTTTAACAAATATAACAAAATGATCCAAAATTAACCAACAACATATCTTGAAAAATAAATTAAAATTAGAGAAATTCATCATTGTTTTATTTTTAATTAGTTTGTTATTATTGCGAAATTCAAATATCACTGCAAATTAGATCGGACTTTGAAAGTGGAATCGGCCTCTCTCGAAAGTGAAGAGTAACAGCGGAAAACAATTTAATCTCGGTCTGGTCTAGTCTAGGGCAGAAGAATACATGTCCTTTGCTCTAAAGATTATTTATTCATGCTAATTGCTAAAGTGGGTCCCTCCTTATCTAAAATATAAATTACTAAATCATATCGTTAGGATATTACATATTGACCTATACTTTTTTTTTTCTATTAGATAAGATAAATCCTAAAATTTTATAATTATATTTATAAGTTATAAATGTTATGGGTTAGTGACTTAGTTATAAATGTTGCGTGTTTGTGGTGCACTAAATATGTTTAATAGTGTTAATATATATTAATTTAATGATTTAATTATAATATTGAAAATAATAAGTCTATATGTAAATATTAAATTTTAAATAATCGTGTCTATTCGTGTTAAGCTTTGAAACCGTGTCTATTCGGGTCTTAGTTGTGGACATGCAGCTCTGTGCTACACATACATGTTTTTAGTCGTGTCTTTTCGTATCAGAGAGTTGTTTAAACACAGTCCGTGTCGTGTCGTGTAAAAGATGTGAAAAAACAGCTCCGTTACAGCTCGTGTAATCGTGTCAGAAATTACCACCCCTAGATGTATTGATATTTGTCCGTATTCACGACACCATTACTATGTAGATACACAAACAGTAATAAAAATATCAGCAACTGCACATTTAGACTTTCTTTTTTCCTTGTGTCGACCTCATCTTCATAGCTTCCAACATCCTTCACAAAAAGCAGTATTTATGACTACCAATTCAGCTAGCTCGAACATTATGCATTTTTTAGTTTAAATATACATGTTGTAATCTTATTATTGACCAGGACCTTCCTTCCATAACTGAACTCTAAAGCGCCTCCTAAGCAGGATGTGGATACTAATACGCAAGTAAAATTGGATTAAAAGAAAATCTCAATCACGATTATCTAAATTCAACAGAAGTATGACGAAGCTTGCCGATTGGGCCATCCTTGAGAGTGCGATGATTATCTAAACAACATTCTGCTGAACCTTGAATTCCCTAGAAGTGGCAGCCTAGCTTATCATTCATGTGCATAAATATAACAATTGGCATTCAAGCTTAGATCACTCAGTACTAACATACATAAATATATATAAGATCAAGTGATCAGATTACAGATGACTGACCTTTGAGATTGAAGAAAGTATATGCAGTTGGAATTGAGAGAATTCATCATCTCAGCTCAGGTCTGGGTCTGCAAATTTGGAATGTAATCAGCTCAGTTCCATACGACCATATCACAAGTTCATCTATGTCATTTGCTTCACAAACTAAATTAATCTTTGAGGACTAAACAACACTTTGATGAATCAACAATAAATCATTAAAGAGGTTTAACAAAGCAAGTAAAAATAAGTTATTTGAATTTAGTATCAAATTATGAGACTAATTATTATACAACTAACATTTACAACTATATAATCTTTAAAGAAGAATCAATACGGTTTATTATAGGAAACCATAATGTTTATCCTTTAAAGATTACTCTTCAGTAGAGAAGAAGAAGTATCGCTGATTACCCAGCATAGCAGTTAAGAATGTAAAGGTGAGAGTGACAGAATTGCTCCCTTGCTTCAGACAAAATCAAGATAAAATGACAATTATAATGATAATAGTACCTTTGATAATTCATTTCACCCATTAGAATGCTCTGTTGTAGGCATTGGTTTATTTCTGGCATGTTGGATCACGGTGGAACTCCGGTACGGACCTTGACGACAATCCTAGCTCCTTTGCTCCACGCAATCCTGCAAGAGGGGATAGACCGGGCGGTGACCCAGAATCCCTCTCTGATGCTTAAATGAGTGCCCAATACGAACTGGCAAGCAATAATCTCAGAGTATGTAATTCAACGTAAATGTTCTGAGGTGACCTCTTGCCCTTTTATAGGCGAAGAGATGCCTCAGGTACCTGGTGAACCGTTGGGGGTGGTTAGCCCGTATCCCGCGTATCTCGGATGTGATCTCGCTTATCTCGGCCACGCCCCGCGTATCTCGGCCACGCTCCGTGTATCTTAACCACGTTCCGCGTATCTTGGCCACGCCCCGCGTATCCTGGCCTTATCCTCTGGTAACGAGTCCCGACTCCAGTCGGAGACTCCAGAGTTATCTCGTTGTGTCACCGCTCGGGGCCCCTCGTCATCGTGACAGGGCCAATCATTCTCAGGGATTCATCATCGGGGCCTACTAAAAAGGCTTCTCATCGGGAGCTTCCAGCTCGACTGTCGGGACCGACTCTGTCGGGACCTTGCCTCATCGGGACTCCCTTCGTCGTGACCCTTCTCCTAGGTCATCTTGACCTTCATTTTGGGCCTGGTGGGCCTGTTTGCCGTTTCCTCCCCGTTAAAGGGCCTGACGGCTGTAATTGAACCCATCATTTGCCCCCAAGACATGAGGGACTTTTAGTTCGTCGTGTCTTCCAACTCCCGATCTTCCGATACTGGACTCGGGGATCTTTCCCTTGGTTCAGTTACTCAATTATCAGTCTTCTCCTTCAAGTTTTCTCAATGTTTTGTAGATAACTGTTAAATCCTAGGGGTCTCCTCGGTTCCCCAGTTCATTAACTGCAGTAGATAATGGAGCGACGTTTTCAGCTCACGTGCCTGATTTTTCGCGCCTGTCCTTTTCTGAAAAGTGCTTTTCAGGCCGTTTCATCATTACGTCTGTTGTCCTTCTGCATGTTTCATCTCAACGGTCCAGATTAAAACTCTTCGACTTCGACGACTCGGATCGAAGTGTCCCTTCAACTGTCTTCCTCGCCTATAAAACCCTAGCCCTGGTCATAATTTAACTTTTACCGTTTCCGATTCTCAAGAGCTCTCTGTGATTTCTCTGCGATTCCAAGTTCTGTGATTTCGAAGGTCTTTGGAGTTTCTCCGATCATCTTTCTGGCGACGCTTCGTTCATCTCCTCAACCTCTACTTCATCATGTCTGGTAAGGGATTCCCCATTGTTGCTTGTTCGTATTTTCCTTGTTTATAGCTTTCCCAGAGTCCCACTGTATTTTTCTTGCCATGGTTGCTTTTCAGACAGCGGTTCCAGCTCTGAGGGGAGAAAACCTTTTAACTTTGACTATGCTCTGAATGAGATCTCCAATACTGCTTATGATGCAGCCCTCCGAGAGGGTTGTATCACTATTACCTGGGAACCCCGATTCCCATATCCTTGGCCTCGCCCCTCGAGTAACCCTGAGGTTACTCGTCCCCAAGAAGGGGAGGTATTTGTCTCTACGGGACAGGTATCAGCGGGGATCAGATTCCCCTTTTGTGGTAATCTGGTCGAGCTGTGCCATCATTACAAAACGCACCCCACTACCTTTTCTCCCCATGCCATCCGCCTCTGGAACGCCTTTCAAGTTCTCTGCTTCCGACAGAAGTGGGTCTACAGCCTCCAGCTCTTCAGAACCTTTTATGGGATGAAGTGCAATGAGGCGGGGGTTTGCGCCTTCTACCCTCGGATGCCCAAGTGGAGTAAGCAGCAGCTTGCCCGATGTGGTTGGACCAATGACACCTGGAAGGTGGTCAAGGGTCGGGGACTCTTGGTTGATACAGGGTCCGACAATAGTAGCTGGAAGAAGAGCTACTTCTTCATCCGACACTCTTCGATTCCCTGGCCTCGGTGGGAGGTGGCAGCGGACCCTCCGCCTGCTTTCCATACTTATACCGACGAGGATTTTGAAACTCTCCAACTTATCCAGCTTTATCGATGGGGGGAGTCTTACACTCCCCTCAACGCCAACTCTCTTGTGGAGCGGGACCTGGTGCACGCCGGGATCCGACTCCTTGATATTGTCTCTGGGGGGCAGCTCTTCGACGGCCCTTCTAATATGGTCCCTTGGGTAAACTTCTAACTCTTCTTTGTTTATTATTTGCAGCCAAGAAGGTATCTGTGCTGACCGATCTATTCCTTAAGCAGGGGGAGACTGATGCTGTCCGCCCCTCGCGGAAGAGGAAGTCCGCCAAGAAGGCTGCTGCTCGGTCGGGATCTCCTTCAGCGGAGCAACCTAAGCGGAAGCGGGTGGATCTGGACCAGCTTTTTGATGTCCAGAATTCTGAAGAAGGTAAAAAGCTCCGACTTGCTATAAAATCATATAGGAGGATGGTCCCGAAGGATTTGATACCTTCAACCAAAGAGGCCCGCATTGCTGACGTTAATCGGATCCTTCGAGGCGAAACTCCTCGTGTCTTGAAGGCGGGCTACTATCATTATCGCGGGAAGGATCAATACGTCTCCCGACGTATCATTTGGTGTAAGAATCCCGATGAACTTCCTGACTACATTTCTGAAGCTTCTCATCCTCCAGGTGCAGGTCGCTCGGGAGCTCCATCAGGTGCCGCAGCTTCCGCGGACACACCGTCTTCAGCGGTGGTGCCTTCCTCAGCTGGAGAGAAGGCTCCGACTGGCGAACAATTTCGTCAGGTGGAAACCTTGGACTCCTCCGAGGAGACTGACGAGGTTGGCTCCCTTCGTCAGCGTCGGAAGACGGGGTAATCCCCCTTGAAACCAACCCCTCAGGGGCCGCCTCCTTCATCTTCTCCGCAGCAGCGGCAGCCCTCGCCCATCCATGACTTCACTCCTTCCCCTGTTCGGGCCGAGACGGAGGCATGCCCTTCCACTCATCGTCCTCTTTCTCCTCTTGCTCTCGATGGGAACTTCTACAGGCCCTTCGATCCTTCACAAGAGAATGCCCCCTGGACTCCTATCCAGACGCTTCAAGGAGTCCCGCATACACAAGGGGAGCAGGACCGGGAGCTGGCCCTGCATCTGCTGTCGGGCTCGATCCTGCCTACTATGCGGTATCCGATTTGCCTCAATCGGACGCACATGCATCGGGAGGTCAGGGATATGGCCATGCGCCGTATAAAGGTAGGACTTCGCTTCTTTCCTTTTGATGATAAATCGGGTCGTTTGTCCATTAACATTTTCCTTCTTATTGCAGGAGCTCGGGGACTTCAACCGCCTCATCGGGTATGTCATTGCCTACGATGAGTCCCGGGAGCGGGACCGAGGGATCCGCGAGCAGCTCCAGGAGGATCTTAAGGCCTCCCAGTCTTCGCGGGGAAAGCTTGTCAAGGAACAGGCTGTCCTTGATCAGAAGGTTCGGGACCTCCAGAATCAGATCGGGGACTTCGAGGGGCTCTTGAGGCAAGAGCGACAGGAGCGGGAGGCGGCTGTGGACAGGCTGGCCCAGGAGAAGAAGGCTGCCGAGGATAAACTGGTCCTCGAGAAGAAGGCTCTGGATGAGCAAATCGCGGGGGTTTCCTGCGCAGCTGGCCGAGGCGGAGGTAAAGGGTCGGGAGGACTATCGGAGGTCCGAGGACTTCCAAGCCGATGCCATGAAGTTCTTTGGCGCGGAGGTGGAGAACACTCTCTTCAATGCGGTTGAGGAGCTCCACCTGGAGTACGGGGACGCCATCAATTTCGACAAGTCTCCTTCCCTCGCTCCCTTCGCGAAGAAATATTTTGCTCTTTCCGAGGAGAGTGATGGGGGGAGTACCCCCGTAATTGTCGAAGACGCTTCTGAACTTCCAAGTGCGGACGCCCCGATAGTCGATCCTCCCGAAGCCAACCCTGTGGATCCTTCTGCTACCGACTCCGCGGACCCAGCTGCTGCCAACACTGCCAACACTGCCAACAAGGACCAAGCTTAAATGTTTACTTTTTAGAGTCCTTGTATCTTCTTCTCTTTTGTCGTCGTCGGGCCCTTGAGCCCTTATCAATATCAGACTTTCTTTGTTCCGATTCTTTCGTTGCACTTCTCCGAGTGACTTTACTATACGTGCTTAGGTCGAAACCTCAACACTTGAGACATTCTCGTACGTCCTTCCTGACGATTTAATAACTTGCACCACTTAAGGCGACTTAGTTCCGTGCATCACTTAAGACGACTTAATTATTACTTAGAGTAATATCTAAGAATCACGCATCACTTAAGACGACTTAATATCGTGCACCACTTAAGGCGACTTTTTGACACTTAGAATAAATCTAAGGATTGTGCACCACTCAAGGCGACTTAGTATCGTGCATCACTTAAGACGACTTAATTATTACTTAGGATAAACCTAAAGATCGTGCACCACTCAAGGCGACTTAGTATCGTGCATCACTTAAGACGACTTAATTATTACTTAGGATAAACCTAAAGATCGTGCACCACTCAAGGTGACTTTTCTCGTGCACCACTGAAGGCGACTTTTCTCGTGCACCACTGAAGGCGACTTTTCTCATGCACCACTCAAGGCGACTTTGACACTTAGCATAAATCTAAGGGTAACTCTGATTGGAAGCAACCTCTTTATTTATTGATGGCACATAATTGGCTTACATCGAATTAAACGATACACAGCATACACCACTTAAGGCGATTTTACATCGGGCACCACTTAAGGCGACTTTATCGGGCACCACTTAAGGCGACTTTCTTCAAGCATGGTGTTTCTTCAAGTGTTCGCCACTAAAAGAATGCTTTAACGTTCTGCCATCGAGGTCTTCCAACTTGTACGCATTTGGAGCTGGCATCCCCACGACCTTATAAGGTCCTTCCCATTTTGGTGACATCTTGTTGACTCGATCCAAAAGGGTGAACTCGTTGCGACGCCAAACCAGCTCCCCGACGAAGAACTGTCGGGACTTCACTCGCCGATTGTAGTACCTGGCCGTCGCCAAACGCATTCGAGCTTGGACTTCATCGGCTTCCCGCCTCTTTTCTTCGAGTAAGTCCAAGTCCAGACGTCTCATTTCATCGTTCGTCAGGGGCTCGTAATATCTCATCCGATGGGACGCCACAGCTACCTCCACGGGGGCGACAGCTTCCGTGCCATAAACGAGGCCAAACGGAGTCTCCCCCGTTGATCGTTTGGGTGTCGTTCTAACAGCCCAAAGTACGTTTTCCAGTTCGTTCAGCCACTTTCCCTTCAAGGCATAGACCCTCTTCTTCAGGCCATCCATCACGATTTTGTTGGCTGACTCCACCTGGCCATTAGTCTGAGCATGGCGTACGGAGGCGGTCCGATGCTCAATGTTCAATTCCTCCAGATACTCCCTCACCTGAGAGCCGTTAAACGGTGGGCCATTGTCGCTGATCACCACCTTAGGAATCCCCTATCTGGACACGATGTGGGTTTGGAGGAACTTGACGATCTGGTTCCCCGTTGTTCTGGCCAATGCCTTCGCCTCTATCCATTTCGAAAAATAATCGATTGCTACAAGTAAATACTTACATTGTCCTTGTGCTTGTGGAAGAGGTCCCACCAAGTCGATGCCCCACTGCGCGAAGGGCCACGCGCTCTTGATGGATGTCAGATTAGCGACCGGAGCCACGATACTCGGGGCGTACCGCTGGCACGCGTCACAGGATCGGACCAACGCCGTTGCTTCCTTGTTCATCGTGGGCCAATAATAGCCCAAGTTCAGCACTTTCCTCAAGATGGATCGGGCCCCTTCATGACAAGCCGCGACCCCTTCGTGCACTTCCTTCAGAATCCGATTGGTGTCGGGTTCTGCCACACACTTTAAGTATGGAGTCGAGAACCAGCCCTTCTTGTACAGCTGATCGTCTAGCATCACATAATTGGCCGCGATCCGACGTATCCTGTCCGCTGCTACTTGATCATCGGGGACTGCCCCCGTAGTCAGGTACGCGACTATCGGGGTCATCCAAGTTGGCTCCTCCTCTGATCTCGCTTCAATGGTGCACACCTATGTTGGGTCGATGTTTGATAAGATCACCTTCTCCAAGAAGTGCACCTTCCGATTTTCTTCCAAGGGTGCCCCCAGGGCAAATTTGCTCAAGGCATCTGCCTCTACATTTTCCTCCCTCGGAATTGCCTCGATATCGAAGCTTTTGAAGCTCTCTTTCAGGGCTTGTACCTCTCGCAGATACTTCTTCATTATCGGACTCCTTGCTTCGTATCGCCCTTGAACCTGGTTCACGATTAAAGCTGCGTCGCACTTCACTCTCAAGTGATCGATTCCCGTGCCTTTAGCAATTTTTAGGCCCGTGATAAGAGCTTCATACTCCGCTTCGTTGTTTGTGGCCTTGAATGTTAAAGCCAAGGCGTATCGGAGTGGTTCACCTTCACCTGGTGGTATCAACAAAAAGCCCGCTCCTGATCCGTCCGAACTCGCGGAGCCATCCGTGTACATCTCCCAGGTATTTTCCTTGTTTGGCTGTTCTGATTGCTCTGCCTTCTCTGGTTGTTCTTCTATCGGGATCTCCACGGTTGCCCCCTCTACAGGGCCCGCTTCTTCCAGATCGGGGGCTGTAGATTCTGCTATAAAATCCGCCAATGCCTGGCCTTTAATGGCTGTTCTTGGAGCGAAGTGTATGCGAAACTCACTAAGCACTACTGCCCATTTCACTAATCTTCCCGACGCATCCGGTCGGTTTAAAAAATGCTTCAAAGGCTGGTTCGTCAGCACAATAATCTCGTGTGCGTGGAAATAAGGCCTTAGCTTCCGAGCAGTAATAATCAACGCAAAGAGGTACTTCTCAACGACGGGATAGTTTAATTCAGACTTGGCAAACGCCTTGCTTACATAATAAACGGGGACTTGATTACCCTCGACAATCTTTACTAACACAGAGCTAATGGCAAATTCAGAAACAGCCAAATAAAGGTAGAGCGGCTCGCCTGGAACCGGTTTCGCCAACGGCGGGAGGGTGCGAAGGTGCTGCTTGATGGCTTGGAACGCTTCTTCACACTTGGCGGTCCATTCAAATTTCTTGTTGGCCCTCAGGACTTCAAAAAACGGCATTGATCGGTCGCTGGCTTTGGACAAGAAGCGATTCATTGCAGCTAGTCGGCCATTCAACACTTGTACCTCCCGATGGTTTATTGGAGACTGCATCTCCTCGATTGCCCTCAGCTTCTCAGGATTCACCTCAATTCCTCTCTGGCTCACCATAAAGCCCAAAAACTTCCTTGAGTGGACTCCGAAGGCGCATTTCGTCGGGTTCAAGCGAACTTGATGGAGCCTCATCCGCTCGAATGCCATGGTTAGGTTGTGCACATGATCCTCGGCTTGTCGGGACTTCACCAGCATATCATCCACGTAAGCTTCCATGGTTTCTCCCAGCATATCCCCAAACAGTTTGTTCACCATCCGTTGGTAGGTGGCCCCAGCATTGATCAACCCAAAAGGCATGACATCGTAGTGATAGATGTCACTGTCCGCATAGAACGCTGTATGGGGAGCGTCTTCCTTGGCCATCTTGATCTGGTTGTAGCCTGAATACGCATCCATGAAACTCAACAGCTCATGTCCCGACGTGGCATCCACCAACTGGTCGATTCTCGGGAGTGGGTAACAGTCCTTTGGGCAAGCCTTGTTCAAGTCGCGGAAGTCCACACACATTCGCCATTTCCCGTTAGTTTTCTTCACCAGCACTGGATTAGCAACCCAAGTCTGGAATCGGAGCTCCTTAATAAACCCTGCATCGAGCAACCTGCCCACCTCCTGCTGGATCGCGATCTTCTTGTCCGTGCCCATCGGACGCCTTTTCTGCGTGATAGGCTTGATTGCGGGGTCTATCTTTAGCTCGTGTACGATCACATCGGGGCTGATTCCTGGCATATCGCTTGGGGACCAGGCAAACAGCTACTTGAACTCCTTTAATAATTCAATTAATTTCTGGGCTGTCTCTTCAGTCAGGGCGGACCCGATTTTCACATTCCTCTGGGGTCCGTCGATCTCGACTTCTTTCAGATCTTCTACGGGGGCGGGACGCCCAAACTCGTCTCTAGGATCCGTGTCTGTCTGAAGGACAGTCATGGCCTCTCGTCTCCTCCTTCTGGTGGCGTTAACATAACATTTTCGAGAAGCCACCTGGTCACCCTTAACCTCTCCGACTCCGTGGTCGGTCGGGAACTTCATCTTCTGGTGCACTGTCGAGGCAACTGCCATCAGGGGGTTAATGGTGGTTCTTCCGATGATCGCGTTGTAGGTCCCCGCAGAATCGACTACCACGAACTCTACGTTCCTCCTTTCTGATTTCCACCCGCTACCAAACTCCACTGGTAAGGTGATTACTCCTAGCGGATAGGAGGTTGAGCCAGAGAATCCGACCATCGGGAAGTTTGCCTCCTTTAGATCTTTCTTCGTCTTCCCCATAGCCTCCAGCGCGTCCATGAATAGGATGTCGGAGGAGCTCCCCCCGTCGATTAGAATTCTCTTCATTTCAAACCCATCTACATCCAAGGTTACCACCAAGGCATCGTCGTGCGGAGTCTCCACGCCTATGAGGTCTTCCGACGAGAAGGAGATTACCATATCTTCTTTCAAGGTCCAGGATCGGGACCTCTTACCCAACACCACTATAGTAGGGATTCTAGAGGCATAGACTTCTCGGGCGGATGAAGTATCACCTCCAGCAGCAAATCCTCCGTGGATCACATTGATAGTGCCCCGTCTCTCCTTGCGAGCACCGGATGACTCTGGATCGGTTCTCTTCTTCTTTGGGGACCGGTCGCGGGATCGGGAACGGGAGCGCGATCGGGACCGAGAGCGAGATCGACACCGCTTATCCCCGAAAAATTCTTTGAGCTTCCCCTTCTGGATCAGCTTTTCGATCTCCTTCTTCAGTTCTCGACAGTGGTTGGTGTCGTGACCATTTGCGCGGTGAAATCGGCAGTAGCGATCCGTACGAGATCCCAAGAATTCTCCATCCTTCTTTGGAGGGTACCTGGAGATACCTTGTTGTTCCATGACTGTCAGCACTTCCGCCATGGAGCAGTTGAGAGGAATGTCGAGATCCTCCCGCTTATCCTTCCTTGAAGAACGTCTATCGTCCCTTCGATCAGGTCGGCCCCGGTTCCGACTACTCTCGGGTTTGCCCTTTGTCTTACGATCGTCGAAGGGTTTAACCGACTGCTTTCCTTTGTTCGACTTTGGGGGCTCCAGTTCTCCCGCGGCTATCTTCGACTCCTGGACATCGATCTTCCGTTTCACCCTCTTCTGTAATGCCTCCATATTCCACACAGCTTTCTCAGCCACGCTGTGCATCAGGTCAGAACCATAGGGGGCCGTTAAATTCCGAATGAAGGTACGGATGGTCTCACCTTCCGAGATCTCTTCGTCAATCTCTGCCACACTGGCCGTGTACCGCTGGTAATAATGAGCCAGTGATTCGTCGGGCCTCTGCACCACCTGGGTCAGGGACCTCACGCTCTTCAATAGACGTCTCCGACCCTGGTACTGTTGAATGAATCGGTCGTGCATATCTGCCCAGCAAGTGATGCAGCCTGGGGGCAGACTGAAGAACCAGGTCAGGGCTCTTTCTCCAAGTGTGTTCGGGAACAGCGTACACACTATCTCTTCACTCGGGGCTCTTCCCAGACATTCCATGAGGTGTTTCTGGACATGGCGAACTGGATCTCCTTCGCCATCGTACTCCTTTATCGTGGGGATGCCTAGCCCAGGCGGGGCTAGGGTGTCGATGAGTCAGGGAACGAAGGGATGAGTGGATCGATCCCTTAGCTCCAACACCAACGGCTTCTGTTCTCCCATGCAGATGTTCACGATCTTTACCACCTGGTCGGGAGTGATGAAACCATTCAGGGGGATGGTCCTGTGCTGTACTGGTCCGGGCCCATCAACCACGAACCTCTCCGGCTGACCGGATGCTCTACCTCTGTCCTGGCCTCGGGGCGGGACTTCCTGTGCGTTCCGACCTTCTGTTGGCGGGGCCACTTCCTCCAACGGGGGCATCTCCTCCTGCCTCCTCGCAGCCTCTCTCCGATCCAAGAGAGCCTCCACGGCTGCCGGAAACATGGGCATGGCTTCCGCCACGGCCCTTGTCAAGTCTGTAGCTGGGGGAGCCTCCTGCCCCCTATTGCCCTGGTGCTGAGGAGCAATATCCTCGGGATCTCCATTGTGCCCTCCTGTCTGGGAGAGCTCAGCCGGGGGATGGTTCTGGTTTTCCTCCTGTTCTGGTACTGAATCCAGATTTGTTGCAGCGGGGTGACGGGAACCACCAGATTGTCCCTGTCTTCTGTGCTTGCCAGCCGCCATCGATCGAGTAGAAGGCATATCAGCTTTTTGTTTGATTCCCACAGACGGCGCCAATGTTGGATCACGGTGGAACTCCGGTACGGACCTTGACGGCAATCCTAGCTCCTTTGCTCCACGCAATCCTGCAAGAGGGGATAGACCGGGCGGTGACCCAGAATCCCTCTCCGATGCTTAAATGAGTGCCCAATACGAACTGGCAAGAAATAATCTCAGAGTATGTAATTCAACGTAAATGTTCTGAGGTGACCTCTTGCCCTTTTATAGGCGAAGAGATGCCTCAGGTACCTGGTGAACCGTTGGGGGTGGTTAGCCCGTATCCCGCGTATCTCGGATGTGATCTCACTTATCTCGGCCACGCCCCGCGTATCTCGGCCACGCTCCGTGTATCTTAACCACGTTCCGCGTATCTCGGCCACGCCCCGCGTATCCTGGCCTTATCCTCTGGTAACGAGTCCCGACTCCAGTCGGAGACTCCAGAGTTATCTCGTTGTGTCACCGCTCGGGGCCCCTCGTCATCGTGACAGGGCCAATCATTCTCAGGGATTCATCATCGGGGCCTACTAAAAAGGCTTCTCATCGGGAGCTTCCAGCTCGACTGTCGGGACCGACTCTGTCGGGACCTTGCCTCATCGGGACTCCCTTCGTCGGGACCCTTCTCCTAGGTCATCTTGACCTTCATTTTGGGCCTGGTGGGTCTGTTTGCCGTTTCCTCCCCGTTAAAGGGCCTGACGGCTGTAATTGAACCCATCATGGCACAAGCAAATCAACAAAACCAGCAGGAAAACAAAATCACTAAAGAAACAACACAGAGTACAGAAATCATGAATTAATACCTAATGAATATGAATTTCGAGTTTGAGCCTATACAACCCGATTATAATAATGTTTGGCTCGAGGTGACAATATAGACTTAGCCCATCAGTCATCAATAACTGAAAATGATTCAATTCCCTACACTATTGGCAACCTAATCCTAATCTAGGTAACTAAATTATATTATATATAGATATAGACTGCGTTCTTCTATCTTCTAAGCATGATATAAAGATCAACTGATATGAACGATTTACCAGGGTGAGCTTCGCAATGAGCAATCCTTCATTGTAAGCGACTTCTGATCGTTGTATATCCTCGTGAGGTAATAGTCGTATGATCATTGTATAGTCAATCGGTTATGTGCTGTTTTCTATCTAGTGCAGTTGTGGGAGCAACCGAATTAAACCAAGAAGCAATCAAACATAGCAGTACATAAATCCATCGACGACAACTCAAATTAGGATTTCGCATGGTTGGAAGCTGAAGAGTTGATGGGTCGGATGTTCTGAAAGGTGAAGGGAAATTGACAGGTAACAGGCGATCTGAAACGCCTGAAACCGAAACTGTAACGCCAGAAATAATTAAGAGCGGAAGGAATGAAGAGCAGAACGCGGGAAAAGAAAGGATGAATGAGCGCGTTTAAATCACGGGCCAATAAGAAATAAAATAGCTTAGGTGGCAGCTAATTAGCAACCTAATCCTTATCTAGGTAACTAAATTATATTATACTAGATATTTGCCCCGCACAATGCGCGGTGTTCAATATTTTCTATGTTATCTGTTTGAAGATTATTATATGAGTAAATCTTTAAAATGTGAAATTTCTTGTGAAATTTCAATAGAAAGTAAGAAAGAGAAAGTAAATGAACAAATGTATTGGTGCTTGGTGGGATCCTATATCACTTTCTATAGAAATTTCACAGGAAATTTCACAGTTTGTAGCAACACCCTTATTATATATATATTAGTATGGATGATATATTATTGTTTGTTTTTTTATGTATGCATTACTATTGAAACAATATTAAAAATAATATTAAGATATGTAGACTGCGTGGCGTTTAGTATAAATATAATAAAAATAAATTGATGCTATATCTTTCTTTGTATTTATATATATAGATATATAGTTATATAGATAGATTTTAAAAGCATAAACTTACTTTTGTTAATTTTAAAGAATGGTTATATTATAGTTAGTATTAGAAAATAATTAAAAATGTGACAAAATAGGTTGAAAAAAAGGTTGTTTTAATGAAAGTGCATGCATGAAAATTTTCTTAAAAAGTATTTAAATTTAAGGAGGCAATGCACATTTATTCTTAAGAATTGGTTTAAGAAATCTTTTATTAAGTTAAAATTGTACATATTTGCAAATTGATACCCTAATTGTTAACAATTATTTTAACTACATGTTGCATAAATTATTTTTGTAAAGCTCAAAAAATTATTAGAATATGAATATGAAGAATGTGAATTAGTATACTAATCAATATTAACTAATATACATGTAGAAAAAAAAATGAGATTAAAGAATTGAATGAAAAATTATAATGTAACATATAAATAAGTTACAAAACCAATTATCAACCAATTAAAATGTTTATTAGTGACATATAAAAAATCTAGGCTATTAGCTAACATTGTATCTCAATTATATTATAATATATAGATATAGATTCTTGCAATTAGTATATATATTTCAATTTTTTCATTTAATGTCGGTTACTTTTATTGAATTTGAGTGTACATTGGTTACATATTCTATATTCATAATATATGACACAAAATCTAAATTCTCTATTATTAATTTCATGAATTCAACAATGCAATTGTCAGTAAAATTCCACAACTGAACATAAACATCACGAGTTTGATTATATTTAAAAATATATATTACCTAAGTTTTTATTTGATTCTTTAAGTTGTTTAACTGTTATAATTTCTTTATCATTATATATATAATTTCTTCCATAAAACTCAAATTGTACTTTACGGTTAGCAGTTGCATGGAGCAACGCCTTAGTTTCAAGCAATCAATGTCAAGATATCATATTCTACCTTTACAAAGTTTGTTGGCATCCGACTATATTTTGAGTTGCCTTTTAACATACAATCAACTATGTATATATACTTGACAATATGTTAAATACAACTCAAAACATTTATCAACACACAGCATATGTAATATTATTATCATATATATATATATATAGAACAGTCGAAAATACTTAGGAATCTGAAACTTGATATCCGAACGGAAAAAGAAAAGAAATACAAAAATGCAGAGAAATGTAGATGTTTAAATGATTTTTAACTAGGTGCATTTCCCGCGCATTTCGCGGGGCGACTTACCAAATATGTATAATTAGCAAACTAATATTTGATTAAATTTATACTGACTATTTGTAATATGTTGAAACACTATTTTTAAATAAAATACTAGTCTAAAATTTGAAAAAGTAAACGAAAAACTGAAAATTTTGAACCATAAAATACCGTTGCGCAAATTCACAAATAAATTTAGATGCCCGTACCGCATACTACCTTTGGTTGTCGGATCCGTGTCAAACGTCTGTTCTTCAACAAATATGACTTTGATAACTACAGCGATATCGCGCCGGAGATAGAGATGGCTCTGCCACTGAGACTGTCAGCCGCCCGTACCGCCTGGTATCTTCGTTCGCCGGCTCCTCGTCAAGCGTCTGTTAAAAATCAGTGAGATTTTAATTTCGATTAATTGCATACATTGAATCTTGAACTGTCCGAAATTTTAATTGCGATTAATTGTATACATTGAATCTTGAACGGTTCGAAATCAGTGAAATTTTAATTGCGATTATTTGCAACTTAAAAACCCTCAGCTGTTTAGTGCAATTAATGCTATGGAGTTAATGACTACAAAACTCTTAGCTAAGTTGTCATAAATGCATCGATTAACGTAAAAAATAAAATCTCCAGCTCCACATTCAGTGTGTTATTATCTTTCATTCAGAATTTATAATATATATAGATATATAGATTGGGATCCTCAATGAATTTATATATATATAATCAAAATGAATGAATGGATGCACGGAGGGAGTTGTGAGTGGATAACGTTGCTGGCCGGCCATTCACAAGTACTGAGATGGAGCAATTAAGCACACAGCAGCTAGCTCCTCCCTCCATCCCTCCACACGACGGAAAAACGAAGAATCAAAATATGGATTCTCTTTCAATCTCAACTGTTGCTTCTCAATTCCCAGTACCACTAAGTGTGGCTGGATTCTATACACTTGGAATGCAAGCACCACTCCACCTTAATTAATTCCACCTTCTCCACTTAAATAACTGCCACTAGACGAAACCCACAAAACTGGGGCACTTTCCGCTGTCTTCGTGGAATCATTTCTATGGTTGTACATTCTTCTTCGTTTAGACTTTAAAGGAATAGTAGTATAGTAGTCAATATATATATATATAGACACACCAACACTATATATCTAGAACGTTCTGTAGTACTGTGTGTGTGCCTCTCTCTAATTATATGTATATTGCAGCATAAGCTCCGGTTTTTCAGAATTCATCATCAACTTTTCTAGAGAGTCGTTTGGTAATGCAAAATGGAATTGGGTCGTCTTCTTCTCCGTCTACTCGTGATCATACTCGTGTTTTGCCACCTCACCATCTTGCATGCTGTTCCTAGTACAAGTATTACCTTTGTTTATTTATGCATCTCTCATCCATATTAATTACTTCTCTTCAACTCTATCTTCTTCTCTAAAGATTTTGTACGTCCTTGTTTGTGTCTTCTTCTAGGAACCGGAAGTTTAATGCGCGAAAATCGACTTCATCCAGTTCCTCTTACCAGGATGGACCACCTGGTAATTAAGATACCCTAGCTAGCTAGCTATCCTATCTACATTGTTATAACTTTCACAATGTTGTGCCAAATTTGCAAAAATACCAAGACTTTCTTCTGTAAACAGGATATAGCCAAGAATTTCGAAGAAAGGATGGTTGTAGAGCTTAATGATTACCCAGGGTCGGGGCCAAACCACCGCCATACTCCAGACTCCTCCTGGCCGTAAACTCGCAAAATGAGCTTAGCAGTTAAAAGTTTATTTTAGGCAAAGATTAATAATAAGAAGTGTAATAGTTCTCAAATTAATTGGAGGGGTTGAAATTACTAAACATGATTTTGTTGGTCAATGAACTAGCTGTCTGTAGGTATCTGTTAGTTCTTCTCGTCTATTTTTCTAGGGGAAGAATGTGCAAAGGATGTTTAGCGAGGGTTAATTCTGGAAATTAGCTGATGAAACAAAATCATGTATAATAACTAGGTAATGTATGTAATATTGTTGCATTCAATAAAGATTGATGTACTGATCTATAAGAAGTAACTTCACCGTTTAATTTATAATAATTTCATTCATTCCAAGAAGGATAGGGTCGGGTTTTCTCGACACTATTATTAACTAACCAGAAAATAATAATAATAATAATAATAGGACAGCAGTGACAGGGAAACGGAAACTGCATATATATATTTGAGGGTAAATTTAAGATGTTTAGTAGAGACAACAAGAAATTACTGAAAGGATTGATTGATACGGCATGAAAATTGTGGTGCAAGTTAACTCGAATGGTTGATAAGGGTTTTCTCGACGAACTAGAAGATTAAGTTGGATCATATGGTGGGATATTGATGTTTGGTAAAGAGACAATATATATATTTAAGCAAATTGAAATATCTGAACGCACTATTTAGAGATTGCTAGCTAGCTAGGGATACTATTGTGGATGGTGATGTGTAGTCCTCACTCTCTTATCTCTTTATAATAGACATTATTATTATATAAAGTCAGACCACTACTTTTTTATTCATGAGAATGGATCAACCATTACGGTTTCACTCGTTAGTCGCGAACCTTCTCGGTACCTAAAACAAGATCTCTGAGAGTGGATCTCGATTCTGATGCTTAAGAAACTGAACAAAAAAAGTATACAAAAATATGTAGACATGGACGATATACAGTTTAAGTGATTATCGTGGTTGCTGAATCTTATCTTTTTCTGCTTTTGTAACTAATCTTCTTATTATTATAATATTGACATTTAAGATTTTTTAAAAAATATATACAATTTAAGTTTTTGTTCTAAATGTCTCTGTATTTATAGATGAGAAAGATTAGGGTTTTTCCCTTAAAGATCGTTTCTTTTGTTGTGCATTAATATATGCGCCATCATGGAGTATCGCGCCTCCGTCTTACTCGGCCACTAAATAAAGCGGCTACATTTTCAAGATAGCTTATCTAAACTAGAAGGATTTGCTAAACGTGTATTATGTATTTACTAATTAAATTATATTTCGTTAATGAAACATATAAAATCTAAAATTTGCTAGTTTGATAAGTTCTTTTTTGTGTGTGTTTGATTTTCACTTCAAATATAAAAGTCGATAGTTTTGTGGAACTTCGCAATGGGAGAGCAAGAGTCAAAACCCTAGCAGAAAACAAGAGAGAGAAACGCACTAAAGGGGTCACGGGAACAGTTCCTCACTGGCCATTCCTCACCCTTTAAATAGACCACAACAATCACGAAATTACAACTTGGTCTACAATGTTTTAAGTGAAGGAAAGATAACCCCAAGAGAACAAATCAAAGTTACGGATTGCACCAAGTCATTCTAAATAAAGGCTGAATAAAAAGATTCGGGCCAAGCCCAATCCATCACCGGAAATGCCACTTGGGCTCCTTGGCTTAAACACTCCCCCTCAATCTGAACTTTGCTGGAAAATGTTAATCATTTTCAACTTTCCCAAGAGATGTCGATGCTGAGCCTTAGAAAGAGCCTTCGTGAAAATATCAGCAACCTGATTTGTTGTCTTCAAATATCCTAACTTGATAAAACCTGCAGTTACCTGATCCCTAACAAAATGACAGTCAACTTCAATGTGTTTGGTACGTTCGTGAAAAGCAGGATTATTGGTATCTGAATGGCAGCTTTATTATCGCAATAAAGTAAAACAGGTTTTTCAGAAAAATATCCCAACTCAGATAGCAAACCCTTTAGCCAAATAAGTTCACCTACTGTTTCACGCATACTATGATATTCGGCCTCAGCTGATGAACAAGAAACAATAGGCTGTTTTTTAACTTTCCACGAAACTAATGAATTACCAATAAACACACAATAACCAGTAACCGACCTCCTTGACTCAATACATCTTGCATAATCAGAGTCACAATAAGCAGTAATATCTAAACCTCAATTTGAAGATAATAAAATTCCCAAACCAGGGTGCAATTTTAAATATCTTAAAATGCGAATTACAACATCAAAATGGGACTTCTTAGGATTCTGCATGTACTGACTAAGATATTGAACAGAATAAGCAATGTCCGGACGGGTAATCCCTAAATAAAGAAGCTTTCCAATGAATTTTCTGTAAACAGTCGGATCAGAAAGCAACTCATCATCTTTGTTAAGACCAAGGCTTTCATCATATCCTTTAGAAGTGAACCTAGCATTCTGCTCCATACGAGTATTGCTAGGCTTTCCTCCTAATAAACCAACTTCAGATAACAACTCAAGCACATATTTTCTTTGGTAGAGCACAATGCCATCAGATGACCTTGCTACCTCAATGCCAAGGAAAAATTTTAAATCACCTAAATCCTTCATCTTAAAGTTGGTTTCTAAAACAGCCTTTAATTCATTAACCAAAGAAGAACTATTTCCAGTTATCAACAAATCATCAACATATATAAGCAGCACCACAATTTCTTTACCATTTTTCTTTGTAAACAAAGAGTAATCTAAATGACTTTGCTGATAACCATTCAAAATGAGGGCCTCTGTTAACTTCAAATTCCATTGTCTAGACGCCTGTTTTAACACAAAAAAGGATTTGTGCAATCGACAAACAAGGTTAGAAGGAACATCACATAACTCCCCCTGATTGCCAAATCCAGGAGGTAAATCCATATAAACTTCCTCAAAAAGATCACCTTGTAAGAAAGCATTATAAACATCCATCTGAAATAAGGGCCAGTTGTTTAAAGCAGCAAGAGTCAACACAACTCTGACAGTACCAATTTTAGCAACATGTGAAAAAGTTTCACTAAAATCAATGCCTTCTTTTTGTTTAAAACCCTTGGCAACAAGTCTAGCTTTATAACGTTCTAAGGAACCATCAGAGTTGTATTTGACTTTAAAAACCCATTTGTATCCAATAGATTTTTGACCAATCGGTAAGGGAACAAGTGACCAAGTTTTATTGGATTCTAAAGCACCAATTTCATCCTTCATAGCCTTAACCCAATTAGGATTCCGATAAGCATCAGAAAAATATAATGGCTCAGGAATCTTATCAACCAGACTTAAAAGAGATTTATTGTCACTTGAGACTCTATCAAAACCAAAATAACGTGATATATGATGCAAAGTGGAACAATAATTGGACATATCATAATCACGGGTCCAAACAGGGGGCTTCAATGATCTAACAGGCCTAGTTCTAGGTTCAGTGACAGTTAAATCACGATCATCAGTATGTAAAGGATTGTCATCATCACTACCTGTGTTATCGGACTCACCACTCAAGTCTGAGGAACGAATATCTGATGTATCAACATCAACATCTATGTGAAGGTGACTAGGAGCATCATGATTACCCTGAGAACCTGAGAAATCTTAATCATATTCATTGCTTTGGATGGGATCTGAAACAGAACCAGGAAAACTGTTAGGAGTAAAAACAGGCAAAGTTTGATGACTATCAGATTTAAAAGGGAAGAAAGTTTCAAGGAACTTAACATCTCGGCTAACAAAAAAAATCTTGGTGGCCAAATTATAAAGCTTGTAGCCTTTATGTGTCAAGGAGTAGCCCATCATAATAGAGGCAATCGCCCTGGGCGCAAATTTATCATTGGTTGGCAAATCATTTGAATAATAAAGACAACCAAACACTCTTAAGTGATCTAAAGAAGGAGCCTTACCATATAATTTTTCAAAAGGAGATAGTCCATTCAGAACATCTGTTGGAATCAAATTTATCAAATAGCAAGCTGTCAAAATAGCTTCACCCCAGAATTTATCAGGTAAAGAACTTTCCAATTTTAAGGATCTTGCTACTTCAAGAAGATGTCTATGTTTTCGTTCAACAATTCCGTTTTGTTGAGGTGTATAAGAACATGTGCTTTCATGAATAACTCCATTGTTTAAAAATAAGGAAGCACAGTTTTCATTAAAAAATTCACCACCATTCAGAACAGATTTTTTTTTAATTTTTATGTTGAATTGAGTCCCAACCATCAGAAAAAAATGTTTTAAAATAACGATAACATCAGACTTCAGAGTAAGTAAATAAACCCAAGTAGCTCTGGAAAAATCATCCACAATGGTAAGAAAATACCTTTTATTATCATGAGTGGGGTGTTGATAAGGTCCCCATACATCAACATTTAAAAGATCAAAACAACCTTGGCTGACAGACATACTAAAAGGGAAGGGTAACCTAGTCTGTTTAGCTAGGGGGAAAATACTACAATTAGAGATGCCTTTATTTTTTAGAGAAACAGACTCCAAAGATTTTATTTTGATCAAAGTATTAAAAGGTACATGACCCAAATGATGATGCCACAGAATGGTTTGAGGATGATCAACTACAGAATGAAGTGCTACAGGGTTTAAAGAGTCTGGTTTAAAAAAATATAGCCCTGCAGCTTCATGACCAGTCCCCAATACCATTCCACTGCAAGGATCCTGCAAAGTTACAGAATTTGGATGAAAAATAGCACAACAAGATATATCCTTAGTAAGTTTAGCAATGGATATCAGATTGAACTTAAATTCTGGAACATATAGGACATCAGTTAACACTTTAGAGTTTTCAAGATTGAAATTGCCTACGCTGTGAACTTTAGATCGAAAACCATTAGGTAACTGAACATGCCTATCGCCAGTTTTTACATTAAAAAGCCAATCTGATCTACAGGTTATATGATGCATAGCACCAGTATCCAAGATCCATTGTGAATCAGAGAAAGATATACCTGAGAAACAACATTAGCACGTGCTTCAGCAGCCTCAGATCCATCTTGTTGTGACCTAACCATTGATCGAGCAAAGTGTTCCAACTGCTCCGCTGTAACCATCATTGGCTGGTTTTTGGGCAGATCCAGAGGGGTGGACGCATTAGTACCGCCAACCTCCAAACCTGTAGTAGCATTGTTAACATCAGAGTTAGCTTGAGGAGTTCTGTTTTGATTAGAACGAAACTTCTAACCGGGGGGATAACCCTTTCTCTTGAAGCAGTGTTCATAGTCGTGGCCTTTGAGTTTGCAAAAATCTTAAGTTAAATTTAAATTCCTTTTCTGACCACGACCTTTGCTCCCAGAGATATCAGCAGGTTTAATATCAGAAACATTGCTGGCAACAGAGTTAACAGACAGACTCCTTTGGTTTTCCTCTTGAATGAGGACAAAGTAAGCTTGGGATACCGAAGGCAATGATTCTCGCATCAGTAAATTTGATCGAACGTTAGAATAGGAGTCATTCAAGCCATTCAAAAACTGGAAAAGCTTAAGGTTGCTTGCATGGATAATATGCTTTTGAAATTCAGGACATCCACAGTTGGGCAAGTTGCAAATAGCATCAAACTCCTCCCACATGGTCCCGAGCTTCACATAATAGGTCGAGACAGAGTCAACCCCTTGCTGAGCTAAGCAAATATCACGGTGTAATTGAAAAACTCTAGAGTCATTGACCTTATGCAAACGTTCTTTTAGATCATTCCAGACAGAAAATGCGCTTTCAGTGTAAATTTTGCCAGACATAAGTTCTCTAGAGATAGAATTCATAATCCAAGCAAGAACGAGAGCATTGCAACGATCCCATTGATCATGCAGGTTTTGTTCGAAATTTTCCTTCTTGCATGCACCAGTAACAAATCCTCGTTTATTTTTGGAAATGAGGAAGATCCTCATGGCTTTACTCCAGAAGCCATAATCCTCAGAACATGTTAGCTTCTCATAGACCAAAAAAAGACCAGCGGAATCCGAAGAATGCAAAAAGAGAGGATGATTATGATCAAGTTTCAGCATAGACTCAACGACATATGTCAATGGAGGAATCTCTGTTGCCTTAGGAAGGTCCTCTTGATCTTTGTTTGATTTGGACGTCATCGTGAATTAGCGAAACGAAGTCGCTTAAAAAGGATGACAGATCTATAGAAAGCAAACAGGATCTAAGAAGATCTTAAAAAAAATCCTTAAATAAAAAGGTGCATTCAACAGGATCTCTGATTCAACAAATCATTATCAGATATAGTAAGGCCTCTGATTCAAAGAATCATCATCAGATCTTTTTATACGCATGCAAGAAGGTATATGAATCAACACAGAAAATCTACGACGATTTCGAAAAGAAAAACGCAGATCTATCTCTATCTAACAAGATCCAATGAAAAAGAAAGATCTAGAAGAAGAGAAGACAAATCTGTGGCAAAGTCAGATAGATCAAGAGAGTGAGCAAAAGGAAAAGTTTCAGTATGATTCAACACAGCGTTTCAGGAAAACGAATCGTCATATAAAACTTTATCAGTGAGTTCGTCAGATCTACCACAATCATCAATCGACTGAGAGATCGTTCAAGACAGAACTTTTGAAAAACTCAAAAGAAGATGTATCGCCAGAAAATCAACAGACCCGTCACGTAACTCAACATTCAGATAAGGAACGAGTAAAAAGAAACGTCGTAAACAGTAGTTCCGTGACGAATCTCAACATGCAAGGAGTAAAGAACCAGAAAACCTCAGAAGAGAGGATAAAAAAGAGTTCAGAATACCGCAGCAGAACAAAATCGTAATATCGGAGCGTGAAGAGCTTCGAAGAGCTCTGATACCATTTGGAACTTCGCAATGGGAGAGCAAGAGTCGAAACCCTAGCAGAAAACGAGAGAGAGAAACGCATTGAAGGGGTCACGGGAACAGTTCCCTCACTGGCCATTCCTCACCCTTTAATTAGACCACAACAACCATGAAATTACAACTTGGTCTACAATGTTTTAAGTGAAGGAAAGATAACCCCAAGAGAACAAATTAAAGTTACAGATTGCACCAAGCCATTCTAAATAAAGGCTGGATAAAAAGATTCGGGCCAAGCCCAATCCATCACCGAAAATGCCACTTGGGTTCCTGGGCTTCAACAAGTTTGACCATGTTGAAAAAAACTTAAAACAACTAGAAATATGTAATTAATAGGAAACAAATCTAAATTGATTCTACCAAAGATGTTTAATTTTTTTTATTTATTAATTAGTCAAAGTTAATCAGTCACGAATCAAACATTCAAAAATCCAATTCTGACGGACCGACATGTTTGGTCATCTAGAAATTCAAAACTCGACGTTTTTATCATTAGAGTTGTAATAATTCAATTATTTGCCTACACTACTTCTTTTTGGATTTTATTATGATGGTAAAAACTAAAAATACTAGTATGTTTCTGATTTTACCATTTCGCAGTGTACATACGAATCGGAAAAAAATTAGAAATGCATTGATTTGTTACCCTCTTATGAAATATAGTAGGTAAACAAGTAAACTATGACCCTAACGACGTCGAGTTTCAAGATGACCACACACGTTAGTCAAAGTTGGAATTCATATATTTGATCTAAAACTGATAATATCTAGTCAAAGTTGTACATGATTTTTTCCATATTTTTCTCAATTTTTTATTAATTAAACCCGTCAAAATCTCAAATCTCATTCATGAGTTAAGTCAAGTTTGTATTTTTTTTCTTTTTAATTTAAACAAAGTATTTAAATCATATGTAATGCTTTAAAAAAGAATTTCATATCAGAAGTATAAAAATTATGTAAATCTCAATATAGAAGCGTAATTTGATATACACCATTGACTACAGAAAGAAGTTCTCCAATTAGCTATACCAAGCTCGTGGAGCTTGTTTTAAACCATAAATAGACGTTACTGTTGGATTAAGGGGCAGATTACTACGGAAACTTAAACATAGGTACATGCCAGTAATCAGAATTACGCAGCGGAAGATGTGCACATACCTTAAACCATTTCCGTAGTCTCCAAGGATCCCGCTGAGGGAGTTCACGACCCACCGGACGAAACCCGTAGAAGTTCTTGTTAAGGATGTCTGACGCGGTATTAGTTCCACAACAAATCCTCTGACCGATTCTTGGCAGGGACGGATCTCCGGAGTGATTTGCTCCATGCAAATTGGCACACCCTTGGTGTAGTGATATGGTTCGGCCGAAACTAGTATTAGGGAGGAGGGTTTTTCTCTCAAATCAACGCTTAGGAGGAATTGTGAATTACCCTTAAGAAAACCCTAAAACCCCTTATTTATAGGAGGAGCAAAGTGGACAAAAGTCCACTTTGCCCCTAACACCAAGTTTCGGTCGGCCATGTATAAGGGAGGCCCAATATTTGGGCCTCTCATGTCAATTGGGATTTGGGTCAAGCCCAATTACCCTAATGTGACATTTGCCCAATTTCTTAGGTAACATATACACATTAATGGGCTCCTAATTATGGCGCCCAACCTCCATATGATAACAGCTTCAACTCGCCGGAATGGTAGGGTGTCTGTTAATGTATTGTTGTCCAAATCGCATCAACATTCCACTCTTCTGATCCTGCCCCTGCTTGCGAATAGTTCTTACGAGGTTTTCTGTGCGACCGGCGGATACGACGGGCATCGTGCTACTCATCTGTTAGGAGTTTTGTAGCACCCGCGGAACGTTGATTCCCTATCTCAAATCAACCTGTTAAAAGCATCTCAAATCTCAAATCGCGATGTATCCTTGGTTAATATTATTTCTCCAATTGCCCAGTTTCTACATAGGAATACTTCTCCAAGGCATCCGCACAAGTATTCACAACCCTCAACTAATATATGATTGGTGGCCACATAGTGAATACAAGAGTCTGTGAATTACAGGTGAACTTGACCATCCTCATTGCTCATACCCTTAGTCAAACCCAACTGGTTTCCAAAGACGTGGTAACTTGGCATTTTTCTTCAGCACTGCACTCATACGCCTCGGGAAGGGAACATTGAGCGTGACCTTAGGTATGAAATCTGAGTCCATGAGGATACTTCGGGTGCCTCTTCATAAGGCTCCCGGGATCAATCACACGCTCGAGGTGAAGAAGTTTGCGCCCATCCGAATCACGAGGAATCTATCTAGCACAACCGAGCATGACCCCGTGGTCGAACGTGGCACGCGTAGTATGAAGCATGCGTCGATAGCATACACGAACATTTTCAGGTGTGGGATATGTCAATGTTGCTATCGCAGACTTTCATCTGGCCCAGGATGTGGTTAATGACGAACATAGTTCATCACCGGCGAAGTGCAAAACGAAGATCATATCGTGTTTTTCCGAAACCAAATTATTGTTTTGCATAACCAAGTTTCCCAACTAGTTCTTAGCCAGTCTTGCTTCGGAAGAGGTCCACCTCTCCTACAAGACGACCGTGCCCGTGTGACAAGGCAAGACCCACATTCGACATAATTTATGCAGAGTATTGCGTCCTCCTACGACTTAGTTTATAGACCGTACAATCCGATGTAATCAAACATTATGACGTCGATAAATCATAAAATCAAATTGAAATTATCTCATTTATCAAAATGTAACTTCCAATTCATCAAAATGTTTTCACAGATACATGCCCACATTTAAACCCTACGCAATCCAAATAGTTTTACATGCTTTTCAAATATCTCTTTACGTAATGGTTTAGTTAGTGGGTTTGCCACCATATCATCAGTGGGCGAGTATTCTAAAGTGATTATATTATATTCTACCATAGATTTAGCATAATTATATTTCACATCAATGTTTTTAGTCCTAATATGGTACTTCGGATTCTTTACTGCCGCAATCGCTGCTTGACTGTCAGAGAACACCTTCACAGGTTTACTCCCAACATCGCCATCAAGCAGCACAGTAAGAAGCCTTTTCAGCCAGACCGCTTCCTGTGCATTTTTAAAAAGAGCAACGAATTTTGATTCCATCGTAGACAGCGCGACAAATGATTGCTTCTTGCTCGTCTATGAAATGGCGGCATAAACAAGGAGAAACACTCCTCATGTGGTGGACTTACGATCATCCGGATCGCCACCATGGTCGGCGTCACTGAATCCGGTCAATTCTAACTTCTTACTCTCATAGCACAGTACGTAGTCGGCAGTACCTTTCAGATATCGTATGATCCGTTTTACAGCTTTTAAATGTTGATAGCCAGGGTCTGATTGGAATCTTGCTACTAGGCCCACAGCGTAACAGATGTAAGGCCGAGTTCAAAGCATAGCGTACATTAGAATCCCAACCATGCTTAAATACTATGCACTCCTCATCTGTTCACGCTCTTGCTGGTCCTTCGGGCTGTCGCGCTTTGACAACACGCACCCGAATACTACCGGCGTTTCTACGGGTTTGGCATCTTGTTGTCTAAACCTTTTCAACAGTTTGTTGATATAGGCTTCCTAAGATAGACATAACCTCCGGATGGCACGATCTCTAGCAATTTTAATTCCCAAGATGCACGTAACCTCTCCCATGTCTTTCATCTCAAATACAGTTGCCAACAAGGACTTTGATTCATGCATAAAACTTACATTGTTCGCGGAAATGAGTATGTCATCTACGTACAAAGTCAAGATGACGTACTTAGACCAGGAGGTCTTTGTATACACACATGGATCCTCGTGGAGATTCACGAATCCGTTCCCAACGATTTCCTCGTGGAACCTGCGGTACCATTGCTGAGACGATTGTTTAAGACTCTAAATGGATCTTTGGAGTTTTGCCTTCCCCCACAGAGGTACCAGTAACTATCGAGCCAGATTCGGTCATACGAGCCAGACTTAACCGAGGATCAGCCGAAATTCTGGTACAATGGAAGGGTCTGCCATAAGAGGAAGCGACTTGGGAACCAGTGAAAACCTTTCGAGCTGCTTACCCGGACTTTGAGCTCGAGGACGAGCTCATTTTGCAGGCATGGAGTAATGTTACAGATGCATTTGTGGGTCTGGTTTACACCAGGAAGAACCGACCGGTTTAGAGATTCTAGAATCTGTTGGAGTAGGAAAAATCTAGGCCTAGTTTGGATTATTAATAAAAGCTTAGATGAATAAGTTTAGAATAAATCTTAGTTTCTTAATAAGGAGTCAATCAGTTGAATTATGATTAGGCTTTCCTATTTGAGTATTTTCTATTTTGTATGATCTAGTCCTTTATAATGGCTAGAAAATTATAATAAAAAAATAAGCAGAAATTTTACCTCAACTTGAAAAGGGTTAGAGCTCTCCTTCAAATCGAGCTCAACAATTGCGCGTGGCAAGAAGGCCATTTGGCCGGCACATGCACAACATTCGTACTCTCTCCGATCTTGTGACCTGAGACGTAACAGCTGATTGTAAATAATACTGGATCTTGATATTGTCACCGTCACCGCCACATTTTTCTACACACTTGAGGTTTGAGGTATATATATATACACACTTGAGGTTTGATGAAATCCAAGCCCCCTAGAGTTGAACGATCCACTTCTTCCTCTGAATTGACGACCACCACGACCTCGTTGTCCAGCGAATTAGCGTTGAGACATAAAGGCTATGGATGCAGTTGGTTTAGAGTTCAGGAATTTGCTGTTGCGAAACTCGTAACTCTGAAGTTGAGGAACAAGCTTAGCGTATGAGGGAATAGGAGGGTGGAGCATTGTCGTTTTGAACGACTCATAGTTGTCACCAAGTCCTTCGAGCAACCTGAAAACCTTATTTGCATCTTTAACTGGTTTTCCAATGGCATTTAATTGATCACAAACATATTTGAATTCTCTCAAATATAATGCAAGTGATTTGTCACCATTTTTCATGTTTTGTAGGTGTGACGAGAGGTAGAACTCCCGTGTAATAGAGTTCTCTCTATAGTGATCTGTTGAAGTTTTTCATACCTCAGCAGCGGTTTTGAGTCCGACCGCTAAACCGAGCACCTCTTCAAATAGAGTTCTGATAACCCATGACTTGACGAGCCTGTCTGTTCGAACCCACACAGCGTAATCAGGGTTAGGAGTCGCCTGGCCACCCTCCTGGCATAGTGTCTCTTTAGGGGCTGCTGTTGCACCTGTGAGAAATCCGTAGAGCTCTTGGCTTTCGATCAAGGAAAGGATATGTGTTTCCCAATAGAGGAAATTATCTTCATTAAGCTTGAGTGTAACAAAGTTAGCCACGGTAATGGAAGCTGGGAATGGGTATTTTGATTGGGTAGCCATGAAAAAAGAAGAAGGTCTTTGTGCCCTCGTAGAGCTCTAACACCATAAAATAATTCAATGAATGGATTGGATAAGCTTTTCACGTTGCTTTTCTTCTTAAAGTATGATCACAAAGCTCTTCATATTTATACAAGCAAGAATCAATCTATTCTATCTCTAAGGATTCCTAAGAGTTTGTAAAGATAAATATAAAAGATAATACAAGATTTAGTTCAACACTCTAAGTTTATTTCCAACAAATGCAATTGCAACCTCGTCATGCTTCCCACGTGATTTTTCATCACATTGTTTATATGTTTAATAGTTGGGTTAAGAACACAATAGGGGCCTGAATGTTTGCCCATGTTTCCCGGAGATGTCTGAATGTTAAAATGACATTATTAAGGGCCTGAATTTTGAGTTATGTTTATATGAGAGGTCTTCGTCTATTTTTTCTTTTAAAAGTGACGGAAATTGGTCACATGCTTGGCATGTGACCGAAAATAAACTGAAAACCTGGAAATGCCCTCCGACCAAAGTGTGTCCCTCACATGCTTGACCTAAAAAGACGAAAATGCCCTTTAAGCCACCACGACACCGGCGACCACCACCCCAGCTCCGGCGACCACCACCCAACTTCGGCGACCGCCACTACAGCTCCTATTGGACCCAAATCGGAGCTACCGGCCCCGATTGGCCCGAATCGGAGCTCCAAAGCTCCGGTCGGACCCAAAAAGCTCCGGTCGGAACCACAAAGCTCCGATCGGAGCTCCAAAGCTCCGGTCGGGGCCACAGAGCTCCGATCAAAGCTTTGTGGCTCCGATCAGATCGTTTTGACTCCGATCGGAGCTTTTTTTGGCTCCGATCGGAGCTTTTTTGGCTCTGATTCAGGCCAATCGGAGCCGGTAGCTCAGATTTGGACCCAATCGAAGCCGTGGTGGTGGTCGCCGGAGTTGGGTTGTGGTTGCCGGAGCCGGGTGGCGGTTGCCGGAGTCGGGGTGGTGGTCGCCGAGTGGCGGTGGCCGGAGCCGTGGTGGCTTTAAGGTCATAATTAGTGTGCAGGGGTATTTTAGACATTTCACAATTTTTAATTAAACTGACAAATTGTATAATAATTGCAAAAGGGTAATTCTGTCATTTCACGTGGTTCCGTTACATTTAACAGAAAATTTGGACGGAAAATCGAAAAACAACAAACATGATAATTCAGACTCTGAATAGCAACATTTTTTAATTCATACCTCTCCGGGTAACATGGGCAAACATTCAGACCCCTATTGTGTTCTTAACCCTTAATAGTTACCATCTCTTATACAAATATATATATTATTTGATGTATTTTCAGAAGTGATTTTAAGCCTTCACAATTGGTGGGGTGAACAATGTTTTAATTAATTCATGATCTATATATAATATAATTTGGGTGTGTTCTATGTATGATTGACAAGTATTAAAATAGACTAATGACATGTACAAATAATCTAATCTAATAGGTCCATCTCATGTCTTATCTCTCTTATCTAATGTGGCATTCTCCACATAAGCATCTCTATATGCTTGGATGAGCTTCAAGCTCTCTTATTGCACTACAAGAACCGTTTTATTTTTGATGAAGCGTTACAAAGTTTCATCAATGTCTTTTATCTCACCATATGTTTATCATATTATATGAAACAATAAACTTTAAAAAAACATTCCCTCTAACATAAATGTTTTTTTTAACTAATTTGAAATGTTTATCGTATATATAAATGTTGTGTGTGATGTATACAATATACATGTTATATTTGTAGTTGTATATAATATAATTTGGTTAGAACCTTCATATTATGATAAATATTCAAAAAATATATACAAATCGAATGGTTCACCTAAACCACGAGTTACATGTACTATGTGACGTCAATTTTTTGGCTATCTGGACATGCTAAAATTCTTCCTAAGATCTTTATTCAATCTTGAGACGAGTTACCATTTTTTTAGTATGTTCAATAAAAATATTAATTAATAATCCAATTAAAATAAAGTAAAATTTACTTATACTTCATTTGTTACCAATACCTTAATTTTAAAATAATATTTAAATTTGGATTAATATATATATATTCAATATAAAAATTAAAGTAACAAATTGCACTAAAATATTGATGAAAAATAAAATAAATAAACACATAATAAAATATGTTAAAAATAATATGATTATATACAAATATCAATAATTCATAAGAAATGTCGTTTAAAATATAAATAAATGAATTATAAAAAATGAAAATGAAACTTAAATGTATGAAACATAGTTGATATATCTTTTAGTGAATACAATCATGATATAACAATATGTAGTGGTTGTGTTCTATGTATGATTGATAAGTACTAGAATAGACTAATGACATGTACAAATAATCTAACCTATAGGTCCATCTCATGTCTTATCTCTCTTATCTAATGTGGCATTCTCCACATAAGCATCTCTATATGCTTTGATGAACTTCAAGCTCTCTTATTGCACTACAAGAACCGTTATATTTTTTATGAAGCGTTACAAATTTTCATCAATGTCTTTTATCTCACCATATGTCTATCATATTATATGAAACAATAAACTTTTAAAAAAACATTCCCTATATCATATATGTTTTTTTTAACTAATTTGAAATGTTTATCGCATATATAAATGTTGTGTGTGATGTATACAATATACATGTTATATTTGTAGTTGTATATAATATAATTTGGTTAGAACCTTCATATTATGATAAATATTCAAAAAAATATATACAAATCGAATGGTTCACCTAAACCACGAGTTACATGTACTATGTGACGTCAATTTTGTGGCTATGTGGACATGCTAAAATTCTTCCTAAGATCTTTATTCAATCTTGAGACGAGTTAGCATTTTTTTTAGTATGTTCAATAAAAATATTAATTAATAATCCATTTAAAATAAAGTAATATTTACTTATACTTCATTTGTTACCAATATCTTAATTTTAAAATAATATTTAAATTTGGATTAATACTAATATATATATATATATATTCAATATAAAAATTAAAGTAACAAATTGCACTAAAATGTTGATGAAAAATAAAATAAATAAACACATAATAAAATATGTTAAAAATAATATGATTATATACAAATATCAATAATTCGTAAGAAATACCGTTGAAACTATAAATAAATGAATTATAAAAAATGAAAATGAAACTACAATGTATAAAGCATAGTTGATATATTTTTTAGTGAATACAATCATGATATAACTATATGTAGTTTCATGAATTTATAAAATTAGGAAAATAATAAATAAAAATGTGAGGAGAATAAGAAAAGTTTACTCAAATGTTCAAGATGCATAAACTTTAGGAAAAACAATTTTTATAAATATACTATACATATACTTATTATATTTATTTATTTATAAAATAATTTCGACAGATTAACGTAATCTTTTGTATAATTTAGTTTTAAATAGAAACTATTATATTGGTTGTTCAATTTTTTAAGTTACAAATCACCAAGTTACATAGTCAAGCAGATATTAAGTAGTTCTGAAATTGCACCAATTAAGGTCTGTTATTAGTTCTCACCAAACATTTTTTTTTCCACACATGTTTTTTTTTTTCAACCAACATAACTACATTCTCTCATCATATATTGTCACTTATATAAAAAAAAAAAATTATATATTTTTTTTTTCTAAAAAATAAGCAATTATATATAACATTATTATCTGAAATACTAATTAAAGTTTTAACTATCAATTAAATGTATAAATTAATATAAAAAATGTATATGATATATACAAAAATATTCATATATTACAGTTATAGGAATATATAATTAGCAATAGTATTTAGCAAGTAATATACTATTTTGATGGTTTGTAATGAGTATACTAAGAAAATCGTAATATTATATGCGTAAAATTATTTACTAACAAATAGAATTTATGTTGACACACGTGAAGATATAACTATATAAGCTTTTATATGTACCATAGTTATGTAGTAGTGATTCATTTGCATTGAATAAATTATTTCAATTAACAAAATAAATCAAATTAAGTATCAATATCAAATATAAATTTATGAAATATCTTAACAAGAATATAAACAAAATACTTACCGCGCAACGCGCGGGTTAACCACCCAGTAATTATATATTTTAAGACCTATATATATGAAGTATAAATAATCTACACAGTTCATGCATATTGGAGTACATCAGCATATATATAGTGTCTAATGTCTGTCCATACAAATCGTGTAACCTACCTACATCTGAATATTATGATCCATTATCTCTTAATTAAAGAAAATAAATAATTAAGGCTCCATTCATTCATTCATCACATACATACATTAAATAAAAATGTAGCAGAGCAGGTGCTTGCAACAAGAATGAGCAACCAATGTAGCCGAGCAGGTCATTAAATGAAGAAATTGAAACTGCTAATAATTAAGGAACCAACAGGAGATGCAAAATTGCTTGTGTTACAACATAAGGAGAGATTACAGCTCTAACTCTCTGGAGAGGGAGCAAAAGATGGTGCTGCGGAAGGAGATTCAGTTTGATTAGCTCGTAAGAACCCAAACTTTTTAATAAGTTCACTCGCAATGATCTCATTCGCTTTGTCAGTCGGATGGTATTCGTCCCAAAACACATACTTGCTCCGGTCTTTGCACAATGTCGATGCTGGGATGCAAGTAAGTGCAGGTCTAATGTTCCCGAACGAACAACAAGGCCCGTCTGAGTTATTAAATCCTGCAAAAGTACGTGTAATTATTGACTTTGCATCTAAGATTATGATACACCTAGTAATTAAAGTTACTTAATTACCGTAGTTGTATGGATTTGATATCACATCGTTTACAACATCGTATGCATCACCAAACTTTAAGGTTGCGTTTGGGAGTTTGCTCGACAAATCGTCAAGCATTTTGGTTGTAGCTTGGTTGAAGTTAAGCGCGAGCTTATTGGCTCGGTCTTGACATTCTCCGTTGGTACTCAGCACCCTTTGCAGCGGGATACATCCCATCGGGCCTAACCCGAACACCATCACCTCTCTAGCCCCCAAACTATGCAATAGCTGTAAATAATTAAACTCCAACTAGTTATATATGCATGATACCTTTTAATTTTTCAACATTAACTATATGTTGCATTATTCTGTACCGATATTTGATCTTGGAGCGTGTCAGTCAAGTAGCTAACGAAGCCGTCATCGTTGTACTTCCATGAATCACTGTAAACTGGCATCAAGAAGTTATTGATGAAGTCATTGCTTCCCAAGGCAACCACATATCTCGATTCTTCGAAGAATTTCTGTGCTGGCTCGCGACCAATGTGGTTGATTATCAGCTCCCGGGTTCCTTGAAACAGTTCGATTTGCTTCCATAAGGAGAGCCTCTGAATCTATGTATATAGTATAGAGAGAAATCGTATCATTTTAACCACCATCATATATATTATTGCTTGGTCTCCAAGACACCAAAATAATTAGAAAATCGGAAACCATACGATCAACTTACAAAATAAGTCCCCGTCTCATTCAAGATTCCACCTCCTCCGGAGGCGTAGTTTACTCCATTATCGATTATCGTGTCCTCGGTTAGAGAAGGGTCGAGAAATGCAGGTGGTCGTGGCAAACCCATTTGATCGCCTGCGCAGAAATATAATAATATTAAACCACATCTTCAAACTTAAAAAACAGTTGATTAAGAGAATCATAATTTTGTGTAAATAAATGTATATGTATGTCATCAGTTTATTTTGATACCTATAATGTCAGCCACAGTACGACCATTGGAGAACCTTCCATTAGGGAGTCCATTCCCAAAGTCTATACCGTACCAAGGCAAGTTGGCCTTGGCGAGACTCTTCGACAGGTAGTTGTTGTTGCCGACATCCGACAGAGAGTCCCCGAAGATGAACTGAACCACCTTGCAATGGCATCCATGGATGGTGATCAATAATATTATTGTCAAAATCAATACCCTCGTCAAATTCTTCATGATCTTAGAAAAGCTATTGTTTTATTGACTTGTATATATTGTATTGTGTGTCTAATTATATATATATAGCATTTATTTTTTTATCAAGGTAGAGAGGTTTTCTGATGAACCAACCAAACACTAAAAGAGATTCAAACCTACTTCAACTGCTTTTACTGTGGAAGTTTGTGTTTCCAGAATTAGGCAACTGACTGTGTCGTGAAGTTTGAATGCTTCGGTCCCTAACATGTGTGAGAGAGGTAATTTGATTGGTGAAGAACATGACTTGATTAATTAATTAATGACGTTGAATTAATGTTGAAAATTGGAGCCGTGCGTGATTTGATGAATCATGTTGATGGTGAGAGTTAACCTACCAGAGGTCAGTTACGTGTTCATTCGTCATATTCACAAGAGATTTTTAATTTAAGGTCAATTATTAGCTAGCAAGAGTAAGTCAATATTAGACTAAAACCCTTAATAAATCCGAAGCCTAGCCCATTTGGCTTTTGTAGGTATATGCGCGCGCTATGCGCGTGCGTGTTGTTTTTGTTATAATGTTACAATAACATAATCACATTGACTCCAAACATAATACTATTGCATGGTCGACTCGACCCCGAAGATGATACAAGAGTAGAAACTTATTAACAATTAAGTTAAATTATGTAACATAATATACTATTACAAAAAAAATTAAAAAAGTCTTAAAAATTTAAACCAAAATGCTCGAGGGACTGGGAGCCTTTTAATGGCTGCTTTTGCTCCCAGTCAAGGGCATGATCGACACAATTCCGAAGAAAATACAAGAGTAGAACCTTATTCACAAAGTTAACTTAAATTATGCAACATAATATTATATATTGCAAAAAATAAAATAAAAATTGTTAAAAATAAAACAAAATGCTAGAGAAACCGGGAGCAAAAACAACCATTTAAGGGCTCCCACGAAAGGTGAAGCCGCCACCGGATCTTAAATCGCCGCCGCTCGCCATCGGTTCTGGAACTCTAAAGCGGATGCAGAAGATCAGTTTTTTTTTTTAAGCGGGGAGAGAAAGTGTGTGCAATTTAGGGTATATGGAGTGCAATTTTTGGAAACAGTTTCTAGGAGCGGATAGGGAGAGTGAGCAATTTTGGGAAACGAAAGGGAGGCGGTGGAAACCGCTTTCCCATAAAATATTCTTCATGTGGGGTACCGTACTATAGGGGCTTTAGAAGCAAGAATAGTACGGACAGCTTTAGAAGGAGAAGGCTTACTCATTTTTGAAGCTGGAATCGGGCAAAAGTCCTTAGCACGACGGAGAATCCAAAAACACACCTGGCAAGAAGAAATGAAAAACAACAATCCATCAGGAAAAAGCATCGGTCCGTCGTAGAAACACAACGGTCCATCATGACACCATGTAAATTCATCAAGACCAACCTACCCAAGGGTACGTCCCAAAGTGAACAAATATTAAATGCCTACTACGGGGGGAAAAGACACATGCATGAACAATACTACTTGACAAAGGAAGGTACGACGATGGACAAAGCATGAAAAGCACCTCTAGAAGGGAACAAACACCATCACCCTAACATTGCTTAAGAAAATGAAAGGAAGGAGCTACACCCCAAACATAAGAGCATATATCATCTACACAAGTAAAGAGGGGACCTAGGCATGGTACTAAGGCACCCAAACACCAAACACCTACCAAGTTCCTAAGGGGGCAACATCTATACAACACTCGACTCAAAATTCCCAAGCTCAACAACAAAGCAATCTTCCACTTCAAATCAAGAGCAAATATTGGAGCAACTCAAGCATCTATGACAATACATTAGCTTTTATAATGATCAATGGAGGATACATAAACAAGGAGGGAAAAAAGGCAAACCTGGAAAAAACCGAGCCAAAATCAACCAAACCGAGTCGACTCACCCGGTCAAGAACCGACCGGAGAAGACCCCACCACCGCCGGAAGGAGCTCCGACCACCGTCGAAGCCCCGGTCGACCCCCAGCCCCCGTCGACCCCGCAGCCTCGCCGACCCGCCGCCCGTCCGCCGCCTGTCACCGGAGAGCACCAACCCCTAATGCCCAACCCACAAATTAAAATGCAAATCCCACCCCAAATCAAACCTAGCTAAGCTCCATGAGAAGTTTGGTGACTTAATTGGAAGTTTGGGTGGAGAAATTGAAAATGGAGGAGAAAAGGAAAACCTAGGTGGAAGAAGGACAGAGGTGCTCTAGAAAAAGAAGAGAGAAATTGCTCTTGGAAAAATTGAAGGAGGAAGGAATAAGGAGAGGAGTCCAAATATATCCTTTATAAAGTACATGTTATGGATTTTCTCTAAAAACTCCGTAAAAGGAGACACGAACGGAGGGACATAGTCCGAAGGATAAGTAAAACGAGACTAAGGCCCGTAATTCTTACCCTCAAAAATATTATAGCGTCAATTTGATTAAATACGATTAAAGCATTTTTATCATCTATGTATCGAGCTTCTCTAAAACACAGGGGGCATAACATATCTCGAGCGTTGGAAAAAGCCGGGATCTCAATGAAGCCTCCTTAAAAGGAAAAGGAGATGGAAATTACGAAGCATCCCGAGTCGATGGAGACCGGAATCATCATCAAGGTACACCACTATACTCGCTTGGGCGATATTCCCCTAAAAATAGAGTCAAGAAAAGGTGAAACAATTCCTTGACTTGGGGGGAAAATGGTGGATATATGCCCAAGCCATCACTAATCGGACCCGAGACTCAGGATACGGACACCCGAGGCCTATCACTTGGGCCCGGAAAATATCCCGAGTGAAAAGCCCACTCGGAAAGACCCCGAGTAGAAAAAACCCCCGGGACCCGAGCAAGGTCCTAGAGGTACCCCTTCGGGTACCCCTGTCCGTCCGGACGAGCCCCTCTCGTCCGGACCCCTACCCCCGAACAGTATCTCGCCCGGGGCTTGCCCTTGAAGGGTCACACTCCAACACTTAACCACATTAAACTTGCCCACGGTCGAACCAAGGTCAAATGCGACTTATTTAAGGTCAAGACCAACCCATAATTACGAACCCGCCACAGCCGGACCAGAGAACCACTGGAACCGGGGCGGTCTAATAGAAACTCTATAAATAGAGAGCTCATCTTCTCATTTGAAGGTATTCACTCTCTCTCTAAGCTCACCCTCTCTCTAGAAGCTCTCACTAACTTAAGCTTCAGAGTGGGCTTACCGGGAACCCCCGGTGCCCCTTTTGCAGGGAAGCAAGGAGAGGATTAAGAAGGAGAAGCCCATCAAGGAAGAAGATCGATAAGGAGAAGCCCATCTACGAAGAAGAAGCCCATCTACGAAGAAGAAGCCCATCTACGAGGGAGAAGCCCACGATGAACACACGTGAGCAAACACAGACCGTCCCGGAGTATTGCGAGGACCCCGAGAGGTCCGGGGTGTCGGGACAATTCGGAGGGTAGGATTGTCCCACAATCCTGAGGGTCGGATTGTCCCACAATTCGGACGCGATGTAAGTCTGGGGCGCGTATGCGCGTGCCCCAGACTTTTTAGTGTTCGCGGGTGAATAATTCGAGACCGTTTGGTGGGTTTGACGTGTAAACGAAGTCCGAATAATATAAAACGAACCCGAATCAGGCGTATACCCATCAGGATTCACATCACGCTATTAGAGACAAGCCTTATGTAATTCCATTAGTGTACGGTTATTAAATTTTTATATTTAAATTATGTTAATCCTAAATTCTAACCGTGAAGAATTTTATGTGAATATTGAAGTATAAGAATTTGCCAATGCTACTTCAACGCCATATGTCTAGGTATGTGAATCGCATTCGCATAGTTAGAGATATTTTGGTTACCGAATTTATGAATCCAATATTTACGTTTTTGATTATCATAAATTTATATTTGGTTGAAAAATTCAATATTTTGAGCTAAAATCCGAGTAGTTAACAGAAAAACACAGTGTTATCAGAACCGGACCGGACCGGACCGGCGGTCCGACCGGGTCCGAACCGGCGGTCCGACCGGGTCCGAACCGGAACCGGAGCCTCCAACGGTCCGGTTCGAACAAATCCGGAGAATGTAAGCGAACCCGGCTCAATTGACCGGTTTTTAACGAACCGCCCGGTTTTTAGAGAACCGGGCGGTCCACCGGTCAGCCGGTTCGCCATCTGTCATGAAAAAAAAAAAAAACTTTAGAAACCTAGCCGCCGCCGCCTCCAGTCCAGCTTCTTCTGCTTCCATGGAAGACTACCAGCAGTTCGTCTTCTTTTCCACCACCACCGACGGTCTTCCTTCTCCGTAGCCACCATCACCCGCCATCCGAAAACGACGAAGATTCGATTTTGAGCTTGGTCCGGCAACAGATCTGGGGTGAGGAAGCTTCTGCACTGCGGATTTGGATGAGGAAATGAGAGAAGCCGTTCGGATCTGGAGGAAAAGAGAGAAGCCGTGTATGAAATTGGAGTTACTTCACCAGAATTGCCTCACCAGATGCTTCCGTAGGTGTATTGGAAGAAATTCAATTGCAGGGTTCGAACTTTAGCGAATAAAAGGCCTTATACTGGATTTAAGTTGTTGATGGTAACATATATATATTTTTGTAGAAGAATCTTGTTCCGAAGAGAAGTATAAATACCATGGTTTGTATGTGTGTTAATCAATATTTTCGATTAAATGTGGTTAGCCTTGACGAGCTCAATCTCCTGGGTTGTGTGATCCAGGGACTTAATTAGGATATGGAAAGTTTACTGGGAATAACATATGTTTACTTACCTTCCATAACCATTATTTAGAATCGTAGTTACGAGGGTTAGATTATCCATCGGTTGAACTCTTTTTGATAGTTGTGATCGTACAATCTAGATGAGGAGGAGACTCTTGATCTTCAACGGTAGTGATCTGGGTGAGGAAGCTAATGAGGTTGAAGGTGAATGGAGAAAAGAAAGGATAAGATAGAAGAATCTGGAGAGGGGTACTGAAGTGAAGATAAAATATCTGGTTTAGAGGGCAAAATGGGCGGACCGGGTTCAAACCGGGTCTGACCGGATGAACCGGAAACCGGCAGCCTGACCGGTTCGATTCCCGGTCCGGTTCTGATAACACTGGAAAAACAATAATAATAAGAAGAATAGAAAATTTTAAATGATTAATAAAACAGACGGCGCAGATCTGTTAATAGTTGAGAGATGCAGAAAACAACACAGTATATTCGTTATTCCCCAGAGCGGCTGCGTAGATAAGAAAAAAAAGGGGTCTTCCGTCTTCGTCTCCATCGGCTCCGTAGATTCATTCGAGGTTCTTGGCGGAGAAACTCAAAAGAACAACCTCAACCTCCTCCACCTTCCATTAATCTCCTTCCTATCGTGAACGTTCTCCATTCTCTCATCCCCCGTAAGTAGTTTTTTACTTCTTTCTCCCGCGAGTTTCAGATTTTCTTCTTCCCGGTTGATTCTGGTAACTATCTTTTCTAGCGATCTCATCATGCAGCTGCTTTCAAGATTTTGTGTTTTATGAGCCCTTTAATGCAATAGTTATGATATGCATCGCTCTGTGTAACAATTCAGCTTACATTTCATTGATGTTGAGGTGTTTGGTGTGCGTGGATCTATCATTTCAGATTCTACTAGGACTGAGATATGGTTTTAGTGTTCTTGATCTGGATTCATCATCCACGTTTGATGTTACCTCAATGCCTTTTGCACATGAAAGATAGGTTAGAACATTTGATTGAATGAGCTTAGTAAAACTGTGAAGTAAGTGTTCTTCATTGCCTGTTAGAAGTTTCCTGATAAACGAAGATAATAGATTAACTTTGGTTAGATCTTGATTCTTGTAGTCTATGTCAAGCCTCCAGTTTTGTGTATTTGCTTTTAAATTAGTTGTTGAGGTATGTGTAAGATTCAAAATGATATGATTAGCAAGATCTTCTAATTTGGTAGTGCAAGGCCAAATTAGAATGAGGTTATATTTTGAAATTACTCTGAAGAGTATATAGATTCATTTGAATAGTGCATTTTCTTTATCTTTCAATTCTATCATCTGCTTATAGTTTGTTTAGTTGTATAATCGCTGGGTCTATTGGTTTCAGATAATATATGTATAATCGCAGGGGTTGCTTATATGTTTGTCCCTACAGATCTTGATAGTACCAAGTTCTTCACATCATGTATATTCTGTTTTAATAATTAAATCTTCTCATTGCAACTCGGCCATGTATTATATTTTCTTTGACATGCTAAATGAATTTTCACTGCCTCAAATGTTGAATATTTTACTTGTTGCAAAGGAAAAATCTACTTAATTTGAAACTTAAAGTGAAACTTGCAAAAGAGTAAAAAGAAAAAAAAGTTCGTTACATTTTCAGGTACAAAATTATTGCGTGGTTCAAGTGTCAATATGGTTGGCAACAACTTCCCTCTAAGTTCACATATTCTCGTGTAGCTCTGTTGATTATATCAAAAGGCTTCAGTTGTGATTCAAAGACATGGCCTATTTTTAACCCAATCTCTCTTTTGTGCACTAGTGTGTCCAATGGAAGCAACCACAGCAGCTAGATTCTCACTTGGATCAAACACCACTTTATCGCCTAAAGCAGGGCCTAATTCACAGTCAAAGCCCTTGAATCTGAAAACCACATCCCGAAACTCTCTGGTGAGCTTCTGTGGCCTGAAGGCAGCAACATCTGTGAGCATTGAATCTGGCACATCCTTCTTGGGAAGTGATACTAGTGCAGCAATCAGAGCCACATTTGCAGCAAAAGCTCAGAAAAAGACCCAGAGTTTCGGTCATGGTCTTCAGGTTGAGGCATCTTACAAAGTGGCGATCCTCGGCGCTGCTGGGGGTATCGGTCAGCCTCTTTCCCTTTTGATCAAGATGTCTCCATTGGTTTCGGATCTCCACCTCTATGATATTGCCAATGTGAAGGGAGTTGCTGCTGATATCAGCCACTGTAACACCCCGTCTCAGGTCCGGGACTTCACAGGTAAGAAATGTTTTTGGAATTTCCTGTTTAGATTGTGTTGCAGAACTGAGATTCAAAGTGCATAGAAAGTACAATCATGACGGAGCAATTGTGAAACTTAGCGTGAAAGTAAAATATTTTATCATTTTAAGAAACTGCTAATTATCTCACCTGAACTTTTTTTCCTTGGCTTGAAAAACTAAACTGATCTTCTTTTTTAGTTTTACTTTCCAAGCGTGCTACATATCCCATTTGCACACGTTTTTTCTCCTCTTAAAACCTTAAAAGGAATAAGTGAGCCTAGCAAATAACTTTGTCATCTTCTAAGCAACAAGACATGCATTTTCAAATGCCTTGTTTGGATAGTTGTAAAACTGAGATTCAAGCTGCATAAAAATACAATTATGACAGAGCAATGCTACAAAATGTAGAACTTAGTGAGAAATGAGAGTATATTACCATTCCAAGAACCTATTGTTTATTTTAGTCACGTTTTTTTTTTCGTGAAGAAAGTAACTTTTTCAGTTTCCCACAAGTTTCATGATTATGACATGTGTAATATTCTTTATTCAGGTGCACCAGAATTGGCTGATTGCTTGAAGGATGTGGATGTTGTCGTGATTCCAGCTGGAGTTCCGAGAAAGCCTGGAATGACCCGTGACGATCTCTTTAACATAAACGCCGACATAGTGAAGACCCTTGTGGAGGCTGTAGAAGATAACTGCCCAAACGCATTCATCCACATCATCAGCAACCCTGTCAACTCCACTGTCCCGATAGCTACAGAAGTCCTCAAGAAGAAGGGTGTCTATGACCCAAAAAAGCTCTTTGGCGTTACCACATTGGATGTAGTGAGGGCAAACACCTTTGTTGCTCAGAAGAAAGGGTTGAAGCTCATTGATGTGGACGTCCCTGTCATTGGAGGCCACGCAGGAATCACCATTTTGCCCATGTTGTCAAAGACCAAGCCGTCAGTCACCTTTAGTGATGAAGAGGTTGAGGCTCTGACTACCCGGATCCAGAATGGTGGGACGGAGGTCGTGGAAGCCAAGGTTGGGGCGGGGTCCGCTACACTTTCAATGGCCTATGCAGCGACTCGGTTTGTTGAGTCGTCTCTTCGAGCCTTGGAGGGAGATGGGGATGTGTACGAGTGTGCGTATGTTGAATCAGGGGTTACTGAGCTTCCATTCTTCGCATCTCGAGTGAAGCTCGGGAAAAAGGGGGTTGAAGCTGTTTGTTCATCTGATCTTCAGGGACTAACCGAGTTTGAGCAGAAGGGCCTTGAAGCATTGAAAGGGGAGCTCAAGACGAGTATTGAGAAGGGAGTTGCCTTCGCCAACAAGTAACCAATTGATGCCTAGGGTTTTCGGATAACTTTTTAACATGTGGGATTGGTTTTCGTACACATAGAGAATTAAGGGTGGAGATGAATGGAGACTTTTCTTCCGGGGATTTTTACAGTTTTATGCATACTACTATTACTAGTACTTCCATTTTGTAGACTGGAAGGCTTTGGTTGCTGTTTAGTTTGGTTATTGTTCTGCTATCGATTCCGAAAATGAACAAGTTTGAGAGATTTGAGAATAATGTTGCCCTGATCAGGGATTATTCGATTGCGCTTATACAAGTAAACTCTGTGGATTTCAGGATCTTTTGCTTTCCTTTTTGTAGTATGTATACACATGTAGGAGTGGATTTTTGAGAATCACAAAGTGTGTAAGTGTTATTCATTCGTCATCGAAAGTCAGATCTTACAAAAGAGTGTTATAAAGCATAGGGTTAATAACCTATGAAATGTCTGAATTTTGATCCATGTTAATCGGAGAGGTCTGAATTTTCAAAAGTTAATTTGAAAGGTCTGAATTTTCAACTTTGTTGAACTTTGGTTTTCTGTCCAGTTTTAGGGTTAAATTCAACAGAATTGTGTGAAATGACACTTTCACCCCTTTTAATATTTCTTTTATTTAATACTTTATTTGAGAAAATGTGAAATGACAAAATTACCCATGAAATCAAATTAAGAAAATGCTTTTTTTTTTTGCTTTAAGGGGCATTTTCGTCTTTTCAGGTCAAGCATGTGAGGGGCACACTTTGGTCGGAGGGCATTTTCGGGATTTAAGTTTACTTCTGATCACATGCCAAGCATGTGTCTAAATTCCGCCAGTTTTAACGACAAAATTGACGGAGACCTCTTATATCAACAAAGTTGAAAATTCAGACCTTCCAAATTAACTTTGAAAATTCAGACCTCTCCAGTTAACATGAGTTAAAATTCAGACTTTTCATAGGTTATTAACCCTAAAGCATAACTAACTTAACTAACTCTTGTCACCAAACGAACACCAACTATACAAGCACACTATGTAGACATGGTGTAAGCACGGTATAATCATTATGCAAAGCACGGTGGGAGCAGTGTGTTGGGCATGGTGTAAGCACAATGCTTGGCACAACACAAGAACTATGCAAGCACATATACATTGCTTAACATCCACCCTCATCCATCTCTTCCTTTTTCTTTTCTTCTCGATACATATCTTTGATTTCATATTGATTGATGAGCAATTCAGTTGCTGCCTATAAAGAGCCTTGGTGAGAAGATCAACCAGTTGTTCCTCTGAGGCAACATATAATGTAGTAATGATGCCATCAGCAACCCTTTCACGAACTGTATGACAATCAAGCTCTATGTGTTTTGTTCTCTCATGAAACATTGGATTCTTGCTCATTCTTATGGCTGCCTCACTGTCTAAATGAATAATAATTGGTAATTTCACTTGAATTCCAATGCCATTCAATAAATTCTTCATCCATGTTGCATCAGCAGCTGCAAGGCTCAAGCTTCTATACTCAGCTTCGGTACTAGAATGAGATACAGTCAAGTTCTTCACCTTTCATTCTACAACAACATCTCCTAGTTTAACCAGATACGAATTGATAGATCTCTTTGAGAAAGGACAAGAGCCCCAGTATGCATCACAGTAAATCTTCAGATTGAGTTCATTCTCAAATGAATAGAACAAACCCTGCCCTGGGGACCCTTTAATGTAACGAATGACTCTCATAGCTACTGTTGGGTATGATTCGAGGTAACCTTACAAGGGTCAACAACATTGAAGTCGGGACCCTCAAAAGTCAAGTCAACGACGATTCATATTTGAATTGGGAATACAAAGACAAAAAGTCGACACCAATATAAAATGATGTCGAATCTTAAGACAATAGTCGAAGAAGGGCGACAAGGCCACTCTAAGATTCTCCTTCCTAAAAGTACCACTCTAAGACAATAGACAAATAGTAGACAACCAAGTACTATCAGAAAACCTTTCCTCCTAAGGAAAAGGACAGATGGCAACCTGCTCGCCTCTTCTTGACTCAAGGAGACCCTTCCCTTTAAGGAAGGGGTACCACCTGGCAACCTGCTTGCCGACTTTCTGGCCCGAGAAAACCTTCCTCTCAAGGTAAAACTGATGTGGCAACCTGCTTGTCACCTGGTTAAAGAAACCTTCAACCCTAAGGAATGAGGAGGTGGCGACCTACTTGTCACGTACTGACACATCACCGTCCCTCTCCACCAACCAGAGAAAGGTAGCCACCGCCACTGAGCATCCAATCAAAGCATAAAGCTTGCCACCATATTAAAGTCGGTATTTTCCCCTATAAATAGGGGAACACTTTCATTATTCACATAATCTACATTTACGTACTTTTATAGTATTCTCTCAAATTCCATTACTGACTTAAGCTTCAGAGTGGAATCAGGGACAAATCCCCACCACTTTTCAGGTCCTCGCCTACCAAAGCACCCTAAAAGAAACTAAGCGCCCCTCGAGGTCGAGACAGACACCTAAAGGAGTTAGCTAGCGGCGAGACCTTGAAGTCCATTACCAGAAGCTTCAGGCCACGCCATTTTGATCCCAACATTTGGCGCCGTCTGTGGGAACAGTGATTAAAAATTCATGGCACCACCAAGGAGCAACTCGAGACGAAACCAAACAAGGATACCAGAGGATTTCTTCCAAGGATTGGCAGAAACCATGGAAGATTACCTCAAGCATTTCCAAGGAGCCTATGGTGGAGGCGAACTTGCGGAGGAAGAAGCCATCCACACATTCTTCAAATGATTGGGACCACAATTCCAATCTTTAGCCATGACTCAGTTCACTGAACCTTTTGTGAGGTGGGAAGATATAACTCATAGAGTGACTCGCCACGCCGGGGTAGAACAGTTTCGGGCGAATCGCTCCACCCAACAAGAGACTCCTCGAGGTCGAGGTGAGATTTCATCCGTCTGAGGTGAGAGCTCGTCCATCCGAGGTGTTTCCTCAAGAGAATTCCGACAAACTCAGCAGAGGTTGGAAGCACTTCAAATGACGGAGGGAACTCGTCGTCCCCTCTCCTACCGTGAAAGTCACCAAGAAGAGGGGCAAAACACAGAAGATTGCCTCCTCTCAAGGAGAGAGCTAGAATTTATGCAAAGAGAAATTCAACGACATCACCGTCGTCGGGCCCATGAAGGTCGAAGATGGAGAACCCCTCCAGAAAATGACATCAATGTTTTGTCGGGAGGATTTGTGGTCGGGGGAGAATCGAGCATCGCTCGAGACGCTTACACAAGCCATGATGTTCCCTCGCCAGGTACCCATAAGAGACCAAGGGAGCTAGAGCCAATGGCAACCACCTTCTCCATAGATGACTTAGCCAAAACGACACAGCTCCTTGAAGATGCCCTGGTGATCACAACTCAGATAAATAATTTCGAGGTAAAAATAATACTTGTCGAGGGAGGAAGCTCTACTGATGTAATCGCCTTCGAGGTTATCGCCGCAATGGGATACAAGAAGAATAAGCATTGTTGTTCCGCCTTTGGTCTCTTTTGGGACCTCTTCTGTCTCCGTCGCGCCTATCCTCATTTCTTTAGGATTTAGAGGAATGAACATATTCCTCCTTTTTTGTGGGCAACGAATTGCTTCGTTATGATGGAAGGGGATTCTCATCTGATCTCTCAAGATCAATGGAACGTTTTACTTTGGTGGTGAGAGCTTCAAGTTTTCTACTGGGCTTCTTCACCATGCTATCCTTGAGTTACCGACTTTGCAGCCCCGTCCTCTCTAGAAAGCTCTGACTATCTCGCCATATGTTGCATCATCGCTCAATTGTTGCAACATTTTATGATATCTGTTATAATAATTGGCCAAGGTTTCATTAGGACCTTACTCAATTTTATCCAAGTATTCCATATTCTTGAGGCGTTGGCATTGCCCAATGTGCCCCTCTATAAATTTTTCTTTTAACTCTTCCCACGAATCCATAGAAGTATCAGGGAGTCTATAAAACCATGTGGAGGCCTCTTCAACAAGTGTGGTGGGGAAGAGTACTGCATAGTGATCCACGTCGCTCCCCTTCTTAATAGAGAAGAGTTACACACGTTAATATGACGAATCTCAAGTTACCTTCTCCGGTTTAGTCTTCTATGTTTCTTGCGAAGACTTCTGGCGGGACCCGGATATCAAATAACCTTCGAGAAAAAATGATGAGAGGCGTGGTCTATGATCGTTAGCATATATCCCTCCCTCCCCCCCCCCTCCCCATTTTTCTTTTCTCCAGTAATTCCTATACTTGTTCCAGCGTGAACAAAACCTGCTCCTCTTCTCTTGGAGAATCAATCAGCACCGCCCTCTTACCGACGAAAATTGCTGGATGCCTAGTTCCCGCAGTTTTTATGCTCGAGTCTTCACCTTCTGGGGGAGGCACTTCCGGTGTTGTCTTTTGAGAAGACGGGACTGCCCCTGCTTGTGCTTTGTTTCATAAGGCGGTAAAAGCTGTCAATACTTCTGGTGGCACAGCTACAGGTGTGGCCTTGTTTCTTCTAGTACCAGATGTGGGGTTGCCATTTGGATAGGTCTTACCTCCTCTGAAACCAATGATGGTGGGAGTTGTGAGATTTGCTCTTTACTAACTGCTCAATTTCCCTAGGGGAGCGGCTCTTCTCTCATTTCTTCACTCATTTTTTGAGAAGTTGTGGGGTCTAAACGAGGCATCATCGTTTCTTCGACTACCATGGAGACTCCTCTGGGCTTATGCTTCAAAATGTCACTGACTACTTGATCGCGTTCCCACAGACGGCGCCAAATGTTGGATCAAGTTTGTCTGGCCTGTCTTCGGGAGTGAACTTTTAGGATTTCGCCTTTAGTAACTCTAGGTGTCTTTCGTGACCTTCAATGGGCACCTAGCTTCCTTCTGGAGTTTTCAACAAATGTCGGGGACCAAAAAGGGGTGGAGATTTTCCCATGATTCTACTCTGAAGATTAAGTCAGTATATGTAATATTTGAGAGATAATGTATGTAATAATGTGGAAACATATTAGTATTTAAAGGTTCGGTTTACCGACTTAGGATGTCAGCGTGTCACTTTTGGAAGTGTTTCCTTCAGGGGCGGTTGGAGGAGGTGACAAGTAGGTTGAAAAAGATGGTTTTTGTTACCAACGTGTTTTAAAAAGATGGGAAATTGTACTTCATTCAATCATTTGTTGAAAATTATCGTTAACTACATTTCAAATGTACAAAATTACCCGAGTATTTTTTAAAATATCACAATTAAACCCTAATGACATATGCTAGTGTTACAATTGAGTCAAATCGGAGTCCACCCGATTGGGGATCAGTTGTGTCCCAATAAACTCGGGACACTATTTTAACATTAGTATAATTATTAGATCGTTGTTTTGATATATAAAAAATATTCAGTTACTTTTGTAAATTACAAATGGATTTAAAGATGATTTTGGACTAATGATCTAAGAAAGTATATTTTACCATCGTTTTGAAATATATTGTACATTTTAAAATATGTTAATACCGAAAACTTTTTTTTTTCCAAGCATGTTATATGTTTTACATATTTTTCCCTATGTAAACACTCGATTTTGACCCGGACGTAACGACGTTACACATGATACGTCAAATTCCGGACGTGTCAAGCCACAAAGTCTCCAAAAATGCTTAAGGGCACATTAGGGAAATTATTATAAAATATATTTTAAATTATTTTGAATATATTTAATATTTTCGGAATATTTAAAAATATATATATAATAAATAGTTTTTTATTTTTAGAAAATTGTCTGTAAGATATTTATCTCCAGATATTATTTTTTTATTCAAAAAATAATTATCTGTAAAGATATATATCCTTAGGAATATTCTCTAGAATAATTATCGGTTAGCATTTTTTATTTAAATTTTATCTGTAATCTAGACTAGGTTTTTAGTATAAATAGGGGTCTAGGCCAAATGGGGCAACAAAAAAAGAACATAAGTTATGCCGGCTAAATGGGGCAACAAAAAAAGAACATGCAGTCATCCAGTTGCACAACGAACAAATTGAACACTCGAGATATTTAACGCTGAGGTGCGTTATTGTACTTAATTTTAGATTTGAGTGTCCCTAATCTTTTGCAGGTCGGAGGACCACTACCGTGTGAAACGTGAGCGCTTCAAAGAGTTTCTATGAAAAATTTCACCCACCATGTGTGAAATTCATACGCTTTCCAAGACGAGCTATACAACCGTTATGTGGCCAGGTTTAAACCATTCAGCGGTAACCATGGGGCATCTCCCTTTAAGATCGGACATGTCAGGAGATGAGAAAATTTCAAGAGATCATCGAGAATCCCGTGAAGATTCAATGTGCCGATCAATGTAGCTTGACTCGATCAACCGAATCATTTTTCGAAAAAAGTTCTGAAATTTTCAGTCTGCCACTGGGGTCATATACTTTTCAGCAGGTGTACATATACAAGTTGTGGAGCAGGAGAATATGGACATGCAGCAGGTCCAGTCGCATAGCGAGCACATTGCCCACTGAAAATCCAACTCCCAGGTAAGAGAAGTTGTGATCATTTTATCCCCGAAATTTGAGTTTTCTTTACTCTTTGTGCAGCTTGGATAATCACATCCAAATCAAAACTCCTGAAGAATACATCTCGTGTACGACCCTTCGCTCGCCGACCATTCTTATGCCAGCTATCGAATTTATCCTAGATACCTCGGACGATATCTATGCCTAAATTTACCATTTGCGGACTACTGTGCCAAACTCAACACCATCCATGTGTGTTCGTTAATCAGGCCATTCGTCCAGCATGCGACATATTATGAACCATTCAGATGTAGCCGTGGGGCATTCCTGTTAAGATCAAGCATGGTGGAAGATAGAAGACATCCAGAGATCTTCCCATTAAAAAAGATCGAGATTCCATCGACCGTGCTAATGAAAGAGCATTTGAAAGGAAGAAGAAGAAGAAATTATTGTCGGTGTCGTCCACCCATTGAAAGGATCCTCCACTCAAGATATCGACATAATCAACTTATTTGACAAGTTTCCTCCGGAGAAGTTCTGAGAAATTAAAAGGTTTAATCGGCTATTAGGGGAATTTAACATAGTTGTTGTTGATTAGTTTCTGTAGATTTTCTCTCCATTTGAAAAAAGAAAAAAGAGAGAAAAAATGAATTCCCGCTAGGTTGAAAACTTGTAAAGGCGACCTAGGAAAAAGTCAGGGAGAGGGGCATGATCGAAAACCCACAAGGGCAGTCATGGCAAAATGTGAGATGAAAAAAACAAAAAAGCAAAAAAAAAAAAAAAAACTCAATTTTCTTTAGGGTCACAGCCGCCCTTTAATCGGCTACAGAAAATAAAGAGAATGTTTGTGCTAATATTGTGAGAGCAGTGAAGAAATAAATGGGTCACAATTGTTCCTAAAATAAAAGGGTCACAATCATCCCTAAAATGACTATATATAAAAAAAAAAAAAAAAAAAAAAAAAAAAAAAGAGGGCCACGGTCACCCTTCAAATGGTTACAAATAAAGAGCGCTCCCGCAACATCAAAAGTGGAGAATAAGTGAAAGGGCCACAACCACCCTCCAAACAGCTAAAGATAAAAGAGTGACCCCGCGAATCCTGTGAGGGCGGGAAAATAAAAAGGCCACAGTCGTCCCTAAAACGACTACAAAATAAAGGGCCACAACCACTCTCCAAACGACTACAGATAAAAGAGTGACCCCGCGAATCTTGTGAGGGCGGGAAAATAAAAAAGGGCCACAGTCGTCCCTAAAACGACTACAAAATAAAGGGCCACAGCCACCCTCCAAACGTCTACAGATAAAAGAGTGACCCCACGAATCTTGAAAGGGCGGGAAGATAAAAAAGGGCCACAATCGTCCCTAGAACGACTACAAAATAAAGGGCCACAACCACCCTTCAAATTGCTACAGATAAAGAGCGCTCCCGCAACATCAAAAGCGAAGAATAAGTGAAAGGGCCACAGCCACCCTCCAAACGGCTAAAGATAAAAGAGTGACCCCGCGGATCCTATGAGGGCAGGAAAATAAAAAGGGCCACAGTCTTCCCTAAAACGACTACAAAATAAAGGGCCACAGCCACCCTCCAAACGGCTACAGATAAAAGAGTGGCCCCGCGAATCTTTAAAGGGCGGGAAAATAAAAAAGGGCCACAGTCATCCCTAAAACGACTACAAAATAAATGGCCACAGTCATCCCTAGACTAGGTTTTTAGTATAAATAGGGGTCTAGGTTTACATTGTAACACACACAGAAAAACACCACAACAAGCAATAATAAAACTAAGGGATGAGGCGCTGAACCACCACACCATTTTATTAAGAAACAAATAACTCTATACGAAAATGATAAAAAATAATATATACAAAAAAAAATAATTTTATTTATTTTTATATATTATATATATATATGTATATATATTGATGTAGTTGGTCGCAGTAAGTTTTATAGTTTATATATTTTATATTTATTTATTTTGAATATATTATATATTTATATATTTCAATTATATATATATCATATTTATATAGTTGGTCGTAGTAAGTTTTGTATTATATGTATTTTATATTTATGCAGTGCAAAATATTTATATTTACATATTTTTTTAATTAAAAATAGAAACGCCTACATCGCGACTTTAAAGTGCTCCATAATTGATTTGTATAGATATATCATTTAAATCGAAATTTTTATTTCTTTATTTATGTAGAGATTTTCTTTATTTTAAGTAGAGACTAAAATAAGATAGAAAAATATTTTCTAAATTTGCTATTACTTAATATTTTATATTTGTAGAATCTTAATTAAATTAGAAAATAATTACTGAGAAAAACGTACACAAATCACTTTGAGAATGTCTAAATTACTTTGACGCTCTTGGTTTTTTTTTTTTTTTTTTTTATCTGCAGTTTATATATACTATACTCTATACGTACATGTCGAACTTATAAAATAAACGCCATTATAGTCCCGCTCTAAATAGAAATGATGATAATATATATAGTTATACAACTCTTGCTTCTGCTAAGTACGTACAGCCTATTATTACTGAAACTTCTTCTGGTACTACCTACTGCAATACATAAAACGATCGACCTTGATTTCCTTGTCTATTTCCTTGCAACTTAAAAAAAGGTTTTTATTTTGTTTGGCGTCATTAAACAGATATGATTTCATAGAGCTTTTGCCACTAGATTCACGCGTGTTAATTTCACGTATTTACTGAGCACTATACTTAAAAGCAAAGCAATCATCATTAGAATACACTGGAGAGAGATATTTTTGATAAATCCAGAACCGTTCTAGATAATTATTGCATTTTATTTCATTGGCTAATCAACTAAATAATTATTATATGCCAAAAAATTGTCTCATTACAAGAAGATAAACAGAACCATGAATAGTGATGCATCATATACATAACCGATGATGAATTATTTCGCATTAAACTTTATTGTTCTCTTAGCCATTATTGATTTAATTGATTCATTGATTACACTAATTAATGAAATATATATATATATATATATATATATATATATATATATATATACACGTATTTCCGTTATGGCTAGCAACAACAATAAATAGCATACTAACTACTATTTTCATTACTTAAACCATCCATAATGATTTTACCTAATTTGTATTTCTTAAAATTACTATATATATATATATATATATATATTTATATACACTTTAAGTAATACTTTACGATACACATAACTAATATTTTGTTGCAAATACTTTTACTTAATTATATTCCTTCATATTTTTTTTTGCCAAAATATATTTTATTATTAAACTTTATATCAGCTTGCAATAAGTTATTTAGATTATTTATGAAATTAATTAATTCGATATTTAAAATTGATTATGTAATGATGTGATAATATAGTGCATTCCTTAAATTTAAGCAATGCATTATGGAAAAATATGTAGATCTCACTTTTAAAAAATATTCCGTAAAACCAATATAGCATTTTTTTTTCATTCACTATATTAAAAAATACAATGGACTCATATATATATAGTGCTACTTAAAACCATTGTGAATACTGAATATCATTAACAACTATATATATTAGTCATACCGACAAAAAAAAAATATTAGTGTTAGTCATATATCGTGTTTCAAGTGCCGGAACATTGTTATCTCGTTGTAAAATATAAATAAATAAATAATACAAATCTTAATTAAATGATTTCTATATTTTTTTTTTAAATATTGCAACTTTTTAAAAAAAATATATGATATCATATATATTATTAAAAACTATTTCACATATATTTTTAGTTAGAATTAATTGTTTGTATATTAAACTATTCTAGAAAAAAAAATTAGAATTTTTTTTTGTTTTAAATACAACACAGACGTTGAAAGAAATTATAATAAACTAGTATTTCGTCGGCCATACACGCTACGATTTGCAGGAGAGTTAATTTTTAAATTAACTCAACCTTTACGTGGAAATTTATTTTTAAATTCATATAATAAAATAATATATATTATTGTTAGTTAATCTGTTCAGTAATGTTCATTATAAAACCCTCCACATGAAAAGATTAAAATAAATTAGAAAAAGTTACTACATTTTATTAAAACACACAAAGAAGAAGTTGCAACTCTATGATTAGTATTTATTCACCTCCGTTATGTTTCGTAACAACGTGGTAAGACTACCCATTTTTAATTAAAATTGGATTGAAGGTGTGAAATTTACTGAAATACTGAAATTACCCTTATTTAAACGTAAAAGAAGTCGAAAATTTATCATCTAACTTATGATGTTCATGTGGTACTCGCACTCTATTTGGACTTAATAAATTGATATCTTTTACAAATTAAGTTGGTCACTTAAATTAAGCCAATCATGGTGGGTTATCGATTGGAGGGCTCAAGAAGCAAGCCTTCAGATGTGGATGGTTAAGCCTTCCTATTATGGAGCCCTTCAGTTGAGAGGAAATTGAACCTAGCTAGGTTGAGGATCCATATTCCTCCATGGATTCGATTCGACCTATATGAATAAACTATTAAAAAATATTTTTTTTTTTGTCAAAAATAAATTTGATGACCATAATAAAGATTGTGCTAGCGTTTTAACATGACTCCAGTTATAGACTTACTACAGACTAGATGACGATTGTTTAAAAGTACTATCATACTTTTTAATGCACGTGTTTATCTCTTTCATAATCAGTGAATTCAATAAAAGAATAAAATAATATTATTTATATCATATTCCTAGTATATTATCACAAAAGTATCCCTTACTCTTAAGTTTAAACAACAAGGATAATTTTTGAATAGAAAATGGACAATAAAGTATATGATTTTTGGGTAAAGTTCTATTTTTTAGTAGATAATAATAATAATAATAGTAATATAAACATTACAGTGAGGATATCATGTTTAATGTTTACATGGTGGTACAATTAATTAAAGGCGTGGATCGAGAAATAGTTACTACGTACGGCGCATGTATAATATAAAGACCATATAATAAACAGGAGGTACATGAGCGGATATACATACATTTCCATTGGGAAATCCTAATTATCTTTATTCCAATATAAAATGTGAGAGTTGTCATCGCCCCAAAAGGTACCTTTTAAACATTTTTATTTTTTATTTTATTTTATTATATATTTATATGTTATATTTAGTTTCCATATTTTTTTTTATTATATACGTGTAATATTTAGTTCCCCTATTTTTATAAAATTGGCGATTTAGTCTTAGTATCTTTGAGACCCATCTATTTATCTTTACTATTACTAAAAAAACCATTTAATTACGTTTTGTTATTTTTAGTTTTTAGGTCGCTTAATTGGTAGGTCACCGTAGTTATTATTAATTTTTCCATCAAATATACACATCAAATAGAGTCAACATGCGTTTAATAGGTGCAAATGTCAGTTAGATGCATTTTTCCATTCACTATATCACTGATTTGGGGATGTTCCGCTTGTTAACATTTACGTATCACATAAATTAGTCACTTGCTAACTCAAATAACATATCAAATATGGATCAAACATGTTATTCAATGTTTAATACTGATTGACTCGAACTATATATCGATTTAGTTCTTGCGTTTGTAAATTCAATCATATTAGGTATCCCCTGATTGGTAGTTGAATAAACAGTTAAGTTGAATTCAACTATAAACTTTAAACATTAGTGTTTTAAAAAATTGATGATTTAGTCCCTCAATATTTGGTATTACATAAAATTTTATGGAGATAAATTGCATTAAATTTTTTGTTAATGTCGCTTAACTGACATGTTACATAATTATCATTAACTTATTAATACAATATACCTATAAATTTAAGCCACCCATAAGGTATTAATTACATATTATCATATTAGAAAACTGAAGATAAATTATGTATTTTGAAACTCAGACGATTTATACTAGTATATGTATATATGAGGAAGGTGGACTTTAATTAAAGAGGAGGTATCAGTTACAGATACCGTACTTTTCCATCATTAATGAATTAATTGTATGTAACTGCTAATAGTAGTCTCATTTATTTATAGAGAAACAAAAGATTGATTAATCAAAAGGAACAACATTACCCAATCACAACTAGGCACAAAAGTAGCAGTTGATCAGAAATTAGATCATGACTACAGAAGAAGACATGCATGTACCCATACTAATAACTAGTAAAACATCTGAGATTGTTAAGTAAAGTAAAATAAAAAAACTAAGCTAAGAGAGAAGATGGGGAGAAAAGAGGAGCTTTCGCTTCTTGTAATTAGCCTTGAAGCAAGCTTGTCTCAGCTTCTTTGTGTTTTGTCCCAATTCCCTGTCAGGAAGTTGCTCCATCAACCTCATTTCATTTTCTAACATTTCTACAACAACCTTCTTCTTCTTCTCCTCTCCATCTCCCATTTCTTCAACATTGTTGATTAGGGTTTTAAGGCTCATGAGCTTCCGGTGGGGCCACCGCCGGATACCAACCTCACGACACCTCTTTTTAAGCAGAGTCACACCTATATTCATCTCCTTTGCCGCCTCTGTGATTGGCATATAAAAATACTCAGAGATTGCCTCCCTTGACAACGTGATTGCCTTTGAATAATTCTCACCTTCATCAATATCTTCTTCTACTGACGACCACCATCTGGAACGCTTAGCTCCTGCTCTAATTACCATCTTGTTCTCCTCAACTTTGTCCAACCATACAGATTCATCAGGAATACCTTGGTTGCAGACACCACTCATCAATGACGACGACGACATAATTTGGTTCTGCTCACACATCACCACCTCGTTGTTATTCATCGCCACATTACTGGAGTTGTGAATATGATCCATCTGGTAAATATAATCTTCAAACCCCAAGAACGAGTTTATCGCCTCCAACTCCATATCAAACCCCGGTAACAACAAGTACTCCGGATTCAAACTACTCTCTCCCAACATTTCTAACGGGTATGGATCATCCAGCAGCACAGTGTTGGGATCATTAACGAAAACAGGCTGCTGCAGCAGCAAATCAAGATCCCAATTCTCAAATATAGAAAATGTTTTATTGCTGCACCATACACCGTCCAAATTAATTATCAAAATATATAATATTTTATCTTATCAGATAAATAATAATGAATGCATGATTTAAACATATCAAAAGTAGTAACATATATACACATATACAAAAACACTTTCTCTTGTTATTCTTCATCAATTAGCTAGCTAGGGTTGGTTACTATGTATATATATATAGTTTACCTAATTTCGTCATCAATATGACTAGAGTAGATTGGAAACGGATCCTCTTCTTGCTTCACTAACATGTTATGAGATTGATTCGCCATGATATAGAGAGATCAGTGCAGTAGCAGTTAGTTCATCAATATATATATTATATTATATATAATATAATGGATCGAGGTTGCAGGTAGAATAATTAGCTAGTATGGAGAGTTAAAAGAGAGGGCAGTATATATAGAAAGTAGAAGATGAGCCATATAGAAATAAATGTCAGTCATTATTATTTGTTTTCGAATCCATTAATAAGAATTAAATGGAACTTATTAAAGATCTTGCGCCGTCGCCATGGTGATGATGAATGACTGCACATCACTGCTATTAATTAGCCCTAGAATTACATCACTGCTATTAATTAGCCCTAGAATTACATCATTGCACTTTCCCGCGAAGAGGCGTGTGCATGCTGCAGTTACAATTTACAGCCTATTAATTCTAGAGTAGAGAGATATATTATTATTAATTATGATGATTTTTATTCTTTTTTTTTTTTTCACTGGGTGTCCTTGGTGGCAAATCTTAAGAGTGGTAAAATATTAGTCATGAATCTTTTTCTACTCACAAGGCTAAAATCGAAATTCTCAGGTTAATTAATGAATTAAGTGTTGAACACTACATATGGTTATTAATATGAATAATCTGATTATATTATGATCTTATAGTTTTTAGTTTTTACCCTTCTTCTTAAGATGATTCATTTAATTGTAAGAGAAGAATCCGCAACTATATATCTACCTCGAGTCCCCATGCAGATATTATTACTCTTATTATCAATATATATACTTATATTGTACAGAAAAACAAGAATCAAACGCTTCTAGATGCACGCACGTACGTACGTCTTGGTCAAGGAGGTTATATATGAGTAGGGCTGGGCATAAAAACCGGTTCGGGCGAACCGAACCAGAACCAAACCGGAACCGAACAATACGAATCGGTTCTGACTGAACCGGTTCTTAAATGGTTCGGTTCTGATAAGGAATATATGGAGCGGTTTTTGACTGGTTCAAAACAGGTTCTAAACCAGTTCTGAACCGCTTTTTCAGAACCACTTTTGTTAAATAAAGCCTAAATTGTTAGATAGTAATATACCATTGCATCCTTTTTTTGGGTAGAACAAAGGGCTATAAACAAACCGAGTATCTGGAAAACTCGAGTCAATTTACTCTAACTCGATCGAGCCTTAATTTTTCAAGCTCGACTTGGTGCCATACTTAACGTGTTCGAGTTCGGCTCGACTCGGCTCGATAAGGTTAAAAAATTCAATTAAATTATAAATGGTGCACCTTAGCTCGAGCTCGAACTCGACTCGATTAGGTTTTTTGCTCGAACTCGAATTCGAATTCTTCTTGGACTCAATATATACAAAAAATTAAAAAAGGTTCAAAACCGGTTCGAACCGGTTTAGAACCGGTTCTGCTATGGTTCGGTTCTAGGACCTAAAATCCGGTTCGGTTCTTACATGGCAGGAAACCAACTGAACCTAAAATTCGGTTCTGGTTCGGTTCTAAACCGGTTCGGCCAAAAACCGAACCATGCCCAACCCTATATGTGAGAATAAATTCAACCACAATTGAAGAATGATTTAATTTTTTAAATTTGAAAAAAAATTTAAACATTGAATTTCATTTTCAAATCAGCCAATTACCAAATATACCAACCTCAATTATATGATCAACCTCACTAACAATGGATTAGACAAAGCCGTTGAACTATAAATATTATCGGTATTGTGCTAAATAATCAAAATCTTACTGCGTTGTGGAGCTAGGGCGTTTAAAATGGGGGTACGCTATGCAAAATGTTTTTTTTTTTTTTTTACAAAGATTTAATATTTTATTTAGAAAATTATGTAAAACATACATCACTATTTGAAAAGATGATTTTTTATGTTAATATATTTTAAAATATGTATTTTTTTTTAAACGATGATAATTTATAATTAATTCAATTATCTATCCAAATTTTTGTTAAATACATTTCAAATATACAAAATGAATTTAGAATTCTTCAAAGTATCACAACTGAGTCAAATTGCTTATACAAACGTTACAATTGAGTCAAATCAGACATGTACCGATTGTTGATCAGTTGAGTCTCAATCGAGTCAAGGGTACTAGTGTAACACTGGTAAAAGTTATTATGTCTTGATTTAAATACAAAGAAAATTATTTGGAGAATTTATAAATATAAAATGTATTTGACGATAATTTGAACGGAACATTGAAAAAACTATCAATTAACATTATTTTCAAACATTCGTACATTTTAAAATATAATGGTACAAAAAATATTTTTTTCAAACATATTGATAAACATACTTTTCCCTATTCGGCCTCCGGTGTGATATTAGATTAGAGCAACTACAATTTATAGTCTGACAAAAGAGATACGAAGAATAAAATTTACAACCGTACTCTTCAAGTCAAAAGTCTCAAAACTTAAAATTGATGAGCTTTTTTCTGAATGGATCGATAGAGAGTGTTTTAAAATAATAACTAGGTACTGACCCCGCGCTACGCGCGGCGACCTGTTAAACTGTAAATTCAAGCACAAAATTAGAGTAGTCCTATACAATAGGAGCACCTTCCCAACTTCTTGGGGTACCAACATTGGCATATATAGAGCAAACATATGCTTAGCCTACATATAGAAAATAAAAATAAAACATTAATGAAATTGAAAGTTATCAAGGCCACCACATAAAATAAATAAATAGTAATAACCATTGTTAAAACCTCATTATTACAACCCACTTATAATAACAAAAACATCATGCTGAAAAAAAGGAGTTGCCAATCGGGGCTAACATATTAATATTTTAGATTTTTAACTGCATGAAATATAAGTATAATAAGGTAGCGGCTTACATCGAAATGACTGGAGCTTCCTTTTTCTAGTTCTATTGATTTATCAAGAGTTAACTTAATTCGAGTAAAGAGACCTTACTCCAACTCGGATTGACAATGCTTCCACACTCAAAACATCAAACAAAACAGGAAAATGAAAATCAATTTAAAGGGACTCATATAGAAGAATCAACGAAATAACATATATAATAAAATAAATATCATATATATGGTCACTTGCCTATTTTAATATTACTATATATACTTTATTTTTATTTCTCCAATAATGCATAGTATAGGAATTATCATAATTAAGTTGCTTCTCTAATATTTTCTTTTGAACTATAAAAATTATCAAAGTTACCTTATTAGTATTACCCAACCATTCTGTCTATGGTCTTGGCAAAAATGAGAGACTAAAATTGCAGTTGTTTGCTTGTACTTCAATCTAATAGTGCCTAAAAACACAAAATTTAAGCTAGATTTTTCTTACAAATCAAGAAAAGAAAATATATAATCTCAAGGCATGCAACTCACAGGGCAACCAAAGTCAGGATGTAAGCTCTAGTGGGCTGCTATACTTCCATGCATATGACAGCTCCAATAAGTTTCTGAATAAATAATATTCCAACCATGTCATAGTCGAACCAATAGAGTTCTAAACAAATTGATGTACCTCTTGAGGTCTTTATGCTGTTTTACAGCTTAACTATATGAATTTGAAACTGGGACACTCCCGATCAAACTAATCAAGGAAGTTCAACATGTTCATGGGATGGTGTATGTATTCATCACACATTCTAATGATAATTCAAAGCTTGAATAAACATCTACAGAAAAGCTGCATCATGGGTACGGCAGGCACGTAAGCCTCAACTCCTTTCCCTTTGCTAAGAGGAGTCCTCGAAACCTCGCCATTGCCAGACTTGAGGAGCTTAAGATCGCTCGAGGATCGCACCTCGGAGTCAGGACGCTTCGCCTTGGCCCGAGGCGGAGTGTCGACAGTCGTGACAACTCGTTCCGCCATGAGGGGAGATCGACCTACAAACAAGAGAAAAGCAAGATAATAACGAAGGCACCGAGCACAAAAAAGTAAAGCAACCTCGCAAATATACAACTTACCTGCACTCCCTTTACCACGTCCAGGCTTCATGCCCTGGAGAACAGCAGACACATCCGTGCGACTGCTCCGTGCAGCAGGAGCAGGACCACCCTGAGAGCCCGCCTGCAATCGGGAAGTTTTTCCATGAAACCAGCCTACATCACAAAACAAGGAAGTTATAAAATTTCATAACATACCGAAGTACCTCCCGAAGGAGGAGTACAAATCCCAGCCCTACGCAAATCTCGCTCTTTCACACAAGATAAGGCAGTGTATGCACGCACCTTGTGCGCCCGATACACCTTCTTCATCGCTGCTTTGTCAGAATCGGATAATTCACGAGAGGCCGGCACGGGATCAGGTTTCGTAATCCGAATAATACGCCAAGTCATCCCGGGATCATCTGTAAAGAAATAGTGTTTCTGCTAATGACTCTTCGACCAGTCGACAGCAGTAACAAAGCGAAAACTGCTTCACTTCACCCAATCCAAGATCGGCAAACTCCTTTCCCCTCATCAAAGGCCAGCGGATAGAAATGGAACATAACCCATACGCATCCGGATGCTGGAGCCGGAAAAAGCATCAAAAGAGCAAGGTCGAGTAACTCCAGGACTGTTGATGGCAAAGCAAACCCAGGTGCAAGATCAAGAGGAGAGATCCTATAATAACGACACAACTTCCGCAAGTCCGAAAAGTAAAGGAAGCGCAATCCCATTCATATTTGGGAGGCGTAAATAGCCGACAAATCATCCGGAGGCACAGTGGGCATTCCCGGACTAGCATCAGGGATAATATCAAACGATAAGAATGCCTCTTCCAAAGGTCAAAGCCCAGAACGAACGACGAGGCGCTGATACTCATCACGACCCAATTTGTTACTCGCAAAGGTTTGCACCAAGTCCCCTGACTCCACGCGAGGCTCCAGTTCGGAGGAAGAAGGTATATCATCCATAGTTTCCGGTTCGGAAGAATCCGTAAACTCCGAAGACTCCGACTCGAATCAAAATCCGAATCAGAAAGAAATCTAACAGAAGGGGTAGGAATATGATACTTACTCATGTTCACAAAGCCAGCAAATCGAGAAGGTAATCCTAAGGATGGACGTCCCAGCTTCTCACAACACAACTCCTACAAAGATACAACTACAACCCGTTCAATACATACACGTACACCCAACGTGTTAACAACTACTATGCAACAAACACCCCCCGCATCGGGGGCAACATCATGCTCACAAATCTATAAAGTGTTCAACTACTACATAGCGAACATCCTCTATACGGGGGCAACTTTATGTTAGTAAGGCCCTCGTCCCAACACTTTTATGATCTACATGTGCGTATGCACACCTACACATGTCTACGCACGCCTATGTATCCGCAAGTACCCACGTACACCCGCGCTCAACTATATGTGTTTGCATACACTAATATGTGTTCCTGCACCACTCTACGTGCCTATGTGCAACTATGTGTGCATACATGCACTTACGCGTACCTATGAGTGCCAATGTGTGCATACATGCACTTACGCATGCTCATGTGTGTCTACGAATGCTTATACGCATCTATGCTCACCTACGTGACCTAAGGCAAATCCCCCAAGGTAACAAGTGCTAATATACTCATAGTACTAACACCTATATGCATATACTTATCTAACATGTGTAGGGCATGGATACATACATACATACACCCCCTTTGGGAATACAAAGCTTAGTTATAGCTACAAGCATCTCCATACAACCGAGTGTGTACATACATGTCACAATAATTCCTTTGGCAATCAAAGATGGCAATCAATAGGGAACTATCACTCCTACTCTATACATACAAGTGGTAGAACACTTAACTATTTTTATGCTCTTTTTTGCTATGGTTAACTATCCTAGGCATTTCTTCAAACACTTGGTGGGCATGGATGATCAAGTTCAAAATTAAGGCAAAGATTAACCAAATTGATGCAAAAAAAGGCATACCTGGAAATGATTCTAATCAACCCCAAAAAACCGAATCACCTCAAAAAACGAGGTTACGTTCCCACAGACGGCGCAAAAATGTTGGATACTTTTCGAGTGGGGTGTCAGATCCTAGTAGTGACGTCGGAAGAATGCCTCGGGCTGCTCCTATTCGGGTCTTCACACATGTCGAAATCGTGCGTCTCCGTATACCTGCAAGAGGGGCAGTATCGCACACCACGTAGGGGGGGGGTGGAGTGCGATGAACCCTCTCTGAAGCTTAAGTCAGGTATTTTAGAGAGAGAAAGTAAGAGAGAGGGCAGAGCTTCCGTTGTCAACTTCGTTTGAAATGATTGATCAATGCCCCTATTTATAGGAAACCTTGGAATCAAACCGGGTTTTGAACGGTTTGACGTCGGTTCAATGCAAAGTATAAACCGAGCGTAGACGGGAGTAAAGCTGACATCAGGAGGGTTTGCACGTGCGGTGTTTGCGTAGGGGTTTACATGTCAATAATAGGAGGATTCCGGACCGTCCCTGGGTATCGCGCGGATCTCGGGAGGCCCGGGGTAATCGGGACAATCCGGAGGGTCGGATTGTCCCACAATTCGGACCGGGTCCGTATTGTAATGGCAATCCGGACGTGGGTCCGGGGCGCGTACCCCGGACCTTTTAGTGCTCGCGGGTGAATAATTTGAAACTGTTTAGTGAGTGGCGCCACTGTTTCAAACAAGCGGCGTGTGCTGTTTCTGTAAAAATGAAAACTTTTGTTATATTTGAATTTTCTTAGGTTTTTATTTAGGTCAATATATATAAATGTCATTATATAATCGATAATTATATTATCTATTACATAAATAAAAATTAAGTCCTAATTGATTATACAAACGTTACAATTGAGTCAAATAAGACAAGTACCGATAGTTGATCAGTTGAGTCTCAATCGAGTCAAGGGTACTGGTGTAACACTGGTAAAAGTTATTATGTCTTGATTTAAATATAAAGAAAATTATTTGGTGAATTTATAAATATAAAATGTATTTGACGATAATTTGAACGGAACATTGAAAAAACTATCAATGAACATTATTTTCAAACATTCGTACATTTTAAAATATATTGGTACAAAAACAATATTTTTCAAAGATATTGATAAACATACTTTTCCCTATTCGGCCTTCGGTGTGATATTAGATTAGAGCAACTACAATTTATAGTCTGACAAAAGAGATACGGAGAATAAAATTTACAACCGTACTCTTCAAGTCAAAAGCCTCAAAACTTAAAATTGATGAGCTTTTTTTCTGAATGGATCGAAAGAGAGTGTTTTAAAATAATAACTAGGTGCTGACCCCGCGCTACGCACGACGACCTGTTATACTGTAAATTCAAGCACAAAATTAGAGTAGTCCTATACAATAGGAGCACCTTCCCAACTTCTTGGGGTACCAACATTGGCATATACAGAGCAGACATATGCTTAGCCTACATGCAGAAAATAAAAATAAAACATTAATGAAATTGAAAGTTATCAAGGCCACCACATAAAATAAATAAATAGTAATAACCATTGTTAAAACCTCGTCTAAAAAATTACAACCCACTTATAATAACAAAAACATCATGCTGAAAAAAAGGAGTTGCCAATCGGGGCTAACATATTAATATTTTAGATTTTTAACTGCATGAAATATAAGTATAATAAGGTAGCGGCTTACATCGAAATGACTGGAGCTTCCTTTTTCTAGTTCTATTGATTTATCAATAGTTAACTTAATTCGAGTAAAGAGACCTTACTCCAACCCGGATCGACAATGCTTCCACACTCAAAACATCAAACAAAACAGGAAAATGAAAATCAATTTAAAGGGACTCATATAGAAGAATCAACGAAATAACATATATAATAAAATAAATATCATATATATGTTCACTTGCCTATTTTAATATTACTATATATATATATATATATATATATATATATATATATATATATATATATATATATATATACTTTATTTTTATTTCTCCAATAATGCATAGTAAAGGAATTATCATAATTAAGTTGCTTCTCTAATATTTTCTTTTGAACTATAAAAATTATCAAAGTTACCTTATTAGTTTTACCCGACCATTCTGTCTATGGTCTTGGCAAAAATGAGAGACTAAAATTGCAGCTGTTTGCTTGTACTTCAATCTAATAGTGCCTAAAAACACAAAATTTCAGCTAGATTTTTCTTAAAAATCAAGAAAAGAAAATATAATAATCTCAAGGCATGCAACTCACAGGGCAACCAAAGTCAGGATGTAAGCTCTAGTGGGCTGCTATACTTCCATGCATATGACAGCTCCAATAAGTTTATGAATAAATAATATTCCAACCATGTCATAGTCGAACCAATAGAGTTCTAAACAAATTGATGTACCTCTTGAGGTCTTTATGCTGTTTTACAGCTTAACTATATGAATTTGAAACTGGGACACTCCCGATCAAACTAATCAAGGAAGTTCAACATGTTCATGGGATGTTGTATGTATTCATCACACATTCTAATGATAATTCAAAGCTTGAATAAACATCTACAGAAAAGCTGCATCATGGGTACGGCAGGCACGTAAGCCTCAACTCCTTTCCCTTTGCTAAGAGGAGTCCTCGAAACCTCGCCATTGCCAGACTTGGGGAGCTTAAGATCGCTCGAGGATCGCACCTCGGAGTCAGGACGCTTCGCCTTGGCCCGAGGCGGAGTGTCGACAGTCGTGACAACTCGTTCCGCCATGAGGGGAGATCGACCTACAAACAAGAGAAAAGCAAGATAATAACGAAGGCACTGAGCACAGAAAAGTAAAGCAACCTCGCAAATATACAACTTACCTGCACTCCCTTTACCACGTCCAGTCTTCATGCCCTGGAGAACAGCAGACACATCCGTGCGACTGCTCCGTGCAGCAGGAGCAGGACCACCCTGAGAGCCCGCCTGCAATCGGGAAGTTTTTCCATGAAACCAGCCTACATCACAAAACAAGGAAGTTATAAAATTTCATAACATACCGAAGTACCTCCCGAAGGAGGAGTACAAATCCCAGCCCTACGCAAATCTCGCTATTTCACACAAGATAAGGCAGTGTATGCACGCACCTTGTGCGCCCGATACACCTTCTTCATCGCTGCTTTGTCAGAATCGGATAATTCACGAGAGGCCGGCACGGGATCAGGTTTCGTAATCCGAATAATACGCCAAGTCATCCCGGGATCATCTGTAAAGAAATAGTGTTTCTGCTAATGACTCTTCGACCAGTCGACAGCAGTAACAAAGCGAAAACTGCTTCACTTCACCCAATCCAAGATCGGCAAACTCCTTTCCCCTCATCAAAGGCCAGCGGATAGAAATGGAACATAACCCATACGCATCCGGATGCTGGAGCCGGAAAAAGCATCAAAAGAGCAAGGTCGAGTAACTCCAGGACTGTTGATGGCAAAGCAAACCCAGGTGCAAGATCAAGAGGAGAGATCCTATAATAACGACACAACTTCCGCAAGTCCGAAAAGTAAAGGAAGCGCAATCCCATTCATATTTGGGAGGCGTAAATAGCCGACAAATCATCCGAAGGCACAGTGGGCATTACCGGACTAGCATCAGGGATAATATCAAACGATAAGAATGCCTCTTCCAAAGGTCAAAGCCCAGAACGAACGACGAGGCGCTGATACTCATCACGACCCAATTTGTTACTCGCAAAGGTTTGCACCAAGTCCCCTGACTCCACGCGAGGCTCCAGTTCGGAGGAAGAAGGTATATCATCCATAGTTTCCGGTTCGGAAGAATCCGTAAACTCCGAAGACTCCGACTCGAATCAAAATCCGAATCAGAAAGAAATCTAACAGAAGGGGTAGGAATATGATACTTACTCATGTTCACAAAGCCAGCAAATCGAGAAGGTAATCCTAAGGATGGACGTCCCAGCTTCTCACAACACAACTCCTACAAAGATACAACTACAACCCGTTCAATACATACACGTACACCCAACGTGTTAACAACTACTATGCAACAAACACCCCCCGCATCGGGGGCAACATCATGCTCACAAATCTATAAACTGTTCAACTACTACATAGCGAACATCCTCTATACGGGGGCAACTTTATGTTAGTAAGGCCCTCGTCCCAACACTTTTATGATCTACATGTGCGTATGCACACCTACACATGTCTACGCACGCCTATGTATCCGCAAGTACCCACGTACACCCGCGCTCAACTATATGTGTTTGCATACACTAATATGTGTTCATGCACCACTCTACGTGCCTATGTGCAACTATGTGTGCATACATGCACTTACGCGTACCTATGAGTGCCAATGTGTGCATACATGCACTTACGCATGCTCATGTGTGTCTACGAATGCTTATACGCATCTATGCTCACCTACGTGACCTAAGGCAAATCCCCCAAGGTAACAAGTGCTAATATACTCATAGTACTAACACCTATATGCATATGCTTATCTAACATGTGTAGGGCATGGATACATACATACATACACCCCCTTTGGGAATACAAAGCTTAGTTATAGCTACAAGCATCTCCATACAACCGAGTGTGTACATACATGTCACAATAATTCCTTTGGCAATCAAAGATGGCAATCAATAGGGAACTATCACTCCTACTCTATACATACAAGTGGTAAAACACTTAACTATTTTTATGCTCTTTTTTGCTATGGTTAACTATCCTAGGCATTTCTTCAAACACTTGGTGGGCATGGATGATCAAGTTCAAAATTAAGGCAAAGATTAACCAAATTGATGCAAAAAAAGGCATTGGCATACCTGGAAATGATTCTAATCAACCCCAAAAAACCGAATCACCTCAAAAAACGAGGTTACGTTCCCACAGACGGCGCCAAAATGTTGGATACTTTTCGAGTGGGGTGTCAGATCCTAGTAGTGACGTCGGAAGAATGCCTCGGGCTGCTCCTATTCGGGTCTTCACACATGTCGAAATCGTGCGTCTCCGTATACCTGCAAGAGGGGCAGTATCGCACACCACGTAGGGGGGGTGGAGTGCGATGAACCCTCTCTGAAGCTTAAGTCAGGTATTTTAGAGAGAGAAAGTAAGAGAGAGGGCAGAGCTTCCGTTGTCAACTTCGTTTGAAATGATTGATCAATGCCCCTATTTATAGGAAACCTTGGAATCAAACCGGGTTTTGAACGGTTTGACGTCGGTTCAATGCAAAGTATAAACCGAGCGTAGACGGGAGTAAAGCTGACATCATGAGGGTTTGCACGTGCGGTGTTTGCGTAGGGGTTTACATGTCAATAATAGGAGGATTCCGGACCGTCCCTGGGTATCGCGCGGATCTCGGGAGGCCCGGGGTAATCGGGACAATCCGGAGGGTCGGATTGTCCCACAATTCGGACCGGGTCCGTATTGTAATGGCAATCCGGACGTGGGTCCGGGGCGCGTACCCCGGACCTTTTAATACTCGCGGGTGAATAATTTGAAACTGTTTAGTGAGTGGCGCCACTGTTTCAAACAAGCGGCGTGTGCTGTTTCTGTAAAAATGAAAACTTTTGTTATATTTGAATTTTCTTAGGTTTTTATTTAGGTCAATATATATACATGTCATTATATAATCGATAATTATATTATCTATTACATAAATAAAAATTAAGTCCTAATTGATTATACAAACGTTACAATTGAGTCAAATCAGACAAGTACCGATAGTTGATCAGTTGAGTCTCAATCGAGTCAAGGGTACTGGTGTAGCACTGGTAAAAGTTATTATGTCTTGATTTAAATATAAATAAAATTATTTGGTGAATTTATAAATATAAAATGTATTTGACGATAATTTGAACGGAACATTGAAAAAACTATCAATGAACATTATTTTCAAACATTCGTACATTTTAAAATATATTGGTACAAAAACTATATTTTTCAAAGATATTGATAAACATACTTTTCCCTATTCGGCCTTCGGTGTGATATTAGATTAGAGCAACTACAATTTATAGTCTGACAAAAGAGATACGGAGAATAAAATTTACAACCGTACTCTTCAAGTCAAAAGCCTCAAAACTTAAAATTGATGAGCTTTTTTTCTGAATGGATCGAAAGAGAGTGTTTTAAAATAATAACTAGGTGCTGACCCCGCGCTACGCACGACGACCTGTTATACTGTAAATTCAAGCACAAAATTAGAGTAGTCCTATACAATAGGAGCACCTTCCCAACTTCTTGGGGTACCAACATTGGCATATACAGAGCAGACATATGCTTAGCCTACATGCAGAAAATAAAAATAAAACATTAATGAAATTGAAAGTTATCAAGGCCACCACATAAAATAAATAAATAGTAATAACCATTGTTAAAACCTCATCTAAAAAATTACAACCCACTTATAATAACAAAAACATCATGCTGAAAAAAAGGAGTTGCCAATCGGGGCTAACATATTAATATTTTAGATTTTTAACTGCATGAAATATAAGTATAATAAGGTAGCGGCTTACATCGAAATGACTGGAGCTTCCTTTTTCTAGTTCTATTGATTTATCAAGAGTTAACTTAATTCGAGTAAAGAGACCTTACTCCAACCCGGATCGACAATGCTTCCACACTCAAAACATCAAACAAAAATGGAAAATGAAAATCAATTTAAAGGGACTCATATAGAAGAATCAACGAAATAACATATATAATAAAATAAATATCATATATATGTTCACTTGCCTATTTTAATATTACTATATATATATATATATACTTTATTTTTATTTCTCCAATAATGCATAGTAAAGGAATTATCATAATTAAGTTGCTTCTCTAATATTTTCTTTTGTACTATAAAAATTACCAAAGTTACCTTATTAGTTTTACCCAACCATTCTGTCTATGGTCTTGGCTAAAATGAGAGACTAAAATTGCAGCTGTTTGTTTATACTTCAATCTAATAATGCCTAAGAACACAAAATTTCAGCCAGATTTTTCTTAAAAATCAAGAAAAGAAAATATAATAAGGGTTAAAGGTACTTTTCATACCACATGTTTGGCCGAATGTGGCTTTTAGTAGCGGATGTTTGGTTTTGTATACTTTTGGTACCAAACGTTTGAAAAAATGTGGCTTTTGGTACATTCATTAGTTGGCCGTTAGTTTTTTCCGTTAAGTGACATGTGCAAGTCACGTGACCGACCCTAAACTTTCAATTTTGTTCAATTTAGTCCCTCAAATGTATTCATAACTTTTAATTTGTTTAATTTAGTCCCAAAACTTCAAAATCAATTCCAATTGAATCATCGAACCCAATTGACCTAGCCGGACCTAGCCTTGGGCTAGGTGCGAACCTAGGTTGGGGTCGCCGGACCCAGCCGACCCTGACCCAGGGTCGGACCTAGCCTAGGCTAGGTCCGGCTAGGTCAATTTGGACCTAGCCCAAATTCGATCCAAATTGGGCTAGGTCCCAATTGACCTAGCCGGACCTAGCTTAGGGCTAGGTCCGACCCTGGGTCAGGGTTGGTTGGGTCCAGCGACCCTGAACCATGGTCAGACCTTGCCCTAGGCTAGGTCCGGCTAGGTCAATTGGGTTCAATGGTTAAATTGGAATTGATTTTGAAGTTTCGGGACTAAATTAAACAAATTAAAAGTTAGAAATATATTTGAGGGACTAAATTGAATAAAATCGAAAGTTTAGAGTCGGTCACGTGACTTGCACATGTAATTTAACGGAAAAAACTAACGGTCAACTAACGGATGAACCAAAAACCACAATTTTTTTTTTCAAACGTTTGGTACCAAAAGTATACAAAACCAAACATCCGGTACTAAAAGTCACATTCAGCCAAACATGTGGTATGAAAAGTACATTTAACCCATAAAATAATCTCAAGGCATGCAACTCACAGGGCAACCAAAGTCAGGATGTAAGCTCTAGTGGGCTGCTATACTCCCATGCATATGACAGCTCCAATAAGTTTCTGAATAAATAATATTCAAACCATGTCATAGTCGAACCAATAGAGTTCTAAACAAATTGATGCATCTCACCTTTACTTCTAGCCTCTTGAGGTCTTTATGCTGTTTTACAGCTTAACTATGTGAATTTGAAACTAGGACACTCCCGATCAAACTAATCAAGGAAGTTCAACATGTTCATGGGATGCTGTGTGTATTCATCACACATTCTAATGATAATTCAAAGCTTGAATAAACATCTACAGAAAAGCTGCATTCTAGCATTTTGCACATTAAGCTAAGAATTAAACTATTTAGATGCATAGCAATTGGTATGGTTGAGAAATTGAGATGTGTATATCACCCATTTCTGTCCAGAACGATCCATAAACCCTCAATCCAACTGACATGAGCAGTTTTGATAAATGACCATGTGGATTAAAATGGATAGGCTTCTGTGGAACTTATGACTGCTATATCGCCAAACTTCACCTTCGCGTATCTTGTTGCTGGTTGTCGCCCCGATTCTACAAAAACGATGGTTATTGATTCTTGCTTGAATTTTTCCATGTTGGCTATAAGATTAAGCTACAAAATAATTCAAGTATATTTTACAGTATAAATCTCACCGTAAAAGGAACCATCTAACTGTTGCGTTCTACTGATAATTCATCTACAAGTTCCCAGAACAAAGAAAAACCCAAAAGAGAAACTTAGTTTCAGAAATCTGAAAAAATGCGATCTTTAACAAATCAAGTGCTAATTGGGAGGGGAATCGACAATACCCAATGATGATCCGTCAAAGCAGGTGCATCCATAAAACCTTAGCATATGACCTTAGCGTGTAAGCCTCTTCCTCTGATTCAAAGATGAACGATGAATTTACCTATTAGAAACCTCAGAAGTTATAACAATACAATAATTCCATCTAACTATGAGAAAATTCATACACAATCATGGAAAATTACGCAATTTATAAAGTGGACCACAATGGAACAAAACATCGATCGCGCAAAAGAAAAAATATCAAATCAAGAGGCGAAAAAATGATAGGGTCGCTGGCCGGGGTTTGACGACGACGCTGCGGGAGAGAATAGCTGCATTCTAGCATTGATATGTTCATTAGCAAGACATTTTGCACTGAGAGCTTATTACTATCTTGACTAATACATAATATTGAGAAATCAACTTTTTCATACAATGATCCCATGAATGAAATTTAATTCAAAACAACTATATAAACCCACCATTCTTTAACAATAAATAGAGAATACCCCTTATAGTTACAACAATACAATACCCATATGAATTTCAACAATACTCTGCTCAATAATCGTTGACACTTCCATTATGATCCTCAAATCTTAAATTAAATAATTAGTACATCAAAAATCAACAACTTCTTATAGCTAAATACGACAAATATGATAAAAAAAACGCAGCAGAGATAAAACCTTACACTTCCACCGGGAGATTAAAAAAAAGGGTTTGATGGGTTTGGCTATAGCCGTTAGGCCCTTTAACAGTGAGGAAACGGTGAATAGGTCCACTGGGCCTTAAACGAGGTCAAGAAGACCAATGCGAAAGGTCCCGACAGAGGGAGCCCCGATGATGAAAGGTCCCGACAGAGTCGGTCCCGATAGGTGAGCTGGATGCTCCCGATGAGATGCCTTTAAGTAGGCCCCGATGACGAATCCCTGAGAACGATTGGCCGTGTCACGATGACGAGGGCCGGGCCCCGAGCGGTGACACAACGAGATAACTCTGGAGTCACCGATATTAGTCGGGGCTTGCTATCAGAGGTTGAGGCCGAGATACGCGGGGCGTGGCCGAGATACGCGGAGCGTGGTTGAGATACGCGGAGCGTGGCCGAGATACACGGGGCGTGGCCGAGATAAGCGAGATCATGGCCTAGATAAGCGAGATCATGGCCTAGATAGGCGGGATCGTGGCCGAGATATGCGGAATTCGGGCTAACCACCCCAACGGTTCAACAGGTAACTGAGGTACCTCTTCGCCTATAAAAGGGCAGAGGTTACCTCAGATCATATGACGTTTTGAGATACACTCTTTGAGATTTCTGCTTGCCACCATATACGAGATACTCATTTAAGCATCGGAGAGGGATTCTGGGTCACCGCCCGGTCTATCCCCTCTTGCAGGATTACGTGGAGCGAAGGAGCTCGGATCGCCGTCAAGACCGTACCGGAGTTCCACCGTGATCCAACATTGGCGCCGTCTGTGGGAATCTGACAAAAAGCTGATATAACTTCTATTCGTTCAATGGCGGCTGGCAAGCAAAGAAGACAAGGACAGTCTGGTGGTTCCCGTCATCCTGCTGGGACGACTCTGAATTCACCATCGGAGCATGCTGAGGACCAGAATCTCCCTGCTGAGGTCTCCCGGACAGGGGGGCACAACGAAGTCCCTGAAGACGTTGCTCAGCACCAAGAGAATAGGGAGAAGGAGGCTCCTCCAAATGCGGACCTGACGAAGGCTGTGGCGGAGGCCATGCAGATGTTTTTGGCGGCCGTGGAGGCTCTCTTAGATCGGAGAGAGACTGCGAGGAGACAAGATGAGGTGCCCCCACCAAGGGAGGAAGTGCCCCTACCAGCAGAGGTTCAGATTGTGCAGGAGGCCCAACTTCGGAGCCAGGACAAGGGTAAGGAGCCCGCTCCGCCAGAGCGATTTGTGGTCGATGGGCCAGGACCAGTGCAACATAGGAGCATTCCCCTTAATGGTCCCATCACCCCCGATCAGGTGGTGAAGATTGTGAATATCTGCATGGGAGAGCAGAAGCCGCTACTGTCGGAACTGAGGGATCGATCCTCCCATCCCTTTGTTCCCCGACTAATAGACACCCTCGCCCCGCCAGGGCTGGGTATCCCCACGATTAAGGAGTATGATGGCGAGAGAGATCCGGTTCGCCATGTCCAGAAGCACCTCATGGCGTGTCTGGGCAGAGCCCCGAATGAAGATATTGTGTGTACACTGTTCCCGAACACACTTGGGGAGAGAGCCCTGACCTGGTTCTTCAGTCTGCCCCCAGGGTGCATCACTTGCTGGGCTGATATGCACGACCGCTTTATCCAGCAGTACCAGGGTCGTCGACGTCTGTTGAAGAGTGTGAAGTCCCTGGCCCAGGTGGTGCAAAGGCCCGATGAGTCGCTGGCACACTATTACCAGCGATACACTGCCAGCGTGGCGGAGATTGATGAGGAGATTTCAGAGGGTGAGACCATCCGTACCTTCATTCGGAACCTAACAACCCCCTATGGTTCCGACTTGATGCACAGTGTGGCTGAGAAGCCTGTGTGGAATATGGAGGCATTGCAGAAAAGGGTGAAGCGGCAAATCGACGTCCAGGAGTCGAAAATAGCTGCTGGAGAACTTGAGCCCCCGAAGTCATATAAGGGAAAACAGTCGCCCAAACCCTTGGGCGATCGTAAGTCGAAGGATAAATCCGAAAGCAGTTGGAGTCGAGGCCGCTCTGATCGAAGGGAGGATAGGCGTTCCTCGAGGAAGGACAGGCGGGAGGATCATATCATTCCTCTCAACAGCTCTATGGCGGAGGTGTTAACGGTCATGGAGCGACAGGGTATCTCCCGGTACCCCCCGAAGAAGGAAGGAGAATTTTTGGGATCCCGCACCGATCGTTACTGTCGATTTCACCGCGCAAATGGTCACGACACTAATCATTGTCGGGAGCTGAAGAAGGAGATCGAAAAGCTGATCCAAAAGGGGAAGCTTAAAGAGTTTGTCGGGGAGAAGCGGTGTCGATCCTATTCTCGATCCCGACCGCGGTCCCGTTCCCGATCCCGTGATCGGTCCCCAAAGAAGAAGAGGACTGAGCCAGAGTCTTCTGGCGCCCGTAAGGAGAAGCGGGGCACTATCAATGTGATTCATGGAGGATTTGCTGCGGGAGGTGATACCTCGGCCTCTCGGGAGGTTTATGCCTCTAGGATTTCTGCTGCTGTGGTACTGGGCAAGAGGTCCCGATCCTGGATCGCGAAGGAAGAGATGGTGATTTCCTTTTCCGCGGAGGACCTGATAGGAGTGGAGACTCCACATGATGACGCTCTGGTCGTTACCCTAGACGTGGATGGGTATGAGATGAAGCGGATTTTGATCGACGGAGGGAGCTCCTCCGATATTCTGTTTATGGATGCACTGGAAGCCATGGGGAAGACGAAGAAGGATCCCAAGGAGGTGAACTTCCCGATGGTCGGGTTCTCTGGTATTACCTCCTATCCGCTGGGAATGATCACCTTACCAGTGGAGTTTGGTAGCCGGTGGAAGGCGGAGAGGAGAAACGTGGACTTCGTGGTAGTTGAGTCCGAGGGGACTTACAACGCGATTATCGGGAGAACCACCATCAACCCCCTGATGGCCGTTGCCTCGACTGTTCACCAGAAGATGAAGTTCCCGACTGACCATGGAGTCGGAGAGATTAAGGGTGACCAGGTGGCTTCCAGGAGATGTTATGTTAATGCCACCCGACGGAAGAGACGGGAGGCCATGGCCATCCTTCAGACCGATGCCGATCTGAGAGAGGAGTTTGGGCGTCCCGCCCCCATGGAGGATTTGAAGGAGGTCGAGATTGACGGACCTCAGAGGAAGGTGAAAATCGGGTCCGCCCTGTCTGACGAGAGGGCCCGAGAATTGATTGAGCTGCTGAAAGAGTTCAAGGAGCTGTTTGCCTGGTCCCCGAGTGACATGCCTGGAATCAGCCCCGACGTGATTGTGCACGAGTTGAAGATTGATCCCGCGATCAAGCCTATAGCGCAGAAGAGGCGTCTGATGGGCGCGGACAAGAGGATCGCGATCCAGCAGGAGGTGGGCAGGCTGCTCGATGCTGGGTTTATCAAGGAGCTCCGATTCCAGACTTGGGTCACTAACCCGGTGCTGGTGAAGAAGAGCAATGGGAAGTGGCGGATGTGTGTCGATTTCCGCGACCTAAATAAGGCTTGCCCGAAGGACTGTTACCCGCTCCCGAGAATCGACCAGTTGGTGGATGCCACGTCGGGACATGAGTTGTTGAGCTTCATGGATGCGTATTCGGGCTATAATCAGATCAAGATGGCTAAGGAGGATGCCCCTCACACAGCATTTTATGCTGACAGTGACATCTATCATTACGATGTCATGCCTTTCGGACTGATCAACGCCGGGGCAACCTACCAGCGGATGGTGAACAAGTTGTTCGGAGATATGCTGGGGAAAACCATGGAGGCTTACGTGGACGATATGCTGGTGAAGTCCCGACAGGCTGAGGATCATGTGCACAACCTAGCCACGGCGTTTGAGCGGATGAGGCTTCATCAGGTTCGCTTGAACCCAACTAAGTGCGCCTTCCGAGTCCACTCGGGGAAGTTTCTGGGCTTTATGGTGAGTCAAAGAGGAATTGAGGTGAACCCGAGAAGCTAAGGGAAATCGAGGAGATGCAGTCTCCGGTAAATCATCGGGAGGTGCAAGTGCTGAATGGCCGACTGGCTGCAATGAATCGCTTCCTGTCTAAGGCGAGTGACCGATCCATGCCGTTTTTTGAAGCGTTGAGGGCCAACAAGAAGTTTGAGTGGACTGCCAAGTGTGAAGAGGCGTTCCAGGCACTCAAGCAGCACCTTCGCACCCTCCCGCCATTGGCGAAGCCGGTCCCAGGCGAGCCGCTCTATCTATACTTGGCTGTTTTTGAATTTGCCATTAGCTCTGTGTTAGTGAAGGTTGTCGAGGGTAATCAAGTCCCCGTTTATTATGTAAGCAAGGCGTTTGCCAAATCTGAAATGAATGATCCCGCCGTTGAGAAGTATCTCTTTGCGTTGATTATTACTGCTCGGAAGCTGAGGCCTTACTTCCACGCGCATGAGATTACTGTGTTGACGAATCAACCTTTGAAGCATTTTTTGAACCGACCTGATGCGTCGGGGAGATTAGTCAAATGGGCTGTCGAGCTTAGTGAGTTTCGCATACACTTTGCTCCGAGAACGGCTATTAAGGGCCAGGCGTTGGCGGATTTCATAGCAGAATCTACAGCCCCCGATCTGGAAGAAGCGGGCCCTGTAGAGTGGGCAACCATAGAGGTCCCGATAGCAGAACAACCAGAGATGGCAGAGCAATCAGAACAGCCAAACGAGGAAAACACTTGGGAGATGTACACGGATGGCTCCTCGAGTTCAGACGGATCAGGAGCAGGCTTTGTGTTGATACCACCAGGCGGAGGTGAGCCGCTTCGATATGCCTTGGCTTTAACGTTTAGGGCCACGAACAACGAAGCTGAGTATGAGGCTCTTATCACGGGCCTGAAAATTTCCAAAGGTACGGGAGTTGCTCACTTGAGAGTAAAGTGTGACGCCGGTCTGATTGTGAATCAAGTCCAAGGGCGATATGAGGCGAAGAGCCCGATGATGAGGAAGTACCTTCGTGAGGTGCAACTCTTGAAGGAGAGCTTCAAAAGCTTCGATATTGAGGCGATCCAGAGGGAAGATAACGTGGAGGCAGATGCCTTGAGCAAATTTGCCTTGGGGGCACCCCTGGAGGAAAATCGGAAGGTGCACTTCTTGGAGAAGGTGATCTTGTCGACCACCGACCCGACGCAGGTGTGTGCTATTGAAGCAGGATCGGAGGAGGAGCCCACTTGGATGACCCCGATAGTCGCGTACCTGACTACGGGTGCAGTCCCCGATAATGAAGTAGTAGCTGACAGGATACGTCGGATCGCGGTTAATTACGTGATGCTGGACAATCTGCTATACAAGAAGGGCTGGTTCTCGACTCCGTACTTGAAGTGTGTGGCTGAGCCCGACACAAGTCGAATCCTGAAGGAAGTGCATGAAGGGGTCGCGGCTTGTCATGTAGGGGCCCGATCCATAATGAGGAAAGTGTTGAATCTGGGCTATTATTGGCCTACGATGAGCAAGGAGGCGACGATGTTGGTTCCATCTTGCAACGCGTGCCAGAGGTACGCCCCGAATATCGTGGCTCCGGCCGCTAATCTGACGTCCATCAAGAGTTCTTGGCCCTTCGCGCAGTGGGGCATCGACTTGGTGGGACCTCTCCCGCAAGCACAAGGTCAGTATAAGTATTTGCTTGTGGCTATCGATTATTTTTCGAAATGGATAGAAGCCAAGGCGTTGGCCAAGACGACGGGGAACCAGATCGTCAAGTTTCTCCAGACTCATATTGTATCCAGATACGGGATTCCTAAGGATGTGATCAGCGACAATGGTCCACCGTTTAACGGGGCTCAGGTGAAGGAGTATCTGGAGGAGTTGAACATCGAGCATCGGACAGCCTCTGTCCACCATGCTCAGACTAATGGCCAGGTGGAATCAGCCAACAAAATCGTGATGGATGGCCTGAAGAAGAGGGTCTATGCCTTGAAGGGCAAATGGCTGAACGAGCTGGAAAACGTGCTTTGGGCTATTAGAACGACACCCAAACGATCAACTGGGGAGACTCCGTTTGGCCTTGTTTACGGCACGGAGGCTGTTGCTCCCGTGGAGGTAGCTGTGGCGTCCCATCAGATGAGATATTACGAGCCTTTGACGAATGATGAGATGAGACGTCTGGATTTGGACTTGCTCGAAGAGAAGAGGCGGGAAGCCGATGAAGTCCAGGCTCGAATGCGTTTGGCGACGGCCAGGTATTACAATCGGCGAGTTAAGTCCCGACAATTCTTCGTCGGGGAGCTGGTTTGGCGTCGCAACGAGTTTACCCTTTTGGATCGAATCAACAAGATGTCACCAAAATGGGAAGGACCTTACAAGGTCGTGGGGATGCCGGCTCCGAATGCGTACAAGTTGGAAGACCTCGATGGCAGAGTATTGAAGCATTCTTTCAGTGGCGAACACTTGAAGAAATGTCATGCTTAATGAAAAGTCGCCTTAAGTGGTGCCCGATGAAAAGTCGCCTTAAGTGGTGCCCGATGTAAAATCGCCTTAATGGTGCCCGATGAAAAGTCGCCTTAAGTGGTGCCCGATGTAAAATCGCCTTAAGTGGTGCCCGATGAAAAGTCGCCTTAAGTGGTGCCCGATGTAAAATCGCCTTAAGTGGTGTATGTATTTATTGTTTGATTCGATGTAAGCAAGTTTTGTGCCATCAATGAATAAAGAGGTTGCTTCCGATCATATTATTCTTAGATTTATTCTAAGTGTTGTTTAAAAGTCGCCTTAAGTGGTGCGCGAGGTTAAGTCGTCTTAAGTGATGCATGATTCTTAGATTTATTCTAAGTGTTGTTAAGTCGTCTTAAGTGATGCACGAGGTTAAGTCGTCTTAAGTGATGCATGATTCTTAGATTTATTCTAAGTGTTGTTAAGTCGTCTTAAGTGATGCACGAGGTTAAGTCGTCTTAAGTGATGCATGATTCTTAGATTTATTCTAAGTGTTGTTAAGTCGTCTTAAGTGATGCACGAGGTTAAGTCGTCTTAAGTGATGCACGATTCTTAGATTTATTCTAACTGTTGTTAAGTCGTCTTAAGTGATGCACGAGGTTAAATCGTCTTAAGTGATGCATGATTCTTAGATTTATTCTAAGTGTTGTTAAGTCGTCTTAAGTGATGCACGAGGTTAAGTTGTCTTAAGTGATGCATGATTCTTAGATTTATTCTAAGAGTTGTTAAGTCGTCTTAAGTGATGCACGAGGTTAAGTCGTCTTAAGTGATGCATGATTCTTAGATTTATTCTAAGTGTTGTTAAGTCGTCTTAAGTGATGCACGAGGTTAAATCGTCTTAAGTGATGCATGATTCTTGGATTTATTCTAAGTGTTGTTAAGTCGTCTTAAGTGATGCACGAGGTTAAGTCGTCTTAAGTGATGCATGATTCTTGGATTTATTCTAAGTATTGGAAAGTCGCCTTAAGTGGTGCATGATATTAAGTCACCTTAAGTGGTGCAAGTTGTTAAATCGTCTTAAGTGATGTGTGAAAATATCTTAAGTGTCGAGGTTTCGCCTTAAGTAAGTAAAGTCGCTTTGAGAAGTGCAATGGAAAATCGGAACTAAAAAAGTCTGATATTCATGAGGGCTCAAAGGCCCGAGGATTACAAAAATGAAGAAAATACAAGGACTTTAAAGATAAGCATTTAGGCTTGGTCCTTGTCGGCGGCATCAGCGGGAGCAGGGTCCACGAGGTCTGTGGAAGAAGGCTCCACAGGTTCAGCCGCTGGAGGGTCGATTATCGGAACGTCAGCACTTGGAGGCTCCGCTGTGTCTTCAACAATCGCGGGAGTGCTCCCCTCATCACTCTCCTCCGAGAGAGAAAAGTATTTCTTCGCGAAGGGAGCGAGAGATGGAGACTTGTCGAAGTTGATGGCGTCGCCATACTCCAAGTGGAGTTCCTCGACTGCGTTGAAGAGGGTGTTCTCCACCTCCGCGCTGCAGAACTTCACTGCATCAGCCTGGAAGTCTTCGGACCTCCGATAATCCTCCCGGCCCTTGGTCTCGGCCGCGACCAGCTGCGCGGGAACCTCAGTAACTTGCTCCTCCAGAGCCTTCTTTTCAAGGACCAGCTTGTCCTCAGCAACCCACCGCTCCTGCCGTTCCCGCTTCAGGAGCCCCTCGAAGTCACGAACCTGCTTTTGGAGGTCCCGAGTATTTCGGTCGAGGATGGCCTGCTCCTTGGCCAGTTTTCCCCGCGAAGACTCGGAGGCCGCGAGATCCTCCTCAAGCTTGGCTATGACAGGAGCCCCCTTAGCCCGCTCCTGCTCCAGGGCTTCTTCGTAGGCAAAGATATACCCCAGGAAACGGTTGATGTCCCCCATCTCCTGTGAAGGAAGAAAAGTGTTAGTAGATGAGCAACCGGTCTTATTGATTAAGAAGAGAAAAGTGAAAGTCTTACCTCTATCCGACGCATGCACATCTCTTGTACATCCCGTCGCATGTCCTCCCGATCCAAGGAGATCGGATACCTCATAGTAGCCAGGATTGAGCCTGCTACCAGGTGTGCAGCCAGCTCCGGGTATGTGTCCCCTTGTCGGAGCTGGACCCCTTGCAGCGTTTGGATCGGGGTCCAGGGAGCATCATTCTGTGCGGGGTCCAAGACCTTGTAAAAACTCCCGTCGAGGGGGAGAGGAGAAGGGCCGACTTGAGTCGTGGAGGGGCGTGCCTCCGACTCACCCCGGGCTGGGGAAGGAGTGAAGTCGTGGATGGGCGACGGTGGTCGCTGTTGTTGTGAAGAAGGCGAGGGGGGCAGCCCCTTGGAGGTTGGTTTCAGCGGGGAATGCCCCGTCCTCCGACGATGGCGAAGGGAGCCGCCCTCATCAGTCTCCTCGGAGGAGTCCAGGCTCTCCACCCGACGAAATTGATCGCCGGTCGGGGTCTCTCCACCAGAGAAAAGTGGTGCCCCTGCTGAAGGAGGCGCCCCTGCTGAAGGTGGTGCACCTGCTGAGGCTCCAGCACCCGACGGAGCTCCTGAGTGACCTGCACCTAGAGGACGAGAGGAGGCTTCAGAAACATAATCAGGAAGTTCGTTAGGGCCCTTACACCAGACGATGCGCCGAGAAACATATTGGTCCTTCCTGTGGTAGTTGTAGTAGCCCGCCTTCAGGAAACGAGGAGTTCCCCCTCGGAGGACACGTTTGACATCGGCGATGCGGGCCTCCATGGTCGAAGGGATCAGCTCCTTAGGAACTAGCTTCCTGTACGATTTAATAGCGAGTCGGAGCTTTTTACCTTCTTCAGCGTTCTGGACATCGAAGAGTTTGTCCACTTCCACGCGGCTCCTCTTTGTCCTCTCCGCGGAAGGAGATCCCGACGGAGCAGCAGCTTTCTTGGCTGACTTCCTCTTCTGCGTGGGGCGGACAGCATCATTCTCCCCCTGCTTAAGGATCAGATTGGTCAGCACGGATACCTTCTTAGCTGCAAACAGTAAAAAACAGAGGTTAAAAACGTTACCCAGGAAACCATATTGGAGGGGCCGTCGAAGAGTTGACCCCGGAGATTATGTCGAGGAGTCGGATCCCGGCATTCACCAGGTCCCGCTCCACGAGAGAATTGGCGTCAAGGGGAGTATAGGACTCCCCCAATCGATAGAGCTGGATGAGATGAAGGGTCTGGAAGTCTTCATCAGTGTAGGTGTGGTAAGCGGGAGGAGAGTCCGCTTCCACCTCCCATTGGGGCCACGGGATCGAGGAGTTCTGGATGAAGAAGTAGCTCATCTTCCATCCACTGTTATCGGACCCCGTGTCGACCAGGAGTCCCCGACCCTTGACCACCTTCCAGGTGTCATTGGTCCAGCTGCACAACGTGAGTTGCGTCTTGTTCCACTTCGGCATACAGGGGTAGAAGGCACAGACCCCCGACTCGTTGCACTTCATCCCGTAGAAGGTTCTGAAGAGCTTGAGGCTGTAAACCCACTTTTGTCGGAAGCAGAGGACTTGGAAGGCGTTCCACAGGCGGATGGCGTGGGGAGAGAAGGTAGTTGGATGCGTCTTGTAGTGCTGGCACGTCTCGACCAGGCTGCCACAGAAGGGGAATCTAATCCCCGCCGATATTTGCCCCGTAGAGACAAATACCTCCCCTTTCCGTGGACGAGTAACCTCAAGGTTACCCGGGAGGCGTGGCCAAGGATACGGGAAACGAGGTTCCCAGGTAGAGGTGATGCATCCCTCCCGGAGAGCTGCATCGTACGCAGTGCTGGAAATCTCGTTGAGAGCATAGTCAAAATTGAAGGGCTTTCTCCCCTCGGAACTAGATCCACTGTCTGAAAATCAGCCATGGCAAGGAAAGGCACATTGGGTTTTTCGGAAAAGTGCAGACGAATTAATCGAAGATGAAAGAAAAGATATACAAGCAACAGGGAAGAAATCCTTACCAGACATGATGACTTGAGGTGAAAAGGATGAACTTGACGTTGCCGGAAAGTTGTTCGGAGAACAGGAGGTCGGAGAAGCACTTGAGTCTTCGAACGCAGAGCTTGAATTCTCAGAGAAGTTGCATAAAATCTTTTGGAATTTCAGAAACGGTAAAATGGAAACAGTGCCCAGGGTTAGGGTTTTATAGGCGAAGAGGACAGTCGAAAGGACGCTTTGATCTGAATCGTCGAAGTTGAAGCGTTTTGATCTGGACCGTTGAGATGAAACGTGCAAAATGGCAGCGGGTGTAATGATGAAACGGCCTGAAAAGCACTTTTTCAGAAAAAGCAGGCCCGAAAAATCAGGCACGGGTGCCAAAGACGTCGCTTCGTTATCTGCTGCATTTAATGGCAGGGGAACCGAGGAGTCTTCTCGGATTTGGTAGTTATCCTCAAGGCATCGAGGAAACGTGAACGAGAAGATTTGGATCAAGTGACTGTATCAAGGGAAAGGTCTCCGACTCCGACGTCGGGAGGTCGGGAGTTGAAAGACACGACGAACTGTAAGTCCCTCATGTCTTGGGGGCAAATGATGGGTTTGGCTATAGCCGTTAGGCCCTTTAACGGTGAGGAAACGGTGAATAGGTCCACTGGGCCTTAAACGAGGTCAAGAAGACCAATGCGAAGGGTCCCGACAGAGGGAGCCCCGATGATGAAAGGTCCCGACAAAGTCGGTCCCGATAGGTGAGCTGGATGCTCCCGATGAGATGCCTTTAAGTAGGCCCCGATGACGAATCCCTGAGAACGATTGGCCCTGTCACGATGACGAGGGGCCCCGAGCGGTGACACAACGAGATAACTCTGGAGTCCCCGATATTAGTCGGGGCTTGCTATCAGAGGTTGAGGCCGAGATACGCGGGGCGTGGCCGAGATACGCGGAGCGTGGTTGAGATACGCGGAGCATGGCCGAGATACGCGGGGCGTGGACGAGATAAGCGAGATCATGGCCTAGATAGGCGGGATCGTGGCCGAGATATGCGGAATTCGGGCTAACCACCCCAACGGTTCACCAGGTAACTGAGGTACCTCTTCGCCTATAAAAGGGCAGAGGTTACCTCAGATCATATGACGTTTTGAGATACACTCTTTGAGATTCCTGCTTGCCACCATATACGAGATACTCATTTAAGCATCGGAGAGGGATTCTGGGTCACCGCCCGGTCTATCCCCTCTTGCAGGATTACGTGGGGCGAAGGAGCTCGGATCGCCGTCAAGAACGTACCGGAGTTCCACCGTGATCCAACAGGGTTAAGAACACAATAGGGGCCTGAATGTTTGCCCATGTTGCCAAAAGGGGTCTGAATTGAAAAAACGTATTATTAAGGGCCTGAATTTTGAGTTTTGTTGATAATCGAGTTTCCGTCCAAATTTGCTGTTAAATGTAACGGAAATACGTGAAATGAAAAAATTACCCTTTTGCAATTATTATACAATTTATCAGTTTAATTAATGAAATGTGAAATGTCTAAAATACCCCTGCATATTAATTATGCCCTAAGGCCACCACGGCCACCGACCACCACCCTAGCTCCGGCGACCACCACTCAAGCTCCGGCGACCACCACCCCAGCTCCGGCGACCTCCAGCGACCTCTGGTGACCTAAAAAGCTCCGATCGGAGCTTTGTGGCTCCGATCGGGAGCACTGTGGCCCCGAATCGGAGCTTTTTGGCTCCGATCAGAGCTTTTTTGGTCGCCGGAGGGGGTGGTGGTCGCCGGAGATGGGTGGTGGTCGCCGGAGATGGGTGGTGGTCCGGAGCCGGGTGGTGGTAGTCGCCGGAGCTGTGGTGGCTTAAAGGGTATTTTCGTCTTTTTAGGTCAAACATGTGAGGGACACACTCAGGTCAAAGGGCATTTTCGGGTTTTCAAATTATTTTCGGTCACATGCTTGGCATGTGACCACTTTCCGTCACTTTTAACAGAAAAAATAGACGGAGACCTCACTTATACACAAAACTCAAAATTCAGGCCCTTAATAATACGTTTTTTCAATTCAGACCCATTTTGGCAACATGGGCAAACATTCAGGCCCCTATTGTGTTCTTAACCCTAAAAAAAATTACAGTATAAGAGGAAAAATCAACAGAGAGGGCCTATCAAAAGCAAGAACGTTAAAACGTATAATTCATCTGATAAATCAACCATAAGATAGATTCAATTCAATGCAATATTTCGAATTTAAAGATAATCATACAGAGCCGAAGATGAACAGAAGCACTTGTACAACTCACGTGTTCCAATTCCAGGGAAATCCCAGAAGAAATTATCGCCGGCAGCGGCAGCTCGGTTCTAAGGCTCGTGGTAGCAACACATGTTGGAATTGACAACCCATAAATTGAGGTGTAGAAATTACTTGTTGGAAATGGTTGCAGATAAATTTCAAGTCTTGGGTTCTAAAGAAAAGTGGTTAATACCTGCAGACCCAACCCGTTTAATTGCTGACGATGAGAAGGGGAGCGAATCGATTTGCGGTGGCTTCCCAGCAAAGTTCGATTTCCTGTGTAATTTTAAAGCGTAAAAAATTGTCCCACCTTCTGCTAGTTGAAGCGTAACTTACGCCTTTAATTCAATCGTTTCTGTTAAGGGAGATGAACTAAACTTTATTCATGTAAACTCAACTAACTATTACAGCAGTAATCTTGAGCTATATATAGATAGCTTGGTGTACAAGTTATTAACTAACTTACTAACAGAATGAATGTAAGCTAACAATTAGTGAAGTAAGCTGACAGTAATCTACATTCCTCCACCCTCCTTCTTCTTCTCCTCTTCTTTACTAGAAATATTCTCTTTGAAGATATCAATGATACCATAATGACGAAGAAGAGATTCATGTTGCAAACGACCAAGAGCCTTTGTAAGAAAATCAGCAGACTGCATCGATGAAGCAATGTGAAAAAGGCAAATGGTCCCATTCTGTATACAATCTCTTGTAAAATGAAAATCAAGTTCTATATGCTTCGTTCGCTCATGAAAAATTGGATTCTTAGCCATTTGAATGGCAGACTTACTGTCAGAGTAAATTGGAATATGATGAGACAGACTCAAGCCAAGTTCTTGCAACAATCTCTTCACCCAGATAGCTTCAGCAGTAGCCTCGCGTAAACTTCTGTACTCAGCTTCTGCAGACGACAAGGAGACAGTATCTTGTCTTTTAACCTTCCATCCAATCATCGCAGAACCAAGCTTAACACAGTATGCTGTCAAAGAACGCCTGCTGAATTTGCAAGATCCCCAATCAGAGTCGCAAAATATAGAAAGCTGTAGATCATTTGTGGATGGAAATAGCAAACCCTGTCCTGGAGCTCCTTTAATGTATCTGATAACTCTGACTGCAGCATCAAAATGAGATTTCTTGGGGCTGTGAATGAACTGGCTCAACCTTTGGACATAAAAAGCAATGTCTGGCTGAGACATCGTGAGATAAAGTAATTTTCCAACCATTCTCCTGTAAGGAGCAACATCCTCAAGAAGATAATCAGCTGAATTATTCCCTGAACCCTTGTCATACTCAGAAGTTGTTAATTTTAAATTGAATTCCATAGGTGTGGCAACAGGCTGGGCAGCACCTAAACCAGACTCTTGAATAAGCTCAAGCGCATACTTTCGTTGTGTCAAAACTATTCCAGCCTTAGATCTGGCCACTTCCAAGCCCAGAGAATATCTCAAAATACCAAGATCCTTAAGCTTGAAATGACTATGTAAAATCTTCTTGAGTTGACTTATTAGAGCTTCTGAAGAACCAGTAATGAGTAAGTCATCAACGTAGATTAGGAGAAAAACTTGATGACCATCACTGGATTTGCTAAACAAAGAATAGTCAGCTCTGCTTTGAACATAACCATTAGCCACAAGTGTTTGAGTGAGCTTTATATTCCATTGTCTCGAAGCTTGTTTGAGACCATACAGTGATTTCAAAAGTCTGCAAACAGGTTTTGAACTAGTCTTAGTGTGCTCAGGTGGCTGAAAACCTAGAGGAACATCCATATATACTTCTTCATGTAGATCTCCCTGAAGAAAAGTATTATTGACATACATATGGTAAAGTTCCCAGCTTTTAGCAGCAGAAATAGCCATAACTAGGGCTGGGCATGGTTCGGTTCTGGGCCAAACCGGTTCAGAACCGAACCGGAACCGGATTTTAGGTTCAGTTGGTTTTCTGTATCACGTAAGAACCGAACCACATTTTAGGTCCTAGAACCGAACCATAGCAAAACCGGTTCTGAACCGGTCTTGAACCTTTTTTTCATATTTTTTACTAAAATTCAAAATACACACCCAAGTTGATAATCCATAAGCAATAAAAAATTTGCAAAATACAAACTATAAACACAATTGATCGCTTCAGAGGAGAGAGTATCAAAGTCTAAATTAGAAACAATCTAAAATTATAAAAAAGTCAAATATTTAAAATATAAATATCGAGAATTTAAGCGACGTCAAGAGGCGTAGCTCAAACTTCAAAAGTGCAGCAAATCTCTGGTTGAAAATTTGTATATTAAGCGAGTTAATCTATCATCTCAGTTAAAATATAAACTATTTATGAGTTAAGTTTTGAGTTCAAAACTGAACTCAATTGATTGTAGAACTGATCTGGGCTAACATAATATATAATAACTATATATAAGTAAACAAACCTGCTACGACCACCTATATATCCAATATGAACCAAACTCAAATAGTGAAGGATCTACCCTATGGTGTAAACAAATCAAGCTACTCGTGAGCTTATCGAAATCGGCTTGGTCAATATTCAAATTCGACTCACTCGAGTCAAGTCGATGTTTTTCTGATATCGATTCGAGTTCGAGTTCACTTGTACTCGACTCGAGAGGCTCGCGAGCCTAATCAAGTTTTTTTTTTTTGCCTATTCGAGTCGAGTTCGAGTTTGAGTTTTTCAAGCTTTACGTAATAATATTATATATGTATATAATGAGTCGAGGAAGAGTTCGAGCTCGAGCCAAAAGCCTAATCGAGTCGAGTTCGACCTCCTACTAAGGTGCACCATTTATAATTTAATTGAATTTTTTAACCTTATCGAGCCGAGTCGAGCCGAACTCGAACATATCAAGTATGGCACCGAGTCGAGCTCGAGCTTGAAAAATTAAGGCTCGGTCGAGTTCGAGCTCGAATAAACTGAGTCGAGTCGAGCTTGTCGGATACTCGGCTTGTTTATAGCTCTTTATTCTACAAAAAAAAAAGATGCAAGAGTGTATTACTATCTAACAATTTAGGCTTTAGGTAACAAAAGTGGTTCTGAAAAACCGGTTCAGAACCGATTCGGAACCTGTTTTGAACCAGTCAAAAACCGCTCCATATATTCCTTATCAAAACCGAACCATTTAAGAACCGGTTCAGTCAGAACCGGTTCGTATTGGTTCGGTTCCGGTTCGGTTCGCCCGAACCGGTTTTTTTGCCCAGTCCTAGCCATAACAGCTCTCACAGTAGACATCTTGACAACATGAGAAAAAGTTTCTGTAAAATCAGTGCCCTCCTTTTGTCTGAACCCTTTTGCCACCAAATGAGCTTTATACCTCTCCAACGTTCCATCTGAATTATACTTCACCACCCATTTGCAGCCAATGGAAGTTTTGCCCTCAGGTATTTCAACAATCTTCCAAGTATTGTTGTCTTCCAGTGCTTTAATCTCAATTTACATTGCTTTGATCCAGTTAGCATCCTTTGTTGCTTGTTTGTAGGTGTAAGGCTCGGAAATCTTATCAGCAGAAACCAGTGAGCATTTATAAGGATCAGAAAAATTTGCATAACTCACATAATGCTCAATCCCATAAGGTACTTCTGAGGTGGCTTGAGATACAATGAAATCATTGAGATGAGTAGGAAGTCGTCGTTGTCTTAGACTACGTCTGATATCAACTGGTGGTGGTTGTTGAATGGGTGGTGTTTGCACAATGGTTTGCATTGATGGCTGAACTGGTGTCTGTACTGATGCTTGTGCTGGTGTCTGTGCTGATGTTTGCACTGATGCCTGTGCATGTGTCTGTACAGAAGCCTGTGCTGGTGTCTGCAATGATGCCTATACTGATGGTTGTACAGATGCAGGAGTCGATGTTTGCACTGATGCCTGTGCTGGTGTTTGCATCGATGCCAAAGGTGTTGACCCATACGTTTGTATTGATGAATAGCCAAGTGCAGTATCAGCAAAAGGAAACAGAGAATCAGTAAGCAAGGGAATTTGAGATACCGGATCTTCCTTAGATAATGCAAAAGGAAAGACATCTTCCCTGAAAACCACATCCCTGCAAACATGAAAAGAAGAATCTCTGATATACAGCACAGTATATCCTTTCTGTGTGAGAGAATAACCCATCAAGACAGCAGGCTCAGCACGAGAAGAAAATTTATCAGTGTTCTTCAAGGATGTAGCAAAACAGAGACACCCTATAACCTTCATGTTCTTGATTGAAGGCTTCCTTTTGTACAAAGCTTCAATGGGAGAAACATTCTGTAAGAGTGGAGTGGGCAGTATGTTGATTATATAACATGCAGCCAATACACAATGTCCCCAAAACTTTATGGGAATGGAAGCTTGAATCCTTAAAGCACGAGCAACCTCTAACAGACGACGATGCTTCCTCTCCACACGACCGTTCTGTTGGGGAGTAAAAGCACAACTCGTTTGATGAAGTATTCCATAACCCTCAAACAACCTCTTGCAAAGAGAATTTATAAACTCCCCACCATTGTCACTTCGAAATTGCTTAATAGATACCCCAAACTGTGTTTAACCATGATAATAAAATTCTTTAAGTGTAACACAGCATCACTTTTATTCCTTAAAAGATGAATCCAAGTGCAACGAGTTGAATCATCAACCACAGTTAGGAAGTAGCTGCAACCTTCCATAGTAGTAACACGATAGGGACCCCAAATGTCAAGATGCACCAAATTAAAAGGAAAAGCAGCTTTATTTGAACTTTCAGGAAACATCAATCTTGTTTGTTTAGCTAAAGGACAAACTAAACAACCCTTATTGCAATCAGCTGAATATCTAACATCAGCATCTTCAAAATAAGAAAAATTCTTGATTGAAGAGTGACCTAGCCTCTTGTGCCAGATCAAAACATCTTCATCTTTATTCCTTGTGAAAGCTGCAACAGGTTGATGGATGCTCAAAGGAACATGAAGCACATACAATCCTTTACTCAATAACCCAATCTTCATATTCTTCCCATCTGTGAGGTCCTTGCATCTGTTTCCATTAGGAAGATGGACATGCTGAAAAGGAGTCACGTTAGGCTTCAAATCGACCAACCAATCACTTCTATGAGTGATATGATTTGTTGCTCCAGAATCAATAATCCAATTCCTCGATAGAGAAAAAGGAGTGACATTACCTGCCATATTAGCATAGATGCCATCCTCTCCTTCAAAATGCAATGGATCTGAAGCAACTGAGGATACAGCAGCAACATGATTCACACGAGAAGATGCAGCAACATGCTGAACACCATTAGCAACAGCAACATGCTGAGTAGAATCAGAAGCAGTAACATGATTCAAGTCATCTGGAGTAAGACTTTCATCAAACACCCCATTGGCAGCAGCCCATGTTCTCTTATAACTCTCTGGAATACCATTCTTACTCCAACAAGTGTCAATAAGATGACCTCTCCTGCCACAGAAGCTGCATAACCAGCGAGATTTGTCTATCTTCCCACGAGAAACACCAGAATTAACAGGGGAATTAGACTGAGATGTTGAACCAATAGAACGACCAAATGAAGCATTGTTTCTTGATGAATATAACACAGTAGTTGGCTCCACTAATCCATCAGAAATAGAACTAGAAATCAGTCGTTGATTTTCTTCCTGCAGAAGTACGGAAAATGCAACACTAACAGTAGGTAAAGTTTGTCTCATTAGCAGAGAGCTCCTCACATGTGCATACGTCTCATTGAGGCCTAAAAGAAACGACATCAGCTTCTGTTTCTCCTAACTTGCACTAACCAGAGAATTATCAGCAGCACATTGCAAAACTACATCATCAATCGCAGCAAGAGCATCCCAAAGTTGTTTCATACGAGCAAAATATTCAGTTATCGACAGAGTGCCTTGTGAAGATTTATAGATTTCACAAGTAAGTTGGAAAACCTGAGTTCCATCAATCTTATCGAGCATATCCTTTAGATCTGTCCAAATTGACTGAGCTGTTGGATTGTATATCAATCCATTGACAAGATCCTTCGCAACAGCATTACGAATCCAGGCCTTGACAATCGCATTAGCACGATCCCAACGAACTCTTTGAGAAGGCAGAACGGAGTCTCTGGTGCAAGATCCATCGATAAATCCGAACTTATTCATGACTAACAGTCCTTCCTTCATCGACGTACTCCACACGTAGTAGTTCGAAGATCCAGTAAGCTGAAAAGGAATCAGTACAGTTCCAGTGGTATCAGCTGGATGAAGATAAAGAGGATCATCAGAATTGGTCGAGATGTCAGCCATTGATCTTCAATCGCTGAGAATGGAAGCAGGAAATCAACGAATCAACGGAATCGCGGAAGCAACGAAGACGAAATCCAATCGAACAAGGTGATGGAAATCACGAAGAAAATCAGAGAAGCTCTGATACCATGTTAAGGGAGATGAACTAAACTTTATTCATGTAAACTCAACTAACTATTACAGCAGTAATCTTGAGCTATATATAGATAGCTTGGTGTACAAGTTATTAACTAAAATACTAACAGAATGAATGTAAACTAGCAGTTAGTGAAGTAAGCTGACAGTAATCTACAGTTTCTTCAGTTCTTGCTGGTTTTTAATGGAAGCATTTTTCAATTTTTGTAAGGCAGCCCAAGAGGATGTAGAAGGCAGAACTGTGACGGTTGAATGCCAATGAAGGCTTTCCATAAATCGCAGACGCCAACAGCTGAAGAAATTGGATGCGGTTGTATGTGTGATCCCTGCTGTGCAGGCGCGTGACGTGGCATGTTGCTATTGGCTGAAAAATCCGATGTGTCAGCTCCAGAATATCCATGCTATTCTCTTTCATCCTGGTTATCATATATAATAGATGTGGTCTTAATTACAAAATAATAACGGGATTCTTAATGTCTTACACAAAATAATGGAGGTCTTAAATTAAAATAATGGGATTTGAAATATTTTATTTTTAAAAATATTCGATGTCACCCATTATTGTAAATTAGGTAACTTACCCGCGGTTTGCGCGGAGTTAAACATTTTATTCGTAATGGTTTATACAACCTGTTTTTTTTTAAAGATTGGGTGGATTACTATTCTTTAAATTATTATTAATTCAAAAGATTTAATAAAAAAACATAATGGTTCTCAAGATGAAATGGGAATGTTGCAAAAAATTATAATATTGATTATATATATCTTATATATAATATAATTCTGAAAAAAATCCAAAAGATAAAAAAGATTAATCATGCAATCATATTACTCTCTTCAAATATTTTTTTTTTTGCATTTTGTTTTAGATTTAAAAATAATAGAACTTTTGCCAAATTTGACCATTATAAATAGGTATATTAAACAATTTAACTAGTTTTTCATTAAAGTCGTATGCAATATATAAAAAATTATGAACCACATTTTAATTACTAAAATTTATATGTAATAAAGTTAACATGTGCACAATTATGTATTTTTCATCCATTTTTACTTAACAATTTTATAAATTGTACACATTCGGTGGTCGTGAGAAATGAAATATTGTAAAATAATAAATGTGAAGTAAAAATTGTATTACTATATTCAATATTGATAAATGCGAGGTTAAAAAAAGTGAAGTTAAATCCTAAACCCTATATATATATATATATTCATGCAACTATTTACTAAATAATAATATTTATAATCTAATTAGCATAAATAATAGTACAAAAAAGTAACAAATTTAAAAAATATATATACATTTAAGGTGGATTGTTCAAGTTAGTATTAAGTGGAAAAAGAAAAAAATAAAAAGGGACAAAAGTTGGTAACGACTCGCAAGATGTAATGAGAGTGCTTGGAGGAGATCTAAGCACCTAAAATAGTCTACATGGCATCGCCATGTCATCGTGAAGAAAGTTAAGATTAGAGCATTTCCAATGGTAAAAGACATTTTGAAGGACATTTGCCGCCACATCAGCGCCACATAGAATATGTGTCATAGAAGAGAGAGAAAATGAATTTTGTCCAAAGTCCTCAGAATGTGCAAAACCCATTTTGGACACATTAGGCAAGCCATTTTGGATCTATATGGTTTTTATATGATTTAAATAAATAAAACGTATTTAATTATAATTTATTTTTTAATCTACTAATTATATTATTATACATACAAATAAATATTTTATTCAACTAATTATCTATGAAATATATAAAAAAATACATAATTTAAATTATTAATAATATTATAAAATAGAAAATTTCATTGTATTAATTTTTTATTAAATAATTAAGCTACATCATTAATCACTCATAGTAGACTTAAACGAAATTTGCACGAGTATTATGAAATTTTCAAATATGTTCGATCATGTTTTCTTGTAGTTGTCGATGCGTCTGTTTATCACGAAGTTGGATATTATTTTTGATATACCTCTCATAGTCACAATAATATATAACATTTTATATACTACAAACATTTTATTATTATTTGTAAGTCATTTTATTTTTGTTAAAAATAAATAAATTAATTAAATGTCTTGGAAACACAAATGTCCTAAGGACAACTTAGAGGAAAGAGAAAAAAATTATGGAGGGACAATTAGTGGTGTGGACAAAAATTATCCTTGCCTCTCACATCCACATAAGCAAATGTCTTGCAAAATTTGCCCATTGAAAGTGCTCTTATGTGAACCAATATAATTATTTTATTTTGACATATCATTGATGTATTTTATTACTTGTTAAGAAGATAGACAATCTTTTAGAATTATATTAATTTATATATATATATAGATTGATAACTCTATCGACTTGTAGTTATTTAACAAATATATGGGGCCCACAACAAGAAAATTAGCTTCGTCTCATAGCGTTAAAAATGACTTCATATGAATTGATTGTATATTTGTCATGTATACACGTTTTTTTCCAACAATACAGATAAATATAACATTTTTGTCATAAAAATACTGCATCTTTAAAGAAGCGACGTTTTTCTTTCATCATCCTTAGTGGATGCAACTAACAACATTACAAAGTGGCGTTATAATAACTATTTTCTCTAAAGTATTATGTGAATCAAAACATATAACGACACTTTAAAATTTTTAAATAATATAAAAAGTGAACTAAAACTTCATTTTCACTTTGATTAATTCACATTCTTAATTCTACTAAAAAGATTCTTGATTTAATCCTATAAAGATACTTTTTTTTTTCTAATAATAAATATATATAGACTGACCAACCACTTATTATTATTTTCAGTAACGAACTCATTTAGAGTTAATAGTGGATAAATACTCTATTTCAACTTTCAAAATCATTAAAAAGTTATTATCTTTCCAATTTTTGGTATGATAATATATATAACTACATTCCGAGCATTAACAATAGTATTATATACTATAACTTAAAGTGTGTTCAACATATTTTTTTATGTAAAGTGTAAAAAATGTACTATAATTGTTTTATATAGTATTCCTTAAAAATGGACACATCTGTTTTTATATAATATATTTCTTAAATATAAGTAATACACTATATTGCCACATCATTACATAACAAAAAAATTAATCCATATCAATATATTTTATAATTAATGCTAATAGTTTATTGGTGGTTATTGAAAAATTTAATAATAAAATATATATAAAGAATATAATTAAATAAAATCATTAAAGGTAAAATATTATTTACGGTTAATTAATAATTAGCCAAATGCACCACTATGTTTTGACCATGTTAGCGTACGCATCATCATCTTTTTTTGTGTTTTGGTAACGAATATCTGGCGATATACTTCACCACTAAGTTAGTCTATAATTAAATTTATATTAAAAATATTGACATTCTACATGTTGCTAACATGAATATAATCTTTGTTTTGTAGTTGTTTTAATATTATCATATTAAAATATATTTTAATATTTTTAGAAATTTCTTATTTTTTATATATTTTTTGTGTTTTTTTCTCTTTTGCATTATTTTATTATAGTTAGCTATATTTTTATATTTTTCAAGTTTCAAATATTACCATAGATTGGCAAGTTCACATGGAAAATATATGCATCGACAACATTTTTAACATAAAATTTACCGACAAACTAATAAAGTGGTGCATCTGGCAACATTTCAAAACATAAAGGTGCATTTGACTACATATGTGGTGCATTTAGGTAATTTACTATATTATTTATGCGTGTCTTAGTTTTAAGTTTGATTTAAAATGCACATGAATATCATATGTGACAACTTTAAAGAATACAATAATGTAAAACCCTGTGACTGCTCTTAGAACATCCAGTCATCCACGATGATTTATATATACCATAGTTTGGTCTATCATATATTTTTTAAATAATGTATGGAAAAAGTATTTGTAAAACTTTAAAAGTGGGACATCCATATTTTTTCATAGCACATTCTTTAAATTTACGGAATACACTTATTGCCAATCATTACATAGCTAACTTTTTAATTCCAAATTAATTCGTTTCATAATTAATGCTAAAGCTTATTGATGTCTGTTAAAAAAAATTAGGGTTAAAGATCTATTTAGTGTCTCAGATTTACTTCATGTTGTTTTTTGGTGCCTCATGATCAAACAGTGTCCCATTTTCATTTTGGTGTCTCTGCGCATTTTTCTCCATTCAGTCATTTCCATTAGGGCTGAAACCAAAATCCGGCTGAATCGAAAAACCGATAAAAACCGAACCAATCCGGACCGAAAAAACCGATCCAATAATATGCGGTTCGGTATATGGTCGGTTTTTAATTATGTGTTTCGGATTTTCGGTTTGGTTCGGACCTCAAACTCAAAAAACCATGGAGACCGAACCGACCGAAATATATTAATATATTACATATTATATTGATTAGTAATTATCATGATTAGTATTTATCGTCATTAATTACAGGTAATTAATATTTCAACTTTGGAGTAAAGTAGACACCCATTCTCCCACTCCACCAATATTTTGTCGAAGTATGCTTTGCACTTTCTCCAAAAAAAAAATTAATTCTCTTCACGCTTCCTTTGTAATTAATATTTACGATTCCAATTTCCAAAAGTTGATTACTTCACTTAATTATTTTCAATTCAATGATTATTGAGCAGCCAATGACGATTCAAAATCATGTCAATGGTACAAGATTTCATATTTTCGGTTTAAACCGAATATCCAGACCGAAAAACCGTATAAATTTTGGATGGTTTATTTTTTGTTAAACGGTTTTTTTGGTTGGTTTTTTTTTTTCTAAAAATAAACCGGACCGAATATATTTGTCTCCGACCGAATGAAGGGAAAATCCGGACCGACCGGTCCGATTTCACCCCTAATTTCCATTAACCCACTCATAATCATCCACTCTTTACTTTTTACAAAATTGCCCAATCCCTCCCCCCCCCCCCCCCCCCCAACTCTTTACTTTTTACAAAATTGCCCAATCCCTCCCCCCCCCCCCCCCCCCCCCCCCCCCAACTCCTACCCCAAACTTAAACATTCAAAAGATAGAGTTTCCGACATAGTTGTATGGAGCAATTTCCAACGACAATAGAGCAGAATTTCCTGGCGCGGACGTGGCCATCTTCTTAGATGACGGCCCCATCAAATGACGGGAAGGGAGCGTGCATGGGAGCTTGATTTTGACAGTCGGTTTTGTCGGGATTGACTTCTCTAAGGTAATCACAACGATATACCGAAAATAACCAAAATGAAACTTGGGACATTAAAAAACAATAATTTGATCATGAAACACCAAAAAACAACATGAAGTAATCCGTGTCACTAAATATGTTCTTAATCCAAAGATAATTTATAATAAAACATATTTAAGACAGATAAAAAAATATTTTAGAAATATAGTTAAATAAAAATATTAATGAGTAGATATTACTTAAAGTGGAGTAAATATTACTTAAAGTGTAAATAAATATATGATGTTTCAACTCTCAACGTTAAAAAAAATAAATTATGTAAAATTATTAAGTATGCTCTTAGTACGTAGGTAAATTAATTTTATTGTATGCCCCGTACTTGTTGGTCGTGATCCACCGGTGATTGTATTGTAGATAGATACCAGTTATTCGTTTGTAGATCAATTGTTTGTACTGATGATTAAGAAATGTCAGTAAGTAGGGTTTCATTATTTTGCCTAGAATGGTTTTTTCTTTCTTATTTGTTTGCGTAAAAGAGATTGTAATTTTTTGGGAGATATATATTTAGGATACTAATTAAGCCTCGCGTGTTTTGTTTTATGTTGAAAAGCAATCATCATTAGAAAGTAGTTTTGATATTACTACTAATGATGGGATCTATCAATCAGCTGAATAATTATGTAAATTTGTCATTACCGAGAGGATCAACAACCAAACAAACGAGTCAATATATATATATACTAGAATTTTATGTACGAGCGTTGCACGCGTGTAACATAACATATATAACATGTAATGATAGTTTTAAAGTTCGAATTGGAATAAATATATGTATCACATATAAGTATGAAGTTGAAGTATAAGATTAAACCACATCATTACCCATTATAATGGGTTTTTGGATATATGATCAAGTGGTAATGAATCTAAACTTTCACATGGTATTATATTGCACATGTTCGAATTCCGCATCAAATTTTCTCATAATGGGTCTTCCAATCCATGAGAGGGAGTATTGAAGTATAAAGATTAAAACACACATTTACTTATTACCTTAAAATTTTAGGACAATTGACTAAGTGGTTAGACTACAATTTCACATATTTAAACCATATAAGAATTAATTTTCAAGAAATAAATAAGTATAGAATTAACAATATATATATAAAGTATTTTCAGGTTACACAATATAATTATATTGAATGCCCTTAATTTTTATTTTTATCGTGAATTGATATCACATCATAGATATGTGTTGGATCACGGGCGAAGCTCCGTTACGTCCTTGACGGAATGCTTGGACTCCTGGGCTCCGCGTGGTCCTGCAAAAGGGGATGACCTGGGTGGTGACCCAGAATCCCTCTCCGATGCTTAAATGAGTACGGTGATCAATGGAGTGGTAAACAGAGTCTAAGTTCGTATCAGAATGAATGATTTTCTGGGGTAACTTCCTCCTTTATATAGGAGGAGAAGTCACCCAGAGTTACCTGAGGCCAAGCTCGGCCGTTATAACCACGATTCCGTATATCTCGCCACGATTCCGTATATCTCGCCCCACGCTCCGCGTATCTTACCCATACTTCCGCGTATCTCGGGCACGCCCTGCGTATTCTCGGGGAAGATTATCTATATCCTAACCGTCTTCCCACTACTCTCATCCAGTAGGCGGGTTTCTCGGTCTTATCCTTTGATCACAAGTCTCGACTCCCGTCGGGGACTCCAGAGTTGTCTCATTCTAGATCACCACCCAGGACCTTCAGTCTCTACGGGAGAGGTCCAGCCTCTGCGGGGCTTTATTATCGGGGCCTTTACTAAGGCATATCGGGGCCTACTCAGAGGCTTCTTATCGGGAGCGTTCAGCTCCTACATCGGGACTATTAGAGTCGGAACCCTTCGTGTTGGGCCTCTGGGCCTTCTAGGCTTTTATGAGGCCCACTGGACCTATTTGCCGTCCATTGGCTGTTAACGGGGCTAACGATTACATCGGAACCCATCATTTGCCCCCAAGACATGGGGGACTTTAGTTCGCCGTGTCTTCTAATTCATGCTTTTTGACCTCGTTATCGGAGGTTTCCATTTTCGCACCCTCCGATACCACCGTCGGGGGTTTTGACCCTTGCAATTTTTGATGTCTCAGTTAAAGGCTTTTGTCTTCATACCTTCCGATACCACCGTCGGAGGTTTTGATCTTCGCGTGTGATCGTTACATGTCCGAGTCTCTTTCTTATGATTATTCTGGGCCCACCAGGCCCCATGGGCAGTTGCCAAATCCGAGAAGACTCCTCGGTTACTGCAGCATTATATGCCTGAGGATAGAGAAACGACGTTTAAATCAGCGTGCTGTTTTCTGAAAAAGCAACTATGACGTCATACACGTCCCTTCCGTGCCTATCATCTCGTCGATTAAGATCGTGTCATTTCCTCTTCAACGGTGCGGATCCAGCCCATCCAGCTGTCTCCTCTGTATCGTCTCCCCAGTTCAACGGTCATGATCAGATCGTTTCGCCTTCCACGGTCACGATTATGTCCCTTCCGTTGCCCTTTGGCCTATAAAAGGGAAGACCTTGGTCCCATTCACTTCTTCTGCACTCTCTCGCTTTCAGACCTCCTTGCATCCGAAGTTCTCTCCTAAATTCTCCTGGTGCTTCAAGTGATCAAGGCCACTTCGACTTCTCCGATCTTCTTTTTCCTCACTTTCCGACCACCGATCATGTCTGGTAAGGACTTCTTTTCCATGTTTTCGTAATTTGATTATTGTTTACTCCTCCTTTCTCAATTCTTCTTGTCTGCAATTGTTTTAGACGAAGCTAGTTCTGAGGTTAGGGCCCCCTTCTTCTTTGAGTTTGCTGTCAATGAGATATCCGAGGGTTCGTATGAGGTGGCCCTTAAAGAGGGGTGTATCACCTTGGATTGGGAGCCTCGTTTCCCTTATGAGTCCCAAACTGCTGGTAGGAGGAAGCACATTATCACGCCTCCTCGGGCCGGGGAGGTGTTTGTTTCCACTGGACAGATAAGTGCGGGGATTCGGTTCCCCTTCTGTGGAAACATGGTGGAAATGTGCAATTTTTACAAAACGCACCCTTGTACTTTCTCTCCACACGCCATCCGCGTGTGGAATGCCTTCCAGCTCCTGTGCCATCGCCAGCAGTGGACATACAGTCTTCTGTTGTTCCGCACTTTTTACGGTATGAAGTGCAATAAATCCGGTGTCTGCTCCTTCTCTCCCCGACTCCCTAAGTGGACAAAGGAGCAACTCTCCCGTTTCGGCTGGGACAGCGAAACTTGGAAATTTCACAAGGATCGGATTCTGATCCGCGACTCGGGCTCCGACAACAGTGGCTGGAAGAAGTACTACTTCTTTATCCAGCATAGCTCTATCCCCTGGCCTCGATGGGAGGTTGTGGCGGACCCTGCCCCCAAGCTCCAAGATTATTCCGAGGATGACCTCAACACCCTCCAGATGGTTCAACTCTACCGCTGGGGGGACAACTTCATACCTATGGATGCCAACAAGCTTCAAGAGCGGCATCTGATTGCCATCGGAGTTCGGCTCCTAGATTCCGTTTCTGCAGATTTAGTCGTCTGGGTAATATTTCTAACCGTCTTATTTTTACCTTTGCAGCCAAGAAGGCTTCTCTGTTGACTCATCTCGTTATGAAGCAGGGCGAGACTGATGCCATCCAGGGCGGTTCCAAGCGGAAGCGCAAGCTGGTGAAGAAAGGGGCTTCCTCCTCCACTCCCCTAGCTGTTGCTCCTCCGACTGAGGAGCAGGTCGTGGCCAAGAAGGCCAGACGGGAGGAGATAGATCAGGCCTTTGGGGCCACCACCGTCGAGGAAGGTAAGCGCGTTCGTCGTGCAATTACAAAATATAAAGAATTAATTCCCAAGGAGTTTATCCCCGCTGATCGGAAGACACGGGTTCAAGAGATTAAGCTCGTCCTTCAAGGAGAGATTCCCCACGTTATTGAGGCGGGATATTACAACGTCCTTGGGAAGAAACGATATTTCGATCGTCAGATCATCTGGTGCCCTGAGGGTACTCTCCCTGACTTCATTCGTCCCGCTGCCGCAGGTCCTTTGGAGATTCCTCCCCCGACAGAGGCTATTATTCCTGTGGAGACGGCGGCTCCGCAAGAATTGATGCTGGAGGACGCCCCGGCGGGAGCTCAGTTCCGCCAGGTGACCGACTTGGAAGCTTCTCCTTCCATCGAGGAGCTTGAAGAGGGGGGGCCTGCTTCCTCGTGGCAGGTCGAGGTCCAGGAGCGCACGGCCCGCTGCTAGGGACGTGTCTAAAAGTCCTCCTCCTGTTCTTCGTACCCCGACTCCCGAGCCGCGCGTTGAGGTGGCTCCTCCGGCTTCGAGTTCTGGGGTCATCCCCCCGCTCCCTGTGGATGAAAACCTTTACAAGGTTTTTACTCCCGAACAGGAGATGCTGCCCTGGAACCCGATCGAGTCTCTCCGAGGAGTTCCACTTCGGCGGGGAGACCTTGATCCTAGCTTGGCCCTGCATCTGCTGGCGGGGTCAGTTCCTCCGGCCTTGAAGCGGCCCCTGTCCTTCACGCAGGAGGACCTTGAGGAGGAGATTCGTGACATGGCCATCCGACGGATGGAGGTAAAACTTCTATTCTCATTTCATTCTCTTCACTACTTTTATCTTCAATTGTTTACATCTTGATCTCTTCCTTTTTCTCAGGATACCGCCAACCAGCAGCGCTGTTTTGGCCTTATCCTGGCCTTGAAGAGTGCTTTGGTGGAGGCCCAGGCTCAGGCGAACCCTGAAGCCTTAGCCAAGCTCCAGATGGAGCGTGACGAGGCGGTGGCGGCCGAAAATAAGATGGCCAAGGAGAAGGCTCTCCTCGATGACATGGCCACAAGCCTGCTCAAGAAGGTCCACGACCATGAGGCTGTCATGCGTCGAGAGCAGAAGATGGCCCGAGTGGAGCATCAGCGGAACGAGGCGGAGAAGAAACAGCTCATTCATGAGAAAAACGTCTTCGCTGATCTCCTCGCGGAGGCCAAGGCGAAGTTTGAGGTGGAGAGGACTGAGTTCTCTGCCAAGCTAGCTGAGGCCAAGGCTCAGGGCCTCGAGGAAGGCCACCTGCGGGGGCGTGAGGAGGGCCGCCTTCAGGGTCACAAGGAGTATCGGGATTCTGAAGAATTCAAGCTGGCTGCTGTGGAGTTCTGCAAGTCCGAGGTGGAGGACGTTTTATTCAACGCCGTCGAGGAACTCTACACAATCTACGCGGACTCCATCGACTTCACGAAGTCCGAGACCCTTGCCCCTGTCGCGGAGAAGTACTTCAACCTCCCCGCGGAGAGTGAAGAGGCTGCTGCCGTGGACCCGACTCTGTCAACTGCGGAGCCTTCTGCCCAAGCCCCTCCAAACCTTGCTCCCTCCGACGCCGCTGAGGGCCCATCTCCTAACAAGGACCAAGTTTAATGCTTACATCTTTTAGTCCTTGTTATCTTTCTCCCTTATCTCTTGTAATGAACTCCTTTGGCTTTCGAGCCTTTATATGAATAGTTTTCTTTCCATCTGTCTTGGCTCCGATACTTGCTTGCACTTTATCTAAAGTAGCTTTAAAATTCGTTACTTAGAACGTTCCGATGCACCCTTGTAGATGACTTCATACGTCCTTCCGACGTTTTATTCGAGACTTTGCCATTTAGGGCTCTTCATCAAAAATCGGGATTTCACCACTTAAGGCTTCTCATCCAAGGTCGGGACTTCACCATTTAAGACTTCTCGTTCATGCCTTTTAAGGTCATTTTCATATCCCTTAAGGCTTCCATTGCGTCTCTACTGGACGGCTTAGTCGTACCCGTTAAGGCTTTTAGCCGCATCATATAGACGACTTACGCGGATCCATCAGGATCTTTTCATACCCGTTAAGGCTTTTGGCCGCATCATATAGACGACTTACGCGGACCCATCAAGGTCTTTTCATACCTAGGCTTTTGGTTGCATCATATAGACGACTTACGTGTACCCCGTAGGGCTTTTGTCCGTACCTGTTAAGGCTTTTGGCCGCGCCATATAGACGACTTACGCATCCCCTGCGGGGCTTTCATCGTACCTCGAAAGGCTTTTGTCGCGTCACTCAGGACGTCTTACTAATAGTTAGAATAAATTTGAAGGCAATTTGATCGGAAGGCAATTTCTTTATTCATAAATAACTCAAAATAGGCTTACATCGGATCTTATTGATAGACAATTTGCGCCCTTCACGGCGGCTTAATATCAAACATGATACTTCTTCAAGTGTTCGCCACTGAAGGAATGCTTCAACGTCTTGCCTTCGAGATCCTCTAACTTGTATGCATTGGGCACTGGCATCCCCACGATCTTGTAGGGTCCTTCCCATTTTGGTGACAGCTTGTTGATCTGATCTTGATGAACAAACTCATTCCTCCGCCAGACAAGTTCTCCTACGAAGAATTGTCGGGACCTGACACGCCGATTATAGTATCGGGCTGTTTCCAGACGCATCCGGGCCTGGACTTCATCGGCTTTCCACCTCTTTTCCTCGAGCAAGTCTAAGTCTAGACGTCTCATTTCCTCATTTGTCAGAGGCTCGTAGTATTTCGCGCGATGGGATGCCACCGCTATCTCCACGGGAGCAACTGCCTCCGTGCCATAAACCAGGCCAAATGGAGTTTCTCCTGTTGACTGCTTGGGTGTTGTTCTCACAGCCCATAGCACATTCTCGAGCTCATCCAGCTAATGGCCCTGCAAAGCATAGACTCTCTTCTTCAATCCGTCCATCACGATCTTGTTGGCTAACTCTACCTGGCCATTGGTCTGGGCGTGACGGACTGACGCGGTCCGATGCTCAATGTTTAATTCTTCCAGGTATTCCTTCAACTGAGCCCCATTGAACGGAGGTCCGTTGTCGCTGATCAATACTCGCGGGATCCCGTACCGGGATATGATTTGAGTCTGAAGGAACTTGAGGATCTGCTGCCCCGTCGTTCTAGCCAATGCTTTGGCCTCTATCCACTTTGAGAAGTAGTCGATAGCCACGAGTAAGTATTTGCACTGACCTCTTGCTTGAGGAAGTGGTCCCACCAAGTCAATTCCCCATTGCGCAAAGGGCCATGCGCTCCTGATGGGCATTAAGTCCGCGGCGGGAGCCACGATATTTGGGGCGTACCTCTGGCATGCATCACAGGATCGGACCATCGCGGTCGCTTCTTTGTTCATCGAGGGCCAATAGTAACCCAGGTTCAATGCCTTCCTCACCAGAGATCGGGCTCCCTCATGACAGGCCGCGACTCCTTCGTGTAGTCCCTTAGGATCCGATTTGTGTCGGGTTCTGCTACGCATTTTAGAAAAGGCTTTACGTACCCTTTTTTGTACAACTGGTTCTCCACCATTGCATAGTTTTCCGCAATCCGCCGCAACCTGACAGCTGCCACTTTGTCATCGGGGAGTACCCCCGTAGTCAGGTACGTGACCATCGGGGTCATCCAAGTGGACTTCTCTTCTTCCCCCGATCCTGTCTCAATGGCACAGATCTCTACCGGATCGATGTTTGAGATAATCACCTTCTCTAGGAAGTGCACCTTCCGATTCTCCTCGGGAGCCACTCCCAGAGCGAACTTGCTCAAGGCATCTGCTTCCGCGTTTTCTTCCCTTGGGATCGCCTCGATATCAAAACTTTTGAAGCTTCCCTTCAAAGTTTGCACCTCGTGCAAATATTTCTTCATTGTCGGGTTCTTAGCTTCATAATTCCCCTGGACTTGATTTACAACCAAGCTAGCGTCGCACTTCACTTTTAAATGGTCAACCCCCGTACCTTTGGCAATCTTGAGGCCTGTGATGAGAGCCTCATACTCTGCTTCGTTGTTGGTGGCTTTGAATGTCAAAGCCAGGGCATATCGTAAGGGCTCGCCTCCGCCGGGCGGTATCAACACGAATCCTGCCCCCGAGCCTTCTACACTCGATGAACCATCAGTGTACATCTCCCACGTATTCTCCTCATTTGGCTGTTCAGGCTGCTGTTCTGTTGTCGGGACTTCCTCCATGGCTGCCCCCTCTGCGGGACCCGTTACTTCCAGATCGGGTGCCGTAGACTCAGCTATAAAATCTGCCAATGCCTGGCCCTTAATAGCGGTTCTCGGAGCGAAATGAATGCGGAACTCCGTCAGCTCGATGGCCCATTTTACCAATCTCCCCGACGCCTCCGGTCGGTTCAAGAAGTGTTTCAAGGGCTGATTAGTCAATACCGTGACTTCATGGGCATGGAAGTAAGGTCGCAGTTTTCGAGCGGCAATAATCAACGCAAAGAGATACTTCTCAATGGCGGGATAATTTATTTCAGACTTGGAAAATGCCTTGCTTACATAATAGATAGGCACTTGGTTGCCCTTGACAATCTTAATCAAAACAGAACTAACAGCCACATCAGAAACAGCCAAATAGAGATAGAGCGGCTCGCCTGGAACTGGTTTCGCCAACGGCGGAAGGGTGCGGAGGTGCTGTTTTAATGCCTGGAACGCCTCCTCACACTTGTCGGTCCACTCGAACTTCTTGTTGGCCCTCAGCACATCAAAAAATGGCATAGCTCGATCGCTCGCCTTGGATAGAAAGCGATTCATCGCGGCCAACCGGCCATTCAGCACCTGGACCTCCCGATGATTCTTCGGGGACTGCATCTCCTCGATTGCTCGCAGCTTCTCAGGGTTCACCTCGATTCCTCTCTGGCTCACCATGAACCCTAGGAACTTCCCCGAGTTCACCCCAAAAGCACATTTGTCGGGGTTCAGTCGGACCTGATGGAACTTCATCCGCTCAAATGCCGCCGCCAAATTCTGGACATGGTCTCCCGCCTGTCGGGACTTCACCAGCATGTCGTCCACATATGCCTCCATGGTTTTCCCCAGCATGTCCCCGAACAGCTTGTTCACCATCCTCTGGTAAGTTGCCCCGGCATTGATCAATCCGAAGGGCATCACGTCATAATGATAGACATCACTGTCAGCATAGAAGGCCGTATGGGGGGCATCCTCCTTCGCCATCTTAATCTGGTTGTACCCAGAGTACGCGTCCATGAAGCTCAGCAGCTCATGTCCCGATGTAGCATCCACTAACTGGTCAATCCTCGGGAGCGGGTAACAGTCCTTCGGGCAGGCTTTGTTCAGGTCACGGAAATCGACGCACATCCGCCACTTTCCGTTACTCTTTCGCACCAGCACTGGATTAGCCACCCAAGTCTGGAATCGGAGCTCCTTGATGAATCCAGCATCGAGTAGCCTGCCCACCTCCTGCTGGATCGCGATCCTCTTGTCCATACCCATCGGACGCCTTCTCTGCGCGATAGGCTTGATCGCGGGGTCTATCTTCAGTTCGTGCACTATCACGTCGGGGCTGATTCCTGGCATATCACTTGGGGACCAGGCAAACAGCTCCTTAAACTCCTTCAAGAGCTCGATCAACTCTCGGGCTCTTTCATCCGACAAAGCAGAGCCGATTTTCACCCTCCTCTGAGGTCCATCGATTTCCACTTCCTTCAAATCTTCCATGGGGGCAGGACGCCCATACTCCTCTCGAGGATCAGTATCCGTCTGGAGAATAGTCATGGTCTCCCTCCTTCTTCGTCGGGTGGCATTAACGTAACATTTCCGCGACGTCACCTGGTCACCCTTGACCTCTCCAACTCCGTTATCAGTCGGGAACTTCATCTTCTGGTGGACGGTTGAGGCGACTGCCATAAGAGGGTTGATAGTGGTCCTCCCGATGATCGCGTTATATGCCCCCGCAGACTCCACCACAACGAAATCCACGTTTCGCCTCTCCATCTTCCAGCCACTACCAAACTCTACTGGTAAGGTAATCATTCCCAACGGGTAGGAAGTGGAGCCAGAGAATCCCACCATCGGGAAGTCCACCTGCGTCAGATCCTTCTTCGTCTTTCCCATGGCTTCCAGAGCATCCATGAAAAGAACATCGGAGGAGCTCTCTCCATCTATAAGGATCCGCTTCATCTCGAATCCATCCACATCCAGAGTCACGACCAGGGCGTCGTCGTGAGGGCTCTCCACGCCAACTAGATCCTTCGCTGAAAAAGAAATCTCCATCTCCTCCTTCAGGGTCCACGACCGGGACCTTTTCCCCAACACCACCGCGGCAGATATGCGCGAGGCATAGTTCTCTCTGGAAGCGGAGGTATCACCTCCCGCTGCCATTCCTCCATGGATGACGTTGATAGTTCCCCGCCTCTCCTTGCGGGCACCTGATCCTGAAGCCTCATGCTCGACCTTCTTTTTCTTCGGGGATCGGTCACGGGACTTGGAACGGGATCGGGACCGACTTCTGGAACGGGATCGGCACCGTCCCTTCCCGACGAACTCTTTCAGCTTCCCCTTCTGGATCAGCTTTTCAATCTCCTTCTTCAGCTCCCGACAGTTCTCAGTGTCGTGACCATTAGCCCGATGGTAGCGACAGTAACGGTCCGGGCGGCCTCCTAGAAATTCGCCTTCTTTCCTCGGGGGATACCGGACGAGACCCTGCCGGTCCATCACAGCTAGCACAGAGGCCATCGAGCTGTTGATGGGGGTGACCCGACCTTCACGATTATCCTTCTTCGGAGGACGTCTGTCCTCCCTCTTCTCGGGGCGACCACGGTTCCTATTTCCCTCCGTTTTGTCGCTCCCCTTGCGATCCTCCGACAGCTTCGACGACGGCTTTCCTCTTCCCGTCCTCGGGGGATCGAGCTCTCCCGCAGCGATCTTCGACTCCTGGACGTCGATTTGCTGTTTCACCCTCGCCTGCAGGGCTTCCATACTCCATATAGCCTTCGCGGCTACACTGTGCATCAGGTCGGAGCCATACGGAGCACTCAGGTTCCGCAGGAAAGTGCGGATCATCTCTCCCTCTGAGATTTCTTCATCAATCTCCGCAGCGCTGGCAGTGAACCGTTGGTAATAATACGCCAACGATTCGTCGGGTCTCTGCACCACCTGGGTTAGGGTCCTCACGCTTTTCAGGAGGCGTCTCCGACCTTGGTACTGTTTGATAAAGCGGTCGTGCATATCAGCCCAGCACGTGATACTCCCTGGCGGAAGGCTGAAGAACCAAGTCATGGCCCTTTCTCCCAGAGTTATCGGGAACAACGAGCATATGAGATCTTCGTTTGAAGTCCTACCCATGCAAGCCTGAACATGCCTCTGTACATGGCGGACTGGGTCTCCTTCCCCATCGTATTCTTTGATTGTCGGGATGCCTATCCCAGGCGGAGCGACGGTGTCGATCAATCGCGGTACGAAAGGATGACTGGACCGATCCCTCAGCTCGGACGTCATCTGCTTTTGGTCACCCATGTAGATGCTAACAATCTTTACCACCTGGTCAGCGGTGAGTGGACCATTCAGGGGGATGGTCCTATTCTGCACTGGTCCTGGGCCGTCGACCACGAATTTCTCGGAATGCATAGGTTGTTTACCCTTGTCCCGGGGCGGAACCTCTTGCATATCCTGTTCTTCTGGGGCAACCCTCGGTGGGGGTGGCGGCAACTCCTCTTGCGGGGGCAACTCCTCCGCTCTCCGGGTGGCCTCTCTCTTGTCCAGCAAGGCTTCCATGGCAGCCAGGAACATCGGCATAGCCTCCGCTACTGCCTTGGCCAACTCCGAGTTCGAAGACGACCCTTCTTCCCTTCGCGGGACACCTCCAGCTCCAGGGCCCACCGGGTTTGGTGGAGCATCATCTTCCTCCCTACGAGGGACCTCTTGCCTGTTCCTTTCAGCGTCTCGGACTGAGACCTCATCACCTTGCCCCCCTGTCTGAGAAAGAGCAGGGTTCTCACCTTGTTCAACAACGCGTTCCGGCAACGGGGAATTCACAGTTCCCGCGGGACGAGAACTGCCAGCCTGAACTTGTTTCCTCTTGCCACCACCGGCCATTGATCTGGTATAAGCTATCTTGACTTTTCGTAAGTTCCCACAGACGGCGCCAATGTTGGATCACGGGCGAAGCTCCGTTACGTCCTTGACGGAATGCTTGGACTCCTGGGCTCCGCGTGGTCCTGCAAAAGGGGATGACCTGGGTGGTGACCCAGAATCCCTCTCCGATGCTTAAATGAGTACGGTGATCAATGGAGTGGTAAACAGAGTCTAAGTTCGTATCAGAATGAATGATTTTCTGGGGTAACTTCCTCCTTTATATAGGAGGAGAAGTCACCCAGAGTTACCTGAGGCCAGGCTCGGCCGTTATAACCACGATTCCGTATATCTCGCCACGATTCCGTATATCTCGCCCCACGCTCCGCGTATCTTATCCATACTTCCGCGTATCTCGGGCACGCCCTGCGTATTCTCGGGGAAGATTATCTATATCCTAACCGTCTTCCCACTACTCTCATCCAGTAGGCGGGTTTGTCGGTCTTATCCTCTGATCACAAGTCTCGACTCCCGTCGGGGACTCCAGAGTTGTCTCATTCTAGATCACCACCCAGGACCTTCAGTCTCTACGGGAGAGGTCCAGCCTCTGCGGGGCTTTATTATCGGGGCCTTTACTAAGGCATATCGGGGCCTACTCAGAGGCTTCTTATCGGGAGCGTTCAGCTCCTACATCGGGACTATTAGAGTCGGAACCCTTCGTGTTGGGCCTCTGGGCTTTTATGAGGCCCACTGGACCTATTTGCCGTCCATTGGCTGTTAACGGGGCTAACGATTACATCGGAACCCATCAATATGCACTATAATAGAACTCCTTAGCTAATAGATTTAGCGAAAACATTTTCTAGTTGTTAATGTTATTTCCTATATATAAACGCTACTGGAAATACAGGTATTACCGACGGAATTTAAAACCGTCGTTAAAATTTGCATTGAAGGAAATCAGGTTTAGTGGACAGAAAAGTCTACTCCCCTTCTGTCATGTTGGTGAGAAATGTTTGATGATTCATTTTAATTTTTTATCAAGCCCCTGCTTATGTGTATTGCAAAAATGAAGAAGTTTCTCTTATTCGCATCTAAGTCGGGAGATTATTACTCTTGCTTTACTCTGGCTCAACTCATGCATCCCTGATACATGTACGTAGGTGCAACAAGGTAAAGTTCAATTTTTTTTAGCTTTGATAAAATTTGATGCAGTAAAAAATTTGCTTAGGTTTTTTGTATAACAGCCCTGAAGTTTGTATCTTATGCTGCTACTCAAGTCAAGGTAAAGTTCAAAACTTTTTCAGTTTTGATAAAATTTGATACACTCAAAAATTTGCTAAGTATTTTTGTATATAATAATAGCCCTGAAGTTTGGTGTGATATGCTGCTAATCAAGTCAATAAAGCCATCAATGTGACTTTGGTTCCTTTGAAGCAGCTAAAAGTTAGAACAAGATTTGTTGATGTAAGATTGATTGAATTGTTGTAATTTTGTGTTAAGCAAGAGAATTGTAATTGAAATATTATTTAATAGATTATTTTTATATATTAATTATTCAATTGAATATTTTTTTTTTTTGTAAAATTGTTTACTTTTGCCGACGAAATTTATTCTGTCGGAAAAAGGATTGCCGACGAAATAATTCATCGGCAAATCCAGCCCGAGCCGGCCCTAACCATTTGCCGACGAAACAAAATCTTCGGTAAAAGATTTACAAGTTGACGAAAAATTGCTTTGCCAACGGAAATTTCGTCAGTAAAAAGTAACTTTTACCGACGCATTTATTTTTGTCGATTTTCGTCGGTAAAAACATTTGGCGACGGAGGCAACGCCGACTGAACTTTCCCCGACGAAATTAGACTTTTGCCGATGAAAATTACTTTTACCGACGAAATTTAAAGACGTGTTATGCCAACATGAGAAAATGTTATGGTCAGACAAGCTCGGAGTTCGAGTCCTATTTGGGTTAGTTGAGCCAGTGTCGACCCAATAGATTGGCTCATCATTTTTTTTATGAAATAGACATTTTTCCATTAGTAAAGTATATTTACAATTTTTCTAAATTTTTATAATTTAATTATTGTTTAAATTAAATTTTCTAAAAATAAAAATAAATTAAAATTCTTAAATAATTCTCAAATTTTGAAATTAAAAATTAAGGTTTTATTCAAATTTATTTTACTTTTTTTTTAATTTAGCTATTTTCATATAAATAATAAGGGAAAATATAATTTATGAAATTTTACACCAATTTTTTTTTTTTTTTTTTTTCAGAAACATATTGCATTAAAAAAAAGTGTTATAGTTCATACATATTATACCCAAAAATCTATAAGTTCTTACGGTGGAGTCGTTTCAAATTTGGCAAATTCATTGAGTACATTGTTAAGCAACATCATCCATGCCTTTTTTTTTCAATCAAATACAAGAGAAACAAAGAGAAAAATGATTCATACAAAGTTGGCATAAGACATGATATAGTGAGCATCTCTTTCAATAGAAACAAATTTTACTATAAAAAAACCTCGTTCCCCCACCCTAATAAGTCCAAGCATCATCCAAATTCATGTCCAAGAGTCTTCCAAATTCATGTGAGTTTTTTTTTTTCAAAATAAAAGAAACATTGTGTATCTTGGGTCGAAAAAAAAAAATAAGAATTATCATAGATTCGTTGAGAGAGAAATTCAATTTTTTGTATGGTATAAGCAAGAAAGCACATTATATACATGTATTTTTTTAACAAATAAAAAAAATAATAATAAACCGGTAGTATCACAAACAAAAATAGCACATCACAAGAAGCACAGCGCATGAGAAAATTGTTGTGATGTAGCAATTTAATATTTGAAAATATGTAATATTTCATAAATATATTTGGATAGATATAATTTGGATTATTAGACAATAAAGATAGGTATAAGATATATAGTACCAAACTGGTAGCAGGAAATTGTGGCAGTGGCTGGATCGGTGCCAGGTGGATGTATTTGTTCCGTATTATTTTGTTGGAGGGTGCTGGCCATCACATTGGTTCATTGTCCTGGTGAGTAAACTGTTTAGTTTGGGATTTCGGGTTCCTGCATCATGGTGCCATAAAAGTGTAATGATTAGGTTTTTACACTTTGGAAGACCGGTAACTGTTGGATTCTTTCCGAGTGGAGTGTCGGATCCTAGTAATGACGTCGGAAGAATGCCTCGGGTTGCTCCTATTCGGGTCTTCGCACGTGCCGAACTTGTGCATCTCCGTATACCTGCAAGAGGGACAGTATCGCACACCACGTAGGGGGGGTGGAGTGCGATGAACCCTCTCCGAAGCTTAAGTCAGGTATTTTAGAGAGAGAAAGTAAGAGAGAGGGCAGAGCTTCCGCTGTCAACTTCGTTTGAAATGAATGATCAAGGCCCCTATTTATAGGAAACCTTGGAATCAAACCGGGTTTTGAACGGTCCGATGTTGGTTAAATGCAAAGTATGAATTGAGCGTAGACGGGAGTAAAGCTAACATCGGGAGAGTTTGCACGTGCAGTGTTTGCGTAGGGGATTACATGTCAATAATAGGAGGATTCCAGACCATCTCTAGGTATCGCGCGGATGCCGGGAGGCCCGGGGTAATCGGGACAATCCGGAGGGTCGGATTGCAAGGCAATCCGGACCCGGTCCGGATTGTAATGACAATCCGGACACGGCTTAAGTTTGGGGCGCGTACGCGCGTGCCCCGGACCTTTTAGTGCTCGCGAGGGAATAATTCGAAAACGTTTAATGAGTTTGACGTGTATACGAAGTCCGAATAATATAAAACGAACCCGAATCAGACGTATACCCATCATTTGCCCCCGAGTCAAGTGGTGGCATGGCCCCGTCTTGACTCTATTTTCGATAGAGTATACGTTCGATTTAAGTTCAGGTGTTACCTCGATATGGACTTATTAACTGTTGGCGCGTGGTCCTTATTATGATGTATCCCTCCTTGGACTTGGACGGGAGTAGTCATATCTGCCGACATGATTAGTGTAACAAGTATATATATGGCATATACGTATATGACAATCCTAGTCCGTGTATGCGATCATGAATATGAATGCTAACACATATATGATTATGACGAGCATGTGTACGAGATTCGGCATACGATACGTAATGTTGTGAAATTAAATCATATAAGTACGGGCATGTATGTATGCGATAATATGGATAAGAGTATATGCACGTCGGGGTTGTAAGTGCAAACACGTGACATGGATATGTAAACATGTGTGTGTTGGTGTATGTGTGTATGCGTGAATATGTAAACATGCATAGGTGTTAGGAATTCCTTCCAAAGGAGATAGAAAAAATATGGAAGAGGAAAGATGTTACCCATAGGTGTATATAAAGGAGTGGATTCAAATAGTTTCACACTTTGTCTTCTCCCTTTTTAGAATTGTCTTCCCCCTTTCTAAGAGTAAGTGACTTAGCACTCAAAACCATCCAACCACCCACACCCCTCCTAGCATCGGCCAACCACCACACACCGGAGGTCCAGCTCGTGACGACTCCGGATTGCAAGACAATCCGGATCGGGTCCGGATTGTCCCGATTACCCCGGGCCTCCCAGGATCCGCGCGATACCCAGGGACGGTCCGAAATCCTCCTATTATTGACATGTAAACCCCTACGCAAAAACCGCACGTGCAAACCCTCCCGATGTCAGATTTACTCTAGTCTACGCTCGGTTCATACTTTGCATTGAACCGACGTCGGACCGTTCAAAACCCGGTTTGATTCCAAGGTTTCCTATAAATAGGGGCCTTGATTATTCATTTCAAACGAAGTTGACAGCGGAAGCTCTGCCCTCTCTCTTACTTTCTCTCTCTAAAATACCTGACTTAAGCTTCGGAGAGGGTTCATCGCACTCCACCCCCCTAAGTGGTGTGCGATACTGCCCCTCTTGCAGGTATACGGAGACGCACGAGTTCAGCACGTTCGAAGACCCGAATAGGAGCAGCCCGAGGCATTCTTCCAACGTCACTACTAGGATCCGACACCCCACTCAGAAAGGATCCAACAAGCACTCGCTTGCCAGCAAAGCTAAATGGCAAAGAGAAAGAACACTACAGGAGAGCCCAGCAGGGCGCAATCCAAGAGGAATCAGTCAGGTCCTGAGGACATCCCAGAGGTGGTGTCCCCAGCTTCCTCAGAAGAGGCTGCCAATGCTCAACCAGAGTATTCAGCTCAAACCAATGAACCCCCACCAGGTTTTGAGCGAAGAGCGCACATTGAAGAGGAACAACCTTTCGGAATGCCGGCTAACAACCAGCAACCTCAGTATGCAGGCACACAAGGCGTACATGTTGCCCCAACCGTAACTCCTGCAATGATGCAAGCAATAGAGGAACTCCCGGCCTTTAGCGATACTCTAAGAAGCCAAGGCTATGCGCCTCCACCGCCTCCCCCACCCCCGCCACCACCGGCTCAAGCACATCCTGCAAGAGAAGCAGTGTCCCACGGCACAACCCGAGGAGATGCCCCAAGACAACAGGGAAGGCAGCCCCCGGCTGCGAACCCTCAATACTACGATCCTACTCTGGTGCAACTCACTATGAAATGCCATACCCGGCCGAATCATGGAAGCAACCAAGTAACCTCAATGAGAGACAAGGTAGGGAGGCCACTCATTACCAACAGAGCTGGGGGGGCAGGATAGGGGAAACCCAAACAATGTGTGGGGAATACCTGAGAGAAACAATGATGTTCCCCTCACAGGGTTAACCGCTAAGACTTTGGAGGTGCTCATTGAGCAAAAGCTAAAGCAGAAAAAGACCAGACCAATACACGTCTTAACAGATAGCGCAAATCATCCTTTCGCCAAGGAGATGTATGAAAGGGTTCCGGGAATCCTAAATGACATACAAATCAAGAAATACACTGGAAAAGACGATCCCATTGACCACGTGCAGCAGCACGAGGCTTCGCTGCTGGGAAGAACCACAAATCCAGACCATGTGGCGGTCACGTTCCTGCAAACCTTACTAGGTTCAGCGGCACATTGGTTTTTCTCACTTTCAGAGGAAAGCGTGACCTCCTGGGCATACCTGAAGGGAAAGTTTATCCAGAGATACATGGGCGAACGAAGGCTGCTCAAAGATTCCAGCGCATTAGACGATGTGAAGCAACAATATGATGAATCCCTGGCTGATTATTACATCTGTTTTAATCAGAACATAGCTGACATTCAGAAAAACCTGTCTGAAGACGAGATAATCAAGGCATTCATAAGGAACCTGGGTCGCTTAGGTTTCTCCTTGGGGGAAAAGATGTCCAAACGCCCGGCTGAAAATTTGGAGGAGTTAGCCTCGCGCGTGAAGGAATTCGTGGACCTGGAAAGGTTCAGGAACAATGCAAGAGCAAAGCTGAACGCTGAACGCAACAAAGACAAGGCCTCACAGGCAAAACAATCCCAAGGAAACCAGCAACAGAAGCAGTGGCAACCACAGCCTAAACTCCCCGTCCAGGTCGGTTTCCAAAAACCAAGGGAGGTAAACATCGCGAACCTCATTCCACTAAACACCGCTATATCGGAAATCTTGAAGGAGATGAAGGAAACGAATCTCTAGAGAGAACCAAATAATTGGCGAAATGGCCCCTTGGGAAAGGAAGATGACAACTGGTGTGAAAACCATGAGGTCAAGGGACACGACACGGACAACTGCTTCAGCCTAAGGATGCACATAAACAACATCATTCTGCAGGGCGAGCTAAAGCACTACGTTGATCAGGGGGAAAACACCCTTACAATGATACAAGGAGAGACCTCCAAGAAAAACAAAGGGAAAGAGAAGATGTATGACAATCCACCTCCTCCCAAGAGGGGTGTAATAAAAGTTATACATGGAGGACCAGCTGCCGGGGGCCAAGGCTCGCACTCAAGAAATTTCTACGCCTTACAGGCGGAAACGTACCCCAAGTATGGAAAACGACCAAGAGGTGAAGAGGAGGATCTGGTCATCATGTTTTCTAAGGAAGATATGAGACACATCGTATATCCCCATGACGACGCACTCGTCATTACCACGCCCATAGCGAACTACGACGTAAAACGAATCCTCGTTGATGGAGGAAGTTCTTCTGACATCGTGACTATCAAGGTAATCGAACAACTTGGTCGTACAAAGGCAGATTTGAATCCAGGAACATTCCCTCTAATAAGCTTCGCCGGAGCTGCAACATATCCGCTCAGTACGATCACACTCCCGGTAACACTGGGATATGGCTGGACAAAGCTCGAAAATGGAAAGAGCTGGTCCTTGCAGACGGATCCTGTTCATGTTATGTCTTCTTCCAAGAAGGTCATGTCGTCTTCTGCTCCTCCTCCACCTAAGGCTTCCGGTCCAGGCCGCGGCAAGGGACTGACGAGTATGATGTTTCTTTGTGATTTTCTTTTTGACTTACTACTCCTCCAAGTTGTTGTTCTTAACTTTTCTTTATTTTCATGTCGCTCACCTCTCGTTAATGAGCGCGTCGTTCTTGCTCCCAACTCCAGCGTTCCAGCTAAGAGGTCCGACAAGGTGGCGCGTGCCTCGAATGACCCTAAGCACGTTAAGGTTAGTGCGACAAACCAAACTCCTTGTGGGAGGGGAAAAGGAGTGGAAAGTCGCACTGAGGTGCCTTCTGCCCCCGGTCGAGGGACCGACCCGTGGAGGAGCGTACTCCTCGTCGAGGTATATGTTGCAAGCTTCTTTCTTTTGCTATCCTTGTCTTATTTTGATGTTGTTTTCTTCACAGCGCTTTCAGCACTTGGGCGTGCTGACCTGATTCGTCCTTGCTAGCATATGGTGAGGTGGCGCCGTAATTGGTAACCCGTTAATATATGTGGTTACCTAATATAATTAGGTAAATGTCACATTAGGGGTAATTTGGCCAGACCCAATTCCAATGTGACATGGGAGGCCCAAAATTGGGCCTCCCACCCACATCATAGGTCGGCCGAAACCCTAATAGTAGGGAGGAGGATTTTCTCCTCCTCACACTATATAAGGAGGTCTTGGGGTCACTCCAAAAACAAACCTTGATCACAACTTCTCCTAAGTTGTGATTTGAGAGAATTCCCTTTCTCTCTACAAGCATATTTCGGCCGTCCCCCCTAACACCACCATTTGTGTGCAAAATTTCTTCCGAGCATTCAGTCTGAGGTTCTGTCCCCGTTGAAGAATCGATTAGAGGATTTTCTGTGGAGCTTATACCGCGTAGGACTTCTTCTCACGAAGAACTTGTACGGGTTCCGACCGGAGGATCAGAATTCCTCCACAACGTTCTTGGGCAGGAAAGCTATTGAGGTATGTGTACATTATTCCGCTGCGTAATTAGATTACTTACAAGTCGTTTAGCATTCCGTAGTATTACGTCCCCGTAATCCAATAGTGGTATCAGAGCGAGTGTTAGGAGTTCTAGAAATTTTGATAAACTGATGTTCTTAGAAATTTTATAAAAACCGAAATTTTTATGATGAACACCATGAGTAATCCGAAATTTTTATGATGAACACCATGAGTAATCCGAAATTTTTAAACAAATTTCATATGTTTGATCTTTAAAAACTTAAAATTTTCGGAATTTACATGTTTTTATAGATCAAAACCGAATATTCATGTTTAAATTTGAGTTTGATGTTCATGATCTTCAAGAACACAATAAGTTTTATCAAGAATAATATTTGGACTCATGATCATAGTAGTGTTTGATCTTAAAATTTGACAATTTTTCCAATTTTTAGTGTTATGGCCGAAACCCTAGGTGAATTATTAGGTAAATTTTTTAATTTCTTGGGGTGCAAGTAAGTAAAATTCGGCCGGCCTAGCATAATGGATATATTTGTTACCATATTTTAATTTTATTAAAAGGAGACAATATATCTATAAATTGGAAAGATAAGGAAAGATTCACATTATATATTAAAATATATAAACTATCAATATATTTAGCTAAAATATTGGGATAAAGATATATTGATAGGATTTAGTTACTTAAAAAGATTAAGAAAAATATTGTCAACATATATTTTAATCCCTAAAGATATATTTGACAATAATAATAATAATAATAATAATAATAATAATAATAATAATAATAATAATAATAATAATATATGTATGACCGAAATTATATATATATATATATATATATATATATATATATATATTGTTAATTGATTTACATCTTCTAGATAAAATCTTGACAATATTTATATATATGTTACTTAATTATTGTGCCGAAATATATATATATATATATATATATATATATATATATATATATATATATATATATATATATGAAATATTGGAAATTATTTTAAATAATTAATATTTCTTGGTGGCTAAGTTAAGTTTTTAGTGGATTTTAAAACCCTACTTAGCCCAGAAGATATATTTCGGCCGAACCCTATGGGTTTATTAGGCCGGTCCAATTTGCAAAACCGGAACGGGTTTAACCAATCCGGGTTTTTCTTAATCGGGTCGACCTAGTCGGATCGGGTCAGACCAAAGTAAGTAAGTGAATCTAAACCGAACCGGTTTCGAGTGATGAACCTAACCACAATCTTATTTTATTGATCCGTTTCGGACCAAACCGGATTTTTAAAATCATACAGACTCAGACCAGATTTTAAATTGGACCGAACAAAATTTTAAAATTTTTTGGAAATTTTAAATGTTCAATAAAATAGGATGTCAAATTTTAAATCCAAAATATTTTCGAAATTTAAAAGGTTAACCTAAACAGTGCTGTTAGGCTTTACGTTTTAACACGTTTTCGGATAAAACCCTAATACCTGGTTACGATTATGAGGATGGATCTCGGATATGCATGTTTTTTTGGACTGGATTAAATTAGTGGGCTGAGTTGCAATTGTTTACTTTCTGCAACAACAACAAATATATATATATATATATATATATATATATATATATATATATATATATATATATATATATATGAACTATCGTCTTGACTTAGTCAAGCTAGCTGGATAATATATTGCGAGCATTGAGCTATGGGATTTAAATATATGGTTTGCGCAATAGGATAGACATGTTATGCTGATTGAAAGTGCCTAGAATCCATGTCTAGATATTTCGCATAATAAGATTGTAAGCATGAATTGCAAATCAGCCCCTAATATTTTCAGAATGTTTTTAAAACTGAAAATACCAGTCGCCAATTTTGCATGACGTATGTGGAAGTTGCATGTTTTGACACGTATGCTAGAATGTTCATGAATGAAAGCATGTGTAATTTACTTTAAGTAGAATTATGTATGCTAATGAACATTAGACGCATGACGCGTAAGCATGTTGTTCTGGTTTGTTCGATGTTTAAGGTGTGATATAGTGTTATGCATGCATAAATTATCGAATAATTCTTTTAAATTAAAAGGGCCTTGGAAAAGCCAAGATCGGGTATGCTTATTTAAAAATTCCCGTTCCGGTAATTTGCAACATAATAACCGTTTTCAAAAGACTGATTTATTGGATTGAAAACGACAATAGTGTGAACTCTTTACACAACACCCCCTTCCCTCGGTTTACTGGCGGTCGGTTTGGTTTAGTGACTGAAGGATCACTATTTGTCGTATTCCATCTTAATAGATAATCCTTTGCAATTCTGTCAAAATATTATTGTCTTCCTGATTTGCATAATCATCAATGTGAAAGTTGGCTCAATTAGTGCGATTCGATATTACTCGCAATCTTGATGGTATTAATTATGATGAATAAAATTGGAGTGTGTGTTGAACTCTCCACTACGATTCCGAAAAGTGGAGAGGACAACTACGGATGAATATAGTAATCTGTATGATTTTGACAATAGAAATGAATGTGAAAATTTGTTTCCCCAAGAATTATAGTAGGTTCTTTGATGATCTGAACGCATATATGGTGATACATTCGACCTTGGTAAAAAGGGGTTGATGAAGACTTCAATTGAAACCAGACAATGTTATAGCTTAGTATTCCTTCGCATCCGCCTCGGTTGAAGCAAGGATGCAAACGCTAGAATGTTTCGGTTGAAGGAGATGGTCTTCTCTCTTTTCATGGATGTCGGCGTAAATCCCCCCACCGTGAGCCTAATCAATTACAGTAACCACAGCAGTGAAAGGGAAACCTTATATGTTCACCATAATGAGTTCGAAAAAAGTGAACCATGATCCGCATAGCAAGAAGAGAACTGGACCGAATAAGTCCTATACAATAATTCGGTGGGTTAAACACCGTTGATAAGGTGTGTCTTAAATACGCCTCGTAGGTCATGTGTATGAAACTGTAAAATGTTTTATACGGATATAGATTTGACCCACCAGATATTCGTATAGGACTTCTGTGGTCCGGTTCTCTCCTTGTTCGATGTCCTGTGGTGATTTGTGAAGTTGGTTTCCTTTTTGCCCTGGTCACTGAACTTGAATAGACTCATGGTATACTTAATTGATTCAATCAAGCAAGTGAGCCCCATCATCGTCAGACAACCATGAAAGGGGATACCTCTTCAATGTGCGAAATATTCTCCTCCATGTTAACCTTTCATCCTGAAGGCCTCAAGCGGCTTTTATACCAGCATCCATGAATAGAGATCATCATACTCAACCAAAAAATTTCTAGCTTCATCGGCCTTGCTTCCACCAAAGCGGATGCAAAGGAAACAACAAAGCTATAATGTTGTGTGGTTGTAATTGAAGTCTTCTTCAACCCTTTGTCCAAAGTTTAAAATATCACCACAAACGCTTTTAGATCATCAAATAACCTACTCCCATGATTGGGAAACGGACTATCACAATCATCCTTACGTGTCCTCTCCGCTCTCGGAATTGCAACAGAGAGGAGTTTAACACATACTCATTCCATTCATCATATCACACACCATCAAGATTGCGAGAAATATATAAATGCACTCTACCAGCCAGATAAATTCACACATTGACAATCATGTGACAATCAGGGAGACAATAACATTTTAAAAAAGAATTGCAAACATCAAATATCTATGAGATAGAAGGCGAACGATAATGATTCCTCAGCCATCTAGCCAACCCGACCACTAGTAAACCAATGGAAGGAGGCCGTGAAAGAGTTCACAATGCCGACGTCTCATTGCAAATAGACCAGTCTTTTAAAACGGTTTAACCGCTTTCACCAGAATGGGGAGTTTTTACATACACCTGATTTTGCTTTCCCAAGGCTCTTTTTAAAATGTTTTGAAGAATTCATGCAAACACATATAATTCTACTACACGAGTAAATTATCACATGCAGCCACATCCTCAAACAAATCATGCATACGCGTCATGCGTCTAATGTTCCGATGAACTCATGCTAGCATATATAATTCTACTACATAAGTAAATTATCACATGCGGCTACATCATCAACAGTCATGCATACGTATCATGCGTGATCACACCACATCAAACATGCATATTTGGCGACTGAATATTGATTTTAAACATTTGGGGCTGACTTGCAATTCATGCTAACAATCAAACCATGCTAACTTCTAGACATGGATTCTAGGCAGTAGGAACCACCACAATATGTATATCCTAGTGCACAACTAATTAATTGAAATCCAGGGCTCAGCCAACAACATGCAATATCCAGCTAGCTTGACATAGTCAAGACACAATTATACTCATGCAATAATATCAATTAATATAGCAATTGCAATTTAGCCCAATGATTCAGTCCCATGATCATGCATTTTCCAAGATCCATCCCCATAATTGAAAGTAGGCATCATGTTTGATTAAAACGTGAAAATATCAAACCTATTAGAGCTGTGTAGCTTATTTTAAAAGTTCAAAATAATTTAATTTGACCATCCTATTTTCAGTTGACTCGGGTCAGTCCGACCAAAACGGTCCGGTTCTGTCAATTTCGGTCAGACTGGTCCGGTTAAACCGATCCGGTTCGGTACAAATAGGATTTCAGTTCAGTTCTTCACGCAAACCGGGTCGGTTTGGTTCGACCAATTAGTTACCCGTTCCAACCTGATCCGGTGGGCCAGACCAATTGAGAAAACCTAGATTGATTGAACTGCTCCGGTTGGAACCGTGGAACCCGAGCGGGTTCGGTTCGCCCGGTTCGGGTTCCCATGGTCCTCCGGGTCAGTTGACCCGACCCGGATGTGCAATTTGGACCGGCCCATGATCCAATAGGGTCCGGCCGAAATGTTTACTTCACGGCTAAGTAGGGTTTTAATATCCATAAAAAACTTAACTTAGCATCCAAGTAATATCTATATATAATACTTATCTTGGTTATTTCTATCTAATGGCTAGCCACGTACCATTTCTTTTGGGCCCAAAGCGTATTCAACATTCAAAACGCAAAACTAATTAATGGTATAAGTGTAAAACGACAGTGGGCTCTACTTTCAAAACTTCTCCGCATGTGGCAGTTGTCACTGTAAACGACGCCGCTCCATTTCAAACTCTACACATCCAACAAAACGGCAACACTTTAGACATTGATATTTCTAATACAGTGTCTCCAGTCAAGAATTAACTCTGAGCTTCACACGTCAGCAACAAATCCTACTCGCGACTGAGCTGCACGCACCATATTCAGGACATTAATTTCCCACTTTTTCTCTTCCCGATTTTAAGTCTAAAAAATTAGAACTCCACAATAATTAAAATAAAATAAATGAAAGTAAAACGAGACAATTAAATTACAGCAAATAAATAGAAGTTGAAACGAATAATTAAATTGCAGTTGAAACGAATCAATTAAATTGTAGTTGAAACGTATAAAAATTAAATTTCATGGTTTAGGGTAATTAAAACCCTAGAAGAGTCAGATTGGAGAAGAAAATGGAAGAAAGTTTGTATCCAAAACAAATCGACCGAGTTCAAAAAAGTTACCTCGGATTTCATCAAATTTAGCATGACCTGAACAAATCTAGACAAGGGGCAACCAAAGGCGAAATATCAGGTTTAGGTTCATACGACCCAGATCTAATGTTTTAGGTTCGGGTATGGGTTCAACCGACCCAGATCTATCATCTAAAATTGTAGGCTCGTGCATGGGTTAAGTCGACTCAAATCTAGCATTTTAGGTTGGTTGTTCTTTCGCCGCATGTCAGTTGGCAGGAAGTTGTGGCCGCGGGGTGGCTGGAGGTGGTGACGTCGGGGTTGCTGTGATGTGGGTGTGGGTGAGGGAAGCTGAACCCGAGGGCGGATGAAGTTCGTAGGCATTCGCTTGGAAAATCATGCAGCTCGGTGAGAACATCTTGCAGCTTGGAACGAACCCACGACACTGAGTGAAAAGACTTAAGAAGAGTGAATTATGTGTTAAATGGGGAAGGTCATTTAGGTTAGGGTTATGTACTGAGTGGGTTGTTGGATCCCTGACTTGACAGACAGTCGGATCCTTATATAGATGCGGGTATGTGTCTCAGGTCGCTTGGTACGTCGGGTCTTCACACGCGTCAGGGAGTGTACGTCTCCGAATACCTGCACGAGGGGTATTATCGCACACCACGTAGAGGGGGTGGAGTGCGATGAACCCACTCCGAAGATTAAATTAGAATTGTAGAGAGAGAAAGCTTAGAGAGAGGTCAGAGCTTCTTCGTCAACTTAATTATGAAATGGGTGAGTGGATTCCCTTAAATAGGAGCTCTTAAACCCGAACCCGGTTTTGAACGGTCTAACGCAGGTTTAGTGTTAAATACGAACTGGGTGTAGACGGGAGTAAAGTTGACATCGGAAAAATCCGAACGTGTAGTGTGTACGTAAAGGTTGGCCTGTCGTTGGGAGGAACAATCCGGACCACACCTGAATATCGCGATAATCCAGGGTTGTCGGGACAATTAGGACCCGGTCCGGAATGCGATGACAATCCGGACGAGGTTTTAGCCCAGGACGTGTACGCGCGCGTCCAGAACATTTTTAAACTTGCAGGTGAATAATTCGAAGCCGTTGGTGGTTTTAACGTGTAAACGAAATCCGAATAATGTAAAACGAACCCGAATCAGACGTATACCCATCATTTGCCCCCGAGTCAAGTGGTGGCGCGGCCCCTGATTGGCTCCATTTTCGATAGAGTATACATTCGATTTAAGTCCGGGTGTTACCTTGAGGTGGACTTACTATCCGTGGGCGTGTTGGCCTTGATGTTACACGTCCCTCCTTTTGTCTAAGCGGGAGTGGTTTTATTTGCCGACATGGTTAGTGCAGCAAGAATACGCATATGACACATTTATGCATAATAACGCTAGTCTATGAATGCAATCATGGGTATGAATGCTAACATGTTTGCGAACATGGTATATGCACGTACGTGCATCGACGCGTGACGTGTAATGTCACGAAATTAAATCATGTAAGTATGGGCACATATATATGCAATATATTGGTATAAGTATACGTATGTCGGGGTTGTAATAATAAACACGTGATTTGGATATGCAAACTCGTGTGTATAGACATGCATATATATGTGCGTATATGTAAACATGTGTGAGTGTTATGGATTTCTCCCAAAAGAGTTAGAAAAAATATGGAGAGGGAAGGATATTACCCATAGGTATATATAATGGAGTTTATGTAAACATCTCCACCCTTTGTCTCCATATTCTAGAGTTGTCTTCTCCCTTTCTTGAAGAGTAAGTGACTTAGCACCCAAGCCACTCACCCACACACATCCCTCCATCACCGGCCGGCCACCACCCACCGACGGGACCAGCTCGGGGCAGCGAGACCAAGGAAGGCAGTAGGACGGGCGGCCGACGCGGAGGCGCACGGCAGGGGCACGGTGGGCGTACGGCGGCGAGACTTCCTAGGCTTAAAACGAGGTGTCCGACCTCAATTTTCGTGGTGATTCGGTTTTTTGAGACCGATCAGAATCATTTCCAGGTACGATGGTGTCTTTGCTTGCATCAATAATCCTTATCTTGATTGAAACTTGACTATTCATGCTCACAAAGTGTTTGATGAAATGCCTAGCATAGTTTAGGATAGCCAAAAGAGCATGAAAATGGTTAAGTGTTTTAACACTAGTATGTATAGAGTAGGGATGTCACTTCCCATGTTTATTGCCATCCTTGATTGCTTGAGATTTTGTCATGATATGTATGTATATACTTGGTAGCATAATGATGCTTGTAGCTATAGTTGAACTTTATATCTCCCAAGGTGTATCCAAATCCTACACATGCTAGACAACATATGCATATAGATATTAATGCTATGGATATGTTTGCACTCATTACCTTAGACATTCGCCTTAGGCCACGTATGTAAGAGTAGATGCTTGTAAGCATACGTAGGTGTGCACGAGCATATATAGGTGTATGTAAGTATACATAGTCATGTATAGACACATATAGTCACGCGGGAACACGTGTTGGTGTATGCAAGCATATGTAGTCGCGCGTGGGCGCGCGTAGGTACACGCGGGTAAATTGGTGCACATAGGTATAAGTAGTCGTGCATATGCATATATAGACCGTACAAGTGTTGGGACGAGGCCCTTACTGACATGGAGTTGCCCCCGTGTAGAGGATATTCGCTATGTAGTAGTTGAACACTTATAGGTTTGTAAGTATGAAGTTGCCCCCGAGCGGGGGACGTTCGTTGTGTAGTAGTAGTTGTTGACACGATTGATGTATGCACGTGTGTTGAGTAGATTGTTATTGTATCCTTGCAGGGGTTGTAGTGCGAGGCACTGGCGCGCCCATCGTTAGGATTGCCTTCTCGTCTCGCGGGATTTATCAGTATGAGTAAGTTCCATATTCCTACTCCATTAGTTAGATATTGTTCTGTTTCGGACTCTGACTCCGAGTCGGAGGGTCCGAAGTCGTCTGGGCCGGAAACTGTGGAGGACATATATTCTTCTCCCGAGTCGGAGCCTCGTTCGGAGTCAGGAGATCTACTCCAAACATTTGCTGGCAACATACTAAATCGCGACGACTATCAACGTTATATTGATCATTTTGGGCTTTGTCCCCTGGTAGAGGCGTTCTTTCCCTTCGAGGTTGTTACTGATGCTCCTGCGGGAACACCTATTGTGCCTCGAGATGAGTTGTCAGCCGTGTATGCCTCCTAGATTCGAGAGGGTTTGCGTTTTCCTTATTGTCGGGACTTGCGCAGATTGTGCCGCTACTACAGGATTTCTCTTGATCTTGCACCCGCCGACATACGGTATTGGGTTTGCTTTCGAGTGTTATGTCATCAGCAGTCATGGTATTACTCGACTCTGCTTTTCCGCTGCATCTTCCGGCTCCAGCGTCCGGACGCATCTGGCTTGTGTTCTATCTCTGTCTGTTGGCCTTTGATGAAGGGGGACGATTTGCTACCCTTGGATTGGGGGAGGTGAAATGGGATACTACCCTTCTCTTTGTTACTGCTGTTGACCGCTCAAAAGGACATTGGAAGAAGCACTACTTCTTCACTAACGACATGGGGAAAACTTGGCCTATCATCCGTATTACCAAGACTGCTCCTGTGCCGGCTTTTCGTGAGTTTTCTGAGTCGGGCAAAGAGGGTATGAAGATGATATATCGGGCGCACAAGGCGTGCACGTATAGGACCTTGCCTAGCTTGACGAAGCGAGATTTGCGCAAGGCTGGTATTTGCACACCTCCTTCGGGAGGTCCTTCGGTATGTTATGAATCGTTATAACTTCATTGTGTTGTGATGTATACTGGTGTCATGGAAAACCTTCGCGCTTGCAAGCGGGTTCTGCGGCTGGTGTTGTTTCTCCCGTGTGGAGTGGTCGTACCGACGTTTCCGCTGTGCTCCAGGGAATGCAACTTGGACTCGGGAAGGGAAACGCGGATAAGTTGCATTTTTGTAAGATCATTTTTCTTGCCTATGCTCCCTGTTCTTGTTCTTATCTTGTTTTGTTCTTTATGGTAGGTCGGTCCCTGCCTTTGACCGAACGTGTTGTTGCTGTTGCCGAAACTCCCCCTCGGTCCAAGGCGAAGTGTCCCGACTCCGGGGTGCGGTCCTCGAGCGATCCCAAGCGCCCCAGGTCCGGCAGTGGCGAGGCGTTGAAGAATCCTCTTAGAAGAGGGAAAATAGTTGAGGCCAGGTTCGCGCGCCTGCTATGTCTGCCCCCCGATCGAGGGACCGGACATCGTAGGAGGAGCATCGCTTCACAGGTATATTGCTTGATGTTGCGTTATTTTTATACTTGTCATATTTGGCACTTCTTGTTTATTCTTGTGTATGCTCATATGTGTTCTACCCCTTGCTGCATTCACCCGTGTCGACTTGGTTTGTCCTGAAAATGACACTATTGCTGGTGAGGAGTGGGCACCCTTTGCTGCTAGGGGGCCCCCTTTTTTCAAGGAGGCCAGTCTGACTACTCCCGAGGAAGGGGTGCGTGTCTTTCAGCGGATTATCCCACCTATTGATCGAAAATTTTGCCCCAGCGAACCTGAGGATGCATAGACATATGCTGAGGGCGTGCTGTCGTGTCTTGCACCTGTGAGTATTCATCCTTACTCTTTTATAACTTGTATGTATGTTTGTTTTGGTTGTTACAACTTTGTTTGTTGTTGATCTATATCTTGCTCTTGTAGGTTGCTATTCAGATGGCAAAGCTTTCCTCTTTCGTGATTGAACTCACGGAGGAGAAGAATGCACTCCGGGAGAAGTGCGATATCACTTGTCGTGAGGCGGAGAGTGCAAAGGAGAAAGTGCGCTTCTTGGGATAGAAGGTTGCTGATTTGCAGACGGAGAGTTCTTCCCGTCAGGCTCGAGTTGTTGCGCTCGAGTCTGATATTGCTGCCCTTCAGAACAAGGTTGTTGAGGATGCAGAGGCACATAGCCTTGCAGGCTGTGAGGGAGGAGGCGCGGACGATATGTTGTATGACTCCATCGAGGATCTTATTAAGTAGGTTAATGCCATTACACTCGATCTATTCTTTGATCAATTGGGTCTCTATGCCACCTTTGCTACTGGGCATGTGGCTTCTTTGCGTCTTAGAGACGGGATTGTTCCTCCGCCTGCTGTGGTGGATGCCCCCCGATTGTTGAGGCGAATGCCCCTGAGGATGTCGAGGTTGATACTCGTGAGTACGAGTTAGTGTTTAATGATGATGGCGAGCCGATTATAGTAGAGGGTACTCCTCTCGATGAGGTTGTTCCTGGGGGATGCAGAGATGCCATTGTTGGTAATGTTCCTGACGTGGCGTCGGGTTGATTGTCGGTTTTATCCCAAACTTTGTATATAGTTTTGGCTCCTCATGTTGGGTTGAGGTTGCTTTTGGGGTGTTGTCCCTTTGAACCCTTTATGCTTATGTTTTTTTTTGATATTATCGTATGAATCTTGTCATGAATGGTTTAGTAATGAATGATTACTTGGTAGTAATATGTCATACCTTTTGTTTTCATGATTGTCCATGTGGTGTGGGCAATATAGTAGAGTTGAGAGTTGTCCTCTGATTGGATGTAGCATCCTTAGTTGTAACTAGGAGACATATGTCCCTACGTTGCTTGCCCCTCTTGGTTATACCAAGGCATGGCGTAATGAGGATGTGGTAAACACATGTATTGTATACTTATAGTATTTCATGGGTAGTAATGAGCAAGACTTTAGAGTGACGCTTAGCATTTATGGGTAGTAATACTAAGGCCATTTTCCTGATACTTGGCATTTATGAGTAGTAATGCGCAAGACCCGTATATACACGCGAGTGTGTCGTCTCGACAGGGCGAGATGTTTTTACCGTCTCTTAGTCAACTCAAAGGCGACGTTGTCACAAGACGCTACTTGTCTGTTTGGTGCGTTTTTCCATCAGTTAGTTGGGAACACCACGCGTAACGTTGTTACAAAGCCTTCTGTTGGCTAACCCAATTACTTCCCTTGTGATGCTAATACGCCTCTACTTTGTTAATCAAAGGGGCGTGACAGAGGTCGTGTGATACACCTTGTAGTTTATACCGTCTTTCGGGCCATCCCAAAGCGACGTTGTAGCAAGACACGACTTGCTCATTTGGAAGTGTTTTAGTTTCCATACTTTGGGTACCCCCGCAGTATCGTTGTTGCGAGGCGTTATGCTATCTAATCCAGTTACTTGCCTTGCGATGCTACTACACCTCTACCTGGTTATTCCAGGGGGTTGTACAATATCGCGCTACACGACTTGTAGTTTTTTCCGTCTCTTAGGCTATTCCAAGGCGACGTTTGTGGCAAGACACTACTTGCTTGATTGAAGTGCTTTATTGCCGTTATTCGTTCACGGGCGAGATAACGTTTTACAAGACTCGACTTGTATGTTTGGTGAGTTTTTCGTTGCGTTGTGCATGGCGGTGATGGTAGGATATGCTCCTACCAGCGTAGAAAGGCGGTGTTGGGATCAAGATGACGTAGCCTTGAACTTCTAGTAGTGGACTTCTAGGTCTCGCCGGGAGCTAACTCATTTAGCTATCTTTCTCGACCTCCCGGGTACTTAGTTTCCTTTAGTAGCTTTGTGCTAGGTGAGGACCTGAAAAGGGGTGGGGATGGCCCCTGATTCCACTCCGAAGCTTAAGTCAGTAATAGATTTATGTAAGAGTATAATAAAGTATGAGAATCAAGATCGTAAACTATTTAGAATGGTCCCCTATTTATAGGGAGAGATTACCGACTTTAAATGGCGGATACCCTCTTAGGAGGGTCTCTGTTCAGAGTCGGCTTAAACAGGTGACAAGTAGGTCGACGCCTCATCTTTCTTTAGCTGGGAAGGTTTTCCTTTGGCGGCTGAAGCAGGTCGCCACATGTCCCTTTCTTTAAGAGGAAGGTTTCTCCACGGCGACTAGAGCATGTCGCCACATGTCTCTTTCCTTAAGAGGAAGGTTTCTTCATGGCGGCTAGAGCAGGTCGCCACCTGTCCCTTTTCTTAAGAGGAAGGGTTTTCAGTGGTGTTTTGGCTATCGACTCGACTCGTACCTTAATAGGAGAGCCTTGAGTGATTTAGTCGCCTTATTTTGTTAGTCGTTCTTCAAAACTCGACTTCTTCATATATAGTCGTCGACCATCTGTTTTTGCCTTGTCGTTCTGAGCAGAAATGATCGACGACTTATTTTTCTTTAGTCTCGCCTTTAGACGTACTCAACTTCATACTATCCTATCCTTTTAATCGTAACCCAAAACTTGCCCCCGAGACTTAAGTCGTCAACTTCATTCATGAAGTGGAGGTCTTGAGTCGAGTATAACCTCTAAGATCTATTGGCGAGATTCTGTATCCAATTTGGCCTTTCGTTTACGAACTTCTGACTTTTGAGGTTGAGACAGGTGTCTTTAGTCGAGATGTGGCCCTTGGCCAATGAACTTTTGACCGTTGGGTGGTTTGGAGAAGCTCAAGGGTCGTCTCAGTAAGTTCGCAACGGTCTCTAGACAACTGCACCAACGGGTGATGACCTAGGGAAGGCTTCCTGGAGAAGTTATCCAAGCGGCAGAAACTTTAGTAAAAATACTACTGTTTCACGTTCATTTTTTACTTTTTCTCTCGTCAGAGCCATCCCTAATGGCGGCGTATTCATCTAGTTGAAGAAACTTGATCTTCTTCAACATTGGCCTCAAAGTTCACCTTGTTCTTGTATAGCCTTACAAGATAAGCTTCGTGAATCTTCATCTCAGCTTGAAATTTCCATTTCTTGTGCATGAATGGATTTCAAGTAAGTAAAATCACCACTAGCCAAAGCTGAGCATAGACTAAGGATAGCCAACATGCCTTAGTACTAGTTTGCTTAGTTCTTGTTGATTTCAGCCTTGTTGAGCTGATTGCGTGATTGTTCTTGTTATATTCTGGGGTTTGCTTTGTTACCCTGGATTTAGGTGTGAATTCTGAGCTTGTTCAAGCTGCGCCTACTGCTTGGAAGTTGTGATTCCACTACGTTACATTGTTTGCATACACCTGAGGAGTCATTGTGTCTTCTTCGAGTTTTCACTACGTACTTTGAAGAATTCAGAGCTTTCTTCAATGGAGGATTGATCCTAATCCATTCCTAGTGATTTGTGAACATTGAACTTGGGGTAATTTGTTGCGGAGTAGTACGGATTGTACTAAAGAGTGAGCTGGAATTTGTCTTACCCTCAACAAACTTGGTGTGCTAGTTTTGTTGCTAGTGCAAACCTTGTGTGCGATTTTCTTTGGAATTCTTTGCATCTGAATTTCCCCTGCTTTGAATCTTCAAGCTCCTTGTAATACTTTGCTTGCAAGATGGCTCAGGAAACCAATGTTGATGATCCCCTATACATTCACCCCTCAGACACCACTGGACATATGCTCATTCCTTTTCAGCTTCAAGGAACATCCAACTATCATGTTTGGAGCACCTCAATCAGGGAAGGCTTGTTGGTGAAGAATAAGCTTGGTTTTATAGATGGCACATTCACAAGATTGGATGTTGGTGTCAATGATAAGGTGAGATGGAATAGGTCAAATGCAATTGTCAAGGCATGGTTAAGGAACACTGTGGCCAAGGATTTGGTCAATGGCTTGATCTACAACCCTACTGCTTCTTCCATTTGGAATGACTTAAAGGAGATGTTTGACAAAGTGGATGGCACTCAAATCTTTCAATTGACAAGGGAGATTTACCAAACATCTCAAGGTGTGCTCTCAATCACTGAATACTTTGCCAAGATGAAGCAACTATGGGATGCTCTTGCTTCCATTGATGATTTGGTTCTCCAATGTGCTGGGGACATTCCCATTGTCAATGAACACAAAGAGAAGCAGAAGTTGATGGCATTTCTCTTAGGGCTAAATGATTCTTTTGGACACATTAGGAGCAACTTGCTTATGAGGCAGCCCCTTCCTACCCTTAGCATTGCCTTCTCTGTGTTAGTACAAGAAGAGAGCCAAAGGACCATCTCTGGTTCCATTGGTGATGTGGGTGAGGCAACTGCCTTGTTCACTGGGAAGAATCCATCTTATGGAGGAGGTAGAGGCAATGGAAGAGGATATGCAAGGGGTAGAGGTCTTGGAAGAGGCAATGGCATTGGAAGAGGCAGATGCAACTTCAATGCTTCAAGTGGCAAACCACTTCCTACTGGTTCAAGTGGCAATGGAAAAAGGATGAAGTATTGAGATGGCATAGGCGTTTGGGTCATGTCTCAGAACAATATTTGAACCATTTTGATGTTTTAGGCTTGAATAAGACCTATGGTTGTATCAAACAATGCACTATTTGTCCTCTTGCAAAGCAATCTAGATTTTCATTTCCAATCAGTGATTCAATTGCTTCAAAGCCTTTTAATTTGATTCAAATGGATCTATGGGGTCCATACAAGGTGCCTACCTTCAAGAACAATCAATATTTCTTGACTATTGTTGATGATCATTCAAGGGCAACTTGGGTCTATTTGATGAGACACAAGAGTGATACTTTCTTGCACATCAAGAATTTCTTGATCATGGTGAATAATCAGTTTGGTACAATGGTCAAGACTTTGAGGAGTGACAATGGGACTGAGTTCATCAACTCAGTTTGCAAAGACTTGCTTCTTCAATTTGGAATTCTTCATCAAACAAGTTGTGTGCATACACCACAACAAAATGGCAGGGTTGAACGCAAGCATAGGGACATCCTCAACATTGCTAGAGCTATAAGGTTTCAAGCTTCTATGCCATTGAGGCATTGGGGATATTGCATACTCAATTCTTGTTACTTGCTCAACAGGCTACCCACCTCTATCTTGAAGTTCAAGTCACCTATGGAAGTGTTATATGGAAAAGCCCCTTCTCTTCATCATTTGAGAACCATAGGTTGCTTATGTTTTGCAACCAAATTGAACAACCATGATAAGTTTAGTCCAATGGCTGAACCATGCATCCTTATGGGGTATTCAACCTCACAAAAAGGGTACCTTGTGATGAACATTTCCAACTCAATATTTCATGTTTCAAGGGATGTTTTCTTTCATGAAGACATCTTCCCATTTCGCATGTCCAAAGATGCTTTAAAGACTCTTATTCCATCTTGTTAGGGAGCCAAGCAATCCATTGAAGACTTCCCACCAGAGAATCCAACTTACTTTGATGAGGATGTACAAAGATACAATCCAATCAATGAAGTCCCACCACCTCAACAAATTCCAACACCTCAACCACCCATTGTAGATGATCCACCCCAACCCTCTAATCTAAGGAGGAGTCTTAGAATTGCACAACTCAACCCACCACCACCACGGAGAAGTGCAAGGATTGCTAAGCTTCAACAAAGGTCAAGTTTCAATGCCCCTTTTGGCATGGAAAGGTATGTGTCTTATGACCCTTTGGGTCCTCAATACAAATGCTTCTTGGCTGCCATTGAAAAAATCAAGGAGCCAAGCTCCTACAAGCAAGCAATCAAGGATCCCAATTGGATTTTGGCCATGAAGGAAGAGATACAAGCCCTTCAAGCCAACAACACATGGGAGCTAACGGAGCTTCCTCAAGGCAAATCATCAGTTGGTTGCAAATGGGTCTTCAAGGTCAAGTACAACTCTGATGGATCCATTGAAAGATACAAGGCAAGATTGTTTGCCAAGGGATTCACTCAAGTGGAAGGGACTGATTTCAATGAGACATTCTCTCATGTGGTAAAAATGGACACAGTGAGGATCATCTTAGCATTGGCAGCTGCCAAATCATGGGGATTGTACCATATGAATGTAAATAATGATTTTCTTCAAGGTGACTTAACTGAGGAAGTATACATGGACATCCCCCAAGGTTTTGATCCTTCTAAGTCTCTTGAGGGGTCTACCAAACGTGTATGCAAGCTTAAAAAGTCCCTATATGGTCTTAAACAAGTTTCAAGGCAATGGAACATCAAGCTCACCCAAACCTTATTGAAGAACGGTTACACACAATGTGCCTCAGATCATTCCTTGTTCACCGAGATACAAGGTAATGACAAAGTGTTTCTACTAATCTATGTTGATGATCTTCTAATCACTAGTTCAAATACCAAGATGATCAATCAATTGAAACACACACTTCAAATACACTTCAAATTGAAGGATTTGGGGGACTTGAGGTACTTTTTGGGATTGGAGATTGCAAGATCAAATCAAGGACTTGTGATCAATCAAAGGAAATATACTATGGAGCTCATTGAGGAGGCTGGCTTAGGGGCTGCAAAGCCTTCTGAAACTCCTATGGAATTCAATGTCAAGCTCACCACACATGAGTATGACAAAGCATCCAACTCCAACCCTGATGATGTGCTATTAGAGGATGCTACTTCATATAGGAGACTTATTGGTAAGTTGCTATATCTTACCATGACAAGACCAGACATTAGCTTCTCAGCCCAAAGACTAAGTCAATTTGTTGACAAGCCAAAGAAGTCTCACTATGAAGCTGCCATTAGGATAATCAAGTACATCAAGGGCACACCAGGCCAAGGCTTGATCTATCCTTCCAACAACAACCTCAATTTGAGCTTGTTTTGTGATTCTGATTGGGCTGCTTGCCATTTTAGTAGGAAGTCAGTGAGTGCATATTGTGTTAAGCTTGGTGCAGCCATGATAGCTTGGAAGGTCAAGAAGCAAGATACCATTTCCCTATCAAGTGCTGAAGCAGAGTATAGATGCCTTAGAGTTGCTATTCAAGAGGCACTTTAGGTAGGCAGAATTCTCAAGGAACTTGGTTTGCAAGTAAACCTTCCTATCCCAATATACACAGATAGTCAAGCAGCTGTTAAGATTGCTAAAAATCCAATGTTTCATGAGCGTACCAATCACATTGAATTGGATTGTCATTTCACAAGACACCACATTGGATAAGGCGGGATTGGTGTTCATTACATTCCTTCAAAGGATCAACTAGCTGACTTGCTAACCAAGGCTTTAGTGAAGAACCAACACTTGGCTTTGTTGGAGCTATATGGAATCAAGGATGTCTTTAAAGAAAGAAAAGAAGAAGAAGAAGAAAATGATGGGAGAATATAGAGTGTAGTATATGTTGATGGTTCATATTGTCTACACTCACTCTTAGTTGCATACATAGTGTAAGTGTCTACACTTACAATTAGTTGTATACACCCGACCACTAGGTTAAGCTAGCATAGTCCTAGTTGGTGAGCCTAGTCTCACTTAGTATATATAGTGCACACTTTAGTTTGTAATCCCTAATCATCAATGAAGTATGATTCAAGCTTATATTCATTCACTCTGGCGAACCAATATAGTGCTTTTTTCATCAACCCAAACTCGCCTCATCCTTGCACTCCTGATGAGAGGATTTTAATCGGAGTCACTACTGCTGGTCCTTCCGATCCCAATCGAGAAGCCTCATTTCTACAATCTCTCTCCAAGACCCCAATGGCCGCTCTATTCCCTAAAGGTAGGTTCCAAGGTTTCATTCCCTCTTTGTCTAAACATCTTAAGGAGAATAAATTATCAAGCGCCACTTTCATAAAAGCTGTGACGTTGGCCAATCTGAGCGATGCTGAAAGGCCTCGATATGGTGGTCCCATCGGGGAATGTCACCAAGCTCGAGCTGGGGGAGTCCCAGTTTACGCGGGCCAAATCGTGGCAGGGCTTCGATTCCCCTTTTGCTTAGAGTTGGAAGAACTTTGTTAGTACTATGGCGTGCATTCATGCCAGCTTACGGTTAATGCCATCCGTTTTTGGGTGGGTTTCCGTTGTTTTTGCGATGTCTACACTTGGACGTACACTCTCCAATTCTTTTGATGCTTCTTCCAGTTGTTAAGGAGTGAAGGATCAATTTTTGGCTTCAAATGTCGATGGCCTCCTGCGGATGATCATTTTTCCTAGGAGTCGGCCAAGAAATTGGTGATGGGGTTAAATCTTATAATGCAAATTGGACACTACTATTTTTTCTGTCGAGAAGGCGTTTCCTGGCCTTTGATTCCTTCTGTCGGTACCGATGGTGCCCCCTCTCTACAAGGCTAGACTCCTGAGGAGTTCGCCACCGTCGGCAAGATCCATGCCGCCGTCACATCAGAGAGTTTTGAGTCGTGGTGCTCTGTCGATGATACGGCAGAGGAAGCTCTTATTCAAGCATCAATTCGACTTCGCCTTGAGGATCCCCCAATTAACTGGGTAATCTTTCTTTTTTTATAATCGCATTTTTCAATCGTCTTTTGCTTTCTGTAGGTATTTTTACGAAGCTTTTTGATGCTCGTGATCATGCGGCAACAGGGGTGCCATGGCTGAAGACCCTGGGCCGACCAGTACCGAGGTCGTGTTAGCATATGGTGACGTGGCGCCGTAATTGGTAGCCCGTTAATGCTAAGGAAATTACCTAAGTTAATTAGGTAATTGTCGCATTAGGGTAATTGGGCCAAATCCAAACCCTAATTGACATGGGAGGCCCAAAATTGGGCCTCCCCCTTTAATAGCATGGTTCGGCCGAAACTTGTCCCACATTGGTCGGAGTGGACTTTTGTCCACTCCACCAATCCTATATATAGGGGACTCACCTAAGGGGTCTATTCATTCATTCATAATAAGAAGTACCTCCATAGAGGAAGTTGAGAGAAACCCTCTCACCCCGTTAGTTGAGATTTTCGGTGCACATCTTAGTCCGAGGTTCTGTCCCCGTTGAAGAATCGATCAGAGGCTTTGTTGTGAAGCTTACACCGCCTATGACTTCTTCTTACGATGAACTTGTACGTGGTTTCGACTGGAGGATCAAAACTCCCTCCACGACGTTCTTGGGCAGGAAAGCTAAAAGGTATGTGTACATTATTCTGCTGCGTAGTTAGATTACTTGCATGTACACATTTAGAATTTCGTAGTATTACGTCCCCGTAATCCAACAGTGGTATCAGAGCATGGTTAGAAGTTCTTAAATTTTTTATAAACTGATGTTCTTAAATTTTTGAAAAAATCCGAAATTTTCATGTTCATGAACACCATGAGTAATCCGAAAGTTTTAAGTAAATTTCATGTGTTTGATCTTTAAAAACTTAAAATTTTTGAAATTTACACGTTTTTATAGATCAAAAACGAATTTTATGTTCGAATTTAAGTTTGATGTTCATGATCTTCAAGAACACCATGAGTTTTATCAAGAACACATTTTGGATTCATGATCAAGTTAGGGTTTGATCTTAAAATTTGACAACTTTTCCAACTTAGCATGTTAGTGTCGAAAACCCTAGGGGTATTTTAGGTAAAAAAAAATAATTTTCTTGGCCCCCAATTAATTAAAAATTTCGGCACCAATTATAATAGATTTAGGTTGCCATTTTTAAATTTTATTAATAGGTAACTATATATCTATAAATTGGAAATAAGGATAGGTTCATAATATAATATTATAAAATATATTAACTATCAATATATATAGTTAAAGATAGGGTTAATATATATTGATAGATTTAGTTGCTATAAAAGATTAAGAAAATATATTGTCTACATATTTTATTCCCTAAAGATATATTTGACAATAATAAATATATATAGGAGCCGACTATTTTATATATATACATATATTGTTGATTGATTTACATCTTAAAGATAGAATCTTGACAATATTTATATATATATATATATATATATATATATATATATATATATATTAACAAAATTGGAAATTATATTAAATAATTAATATTTCTTGGTGGCTAAGTTAAGATTTTAGTGGACTTTAAAACCCTACTTAGCCCACAAGACATATTTCGGCCGAACCCTAGGTTTTATGGGCCGGTCCAATCGCTAAACCGGAACGGATAAAACCAATTCAGGTTTTCTTAATCGGGTCGACCTAGTCGGGTCGGACCAAGGTAACTAAAATGAACCTAACCTAACCTAACCGGTTTTGAGTGATAACCGAACCACAATCTTATTTTATTGAACCTCTTCGGACCAAATCAGATTTTTAAAATCGGACCGACTTGAACCGGATTTTAAATTGGACTGGACTAGAATTTTTTAAATTTCTCGGAAATTTTAAAATGTTCAATAAAATAGGATGTCAAATTTTAAATCCAAAATGTTTACGAACTTTAAATTTAGCCTACACAGTGCTCTTAGGGTTTGCGTTTTAACACATTTTTCGGTTAAAACCCTAATACCTAGTTTCGATTATGGGGATGGATCTCGGATATGCATGTTTTTGGGACTGGATTAAATTAGTGGGCTGGATTGCAATTGTTTACTTTCTGCTACATATATATTAGAACTGTCGTCTTGACTCAGTCAAGCTAGCTGGATATTAATTGCGAGCATTGAACTCTAGGATTTAAATATATGTATTGCGCAATAGGATAGACATGCTACGCTGATTGAAAGTGCCTAGAATCCATGTCTATAAATGTCGCATGATTGATTGTAAGCATGAATTGCAAAACAACCCCTAATATTTTCAAACATTTTTAAAACTGAAAATTCCAGTCGCCAATTATGCATGATTTGTGCGGATGTTGCATGTTTTGACACGTATGCTAGGATGTTCAAGGATAGAAAGCATTAGATAATTTACTTTAAGTAGAATTATATATGCTAGGAACATTAGACGCATGACGCGTAAGCATGTTTTGGTTTGTTCGATTTTTATAGCATGATATGGTATTATGCATGCGTAAATTATCGGATAATTCCTTTTAAAATTATAAGGGCCTTGGGAAAGCCAAGATCGGGTATACTTATTTGAAAATTCCTGTTCCGTAATTTGCAATATAATAACTGTTTTCAAAATACTGATCTATTGGATTGAACACGACGATAGTGTGAATTCTTTCACGACACCCATTTCCCTCGGTTTACTGACGGACGGTTTGGTTTAGTGACTGAAGGATCACTATTTGTCGTATTCCATCCTAATAGATAATCTGATGTTTGCAATTCTGTCAGAATGTTGTTGTCTTCCTAACTTGCATGAAACATATGTGTTAGTTTTGATGGCTGGGTCGGTACGCTTTTATAAACCGTGCAATCTGGATGGTATGGATTACGAGGCATGGAGTGAGATGGTGAGAGAACGTCTTATAGCATCTGACACACATATGTGTATCATGCCTATAAGAAACAAGATGTTGGTACCGCCGGACAGCAACCTAATTCCCAGAATTGGGAATATAGGTTTGGGAGATAAGAAAGTATGCGATGTGATATTGGCAGCCTTGTATAAAGAGGTTGCGGAGGACTTCACACTCAATTATTCAGCTGCTCAGCTTTGGGCTGCCCTTAAACTCTGTTTCGGAAGTGGAAAGGCAGCCGAAGCAAGACAGGTAATAATGGAGTATGATGACTTACTTTCAAACAACACCAGCGTAAAACCTGGGTCTAACCAGAGGATCGAAAGGTCCAATTGGAGAAAGATAATCAATATCACACAGGGATATCCTATGTCATGGTTTGCTGATGATTTTGGACTAGAATACTTAATAACGATAATTAAGTACTCTATGTATTTATTCACGGAAAGCTACCAAAAGAGACTGACATATTCCCCGGTGCACTATCGCAAGAGGACAAAAGAAATAGCAGAGGAAACAGGATCAACTTGGTCCTCAAACGAGATCCGTAGTATGATAAATGCTATTGATTTCGTACCGCAAAAGGTACGCCTCGTTTGCCACATATATGAAACCGTTAAACGTTTTATATCACTAAGTCTACTGATATGATTCACTTGTGAATTCCTTTCAGGGGTGCTTGGTGAAGATGGCTGGAGTTTTCCTTTTCAACATTATTTTCCTTCACCTCTAAGAGCTTTATTCTGTATCTCATTACCGTACCAATGTCTATAAATTCTCTTACTATCAATAAATGTTTGACAGTAGTTAATTATGATTCGGAATTATTGAGTAAAGTAGTAACCATTCACTTGGTAACCATCCATGATATGGTCTACTTATCAAAATTAATCGACCCAGTTAAATGGGCCCGATCCGAAACGAACAACTAATTTGAGATTCTTCCAATAAAACGGTTGAACCAAAGAACATTCACTCACCTAATCAATCATCCATCGATTGCATAGTTCCAAAAGAGACCGACCAGAAAATTACATCCTTATTTGTTAAGTACTCCATTAAAATGGTAAAAATCCCGAAATAATATGAATGATAAAAAAATATTTTAAAATTCGAAGACTAAAACGATTTCGTAACCATGGTTTAAACCTGTTGTGCGGGTGGCGCAAGTCACCTCGAGAGACGGGACACGTTGTTTTAAAGTCCGAATTTAATGCTGAAATATTTTAATTAATGCTAAATTTTCGTTTGTAATCCTTCGAATATAACTCATTGATAACTACTAAGATTATAAGTATGCTTCAAAGCTACTACAATCTAGTAAGAACATCAACTATGGCATTAAAGCGAACGCTTAAATGCATAGCCCTTGAGGTGAATAAGTCTATGGGCGAGTTCAACAAACGAAAGGAAGAAGTCAGTAAAACGACTCTCCCACTATAAGCCTTGAACGAAAAGTTTGGCTAAAATAATCATTTTATCAAATACTTCAAGCAACATAGTTCAAAGTTACATAATGACGAAGTTCAACATTAATTACTTCTCCGGATGAAATTAAGTTGATTCACATTAATATAACTCTATGTTCCAATAAAGTCGGTTGACACATCACCATAGCTAAAAGGAAGATACGGGTAAAACCTTATCATTAGCAGCATTAAATTGCGCATTAAACAAGTATTTATTAAGAGTACGGTTTACTCTTAAAGGAATACAAGTTTAAATTAGCTAAGATTGATGGTATTGTGGTCAAACATGACATATTATAAAGATTTGAGGATAAATTTCCAATGTTCCGCGGAACGAACAAACCTAGTACTGATCGAATCAATGAATGGTTAAAGGAGATTATCAGGTCCCACTTACTTCGAGTGGGAGAATTGATACAGCATAAGTGATTGATATGATATATGAGGATACAAAAGTCTTCATAATAAATCCAGTGAGAGGGCTTACTCCCTCTCACATATAATCATCACTAAATACAAATGCGAATCAAGTCGGAACCTGACAATCAAGAACATTGAATTAATACAACTGCCCATTATTCCTAGTGGGAGGGAAAAATGACACACTTGATTCCTGATCCTAGTAATCAAGGAATACATCTCGGAGGTAAAATCCCGAGATCGAAAGGTCATCCTGAAAAGTTGTCGATCAGAGTTCAAGCACTACCATTCTTCCCAGTGGGAGTGATGCTCCGATAATAAGCATTATTCTGAGTGGGAGTAACAATCAAACTAGAGATGGGATTAACGAGCCTAGACATAGTCAAAGACAACGAACTTCTCTCAAGAAGTGTCCCATCGAATAAGATGTGTTAAAACATCTTAACATTCGTTCTCGAATCAGTGACGATTCAGCAAAGCAAGGGAAGGACCTCAAAATGAGGGAATGGAGGAAAACAATAGATGATGAAATATGCCTAAATAAGAACAAATTCGTTATGGTCCTTAGTTGATTGATCTGCTAACCGCAGAACTAGAAAGTGAAATTTTAGAATTCACTACTGATGGAAAGATGAGTGGTTCAAAACTCAAGTGATTGCGAATGGATATACCCAAATTCGCGGAATGAACTTTGATGAAACATACTCACCAACTGTGTGTTACACCACAGTAAGGGCCATCATTGCCCTCGTTGCATGTCTCAATCTAGAGCTGCACCAAATGGATATTAAGACCACACCTCTCCACGTAAACTTGGAGGAAGAGATCTATATGGAGTAGCTAGAGGGTTTTATTACCCCTGGCAAAGAACATAAAGTTTGCAAACTCCAAAGGTCTATTTACGGTCTTAAACAGTCGTCTCGGCAATGGTATCGCAGATTCCACGAGGAAATCGTCGGAAACAGATTTGTGAATCTTCACGAGGATCCTTGTGTATACACTAAGACCTCTGGGTCTAAGTATGTCATCATAAGACTATACGTAGAAGACATACTTATTGCTGCGAACGACGTGAGTTTCACGAACAAATCAAAGTCCTGGTTAGCGTTAGCATTTGAGATGAAAGACATGGGAGAGGCCACGTACATCTTAGGCATTAAGATTTCCCGAGATCGTGCCGCCCGGACATTGTGTCTGTCTCATGAATCTTATATCAACAAACTATTGAAAAGGTTCAGAATGCTCGATGCTAAACCCGTGGATATGCCGGTTGTGTTCGGGTGCGTGCTGTCAAAGCGTGATGGACCGAAAAACCAGCAGCAGCGTGAACAGATGAATGGGGCAGAGTACCTAAGCATGGTAGGGAGTCTTATGTACGCCATGCTATGTACTCAACCAGATATCTGTTACGCTGTGGTCTCACTCCAACAACTTATCGACAACACGATCTAGCCAATTCGTCGAATTTGTTCTCCCATGTCTTACCGATCTAGTGTATGTTGTGTGGCTGCGGTCACTCATCCAAAACCCATGGACACTGCTCCGGGTTAGTCAATTCCATCCACGGTCACTGCTCTGGATTAGTTAATTCGCTGACTGGCAGTAAGGAACTTTAGTTTTTTTCATTCTAATTTTGAATGTGAATGTTAATATATTCAATGGACTCATTGAGTGATAAGATCATGGGTAGTCAAACAATTACCACAAGCAATGAGTTGTTTAATCAAATCGAACCTTGAAAGGATGTTTGAATTGCACTAAGAGAAGATGTAGAGACTTAAATCTGCAACAACACTTATCCAAGGAAAAGAGGAAGTCTTATTCTCTTTATGCTCGTCGATTTGAGAAACTTGATGAGACAGAACGAATGCGACAGAACGACGATATTATAGAAGAACTATGTATGGGGAAAAGCATGGACACTTGTACATGGTGAAATAAATGGTTGCATATATAAATTACTAAGTGGTGGGCATAAATATTGAATAAACGATACGTTCTGGAAAAAAAAAACACGTGAAATATGGAGAGTTATCTTTGTTAAAAAAAAAAAAACCTTAAAATATGAAACCGTTTATATTGAGGGTGTTAGGCTTGTATATGAAATCGAGCTCTTTTTACAATTAATTTTAAATACATGAGTATTTACATAAAAACATAGTTAAATGGTTCGCATACCGCACGTGCAATGAACATGTATATTCTCTAGTGACAAAAAAGTACTACATATATATGGATTAAAATGTAAAAATCGTATAAATGAAGTAGTATCAAATGAAGCATAAAAGTTGATTTTTTTTTCCTTATAAATCTTGAGATTTTAATGGTATATTAAGAGAGAACATTAAAACGATTAATTCAAAAGAGTTAACTCAAGTTTCATCACTTAGACAATTTGCTAGTCCAAATATTTTTCTGAATAATTTGCTAGTTCAAGCTTCGTAAGTGGAATAAATTATAACTAGAATAAAATTTTCTTCTAACATTTCCATTTGCAATTTGTTATATAAAATAAAGCAATTATCCATTTTATGAAGATTATTATACATGTTGATACAATATAAATAGTATTTGATGATAATGTTGAGTTTGAAGGATAGGCCAAAATAAAGAGTATTAACTATTAAGAACACAATTACTGCGCACCCGATTATATTATATTAATTAAATTAAAGCACAAGAAACCAAGATACTGTGTTTTATGCATGGTTGCATGGAGAGGAGAGCTTAGAATTCTAAAGCTAAAATAAAAGCATAATTGGTCTTCATCCTATCTATCCATTCCTTTCGTTCTTCATAAACCCCAAAATCTCTACTTTTAATGTCTCTCTTGCTTCTGCTGCAATCTCCTGTCCTGTCTTGTCTTTAGTAGAAGAGTAGCTAGCGCCTTTGCTTCTACTAAACCTCTTAAAGATGTATGGATACTTGAGACAAAATGTGCATTTTCAGAATTAAGTGCTAGCTAGCTATTCATGCGCATTTACCTAGTTTGTGAATTAGTTGATCTGCAAAAATAGAAATATCATGTAGTATGGTTAATTAATACCATATTATAATTAGCGTGGTCTATTCCAACTCTATAACCCCAAAATATGCTTAGTGTCACTAGCGGTAAAAGTAAAATCACGATTAATTATCTTGAATGGTTCAAATTTTCAGTAACAAAATATTATGTAAAATTTCAATTCACATCTTTTAATCTCAATTCATTTTTTCTTTAATGTGGATATCGAATTATCAGATATTAGCCTATATATATATGTATAGGATAAGTTGGAAATAAAAGGTTAAGGCTTTAACAAATCAATACAAATTTCTTTAGAAATAAAACTTATGTAAAAACAAATAAAATTAACTTTAAATTGAAAATAATTAATGTAGTGACCACGAGCGGGTTTTTTAAGAATAAAAATCCACCCATAAATTATCGGTGTTTTTATCCTCGAACTCGGGCGGGTTGGTTTTATATCAATCAACACATATATGAAAATATATATTATAAATAAACTATATATATTCCAAAAAAAAATGAAATTTATGTTCATTTTTTAAAAATATTAACACATTATGTTCTTTTTTGTTAAATCGGACAAAATATCCACACCATTTTAAAAAGTACACATGGAATGATTTATATCATAATTTTACATTGACTACACACAAAATTTTGTCGTACAAAATAAGTACATAATTAATTATACCATTTGTCTACAATGTTAATTGGCTTATTTTTTGTTATAGGTGGGCGGTGTTGGTTTTTTCGGATTACCCAAAATGAACTCGGGTTTTAACTTGAAACTGGTTTTTCGTGATTGATGGATATACGCCCATTGAACCCATTTTAATTCGGAATGTCTTATTTTAATCACCCCACTTACGATTATAATTCGAAACTTTGGCCCGAACACACAACCCACGAACTAAGATGACCCGGACAGGCGGAAACGCCCGCTCGGGCCGTCGACCACCCGATCTCTTGGGGTGGAGATCGGGTGATCACATCCTATCTCCGCCTACAGAGATCGGGTGTGGCACCCGATCTCTACATGTAGGGATTGGACTGCCTAGTCTAATCTCATGCCCCGGGGGTCGGATTTTTCCATTCAATCCCGAAAGCCTCGGGACTGCTTCCGGACGTCGTACCCCCCCTCAGGAGTGTGCCCAACGTCTCGAACCTTGTCACATGGACCGCCCTCCGTGGCATCCCGAAATCTCTACCCGTCCAACACTAAACAAATTTTGCTCACCTCTCCATGCCATTAAGGGTTTAATCCTATCATTATGTGTTAATTAAGCATGTTTAGGCATTAACGGTGTCATTAAGCCACCTTAATCCTCCCAAAGCCTATATATATTGCTCAAGTTCTATTCATTTGAAGAAGGTTGCATCTTTACTCATTTTTAGCTCGTCTTTCTCTCTAGATTTTATCTCTCTAGAACACCGAACTTACTTAGGCATCTGAGAGGGTTCACCGAGCACCCCCCCCCCCCCCTCTCCGTGCTCGGTACTGCCCATTGTGCAGGTTTGCGAGGAGCAGAGTAACGGATCATATCGGCAAGCTAAACGGATTGGAAAGAAGAGCAGACTACCTGTGAGAAGTGTTACTCGGATGTGAGACCCGTCAACCCGAGACACACGTCTTAACAGTGATGACAATTTTCCTCGGGTATTGGGTTCCCGATTTTTATGTCCACATTTAATATATGTGCCACTGTCAGTCGCGAAGATATGCAATATAATGGGGTGACAAACATCTCTTCATTATCGAGTATTTATATTTAGACACTAAGTTTATTTATGAAGAAAAGTATGCACTGAACCCCCATTCTTTTAGTGTATGACCCCTACTATTTTGGGTAAGACACTAAGAGTCAATTATTATTTTGTAAAACCACATTATTATTTTGGAACACTCTGATTTAATCCATTCAAGAAAAAAAGCTCATCAACTTTAAGTTTAGAGAGTTTTATCCTTGAAGAGTGCGGTTGTAAATATTATTATTTGCATCTCTTTTGCTAGACTATGAATTGTGGTTACTCTAATCTAACGTCATACGGGAAGTCCAATAGGGAAAAGTATGTTAATCATACAATATGTTTGAAAAATATGGTTTTTGGTACCAATATGTTTTAAAATTTACAAATACTTCAAAACAATGGTAATTGATACTTCTTCCAATCTCCCGTCCAATTACCTTCAAATACATTTTAAATTTACAAATCCATCGAATTATTTTTCTAAATATCAAACCAAGACCTAATAACGTATACTAGTGTTACAATGGCGTCACTGACTCGATTGAGACTCAACTGATCAATAATCGGTACTAGTCTATCAAACTCAACTCGATTGAAGCTATATTTCCGTTTAATTTACAGTATATATATATATATATATAGTTATTAATTGAAGATGGAGTACAACTTACTACTACTATGTATGTACGTAGCCTTGGTCTTGATGACATGGCACTAAAGGTAAACTAAGAATGAATTCAAAAGACTGCGCTAACTTGCTGCTAACTTAAAAAAGGAACACAACCAATGATAGGGAGCTAGGGATGTTTTGAACAGAAAATGAAAGCAAGAAAGGTATAATACTAATAATTGATGGTGTGTTGCTTTATGTTCAAACCCCTCCCTTTGTCATTCATTTTACATCTTCATCACCCCCCTTAATTCTCTCTTCTATATATCTCGTTTCCTTTGCCTTTGTCTTTGCCTTGCCCTCTCATTAGTTGCTTCCATATGGTAACTTATAAAATACAGCCCATAAAAGGAAAATTGAATAACCGAATCTCAAAGGAAAACTAGGTAGGTTGTTTGTCCATTCATATCATGGCTTCATCTTCTTATAAGATAGTTATGTATGTTCTTCTATGCATCCAAGTGTTGTCTTTTATCGTATCGGCACGACCGACCCCTGCCCTTGATTCTGCCAAGTTACCACGTAATCTGATGTTTGATTCGGCACCTCATAGTATGGTGAAGAAGAATGTGTTCTCTGCACAAGCACCTTCATGGGAATTCTTCGATCCCAATCAGTCGGATAAAAGGAGAGTCCCCAGAGGATCCGACCCGATTCACAACAGATCCTGACACTGACCAAGAGTCAGAAGAGATTAATTAGTCGTTGTTGTGGATAGTAATCGAGACTCGTCAAGGAATTAAATCCGGTTTGTTTCGCTTCTTTAGCTAGTGATATATATTGTGTTCTAAGAGGGTGCAGAAAAATCGAGTTTTGCATACAGTATTTGTTTGTTTGTTTTTGTTGTATATGTTATGACTAATTGATAATTATACAGTTCACTATATAAGCATTTACGTACATGTTGAAAATTAATAATAAAAATTGAAAATTACATCACCTGAGATATTCGAACTATCGCGGGAAACCCCTTCTACTTAGCAGACACACGCCTTAACCACTCGGCCAAAGCAACGTTTTTCATAAAATATTTGCACTAGAATATTAATAACTAAGTTTATTTACATTTTATGCACTTCCAATTCCAACAATCTTATCCATGTTATAGAAACAGATCCACATGAGGATGATGGTTTTTCTTATACAAAACGATAAATCTTCAGACAAGAAAATATATATATGGTAAATGAAAGGCAATGGAGTCGTATATGTATATAGTCCAACACCAAAGCTGCCAGCCAAAACCAAGAAAAAAGGACCCTTGGATTTTTATCTTATGAATCGAATTAACAATTTTTTATTGATAAATTACCGTAGTATGATTGACATGTTCGGTGAGTTTGGAGAAAGCTTCAACTGCGCTATCCTGTCACTTGTTTTTTATTTATTTATTTATAATAATTTGTTACCATATATTAGATCCTCTAAGAATAGCTAGAATGACTCATTTTTTCTTTCCTTAATTAATATTCAGTGGTCACAACTTCATATGCTACATTACAAGTGGAGAAATTAGTTATTGTTCTATGGATGATACTAGCAACAGATAGATAGATAATGATGGGTGCCCAGGCAACAACAGTTGAGAATATTGTTAATTAATGGATACATTAGATTTAAATAAGAATAATAATTAATATAGGTGATTTTATTATTTATTAGAATAGAGAATATGGAGTCTTGTCATTTGGGGGGTCTGTTAAACAAACCTCTCAGCAAATGAAATTAATAAAGCAAGCAAAGATGCAACATTATAATTAATATATTGGTGGAATGAAAATAATAATAATAAGAAGACAAGGAAAAGTAATAGTAATTAGGGGGATATGGTGAAGTGTTGATCTTCAGGGGCATTTAGGACCACCTTGCTGGGTCTTCCAGTTGTTGTAGCAAGGGCAGACCTGCTTGTTGCCGTAGAAACCAGGGGGAACGCACAGGCACTTATTACAGCACTTATTGCAGAAGAAAATGCATGGTTTATGGTACTGTGTCCTGCTGCATCTCCTACTACATTGTGGTTGGCATTCTATCATCCAAATTCAACATTCATTCATTTTTAATCAATTAACCCTTATTACCAACTCAACTCAATCATTAATTAATTAACACAAACTTACGGGATTTCTTTAGACTTCCAGGTCCATATCGTCCCTGAATATTATTATATTCATCCAAAATTTATCAATCAGATACTACCCAAACAAAATTATACCAACATTTTATTCACAGATCATCAACTTACACTGTCCAAGTGGTAATTAGTTTCACTAGCCATGACCTGCAAATTAAACAACCAACATTATTAATTATCAATTAAGATTAATTAACAAACATTATTATTAAGAAACTGCTGTGCTGCGCTGCGCTGCGCACCTCAGTAGCTACCATGGAAAGGGCAAGAATGGCTAAAATGAGGATACAAGAAAGCTTGGTGATGCCCATTTTGCTACAACCACAACACTGCAGAGAGGCTATCTTAGCTTATCTTTCTTGCTGCTGAACTCCCTCTCCTACTTCACTATCTATATATACTACTTAGTCTCAGAGAGAGAGGGAGGACTGTATGGCTATGGACTATTTTTTTTTTTTTAGTATTTTCTGATATTCATTATAATTCTAACACTATTCCTAAAAAGTAAAGATAATATATTTCAACAAAATTAATAAATAATATATATGATTTCATTCATTTTTGTTATTTATTATGATAACTTGTTAAAACTTGACCCAACTATATATAATATATATATTCATTGCATATTTGCATACCAAATATACAAAGCAGGGCCTTTCTTTCATTTGTTATTTTCAAGATTTGTTTTTTGAGTCGGGATAGTTAGTTAATGTTAACTCATTTCTACTAAGTAACTATATATTTAGTGGTCCGTACTATAAATTTACTTCATTCTAAAAATCATCATAATTTAAAATTGGTTGCCACTGCAAAGAAAAACATGATGCAATATGTGGCAAACGCAATCAGAGATTATATAATATTTTCCATATACTGTGTGGTATAGTATAGACTATAGAGTTAATTATTCAGGAATGCATGTGAAAGAAACTCTGACCACCCGAGTATCATTATTTTTATAGCTTGAAGAATGTTTGGTGGACACTTACCGGATTTCTCTAGTAAATCCACTCTACTCAAGATAATAATAATAAATGAATTTTTATTTCTAGTCCATCCATTATTTTCTCCCTTTTAAATGATGCTTATTTCAACTTTATTTTCAAAATAATTCATAAATTAAAACAAAAAAAATCATAATTTCTTTTAACTAATTTTATGCAGAATAATTATTATATATATAATAAAAAGTATATTTTTCTTAAAAGGAAAAAATCTAATCTTTAGAGTTTTATTTGAATAAAAAAGACTATTTTTAAAATATATATATCATATTTATTTGTATAAAGTTTATTTTTGAATTTATTTTCCATTGTTAAATTTGGTTTAAAAAGTATATTTTTCATATTTGGAATAAAAAAAACTAAGAAAGCCTATGCATGTTTGGATCGTGGAATTGGAATAGGAATAGGGAATAAGAAATTACATTGGTGTTGTTTGGTTATTTAGTTGTGTGGAATAAGTATTCACGATTCTTAATTTCGAGGGAATACATAATCCTAACATAACCACTAGGCTTAACTATTCCAAGTTTGATAGAATTACGAATAAAATAAAAACGCTATTTTAAACGTACATTTTGATTTAAATTACAAAGCATATGCCCACCGCTACCCGCCTGCCATCGCCTGTTATCTGTCGCTCGCCGTCCCTCCCTCCCTCTCCACCGTCGTCCGCCCGCGCGACATCCGTCGTTGCCACTCGCCCCCTCCGCCGCCTGCCTTCCGCTGCCTCCGCCGCCTGCCTTCCGCTGCCTCCGCCGTCCGCCCGCCCTACTCTGCCGCTTTCGCTCCGCTGCCCGCCCTCCCCCGTCTCCTGCCCTCCGCCGCTGCCCGTCCTCCTCTGCTGCAAGCCCTCCCTCACCGCCTGCCCACCGTCCGCCCTCTGCCGCCGTCGCCCGCCCCTTCCGCCGCCACTCTCCCTCCGCCACCGCCACTCGCCCTCCGCCGGCGCATGCCCTCTGCTGCCGCATGCCCTCCGTTGCCGCCCGCCCCATGTCGCCTTCCCTCTGTCGCCGCTAGTTCCGAGTTTTTTTATTTAATATTGTTAATTTGGTTAATATAGATCCCAAAAGGGTATATCCGTCAATTTGGGCTTGTTACATTCATTTATTTAAAACATTCTATCAACCAAACATTGGAATCCTCATTTCATATTCCTCATGTGAACCAAACAACATCATATTAGTATTAACTATGTTATATTCCATATTCCTATTCAATATTATGTATTCTTTATTTCCTATTCGACGAACCAAACATGTATGGCATGTTTGGATCGTGAAATATGAATATGAATAAGGAATGAAGAATAAATATGATGATGTTTGGTTATTTAAGTGTGTAGTATACTGATGGATTAATAACTAAAAAATTGTCCAACGTTTACTATATGTTAAAATTAGGTGTCTGAAGTTTCAAATGTTAAACTGTAGTGTCCAAGGTTTCAATTTTGTTAAAATGTGGTGTCTCGGTGTGATTACTTTAGAGAAGTCAATTTCAACGAAACTGACTATCAAATTCGAGCTCCCAAACACACTTCCTTCTCGTTATCTTGCCGGGACCGTCACCTAAGAAGTTGGCCACATCCGTGCAAGTAAATCTTGCTCCGTTGTCGTTGGAAAATCGCTTCACACCACTCTGCAAGAAACTTTTTTTTTTGTATGTTCAACTTTTAGGTGAAATTTGACGATTTTGTGAAATGTAAAGAGTTATGGATTATCAGTGGTGAGCGGGTTGATGAAAATGATTGAAGAGAGATAAAAAGACGCGCGGAGACACCAAATTTCAACAAAAATGAAACTTGGGATAGTTCATTTTAACATTTCAAACTTCAGACACCTAATATTAACATAAGGTAAAGATTGGACAGTTTTTCACAATTCCTAATTTTGAGGGAATAGCCAGTCTTGGTCTAACCCACAAGAATGACCATTCCAATTTCTGCTGGAATTGGTAATAGAGATAAGAAGACAGTTTTAACATTACACTTTAGCGTACCAGAAACATAACCTACTCATTCTCCATCCCTACCCTCGTTGCTTGCTCGCCTGCCCACCTTCTACCGACTGCCCCGTTGTCTGGTTCCGCTTGGTGGTTTCGCTGCTGCACCGTCTGGTTTCGCCGGCTAGTTTCGCCTGTTTCCGTTGCTGCTCTTGCTGGTTTCACACTCGCCGCTCGCCCGCGTCCGCTGCCCTTGCTAGCTACGATTGAAATAGAAATTGATGAAAAATCGTTTCTGAATTTTAATGTATTATATTTATTTAAAAAAAGTTATATTAGTTACAATGAATTTTACAATATCTCATTTTTTTTAAAATATCATTTTAGAAAGAAAAAAAAATGAAAATTTTTGTTTACTTATTATTATTTAACTTTTTCATGTTTAATATTATTAATTTAATCAAATATTGAATTTAGAATTCTCATTCCATATTCTTGTTGTCTTTCAAATAATATTATATATTAATATTCATTATTCTCTATTTCTTATTATTATTCTTTACTTCACAAACCAAATATGTCTTTAATATTTATCCGATAACACAAATTAGCATTAATAAAAATAGATATTTAGTAACTTAAAAACATCAAAATCCTAAAGATTGATTTGATTTGTGGAAAAAAAAAAAACCAATGAAAATATTGGATAATGGAAGTTGACTGAATCTCTATATATTACTACGTGAAGAAGTGACAGCCGCGTGCTACAACTATATGGAAACATTAAAACTGTCGGATATTGAAAGAATCAACATTTCTTAGTATTCTTACGTATTTGTGTTAGAGTGTACATGTGATATATAAGTATACTAGATAATAAATAATAAAAACAAACTATGATCGATGTACCAAACATACATATCATCAACCATAAAAATTAGAAGATAATAGTGAGAGAAGAAAGAAAGAGACTCAATTATTGACGTGGAGATCGAGATCGAAATCGAGAGAAAGAGAAAAAGAGAGCATGTGAGGGTATCTAATGAAACTGATGGAAGCACATGGGTTTTGGTCGGACAACATGCATTCCAGAACTACAGCAATCTCCAAATTAATTATTTGTTATAAATATCGACCTACTGTGAAAGGTATCAATCGATCTATATATATATATATATATATATTAGGGTTAACGGCACTTTTGGTCCATGATGTTTAACAACTTTTGGGTTTTGGTCAATGATGTTTTTTTTTACCTAGTTTTGGTACCATATGTTTGCAGATTTTTTCTAGTTTTGATCTAACCGTTACATTCCGTCCATTTTTTAACATGTTCAAGTCACGTGATCCACTCTAAACTTTAAATTTAGTCTCTTTAATACATTCTTAACCTTTTTTTTGGTTCAATTTAGTCCCGAAGTTTTAAAATTGACCACAATTGGACAATAGGTCCAATTGAATTTTTGAAACTTCGGGACTAAATTGAACCAAAAAAAGGTTAGGAAAGTATTAGAGTAACTAAATTGAACAAAATTGAAAGTTTAGGGTGGATTACGTGACTTGTACATGTCAAAAAATGGACGGAATGTAACGGTTAGACCAAAACTAGAAAAACCTGCAAACATATGGTACCAAAACTAGGTAAAAAAAAACATCATTGACCAAAACCCAAAAATTGTCAAACATCATGGACCAAAAGACATGTTAACCCTATATATTATAAACGGAGAAATTCTTGTAACATTGAATTTTGCTGTAAAATTAACCTGTCCCCGAACTACTAGAAATCGTTCCATTAATATTTGAATTTATTTTTTAATATATTTGGCTTGAATATGTTCACGACTCTTATCAAGCTTTTAAATTTACGTTAAAAAAAATATATATTAGACTTACAAAACTCATATGCAGATAGAGTCGAACTCAAGTTTGGTTAAACAAACATCAAACCGAATTTGAGAATAAAATTTTACTCCCAACCTTATTATATAAGCTTAATTGAGTTGAGATTGAACTCAATCCAGAAGTTTCTACGTTAAATTCAAATTTAAAAACCGAAACTCGAAACTTTTTTACTTATATTTTTAATGAGTCGTACAGACCGCTTAATTCTATGCTCAAATGGATTTCACGCATAAAATTACCCACCGAAAGTGCTCCTTTGCCCGATTTGCTTGTACCTCTCAATTCCATAGTGGGTGGGCTCCACTTTCGGCAGATTGTTCCCGTGAACATGATTAAAAAGTAAGCGTTAATAACCAAATGGTTACTTAACTATCCACTAACCCGCGCGGCTAAATTTTATCAAAATAATTTTAAATTAACATACTTTATTTATATTATTTTTTAAATGGTATTAAAAAATATTTTCTTAGATCATTATCTTTATATATTTTTATAGATTTATGAAGGTAATCTCTCTCACTCCTAATATATGAAATACAAATATATTTAGAATAACATTTGTTATGTTCTATAATTTGGCAAAACTATTACATGAACTTTTTGTTCTTTAATAAATATATTTATTAACAAAGTCTAATTTTTTTTATTTGTAACAGAATATTAACAGTATAATAACTTATTCAATTACTTACAAAGTCCAGGAGACCGTTTTCTGGGTCACGCCTCGCGGAGACCCGTCATCATTTTACACATCCGACTCTTACACAATACTACGAAATCTCTCATGCTTACAGGATTTTAAACCCTTCATTATTCATTAATAAAACACGTTTAGGGGTTAACGATGTCATTAACCATCTTAATCCCCCTTGAAGCCTATATATAGGGCTCAAGTTATTCTTATTTGACACTTGATGAAATCTTGCACATTTGAGCTATGCCTTCTCTCTAGTTTCTCTCTCTAGAATATTGTACTAATTTAAACATCGAAGAGAGTTCGCCGGTTTCACCCCCTTACCCCTCATGCAGGCCGGCGAAGGAGCGCATTACAAGGAGAGCGAAAGGAAAATGATCGTAAGGAGAGGAATTCACCCGTGGGATAGACATTCGGATCGACATCCAGCCGTCCCAATATCTACGTTCCATCACCTGACGCCGTCCGTGGGTTTTGAACAAAACAAGCCCGGGTATTACGAGACAGATGCCTAACAGTCAACAATCAAGGGAGGATCGTCCTCCTGAAAGCAATCTTCCACCAACCAACAAAGAGAGACCGCCTGTACCTCTGGCTAAAAAAACCAACTCCACAGGCACCATAGAGAAATCAAACAGAACCCTCATGCCCAGCTGGGGCTCAATCCTCCATAGCTTCAACGCCAATGGCTGACCAACAACCACAGGAACAAGGAGCCCAACAGGGAGCACCATCACAAGCGTTCAAACACAATGCACCCCCAACAAGGACACTGCTATGGAATGAACTCTCAGGAGTTCCCCTATGGAATGCCATCCCACAACATGCCTGCAAACCATCAGTATGATTACGCGGCCCATCCCAGGCCGATGTACTCACATGGGGTACAAACAGTGACCCCATGATTTATGTCAACACTGGATGACTTATTGGCATATATGGAAGCTGTGAAAAACATGCAAGAAAGGCAACAACCACCAATGGAGCAATATCCACATGCTATGAATGGACAACGTGAAAGCCAAAGACAGAATGAAGAAGTGCCACCTCCAATGGGAAGAAAACCTCCCGCACCCCCAATGCAACATTAGATCCAAGCGCCACGGGGCGCATGGTCACACACCCCAGTGACAGAGGACGCAGAGCCTCAGGAGCCATGGAGGCAATCATTCCAGCAACCAACCCAACATGGATACCTACAATATACGTACAGCCCGTACCACCAGAGATACCAGGGACACGGAATCCCCGCAAGCCCTATTGTCAGCTATGGCATTCCGCAAAGGAATTATAGCTCGTCGCCAATGATACTGACTCAGGAGGAAGTGGAAGCAATGATAACAAGAAAAATGAATGAATCTGAGACCAAGGTAATCCATAGTCTGAATGAAAATCCCAGACACCCTTTCACAAGGGAGATGGTAAACACTCGCATCCCGGATTCGTTGGTTGCGGCAATAATTGAAAAATACAATGGGAAGGGTGATCCCCTAACACATACAACAGCATGAAGCATCCCTCTTGGGAAGAACAAGCGATGATCGACACACAACCCTCTTGTTCCCAACCACCCTAATAGGAATGACATCCCACTGGTTCTTTGGTTTACCAAATGAAAGTTTCTCCTCGTGGTCATATCTGAAATCCAAATTCCTCCAAAGATACTAAGGAGAACGGAAAGTGTTAAAGGGATCAAACTCAATTGACGACATTCGTCAAGAGAACGACGAGACGTTGGCAAGCTACTATACCAGGTTCAACCAAAATTTGTTAGATATACAAGGAGACATGACAAAGGGGGAAATAGTAAGGGCTTTCATGAGAAACATAGGTCATTTCGGCTCGACTCTAGCTGAAAAGATGGCTAAGAAACATGCAAGCACTTTGGAGGAGTTAGCAGCAAGGGTGAAAACCCACATAGATCTGGAGAGGTATAGAACAAACAAGAGGCAAAGATCCAGGATGCAAAGGATGAGAACACAAAGCCAAGCAAGGGCAAACCACTCCAAGCCCCGCCGTCCATTAGACAACAAGAATGGCGTCCTCCCCAAACGAAAACTCAGGCGGGCGAATTTCAGTGACCAAGGGACATCAATGTCATCAAGTTTGTGCCACTAAATGCACCTCCCGCAGTCGTTCTAAGAGAAATGAGGCAGTCAAATATATGGACACCTCCAGCAAGGTGGAGGAATCCACAAGTTGTAAATGAGAAAGATAAGTGGTGTGACAACCACGAAGCATGCGGTCATGACACAAACAATAGTTTTAGCTTGAAGTTGAGTATAAACAATGCGATACAAAGAGGTAGCTGAAGCATTTTGTAGATCATAGAGGCAGCAGTGCACCTGCAAGGCTGATAGCTAAGGAAAAGGGCAAAGAGAAGGTAGATTACAATCCCCCTCGAAGGATATACTCAACTCCACTTAGTGGAATTTAATGAAACTTACTCTCCGACTGTGCGTTACACCACGATCCGGGCCATTTCGGCCTTGGTTGCTAGCATCGATCTCGAGCTGCACCAAATGGATGTTAAGACTGCCTTCTTTCATGGAAACTTGGAGGAAGAGATCTACAAGGAGTAACCAGAGGGTTTCTTATCCCCTTGAAAAGAACGTAAAGTTTGTAAGCTCCAAATGTCGATTTATAGTCTTAAACGATCGTCCCGGAAATGGTACCGCGGGATCCATGAGAAAACCGTGGGCAACGGATTCGTGAATCTTCACGAGGATCCCTACATGTACACTAAGAACTCAAGGTAAAAGTATGTAATCTAGACGTTATACATCGATGACATTCTTATTGTCGCGAACGATGTGAGTTATTTGAAGAAATCAAAGTTTTTGTTAGCATTTGTACTTGAGATGAAGGACATGGGTGAGGCCACTTACATCTTGGGCATTAAGATTTCTAGAGATCGTGATGCTCATAAGTTGTGTCTTTCTCAGGAATCCTATATCAACAAAATGTTGAGAAGGTTCAATCTCTATGATGCTAAACCCGTGGAAACACCAGTTGTATATGAGTGTGCGCTGTCAAAATGTGATGGCCCAAATAACCTGGTGGAGCGTGAACAGATGAAAAGTGCAGAGTACCTCAGTATGGTAGGAAGTCTGATGTACCCGATGCAATGCAATCGTCCAGATATCTATTACGATGTGGGACTAGTAGCGCGTTTCCAATCAATCCCCGGTAATCAACATTTGAAAGCCGTCAAACAAATTATGAGGCATCTGAAAAGTACGGTATACTACGGACTGTGCTATGAGAGAAGTAAGCTTGAATTGATAGGATATAGTGACGCCGACCATGGTGGTGATCTAGATGATTGTAAGTCCACCTCTGGAAGAGTGTTTCTCCTTGCTAATGCTGTCATCTCTTGGATGGGCAAGAAGAAATCCCACGTCGCACTGTCTACTATAGAATCAGAATTCGTAGCTCTCTCAAAGAATGCACAGGAGGCTATCTGGCTAAAGATACTCTTGACCGCCTTGCTTGACGTCGAGGACGGGAGTAAGCCTTTGCGCATTTACTCTGATAGTCAAGAAGCGATAGGGCAGTCAAGAATTCGAAGTACAATAATAGGACAAAACACATTGATATAAAATACAATTACGCGAAGAGTGTGGTACAGGAAAAGCTGATCACAGTTTAGTTCACGCCTTCGGAAAATATAGTTGCGGATTAAAGACTTTGAGAGGATTTAGAGAATGCAATGATCTTGTTATTCACATAAACTCCAAATCAGTTTGTACAATGATCTAACTAACTATTTATACTAAGTTAGCTACGTATATAGGAAAGGAGGAGAACACCGATGAACAACGGATTGACGGAGCTCTTGGCATCACAACTATGGCACTAGTATTAGGCACGACTAACCACAAGCATTGTGCAAACTAACTAAGGCACAAGCTTGATGTGTTCTATATTCCCCCACCTTTTTCTTCTTCTTTCTTCTTTTCGTGAAACACATCTTTTATGCCATAAAGCCTCAATAAGGCAATGTGTTGTTTCTTGACCAAGGCCTTCGTAAGCAAATCAGCAAGTTGATCCTTAGAAGCAACATGAATGGCATCAATTATCCCAGAACCAATGTGATGTCTCGTGAAATGACAATCCAGCTCTATGTGTTTTGTGTGCTCATGAAACACAGGATTTCTAGCTATTCTCAAAGCAGCCTCACTATCCGTATAGACTGGAATGGGCAAACACAAAGGGAAACCCAACTCCCTTAGGAGTCTGCTAACCCAAAGAGCCTCCTGAATTGCCACTCTAAGACATCTATACTCAGCTTCAGCACTTGAAAGAGAAATGGTTTCCTGCTTCTTCACTTTCCAACCTACCATTGCCTCACCTAGCCTAACACAATAGGCACTCACTGATTTTCTACTCAAAGGACAAGCAGCCCAATCTGAATCACAATACAAACTAAGTTTGAAATTGCTTGTAGATGGATAGATCAAGTCTTGACCAGGACAACCCTTGATGTACCTAATCACTCTCATGGCAGCATCAAGATGTGGCTTCTTGGGTTTGTCAACAAATTGACTCAATCTTTGCACGGAGAAGCTAATATCTGGCCTTGTCATGGTTAAGTAGAGAAGCTTACCAATCAACCTCCTATAAGAAGTAGCATCCTTAAGTGGGTGATCATCAGGATTGGACTTGGTTGCCTTATCATACTCACAAGTGGTCAGCTTGATATTGAACTCCATAGGAGTTTCAGTTGGTCTTGCTGCCCCCAAACCAGCCTCCTCAACAAGTTCAAGAGCATACTTCCTCTGATTGATGACTAACCCCTCATGTGATCTAGCAATCTCCAATCCCAAAAAATATCTCAAATTGCCCAAATCTTTGAGTTTAAAATGAGACTGAAGAGTGGACTTCAATTGGCTAATCATGCTTTCACTTGAACCAGTGATAAGCAAGTCATCCACATAGATGAGTAGAATAACATTTTCCTTACCATTAGTCTTTGTGAACAAAGAATGATCAGAAACACTCTGAATGTAGCCATTTTTCAACAAGGTCTGAGTGAGCTTGATGTTCCATTGCCTAGAAGCTTGTTTTAGTCCATACAAAGACTTCAAAAGCTTGCACACACGTTTAGGTGACCCAAAGACTGGCTTAGAAGAGTCAAAACCTTGAGGAATGTCCATAAAGACCTCTTCATGTAAATCACCTTGTAGAAAGGCATTGTTCACATCCATGTGATACAAGCCCCATGATTTGGCTGCAGCCATTGCAAGGACAATTCTCACAGTGGTCATTTTCACAACTGGGGAGAAAGTCTCATTGAAATCAGTCCCCTCTACTTGAGTAAAACCTTTGGCAACCAACCTTGCCTTGTACCTCTCAATTGAACCATCTGCGTTGTACTTCACCTTGTACACCCATTTACATCCAATAGTAGACTTTCCTTGAGGTAACTCAACAATCTTCCAAGTGTGATTATCTTGAAGAGCATTGATTTCCTCCTTCATAGCTATCACCCAATTGGAATCTTTGACTGCTTGTTTGTAAGTAGTAGGCTCCTTGATCTTGTCAATAGAGGCCATAAAACAATTGAACTTTGGATGTAAATGAGCATAAGAAATATACTTCTCAATTCCAAAAGCAGCATTGGAAAATGAACATGCCCTTAGTTGAGCAATCCTAGCACTCCTTCTTAGAATGGGAACATGAGTCTCTTCATTGCTTGGAGGAGCTTGAGGAGGTGAATGAGGAGGTACTTGAGGAGGTGCTTGATCAGTTGGAAGTGGCTGAGGTATATTATCCTCATCAAGCAATGGAGTAGTGGTTGGCAAGTCTTCAAAAATAGAGCGATCTCTAAGGAAAGACTCATCAAGGTGAGACTTGGAACCCAAACAAGTAGGCAACAAAGCCTTCAAATCAGCCTTTGACATGCTGAAAGGGAAGATGTGTTCATGAAAAACAACATCCCTAGATACTTGAAAAGCTGAGTTGGATATATTCATAACAAGATATCCTTTTTGAGAAGTGGAATATCCCATTAGAATGCAAGGCTCAACTCTTGCACTAAACTTGTCCGAATTGTTCAACTTGGTTGCAAAACACAAGCATCCAATGATCCTGAGATGCTCAATTGAAGGTGTCTTCCCATACAACACCTCCATGGGAGACTTGAACTTCAAGGAAGAAGATGGCATCCTATTGATCAAGTAGCAGGCAGTGAGAACAGCATAACCCCAATATTTGATAGGCATTGATGCTTGAAATCTAATAGCCCTTGCAACATTCAAGATTTGCCTATGCTTGCGCTCCACCCTTCCATTTTGTTGAGGAGTGTGTACACAGCTTGTTTGGTGGATGATTCCTAAATAAAGGAAATGCTCCTTGCAAATGGAGTTGATGAATTCACTCCCATTGTCACTCCTAACTGATTTGACCTCAACCCCAAACTGATTTTTAACCATTGTCAAGAAGCCCTTGATGTGAAGAAAAGTATCACTCTTGTTCTTCATAAGAAACAACCAAGTAGCTCTTGAAAAATCATCCACAATTGTAAGGAAATATTGATAATTCCTAATGGTAGGAACCTTATAAGGGCCCCATAAATCCATATGTATCAGTGTAAAGGGTTTAAGAGCATGAGAGGTACTAATAGGAAAAGACAATCTGGTTTGCTTGGCTAATGGACAAAGAGTACAATCCTTGACACATCCAATGGAATCATCTAAATTCAAGATATTCTTCAAATGATCCATGTGAGTAGCTGAAATGTGTCCCAATCTCTTGTGCCATGTCCAAGCATCCACCTTATTTGAGCTAATGGAAGGAGCAGCCACCACCTTGCTTGATCTTGAAGGCACCACATCCTTGAGTATGTAGAGTCCCTTAGCCCTCTCACCAATCACCATAGGCCTCCCAGTTTGGCCCTGAATCAAGACATGATCAAAAGTGAATATCACCTTGCAATTGAGTTGGTTTGGAAGTCTAGAAACTGAAATCAAGTTGAACTTGAAATCGGGCACTAAGAGGATGCCATCCAAGGTGAATCCAGAGAATGAGCAACTTCCAATGTGAGTCACTCTACACTTGTGACCATTAGGCAAATGGACAAATTGATTATTGGAATCAGTTCTTCTCAAGTTGTGGAGCCATCCCATTTGATGAGTGATGTGATAGGTGGCCCCTGAGTCCACAATCCAATCCATTGAAGGAGTTAAGTTCATACCTGCCATGTTCACATACATAGGATCATCCTCTTGATAAGAGAGTGGCTCAAAATCATCTTGGACAGCCACATGTTGTACTCTCTTCTCAATGCCAGCATGCATAATTCTCTTGTCAGGTGTGCCATGGAAGATCCTCTTGTCACCAGCCACAATGTGTTCAACCATATGAGAAGAATCATTCTCAACACTCACATTGACTGAGTTGAAGTTGCGCTTCAAACTTGGATGACCAGGAGGATAACCATGCTTCTTGTAGCAAGTGTCCTCTTTGTGACCCATTTTTCCACAATAAATGCATTTCCAATTCGCCTTCTCAGCTTTGGAGGGTCTTCCATCACCACCATATGCATTTGAAGAACCTTGACCATAAGAAGCTCCTTGTCTGATTGGCTTTGCACCATTGTACCTTTAACCAGAATTGAAGCCCCTTTGATTGTTAGAAGAGTTCCTCATTGAGTACAAGGCTGTGGACTCTCCTACATCTCCAATTGAACCAACAATGGCACGCTGACTTTCCTCTTGCACAAGCACAGAAAATGCCACACTTAGTGAAGGAAGAGGTTGCCTCATAAGAAGACTACTCCTCACATGTGCATAGGAATCATTGAGCCCCAAGAGAAAAGCTATAAGCTTCTGTTTCTCCTTATGTTCACTCACCATCTTCATGTCAGCTTGACATACTAAATGCAAGTCATCAATGGAGCTTAGAGCATCCCACAATTGCTTCATCTTGCCAAAAAATTCAGTGATTGACAAAGCTCCTTGAGATGTTTGGTAAATCTCTCTTGTCAATTGAAACACCTGTGTGCCATCCACCTTGTCAAACATCTCCTTGAGATCAATCCATATTGACAAAGCTGTGGAATTGTAGACCAATCCACCCACCAATTCGTTGGCTACCGTGTTCCTCAACCAAGCTTTCACAATTGCATTAGCCCTGTCCCATTTCACTCTTTGAGACACTTGAACACTAGACCTGGTAAAAGTACCATCTATGAATCCCAGCTTGTTCTTCACCAAAAGTCCTTCCATAATGGCTGTGCTCCAAGCATGATAGTTAGTTGATCCTTGAAGTTGAAAAGGAATCAACAACAAACCAGTGGTGTCCGAAGGATGAAGATACAAGGGATCCTCAATCGTGTTCTCAGCCATTTCGTAAGTAACAAGTGACTTAGGAGGCAAAGAATCCAATGCAAAATAGCTTGTCAAGGAAAAGCACAAGTTCAAGCACCAGCGAAGGCACCAGTGACGGCAACAGCGAAGGCAATCAGCTAAGGCAACAGCGAAGGCAAATAACAAACAGCTTGTTTATTTCAACAAGTGATCTCCGTACAGGCGTAGAGAAAAGGTCAATCCGCAAAAATCCGCGAAGAATTTCTTCATCACATTACCACAGAAAGCATCGCAATTGATTCAATTTGACGAAATCAATAAGCACAAGCAAGCATATCATCAGAATCAAGCTCAATTTCAGTCAAGATCCAGGCGATAGCAATCAGTGTACAGAAACAGCTTCCAATCCAATCGATGATCCAAATGAGTTGGAAATCAACAAATCTTGATTCAGAAAGACTTACACAGAGTCGTAATCAAGATTGCGACATGAATCCAATCTCAATTTGAGGAAACGAAGCAGATCGAAGAAGCAAATCGAAGAAGTGTGACGACGAAGCAAAAGAAATCAGTGACTTGATCGCCAAGAGATCTACTTCTCAGCAATGAATACAGTCCACGCATCCTCAATCACCAGGAATCATCTTCAATCTGCTTGATTTTCAACAATCTCCAGGAATCCGAGCTTTCTTGATCACCAAGGAAACTCAGTTGGCTCTGATACCATAAAGACTTTGAGAGGATTTAGAGAATGCAATGATCTTGTTATTCACATAAACTCCAAATCAGTTTGTACAATGATCTAACTAACTATTTATACTAAGTTAGCTACGTACATAGGAAAGGAGGAGAACACAACTATGGCACTAGTATTAGGCACGACTAACCACAAGCATTGTGCAAACTAACTAAGGCACAAGCTTGATTTGTTCTATACGGATCCATTGACCAAACCCTTACGCAAGGATGTTTCGAAAAGCACGTAAAAATGTTTGGCATGTGTAGGATGTAAAAGGCTTGTAATGTGTGACAGTAACATTTTTGGATTTGAAGTAACTTTTGAATAAAAGAATTGTTATTTGAGTTTATGATATTTACGAAGTCATAATGATAATATTACATCGGATGAACGGTCTATAAACTTGTCGTTGGAGCGTAAAACCTCTTATACAATATATCGAATGTGGACCCTGCCACGTCACACGGGCAAGGTCCTCTTGATGGAAGGGAAACCTCAGCCATATCTAGACCGGTTAAGAGCCATGTTATCCCGGACCGTTTTAGACTTGGGTGTTCACAAAAGGATTTTTTTACGGGTTTTGGGATATTTTACGAGGCCCGAAATGTAAATACGAACCCGAATTGGACAGATATCTAACATATGCGATTCTTTCTCAAAATGTTATTGTCTCCCAGATTTTGTATAATAATCAACGTGTTGAGTAACGAATTACAGCATAGATGGGATCATCTTGTGCTAATGAGCTTTTGATTGAGACCAACTACGACTCATGGAGTAAGCGCGTCAATGCACTGTTGGAGGATAATGGCCTTGTAGATCACATTCAGAAGTCCATGAGTTACCCAGATACCGGTCTAACCAAAGACCTGGCATATGCCCATTTTCAATGGGAGCAAGATGACAAGAAAGCAAAGAAGATTTTGCTGGCTGAGATGTCTCAGGAATTCCTTGATGAATATAAGGATGTTCCAATTACAAAGGACATCTGGGGTGCCCTGTTCCTGAAATATGGAAACGACATAGCAGCAATCATGCACCCACTTATACCAATTATGGAAGAAAGCTTAAACAACTACAACAAAAGTGTACTTGAAAAAGTATACGATTTCCTTGGCATGTTAAAACCACTAGAGGAAGAAGGTCAGGTGGGTGAATGGGATAAAATTCAAGCCATCATCGGGATCCTCCTGAAGTCTTGGAGAGCAGCCAAGGCTTTACTGACAGCCAGTGGTTCTGTGTTGGATCTTGCATCGGTATTGAAGTTCATCGAGACGGAACAAGCTCGGCTGAAAACAATATCAGTACCAACTGGGCAAGGAAAGAGAATGAGGATGAACAAAGGAAAGAAAAAACAGACAGTCGACGGTAAAATGTTGACAAAGCCTAAACCAGGCAATCTCCGATTGAAATAAGAGTTAGTCCGCGGGAACTCCAGTCCACGCCGAATAGGCGAAGGTACAAGGTAAAAAAAAACGCATCCTGAAAAGGTATGCGATGTGGTTGTGTAATGGAAACTCTAGTTTCCTCAACTGTCATGTTAACTGACTCAAATCCTTCTTGGATTCTTGACTTAGGTGCGACGGACCACATAGCCAACGACAAAGGACTATTTGCCAAGTTTAGACGATTGCCGAAGGATTCTAAGATGATATACATTGGCGACAACTCACAAGTTGAAGTCATTGGAGTAGGGAACTGCAAATTGTCTATGAACAATGGCAGGATCATGCTACTTGAGAATGTCCTTTTTGCTCCTAGAATCCGTAGAAATGTTGTTTTTGTTTCCGCTCTTATGAATAACAATTACATTTTATCATTTGAGAAGAACTTTGTTCGTATCAATAAACGCAATGTCTTCTTTGGGCATGCCTATTCCTCTTATGGTCTCTTTATCATAGATTTGAATTGAAGTGTAGATTCGAATAGAATGTATGCATTATCCTCCAGGGAAGTAGAGACTGACGCAGCCGGATGGCATGCGAGGCTGGGACATATAAGCTACGATAGGGTCCATTCATTAGCTCGAAGAGAGCTTTTGCCTGGTACTGGCAATGTGATTAAACACACTTGCCATGATTGTCTGGCTGGAAGTCCACCCGCAAACCGTTTGGAGAAGCTCAACGAGCCGAGTATCCATTGCAGTTGATACACTCTGATGTCTGTGGACCAATGAGTGTAACCGCTAGGAATGGGAAACGATACTTCGTAACTTTCATTAACGACTATACCCGTTATGGGTTTTCTTATTTGGTTGCTCGTAAGTACGAGGCAATAGATTGCTTTATAAACTTTCTAAACCTCGTAGAGAACCAACAGGAGCGAAAGGTGAAAACCTTACGCACTGATAGAGGTGGAGAATATCTCTCTAATGAGTCTAAAAACTTGTGCAAAGAAAGAGGGATAGCCCGTCAAACGATAATCCCCAACACACCACAGCAGAATAGTGTGGTTGAACGTCGTAATCGAACACTCCTAGACATGGTTAGAACCATGATGTCGCAGGCTCAATTACATATCTCCTATTGGAGTGTGCGTTGTTGATTTCCACTCATGTAATAAACCTTGTCTCAACCAAAGCGGTAGACACAACACCATATGAGTTGTGGTATGGAAGAGAATTAGATCTCACCAGATTGCGACCTTGGGGTTGCGCTGCCTATACACATATGTCTGACAACTGTTTTGGCAAGTTAGGACCCTTATGACTAAATAGTATGTTTATAAGGTATTCAGAGAACTCTAAAGGTTACTTATTCATTTCAGCTCAAGAAAATGGTGGCGTGGTCGAACATGAATCCAGAGACGTAACTTTCCTTGAGGGCGAATTCCCAACGCTTGGCGAAATTAAAACAGATGAGATATCGACTGAACTGGAGCGGGATAGAATAGATGATCAGGTCTCACTTACTTCGAATGGGATATTTGAACCGGCAACGCAAGTGAATGACATGGTTAATGATAATGGAAACATTTTCAGCATAAATCCAGTGGGAGGATCAAACCCTACCACACAAATCACTGTTGTCGCATAGACGAATCAAGTTGAACCTGATAATCATGCAACCAGACCGACACCACAACCACCAACACTACCCATTGTTCCCAGTGGGAGTACTCCGACCAACTTGGTTCTAGGTCCTAGTGATCAAGGAATTCATCACGAGGATAGGATCCCGAGACCAAGAGACCGTCCGAGGAAGGTTGTAGGTCAAGGTTCAAGCACTGCCCTTGTTCCCAGTGGGAGTGATGCTCCGATTAGAAGCATTGTCCCGAGTAGAAGTAGCGTTCAAAATCAAGATGGGGGAAACGATCCTAGACGTAGTCAAAGGCATTGAACTTCTCCGAGGAAGTATCCCATTGAGAGAGGAGAAATTATTCACTCTAACATCTGTTGACGAACCAATAACGGTTCAACAAGCGTTGGAAGGACCTCAAGCAAAGGAATGGAGGAATGCAATGGAGGAAGAGATCTCATCAATGAAAGCCGATTCGGTATGGTCGTTAGTTGATTTACATGCTAACCGCAAAGCCATAAGAGCAAAGTGGGTTCTTAAATTGAAACTCACTACTGATGGAAAGATCCAGCGATACAAAGCTCGACTTGTTGCGAAAGGATATACCCAACTTCACAGAGTGGAATTTGACAAAACATACTCTCCCACTGTGCGTTACACCACAGTACGGGCCATTCTGGCCTTGGTTGCAAGTCTCGATCTCGAGCTGCACCAAATGGATGTTAAGACCGCATTCCTCAACCAAAACCTGAGGAAGAGGTCTATCTAGAGCAACTAGAGGGTTTCATTACTTCTGGTAACGAGCATATAGTTTGTAAACTCCATAGATCCATTTACGGTCTTAAACAGTCGTCTCAGCAATGGTACCGCTGATTCCACGATGAAATCGTAGGAAAACAGATTTGTGAATCTTCACGAGTATCCATGCGTGTATTATAAGAACTTCGGGTCTAAGTATGTCATCTTAACCATATATGTGGACGACATGAGTTTTATGAACAAGTCAAAGTCATGGTTGGCATCTGTATTTGAGATGAAAGACATGGGAGAGGCCACATATATCTTAGGCATTAAAATGGCTAGAGATCGAGCTACCCGAAAATCGTGTCTATCTCAAGAAGCTTATATCAACAAACTGTTGAAAAGATTCAGATTACAAGATGCCAACCCGTGGATACGCCGGTGGTGTTTGGGTGCGCACAGTCAAAACGTGACGGCCACAAGAACCTGGCAGAGCGTGAACAGATGAAGGGTGCAGAGTATTTAAGCATGGTCGGTAGTTTGATGTACACCATGCGATGCACCTGTCCGGATGTCTGTTACGCCGTGGGCATAGTAGCACGTTTCCAGTCAGATCCTGGCTATCAACATTTAAAGGCTGTAAAGCGAATAATTTTTTATCTGAAAGGTACTGCCGACTACGCACTGTGCTATGATGGTAAGAAGTTAAAATTGACCGGTTACAGTGACGCAGACCATGGTGGTGATCCGGATGATCGTAAGTCCACCACAGGGCGAGATGCCCGACTGTTCCATTTTTTGATGTTAGCAATACATTTCATGGACGAGCAAGAAGCAAACATGTGTCGCGTTGTCCACCATGGAATCAGAATTCGTAGCTCTCTTTAAGAATGCACAAGAAGCGGTCTGGCTCAAAAGGCTTCTAACTGCACTGCTTGGTAGTGATGTCGAGAATAAACCTGTGAAGGTCTTCTCCGACAGTCAAGCAGCCACTACGGCAGTTAAGAATCCGAAGTACCATATAGGACCAAACACATTGATGTGAAATATTTCTATGCTAAATCTATGGTAGAAGACAATATAATCACTATGTAATACTTTTCCACTGATAATATGACTGCGGACCCATTAACTAAACCACTACGCAGGGAGATTCGAAGAACACATAAAACTGCTTGGATTGCGTAGGGTTTAGAAATGGAAAGTATTTGTGATAACATTATGATATTATAAAGTTACATTTTGTAAGCGGAAGAATTGAAACTGAGTTTATGATCAATCGACGTCATAATGTTTTGATTACATCAGAGTTACGGTCTATAAACTAAGTCGTAGGAGGACGCAATCATCAGCCAAACTCTATCGAATGTGGGCCTTACCTAGTCACACAGGTACAGTAGTCTTGCGGTGGAGGGAGGCCTCTACCAAGCAAGACTGGCTAAGAGTCAGGGGGATAAACTTGATTAAGCAAGGCGATTATCTAGTTTCGAAGTAACTCGACATGATCTTCGTTTTGCATATTGCCGTGATGAACTTCGTTCGTCATTAAACCACATCCTAGGCCAGATGAGAATCTGTGATAGCATGATTGACATATCCCTTTCATGTCAACCCAAAAGGTTCAGGTATGCTATCAACGCGTGCTTCATACTCCGTATGCCACGAACGACCACGGGATCACAGCTCGGTAGTGCTAGGAAGGAATCCTCGTGATTCTGGCAGGCGCAAACTTCTTCACCTCGAGCGCGTGATTAATCCCAGGAGCCTTATGAAGAGGCACCTAAAGTATCCTCACGGACTCAGAACTCATATATAAGGTCAGGCTCAATGCTCGCTTCCCGGCGTACGAGCGTAGTGCTGAATAAAAAGGCCAAGTGACCACGTCTTTGGAAACCGGTTAGGTCTGACTAAGGATATGAGCGATGGGGATGGTCAAGTGCACCTGTAATTCACCGACTCTTTTATTCACTAGGTGGACACCAACCGAATATTAGTTGAAGGTTGTGAATACTTGTACGGGTGCCTTGGGGAAGTGTTCCTATGTGGAAACTAGGCAAAATGAGAATTAACAGTTGACCTGGGATACAGTGTGGTACAATATAAATATTGTTTATAACAGGTTGATTGGAGAAAAGGGAATCAACGTTCTAGGGGCGCTACAATACTCCTAACAGATGAGTAGCACGGTGCCCGTCGTATCCGCCGGTCGCACGGCAAACCTCGTATGAACTATTCGGAAGTAAGGAGCAGATCGAAGGAGTGAAATGTTGATGCAGATTTAGAAGACAGTATATTAATAGGCACCCTCCCATTCCGGCGAGTGGGAGCTGTAAGCATATGGTGATGGGCGCCGTAATTGGTAGCCCATAATATATGTATAGTTTACCTAATGAACTTGGGTACATGTCACATTAGGGTAATTGGGCCACACCCAAATCTCAATTGACATGAGAGGCCCAAAATTGGGCCTCCCTATGCATAGTGACCGGCCGAATATTTGAAGTGGGCAAAGTGGACTTTTGTCCACATTGCTCCTCCTATAAATACATGGTGTTAGGGGATTTTTAGGGTTAATCACTATTTCCTCATTAGAGTGTTTTAGAGAGAAAAACCCTCTACCCCACACAAGTTTCAGCCGAACCTCTAGTCACCCAAGGGTGTGCCAATTTGCCTTCGAGCAAACACTCCGGAGATCTGTCCCCTTGCTAAGTATCAGAGGCTTTGCTGTGGAGCTTGTACCGCTAGGGCTTCTCTAACAAGAACCTCTACGGGTCCCGACCGGAAGATCGTGAACTCCCTGCATAAGGATCTAGGGACTACGGATCACGTTTGAGGTATGTGCGAATCTTCCGCTGCGTAATTTTGATTACTAGCATGTACCATGATTTAGCATCCGTAGTGATTACTCCCCGTAATCTAACACGTCGACCACTCGATAAGCGGCTCAACGTATACAAATCGATTGTCGACATTATGTGCCCAAGATGGCAACAAAGCCTAGATACGTCGACAACTCGATAAGCGGCTCAACGTCAACAAATCGATTGTCGACATTATGTGCCCAAGATGGCAACAAAGCCTAGGTACATCGAAAACTCGATAAGCGGCTCAACGTCTACAAATTGATTGTCGACATTATGTGCCCAAGATGGCAACAAAGCCTAGGTACATCGACAAATCGATAAGCGGCTCAACGTCTACAAATCGATTGTTCACATTATGTTCCCAAGATGGAAACAAAGCCTAGGTACATCGACAACTTGATAAGTGGCTCAACTTCTACAAATCGATTATCGACATTATGTGCCTAATATGACAACAAAGCCTAGGTACGTCGACAACTTGATAAGCGGCTCAACGTCTACAAATCGATTGTCGACATTATGTGCCCAAGATGGCAACAAAGCCTAGGTACGTCGACAACTCGGTAAGCGGCAGCTCGATGAAAAGATCGACGTCTACAAATCAATCGTCGACACTATGTGCCCAAGATGGCAACAAAGCTTAGTTCCCCTTCTTTTCGAAGAAGAAGTGGCGAGACCCTCCAAATATTTTTAAATAAGAGGAACTCGAGAAGAAGGGAAGTCGGGTTGATACTCCTTTAAATTCGCCACAATCTCCTTTATAGAGGTGAAGAGCAAATCAGAGGCAGCCACGATGACATCAGCTTGATTGGAGGGACTCGCCTTATAATCATCGATGGCTCTAACTGCCACAACTTTCAAACCCTTTACCTCTGCCTGCAAGGCATTAACTCTCTCTAGAAGAGTAACTCCTTCAGTTAAAAGGGTATCGTGATTTGCCCTCGTTTTCTCCGACAAAGTACAAAAATCTTTGACCAGAGAAGCCTCGGTCGTCCGTGCCAAATCTTCTTTCAATTGGGTATTTTCCTCTTGAAGGCGTCAGACCTCTTCCGCGTCACCTTTGGCTGAAAAGGTTTGAAGCTCCTCTTTAGTTGAGTGTAGCTCTCTATAGACTATAGAGGTCAATAAGAAGACTCAAGACTACAGTTCGACTAAAAACGAATTCCGCCAGAAAGCCTCTAAATCAGTACTCGACTTAAGACCTCTTCTTCATAAGAAGACGACGACTCAAGTCTCGGGGGCAAGTGTTGGGTTATGATTAATGAAGATAGGCTCAAGGGAAATCGAGGATGTCTGAGGCGAGACCCAAGAGAAAAATATCGACGACCAATCATGATCAGAAGAAGAAAAATAAAGATGAATGGTCGACACTAATGATAAGAGGCGTCGACAACTAATGTGATACTCGAAGAATGGCGACAAGTCAGCTCAAAACTCTCCCTTTCAAGATAAGAGTCGATTCGGAAGCCAAGCACTATTGAAGAAACCTTCCTCCTAAGGAAAAGACAACTGGCAACCTGTTTGCCGCCTCAGAGAAAACCTTTCTGCCTATGGAAGAGGCACCAGCTGGCGACATAGTTGTCCCCTAGTTGGAGAAACCTTCAACGCTAAGGATTGATGACGTGGCGACCTACTTGTCACCTATTGACATTTTACCGCCTCCCTTCAGCCAATCATAGAAATGCGGTCACCGCCACTGAGCAGCCAATCACATGCAAGCTACCGCCACAGAGAAAGTCGGTACTTTCCTCTTATAAATAGGGTAACGCTTTAATTACTTAAATAATCTTGAATATTTGATATACTTTATAGTATTCTCTCTCAAATTCCATTACTGACTTAAGCTTCAGAGTGGAATCAGGTGCAAATCCCCAACCCCTTTTCAGGTTTTCGCCAGCCAGACACTCAAAAGGAGACTAATCACCCATCGAGGTCGAGAAAGATACCTACAAGAGCAAGTCGAAGGAGAAACCTCGAAGTCCATTACCAAAAAATTCAGGCCATGTCATTTTGATCCCAACACCAACCAAGATCAGATTCTTCTTGAGACCTGAATGTACCTGACATCTTCCAATGTCCATTGATTTCCTATTGGAGTGTGAATACAGATGTTCTCATTTCATTCAATCTCCAATGTTTTGTTATCAGCAACATACATATTTCCAAACTTTCCAGACATGAAATTTCGGAACAAGCTTGGCTGCGAATGAAACGATGCTCCAAAATCCAAGATTCGAGTGAGATGTCTGCACTAATAATTAGGGCGTCCCTAGTGTCTTCTGCTGAGTTAGAAAAATCACTATCATTGCCAAATTTGTGATTCTTCTTCTTAATCTTATGACAATTAATTCGAATGTGGCATTTTTCTCCACAATTTCAACAAGTTATGAGTGGTCTATATAGAGATTTTCCTCAGTTCCTTAATTTTGAACGTCCATGCAGATTTGGACCATTTGATTTACTCACGCCCCTATTGTCAACACCAAGAGCACTTCCTGATGACGCACCAATTTCTCATTTTCGAGTACTTTCGCTAAGAACATCTTGGATTTCATCAAACTTCAGCTTCTTAGATCTACAGCAACTACTAATCGCGGAAACAATAGTATAGCTTGACTTAGGTAAAGATGACAACAAAATCAAAGATTTAACCTCATCTTCAGTTTTAATCTCAACATAACTCAGTTGCGAAACATTCATATTAAATACATTTATATGATCAACAACAAAACCACCTTCAATTATCTGTAAATTGAACAATCTACGCATCAAGTATACCTTGTTCATCGTTGATGGTTTCTCGTACATATTAGTCAACGCCTTCAACACACGCTTCGTTGATGTTTCTTTGACGATGTTGAATGCTCATTTCTTGGACGGAAACAATCAGATCAGCCCTAGGGCTTGTCGATTCTTGAGCTTCCACCGTTGTTCCGTCATGAACTTCGACTTCTCCCCAGACAAGCGTTCGTACAGATCTTTCTGATACAGATAATCTTTAATCTGCATCTTCCAGAAACTTAAATTGTTTCCATCGAACTTCCCAATTCCAGGCTTCGACATCTCCATCTTCAGTGAGCGTGTTGAACCTTCTTAGCTCTGATACCAGTTTTTAGGATTGAATTTCTCAACACTCACAAAAGATTAAGAAAGAAGCAGTAAACAAGACACAATTTTACATGGTTCGGTCAATTCAACTTACGCTCACGGGCAATAGCGACTGGCGATTTTATTAATTGTCTCTAGATTACACTTTACAGAGAACGCATCTCTATGTATATAGCTGCAGAGAATAAAATTATAACCCTATAAAATTCGGGTCGGCCCAAAAAGTTTCAGGATCCATAACTTAACATAAATTTACCATGAGACATGATGCAATTTTATTTTTAGAAGTTGAAATGCATAGATCCATGTCCTCCATTTTGGCAAGTTGACCTTCAAGTGAAAAGAAATTGATTGAACCACAAGTAACACTCACCCGAAACATAAAGCAAATTAGAGATAACATTGATGTTGATCCATTTTGTTAATATAGTTATATATACTAAAATATAAATGTGAATATACCAAACCATGTAAATGTGAATATATTGAAATGTTGCAAAAGTACTTTAACGATGTTCTTATACTTATACAAAATTATCTGGTATTGCCAATGACCTTCGTGCCAGCGTATATAGGTTGACAAAGAAACCATCAATTAAATCCAAGCAAATTTGTACAAGAAATAACATGTAAAAATAATACCCTACACCAAATTTATAGTTTCTTCTGGTTTGTGTTTCGTCTAAACCCGCTTGTACTGACGGACTTGACGAACCTTCTCTTCGTTCACTGTGTTCATTCTTCTGTCTTGTGCTCCTGACTTCGAGCTTGTCGTCCGGACCTACAAGTAAGAGCAATAACCAGCACGGAGGGGGTGGTGCCGGTTAAGCCCTCTCTGATGCTAAAATGAGTATTTCTAGAGAGAGAAAGCTAGAGAGAAGTCAGAGCTCTAAAGCCAATCTCAAGTGAATATGTTTAAAATGGATGGCCTAGACTCCCTATTTATAGGCAACCTTAGAATCGATCAGGTTTTTAAGTGGTTTGACGCCGGTTTAAAGGAAAATGTGAACCGTCGTCTGGTTTGAGTTGGCTATTAGAAAACTCTAACACAGTGTGAGGACACAAGCGGGATACACGCGCTGCAGACGACGACTCGGATCATGTCGGTTTCGGACGATCCTGGCGTGTTCCGGGTCGTCTTGGGGCAATCCGGAGGTGTCCGGATTGCTAAGGCAATCCGCGCATCCAGTTTGGACGCGTGTGTCGCGCGTCCAGTCCGGACGCGTGTGTCGCGCGTCCAGTCCGGACGCGTGTGTCGCGCGTCCAGTCCGGACGCATGTGTTGAGCGTCCAGTCCGGACACGTGTGTCGCGCGTCCAGACCGTTTTAAACCTCGGGAGCGTGTTTTGACGGTTTACGTGGTTTTGACGTGTTTGCGAAGTCCGGAATCTAAATACAAACCCGAATTGGGCATATATCCATTACTTGCCCCCGAGTCAAATAATGGATTGACCCTTAATTGACTCTATTTTAAGATAGGATACATGTCCAATTTAGGTCTGATGCTGATCTCAAGCGATGGTTTGTTGTCGGTTGGGCACGTGGGCCTTGATTTCGCCTAACTTTGTTTTTCTTGGCGAGTATTTGATATCTGGTGACATGATTAGTGTAACATACATGCATACGTATATAGAGAATATAAGTGACGAGTTATAAACTTATGTAAACATGTTCATGGGTGTTGACATGTACAAGAATATACTAATCATGAATGTGTTAGCTACAGACGCATCTGACACGTACATGACGAGTACGGTAATAATGACGTACATGATGCGGTGAAGCTTTATTAAATAAAAACATGCAATCAATCATGGGATGATGAAAACATGGATCATGACTTAAGATAAACGAGATGATCGTAAATAAATCATGGGCACGTAACATGTGAGCATGATTGCATATGTCGTGACTAAAAATGACGTACGCCGTTATATGGATGTAAACATACTTAGTCATGATACTAAGGACTTATAAAGAAATAGAGAGCAATTTATGACTTATCCATAAGTGTGAACATTATTAGTGAAGATAGGAGAGAGAATACTCATTAGTTAAACCTTCACCCTTAATAGTTTTTAGAATCCTCTCCTTTCTTGAAGAAGAAGAAACTTTGTGGTAGTAAATTTGGGGGCCAAGCACATTTGAAGACCAAGCAATTTGGGGCAGCCATCCAAGTACCATCACCGGTGAAATTTCCGGCAAGGGAGGGGGAGGCCACGGCACAGCTCACGACAGCAGGTACAACGGCGCGTGGCTGAGCGGCGGCGACGCGTGGGTGTCCGGCGACAGCTGAGGCTCTCCGGCATCGTCTCGTGGTGGTGAGTTTAATTCCGGGTATGGCTAGACCCTTTGCAATTTTGTTTAGGCTCAATTTGATCTTGACTGTCTCTTGAAATTAATTACTCTAGAATGCACACAAAGTGTTTGTTAAAATTCCTAAAAGAGGTTAGTTTTCAAAATCGGCCGATATTTTGGCTAAGTGCTGAAAATTCATAAACATGATAGTAAGTAATAATACTCCCCTCATGTGTAGTGATCATTGTTGACATGTTGCACCATGACGTAGATAGTGTCCGAACATGCTTGATGTCGATTATTGATAGTTGATAGTTGGTTTTTGTTGTCTCCTTCATGATAAAACACTTAGAGAGAATTTCTTGATGGTTGACGTTCACTACTTGAAATTCGTCGTCTGCTACCAGAGAAATACACTTAGAAAATATTTCTTGATAGTCGACACTTTGTCATATATCGACTGCTGACATAGTGGAACGCTAAGAAAATATTCCTTGATAGTCGACACTTTGTCATATGTCGACTGCTGACATAGTGGAACACTTAGAAAATATTCCTTGATAGTCGACGCTTTGTCATGTGTCGACTCCTGACATAGTGGAACACTTAGAAAATATTCTTTGGTAGTCGACACTTGTTATCAGTCAACATCTGACATAGTGGAACACTTAGAAAATATTTCTTGATAGTCGACACTTTGTCATATGTCGACTGCTGACATAGTGGAACACTTAGAAAATATTCCTTGATAGTCGACACTTGCTACATGTTGACTGCTGACATAGTAGAATACTTAGAAAATATTCTTTGATAGTCGATACTTGTTATCAGTCGACTGCTGACATAGTGGAACACTTAGAAAATATTTCTTGATAGTCGACACTTTGTCATATGTCGACTGCTGACATAGTGGAACACTTTAGAAAATATTAATTGTTAGTCGCATACATGTTGTTGACCTGCACTTAATAGAAGATACATGCAAGTAAAGACGTTATGCTATAATCATATTCGCACTTGTTACCTTAAGAAAAGGCATAGTGTCATGTAGTTGCGCGTAGCTCACATAACGCACGTAAGTTTCGGGACGAGGCCCATATCGACATAGAGTTGCCCCCCGAGGGGGATGTCCACTATGTGATGTACAGAGACTAACAAGTCTATAGATATGCGGTTTTCTTCATATGAAGAGTGTTCGTTGTTCAGTGCTCGCATAAGTAGCTGTCATGTATATGTGCGCTGATCAAATTGTTATCTGCCTTTGCAGGTTAGATTGTCCAGACGATTTCTTTGTGTTCGCGCTTGCAGCAAAACCGAGATAGTTGTCATGAGTAAGTCTCCCAATCCTACCCCGTGTGTTACTTTATGTTCAGATACCGGCGGCGAGTCAGAAGCCGACTTGATAGCATACTTGGATAGCGAGTTGGGAGCTGACATTGATCACATCTTGGAGTCTGCAGCCGAAGCAGAGACGACAGAGGAGACCCAGTACTTTGGTAACAAACAGATAAGTGAAGAGCTATATATGTTGTATGCGTCCTCCTCCAGACTCTGTCCATATTTGGAAGCTGTATTCCCATATGATGTACTTCCAGGAGTCACCCCAGATCAACCTACGGTGCCTCCTGACTTGTCCGCTGTTTACTTAGGACAGATTCGGGAAGTCCTGCTCTTTCCTTATTGCCGGTACCTGGTTGATCTCTGCCAATATTATCAGATCTCGCCATTGGATCTTGCGCCAACTGGGCTCCGTGTGTGGACTTGCTTCCGAGTATTGTTTCACCAGCAGTCGTGGCATTATTCCACGGTTATCTTCGGTTGTTTCTACTAACTTCTGCGTCCGGACGTAACGGTGTTGTGTGGCGTGAAGATGCGTTGGCCTTGTCTTCAAGAAAATGGGTTTGCCTCACTCGGGCTTGGAGACGGGGAGTGGGATAGTAATGTCCGGCTTGCTGGGAAAGCTGACCGTTCCGACTCTCATTGGCGACATCAATACTTTTTTGTGTGTGATGTCGGCACTACTTGGATACGACACATGTTGTAGAGGCTGACCCTGCGCCCGCCTTCTATGAGCTCTCTTCGGACGACAAGGAGGTTTTGAAGCATATATATCAGTGTCAACAAGAGTCCAATTATCAGTGTTTGATGCGTGCATCCGATCAGGAGTTGGTTGATGCTGGGATTCATGTGCTTTCTTATGAGGATTCGGTATGCCGATAGCCTTTATAACTTCTTACTATGTTGTTATGTAGGTTGGTTTGATGGAAAGAGCTCGTCCTTACAGACGGATCCTGCTCATGTTATGCCTTATTCCAAGAAGGTCATGTCGTCTTCTGCTCCTCCATCTAAGGCTTTTGGTCCATGCCGCGGCAAGGGACTGACGAGTAAGATGTTTCCTTGTGATTTTCTTTTTGACTTACTACTCCTCCAAGTTGTTGTTCTTAACTTGTCTTTATTTGCAGGTCGCTCACCTTTCGTGACTGAGTGCGTCGTTCCTGCTCCCAACTCCAGCGTTCCAGCTAAGAGGTCCGACACGGCGGCGCGTGCCTCGAATGACCCTAAGTGCGCTAAGGTTGGTGCGACAAGACAAACTCCTTGCGGGAGGGGAAAAGGAGTGGAAAGTCGCACTGAGGCACCTTTCTGCACCCCGGTCGAGGGACCGACACGTGGATGAGCGTACTCCTCGTCGAGGTTTATGTTGCAAGATTCTTTCTTTTGCTGTCCTTATCTTATTTTGATTGTTGTTTTCTTTACAGCGCTCTCAGCACTTGGGCGTGCTGACCTGATTCGTCCTTTGGAGGGCGACATTTCTGGTAGTGACTGGACACCTTTTTCTATCGGAGGTCCTCTGTTTTCTAAGGATTCTAAACTTAGCATTCCGAAGGTGGGAGTACGGGTGTTGCAGAGATGTGTTCCTCCTGGCGATCGACGCATTCGACCATCGACTGATGAAGAAGCGCATGCTTATGTTGAAGGTGCTTTGACTCGATTCGCTCCTGAGAGAATCAATCTTTTCTTTTTCGTTATTTGTATGAAAGCCTGCCTTTTTATGACATCTTTATGACTTGTTTGTTTTTGTATTGTTCACAGGTCGTTGCCGTCATGGTGAACATGTCATCATTTGTGATGGAACTTGCGAGCGAGAAGCGCGCTGCTGTTGAGAAGTGCGATGCTGTTAGTCATGAGCTTGCTCAATCCAAGGAGAAGGTGCGCACTCTTAACTCAAAGGCAGCGGATTTTAAGTTTCGTTACAACTCTCGACGGGCTCGACTTGACGAGCTTCAGGAAGAGGTCGTTACTCTTAAAAAGAAGATCACAGAGGATGTTAACGCGCATGAGGTAGCGTTGCGTGCTGCGCACGAGGAGGGATTTAAGGCTGGAAAGGAAGAGGTGCTTGCTGAGTACCCAAACACTCCTACCTTTGTTAGTGAGGTCGATGTCGCTGCTAAGGTGAAGGCCGAAAGGCTTATGGGCGAGTTTGCAGAGGATTACATCCGTAGGGTGAGCATTCTTGCCCCCGACTTCCCGTTTGACAAGCTGGGTCCTTATGCGAATTATGCTGTTGGACATGTTGAGGTTTTGCGTCATTTGGCACTTGCGGATGCCAACTATGAGATGTTGTTTGGTGATGATGATGGTATCGACCTTGTTATCACCTCTGCTGAGATCATGGAAGTTGCCCCCGGGCAAGCTAGAGATGATGACATCTCGCGAGTTGCGACAGGTTGATTGTCATGACTGTGTTAAACTCTTGTTCATAGATTTTGGTGCCCATGTTTTGAGTTGGGGTTGCTCTGAGAGTTGACCCTTGAAGCTTTATTTATATTCAGCTTGCTTGGAATTTTTTCGTCTAGACCTGACATGATCATAATGAGAATGCATGATAACTTGTTAGTAGTATTTCGTACCTTGTGTTATCGTAGTCGTCCGTATATATTGGACTTGCATGATAGGATTGATTTCCTTGTTGTAGTGGATATAACATACGTAGCTGTGACCATAGGACGTGCGTCGCTAAGGGTCATGAGTGCCCATCTTGTTTTAAATCCAAGGAACGGCGTAATGAGTGTATTGAGTACTTATAGATAATAACACGCAAGATCATGTGATAGAATTGCACTCGTCGCTGGCACTGGCACTTGGCATTTAGTAGAGTAGTCTTGGTGAGGCAAGACATTAGTTTATACCGTCTCTTAGTTCCACTCTAAGGCGACGTTGTGACAAGACGTTACTTTTTCTATACTATGCGTTTTTCCATCAGTCAGTTGGACACACCCCGTGTGATGTTGTTGCAAAGTTTTTCTATTGCTAGACCCGTACTTACTTTGCGATGCTACTACACCTCTACTTAGTTAACCCAAGGGGTGGAACAGAGGTCGTATCAATACGCCTTGTATTTTTTACCGTCTCTTGAACCATTTCAAGGCCACATTGTGGCAAGACGCTACTTGCTCTATGCTATGCATTTTTCCATCTGTCAGTTGGGCACGCCCCGCGTGACGTTGTTGCAAGGCTTTCCATGGTTATTCCCGTACTTATCATGCGATGCTACTGCACCTCTCCATGGTTAGTCCACAAGGGTTGCACAAGACCGCTTTAGAACGACTCGCAGCATGTCACTTGTAGATAAATCTCGGTTTGAACTCAAGATGTAGTATGTTGTCAACGTTGTTTAATATAAGTCGATTGTTTGCATATAGATCGATAGCTTGTATTGTTGGAGCAAGTAATATGCGCGTAGTTTGCTTTACTTGGTGTTATTCCAAAGTAATGTATAACGTAGAAATTTACCCACGAAAGTATATTGACTTCATTAGACAGTTGTTGCATTTACATAGTTTGCAAAATAGAGTACTACCACATTCAATCTAGAAAGACTTAGAGAAAATAGATAGTATGTAGATAAAGGGATAGATGATGAGTCAGCCGCCTTCATTGTTGGTTTGATGACGGAGTAGGTTGGTTGTGTGCCACGTAGCTCTTCAATGTGCCTAGCGCGATAATCTCTTCAATCTCTAATCTTAGAGACAGGCAATTGTTGGTGCCATGCCCCCATGTCTTGTGGTGTTTGCACCACTCTTCAATGTTTTTGCCTAGAAAAGCTGTCTTTGGTTCGAGTGGCAAGGGAAGCTTGTTCTCTAGAAGGTTGACGTATATCTCCTCAATCTCCTTGTTTAATGGAGTGATGATGTACTCATTGTTGACGTCTATGCCCCCATTGGTTGCTTGTTGTCTTGAACTTCCCCTTCCTGGCTGAGAGGTGTACCCCATCCCAGCTCTCGTTCACATGTGATAGCAATGTCCAACTTTTCTTTTAAGTCTGCCATTGTGTGAGTGGTTTGCCATCCACAGATTCTTCCGAAAAGGAGGAAAGATGGAGCATTCATGTGCAAGAAGAATGCATTGGTCACGTCTCCTTTTATTGCTCTAACGAGAGCAGTGTTGTAGGCAAACCTTTTGAAATAACTCATTATTGGCTCATCTTCTCCCTGCTTGACATCCCAAACACTTTTCCATGCAGGGAAGCAGATTCTCTCTGGCAGAGTTACAAGGCTTAAGACTTTTTCTTTACTTTCTTCATCACCAGATTCAGGGTTCAATCTTCTCTTCTTGTATGTATCGACCATTGAAATGGTGACATGTTGTCTACTTCGTAGCGCGTTGACATAACACATTCGTGCTGTTGTCTGATATCCAAGTACTTCGCCAGTTCCATTCCTCGTTGGGAACTTCATTTTTTGGTGAACAGTGGATGGAACAATCTCGTAAGGGTTTATTGTGGTCCTTCCCAGGATTCTGTTGTATGCTCCTAGAGCTTCCACCACCACAAAGGTGACGTCGACGATGAGCGTTTTCCATCCTTCACCAAAAACGACTGGCAATGTAATTGTTCCCAATGGACAAGTTGCAGCACCAGCGAAGCTGACCAAAGTAAATGTCCCAGGAGTAAGGTCTGCAGTTGACTTTCCCAATTGTTCGAGCACTCCCACATGTAATATGTCGGCAGAACTTCCTCCATCCAAAAGACTGCGTTTTACGTCATATCTGTCAATGTCCATTGTGATTACGAGAGCGTCATCATGAGGGTAGACAATATGCTGCATCTCCGCCCTTGAAAATTGGATGACAACGTCATCTTCTTCAGGTTGGGGTCGCTTCCCATATTTCAGAAGTGTCTTTACTTGTGAAGCGTAGACATCTCTTGAATTAGACGCGTGACCTCCAGCAGTTGGGCCTCCATGAATGACATTGATTACCCTTCTTTTGACAGGAGGAGGGTTATCATTTGCTTTCTCCTTGCATTTGCCTTTTCCTGATGACTCTGCATTGACTTTCCATGGGCGTTTTTCACCTTGGTCAACGTAGTGCTTCAATTCTCCTTTGAGCACGAAATGTTTATGCGGAATCTCAGGAAAAGGCCATAAACCTCATGGTTTTCACACCACTTGTCTTCTTCTTTTCCCAATGGGCCTTTGCGGAAGTTGAAAGGCTATTTCCACATTTTGGTTTCTTTCATCTCTTTTAGGATAACAGACAGTGGTGCGTTCAACGTGATGCAATCGGCGAGATTAATCTCTTTAGGCTTTTGAAAGTCAGACTGAAATGGCCTTTTCTGCTGTGGTTGCCACTGCTTATTTTGCTGGTTGCTTTACAGTGGTTTCGCTGGCTTGTTGTTGTTGTTTTCCTTTGCTCGAGTAGCGCTCATCTTAGATTTGTTTTGTTGCTTGAACCTTTTCAGGTCCACGAACTCTTTTACTCTTGCTGCCAACTCCACAAGTGTCTCAGCGGGGCGCTTAGACATCTTCTCAGCGAGTGCATATCCTTTACGACCTAAGTTGTTTATAAAGGCTCAAACTATCTCCCCCTCGCTCAAATTGCCTTGAATGTCAGCGATGTTTTGGTTGAAACAGATGTAGTAATCCGCCAACGATTCTTCGTTCTACTATTGTACATCATTCAACGCATTCGATCATTTTGGGAGCGTGCGCTCTCCCATATAACTGTATGAACTTTTCCTTCAGATATGGCCAAGAGTTTACGCTCCCGCATGGAAGCGAGAAGAACCAGTGCGCTGCCGTTCCTGCCAGAGTTTGGGAAAATGTCATGGCCACATGATGAGGATTGTCGGTTCTCCTGAGTAGAGAGTCTTCGTGCTGCTGCACATGCTCGATTGGATCTCCCTTTCCTCGATATTTGTCTATCCGGATTGCGTAGAGCGCATCAGGCACCCGGCTGTGCACAAGTTCATCCGTGAAGGGGTGAGACGAGTTTTCAGCCAACGCGTGCATACCCTTCATTTTAGATTCTTTCATCTTCTGTTCCATCATGGCCTCCAGACCCTTCGACGTGAGCCCTACGATTGTAACGTCATTATTGAACATTGGTTTTCTCCAACCGCTGTTGCGATGCATCCCTGCATGCTCTTATAGGAACTCTCCTTGTAGTATTGTTGTGAGCGTGGAAGCGGGGGCTGCCTCCACGTCTCTTCTTGACCCTGCGTCCTATCACAGGGAGTGTATGAACGTGTTGCTCCCTGCCTTGATTCATTTCTTTCTTACTGATACTGAAATGCATCTTCCAGATATTGTTCTCCTCCGTGGAAGGGGGTCTCTTGACGGGCAACGTTGCCTGACATTGCCCTTGTAGGCATGGCCTGTCCATTGAATGGTGGCGGTGGCGGAGGAGGTGGCATATATCATTGGCTCCATAAAGTCTCCCTGAAAACTAACAGCTCTTCCAGCGCAGCCATCATGGCAGGAGTCACTACAGGAGTTGGGTTTGCACCGCTTTGCGTGCTTCCTGCAGGCATTCCATACGCTCCATGCTCGTACCCTGGCTGAGGTGTGTTGTGCACTCCTGGTTCTTGCTGTGGTGCCGGCACGCTTCTTGCAGACACAGAGGAAGCAATCGAGGTAGCCTCGGGGATGTGAGATGGTCCCGGTTGACTCCTTGCCGGTACTTGTCTACTTGATTGCTCGAAACTTGTCTTTCTTGGGCGGCCTGGGCCTTTCTTCTTTTCTTGCAGGTGGACACTGTCAGGAGGAGGATGGTTGCTCGTCATAGCTTGTGGTTCAATATAGCTTCATGTTCGAATCCTGCGGACGACACCAAATGTTTCGTCTAAACCCGCTTGTTCTGACGGACTTGACGAACCTTCTCTTTGTTCACTATGTTCGTTCTTCTGTCTTGTGCTCCTGACTTCGAGCT